>CM057341.1:153616634-154924848 GCA_030015575.1 Agapanthus africanus
TGAACTCCTGCTAATGACGGCGGTAACGCCAACCTGTACGATACCTCTCCAACACGCTCCAATATCTCGAAGGGTCCAACGAATCGGGGACTAAGCTTTCCCTGACTTCCAAAGCGAATCACCCCTCTAGTCGGTGATATCTTCAGGAATACCAAATCACCCACGGCGAACTCTAGAGGTCTTCTTGACGTGTCGGCCCAACTCTTCTGTCTGTCTTGAGCTGCCTTCATATGCTTCCTGATGGTATTCACCTTCTCGACTGTCTGTACCACCAAATCTGGTCCTAGTAACCTTCGTTCACCAACATCATCCCAACAAACCGGGGAACGGCACTTACGACCATACAACGCTTCAAACGGGGCCATCTGAATAGTTGCTTGGAAGCTATTGTTGTACGAAAACTCCACCAGGTGTAAATGATCTTCCCAAGAACCTTTGAAGTCCAACATGCAAGCCCTCAACATATCTTCAAGGGTCTGGATCGTTCTCTCTGATTGTCCATCAGTCTGAGGATGGTAAGTTGTGCTAAACTTCAATCGAGTCCCCAAACTTTCTTGTAAACTCCTCCAAAAGTGCGACAAGAACCGAGTGTCCCGATCGGACACGATGCTTACCGGTACTCCATGCAATCTGACAATCTCCTGCATGTATCGCTCTGCCAAAGTCTCTGTCGATTGACCAACCCGAAAAGGAATAAAGTGAGCTGCCTTGGTCAACCGATCGACAATCACCCATACCGCATTGTTGCCCTTTGGACTCCGCGGTAAAGCCGTCACGAAATCCATGGTTATATGTTCCCACTTCCATTGAGGAATCGGAAGTGGTTGCAACAAACCAGCAACCCTTTGGTGTTCAGCCTTGACTTGCTGACACACCAAGCACTTAGCCACGAAGCGAGCAATTTCCCTCTTCATACCTTCCCACCAGAAGTGCTGTCGAATATCTCGGTACATCTTTGTCCCTCCTGGATGTACAGAGTAAGCTGAACTGTGTGCCTCCTTCATAAGCTCTTCACGCACATCTCCTTTTGGCACACACACACGGCTACCATATCTCAACGAACCGTCTTCATGGATCAGTAAATCGGTTCGCAGTCCGGCTTCAACCTGCTCCCGAAACTTTTGCAGTCTAGGATCCTGCGATTGTGCCGCTTTAATCTTATCAACTAAGGACGATTGTACTTGCAACTGCATCAACTGTCCTGTAGCATGTGGTAGCACAACCTCCAAGTCAAATCTCCGAAAATCCTCAATGATCTCTCTGTGTGCAGTCAATATCTGAATTGCTGGTAACCGGCTCAGCGCATCCGGCACGACGTTGACCTTTCCCGGATGGTACTTAAGATCGAGGTCATAGTCGGCCATCAGCTCCAACCATCTGCGTTGCCTCATGTTCAACTCTTTCTGAGTGAACACATATTTCAAACTCTTGTGATCTGTAAAGACTTCGACTCTCTCGCCCAATAGGTAGTGTCTCCAAATCTTCAGGGCGAAGATCACGGCTGCAAGCTCTAAGTCATGAGTCGGATAGTTCTTCTCATGAGTCTTCAGCTGTCTCGATGCGTAAGCGACGACTTTCCCGTTCTGCATTAAAACACATCTCAATCCCTTTCCAGATGCGTCGCTATGAATCACCAGTCCTCCTGAATTATCCGGTACGGTTAGGATCGGGGCGGTTATCAACTTCTGCTTCAACGTCTCGAAGGCCAATGCACATCCATCCGTCCAAACAAACGGTACCTCCTTACGCGTAAGCTTGGTTAACGGCTCAGCTAAACGAGCGAAGTTCTCCACAAATCTTCTGTAGTAACCGGCGAGTCCAAGAAAACTTCTTATCTCCGCAACATTCTTTGGAACAGGCCAATCCCGAACTGCTGTAATCTTCTCGGGATCAACGGCGATTCCATCGCCCGACACGACATGCCCCAGAAACTTCATTTCTTCCAGCCAGAATTCACACTTACTCATCTTTGCGAATAACTTCTCTTGTCTCAGCGTTTGCAGTGCGATCCTTAAGTGCTCAGCATGCTCCTCCGGACTCTTCGAGTATACCAGAATATCGTCGATGAATACCACGATAAACTGGTCCAAGAAAGGTGAAAAGATCCTGTTCATCAAATCCATAAATATTGCTGGCGCATTAGTCACTCCGAAAGGCATCACTAAATACTCGAAATGCCCATACCGAGTTCGAAACGCCGTCTTGCAAATGTCTTCTGCCTTCACTCGGACCTGATGATATCCTGATCGCAAGTCCAGTTTCGAGAATACCCTCGCGCCACTAAGCTGCTCAAAAAGTTCTCCAATGCGAGGGATCGGGTACTTGTTCTTAATAGTCACCCGGTTCAATTCTCGATAATCAATGCACATCCTTCTCGTGCCATCCTTCTTCTTTACTAAAAGGACTGGAGCTCCCCAAGGCGAGTTGCTGCTTCGAATCCATCCCTTCTCGAGTAGTTCACCAACTTGTTTCTTAACTTCCTCCAATTCCACCGGTGCCATCGGATAATAAGATTTTGATACTGGCGCTGCACCAGGAATAAGGTCAATCGCAAACTCCACATCTCGCTTCGGCGGTAAGCCCGAAATATCTTCAAACACATCCATAAAGTCACGGACAACTGCCGGCTCTTCATTACTATCCACAACCATAGCCGCAAGAACATTGTTCGTCGGCCTAGCCCTAAACTCGACTGGCCCGACAGAACTGCTTCCTCCGATGAAAGTAAACTCAGGGTGTCCGGGAATCTGGAAAATTACTTTCCTTGCCCTACAATCAATGTGTGCGTGGAAAGTGCCAAGAAAATCCATTCCCAAGACTACTTCATAACTGCCCGTATCAATCACCAAGAAATCTGCAAAAAGCTCCCGTCCACAAACAACAACTGTACAATCTCTACATTCCTTACTAGCTATGATTTTCCCATTCCCAGTGTGTATGTCCCAGAAACTAGACAGGGTCGTGCAGGTAATCGAGTGTGTAGTTATAAATTTGGATGACATAAAACAGTGGGATGCTCCGGAATCAAATAATGCCAATGCGGGAAAACCACGAACGAGTACAGTACCTGAAACCACTTCTCCTGATGTCTTGGCTTCCTCAGCTGTCAACGTGAAAGCTCGACCCTGGTTGGGTCCTTGTGTCAGCTGTTTCTGCCCCTGGAATGGTCTCTGCGGAGGCTTCCGTATATCATCTCTCGTGCGAAGCTTCGACGGACAAGCACCAACTGCGTGATCGGCTGCTCCACAAACCAGACAAAGTCCCAGTCTCCTTCGACACTCCTTCTGCACGTGCCCGGGTATATGGCAGTAATCACAAGTCACGCTCTTCCTTCGATCAACGATCACAGGCTTCTTCATTGGCGCTACACCTCGACGGTCCACTGGAATACCTCTGCGCCCCTGATCTCGGTTAAGTACGAATGCAGGCTTCCTGGCCGCAACTGCTGTCTGGTGAAGGTTCCCTTTCGATCCTGACAAACTCTGCTGCTCTCTGGCTGCCGTAAGAACCTGCGAGAAAGTGGTCAAACCCAGGGAGACAATCTGCCTCTGGATGTCCACATCCAAACTGCGCAAGAACCTTCACGCCCTGTCTGCCTCCTTGGCGACCAAGGGTCCAGCGAAACGGCTGAGTCTTGTCCACTCCGCTGCATGTACATCCACAGCTGCTCCATTTTGTTTCAGCCCAATGAATCTCTCCTCCATTCCTCCCGGGCAGTCCGTGGGAAGAACTTTTCCAAGAAACTTTTGGAGAAATCCGCCCAACTGATTGGCTTGGACAAGCGGGTCTCCTCCACAAGCCACCACTCTCGGGCGTAATCCACCAGCTGAATGCGCACCACATCAACTCTCTTGTCTTCTGGGATCTGTGCTGCAATCAGTAAATTCTCCGTGTCCACGAGCCACTGCTCGGCTGGCAATGGCTCCTCCAAGCCAGTGAAAGTAGTAGGACCCAACCGTCTGAAATCTGCCACGGTCCCTACTCGGTCGACTGGCTTTGCTACAGCGGTGTTTACAGACTGCTGCATAGCCTGCAAACCCTCCTGAAATGAATCTGCTTGCTGCTGGATCAGCTCAGTTTGCCTCTTCTGATTTTCCAAAATCCCGCGTATCACTCCTAACATGGCGGCTTCATCCACACGCCTCTGATACGTCTTGAAATTCTTATCTGCCATGGTCCTGAAATCAAAACAAACAACATTAGCATGATGATAGATTCAATATATAAATCAAGGCTAGAACTCCAAGATACTTAAATAGAGTGCTGCATTGTAGCTATGCCGCGGTATCATAGCCGCAATTACTTAACTCCACCCAAGTCGCCTAAGTCCTAGAGATAACAAGAAGTTAGGTTTTCGAGTTGACAATGCAAAGTAAGTTTGCATGTCGACATGATCTGGAAGAATGATTCAAGGACGGTAAAACAGTCAAAGTGGCAGGACATGTTTCCTAATCACGGGGATTATGATTCGTGTATCGGGTGCGATACCCAACTACAAAGAATCAACCCAATTAACCGCTCTGATACCAAAAGAACCATGTCACGCCCCGCTTCCCAGAGTGCGCAAGATTGGGCACGTGACATAGCCAACCATGCTACCTGTGGGTGGGAAGTATCCATCCACAGTCACATTACGGTTGTAAGGATATCAAGAACAAGATAAAACTAATCTAATACATGTCCAAATCCATAATAACAAGAATCAATAAACAATAAGTGCGGAAGCTAATGATCCAATACAATGAATAAACAGTACGTCCCATAATGCGGGCTCACATCTGGAAATGAAAAGCAATAAATAAACTAAACCCTAAGGACTCACTGTTCAGCCTGCTAGCTGAAGTACTCCTGCTCGGTCGTCGATAACGGTACGGAATCTGGGCCATGCAAAACCCAGACGTCAGCTCGTCATGACATCAAGTATATAGCATAAACATGGTAATAAGCAATGCAAGTATGAACATGAATAAAGCAGTAATAACAAGCAGGGTAATGTGCAATGGTGACTAAACTGTCCTATCAGGTTTTCTACTCTATAGTCTTTGAAACTAATTGATGAATCGTCGATGTAACTCAATAGTATCCCGTGCGTGCCCGGGACCACGGTCATGACCCTCGGGGCTGAATCCGAGACGTGCCGCTAAGCAGTAAAAGGTAGCAAGATGGACGAGTAGTGTCAGCATCACCACTCCGGAGCTGGCCGAGCCCGTAAGACTGATCAGAACAAGTATCGAACTGTTGAGTTACAAGTCGGTTTCACCTTTGATTTCCCCATACCCCCAAGCTATGTATGTCAGGTCAGGTATTCAGTAGTCAAGGACTAATGCCAACACAAAATCAAGTAGAAGTAGGTCTGTCTGGATCGACAGCAGGAATGGTCAGGTTTGTCGGCATTAGGCATGAAATCATGAGACAAGTAATGTCATGGTACAACAGGATGAGTCGGTATGTATGTATATGTCAGGTGTAGCAGGGTCAGGTCAATATGTCGTGCAATCGGGTAAGTGCTCACAACAGGTATACAATCAATAATGAACAGCAGCAGGAAACAGTAATTAACCACAATATTCCATATAACCACAGTGATGTTTGTATTCTCTTATTAACCGGTTCAATCATCTTTAGGGTGCAATAGCCACAAGGTAAAGCAATATCCACAATTATAAATTAAGGAACTACATGAAATTATACTAAATATAATAATTGTCTCATGAAAGGCTTAACAGTTTAAGCAGATATGATTTAGTCGTTTTATTTAGTTGAAATATGGGTTGATGTGAGTATTCATAATTATTCAGTTTACTAGTTTTTCTTTTCAATTAGGTTTACACTTGTTACATACAACTACTTCTGTACATGTTCTTTTTAACTAATTATGTACATGTTGAATGGCAGGAGGAAAGGAATAATCGTTGGAAATGACCAGGATGGTGATGATACTGTAGTTGTTGCACATGTATGTGAACTTTTATCTTCTTAATGAAGACATTATCCTTATTAAAATGGATAGGATACTAAATATTTGGGTGGTACTATACAGCTTAAGCTGTTCTTAAGCATCCATGTTAAAATATACTCAAGGGGTAAAAAGTTAATAGACTGGTAAAACTGCTACATGAAATCTGTTGATGGTGCATTGTGAGTTCTTCTAGCTTATTGATTAATATTTTGTGTTCAAGGCTCCATACTTGTTGCCTTGCTATTGGTGATGATCCAAAAGCCGCATGAAGGATATTAGTTATTTCCTAGTATCCAATTATCTTTAATATGATATCAATTGCCAACATGAGGTTGTGGTATTAAATAGTATGAATTCAATTGCGTGGCGAGACTATATCTCGCACGCTAGCATGTTCAAGCAAGTATTCAGATACTTGCCTCGACGGTCTGCAAACTGGAACACGGATGCGATGTCGGCAGAAAGCACGATATGATGGCACGGGCCACGGATCGAGTCCCAACAGAGAACAACGGGATCACACGGACCAGGGGGCTTCGCTGAAGCGTCGGGTTCGCCAAGACGGCACGTCGGATTCCGGCAAAACGCGACAACAAGTTAGCAACAGACAATAGACTCAAAGCGATCAGCGGGGGTGAAGACTTTGCACAAAGGAGAGATAGGGATGCTCACCGAGAGATACCAGGGACAGTCACGACGGGCTCGACGGCGATGGGACGCCGGTGAGGCAACGGCGGCGGCGGCTGCAAGGGCTGAAGGCCTCGGGTGTGCGGGAGAGGGTGCTGCGGCGAGCTGGAGGAAAGGGTGGTCGGATCTGGTGGTCGAGGGGGAGAAGGAGGTGGCCCTGGTGACGACGGCGAGGTCGCCGACGCGTTCTCCGGTGAACAGCGGGGGTAGGCGATGGGTTAGGGCTCGGGTTGGTGGTCCGGCGAGGAGAGGAAGGGAGGTGATGACGAGGTCGCGACGAGGAGGGTGATAGGGAGTCGTGGGAGGCGTCGGCGGCGAGAGGCGGCGTCGATGTCGGCTCTGCTGGGTTGGAGGCGACGTCGGGGGTTGGGTGCAGTTGCGGGAAAGAGCGGGTGAACGAGGGAATGGAGGTGCGGTGATGTCGACGAGGTGGTGGCGGCGACGGCGAAGTCGTGAGGAGGTCGGCGGTGACGTCGCGAGGCTAGGGTTAGGGTTTCGTGTGGGTGCGCTGGGGATGTTCTCGCGATGGTGAGGAAGGAACAGGGGCTGCATGGGTTTATATAAATGAAGAGAGAGAGGGAGATTGGAGAGAGAAAGTGAGAGATTGAGGGAAGAGAGAGAGAGAGAGATGGGGAAAAGGAGGCGGGGCCCACGAGCTCAAATAGGAGCTCGTGATTGGCCACGAGATTAGATGGAGGAAAATTTGAGATGATTCTGGCAGAGATTTAATGGTTAAGAATATATTTCGTATATTATTTTAATTTTAGATATTAAATTGAAACGGGCCCTTTTTGGCGCGAAATGAAACATTTCCAAATCGCGCCCGGGTAGCGCCCAAAAATTCCAAATTCAAATTATAGGATTTTAAGCGGGTTCCAAATTTTGAAAATAGGTGTTTAGTGATTAAAATGCATGCCCCCAAGTCGGACACTTGCACGCGCGCGTAGTCGCCCAAACTTGCCCGTTTAGCCAAACGGAACGGAATCTCGGCACGCGGACGCTACCACGCGACTAGTGGCGACGAGTAGGCCAACATGGACATTTTAAATTTCATTTTAGGAGTTAAAATTTGTTATGTGCCAAAATGACTTAACCGGTTAAAATTTAGCAATAAACACCAGAAAATCAGGAAAATTGGAATGAGCAATATACAACCCTCAACTAGTAATATGAATAGTATTATTGGTCTCGGGTGTTACAAGCTTGCTCGTTGACCTTCTATCGATCAATACCTGGGTAGCCGTTACGTACAGCTAGTACCGCTGACGTGCTTGTGGGCCATGGATATGATTCTAACTTATTGTCAGTGTATTGTCGAGTCTTTAGAGTCCCACACAGAGGTTTCCCAGCTCAGGTGAAACGATGTAGAGCATGTATGATGATACGTGCAGAAGTTCGGTGAAACACATGTATTTATACACATAGTTTAATCAGACATTTTCACAATACTGGCCGACTCTTATTGAAGCCGGATTATTAAACCAAGTGTTGATTTAATAATTATATATATATATATATATATATATATATATATATATATATATATATATATATATATATATATAGTATTATTCCCACATTATTTATACTCTCTTTGTATTTGTATTTGATACAAATACTATGATATGTAATTGATACATATTTTATGTATATATGATATACATGGGAGGTTTAGATGCATGACTCATTTTCTTTATTTGTGAAATAAAGAAATGAGTCGTGACATGAGAGAGGGGTGTAGAGACTACGAGGTGCTTCTAGGCACATTTTTATTTTTGGATAAAGATGGCTAAGTCTATTTCTTTTCAACACTGCTTCCTCATGAAATTTTCTAACCCCATTCTTCTTCTCCTTCTCTTATTCTTTCTCTTGATATTCTTGGAGAAAAATAAAGAGAAGACTTGAGAGAAAAATATGTGAGATATATATATATATATATATATATATATATATATATATATATATATATATATATATATCTGCATCACTTGCTAATTAAACCTAGCAAATTTAATTAGCAAGTTGCTTCCTTATGATATGATGTAACGAAGTTGAAACTTGAGTTGTGTTATCTTACGGTGGATCATTTTTTATGAGGAGATCATCGTGAAAGCTTGTTCCGGATCAAGTGGAGACTAGCCGGAGTCTCAAGAGAGGTGGCCAACGCGCTACAAAGGTTGTAGCCGCAAAACTTTAGCCTTAGCTTTTTGGTTTTGCGTTGCAAGTTTTGTCTTTTGGGTTGATTCTAGGGTTTGGGTGCCTTTAGCTCTCTAGAAATTTTACATTATCGCTTCCGCCACGTTTGAAAACCCTACTTGGCAAGCTAGGCATCCTAACAGTGGTATCAGAGCCATCCAAAAATATATAAACTTTTTTCGACGAAGTTATGGTATTGGATCACGAAAACTTTCCGAATTATAATTTCTAATTTTAAGCTTCTGTTCATATTTAAAACTGCAACCTAAAAAAATTTTAAACTACTGCAAAATGCTCACTTAGAAACTAGAATGAGATGCCAAGAACCTAGGAGCATAACTTCCTGATCTGGCTGCCAGAATTGGACATTTGGCCGATTCTGGCGGCCTCATAGTGGAGTTAGGCCTCCAGGTTCTTATAAGGGGTTAAAATCTTGGAAATTGGAATTTTGGCATAGTTTGTTTCTTCCCAGATTTTGATTTGATCATCATGGTGTTTTTGGGAAGTTTGGGAAGTTTTGTGATCAAAATTGTAGCGTCGTTTTTCGTATATAATGATATGTGATATCGCCTAATTGCTATATGTTGATTAGACGAAGTTGCACATTAGTTATTTGCGATTGTTGCAATATTTTGATGTTGCGATTGTTGTGGTTGTTATGGTTAAGTCAGATCGTCGTGATGAATAGTCCCTCGTGTGAAATGCTTGTACTTGCGATGTTATATATGTGTTTTATTAATTTGGGATGAGCGGCCAAATTGTGGTCGTCGTTGCCACTTGTTGTATATTATTTCATTGGGACACTTCCGGATTGAGGTTGATGTCGCCACTTGATGTATATATATTTCGATTCATGTACTAAGATACCCCATGGTGAAGCGCTCGAGTCACTGGATTCTAGAATGCAGAGGGTGGCCATCTCAAAGAGTTAAGACCCGGGTCACCTTATTCTAAGATTGGTAGGTGTCTCGCCGCGCTTGTATAGGGTTAGGTTTGACCCATGAAGGAGTGCTAAAGTTATCGGGTTCTAGACAACGATGGGTGGTCCACTCATGATAATGAGTGAGGGTTGCCTCACTACTAGAATTGGCGGGTGGCTTGCCGCGCTCGTAGGGGTCGTGGATCGATGATGTATGGGCTATTCATACGACCGTGGAATTTTGTATTTTATGATCGGCTTAATCGAAACGTGGGATTTCTAGTATATCTGCTTTTCTATATTCTATGATATTCATTGCATGGATGTAATGTGATTACCTGTCTGTGATGATATTTATCGCTTGTGTGTAATGTTGATTATAATGATGTATATATTGATATATATGATATATAAATAAATGCTGATATATATTTTGTATCCGTGCTAGCCCTGCCTTCGCCCTGCCGTAAGTTAAGTAATCTTACGGTGAAGACCCGAGGCCCAATGGCGAATACGGATGGCATATATAGCATTCTATTTTTCTTTTCAAATCATGCTTTTTCTGTAATGGTGTGAGAAGATGTTAGATAATTTGTGATTATCTAAATGATGGGATTGCATTAATTCGGATTAATGCAAAGAAAACAAACCCAAAACACGTTTGTTTACCGCTGAAAGACCAGACCGAGATGTTGGGACGTCTGGCCTGAATTTGGGAGCATATGCTATTTAGACTTATCCATCCACCTCTCTGAAGATACCAAGTTGATTTATGACACCATATATCGGAGGTTTGGACAAATGCGACCGTTTTATTTTGACTTCATCAGATTCCCTCTCATTTGTGAGGGGGTTTTGATTGTGGGGACGCTCTTCCCTGCAGGCGCAAGCCCCTGCAGTTAATTACGTTATCGCATTGCGATAACCACTTTCTCCTTCTCCAGCAGTTCACTTCGTGTTGTGTGTTATTTTGTTTTTTTTGGTTGCCCGTGGATTGTATACGGAGATTAGTTTATGTCGTCGCCCGTAGAGCGCGGATTAGTCTAAATCCGTATATTTTAGATTTGAATTTGTTTTATTTAAGGACCGTTAATCTAGTTTGAGATTAAGATCAACTTAAATACATGAGCATTTGGGCTCAATTTATCTTAACTAAGAATACGTTAGTCTTATTTGAGACTAAGTTCAACTTAGCAAAATTTTAAGGATCATTTTTATTTAAAATCTAACAACAGAGCATTTGGGCTCAGCTGTAAGAAAAACCTTTCAGAAAGACTAAACCAATTTGGGCTTAGTCTGCTTAGTCTTTTTTTCAAAATTTCAAAGCACTTATTTGGGCTCTGATTGTTCACCCCCCTTTTTATGCAAAAGTGCTAAGCACTTGTTTGACGCTCTGGCGCTCACATGGGTATCATGTGAATCCTTCAGTTATGGGCGCCGCCCAATCAGTTCTAAGCACTCAGTTATTTTGACTCAATATATGTATATATATATATATAGTGCTAAGCACTTTTTATATGGCGTCCACGTAAGGAGCACGTGCGGCGGTGGGCGCTGCCCAATTAGTGCTAAGCACTAAGCCGTTTTGGCTGTATATGGAGTGCTAAGCACTTTTTGTATGGCGTCCACGTGAGGAGCATGTGAGGCGCTGGGCGCTGCCCAATCAGTGCTGAGCACTCAGCCGTTTTGGCTGTATATGAAGTGTAAAGCACTTTTATTCAGTTCTTACGTGTATTTCACGTGAGGGGCGTCCTTCTAATTTGGGCGCCCGCATGTCTTTCACGTGAGGCGCTGATTTCCTTTTATTTCGGGAATCTGTTGAAGGCGCCACGTGGGAAGCACGTGAGGCGCTAATGTTTTTTTTTCCTTTTTAGAGATTGAATCTCCGTTAATGGTATTTTGACCCTTAATGACACCGAGATCTTTGTTCTGAAGATCTGGGATTAGTTTTTTTTTCAAGAATTAAGTTCTTATGTCTTTTTCTTTTATAAGAACTAAGTTTCTTTTAGGGTTAAACCCTATTGTCTGAGGAATTAAATTCCCATAGGATATGTTATTTTTCTCTTTTTTCTTTCTTTTTGACTTAGTTCTTTTCTTAATCTTTGATTCTCAAGAACAAGATCTTCCTGATGAGAATTAAATTCTCAACTTGTGGAAGACTTATCTTGTGGATCTTTGATCCAGAGAAAGAACTAAGTTCTTGAAAAGGGTTAAACCCCTAGATATGCTATGGTTTGTAAAGGAGATATTTTGATCTCTGCTTTTTTTTACCTAGGGTTTTGAAGGAGGAAGATCTTTTGTTGAGAGAATTAAATTCTCTATTGTTTTGAGAGCCTTCTGTATTTTTTGCAGAAACTTATAGGGAGTTCTCTCTATATCCGAGCGTGTAGCTCTGTGTGTGTGAGACTTGAAGTCTCGGATCGTTTATATAGTAGAGACAAATTGTTAATTAGTTTTGAGAAAATAATAATTGAGAGATTCCAATTGATTTAATTGGTTTCAAAATTGATTTGGGGAATTTTACCCACCGTAGGATTTTTGATCCAATTGTTTCTGTTTTACAGAATATGTTTTCGTGTTTTTAGTAAGATTGGGGAAATATTTTCCCATATACAGAATTTTATTCTGTCAAATGGTGATTTTTATCCACCATTAGATTTTTAATCTAAGGACTCTCTGTTATATAGAGCACATCTTTCTTTGTTTAGAAAGATATAGGGAAATATTTTCCCATTTCATTGGATCTTTGATCTAACAATTTTTTGTTCATTTAGAAAGATTAAGGAAATATTTTCCCTTAATAGAATTTTATTCTATTATTTGATAATTTATCATCACCATTGGATTTTTGATCCAACGGCTCTGTTTAACAAAGAGTATCCCAGTTTTTTTAGGGAAATATCCCCTTGTAGAATTTAATTCTACTTGGTTTTAACTTGGGTGACGGCGCTCACGTGTTGTGCACGTGGGCGCCACTTAAGAATTTAATTCTAGGCGCTCCTGTGCTTTGCACATTGGCATCCACATGAGGAGCACGTGCGGCACTATATAAGAATTTAATTCTTATATAATAAGCACTTCTGTGCTTTGCACATTGGCGCCCACGTGAGAAGCACGTCCGACGCCGCCATAGGATTTAATCTTTCAAGATTGGCACTGGTGCTGGTGCCCTCATGGGGAGCACGTGAGGCACTGCCTCAAATTTTTTTTAACAGAGCTTAGCTCTTTTATTATGTTTAAATATTGGGGGCAAAAACGTTATATGAACCAACTTTTTCTAAAAGAAATTATAGTCGTATTCTTTTGCTTTGCATAGCGGTATTCGGTGATGAATATCATGCACCTCATTCGATGAGGAAAGAGCCTTGATCTTTCACGGGGAGTTCGCTCTTAAGTAAAAGTTTATGTCACTATAAATTTGCAAAAACCACCCGGTTCCTACTATAATATCAAGTTCATTACGTTAAAGGTTTTCTTCAAAACCAGCCGTAGCCCTCTGTCATTTTAGGAAGTAAAGTACTTAGTATTAGTGCTACGTTTGATGACTATGTTATGGCGTAGTGTACGGTAGTTAACTGATGTCTTCCTGTAAGTATGTGATCCGATTGGTTAGAACGGTCGTACGACTTTGTTCACTATGTTATGGATCGTGGGAGTGGATTTAAATTAATCACGAAATGACGGGTTGAGCTTGACTTGCGACTAATGATTTGTTGACTATGTTAAGGTCATAAGCCGTATGGGGTAAAAACAAATATTGGGGGTTTCAAGTGTTGAAGCTTGCAATGTGATTGCATACCTTCTATGTGATAAGTTTGGGTCCCGATTATCACTGTGAGTAACAGTTACTCTCAGGAGATTTTCATTTTATTCCGGCTAGTTCTCCTTTAGGGTTTGAAAGAGGATTCGACAGAACAGTAGGAGCCATCCTGATTAGATGAATTAATAAACCAATCTAATATATGTTAGAGTGCACGCTGAGTGTTTCTTTTCTCTTTCTGGTAGCAACCCATGACCGACCTTAAACTAAAACTCATAAACCAAGTTAACCGAACCTTTTTATATCATCGGCTATGGAATGTCTTGATTGCCCTAACTCACGATAAAGTGGCATATGTTCTTTCCGCTCCTACTTTCCATTTTGTATTCTCCAGAACACTCCGTATCACTACGGGGATTCATATTGCTTGGAATTACCATCTCGTATAGTTAGATATGAACTCGAAGAAATTGTTTCAGTTCAAGGATGGCCACTGGTTCTGGAGAAAGTGAATTATTCATTTGTCCTTCTCCTCCATCTTATACCAAGTATGAGAACTCCTTAAATGAGGAGAATACACTATTTACGCTTGTTGAATAGTTTTCTCCAAACCAAAAGCTGGAGTTAAAAGGTAGGGTAAGAAGAAAATCAACTAGCATAAGTTCGGTGTACACAAGTTAAGTAGGAGAGACATAAAAAAAGGGTTGAAGTGAGCAGAAAGGAAATTGTAACTATTATCGTGAGCCTGGGCATTAAAAGTGACTGTTTACCGCGGAAAACTAGACTGAAACATTGGAGACGTCTAGCCTGAATTTGGGGGTAGATGCTATATGAATATATCCATCCACATCTCCGAAGATACCAAGTTGATTTATGGCACCACATATCGGAGGTTTGGATAGATGCGACTGATATAGCAGACTTATCAGATTCCCCCTCATTTATAAGGGGGTTTTGATTGTGGGGACGCTCTTCCCTGTAGGCGCAAGTTTCTGCAGTTAATTACGTTATCGCAACGCGATACCAACTTTCACCTGCTCTGGCAGATCACTTCATGTCGTGTTATATTTGTTTTATATGAGTTTGACGTTGGATTGTGTACAGAGACTAATATATATATATATATATATTATCTCCTGTAGGATGCGAATTAGTCCAAATCCGTATATTAAATTTGAGGTTTTGAACTTAGGACGCAGATCTCATATAAATGAGGTCCATCAGCTAACGGGATATTTGGGTTTGATCTAAGGATCGTTAGTCATATATGAGACTAAGATCGACTTAAGAACAATGAACATATGGGCTCTGTTCCCCGCCGAAAGACGCGACAAACGTCTTGCCTGAATTTCGGGGCAGATGCTAGTTGGTGCTATCCGTCCACCTCTCCGAAGATGCCAAGTTGATTTATGGCACCATGAATCGAAGGTTTAAACGGATGCGGCCGATGTAGCAGACTTTGTCAGATTCCCCCTCATTTGAGGGGTTTTTGATTGTGGGGACGCTCTTCCCTGCAGGCGCAAGCCCCTACAGTTAATTACGCTACCGCATCGCGGTAACCACTTTCTCCTTCTCCAGATGGTCACTTCGTGTCGTGTATGTTTGTTTTGTTTGTGGTTGCCCGTGAATTGTATACGGAGATTAATTTATGTTGTCGTCCGTAGGGCGTGGATTAGTCCAAATTCGTATTTTCTTAGATTTGGGTTTGGGGTTGGGTTTAAGGATACGTTAGTCTCATTTGAGACTAAGATCAACTTAAACGTTTGTTAAGGATACGTTAGTCTGATTTTAGACTAAGATCAACTTAACGGGATCGTTTAGATCCAACAAGAGAGCATTTGTACTCTATTGTTTAGTTTAGGGACATTGCGGTCGATTAGTTTAAGGACATTACAGTCCAATGTTAGTTTAAGGACATCTCGGTCCAATGTTAGTTTAAGGACATCTCGGTCCAGGTTAAGGACATCATAGTCCGTGGGTTTAAAGGGACCCCACAGTCTGAGGTTAGGGACATCGTAGTCCATAAAGTTTAAGGACATCGTAGTACATGAGTTTAAGGACCCCACAGTCCGGTTTAGAGACATCATAGTCTATAAGGTTTAAGGACATCGTAGTCCATGAGTTTAAGGACCCCACAGTCCGTAGAAATGTGTGGTTGTCGGGACCCGTCACTTCTCTGAAGACGTTGAAGGATTACAACAACATGTATCAGAGGGGTTCAGAGATGTACCCTTGAACCGGTGTGAATTGGTTGAAAAGATTTGTAGTCCAATTTGGGACTAAGATCTGTTAAATATTCATGAGCAGATGGGCCCAGTTCAATATAAGTTGAGAACTTATGGCCAATATTGAGCTAAGTCCAATCAGATTAAAATTTTTAACATTTTATTTTGGGTTGTTGAGCCTTTATTTGGGCTTGGCCCTTTTAATAATGCTAAGCATTAGATCCTGACATTTTTTGTCTTGTATTGAATGCAGAGCATTCATCAGAACAATTTATGTTCTATCAGCGCAACACGTGGCGCTCCAGGCGCTTTGCGCTAATTAAAGAGCGCATTGCGCTTCTGCTGAATAGCGCACATGTGAGTGACACGTGGCGCACTTGGCGCTTTGCGGCAGATGATGAGCGCATTGCGCTTCTGCTGAGTAGCGCATAAGTAGCGCGCTTGGCGCTTTGCGCCAGATGATGAGCGCATTGCGCTTCTACTGAGTAGCGCACATGTGAGTGGCACGTGGCGCACTTGGCGCTTTGCGCCAGATGATGAGCGCATTGCGCTTCTGCTGAGTAGCGCACACGTGAGAGACACATGGCGCGCTTGGCGCTTTGCGCCAGTCCATGAGCGCAATGCGCTATTTCAAAAGCGCAAGCACACGTTGCATACATGGTTGACACGTGGCGCATTTTGGCGCTGAGCGCCGGTCCAAGGAGCGCAGAAGCGCATGTCAAGAGTGCAAGGCACTTTTCAATAGCGCAAAGCGCTCTTGATCAAATTTATGATCAGAGAACAAGTTTATGTTCTCCTTAAAGGAGGCTTTGCCTCAAGATTCAAGAACAAAAGTTCTTATTTATAAAAAGGCGCTACCTTTGTAGATCAATGATCTGTAAATGAAGTAAATACTTCTTTTGTTTTTATGATAGGATCTTTTGATCTCTTTTTTATCAAAAAGCTTGGTCTTTTTATAGATCTATGATCTTTTTCAGAAGATAGTTCTTCTTTTCATGAGATGATTTCATCTTTATGTTCAAGAATCATTTTCTTTTGCTAGAAGCTTGCTTTTCTCTCTTTGAGTTTTCTCAAAGTTTGTAGGGGGGTTTCTCTCTATCAGACTTTAAGTCTTAGGGCCTTTATATAGGGCAAATTGATTTGTTAAATCAGTTGAAGAGATCTTTCTCTGATTGATTTGGGGATGTTTCCCCACCGTTGGATCTTTGATCATAGGGCTTCTGTTTTACAGAAGGCAATCTTCTTGTTTTTTAACAAGATTGGAAAGATCTTTTCATAACAGAATTTTAATTCTGATTAATTAATGATTTATCATTATTTATTAGATCTTTTGATCTAAGGGTGGGGAATTTTTAATTCCAGCGCTGGCGCACCCGTGCTTTGCACGTGGTGCGCTGCTCAGAGCGCAACGCACTTTGCGCTAGCGCACCTATGTTTGACACGTGGCGCACAACGCAGAGCGCAGCGCAACCTGCGCTAGCGCACCCGTGTTTGATACGTGGCGCGCAGCGCGCCAAGCGATAGAGCACTCATGGTGCACTGCCTAGGGCGCAGCGCACCTGACGCTAGCGCATCCGTGTTTGACACGTGGCGCACAGCGCACCTAGCGCTGGCACACTCATGGTGCACTGCCTAGGGATTTATGTTTCCTTCAAATATATACATATACATACATGTATAAAATTGGAGCTCAATATGAGATACGCGTCTATATAGGATGCGTGTCAATATGAGGTTTGCACATCAATATTGAAGTGCATCAATATAGGGTATATCGATATGAGGGTGCGCATCTATATGGGATGCGTAAGTCATTCTTTGTTTTGATGAAATTTCATATCTTTCATCAAGTAGGGACGAGGAAGGAGTTATTGGTTATTGGGACCCGCCATCTCTTCTAAGACGTTGAGAAACTACAACACCGTATATCGAAGGTATGGAAAGATGTACCCTTGAACCAAACCCCATATATTAGGGAAAAGATCATGTCTGAACCGAGGATCGTTAGTCTTATATGAGACTAAGATTAACTTAGAAGATATGGGATGGAGATCATTAATCGTATATAAGACTAAGATCAGCTTGGATATCATTGATGAAAGATCATTAGTCATATATGAGACTAAGATTAACTTGGATATCATAAGCATATGGGCTCAGTTGATTTAAAATCAAAGAAGAAGCTTAAGCTTCCAGACTTAGCCAATTTGGGGCTAAGATTGGGTTTCTATACCATCCAGCAGTGCTAAGCACTCAGTCACGTAGTACTCACATGAATATCACATGAGGCGCAGAGTCTTTGGCGTTTTTTTCAAGTGCTCATGTGTATGGCACATGAGGCGCTGAGTCCTTTCTTATGGGCGCTCACGTGTATGGCACGTGAGGCGCTATCTGCATGGTCCTTGGGCACTCACGTGTATGGAACGTGAGATGCTGAGTTTTTGAGTTTCTGTGCACTCATATGGATATTACGTGAGACGCTATCATCTGCTTCTTTTGAGCGCTCACGTGGATATCACATGAGGCGGTATCTTCATGGTTTCTAAGTACTCACGTGCATATAACGTGAGGCGCTGAGTCCTTAGAGATTTAATCTCTTTTTGCGAGCGCTCACGTGAATTTCACGTGAGGTGCCAAGTCTTTATAGATTTAATCTCTGTTCATGTTTTTAGATAAGTTAAATTTCTATTAATGGTATTTTGACCATTAATGATCACCAACATCACTATTTTGAGGATCCGGGATCAGGTTCTTTAAGAACTAAGTTCTTGATTATGAAGGAACTAAGTTTCTGGAGTATAAGCTCCATCTTTTTCATATCCTTTCTTCTATTGCTCTTTTCAACTTTATTCTCCCCTGAATCTCTGATTCTCAAGAACAAGATCTTCCTGATGAAAATTAAATTCTCATCTTGTGGGAGACTTTCCTTTTGGATCTCAGATCCAGAGAAAGAACTAAGTTATTTTAAAGGGTTAAACCCTTAGATATGATATGATGGGTAAAGTGAAGATATTTTTATCTCTATGTTTTCTTTACCTAGGGTTTGAGAGAAGGAAGATCTTCTTCTTTATTAAGAATTAAGTTATCTGTTGTCGAAACTTTTGGAGAGTCTTCTGTATTTTTTATAGAAGATTATTGGGGGTTCTCCTTCCTTCTAGATTTAATCTCTTTACTCCTATTTATAGGAGAAGGAAAATATTAATCTGTTTTGAGTTAATCTCTTATTGAGAGATCCTGATTGATTTCATAATCAATCAAATTGATCTTAAAGATCAACCGGTGAATTTTATTCACCGTTGGATTTTTAATCTAAAGGCTCTCTATTTAACAGAATATATTTTTCTTGTTTTTAACAAGAAATATTTCTCCCAAAGAATTTAATTCTACATAGAATTTAGTTCTACATGGAATTTAATTCTATCAAAAGGAATACCCACATGCATTGCACGTGAGGCACTGCCCAATGAGCTGGCAAGTGCACCATGTGCTTGGCACGTGAGACATTGGCCCAAAGCACTCACGTGGATATCACGTGAAACGCTTACTGTTTAACACGTGGGTGTCCAGAAGCTGCACCAACGCTCATATGGATATCACGTGAGATGCTCACATGTTTAACACGTGGATGCCAAGATGCCAGTATATGAGTTCACATAGATATCACGTGACTCGCACTGCCAAGAGGCTGCACTAGCACTCACGCGGATATCATGTAAGACACTCACGTGTTTAACACGTGGGAACCAATATAGGATTTGATCCTACCTGAAATGGCACTCACATGCGTTGCATGTGGGTGCGCACATATTTAACACGTGGGGGCTTCCTTCTATTTTTATAAGGAATTAGCAAGCTCTGGGCTAAATTTTTTGGCGGGAATAGAGGTGTTACTAGGAATACCCGGTGACCAGTCATATTTATTGCACATTTTTACTATCATTTCTATTAATTAATTAATGATATTATTTTTAATTTGAGAACATATGTGAAGTTATGTGTAAAAAGATATATTCATGTGTTTCTTAAATTATAAGTAATATTATTATTAATAGAATGTGCATATCATATTTAAACAAATATCATTTAGTTTCTTAACCATTAAGTAATTTAGTTATGAGCAAATTGGTTGAATACCTTATTTTATAAAATAAATGCTTCTAATGGTTTGATTTGAGATATTGTGCAGGTTTAAAGGTAGCAAATCAGTTCAAGGCTACAAATAGGATTCAAGGCATCAAATCAAATTTAATAATTAAAGCTGGAAAGTTTCGGACCAGATTGAAGATTCTCGCAAGTGTATGGAGACAGAAATATTTTCAAAATCTAATCATCAGAAAAATCTCCTAAAATCATGAAACTAAAGCACAAAAAAATTCGCGATGAAATTCCATAATATGGCGGCGGTTCAGCGGCGGATAAAGCACAAGTGGCGGCGGATCCATGGTGATATTTAGGCCGTTCGATCTGAATTTTTGTAGGGAGGATCATCTTTTCAATTACATCAAGATGAGCTATAGAGTTTCATATTTCGAACCTTCTAAATGCACCAGAACAAAACTCAACAGAGGCAATTGGATTTCCATATTTAGAATTCGAGATTTTAGGAGAAAATTTGATTCTCTTGTATTTTTTATTAGTTGATCTCCAAACTTTCTATCCCTATATAAAGAGATGTAATTTTAGGGTTGGAGGGATCTCTCTCATTACAATATTTCGAGGAAGATCATTAGGGTTTTAGTTTTTGTTATGAAATTTCTAGTTTTTAATAAAAAGTAGTTGTTCTGTTAATTTGTGTCTTTACTTTTTGCATTTATTTTCAGCACTTTTCTTTTTGTTTTTTTGTTTTCTTCTCTTTCTTCTTTCTCAACGAATTTTATGTGATAATACTCAAAGGAGGCTTCTTGTTTTTGTGAAGGTCCTAATAGTTAGTATATCTCTTTTTTTTACCTTTTTTCTTTTACTTCGTTTTTTCTAATGAGCGAGTAAATTCTCGCTTGTTAGGGTTTGTAGAAGAGGGTAGTTTAAGGGATGGAAAAATCCATTATTTTCTTCTTATATTTTTAATTTTTATAAACTTAAACAAATGGATTCTTAACCTTCTTATTTGGGCATGTTACCAACTCATGATAGTTGCGACCCTGATTTGAAATTTTTTAACACTTTTTTTGTTGAGGGCTTGAGATTAATAGGGATCAATGGAAGAACAATGGTTAGTAGAGGGAATCTCTAATCCCTCCAAGTACCCTAATCCACATTCATCGCTATTCTTCTGGTATTCAATAAAAAAGATAAAAAGAATAATTTTTAAAACTCCATCCTATAACTACCTAATCTGAAGACCCTAATAAGCCATTTTCTTATTATCTTTAAATCTTTGTTTTAGTTTAAAAACAAAAGAAAAATCCAACCTTTTTCTATTAACTCGTCTAAAACAAGATTAGTAATTTACCATCTCCCTGTGGACGATCCGTACTCGCCGGGGCTAGTTATTGCGACACCGTGTTGATTGCGGTATTTTAGGACACATAAAAACTCATTTTTTCACATCAATCGCCCGGCCAACCCTTGAAACATTTTGATGTTTCGTATTTTCTGTGTGTTTAATTGAAACCTTTTCTCAATTAACTCTAACTCCTGGACATATTGATACCGGATTAGAATCTCATATTTGTAAGTTGTTACAAGTGCTGAGAAGAAATGGAGTATTGGAAAAAGTGATTAGATCCCTAATGTTGGAAATCGGAGCGATAGTTGCTATTTGGGGAAATCACCTGGTCTCTCGGCAAACTTTTGATTTTGAATAACTGTTATTATGCACCAATTTTTAAAACTTATATATCTGTTTCTTTATTAGATAAAGTGGGATATAATTTTGAAAAATATGTTCTAAACATTCACATATATCAATCTATTGATTGGGTAAGGTGTATAAAGATAACGGTGTATACATTCTTAACCAAAATATGGTTTTCAAATTACAACACATAGAGTATGAGTTAGTGAACTCATAGGACATATACATATTGATGTATGTTGTCCGATGTCTACACGGACAAGGGGATTGTCAATCACTTTATTCCGTTTTTCTATGAGTTCTCTGATTTTAGACACGCGTTTTTGATGAAATGTCCAAAGTTTTTGAGAAGTTCGTAGGATATAAGAATAAAGTTAAGAACCAAACAACGGAAGTATCAAGATTTTTCGAAGTGTTTAAATATGTGAATACTTGTGCTAGGTATTCCGTAATCGAGAATATGATTCTCTTTCAGATTACTCATCTGTAGGTGTGCTACTTGATAAGTAATGCCGAGTGACCTTTTTCATAAAGGGATATGCACTGAACAACTGCATACCAATTGAATTTGGTTCCATTTAAATAAGTGCTTGTGATTCTATATGTGATATAGAATGAGAACATATCTTAAGGTTGTTAAGATATAGAGTTATCCAGTTTATGCTTAAAACACAATCCAAACAAACTCAAGGCACATTTCGGTAATAGGAAGTTTGTGGGTTATCCCAAATTTTAGGAAGGGTTTAACTTCTACCATTTTTGGGATCAAAAGTTGTTTTGTTCTCGACACGCCGCCTTTCTAGAAAAAGGAATTTTCTTGAAAAAGAAATTAGTGGGGGTATGGTAGAACTAGAAATGATTTCAGAACCCCAAACGGTTACTGAAAATTTAGTAGAACCTAAAAATTCAATTGACCCTGACAAACCTTAGCCACTCCGCAGATTTAATAGATAATCTCAGCCACCCGAGAGATACTTTGGTTTCCTCGTAAATGGTGACGGGGAGATTTGCATCATGTGATGATGACCCTACTATATCAGCATGCCATAGGAAGTGGTGACTTCCGAATGATGGTTTGATGCCAAGATATCCAAATTGGACTCCTTGCACTGCAACAAAGTATGGACTTTGTTAGGTGCTCCTGAAGGAGTACAACCAATAAGGAGCATGTAGATCTTTCGAGATCAGTGCAAATGGAAAGGTAGTAACCTAATAAGGATAAACTTGTAGTAAAAGGTTTTCATCAAATACCCGATGTGGATTATAATGAAACTTTTACTTTAGTGCCTGTTCTGAAATCCATACGGATATAACTTGCCATTACTGTTTTCCATACTTATGATATATGGCAGATGGATGAATAAAACGACTTTCTAAATAGGCATTTAGAAGTGTACGTGTATATGATTCCGCCAGAGGGCTATCGTGGTCTGTAGGAGCAATAGAAGGTGTGCAAGTTGCTTACGTATATTTATAGACTAAAACAGGCATAGCGGAGAAAGGATCATCTACTTTTGATATTACGGTCAAAGTGTTTGACTTCATTAATATGATAAATGACCTGGTATTTGTAAGAGGATGTAGGGAGTATTGTCATGTTCCTCATATGGTATGTGGATGAAAAATTCCTGATAGGAAGTGATGTTTCTATACTACAGTTCGGTTAAACAATGGTTATCACAGATGTTTCTCCAAATACAATATCAATCATTCTGATGACTAGGTCTATAGAGATAGATCTAGTAAGATTTGAGATTATCTCAATTCAGGTAAGATGACACCATTCTAAAAGGGTTTTAGAACGAATGACTTATATCTCGGTAGTGCACCGGCATGTAGAAGAGTCACCTTATCTAAAGAGATGTCTTTTAGACTGATGAGGAGAGAGACTCGCATGAATAATTTTCCACTTGCTTTAGCAATTGGATCGATCATGAGATGTCATATACCCGACCAGATGATGCTTTTGCACATATTGTAGTAAGCAGATATTAGTCCAATCCTGGAAAAACAAAAGAAACCAATAAAGAACATATGAGAATGTTCTTGGTGTATGGTGATAATTGCCTCCATTAGAAGGTAGTTACCGATTCCGGTTTCCTAGGTGACATGAAAGACAAAACGTCTATCACAAGTTATAAGTTTGCTCTCTTTAGTGGGAGCAGTATATTGGAAAGAGTTCCAAGAAGGATACTCGGGTAGTCATGGCGTTGGACGCTGATTATGAATCAGTTATGGACACAACCTAAAAACTTGATGGATAAAATTGCTCATATACGAACTGTTCCATCGTCTATCCAGGCAAATTCTAAGGCAGGCATCACTCAGTTCGGGAGATATTCAATCTCCGCGAAGTTGAGATTTAGAAAGATAAATATAGATTTATTGTAGCGGATCCACTCACTGAGGCTGTTTCTCGAACACTGCTTGTGAAACTGGTAGTAGAGAAGTTGGGTATGCGATACCCCAATAATTGGTTTTAAGTGCAATTGGAAGATTATTGGATATATGTGCCCTCAAGGCAATTATTGTAATTGAAGGTAGACCTATACAAGAGAACAATATTACTCGAGATGATAATATGCTATCGGATTTGTCTTTATCATTCATGTGAATATGTTTTACTCGTTATCACGTATCTCTAATACATAATAATAAAGCCCATAAGATCTTTACTTGACTACCAGATTATGATAGGGATCATACTAGTGCGGCCTGGGTAGTCTATAAACACATCCTTAAATATCCCTAGTCGAGGGACTATTGAGACTGAGTATCAATATTCTATAGTAAACTAGTATATACGTTTCTTGACCCTGACCGGGGCGATGGTTGATCCCGTAGCCATTGGTGTTTGACACCAAAGATTGTATACATGTGCTCATTAGATGAATGAGTTTCACTGGACGGACTAACCAGAGAACTCCTGAATGGGATTATACCTATCGTCAAATAGCAGTTATCTAGTGACATGAGTACAGGGTAGTCTGTAGACCGAGATCGTCATAGTGTCTTGTGTCACTGTATTTTGATTACTACCCTACCATGGCTTTAAAGAGTCGTGCAAACAGGTTTTAGTTGGGTATGGTCCCGAAGCACATGGATGCAGTAAGCGATCGAAGGGATTTGTCTCTTCCGGTATAGGGAGTTGATGTTGCACTGTGCGTGACTGGCTATATGTAACAACCCTAAACTTTATGTACAATTTTTTTCCAAAATACAGAAGGAATACCTAAGTCTGAGCACAAGTTATAAATTTGATTTGCTTTTGAACAACAAGAAAGCACTTGTAGCTCATCGGTAAAGCCTTGCACTGCTGTGACGTAGCCCCTGTGATCGAATCCCCCCGGCCACATAGATTTTTAATTGATTTTTCTTTTAATCTTTTAGAAGCTCAAAGGTTTGCACGTGCACAACACGTAAAATGAAAAGTCACAACAAAAACAAACATGTGCAAAATGTTGTATACACTAAACATGACACGTGGCAAGAATCCAGACCCAACCCACCCAAATTGGACCGGTGAGATCGTGATTTGGGCCGGCACCATCGGTCCAAACCGTACCAAATGCTCCGAAAATTTAACCCTAGCACCCCTTGGCCTATCCCATTACCCTCATGTTGTTTGATTTCTCTGAATTTATCCAGAGAATGATAAATCCCCTCTTTAATATATTTTTAATGCATATTTTAATTCTATTCTTCATTACCCTAAACCATAATTTTCCCTATAAATACAACACCATATTTCACCCCTCTTCACTCAGAATTTTATTACAAAAACTCTCAAAAATTTTCAAGTCCTAAGTTATGCAGGTGGAGTTAGCGAAGGGCGAAGTTCCGAGAAGATTCCAGCGACGAAACGACGCCCCGACACCTTCCTTAGTTTCCTCTCCCTCTTCTCTTGTACCTAGCCAGTAAGTCCCCTCTCCCCCTCTCATATTCTATTCTAAAAACTTTAAATTCTAAAATCCGACGAAAGCGGAGTTAATCCGATTTCCGATTCGGTTTTTCCTTAAAAAGGTTATTTTTCTTAAACAATCAATACCATACTCTCATATAACGTTTAACAAATACTTTAAAACAAGTTTCATCTCAAAATAATCTTTTATGCAACTTTTATTATATTTTTACGGTAAAATATCACATACTTTACATTTCGCCATAATTCACATAATACTTGTATTACCTTTAGATAACTCATGAGGTAATGACCTACCTCTTCACAACACTCATATGTAACATAGCACGATATCTCTTGGGAAACTAGAATACGGAAATACGATTCTTAAAAATAAACACCATAAACTACAAAACCTTTTTCTACAAGATTATATATTTTAAACAAATCTTTGCAAAACGCCGCTACAACCCATTTGGGGAACCCGTTCGGGATGGTGCGGATTATCGCAAATCCTCGGGCTTAGTAGTGCGAGATGCAGACCTCCGCAAGGAGCATACGGTCTCGAAAGATTTAAAAATACAAACATCTTAAGAAAATGAGATTTCTAGAAAAAATAATAAATTAAAATTATTTTATATATATATATATATATATATATGTATGTATGTATGTATGTATGATGTATGTATGTATCATCAAAATATCTATTTTTTTATATAGTATAAATATTCCAACTTTTCTAAATCATAAAGAATCACTTTACATGAAAATACCATGCAATTCCATACAAGTTCAATACTTTACAATTAAATACCATATATTATGAAATTAGGTTTTATTCACTAGAAATGTCACATATATAAAATCTACATCTATGAAAACTCTAAAGACGATAATTAAATACTTGAGGTGTATTTTGAAAATTATACAAATTATTTTTACATAAAACCCCCTCAAGTTCTATAAATTACAATAAGGACCTTAGTAAACATAGGTTTAAGCGGGACCAGTCTCTTGAGCCCCAGGGAGCCGTAGATATGGGTGCTTGCCTATTTAAGGTAGACAATTTAACAAACGGTGTTATCAACACGGTAATCATCTTTGAAAAAGACACAAATCCTGCCGCCCATGTGCAGCGGTTACCGATAACACCAAAACATAATTCAGGACTTCAATTTCTTTTCTAATTGTTCTGACTCAGATTGGGTCTCATTATAAATAATCTGACTTGAATATGATTCAAGTACAAACTACAATTCAATATGAATCTATGAATCCATATATTCAATCTATTCAATCTGTATTGACCGAACCGAACCATGGATATACTTCCATTTACATGATTCTCCAGTTACATCCATTTACTGATATCCTGGTTTCGGCAAGTCATCCATCTGTACAATCTATAATACAAGACAATACAATTTATAATACAATACAAACAATACAATCAAGACATAGCGGGGTTTAAGGGGTAGATTGGTACGGAAGGTGTTAGAAGTGGCACGAGACAGCAACATTTAAGACACCTAACCTGTTGATTGTTACGATTGTTGCGTATGCTTAATTTTAATTACCGCAATCAAGACGGTTTCGCTTGGTAGCTAGCCGGTTGAGTACGGGTCGATCCACAGGGAGATGGAATCTTTTTCTTTATGTTTTAACGAGTTAAATCCAAATATGTCGAGTTTTGTTTTAAGATCTACTAATGAGATAAAGAATGATAAAAGAACTTGTTAGGGTTAGGATTAGGTTAGTTCGAGTTAGGAATTTCTCACTTCTCTCAATGCCCTTCTTAATATCAGTGTTAAGGTAATCAGCAATAATGGGGATTAGCACGACTAGGAAGGAACTTACAGGTATAAGCTAGGATTTCCATGCTTAGTTTCTTCCTTTTGGTCCTTGTCCGTCCATTCTTGGCTCTTAGCCCTAACCTCCGGTTAATTCAACCACAACCGGTCTTGCTAGGGAATCACCGCTATCATGTAGGATATGGTGCGGTAGTGAGCGGATTGTGGTTCAATTAAAGGGAGTCTGAATTAAGGTGTTGGGCAATGAAAAGAGGGAGAGAGATTTCTTTCTCTCAAACTTTTCTTCTCCTGCCCTAACAATTGAGAAATTACTCACCTATTAAAAAGATAAAAACAAGAAGAAAGGTAGAAAGAAATGAGGTTAAGAAGAATTTACAACTAGCTATTTGAGACCTCACCTTGGCAAGGATCTTACTCAAGCATCATCGTTGTTAACGATAAAGAAAAAGATAAAGAAAGCAAAAACAACAACAACTAGATTAGCAAATGAAAATTACGAGCAATATAAATGAATAAAAAGACATGCAAGGAAATAAAAGAACTCTCTTTTTTTTAAATTTTTTTATTAATCAACGCTCATAAACTCACTACAATTTTTCATAGAGAAAGATAACAAAGAAGAACAGAATTAATCCTAAAATCTAATAAAGAAAAGCACACACTAATTTGGCTTTGAGCTCTGCTATTTATAGGCAGGGGAGTGAAACCCTAGGTATACATTCTGAGTCAATCACGAGATTACAAAACTACCCCAAAAGAGCCGAGTCAACGCTGCTTCAACTGCCACCGACACTGTTCAGACGCGGCCGCGGAACCGCGACAGAAGTGTCTATTTGGCCGCGGTTCCGCGGCCATTTGGTGGTATTGGGGGACCATCTTTTCAGGGCTTCTCCATATTGCTGTTCTCTTATGTTTTGTACACTTGGTTTCTCATAATCTCTTCAGTTTTCTTCCAGATTTTCAGCAGTGCAAAATTATGTGGACTTTTTCCTTGAGCTCCGCGTTTGAAGTCTTGGATCTTGTGCTGCCCTTGTGCTTTGTGCATTGAAGTGACCAACGATTTGCCATTTTGTCCCTTGAACTGGTAGGCGGCATCATACGGATGGTTAGCGGAGATCAGTATTCATCTGTTGTTGGTCGTAGTCCCGCATTTGTTGCGACTTTTCATGAATTTTACTGTAAAGAGCTGAGAGTAACCTGCAACTATTTAGCAAACACGGATTAAAAGTACATACCTATATGCAATGTGATCAAGAATGGGCGAAATAAAAATGCAAAAATCTGATATGAACAAATACCCCCAAACTTATCTTTTGCTCGTCCCGAGAAAAGCCAATTTATTCATAAAAAGTCCTAACCTCACTTTCGCAGGGAACGCGATTGCACTGAGCTCGTGCAACAAGCCGTTAAACCTCTAGGTGTCCCTAGTAGGAGGAGTGTTGTCTCTTGAGGGTTTCAGCGGATACTACCCACAAAATCCTATAATAAAAGGAAGACTGTGAAAGTTACATATAAAGATAGGAATTATAAAAGAAAGACTTTGAAAATTAGAGTTTCCAACTGCACTAGCTTTTCGGTTGTCACGAGCCCTATCTTAATAGTCATGAAAAATATGAGAAATCATATCATCCCTCAATAAAACATCGTCTTTATTCTTTACTCCTACCTTTCTTCCAAACAATGATCATATACCCCTACGTGTGTGTAAAGAACATCCTTACACTCGGAGAATTCAATTCAAGCTATCATACTCTTGTCCATCTACCTTAGTTCTTTTTTAATTAATGAATATTTAGATGGAATTGCTCACACATTTTTCATGCGACCGTTAATACTTCTTGAGGTACTAACCGACCAATTACTCATGTGCTTGCTTATTAGGTGTATTTAGTATTTTCCTCGTCTTACAACACCTAAGGCTTAGCAGTGACTCCCAAACCAGTTGGTCTAAGGCACTAGGTGATGAAGTACCCTCGCTATATTTTTTTATTTCTGCCTTGGTGATTACAAAACCAGTGTTCATTTTTCTATACCATTTTATATTTTATACTCTATTTATAATTTCCTTCATACTTTGGCTTTTAGACAAGAGCATTTCAAGGTATCCTCTACTATCCCGAGTTTCAAGACGTGTGTAAGTGCGTATAGTAGGGTATCAATATTCAAATGTTTGGCGTCCAGAATAAGAACTATTTTTCAGACTTATTTTTATCCACAGATTAGTGACTTCTTTCATTTTACTAACCCTTAGGACAACGGCTCATAACTATTTATTACTAGTTTCGTTTAAGAAAACATCTAACTTTCTAGGTTTTCTTAAATTTTTCTAATCTTTTGGATATAATTTTTCACTTCCTAATCTTTTATTATAAGAGAAAATTTTTGAAAATTTTGTGCTTATGCAAAGTATGATGCAAATTGATGCGTAAATAAGCACAAACCTCCCCCAAACTTGTTTACAACAGTGTCCTCACTGTTGCTATCTATTAAATCTCAGAAACCTGTAAACTTGAGAGAAAAAATTTATTAACGGGGACATGAAATATGATTGTGAAAATCTCCCCAAACTTATTTTTGGCTCACCACTTTGAGTAAAAAAATTTATTTTCAAGAGCCAAATTATATCACCCCCCAAACTTGAGTTAAACAATGTTAAGGTTTTTAAAGAGGGGGGGTCAAATTTACTGGTCAATGCCATGCTTTGAAAATACCAAAAGTCAACACTAACCATTCGAAGAATTTATCAGTGAAACACACCGGTTGGTGGAAGAACATGTTGTATGGAGCCAGGAAGAAGTGGGGAAGAGATAAGTGGTGTAAAAGAAAGGGTTTGCGTCTCAATTTGGAGAGACGACACAGTGATTGTGATGATGGATTACTCGCATTTTTGTGATTGTCAAGAAGAAGGGGTGGAGGTTCAATTTCTTTTTGGAGTTGATTCATCTCAACACCCGTGTTTGCTAAAAATGCGAGCTCATCAGCGAAAATTTCCTCAAAGCTTTCATCGATACCCCGAAAAATAATGTCATCAGAAAGAGCGGGATGATCTCTAGACTCCATAAAAGATTCATAATCAGCGTTATATGTTGACCCGGACAACTCAATGGAAGAGTCCGTATGTGTATAATACATAGTTGGGTCAAACACCAACATATGAAAACAGTCTAGATCAATATCGTGAAGCTGATCAAATTCGCTGCTGTCGACATCCATTAATTCGACAGAACATGCATGAGCAGAAGGTTCGGAGGGTACACTTCCCAACTTGTAAATGTTAAACTCAATTGACATCTTCCCGAAGGATAGAGTCATAGAGCCGTTACGAAAGTTGATTACAGTATTGGAAGTGGCCAAAAAGGGTCGACCGAGAATCACCGGAATTTGGTTCCGTGGGTTTGCTACAGCTTGTGTATCTAGAACAATAAAATCAACAGGGAATATGAAGTCCCCTACCTTTATTAACAGATCCTCTAGCTCACCCCTAGGATGGGTGATAGATCGGTCAGCCATTTGGAGAGTACAGTGTGTGGGTTTCAGCTCTCCTACACTTAGTTGCTTATATACCGAATACGAAAGCAAGTTAACACAGGCACCAAGATCCAAAAGTGCGCGGTTGATGTTCTTATCTCCAATGGTTATTGAAATCGTAGGACAACCAGGTTCCTTCCATTTTTGAGGTAAAGCTTGGGTAAGAGCATCACTCACGGCACCAGCTAAGAAAACCTTTTTGGGTACCTGAGATTTCCTCTTCTTAGTGCACAAGTCCTTCAAGATTTTTTGCGTAGGAAGGGACTTGTTGGATTGCATCCAAGAAGGGAGTGTTAATGTTAACCTGTTTAAACAACTCCAGAATCTTCTCCATTTTTGGATTTTGTTTATTGGACCTCAACCGGTTAGGAAATGGAATGTTTTTGAAATTGGTTGAATCCAATGCTTGTGGAGGAGATTGTGGAGTTGGAACGGATCCCAGTGCCGGTGTTTTCATGGAGTGAGATGTGGGTCCGTTCGGAGTAGCAGCAGAAGAAGAGCCTTCTGAAGAATGGAGAACAGGTTCGAAGACGAAGAAGGAGAAGAAGAAGAAGAAGAAGAAGCGGCTGGGGTGTCATCATCTGTGCCAACGTTGTTGTGCAGTATCCTTCCAGATCTCAACATAGTCACGGCACTCACATTATGGTTTTGTTGTTCAAGAGCAACATGTGCATTATGTGGGTGACCAGGATTTGGGAGTGGTTGAGATGGAAGCTTCCCTTTCTCTCGCTCGCTTAAAGCCGTATTCAGTTGTGCAATCTGGGCTTCGATGGTTTTGATGTTTTGCCCGTGTACAGCAGTGTGTTGCACCAAAGACTGAATGGAAGACTGGATGTTGGCGGTGGATTGAGTCGATTGCTTTACAAAAGCCTCAATACTTCGTTCTAGCGAGGAAACCTTATCGTTGTTTGACGGAACAAAATTATTTTGAGGAAAAAAATTGTTGGGTGCAAAATTGTTCGTCGGATTTTGAAAAGGTTGGGGTTGGAAAGGCTGCTGATATTGACTTTGAGCTTGTTGTTGAGGAGGAGGAGGCCTCTGGAAGTTGTTGTGGCCTTGGAATTGTTGCTGATTATGATTCCAGGCGAAATTGGGGTGGTTCCTCCAACCAGGATTGTAAGTGGAAGAGTATGGATCATTTCTTGGTCTTTGCTGAAATGCAGCATTGACCTGATCCTGTCCTTGAGCAGGTGGGTTGTAAGGACACTCTTCGGTCAAATGTGATGGGTGTGAACAACAAGCGCAGATGGTACGAGGGGGAAGAGCAGGGGCAGGAGAAGGATATGAGAATTTGTTCTCAATTGCTTCCAGTTTTCGCGTGATCGCTGCCATTTCAGCCTTCATTGCAATTGAGATATCAAGTTGATGAACGCCCACCCTAGAGAGACCGGAAGAAGTAGATGAAGTGTTTGGTCTGGTGCTTTCTCACTGAAGCGTTCGCTCCGCGAGATCGTCGAAAAATTGCCAAGCTTCCTCGTCAGATTTGGATAGGAAGTGGCCCTGACAAATGGTTTCCAGCAACTGCTTAGTTGCTGGATTCAGGCCCTCATATAAGGTCTGGCAAAGTTGCCATCTCTCAATACCGTGATGAGGGCACTGAACAAGAAGGTCTTTGTATCGGTCAAAGCACCTCCAAAAAGGTTCGGCAGGAAGCTGGGAAAATTGGTTAATTTCATTTCGTATTCTCGCGGTTTTGTGATTTGGGTTGAACTTTTTAAGAAACGCTTTTACAAACTCATCCCAAATGTTTATGGAATGTGATGCGGTATTATACATGTAGGGTTCCTAGGCACACTAATGAGGTCTCACAAGGCATCAATCATGCCAATTTGAAATTTTACGGTGCCGAGAAACCCTAGACTAGATCGTTAACTAGAATTTTAGGCGAAACAAAGCAACTAGTTAACAACTTAACTAAGTAGTGAACGGAAATACGACCTTTGTAGATCCGGTCCTCAACCTTCATAGCTCCGTGATGAAGTCTCCTCGCTGCGATCATCGGATCCCGGGCTCTAGCATCGGCTTCATCGGAGAAATGGGCGGGCTAGGTCGTCGACTTCGATGCCGAAGATGATCTACGTCGAGACAACACAAGATCAAGCTCCAACTTCACCAAGCCATGAAAATTATGAAGAAAACACCCTATACTACTTGGCAAGTGGTAGAGGATGAAGAAATAGGAAGTGGGTTCACTTTAGAATTGGATTTCTCACTCATTTTCACAAGTTGCCATTGATGGAGGCAAGCTTCTTCATCTTGAAGAAGAAGAAGAAGAAGATAGAATATAATAAGTATTATCCCTCTTTAAAATAGAAAATAAAAGGAATACTTATCATAAAGCAACCATGGTCAAGTGTAGAGAATGAACTAGGGTTAAGTGGAATGGTTAGGGTTAAGCATGAAAACAAAAAAGGTCACTTAGTCAAAGCTTCATGAAGCTTCAACTAGCAAACAAAGAAAGCCACCATTCATTTATTTTGCAAAATAAATAAACAAAATAAATGAATGAATAAGTATTATCAAAACCCTAACCATTACACAACCATGGTTTAATCATACACTTAACCAAGTGAGCATGTATCATCAAACATGATACAAACAAGTGCACAAAAGTATATCACATATACAACTTGTGTACATCAAGTGAGAAAATCCATTTAAAGTGAACTAATACTAGTTAATGCAAAGTAATATATCAAATATATAATTATGCATTAAATCATTAAATCAACACTTGATTTAACGATCCGGTCATATCTCATATAACCGACTAATATCCAATGTATCGGCTTATCGAATCAATCCTTGAATCGATAACTAGGTTATATCGCATACAACCAATCGATACATTCATCGCGAGAATGGAATACGGTATCACATACACGCATTATTCTCGGTCCCGCACATATCTCATATGCGCTCCTATTTCGTTTCGCTTGAGCCAGGAAACCTCTGTCTAGGACTCTAAAGACTCGTCAATACGCCGGCAGCAGGTGATGATCATATCAAACACCCACAAGCCGCAAGCGGTCTGCTAAACGTAACGGCCACCCGGGTATTGAGCGATCAGAAGATCGACAAGCAAGCCCGCTCACACTCCTGTGAATCCAACCGGTAACACTTACCGTACAGTCCGGTCTCGTCGTCTGATATGTCGCATATCTCACCTAGGGGTGGTAAACGTCAGACCCCAATAGCTCGATAAGTCGTGTCGATATGAGATCTATAACAGTTCGAGAAACTACTGGTAACACTTACCAGTAAATCTCAGCAACCCTGGCCAGGGATTTCCGGTTATAGCCAATCGAACACAGTGCAACATCAACTCCCTATACCGGGAGAGACGAATCCCCTCCTATCGCTCATTGCCTCCATGTGATTCGGGACTGTACCCAAAAGCCACCGTTTTGCACGCCCTCTTGGACGTGGTAAGGTGGAAATCAAAGCACAGTGGGAATCACACAAGACTCTATGACGATCTCGGGTCTACAGACTAACCTGTACCAGTGTCACCAGAGAACTGCCATCTGACGTGAGGTATAATACCATCTGGGAGTTCTCGGCGAGTCCGTCCAGTGTACCCAGTCTCTACTGAGCACCCGTATATCATCTCCGATGTCAAACACCAATGGATATGGGATCATCCATCGCCCATCTGTATGGGTCAAGAAGGTATACGCTAGTCTACTCTGGTATATCGATGCCCCGTCTCGATACACCCACGACTAGGGACCTTGAAGGATGTACTTATAAACTACCATGTCCCCACTAGTATGATCCGCATCATAGTTCAGGTAGTCAAGTACACATCCTAAGGGCTTTACCAACATGTAACAGAGAGACAAACAGTATACACGTTAAGGTAAAGTGTAACCAGATAGCATACTATCATGTCGAGCAAGAAAGTCCTCCCTATATATGTCCCAACATCCACTACAATATACATCCTATGTACAGTAATGGCCTCTAGGGCATACATATAACTAACAATCTCCCACTTGCACTAGGGCCATCTGTAGCAGTGGTTGTAGTATCTCATACTCAACCATCCTATAAAAGTCTCTCTCTGGGAATAGGCCTTCGTGAGTGGATCCGTCGTGTTATTCTCTGAGTCTGCTCTCCTAACCTTGATCACCTTGGAGATCAACTATCTCCATGATCAGGTGATACCGCCTTAGAATACGTCTGAGTCACTGATGGGACCGGGGTTCCTGGGCCAAAGCCACAACTCCATTGTCACACAATGGGAGGAACGAAGTTCATCTCATGAACCAATATACACCCAGACTTCCTCCTTGGTAGCATCTTAAGTAGCGATGTATCCAGCCTTTATCATCTAGTATGCCACGGTATCTAGCTTGGAACTCTTCCAACATACCGTCCCTTTACTGAGGGTAAAGACAATGCCTATGACTGACATTCAGTCTTCTTTATCACCCTGGAACCCTTCCAGTGATTCTCCCCAGGATCAATTGATACCATCTCACTACAACTAGTGAGTATCCTAATATCCAATTAGATCTATCTCATAGATCCAAAACCCAGAATTTAGGAGGTATCATTTTGATCCTATATGGAGAATCATTGTGATAAGCGGAGATTGACCGAGCGTAGCATAGGAAACTGCTTTCTTATCAAGAGTATGTCATCCACGTACTCTACGAGGATCACCACCATACTCCCTACTACCTTTTTTGTATATACAAGGTTCATCTACCATTTTGATGAAGTCAAACTCTTTGACTACTACATCAAAACAGACGTTCCAACTCCGCGATGCCTACTTTATCACATAAAACATCTTGCACGCGTTTCCGCTACTCCCACTTTTTACGAAGCCCTCTGGCTGTGTTCTTATAGACGTTCTCTTCTAAATCATTATTTAGAAAAGCAGTCATGGCACCCAACCACCAGATATCGTAGTCATGGTATGTAGCCGTGGCAAGTAGGATCTGGATAGACTTAAGCATAGCCACTGGAAAAAGGTTTCATCATTATCCACGCCTGGTCGATGACGAAAACCTTTAACAAGTCTAGTTTTGAAAGTCTCAACTTTTCCATCTACACCAAGTAATCTTCTCAAGATATACTTGCTCTTGATGGGGATTTGACCCTTCAGATATAGCAACTAAAGTCCATACTTTGTTGGTGTATAAGGATTCCATCTCAGATCGCCAAGCATCCAGCCATTCTTACAGAGTCCCACTCCTGATGGCCAGCCCGAAACTAGTTGGGTCATCATCTCATGATGCAATCCTCACTCCCACTGTCATAGAGAAACCGAAGTATCTCTCAGGTGGGTGAGGAACCCTACTAGATCGGCGGAGAGGCTGAGGTTCGTTGGAATCTACTGAATCCTTTGGTTCTGTTAAATCATCAGCTGCAGTTTGTATAGCTGGAACATTTCCAGTTCTACATAACAGACGTTGCCTCGAGCTTGTCCGGATTTTGCTTTTAGACACTGGCCGGACAACCCCAAATCTTAACTAACTTAAGATATGGGCCCTTCCCTTTCCATATCACATATGAAGTGGTAGGCAATTGATTTGATCGAAACCCTATTCAATAGGTATGCAACTTCATAAGTGCATAACTCCCAAAAAGGAAATAGGTAACTCAGTAGTACTCATCATAGAGCACACCTTATCATATAGGGTGTATTTGCTCCACCCCGATATACCATCGTGCTATGGTATATACGGAGGAGTAATTCTGAGAGAGAATCTCATTCTCCTTTAGAATAGTCCATGAATTCCATGCACAAGTATTCTCCTCCTCGATCACATCAAAGGACATAATACTTATACCCGTATTTTGGTTCTCTACATCTATCCTATATTCTGTGAATATCTCAAAAGGTTCGGACTTGTGTTTCAACAGGAACATATGTCTGAATCTAAAGAGATCATCAGAGAATGTAATGAAGTACAAAGAACCGGTCTTGGCATGTATAGACAGGGGACCTTCATACATCAACATGTATCATCCCAAGAGTTCAGTAACTCTTTCTCTACTTCCAATAAACAGAGCTGTGGTCATCTTATCTTTGTGACATGACTGGCGAGTTTCATAAGATGTAAATTCAAACTAATTTAAATATGCTTCTTTATGTAACTCCAGCTAGTCGGGTCGCATTGATATGACCTAGTCTATAATACCTCAAGAAGGATTCGTTCATTTCTGAACTCTTCCTCTTGTGTGTGTTCTATATACTAAGAACCGTAGTTTGATTTAGAACATCAATGCTTTTAGATAACGTGCCTGAACCGATCAACTTTTGATATAGGAAATGTTCAAAACATTATCTAACAATACAAAATTTTATCATTCTTTACTAATAAAGAGACTGATATGATTTTGTATATCAGGTTCGGTATCTAATAACATTCGTTCAGAATCAATGTATTGGTAATACATGGTGACAGTGACCGACAGACTTGGCTGCAACTCTTGCCCCGTTTTCTGCCTCATGAAACTTATCACCCGTTCTCAGTTCTTTACCTATCTGTAGCCCTATGTAACAGTTTACATATATGGGATCCTGATCTGGTATCACATACCTAGGACGTAAAGAATATTGAGAAACAGTTCTGTGTAACGAACACACCCGAAGGAGATGCATCATATGCACTTACTTCGTTTGGGCGGCACGGGAATTCTGGTAATCTCCAATTTCTTGCTCTGTCTTATAACAATTATAAGTTGGAGCGGGACCAACGTCCCCAGCTCAGTATAACAAGCGGGTTCGGTCAATTCATCCGTATTATTATCTTGATTAAGGCGTGATATGGTCGCTACCTGGAGAGAAAGAGAAGAAAACACTCAGCGTATGCTCTTGCAAGAATAGATTGGTTATTATTTTATCTAATCAGGATGGCTCCCACTGTTTTTTATCAAATCTTCCTTCAAACCCTAAAAGGAAAGACTAGCCGGGATTAATTACACGCTACAAGTTCGCCAATCTTTCATCCAGGCCAGTGTCGGTACTTTGAGGGAGGTCCCCCGTGCTTTCGCACGAACCTAATTAATGTAAACCTCATTTTCCCAGAGGCGTAACCTCGTTAACACCTTTCTAGACACCTACTTGATCGGCTAATTGTAATGTGTAAAACTCTCCCAGGAGTAACAATTACTCGCAGTGGGTATCGGGATCCAACTATCTCATAGAAGGTATGCAATCTCATTGCAAATTTCAACACTTGAAATTCCCGATAATGTTTTGCCCCTAGCGTTCTATGACCTTGACGCAGGCCAACAAACCATAGTCCGCTAGTCAAGTTCAACCCGTCATTTCCTGATTGAATTAAACCCACCCGCACGACCCTTGACGCAGGCCAACAAAGTCACACGACTACCCTAATCCAATCTGCATCATATGCATAAGCAGATAAATACTAGTTAGCTACCGCACACTACGCCTTGACGCATGCCAACAAACGTAGCACGAATACTAACTACCACTTATCTGAAATGACGGAGGGCTACGACAGGTTTTTCTGAAAACCTATTGCGTAATGAACTTGATATCGTTGTAGAATCAAATGATTTTAAAAGGGAGTGCTTTTGAGGCTTTTCTAGTTTTGCTAAAGGAGTCACTCCCGGTGAAGGGATTGTCGGTCCTTTCCTCGTCGAATGAGGTGCGGGATATATCATATATATCACTGTGCAAAGCAGAAACTATAGAAGCAATCAAAAGACAAACCGAGTGTGTAGCATCTGCCAGTTATTGCTAAAGGAGTCACTCCCGGTGAAGGGATCTCGGTCCTTTCCTTATCGAATAAGGTGCAGGATGTTCTTCAAGGAACACCGCGATGCAAAGCAAGAACTGTAGCTACCCGTTTTATTTAGAAATTCGATTCCACAACATCTTAGGTTTCTTTTCTTTCATTAATCATATTAATGAAGTCCCATCATTTAAGTTACCTAAACATCACAGATAAATACGACGTACACTTATGCCATCCGCATTCGCCTCGATGTCCCCTCATGCACCGTTAGGTTAGGTAACTAACGGCAGAGCAGGGCAGGGCTAGCGCGGGTGTAAAACATAAGTAACGCCTATATAATATATCATATATACTATATACAGTATTTATCACAGAACATCACATGATCACATCACAGATATCGCAGCAGAAGAAATATATGAAACATTGGATATACTAGGACGTCCGTGTTTTTAATACGAGCCAGTATAAAACACGGATTCCACGGTAGACCCCTACGAGAGCGGCAAGCAACCCTACCAATTCTAGAGTTAGGAGACCCGGACTCGACTTCTCGAGTTGGTCTCCCACTGGACTCCAGAACCCGGTTACTTGTGCTCCCCTCCTTGGGTCTATCCTAGTGCGGAAAAGTAAATAATATACATCAACGGTGACAACTTCCGCAACCTGGAAGTGCCCCAATAAAAGAATATTACATACAAGTTTTTACATGAATGAAAATGAAAAACACTCATCTCACATAAAAACCCCCGGCTATTCAAACACGACGATCCAATATAACATATCCAGCAACACATAACAACACAGGTCATCAACGTAAGTAAACATGCGTATCCCAATTGTCGTTGACATATAGCAACGAAACCGGCGATATCACATATTACACTTACGGTCGCAGAAAAGAAAGTCTAAAACTACAACAGTTGGAATCCGCAACCTGCATAGACATCGCATGTCTAATCAAATGAATTCCTTAGACATCACATGCCTAACAATTATAAACCCCGCATTTTAGTCTCAAAATCGAAAACACTTTTCAATATCAAGTCGGGCAATTCAACAAGATTCCCGACATCCTGATCGAATGCTCGTCGCGAACTTTAGTAGACGGCCGCCCCCCTCGACGCCGTCGACGAAGTGCACCAAGGCGGAACACCGCTGCCGCGAGCACCCGTACGGATGTTTTCGGCGACAGGGTTCTCCTACAGTCACTTGATCGGGGCTATGTAGTGTAGCTGTCTATTAAGTTTATCCGGCGAGTATCCGCGTACGCTACGAGATTGCGACGGACTTTTGATCGCATCAAAATTCCGTGGCAACCGATCAAGTGAGACTAAAGTGCTAGATTTATAACATTCATTCAGTTATCTCATAATTTCTTGTGAATTCCAATTATTGTATCCCATTCCAGATAAACAGAAAATGTTAAACTTTTCGATCGAACAGTCAAACACCCAAGTTTTCCCGAAACAAATCAACACATGAAATAGGTTTAAAAACATCCAGTTCATGCCTCAGTACCAACGGTCCAGCCGTAGAAGGGTCAAGCCAACGCCTCACATGTGGCACGCCGTACTGCCCCAAACCCTTAGGTTCAAAGGGCAGTTCAAGACGGTCAAATAATCGAGTTAAGGTTTGTTGTCTTCTAGAGGGTCCATCGCGTTACTTGTACTACTTAGAACGTTATTAAACTACGGAAAGATCCAACACTTGGAAATTTCCCGACAGGGGAAAAATTGGGTATTTATATCTGGTCGAACTTTTTAACATATTCTAAAATTACCCGGAAAAGCACATAGACAAAATTTGAAATTTCCAATCGAATCATCGAAGCCCCAAAACATCCCAGAAAACTCAACTCTTGAGTGCAAATTAAAAATTCCCAGAAAACTCAGCACCAGAAAATAGGAATTACTGTGCAAAACTCAATGCAAGAGGAGACCGTACGGCCGCGGAACCGCCGCACATGCCAGGCTCGTGCCGCGGTTCCGCGGTGGTTTAATTGAATTAGGCCCCCGTATTTCACAATAATTCATATAAGCCCCTGCTTAATTTTTTGCATATTTTTAATATTGAAAAACTCACTGTTTTAAAAATTGTCCAGAGAGCAATTAGAGTTAGGGTTTCGATGTTCGTTCGGATTTCAAACATCGTCTACACTTCGCCTAAGGCTCTAGCTAGGCTCTGATACCACTGTAGGGTTCCTAGGCACACTAATGAGGTCTCACAAGGCATCAACCATGCCAATTTGAAATTTTACGGTGCCGAGAAACCCTAGACTAGATCGTTAACTAGAATTTTAGGCGAAACAAAGCAACTAGTTAACAACTTAACTAAGTAGTGAACGGAAATACGACCTTTGTAGATCCGGTCCTCCACCTTCATAGCTCCGTGATGAAGTCTCCTCGCTGCGATCATCGGATCCCGGGCTCTAGCGTCGGCTTCATCGGAGAAATGGGCGGGCTAGGTCGTCGACTTCGATGCCGAAGATGATCTACGTCGAGACAACACAAGATCAAGCTCCAACTTCACCAAGCCATGAAAATTATGAAGAAAACACCCTATACTACTTGGCAAGTGGTAGAGGATGAAGAAATAGGAAGTGGGTTCACTTTAGAATTGGATTTCTCACTCATTTTCACAAGTTGCCATTGATGGAGGCAAGCTTCTTCATCTTGAAGAAGAAGAAGAAGAAGATAGAATATAATAAGTATTATCCCTCTTTAAAATAGAAAATAAAAGGAATACTTATCATAAAGCAACCATGGTCAAGTGTAGAGAATGAACTAGGGTTAAGTGGAATGGTTAGGGTTAAGCATGAAAACAAAAAAGGTCACTTAGTCAAAGCTTCATGAAGCTTCAACTAGCAAACAAAGAAAGCCACCATTCATTTATTTTGCAAAATAAATAAACAAAATAAATGAATGAATAAGTATTATCAAAACCCTAACCATTACACAACCATGGTTTAATCATACACTTAACCAAGTGAGCATGTATCATCAAACATGATACAAACAAGTGCACAAAAGTATATCACATATACAACTTGTGTACATCAAGTGAGAAAATCCATTTAAAGTGAACTAATACTAGTTAATGCAAAGTAATATATCAAATATATAATTATGCATTAAATCATTAAATCAACACTTGATTTAACGATCCGGTCATATCTCATATAACCGACTAATATCCAATGTATCGGCTTATCGAATCAATCCTTGAATCGATAACTAGGTTATATCGCATACAACCAATTGATACATTCATCGCGAGAATGGAATACGGTATCACATACACGCATTATTCTCGGTCCCGCACATATCTCATATGCGCTCCTATTTCGTTTCGCTTGAGCCAGAAAACCTCTGTGTAGGACTCTAAAGACTCGTCAATACGCCGGCAGCAGGTGATGATCATATCAAACACCCACAAGCCGCAAGCGGTCTGCTAAACGTAATGGCCACCCGGGTATTGAGCGATCAGAAGATCGACGAGCAAGCCCGCTCACAATCCTGTGATTCCAACCAGTAACACTTACCGTACAGTCCGGTCTCGTCGTCTGATATGTCGCATATCTCACCTAGGGGTGGTAAACGTCAGACCCCAATAGCTCGATAAGTCGTATCGATATGAGGTCTATAACAGTTCGAGAAACTACTGGTAACACTTACCAGTAAATCTCAGCAACCCTGGCCAGGGATTTCCGGTTATAGCCAATCGAACACAGCTCGATATCAACTCCCTATACCGGGAGAGACGAATCCCCTCCTATCGCTCATTGCCTCCATGTGATTCGGGACTGTACCCAAAAGCCACCGTTTTGCACGCCCTCTTGGACGTGGGAAGGTGGAAATCAAAGCACAGTGGGAATCACACAAGACTCTATGACGATCTCGGGTCTACAGACTAACCTGTACCAGTGTCACCAGAGAACTGCCATCTGACGTGAGGTATAATACCATCTGGGAGTTCTCGGCGAGTCCGTCCAGTGTACCCAGTCTCTACTGAGCACCCGTATATCATCTCCGATGTCAAACACCAATGGATATTGGATCATCCATCGCCCATCTGTATGGGTCGAGAAGGTATACGCTAGTCTACTCTGGTATATCGATGCCCCGTCTCGATACACCCACGACTAGGGACCTTGAAGGATGTACTTATAGACTACCATGTCCCCACTAGTATGATCCGCATCATAGTTCAGGTAGTCAAGTACACATCCTAAGGGCTTTACCAACATGTAACAGAGAGACAAACAGTATACACGTTAAGGTAAAGTGTAACCAGATAGCATACTATCATGTCGAGCAAGAAAGTCCTCCCTATATATGTCCCAGCATCCACTACAATATACATCCTATGTACAGTAATGGCCTCTAGGGCATACATATAACTAACAATACAGCCATTTCTCATTAAGGTCACACAGAGTGAAAGGAATGACTCGTAGTCCTATAGAATCGTCGGACAGTTGGGTTGTCTTTATCATTGCACAGACGTTCTGGAACTTGTTAATGAAGATGTATGCATCTTCGGATTCCAGCCCGTGAAATTTGTGCAACATGTTGATGAAGTGGGGCTTAATTTTGAAATTATCTCCATTGGCCGGCGGAAGTGAAAGACAGGTAGGAAGTGCAGAGCGGGTAGGATAGAAACGATCCTGGAGCGCGATTCGCTGTGGCTCTTCAACATTAGGTGGTTGCGGGTTATTCACACCCAGATGAGGTGGAATCAGTCCCGGGGAAGGTAAAGGGATGTTAGGAGGAAATCCTGACACCTCAGAAGAAGAATTTGGTGATGATGAAGGTGAGGATGTATGAAGAGAATTCCGGTCAACGTCGGAGTTGGCCGGGAAAGGTAAAGGTGAAAGAGGCGTGGAGGGAGTTTCGACGTCGGAGTCGATCGCATAGTCGGTAGCGACTAACGAAACACGGACTAAGCGGGCACTATTGTCTCGAGTCCAAACAGACATACACTAAATGAGTTTAGTATAGTCAAAGCGTAGAATGTGAGGTTAAGAAAACGGCAATGAAGAAATGCGGATGAAAGGTGAGTGAAATGGGATTCTGGCGTCAAAGGGCAAGTTTTTATAAAAGTTTTTGTTTTGTGTTTTTTTTTAGAAAAAGTTTTGCAAAAATATGTACGGACTTACGGCACAACATCAAACAATCACAGTTAAAACATAGACAATTAAACCTAGAGCTATGGTCTTCAAAGTTCACTAGACTGCTCCTAACTGTTCCAAAATGACAAGTTGTGAGATAACCCTCAAATCGTCTCTTCACTGCCAATTGTGGCCAGGTAAGCAAAAATGAAGAAAGGAGGGTTCTGCTCACGAATCACCGTGAGACAGGCCTTTTAAAATTACCTTTATCACTTGTCTAGCCTAGGCACCACAAAGTCAAGTTTAGATAAACGATTGAATACCTACAACCTTCCTCTGTCCTATTGAGCACGACAGTCCTTAGTTGGCTGAGTCTAGATATTTTTTAATTAAGCTCAAGGGTAATGCTTATGATTTTAGTGATTTTTGGGGTCTTAGGAAGGGTGATGAAATCCCCACCCAATCTGAATTGGTGTTATAGCCCCTTAAAATCCGTATTGTTTATGTAAAACAGTAACAACCAAAAATTTAAAACACTTGCAAAAATTTTATTTGGCTGCGGCGCAAAGAATCCTGCACAAAAACAGTTTATTGGAGAGAGGATGAGAATTTATGCAAAGAATGCTGCAGAAAAATATGGTTCAGTGGAGTTCAGAGGAGGGAAGGAGATAAATGGAATACTCACAGAGAAAATCAACTGCTGACGTCAGCAGTTGACCGCGGTTCCGCGGTCAAACAGGTGATTCTGCCGCGGTTCCGCGACAGTTCAGAAGGTTGACTGCTTCAAAATATTTTCCTGTGCTGAGTTGGTTCTCCTCTTCCTGTTTAGATCTCTTGAATCTTGATTTGCTCACTGAATTTGCTTCAGAACTGAACTAGACTTTCTTTCTATCCTGCACACTTGCACAAAAAATAACAAGATGATTTTTTTTTGTTTTGTAATTTTTTTTAATTATTTATATTTTTCAATTTTTATATTTATTTAATTAACCCGAAATTACACAAAGAAATAAACTACCGTCTCCCCGGCAACGACGCCATTTGATTGTTACGATTGTTGCGTACGCTTAATTTTAATTACCGCAATCAAGATGGTTTCGCTTGGTAGCTAGCCGGTTGAGTACGGGTCGATCCACAGGGAGATGGAATCTTTTTCTTTATGTTTTAACGAGTTAAATCCAAATATGTCGAGTTTTGTTTTAAGATCTACTAATGAGATAAAGGATAATAAAAGAACTTGCTAGGGTTAGGATTAGGTTAGTTCGAGTTAGGAATTTCTCACTTCTCTCAATGCCCTTCTTAATATCGGTGTTAAGGTAATCGGCAACAATGGGGATTAGCACGACTAGGAAGGAACTTACAAGTATAAGCTAGGCTTTCCATGCTTAGTTTCTTCCTTTTGGTCCTTGTCCGTCCGTTCTTGGCTCTTAGTCCTAACCTCCGGTTAATTCAACCACAACCGGTCTTACTAGGGAATCACCGTTATCATGTAGGATATGATGCCGTAGTGAGCGGATTGTGGTTCAATTAAAGGGAGTCTGAATTAAGGTGTTGGGCAAAGAAAAGAGTGAGAGAGATTTCCTTCTCTCAAACTTTCCTTCTCCTGCCCTAACAAGTGAGAAATTACTCACCCATTAAAAAGATAAAAACAAGAAGAAAGGTAGAAAGAAATGAGGTTAAGAAGAATTTACAACTAGCTATTTGAGACCTCACCTTGGCAAGGATCTTACTCAAGCATCATCGTTGTTAAGGATAAAGAAAAAGATAAAGAAATAAAAAATAACAACTAATTTAGCAAATGAAAATTATGAGCAATATAAATGAATAAAAAGACATGCAAGGAAATAAAAGAACTCTCTCTTTTTTTAAAATATTTTTATTAATCAACGCTCGTAAACTCACTACAATTTTTCATAGAGAAAGATAACAAAGAAGAACGGAATTAATCCTAAAATCTAATAAAGAAAAGCACACACTAATTTGGCTTTGAGCTCTGCTATTTATAGGCAGGGGAGTGAAACCCTAGGTATACATTCTGAGTCAATCACGAGATTACAAAACTACTCCAAAAGAGCCGAGTCAACGCTGCTTCAACTGCCACCGACACTGTTCAGACGCGGCCGCGGAACCGCGGAAGAAGTGCCTATTTGGCCGCGGTTCAGCGACCATTTGGTGGAATTGGGGGACCATCTTTTCAGGGCTTCTCCATGTTGCCGTTCTCTTATGTTTTGTACACTTGGTTTCTCAGAATCTCTTCAGTTTTCTTCCAGATTTTCAGCAGTGCAAAATGATGTGGACTTTTTCCTTGAGCTCCACGTTTGAAGTCTTGGATCTTGTGCTGCCCTTGTGCTTTGTGCATTAAAGTGACCAACGATTTGCCATTTTGTCCCTTGAACTGGTAGGCGGCATCATACGGATGGTTAGCGGAGATCTGTATTCATCTATTGTTGGTCGTAGTCCCGCATTTGTTACGACTTTTCATGAATTTTACTGTAAAGAGCTGAGAGTAACCTGCAACTATTTAGCAAACACGGATCAAAAGTACCTACCTATATGCAATGTGATCAAGAATGGACGATATAAAAATGCAAAAATCTGATATGAACACCTGTATTCCATTGCTGTTGTACCGTGGCATAAACGGTTCCTTGTACATTTCGTTCACCTTAGTCTCTGGTCTACTAAGACTCCTCTCGTATACACTGGCCTCTTCTGTACTAAGCTACAAACAACAACATTAACAATATAATACAACCTTAAAAAAAACTACACACACACTCTCTCTCTGTCTATTCTACTTCTCCGTTATCTTTGGGACTTACCGAGCGATTGTTCGTTGACGACATTCCTTCTCTTTCTTCTTTGGAATGTTGTCAGGTGGACCGGGCCTTCAGGAGATCGAGCCCACCAGCGAATACTTGGATCAACTAGTTTACGTCCCGGAGCTCTAGATATTTGTACATTTCATTTCTGTATTTCCATTTATGTTATGCCACTGTTTAGACATTGCTTTCCATTCCATGTATTTACTTTTCAGATGCATTGTACAAAAGAATGTTAATAAATAAAGTTGATGTTCAATATATATATCTATTGTCTTTGTCTCTTGTGCATTTTTATTTATATTTCTTAGATACGCTTAGCGTATTTACTTTAGAGTAAATACGTAGCGGCCAGTCGCGTCCTCTGCCCGTACACCGGGAAGCGGGGCGTGACAAATTTTGTTGGTGGCCCATGCAGGTCAAAGCTGTATGGAATCCTACCATGCAGTTCATCTCTGCGTGGATAACCTAAGCAATATAACACAAGAACCAACTACTAAAAACATTCTTTACAATTCATACTTCTCGAATCTTATCATTTCATATACTTTGAATCTGTCCTAACCCAAAATTTTCATTCAAGGTTATGGATTCCCCAAACAACACCAGCACCAATATCAACAACACCCCTCCACCACTACCACTCACACCTGCCGTCCCTGCTCCAATCAACGAGCAGACAGTTCTGCTTGAGGCGATCCGCAGCCTCCTAGAAGGACAGCAGCAGCAGACTGCTCTTTTAATGAACCGTCCCGAGGCAGAAGCACCTGGGGTGAAGTAATTCAGGGCCTTGCACCCCAAGCAATTCTCAGGAAAGAAGAGTCCTCTAGAAGCTGAGGAATGGGCTCAGAGCATCGAAGATGATCTGGCAGCGGCACAGTGCCATTGATAGCTTGGGTCCGTGTTGCGAAACTGTAGCTCACGGACAATGCACGGGTTTGGTGGAAGGCGGAAGAAAGCCGTCTTGATCAACCCATCGAATGGAAGACTTTCCGCGACATGTTCTACGCAAAGTACTTCCCTGAGACTGCCAGGTTCGATATGGAACAACAGTTCATCTATCTGCAATAGGGTTCGATGTGGACCAAGTCAATAGATGAATATGACGCTGAGTTCACCATGCTCAGTCGGTAAGATATGTCTCAATAATTCAAATTTTTCAATATATCACATACAACACAGCTAACACAATACTTTAACAGATTTACGGCACACCTAATACCGACGGATGAGATCAGAGCCCGCCGATTTCAAAAAGGTTTGGATTCAGAGATCCAGGCCGCACTGGACACAGGAGATTTTCCGACTTATGAATCGGCTCTGAAAGCTGCCCGCCGTTATGAGGCAGTGGTGAAGATGAGAGGCAGATCTCAAGCTGCTGGAATTAAGCGCCCTGCCAACCAGATGGCAGGAGGAGCCTCATCAAGGCCATCTTTTATGCCAAGGAGACCGGGAGTACCGAACAACCGTCGCAGCCCAGCATTTTGTAACTACTGCAAGAAAGATGTGCATCTGATGAAAGACTGTCGGCAAGCCAACCACCTTTGCTTAGTCTGCGGCTCAGCTACTCATGATATTGGGTCTTGTCCTTGTAGACAAAACTCATATGCTCCACCCAGGCCAGCAATCACTTATCAGCAGCGCCTAGCCATCCAAGCACCTGCTCCGAGACTTGCACTCCCTGCTCCACCACCTAGAGGACCACCGACTGCACCTCTTCCTCGTCAGTTCCATCAAGCTCAATGGAACGTTCCGAAGAATGCTTCTCCGGCCAGGAGGAATGTACCACGGCGATAGGCTTTCACGATGACCTTGGAAGAAGCTGAGGCCACTGGCCAAGTCATCACTGGTAACCCTTTTCTTCTCAAGCTTTTCCTTTCAGTCTTAATACTTCCGATATATTTTTCATATACCTAAAACATATCCCACATTCCTTAGGTACAATCTTAGTAGCCTCACTTCTTGCACTAGCACTCTTTGATACTGGAGCATTGTTGGATATAGTGCCCTCAAAGTCAATTATTGGATCGCAGGCACGTGATTGCAATGATTGAGGGAGGACCTATACCGGTAGGACAGTCTTACTTGAGATGATAGTATGCTATCTAGTTTGTCTTTATCATCGTGTACATGCTTTAGGTGATATTACAGATCACTATTACATATTGATAGAGCCCAGCAGTATGATGGCGATCATATACGTGAGAGTATGGTAGTCTATAAGCACATCCTTAAAGTGTCCCTGGTCGTGGGAGTCTCGAGACTGGGCATCGATACTCCATGAGTAGACTAGTATATACAATCGAGACCCCGACGAGGGGAGATGGCCGGTCTCACAAGACATTGGTGTCAGTTGGATCACCTAAGACGTATACAGGTGCTCATTGGGTTATGAGTACATCGGACAGGACTCGCCGGAAACATGCTAGTTGGTATTATACCTGTCGTCAGATAGCAGTTCCCTGGTGACATATGTACAGGTTAGTCCATCGACCTGAGATCGTCATTTGTCTCGTGTGAGTTCCCACTGTACTTTGATTACTACCCTACCACGGCTCAAAGGAGACGTGCAAATAGGTTTTAGTTGGGTACAGTCCCGAGCCACATGGAGGCAGTGAGCAGATCGGCAGAGGATTCATCTCTCCCAGTATTGGGAGTGAGATCGCGTTGTGTCTAGGAGAGTCCTTGACCAAGGCAAAGGAGATTTACACGAAGTCCTTGGCCAAGGCAAAGGAGATTTACCGGTAGGTATTCCAGTAGTATCTCAGGGTGTTCTGGGCAACACTCCAACACGACTTATACCGCTTTTGGGGGTCTGACGTTACCAGCCCCCTAGGCCCGATATGCGATACTCATAGACGAACGGACCGGACTGTACGTATATTGTCACTGACAGGCTCGGTAGGGTTTCAGGATGAGTTCGCTCGTCGGCCTACCTTTGCTCAATACCTTGGTAGCCGTTACGTACAGCTAGTGCCACTGACGTACTTGTGGTTAAACCTACTGCCAACATTTTGACGAGTCTTTAGAGCCCCCACAGATAGTTTCCTAAGTTCAGGCGAAACGTTGTAGAGGCCGTATAATTTTATGGCAGGGTTCGATCATATATGTGCACTTGTGCATGGATCGTGATCGGACGGATCATACTAGTGGGATTTGGTTTAAGCCGGATCCTAGTATTAGATTTGTTGGATTACTTTCGTCTCATTGCATTCGCATTCAGTCGGAATGCGGATGCAGGTATGTATATACATGTGAGGGGTATCCTTGTGATCCGTCACTGGCTTACTTTAGATGTTGCCATTCTCTTTTTGGATTAAACATTTGGATTAATGTTTATTAGTGGTAATTATGAGCTCAAATCATCATGAGGAGCATTAATTGTGGCATGTGCATGGGTGATGACTCATGGTCTTTTTATTTGTGCAAATGTCACCTTTTTGATTGATTATAGTATTGAAATGATATGAGGGGAGAGAGAGGGCAGCCATGAGGCTTGGCGGTTGGCTTTTGAGATTTCATTCTAGTGCTCTCTCATTTTTATTCCAACACAATAACAAAAGAAAGCTCTTCTTCTTCCTCCTTCTTCTTGAGCTCACAATCTCCATCAATGGCTTCATCTTCAACCTCCATCCATACAATCTCATGTGTTGAGAATCAATGGATGTTTAGAGACAAAGTTATCACACACATTCTATACTTCACCTTGGACATGTCTGCTAGCAAACTTCATGTCCGAGTTGCTTCGGTTTGAAGCGGGAGCCCGTAAAAGACTTCTTGATGTGGTGCCCTTTTCGAAGAGGAGACCGAAGATCGAGCGAGATCGGAGATGCCGCGAGGAGCTAGAGATGGTGGCTAAAGACCGAAAGACACGGATCGATCGGTATAGATTTCCTATCATCTTTCTAGTTAGCTAGTTTGTGTTAATGGTTCGATCTGGGTGAAAGACTACGATAGCGCCGGTTTCGTAAAAAGTTTTTGTTCCGCATTTGGCCTCGGATTGATGGCCGGGGTGCTACCGTAAACTTACATGGTATTAGAGCCACGCCATTAACCTTTATTAGCTTGTTCTAACGTGTTTAAAACATCGATTGAACGAAATTTCCAAAACCGCGATTCCAAATTTCAATTTTCTGCCGAATTTTTAAACTGGTCTAAAAATTATTTTGGGTATGTCAGAAAATCGAGCAGGCTTTTTTAAGACTACTGAAGAAATTTGGTCGACCGAACCCACAAGACTGCCGCGGAATTGCCGCACAACCCTTGTGTTGGCCGCGGTTCCGCCGCCGTTTTGGAGCAACAGTGTACCATTTTTCTTCTGGGCGTCTTTCATGTGGAATTATGGTTTCTGGAATATTTTGTTTGGGCCCAGATTTTATTAGAGTACTGGATTTGTGCTTGGGGCCTACTTCGGGAAGTTTTTTCGATCGAAATTTTAAATACGTTAGTTCACAGTGCTTACATTATATCTGCGACCATGAATGTCATTCGAGCGGTAAATATTGTCTAATTGCTTTAGCTCTTTTAGACGGGTTTGCGAACGTGACATTCACGTTGATGTTCTGTGTTGTGCTGTGATGTGATGTTGCGGATTTGTCGTGTTGGATAGCTTGGTGCAATGTTGGTACAGTTTAGTTTTATTTGTACATTTGATATTGCGGGGCGAGCGTCCGACATGCGGACTGCCGTCACTGCCTGTTTGTGTATTATTCTTTTGGGGCACTACCGGGTTGAGGTCGATGTACCCGTTGTACATATTTTCTTTTCTGTACTAGGATTACCCCGCGGTGGAGTGCATGGATAGCCGGGTTCTAGAGGGCAATGGGCCCGCATCTCATGGCTTTGAGACGGGGGGGGGGCTTCACTCTAGAATTGGCGGGCTATGCGCCGCACTCGTAGGGGGTATAGGTTGACCCAAGGATGGGTGCTCAAGTTACCGGATTCCGTGAAGTGCTGGGTGGTCCATTCACTTTGCTGAAGAGGGCTGTCTCGCTTCAGGTTTTGGCGGGTAACTTGCCGCACTCGTAGAGGTCTAGGTTTCATTGCACAGGCTATCCACACGACCAGAGGAACGTCGGGTTTCACTTGCGGCTCAAAGGAAACCCGGGGATCCCAGATATCTGTATTGTTCTGTGATGCTTATTACATTTCTGTGATGTTGCATTTATCACGCCTGGAACGATTATTGTATATTGATATATATATACTAGTAGATGTTGTATATGTTTTACACCCGCGCTAGTCCAGTCCCCGCTCTGTCGTTAGTTAAGTAACCTAACAGGTGATGACGGGACCCAGTGGCGAATGCGGATGGAATATACGTACATTTTATTTTCGTTCTTTTCTGATGTGATTAATTGATGGGATTGCGTTAATTCGTATCAATGCAAGGAAAACAAACCTATTCGATGTTGTTGGAACAAATTTCAAAAAGCTGTTATTACAAGGATGTTCTCTTTTGTTTTGCACATCGGTATTCAGTTTGGAATATCCAACACCTCATTCGACGAGCCAAAGGCCGAGATCAGGAGTGACCCCTTGGGCAGAAGTTTGCGTCAAGCTAATAACTTCACTATAGTCGATTACTTTTTGCTTTGCATCGCGGTATTCAATTTAGAATATCCTGCACCTCATTCTACGGGGAAAGAGCCGAGATCCCTTCACCGGGAGTGGCCTCTTTAGCAAAGGTTTTCGCCACTATATTTTTGTAAAAAGCTATCCGGTTCCTTCAACGATATCAAGTTCATTACGTTAACGGTTTTTCGCCAAAAACCATTCGTAGCCCTCCGTCATTTCAGACGGGTAGCACTTAGTATTCATGTTATGTTTGTTGTCCTTCGTCATGGCATAGTGTATGGTAGCTATTTGTTACTTTTCTGATGCATAGATAGATGCGTTGGTTTGGGACAGCGTACTACTATTTTGGCCTTCGTCAAGGAAATGTACGGGTGGGTTCAAATTAACATGGACAATGACGGGCAGAACTTGACATCTGACTTATGATATGTTGGCCTTCGTCAAGGTCATAAGAGCATGGGGTAAAAATCACATCGGGAGTTTCTAAAGAAACTGAAACTTGCCAGGCATGCGCATACCTTCTGGAGTGTGATAACGTGAGTGGATTTCATCACGTTATAATACGATGATAATTGGATCCCGAATCCCACTGATGAGTTGGTTTACTCCTCGGGTGATCCCGACTAATTCTTCTTTTAGGTTTGGAGGAGAATTTGAGGATACAGTGGGAGACATCCTGATTAGATAAAGTGATCAACAATTCTGATCTAGGTTAGAGTGCACGCATAGTGTTTCTTTTCTCTCTCTCTCTTTGGCAGCTACCATGATCCGACCCTAGACTATGACTCAGTGACCAAGTTAACCGAACTTTCTTAAAACACTGGCTTTTGGATTGTCTGAGTTGCATACATCATTGCCACACCTTCTTTTACCCTTTGTATTTCTCCAGAACACCCTGTATCACTACGAATATCCAATTCCATTGGATAAATCCATCGTATGGTTATATGCGAACTCGAAGGAACTTGTTCCAGATTCGAGGATGGATTCTGGTTCTAGAGAGATTGAATAGGATTATTCAGTTGTCTTTTCCTTTTACCTTCTCTCAGGTTTTGAGGGCTCCTAGGATTAGGAGAGGGTACACCTATTGCGCTTATTGGATAGTCTTCTTCCAAACCATAGGCAGGTGCCGAAAGATAGGGAATGAAGTGTTGGAGATAGTGCCCTCAGAGTCAATTATTGGATCACAGGCACGTGATTGCAATGATTGAGGGAGGACCTATACCAGTAGGACAATCTTACTCAAGATGATAGTATGCTATCTGGTTTATCTTTATCATCGTGTACTGCTTCAGGTGACCTTACAGGTCACTATTGTGCGTTGATAGAGCCCTTATGATTCTTGCTTGACGACCAGCAGTATGATGGCGATCATATACGTGGGAGCTGGGGTCTATAAGCACATCCTTAAAAGGTCCCTAGTCGTGGGAGTTTTCGAGACAGGGCATCGATACTCCAGAGTAGACAAGTGTATACAGTCAAGACCCCGACGAGGGGCGGTGGCCGGTCTCACAAGCCACTGGTGTCAGTTGGTTCACCTAAGATGTATACAGGTGCTCATTGGGTTATGAGTACACCGGACTGGACTCGCCGGGAACCTGCTAGTTGGTCTTATACCTGACGTCAGATAGCAGTTCCCTGGTGACATGTGTACAGGTTAGTTCATCGACCTGAGATCGTCATTTGTCTCGTGTGAGTTCCCGCTGTACTTTGATTACTACCCTACCACGGCTCAAAGGAGTAGTGCAAACAGGTTTTAGTTGGGTACAGTCCCGAGCCATATGGAGGCAGTGAGCGGATCTACAGGGGTTCGTCTCTCCCAGTATTGAGGGTGAGATCGCGCTGTGTCTAGGAGATCCATTACACAAAGCCCTCTGCCGAGGCAGGAGATTTACCGTTAGGCATTCCAGTAGTATCTCAGGGTGTTCTGGGCTACACTCCGACACGACTTGTACCGCTTTTGGGGGTCTGACTTTTACCAACCCCCTAGGCCCGCCATGCGATACTCATAGACGAACGGACCGGATTGTACGGATATTGTCACTGACAGACTCAGTAGGGTGTCAGGATGAGTTCGCTCATCGACATCCCTTTTGGTCAATACCTGGTAGCCCGTTACGTATGGCTAATACCTCTGACGTGCTAGTGGTTAAATCCACAGCCAAAGTATTGACGAGTCTTTAGAGTCCCCCACAGCCCGTTTTCTCAAGTTTCGGGCAAAATGCTGTAGAGGCCGTATGGAGATATGGCAGGGTTCGATCAGATACGTGCGGTATTGCACGGATCATGATCGGACGGATAATACTAGCGGGCTTTGGTTTAAGCAGGATCCTAGTATTGTACAGTGTAGATTTTGTTTCTTTGCATTTGTATTCAGTGGGAATATAAGTGCGGGTATGTATATACAGTCGCGGGGTTTTCCTGTAATTTATTACGGGATCAGTTTTTTGAAGTTGCCGGTTTGTATTCTGTTTCGGCCTGTTTTTCTTTGTTCCTTCACGGTCGGACTTTTATGATGGGAGGGGCTAATTTTCAATTGTGCAAATTAGCAATTGTGGAGGGGTTAGTTGTGATATGAGGGATTATGATAGCATCTTTAGATTCCTTTCATGTTCTCATCATGGTGTGCATTTATGGGATGGGCTTTGTGAAAGGATAGGATTGGAAATTGATATGATCCTTTTTTCTCATTATCATACACTTTCCCCACTTGTATTCTTGGTTGTTTTTTCCCTTCACCATGGAGATGAGGCCGGCCACTTGATGGATAGAGGGAGAGGTTCATTTTTGTGAGTGGAGATTCTTCATCTCATTCCTTGCTAGAAAAATGAGAGCACCATTTTTCCTCCAAAGTTCTTTCTCTTCTCCACCATAAAAGGCAACTTCACTACCCGCATTGAGACAATCCACTCTACACTTCATCCACAGCATCCTTGGGCATGTCAACTCGCCAGCTTCGTGCCCGAGTTGCCTCGGTCCAGAGGTGGGAGCCCGTAAAAGAACCCGGCGATGTGGTGCCCGTTCCGACGAGGAGATGAAGACGGGAGGTTCCGCGAGGAGATCGGAGGGGAGGCCGAAGACCGAAGGACACGGATCGCTCTGTATAGCTTCCTACCTTTTCTCGTATTTGCTAGCATTAGGTTAATGGCCCGATCCAGGTTTTTTCAGTATGTGGTGGTGCCGGTTTAAAGTTAAGAAAATTTTCGTTTCCGTATTTTGGCCTCGAATAGACGGCCGGGGCACTACCGTAGTCCTACATGGTATCTGAGCCACGCCATTAACCTAATCTAGCTTGCTCTAACGTGTTTACAAGTTCGATCGAACGAAAATTCCGAAAACCCGTTTTCAAAAGTGCACTTTCTGTCAATTTTGTTTTTTGCTCGAAAAAATATTTGGTACATTGCAGAAATACATGCAGACGATTCTAAGAATTCTGTAGAAATTTGGTCGCATGATGTTACTATTCCACCGCGGAACCGCGGCCAAACCCATGTTCTGGCCGTGGTTCCGCCGCCATCTCATCTCTTCTCTGCACCAAATTTCTACAGTGGGTCTTAGACGTGGAAATGGGGTTTTTGGTATATTCTTTTTGGGCCCAGATTTATTTTGAGTGCTACAGTAGTGCTTGGGGCCCACTTCGGTAAATTTGATCGATCGAAAATTTTAAACATGTTAGTTCACAGTATTTACATTATATCTGCGACCATGAATGTCATTTGATCGGTAAATCCTGTCTATCTGCTATAGCCCTTTTAGACGGATTTGTGAACGTGACATTCACGTTGATGTTCTGTGTTGTGCTGTGATGTTGTGGATTGGTCGTGGGGATAGCCTGGATGCAATGGTAATACAGTTTGGTTATTTATGTACATTTGATATTGCGGGGCGAACGTCCGACATGTGGACTGCCGTTACTGCCTGTTTGTATATTATTCTTTTGGGGCACGACGGGGCTGAGGTCGATGTACCCGCTGTATGTATATTTTTACTTTCTGTACTAGGATTACCCAGCGGAGGGGTGCACGGATAGCCGGGTTCTAGAGGGCAACGAGCCCGCATCTCATGGCTTTGAGACGGAGGGGGCTTCACTCTAGAATTGGCGGGCTATTCGCCGCACTCGTAGGGGGTACAGGTTGACCCAAGGAGGGGTGCCCAAGTTACCGGATTCCGTGAAGTGCTGGGTGGTCCATTCACATTGCTGAAGGGGGGTTGCCTCACTTCAGGTTTTGGAGGGTAACTTGCCGTGCCCGTAGGGGTCTAGGATTTCATTGCACAGGCTATCCACACGACCAGGGGAACGTCGGGGTTCAGTAGCGGCTCCATGAAACCCGGGGATCCCAGATATCTGTATTGTTCTGTGATGCTTATTACATTTCTGTGATGTTGCATTTTATCACGCCTTGAGCGAATATTATATATTGATATATATACTAGTAGATGTTGTAAATGTTTTGCATCCACGCTAGTCCAGTCCCCGCTCTGTCATTAGTTAAGTAACCTAACGGGTGATGACGGGACCCAGTAGCGAATGCGGATGGCATATACATACATCATTATTTTCGTTCTTTGTGGTGTGATCAATTGATGGGACTGCGTTGATTTGGATCAATGCAAGCTAAACAAACCTATTCTGATGTTGTTGGAACAATTTTTCAAAAAGCTGTTATTGCAAGGACGTTCTCTTTTGTTTTGCACAGTGGTATTCGGTTATGAATATCCAGCACCTCAGTCGACGAGGCAAGGGCCAAGATCCCTTCACCGGGAGTGACCCCTTGGACAGAAGTTTGTGTCAGGGTAATAACTTCACTATAGCCGATTACTTTTTGCTTTGCATCATGGTATTCAGTTGGAATATCCTGCACCTCATTCTACGGGGAAAGAGCTGAGATCCCTTTACCGGGAGTGACCTCTTTAGCAAAAGTTTTCGTCACTATATTTTTATAAAAAGTCTATGCAGTTCCTTCAACAATATCAAGTTCATTACGTTAAAGGTTTTTCGCCAAAAACCAGCCGTAGCCCTCCGTCATTTCTTACGGGTATTGTTTAGTATTCGTGCTGCGTTTTTTGACTCCGTCAAGGCGTAGTGTACGGTAGCTAAGTGGTGCTTGTTTGTTGCATAAATGGGATTGGTTAGGACAGTCGTGCGGCCTTGTTGACTTCGTCAAGGGCACGTACGGGTGGGTTTAATGCAATCAAGATAATGACGGGTTGAACTTGACTAGGACTCTTTGATTTGTTGACTCCGTCAAGGTCACTTGGATCCTAGGGGTAAAAATCACATCGAGAGTTTCTAAAGAAACTGAAACTTGCCAGGCATGCGCATACCTTCTGGAGTGTGATAATGTGAGTGGATTCCGTCACGTTATCATGCGATGATAGTTGGATCCCGATTCCCACTCATGAGTTGGTTTACTCCTCGGGTGATCCCGACTAATTCTTCTTTCAGGTTTGGAGGAGAATTTGACGTTACAGTGGGAGGTTTCCAGATTAGATAAAGTGATAACCATTCTGATCTAGGTTAGAGTGCACGCTGAGTGTTTCTTTTCTCTCTCTCTTTGGCAGCGACCATGACCCGACCTTTGACTATGACTCAGTGACCAAGTTGACCGAACCTTCTTAAACACTGGCTTTTGGATTGTCAGAGTTGCATACCTCATTGCCACTCCTACTTTTACCGTTTTCTCCAGGACACCCCGTATTACTATGAACGTCCACTTCCATTGGATAAAACTATCGTATGGTTATATACGAACTCGAAGGAATTTATTCGAGGATGGTTTCTAGTTCTGGAGAAAACGAATAGGACTATTCAGTTGTCTTTTTCCTTTTACCTTCTCTCAGGTTGCGAGTACTCCTTGGTTTAGGAGATAGTACACCTATTACGCTAATTGGATAGTCTTCATCCAAACCATAGACAGGTGCCGAACGGTAGGGAATGAAGAAAACCATTTAGCCTAAAAGGTGTACAGAAGGTATTAAGTAAAGACAAATAAAGGGATTAGTAAGAGGGCAAAGTAAACTGCGACTGCTATTCACAACCAAACCTAGTATTTCATTACCACTCCCATTTCACCTTTGTATTTCTCCAGAACACTCCGTATCACTACGAAGATCCACAGTTATTTGGATACTCCATCGTATGGTTATATACGAACTCGAAAGGAACTTGTTCCAGTTCGGGGATGGATTCTGGTTCAGGAGAAATAGGAATAAGGTTTTATTCAGTTGTCTTTTATCCTCACCTTCTCTCAGGTTGCGAGTGCTCCTAGGATTAGGACAGTACACCCATTATTCTTATTGGATAGTCTTCTTCCAAACCATAGGCTGGTGCCGAACGGTAGGGAAGGAAGAAAACCATTTAGCCTAAGAGGGTGTACAGAAGGTAATGACTAAAGACATATGAAGGGATTTGGAGAGATGGCAAAGAAATATACGGTTACAGTTGTGAATCTGGATAATGGAAGAGGCATTACTAGGAATACCCGGATACCCCTATGAAACATTTCAATGTTTCAGTTTCACTGTGTACTGTTAAAAGAAAACTGATTTCCCAATTAGCCCTTGCTCCAGGGTATGTATTTACCAGGTATGATCCTCACATCTGTATAGTTTTACAGATGCTGAGTGGGAGTAAGTTATTGGGAATTAGGTTATTGTCCTCATTATATCGGGATTCGTTGTAATTGGTGATATTTGAGGAAATCACCTGGGTTGTTTGCCGGACGGCAAATGTTTGGTTTTGAATATCCGTTGCTATGCACCAATTTCAAATTGATATATCTGTACGTCTATTTTTATAGAGTGAGATATACCTTTTGAAATTATGTCTATGACATTTACCTATATCAGCAGATGGTTAGGTAAGGAGCATTAAACAGCGGTGTAATTCTTCATAACCATAGTACAGTTTTCAACATACGGCACACGGGGAATAAGTTATTAAACTCAGTGGACTTATACAGAGTATTGTATGTTGTCCAGTGTCCATGAGGACAGAGGGATTAGTTCTCGTACTATATTCGATTTACTTATGACTTCTCTAGTTTTTAGATAGGTGTTTCGTAGAAACACAGGGTCCAAGTTTTGAGAAGTTATAGGTATGTGGATAAAGTAGAGAACCAGGTGTTGAAAGTATCGGGATTCTTCAGCGTGATCGAAGATGTAGATACTTGTGTATGGTATTCAGTTGATAGTAATGATTAAGAGAACTTGCTTCTCTTTCAAGTTACTCATAATTGGAAGCATTCCTAAGTTGAGTAACGCTGATCGGCCCATTTAGTTGACATGCAATGGAGACAGCTGCATGATTTGAATTTGGTTCTAATTAAATCAGTGCCTCTGTTTCTATATTGGATATAGAATAGTTCATATCTTAACATTGTTAAGGTACGGGGAGTTGTCCGGCTTGTGCTTAAAACCAGACTCTGGATAACTCAAGGCACGTTTCTGTAATGTCTGTTTGTGGGTTTACCCAGGCTATGACGAGGGTTGATTTTCTAACATCTGGAAGATCAATAGTGATATTATTCTTGACTCGCCACAGTTTTAATAAAAATGGATTTTTTAGAAAACAGTAGTGGGAGTATGGTAGAACTGGAAGTGATTCCAGAACCGCAAACGATTACTGAAAATTTGATAAGAACCTCAAGATTCAATCTGGTGTGACATTCCATTAGCCACTCCGCAGATATGGTAGGTAACCTCAGGCGCTTGAGAGGTACTTCGGTATGCTCAAGGACGGTGGCAGGGAGGTTCTTGTTTACCCAGACTTGCCATTGCTATTGTTCCAGACTGTGAGACCCGGCAGGAGGATGAGTATAACGTCGTTCTAAACTAGCTTTAGAAATGCACGTGTATATGACTCTGCCAGAGGGTTGTCGTAGTCAGTGGGAGCAGCGGAAGCATAGTGGACAAGTAGCTTATGTCCATTTATGGACTAAAGCAAATATAGCAGAGATAGATCATCTATTTTTGATGTGACAGTCATAGGTTTGACTTCGTCAGAATAGGGGATGGATCTGTTAAGAAGGTAGTAGGATGTAATGTCCTGGTATTTGGATGACATACACAGAGTAGGAAGTGATATTCCTATACTACGATCGGTCATACTTTGGTTGTCACACTGTAGTTTCTTCATAAGGATATGGATATTATATCAGATATTCTGGTAACTAGATCTATAGATCTAGATTTGGGTGGTTTCCCAATCAAGATACTTAGACATCATTCTAAGAGTTTTTAGAATGGACGACTCCTGGCACGGTGGTATACCTGCAGGTGATGGAGTCACCCTCTCTGAAGGAGTCTTACAGACTAAAGAGGAGAGGGATGTGCATGATTGGCAGATCATTTGCTTAGGTAATTGAGTCAATCATGAGATATCAAGTACCACACCAGATGTTGTTTTTGCAGTAGACGCAATAAGTTGATATTAATCCAATCCTGGAGAAACGATCGGAAGCAGTTTTAGAACATAAGTTGATGTTCTAGGGAAATGATAACGGCAGCCTCCTTTGGGAGACAACTATCATTCTAGGCTTCCAAGGTGACCTGGATGACAGAGTGACTGTCAGAGTTATAGTTCTCCCTCTGAAGAGGGGTAGTAATTTGGACAGGTGGTCCAGGCGGATACTGAGAGAGGTTTGGCGCAGGATACTGATTAAGTTCAGTTGACGATACAGTATAAGAAGTTTGGATTTGGAGTTCACTTGTGAACTAGGTCCCATCAGACATCCAAACATATTCTAAGACAGGTTTTGCTCATTTCGGGAGATGGGTTTCTCCGCGAACTTGAGATAAAGAGAGACATAGAAAGAAACATCAAAGCGGATCCACTCACTGAGGCTATTCCTCGAACGCAATAGTTAGCCTTGAGTATGCGACATCGCAATAATTAGCCTTGAGTGCAAGTGGGAGATTGTTGGATATAGTGCTCTCAGAGTCAATTATTGGATCACAGGCACGTGATTGCAATGATTGAGGGAGGACCTATACCGGTAGGACAGTCTTACTCAAGATGATAGTATGCTATCTGGTTTATCTTTATCATCGTGTACTGCTTCAGGTGACCTTACAGGTCACTATTGCACGTTGATAGAGTCCTTAGGATTCTTGCTTGACGGCCAGCAGTATGATGGCGATCATATACGTGGGAGCTGGGGTCTATAAGCACATCCTTAAAAGGTCCCTAGTCGTGGGAGTTTTTGAGACAGGGCATCGATACTCCAGAGTAGACTAGTGTATACAGTCGAGACCCCGACGAAGGGCGGTGGCCGGTCTCACAAGCCACTGGTGTCAGTTGGTTCACCTAAGATGTATACAGGTGCTCATTGGGTTATGAGTACACCGGACAGGACTCGCCGGGAACCTACTAGTTGGGATTATACCAGACGTCAGATAGCAGTTTCCCAGTGACATGTGTACAGGTTAGTTCATCGACCTGAGATCTTCATTTGTCTCTTGTGAGTTCCCACTGTGCTTTGATTACTACCCTACCACTGCTCAAAGGAGTCGTGCAAACAGGTTTTAGTTGGGTACAGTCCCGAGCCACATGGAGGCAGTGAACGGATCTGCAGGGGTTCTTCTCTCCCGGTATTGGGGGTGAGGTCGCGCTGTGTCTAGGAAAGCCATTACACAAAGCCCTCGGCCGAGGCAGGAGATTTACCGGTATGTATTCCAGTAGTATCTCAGTGTGTTCTGGGCTACACTCCGACACGACTTGTACCGCTTTTGGGGGTCTGACTTTTACCAACCCCCTAGGCCCGCCATGCGATGCTCATAGATGAACGGACCGGACTGTACGGATATTGTCACTGACAGGCTCAGTAAGGTGTCAGGATGAGTTCGCTCATCGACGTCCCTTTTGGTCAATACCTGGTAGCCCGTTACGTATGGCTAATACATCTGACGTGCTAGTGGTTAAATCCGCAACCAATATATTGACGAGTCTTTAGAGTCCCCCACAGCCCGTTTTCTCAAGTTTCGGGCGAAACGCTGTAGAGGCCGTATGGAGATATGGCAGGGTTCGATCAGATACGTGCGGTATTGCACGGATCATGATCGGACGGATAATACTAGCGGGCTTTGGTTTAAGCCGGATCCTAGTATTGTACAGTGTAGATTTTGTCTCTTTGCATTTGTAGTCAGTGGGAATACAAGTGCGGGTATGTATATACAGTCGCGGGGTTTTCCTATAATTTATTACGGGATCAGTTTTCTGAAGTTGCCAGTTTGTATTCCGTTTCGGCCAGTTTTCCTTTGTTCCTTCACAGCCGGACTTTTATGATGGGAGGGGCTAATTTGTAATTGTGCAAATTAGCAATTGTGGAGGGGTTAGTTATGATATGAGGGATTATGATAGCACCTTTAGATTCCTTTCATGTTCTCATCATGGTGTGCATTTATGGGATGGGCTTTGTGAAAGGATAGGATTGGAAATTGATGTGATCCTTTTTTCTCATTATCATACACTTTCCGCACTTGTATTCTTGGTTGTTTTTTCCCTTCACCATGGAGATGAGTCCGGCCACTTGATGGAGATAGGGAGAGGTTCATTTTTGTGAGTGGAGATTCTTCATCTCATTCCTTGCTAGAAAAATGAGAGCACCATTTTTCCTCCAAAGTTCTTTCTCTTCTCCACCATAAAAGGCAACTTCACTACCCGCATTGAGACAATCCACTCTACACTTCATCTACAGCATCCTTGGGCACGTCGACTCGCCAGCTTCGTGCCCGAGTTGCCTCGGTCCAGAGGTGGGAGCCCGTAAAAGAACTCGGCGATGTGGTGCCCGTTCCGACGAGGAGATGAAGACCCGAGGTTCCGCGAGGAGATCGGAGTGGAGGCCGAAGACCGAAGGACACGGATCGCTCGGTATAGCTTCCTACCCTTTCTCGTATTTGCTATCATTAGGTTAATGGCCCGATCCGGGTTTTTTTAGGATGTGGTGGTGCCGGTTTAAAGTTAAGAAAATTTTCGTTTCCGCATTTTGGCTTCGGATAGACGGCCGGGGCGCTACCGTAGTCCTACATGTTTTAGAATGGACGACTCCTGGCACGGTAGTATACCTGCAGGTGATGGAGTCACCCTCTCTAAAGGTGTCTTACAGACTAAAGGGGAGAGGGATGTGCATGATTGGCAGATCACTTGCTTAGGCAATTGAGTCAATCATGATATGTCAACTACCACACCAGATGTTGTTTTTGCAGTAGATGCAATAAGTTGATATTGATCCTATCCTGAAGAAACATTCGGAAGCAGTTTTAGAACATAAGTGGATGTTCTAGGGATATGATAACAGCAGCCTCATTCAGGAGACGGTTATCATTCCAGGCTTCCAAGGTGACCTGGACGGCAGAGTGACTGTCAGAGTTATAGTTTTCCCTCTGACGAGGGGCAGTATTATGGACAGATGGTCCAGGGGGATACTGACGGAGGCATGGCGCATGATACTAATTAAGTTCAGTTGACGATACAGTCTAAGAAGTTTGGATTTGGAGTTCATTTATGAACTAGGTCCCATCAGATATCCAGACACATTCTAAGACAGGTATTGTTCATTTCGGAAGATGGCTTTCTCCGCGAACTTGAGATAAAGAGAGACATAGAAAGAAACATTACAGCGGATCCACTCACTGAGGCTATTCCTCGAACGCATTAGTTTCGCAAGCAGGTTTTGTGAGACTGATTAGTAGAGGAGTTGGGTGTTCGGTATCACACGGGCTGTGAGTATGCGACATCGCAATAATTAGCCTTGAGTGCAAATGGGAGATTGTTGGAGATAGTGCCCTCAGAGTCAATTATTGGATCGCAGGCACGTGATTGCAATGATTGAGGAAGGACCTATACCAGTAGGACAATCTTACTCAAGATGATAATATGCTATCTGGTTTATCTTTATCATCGTGTACTGCTTTAGGTGACCTTACATGTCACTATTGCGCGTTGATAGAGCCCTTAGGATTCTTGCTTGATGGCCAGCAGTATGATGGCGATCATATACGTGGGAGCTGGGGTCTATAAGCACATCCTTAAAAGGTCCCTAGTCGTGGGAGTTTTCGAGACAGGACATCGATACTCCAGAGTAAACTAGTGTATACAGTCGAGACCCCGACGAGTGGCGGTGGCCGGTCTCACAAGCCATTGGTGTCAGTTGGTTCACCTAAGATGTATACATGTGCTCATTGGGTTATGAGTACACCGGACTGGACTCGCCGGGAACATGCTAGTTGGTCTTATACCTGACGTCAGATAGCAGTTCCCTGGTGACATGTGTACATGTTAGTTCATCGACCTGAGATCGTCATTTGTCTCGTGTGAGTTCCCACTGTACTTTGATTACTACCCTACCACGGCTCAAAGGAGTCGTGCAAACAGGTTTTAGTTGGGTACAGTCCCGAGCCACATGGAGGCAGTGAGCGGATCTGCAGGGGTTTGTCTCTCCCGGTATTGGGGGTGAGATCGCGCTGTGTCTAGGAGAGCCATTACAAAAAGCCCTCGGCCGAGGCAGGAGATTTACCGTTATTTGCAATTGTGCAAATTAGCTAAGTGGAGGGTGGTCTTTGTAAATTGTTGCTTCATGATGATTCTACCATACTTTGACTTCCCTTGTTCATCATGACTTGACTTTTGTGATGAGTGTTGGTTGGTGGTGTGATGATTATTTCTCATGATGATCACTCATTTCCTTTTGCATTATTTTCTCCTTTTGGCTCACACCACCTTGGGTATGCTCACTCCCTCCTTTTTTCTTCTATGATAAGGGGCTGGCCATTTATTGAGAGAAGGGGGCTGTCCAAAATAGAGGGTGGGATTTTGATCTCTTTTGGGCTTGCACAAAATCCCTTTGCTTATCACAAAAGTTCACATCTCTTATCTTCACTTCCTCTTGGCAACTTCAACCCCAATAGAGACATATGGATTCTACATTTTGCCGACAGCATCCTTGGGCACGTCGACTCGCCAACTTCGTGCTCGAGTTGCCTTGGTCCAGAGGTGGGAGCCCGTAAAAGAACCCGGCGATGTGGTGCCCTTCCGAGGAGGAGATGAAGACCGGAGATTCCACGGGGAGATCGGGACGACGATGAGAAGACCGGAGGACACGGATCACTCGGTATATCTCTTTACCCTTTCTTCAATTAGCTAGTAATAGGTTAATGGTCCGATCCGGGTTTATAGTCCGCGGTAGCGTCGGTTTAAAGTTAAGAAAAAAAATTTGATTCCGCATTTTGGCCTCGGACAGACGGCCGAGGCGCTGCCGTGGTCCTACATGAAGAAAACCGATTAGCCTAAGTGTAGTGTACAGAAGGTAATAAGTAAAGACAAATAAAGGGATTAGAAAGAGGGCAAAGTAAACTGCGACAGCTATCATTCACGACCAAACCGAGTATCTCATCGCCACTCCTACTTCACCTTTGTATTTCTCCATAACACCCCGTATCACTACGAAAATCCACAGTTATTGGATAATCCATCGTATGGTTATATACGAACTCGAAGGACCTTATTTCAATTCGAAGATGGATTCTGGTTTAGGAGAAATAGGAATAAGGTTTATTCAGTTGTCTTTTATCTTTACCTTCTCTCAGATTGCGAGTACTCCTAGGATTAGGAAAGTACACCTATTACGCGTATTGGATAGTCTTCTTCCAAACCATAGGCTGGTGCCGAAGGGTAGGGAAGGAAGAAAACCATTTAGCCTAAGGAGGTGTACAGAAGGTAATGACTAAAGACATATAAAGGGAATTGGAGAGATGGCAAAAGAAATATACGGTTATAGTCATGAATAAGGATAATGGAAGAAGCATTACTAGGAATACCTGGATACCCCTTCGAAACATTTTCATGTTTCAGTTTCACTATGTGTTGTTAAAGGAAAATTGATTTCCCAATTAGATCCTTACTCCAGGGTATGTATTTACCAGGTATGATTCTCACATCTGTATGGTTTTACAGATGATGAGTTATTGGGAATTAGGTGATCATCATCATTATATCGGAATTCGTTGTAATTGGTGATATTTGAGGAAATCGTCTGGGTTTTTGCCGGACGGTAACTATTTGGTTTTTAATATCCGTTGTTATGCACCAATTTCAAATTGATATATCTGTACGTTTATTTTATAAAGTGAGATATAAATTTTTGAAATTATGTCCATGACATTTACCTATATCAGTTGATGGTTAGGTAAGGAGTATTGAACAGCGGTGTAATTCTTCATAACCATAGTATAGTTTTCAACCTACGACGCACAGGGTTTGAGTTATTCAACTCAAGGGACTTATACAAAGTATTGTATGTTGTCCAGTGTCTGTAAGGACAGAGGGGTTGGTGCTCGTACTATATTCTATTTACTTGTGACTTCTCTAGTTTTAGACACGTGTTTCGTAGAAATACAAGGTCTAAGTTTTGAGAAGTTATAGGTACAAGAATAAAGTAGAGAACCAGATGTTGCAAGTACTCGGATTGTTCAAGGTGATCGAAGATGTAGATACTTATGTGAGATATTCAACTGATAGTAATGGTTTTTGAGAAACTTGCTTCTCTTTCAGGTTACTCATAATTGGACGCATTCCTAAGTTGAGTAATGTTGAAAGGCCTCTTTCCATTTAGTTGACATGCACTGGAGACAGCTGCATGATTTGAATCTGGTTCCAATTAAATCAGTGCCTCTGTTTCTATATTGGATATAGAACAGTTAATATCTTTACAATGTTAAGGTATATGGAGTTGTCCGGCTTATGCTTAAAACCAGACACTGGATGACTCAAGGCACGTTTCTGTAATGGCAGTTTGTGGGTTAACCCGGGCTATGACGAGGGTTGACTTTCTACCATCTGGAAGATCAATAGTGATATTGTTCTTGACTCGCCACAGTTTTAGTAAAATGGACTTTTTCAGAAAACAGTAGTAGGAGTATGGTAGAACTGGAAGTGATTCCAGAACCGCAAACGATTACTGAAAATTTAATAGGACCTAAAGATTCAATCAGGTTTGACATTCTATTTGGCTACTCCGCAGATATGGCGGGTAACCTCAGGCACCCGAGAGGTACTCCGGTAGCCTCAAGGACGGTGACAGGGAGGTTCTTGTTTACCCAGACTTGCCATTACTGTTGTTCCAGACTATGAGACCCGGCAAGAGGATGAGTATAGCGTCGTTCTAAACTAGCTTTAGAAGTGCACGTGTATATGACTCTGCTAGAGGGTTGTTGTGGTTAGTGGGAGCAGCGGAAGCATAGTGGACAAGTAGCTTATGTCTATTTATAGACTAAAGCAAATACAGCGGAGATAGATCATCCATTTTTGATGTGACAGTCATGGGCTTTGACTTCATCAGAATAGGGCATGGATCTGTTAAGAAAGTAGTAGGGTGTGATGTCCTGGTATTTTGATGACATACACATAGTAGGAAGTGATATTCCTATACTACGATCGATTATACTGTGGTTGTCATATAGTGGTTTCTCCACATAGGATATGGATAAAATATCAGGCATTCTGGTTACTAGATCTATGGTTTTAGATCTAGATTTGGGAAGTGTTCCAATCCGGGTACTTAGACTGCATTCTAAAGGTATTTTAGAATTGATGACTCCTGGTAAGGTGGTGTACCTGTAGGTGATGGAGTCACCCTCTCTAAAAGTGTCTTACAGACTAAAGGGGAGAGGGATGTGCATGATTAGCATATCACTTGCTAAGGCAATTGAGTCAATCATGAGATGTCAAGTACCACACCAGATGTTGTTTTTGCACTAGCTGCAATAAGTTCAAATATTAATCCAATCCTGGAAAAACGTTCGGAAGCAGTTTTAGAACATAAGTGAATGTTCTAGGGAGATGATAACGACAGCCTCCTTCGGGAGACAGTTATCATTCCAGGCTTCCAATGTGACCTGGATGACAGAGTGACTGTCAGAGTTATAGTTTTCCCTCTGACGAGGGGCAGTAGTTTGGACAGGTGGTCCAATCAGATACTAAGGGAGGCATAGCGCAGGATACTGATTAAGTTCAGTTAACGATACAGTCTAAGAAGTTTGGATTTGGAGTTCATTTGTGAACTAGGTCCCATCAAATATCCAGACATATTCTAAGACAAGTATTACTCAATTCGGGAAATGGCTTTCTCCGCGAACTTGAGATTAAGAGAGACATAGAAATAAACATCAGGGCGGATCCACTCACTGAGGCTATTTCTCGAACGCAATAGTTTTGCAAACGAGTTTTGTGAAACTGATTAATAGAGGAGTTGAGTGTTCAATATCATACGGGCTGTGAGTATGTGACATCGCGATAATTAGCCTTGAGTGCAAGTGGGAGATTGTTGGATATAGTGCCTTAAAAGTCAATTATTGGATCGCATTCACGTGATTGCAATGATTGAGGGAGGACCTATGCCGGTAGGACAGTCTTACTCGAGATGATAGTATGCTATCTGGTTTGTCTTTATCATCGTGTACATACTTTAAGTGATATTACAGATCACTATTACACGTTGATAGAGCCCTTAGGATTCTTTCTTGACTACCAGCAGTATGATGGCGATCATATACGTAAGAGTAGGGTAGTCTATAAGCACATCCTTAAAGTGTCCCTAGTTGTGGGAGTCTCGAGACTGGGCATCGATACTCCATGAGTAGACTAGTATACAATCGAGACCCCGACGAAGGGCGATGGCCGGTCTCATAAGCCATTGGTGTCAGTTGGATCATCTAAGACGTATACAGCTGCTCATTGGGTTATGAGTACACCGGACAGGACTCGCAGGGAACATGCCAGTTGGTATTATACCTGTCGTCAGATAGCAGTTCCCTGGTGACATGTGTACAGGTTAGTCCATCGACCTGAGATCGTCATTTGTCTCGTGTGAGTTCCCACTGTACTTTGATTATTGCCCTACCACGGCTCAAAGGAGTCGTGCAAACAGGTTTTAGTTGGGTACAGTCCCGAGCCACATGGAGGCAGTGAGTGGATCGGCAGGGGATTCGTCTCTCCCGGTATTCGGAGTAAGATCGCGCTGTGTCTAGGAGAGCCATTACACGAAGTCCTTGGCCAAGGCAAAGGATATTTACCGGTAGGTATTCAAGTAGTATCTCAGGGTGTTCTGGGCTACACTCCGACACGACTTATACTGCTTTTGGGGTCTGACGTTACCAGCCCCCTAGGCCCGATATGCGATACTCATAGACGAACGGACCGGACTGTACGGATATTGTCACTGACAGGCTAAGTAGGGTTTCAGGATGAGTTCGCTCATCGGCCTCCCTTTGCTCAATACCTTGGTAGCCGTTACGTACAGCTAGTACCACTGACGTGCTTGTGGTTAAACCCACTGCCAACGTATTGATGAGTCTTTAGAGTCCCCCACAGATAGTTTCCCAAGTTTGGACGAAACGTTGTAGAGGCCGTATGGTTTTATGGCAGGGTTCGATCATATACGTGCACTTGTGCACGGATCATGATCGGACGGATCATACTAGTGGGCTTTAGTTTAAGCCGGATCCTAGTATTAGATTTGTTGGATTACTTTCGTCTCATTGCATTCGCATTCAGTCGGAATGTGGATGTAGGTATGTATATACAGGTGAGGGGTATCCTTGTGATCCATCACGAGCTTACTTTAGATGTTGCCATTTTCTTTTTGGATTAAACATTTGGATTAATGTTTATTAGTGGTAATTATGAGCTCAAGTCATCATGAGGAGCATTAATTGTGGAATGTGCATGGGTGATGACTCGTGGTCTTTTTATTTGTGCAGATGTCACCTTTTTGATTGATTATAGTGTTGAAATGATACGAGGAGAGAGAGAGGGCAGCCATGAGGCTTGGGGGTTGGCTCTTGAGATTTCATTCTAGTGCTCTCTCATTTTTATTCCAACACAATAACAAAAGGATCTTCTTCTTCTTCCTCTTTCTTCTTGAGCTCACAATCTCCATCAATGGCTTCATCTTCAACCTCCATCCATACAATCTCATGTGTTGAGAATCAATGGATGTTTAGAGACAAAGTTATCACACACAATCTCTACTTCACCCTGGACATGTCGGCTAGAAAACTTCATGTCCGTGTTTCTTCGGTTTGAAGCGGGAGCCCGTACAAGACTTCTTGATGTGGTGCCCTTTTCGACGAGGAGACCGGAGATCGGAGATGCCGCGAGGAGCTAGAGATGGAGGCTAAAGACCGAAGGACACGGATCGATCGGTATAGCTTTCCTATCATCTTTCTAGTTAGCTAGTTTGTGTTAATGATTCGATCTGGGTGAAATACTACGATATCGCCGGTTTCGTAAAAAGTTTTTGTTCCGCATTTGGCCTCGGATTGACGGCTGGGGTGCTACCGTAGACTTACAAGCATCTCACTGCTTTATGTCGCAACGGTTCGTCCGAACTCATGCGATTCCAGTCACACCGCTTGTATCCAACTGGAATGTCAGTTCAGGGAACGACGTTCTAAAGGCAACAATAGGATACACCTTGTGTCCAGTAGTCGTCTGCAGCAGAGAATTCTATGCTGGCTTCAAGGTTCTGGACATACCGAACTTCGATGTGGTTCTAGGAATGGATTGGCTAGGAACCTTTTACGCTACCATCGACTGTCGTCAAAGGAGGGTAGTGTTCGAGATTTCAGACCATCCGGTGTTTTATTTCAAAAGTGGAGACCGTACCCTAGAGCCAAGTACTTACAAGGCAAAACCGAAGAAGGCAGTAATTGCAGCAATTCAAGCAGAGGAAGGATCAAAGCCAGAAGTTGTTCGAGAGTTCGATGATGTGTTTCCTGACGATATATCAGGTTTGCCTCCCGATCGAGCTCTTGAATTCAGCATTGATTTAGTACCGGGAGCACAACCGGTGATCGAAGCACCTTATCGATTAAGCCCGGAAGGTTTGAAGGAAGTTCGAACTCAGTTGGACGAATTATTGGTGAAATGATGGATTCGTCCCAGCACATCAAATTAGGGATCACCAGTATTACTTGTGAAGAAGAAGGAAGGTTCATACAGAATGTGCATCGATTATAGAGCCTTGAACGAAGTAACGATAAAGAACAAGTATCCACTCCCGCGCATCGACGATTTATTCGATCAGCTAAGTGGATCTTGTGTTTTCTATAAATTAGATCTTCGTTCAGGTTATCATTAGGTGAAGGTCAAGGAAGCTGATATTCATAAAACGGCTTTCAGAACTCGCTATGAACATTACGAATTTCTTGTGTTGCCATTTGGAGTGACCAACGCACCAGCAATATTCATGAACCTAATGAATCAAGTTTTCCGAGAGTATAGGTTTGTTGTCATCTTCATCGATGACATCCTGGTGTATTCTAAGAGTCGGAAAGAACATGCCGAGCACCTACGAATTGTCCTGGAAACTCTACGACAATATCAACTCTACGCCAAGTACAGCAAGTGCGAGTTTTGGCTAGATCAAGTTGGTTTTCTTGGACATATTGTATCAGGCGAAGGAATCTCTGTGGATCCAGCGAAAGTTTCAGCAGTAAGCGAATAGCCGACACCAAAGTCAGTGAAGGACATTCGAAGTTTCTTGGGTCTAGCTGGATATTACAGAAGGTTCATTGAAGGCTTTTCGAAGATAGAAACACCCCTGACCAAGCTTACACGTAAAGATGAAGAATTCGTGTGGTCAGAAGTATGCGAACAAGCTTTCGTAGAACTCAAGTCAAGGTTGACATCAGCACTTATTCTCGTTATACCGGACCAATCTGGAGATTTAAAAGTGCATTGTGATGCATCCGGTAAGGGATTAGGATGTGTTCTACATCAGCACGGTAAAGTTGTGGCTTATGCTTCAAGACAGCTGAAGATTCATGGGCGCAATTATCCGACGCATGATTTGGAATTGGCAGCAGTTATCTTTGCTCTTAAGATTTGGTGCCATTATCTTCTTGGGGGACGAGTGAACATATATACAGATCACAAGAGTCTGAAATATGTGTTTACTCAGAAGGAGCTTAATATGCGGCCGAGACGATGGTTAGAACTCATAGCGGACTTTGACATCAACCTGCAATATCACCGGGAAAGGTGAACGTGGTACCTGATGCCCTTAGTCGCCAACTATTAGCAATGAATCTCACCGCTCAGTGGAAGCTTCAACAGGACTCGCATCAGATGGAGATTGGAGTAGTCATGCCAGGTAACGCTTCAAGTTTGATGAATTTACAAGTTCAATCTACCATTGTCAATCAGATCAAAGCAGCTCAAGCAAGTGATGCTAAGTTGCAAAAGATCAGAGAACAAGTGGAGAATGGACTCAGAACAGACTTCATCATCCATGAAGATGGATCTTTGAGATACGGCAGCAGATTATGTATACCAAAAGCTCACAGCTCTCCCTACTCAGTACACCCTGGAGGTACAAAGTTGTACAAAGATCTGCGTCAAAATTACTGGTGACATAGAATGAAACGTGAAGTAGCCAGAAGCGTCGCTAAATGTTTAGTGTGTCGGCAAGTAAAGGCTGAACATCACAGGACTGCTAGATTACTTCAACTATTACCAATCCCAGAATGGAAGTGGCAATACATCACAATGGATTATGTGACTGCACTCCCTCGCGGCACAAAGGGTAACGATGCAGTATGGGTTATTGTGGATCGACTCACAAAATCGGCTCACTTCATTCCATTTCGAGTTGGCCAATCAACTGAGATATTAGCAAAGAAGTACATTGAGGAAATTGTGTGACTTCATGGAGTACCGGTCTGCATTGTCTCCAATCATGACACCAGGTTCCGATCATAATTTTGGCAGAGTCTGCAAGCGAGCTTGGGAACAAGTCTGAACTTCAGCACAACTTATCATCCACAAACCGATGGTCAGTCTGAGCGAACTATTCAGATCTTGGAAGATATGTTCAGAGCATGTATGTTAGACTTCAAAGGATCGTAGGAAGATCACCTAAATCTTGTGGAGTTTTCATACAACAACAGCTACCAAGCAATCATTGGAATGGCACCTTTTGCAGCGCTATATGGAAGGAAGCGTCGATCGCCATTAAGTTGGGACGATATCGGAGATAGAGAACTCCTTGGACCTGAGATGATAGTAGCAACTATTGATGTGGTTCGTACTATCAAGGAAAGAATGCGCATAGTCCAAGATCAACAGAAGCACTGGGCTGATGCAAGGCGACGTCACTTGGAGTTCCAGCCGGGAGATCATGTATTTCTGAAGATATCTCCAAATCGCGGAGTGATTCGATTTGGAAGACGGGGTAAGCTAAGTCAGAGATATATTGGACTGTTCGACATACTCGAACGAGTCGGTGAAGTGGCATACCGCTTGGCACTTCCACCTTCATTGGAAGGAGTGCACAATGTGTTCCATATATCCCAACTCAGAAGGTATGTGAGTGATCCCAGTCATATTCTCGATCATTCCGAGCTCACTGTACAGCCTGATTTATCTTATGAGCAACAACCTGTCGAGATCCTGGACAGGAAAATGAAGTCACTTCAGAAAAATGAAGTCAACTTGGTTCGAGTGATGTGGAGAAAAGACACTCCAGGAGAATCGACATGGGAAAGGGAAGATGAGATGCGTGCAAGATATCATCACCTATTTGTAAACTAGTCTGTAAAATAAATTGTAAATTTCGAGGACGAAATTTTTGTAAGGAGGGTAGACTGTAACAATTCCAATTTTAGTGTACATAAAATTCATTTAAAATTAATGTACACTTGGGGTATTTACAATTCCTGTGAGTACTATAAGTATTTGTTTTGCTTTTTAATAACAAGAAGGAGCTTGTAGCTCATCGGTAAGACTTTGCACTGCTGAACCAAAGCATCAGAGTTCAAATCCCATTAGCCACATTATTTTTTTATTTGTTTTCTTTTAAATTTTTAGAAGCCCAAGATTCTACACGTGCATAACTCGTAAAAACCAAAAGTCACATATAAAACAAACGAGTTCAGAGGGTAGACAAATCGACGAGGGATACGTGGCGACGAGCCCCGGCCCGACTCGGGACGGCGACTCGGCCGGCGGCGCCGGGTTGACTCGGTTGGATTCGATTCTTCTCTTCATGAAACCTGTGTCTTTTGGCCTCCCCATAACCCTTGTCATGTTTAATTTCCCTGCATTATTCCAAAGACCATAAAATCCCTTGAATCTCCATTTTAATGCAATTTTTTTATTAAACCCTAACCCTAACCTTTTCCTATAAATACCACTCCAATTCACACACCCCTCACTCACAAACTCTCAAGAAAATTCTCTAGAACTTTTGTGTGCAAGTGGAGTTAGCGAAGGGCGAAACTCCGGCGAACTTCCAACGACGACCCTAGGAGCTCCCGACGACGAAACGACGCACCGACACCTCCTACCACTCCCTCTTCTCCTTCTCTAATCTAAAATCCAGTAAGTCCCTCCTCCCTCTTCTCTTTTCTGTTCTGAAATCTCGTAATTCTAAAACCCGACGGAAGCGGAGTTAATCCGACTTCCGATTCGATTTTTCTTAAAAAGTTCCATTTTTCTTTAAAACAACAATACCAAACTCTCACAACATGACTATTAATCATTAACAAAATTTACTGAACATGTTCCATATCAACAGAATTTATATTTCAATTTTTATAGCACTTTTACAGAAAATACCATATAGTTTAGTTTCGACATAAAACATCATTACCCCTTGCTATACCTTTAAATAGTTCACGAGATAATGACCTACCTCTTCACAACACTCATATGTAACATAACACGATAATCTTTGGGAATATAGTTTTGGGAAAATACGGTTTTACACAAAACTACCTCAAACTTATAAAAACCTTTTTCTACAAGATTATGTATTTTAAACAAATCTTTGCAAAGCGCAGCTACAACCCATTTGGGGAACCCGTTCAGGATGGTGCGGATTATCGCACATCCTCGAGCTTAGTAGTGCGAGATGCAGACCTCCGCAAGGAGCATACGGTCTCGAAAAATTTAAAAATACAAACATCTTAAGAAAATGAGATTTCTAGAAAAAATAATAAATTAAAATTATTTTATATAAATATATAATATATATGTATCATCAAAATATCTATTTTTTATATAGTATAAATATTCCAACTTTTCTAAATAAAAAAGAATCACTTTACATGAAAATACCATGCAATTCCATACAAGTTCAATACTTTACAATTAAATACCATATATTATGAAATTAGGTTTTATTCACTAGAAATATCACATATATAAAATCTACATCTATGAAAACTCTAAAGATGATAATTAAATACTTGAGGTGTATTTTGAAAATTATACAAATTATTTTTACATAAAACCCCTCAAGTTCTATAAATTACAATAAGGTCCTTAGTAAACATAGGTTTAAGCGGGACCAGTCTCTTGAGCCTCAGGGAGCCGGAGATATGGGTGCTTGCCTATTTAAGGTAGACAATTTAACAAACGGTGTTATCAACACGGTAATCGTCTTTGAAAAAGACACAAATCCTGCCGCCCATGTGCAGCGGTTACCGATAACACCAAAACCTAATTCAGGACTTCAATTTCTTTTCTAATTGTTCTGACTCAGACTGAGTCTCATTATAAATAATCTGACTTGAATATGATTCAAGTACAAACTACAATTCAATATGAATCCATGAATCCATATATTCAATCTATTCAATCTGTATTGACTGAACCGAACCATGGATATACTTCCATTTACATGATTCTCCAGTTACATCCATTTACTGATATCATGGTTTCGGCAAGTCATCCATCTGTACAATCTATAATACAAGACAATACAATTTACAATACAATACAAACAATACAATCAAGATATCGCGGGGTTTAAGGGGTAGATTGGTACGGAAGGTGTTAGAAGTGGCACGAGACAGCAACATTTAAGACACATAACCTGTATTCCATTTCTGTTGTACCGTGGAATAAACGGTTCCTTGTACATTTCATTCACCTTAGTCTCTGGTCTACAAAGACTCTTCTCCTATACACTGGCCTCTTTTGTACCAAGCTACAAACAACAGCGTTAACAATATAATACAACCTTTAAAAAAACTTACTCTCTCTCTTTCTCTCTGTCTATTCTACTTCTCCCTTATCTCTGGGACCGACCGAGCGATTGTTCGCTAACGACATTCCTTCTCTTTCTTCTTTGGAATGTTGTCTGGTGGATCGGGCCTTCAGGAGATCGAGCCCACCAGCGAGGACTTGTATCAACATGCTTACGACCCGGAGCTCTAGATATTTGTACATTTCATTTCTGTATTTCCATTTCTGTTATGCCATTGTTTAGGCATTGCTTTCTATTCCATATATTTACTTTTCAGATGCATTGTACAAAAGAATGTTAATAAATAAAGTTGTTGTTCAATATATATATATTGTCTTTGTCTCTTATGCATTTTTATTTATATTGCTTAGATACGCTTAGCGTATTTACTTCAGAGTAAATACGTAACGTCCAGTCGCGTTCTCTGCCCGTACACCGGGAAGCGGGGTGTGACAGAAGCTGCCGGGGATGCCGCCCGGGGGTGAGGTGATTGATCTCAAAAACTATCTATTAACCGCAATCAAGAACGGCGTCGCTTTGCAGCTAGCCGGTGAGTACGGATCGGTCCACAGGAATGTTGTGAATTTCCTATTCGCTCTTACGAGTTAATTCCGATTGTGGTCGGATTGATTATTAAATCTAAAAACTAAATTAATCTATATCTAAATCTTGCTAGGGCTAGGTCTAGGTTAAGTTTGGAAAGTCAATAAATCTCACCGCTTTCTATACCCATATGAAGATCTAATTAGGTGTTATGGTAATTATTAATAAAAGGGATTAGAACCATTTGGAAAGATGTTTCTTCCTCTAGGTTATTGTCCTTCCTTTAGAAATCCTTACCCTAACCTCCATGGAAAACCATCACAACCGGGCCTTTATACTACGGTATCACCGCTACCTCGTGGGATAGAGTGCCGCAGGGAGCGGTATGTGCATGTATGCATAGAGTCCTATGAAAATATATGACGGGCAAGAAAGGGGATGAGAGATCTTCGTCTCTAAAACCTTCCCCAGATCTAACCCTAACAAGCGAGGAGACTACTCACTCATTAGGGAATTAAAATACATTTATCTAGGGCAGAGAATAAAAGATTAACTAGGGCAAGGAATTAAATTTATCTAGGGCAAGAATAGAAAATTAACCTAGGGCTGAAATAAAGAACTTACAAAAATGATGCTCTCCAAAAGAATGCTGAAATTTATTAATGAAGGGAGGCATAGCCTTTACAATGATTTAGAGTTCCTATTTATAGAGGATAGGAAACCCTAGGTTACAATTGATTCGCATGTCTACATTTACTAAAATATCCTTAGGAAGACCTAGTCAAAGTAGACTCCAAGCTTTGGTAAAATTTTATGTCTGGAAATTTTGGAACTGATTCTGGGCTTCTTGGGCTTTTTATTTCTTTGGATCTTTATTCAATTTGGCTTCTCTATTTCTTCCAGATCTCCAGTGAACAATTGCAGTGGATTTTTAACCGTTTGCTTTGTAATCTTGGACCTTGCGTTGCCTTGTACTGATCTTTTGTGTAGGCTTGATTAAGATCCTTCTATTTGTTGGTCAAAGTCCCCTTTTTGTGTCGTCTTTTGTCTTTTTCACTGTTTTTGCTCCAAGAACCTGTAACCTGTAATATGTAGCAGACATGCGTCAAAAGCACCTGTTTATTTGTAAAAAGAATAAGAATGAGGAATATAATAATACAATATTACGGTGTGAACAAATACCCCCAAACTTATCTTTTGCTCGTCCTCGAGCAAACTTATTTTTATTCTCTACAAAAAACCTAACCGCACTTTCGCAGGGAAACGCGATTGCACTGAGCTCGTGCAATAAGCCGTTAAACCTCTAGGTGTCCCTAGTAGGAGGAGTGTTGTCTCCTGAGGGTTTTCAGCGGATACTACCCACAAAATCCTATTAATTTGGCTTTTTCGACTTTAATTCTCCAATTAGGGTCTCTAACAAGGAATTCTATTATCTTCGACTCGTAAATTATCCACCCATATTCTTCACACTTCTTCATCATCTAACTTAAGATTATATATGTTCTGCAGACCTACTTAGCTTTCGGCATCTCTTAAGTTTTCCTTCTAGGGTTCCATCTCCACTTGGGAATTTTTATCAACTCTACTAAAGATACAAGTTCTATTCTTCACTCTTTTCTCTCATCTAAACTCCAATCACATATCCCCACGTGTGTGTTTAAATCACTCCTACACTTGGAAATTCAAATCAAGCAATCATACTCTCGTCCATTGTCCAAAGTACTTATTAATTGGTGAATTTTTAAATGAATTTTGCTTAAACATCCTTCATGCGACCGTTAATACTTCTTGAGGTACCAACGACCGATTACAAAATGCGTTTGCACTTTAAAGTGTAATTCCTAGTCTTGCAACACCCAAGGCTTTAGCAGTGACTCCCAAACCAATTGGTCTAAGGCACTAGGTGATGAAGCACCCTCGCTAAATATTTTTTCTATTTTTTTAACCTTAAGTAATCATAAAACCAGTGTTCATTTTTTTTATTCTTTATTCACACTTGTATTTTTTTTATTTCATTTTCTTCGTACTAAGGACTTCAGACAAGAGCATTTCAAGGTCTCCTCTACTATTCCAAGTTTCAAGGTGCGTGATTGTGCAAATTGTAGGGTATACATTTTCAGAATCTAGACTTAAGCTAGGAATTATTTTTCAAACTCATACTCTAATAAAAATATCAATACTTTTCCTTTGCTTTGACTTAGCCCAAGAAGTGAACTCAAAATTTGCCTATTTCTAAATAAACTACAAAGACATATACTTTCTACCGTTAAGCTTTAAGGAAGGTTATTTTTAGGGTTTTTAATTTATTAAGTCTAAGATCTAGTTGTTCCTAACCAGTTAACCTATTTGTCAAACTCAAGTCAAATATGGCCAAAATTGAATACAGTAATTTTTATAATTTTTGAAATTTTTCAATTTTTATGGGTTTTCAAATAAATATGCAAATGCAAAAATATACATATGAATGCGAAGGAAGAAGACGTACCGAGCATACCCCCAAACTTAAACTTGACAGTGTCCTCACTGTCATGCCACACCAAGAGGGTCAAAATGTCGGCACTCCCCTGTTTATTTATTTATAATTTTTTTTTATATTGTTTTGAAAAAAATTTTATATTTTTTTATAGAAAAAGAAAACAATAAATATATATACATATATACAACAAGATTCCCCGCAAACTTAAGCTTGGCCTTACACAAGCCAAAGGTTAGCACCAACCATTCAAAAATCTTATCGTGGTAATGGTCGAGTCGGTGAAAGAATGTAGTAGAAAGAAAAGAAATGATAAACACACGAGACCTTGTGGAGGTAGAAACGGGATACGGTCTCGGTGGGGGAGAAGAATGGCGGAAAAGAGAAAGAAGTAGAGTACGATCTTGAGGGTGTAAATTGAGTGAATAAATTAGCACAATTTGTAATGACCGATGTGTTAAAAGCGATTGTGCTAACCTATCAACCCGTCGAGAAATGGGGTCAAATCCCTCAAGATTCGCAAGAAAGCATGGGTACGCCGAACTTGGTATAGGAGATGAAAGCGTAACGGTCACTTGCACGGTCGAAACAATGGAAGGTAGGGAAGGGAGTGAATTAGGGATAGTCTCATTCTCACCGTAGTAAACTGTCTCGAATTGGAAAGATTCCATCAATGGTTCGAAACAACTGTAAGCAACCGAGTCTGATGGTTCGACTAACTCATCTGAAAATGTAAAGGACTCAAACTCGGGCGGTGAGTCATCAACATCGTCCGAAAAAGTGAAACACTCGTACGTGTTATCGTCTGTGAGAACTGTGTTAGATTCAAAGAGAAATTTTTCAAACTCACAGTGTTCAAGCGTGATATTAGGTGTGGTCGGAACGATGGAAAGGAGGGAGGGTGATTTAGGTAAAGGTTCAAGAGGATGAATTAGAAAATCCGACACATCAAACAAAAATGGTTCAACCTCAATATTATCCTCACTACTCTCCTCAATACTATCCTCATAATTCTCCTTAATATTTATCTCATCCATGCTGTTATCATCAAAATCAAGACGCATATGAAGTTTGGGAGAAACATTTAATGACTCGGGATGATGAATTGGACATAAAATTTCAATTAAATCGACAGGTTCATCATCCGAAATATTCCCGGCGTCTATATCCTCAATCAAGTGAAAATCAATTTTTTCTGACACCTCCTCAAAAGCATGGATATTTATCGATTTAGGTTCTAGAGTGGAGGTGTAAAGATCGAAAGGATTAAGTGTGGTTTCACTCGAAAGGGGTTCTTCACAATCTGGCAAATCAAGAACTACAAAGTCGCACAACTCATCATTTTGGACACATGTTTGAAAATTGGAGTTGTTGGATTCAATTGGGTATGGGTAGGTTTGATTCGGAAATCCTCTCACATTCTCACTCTGTCCAACCGCCTCCTCATACATTGAAAAATTTGAAGCTAGTTGGAAACTAGCTACCGGTTCAGCAGGTTGCATAAGGGCAGCTATGGACGCTTCCACATTCCTAACCATTTTGTTTGTTGCTAAGATATAAGCTTCCAACGACTCTTCCAAACTAGACTTGGGTGGTAAAGGGGTTTCGGTAAAAGATTCGAAATTGTGTGGATATGTGAAACTCCCAAAAGGTTGTGTAGAAACAGTGTCTAGTGAAGGTGGGAAAGTCGGGTAGGACTGGTAGGAATTGGATGGTTGGACAGGAGTAGGGTCAACATGTGGATAAAAAGGTGAATGGACTTGTTGATCCCTAGAACTAGATGTGTGGAGAGGGGTGAAAGATCGGCTACGAGATTAAGCAATATGCTCAGCAATGGACATCGTTTTAGGAGTTACAGCTGGACTCGAAAAAGTGGCATCAACATACGAAGGTGGTGAAGGTTGACTTGGTTGACACAAAGTGGGTTGCAAAGTCAAACTGTTTCTCCTAGACGCTTCTATTTAATCTTTCAAAGATATTTTTGGCATGGAGGGATCTTCTTTAAATCGACCGAAACAATTGACGTACGACGCAAAGTTAGGTTCGGGATACCAAAGTTCGGCAAGAGATTTATGATGTGGGGTACCCATGATAGAAGAAAGAGAAGATGAAGAAGGTAGGTGGTGGGGTGCAAGGATTTTACGCGACAAGTTGCAAGTTTTTTATAAAAAAATTTCCTTTTTTTTTTGAAACTGTTTGCAAAAAGATTTTTTTGAAAAGAGACTTTGACACAAATGCGATCAACCATAAATGTACAATCAGGCCTAGATCTAGGGTCACCTAGGTCAGCTAGACAGCTCCTAACTGTTCCAAAGGGCTAGAAATAGGACCTCAAACCGCCTCTTCACTGCCAATTGCTGCCAAGTAAGTGCCAGGTAAGTGGGAGGCTCCCCGCTACAAGTAGCGGTCCTAATTAAGTAACCACTTGCCTTAGACACACTTGCCTAGACACCGCAAAGTCAGGTTAGGATAAACGGTCGATACTTATAACTAGTCCTCTGTCCTATTGAGCTCGACGTCCTTAGGGCTGAGTCTAGTATTTTTTTAATTAAATATGGTCAATGCAAATGCCTTATATGATTTCTGGGGTCCTGGGAAGGGTGATGAAATCCCCACCCAATCTGAATTGGTCAAAAGCCCCTTAAAATCCGATTAAAGATATGCAAAACAGTAAATCACTTGCAATCAAATCTTTTTTTGTGAATTTCAAAACTTCCAAATTTTCTAATTAAAATTTTCCTTTTTTTCTCTTGCTCTTTATTTGGAAAGATATTTTTAGCAAAAAGATTAAGAATATGCAAATCAGAAAAGATAACTTGCAATCAATTTTTATTTTAAACGCGCGCAAAGAATCCTGCACAAGATTTGTTATTTGGAAGGGGGAAGATTTTTTAAGCGCAAAGAATCCTGCAGGAGATTTGACAAAAGATATACTTTATGTTGCAGAGGGGGGGAAAAGGAAACAAACAGTGAAAATTTCGCGCGATGACGTCAGCATGACGCGGCGGTTCAGCGGCGGGAGCGCGCTTGAGCGGCGGAATGGCGGCGGTACGGAGGTTTCAGGTCTCCAAAAAAATTGTGTTGTTCTGATTTTCCAACCTCTTTCTGTTCTGATGTATCTTTTTCTATTTCGAACTCTGAATTTTTCCAGATCCGTCTCGATTGTAGATCCTGCAAAATTCAAACAAAAAATACCCTTCACAAAATACAAAGATGATAAATTTTTATATTTTTTGATTTTTCAGTTTTTATGATTTTTTAATTTTATATTAACCCGAAATTGCAAAAAGAAAATGACACGCCATCCCCGGCAACGGCGCCATGAGGCTGCCGGCAACACAACGGCAACGGAATGGCAACATGAGGCTGCCGGTGGAAGCTCCGACCCAGAGGTCGCCGTTTTGGTTCCCGACGCCGGCGTCGAGCATGGCAAGATCCTCCCCGGGCCTACGGCCTGAGCTTTCCTGCCTTTTCCTTTTTTTCTTTTTCTTTTTTTTAGTTTTGTAAGCCTCCGGGAGTTTTGTAAGGCTGAGGAGCCCAGAATACCTTGTAAAAATTTCTGGAATATAAATAAAGTTGAGTTTATTTTCCTCTGCATAACTGTGTGCTTTCTGCGTGAGTACTTCAGTTCGTCTGTTTTTTCCTCGACTCGAGTGGTAGGTCGTAGGTCGATGCCCGGCTTTTTAGATGACGATCGCGCGTCGAGTGTAAGTCGATTAATTGCCAAGTGTAGGAAGGTCGGTGCCCTCCCGCTCCCCGGAATCGAGGTGGCGATCGTTCATTTAGGATGAACCGAAAGATATCCAAGTGTAGGAAGGTCGGTATCAGTCTATTCCTCATAGTCGGGTTGACAACCATGTCTCTTACATGAGTTGAAAAACGTAGAATAGGTCGGCATTGACTGATTCCTCCCTGATGTGGTTCCTAGACTCGTGTCTTCGTAGGGTAGGAACCTACCCCTTGGAGACTAGCCAAGCAAGAATCTGCATGGTGGCCTCGTTAGGAGGGATTTAGCTCCTGAGCGTTGATGGGTAGGAAGCTACTAGCTCGGGATGGACCGGGCAGGGAAGTTGCTCGGTGGCCTCATGAGGAGGGCTTTGATCCATAGCGTGGATGGGTAGGAATCTACCCGCTAGGGATGGACTGGGCAAGGAAGCTGCTCGGTGGCCTCGTGAGGAGGGCTTTGATCCTTAGCGTAGATGGGTAGGAATCTACCCGTTTGGGATGGACCGGACAAGGAAGCTGCTCGGTGGCCTCGCGAGGAGGGCTTTAGATCCATAGCGTGGATGGATAGGAATTTTCCCGCTAGGGATGGACCAGGCAGGGAAGCTACTCGGTGGCCTCGTGAGGAGGGATTTAGATCCTTAGCGTAGATGGGTAGGAAGCTACCCTCTAGAGATGGACCGGACAGGAAAGCTGCTCGGTGGCCTCGAGGGGATGGCTTTTGATCCTTAGCGTTGTTGGGTAGGAAGCTACCCGCTAGGGATGTGTAAGTCGATGTCGCGCATCCCGCGGGTTCACGGGGAGGCAGAAGGCATAAAAAACGATTTTTACTGGCATCGCAACACCGACTTGAACTTCAGGATCAATGCTAAACCCTAACTAACCAAACTTGTGTGAGGTTTAACTACTCGGATAAAAGTAATACCTCACGATACCATGTCCTTCGGGTCTTCTTGCTGCTATCCTCCTTCTCGTCATAAGCTCCTAGGATCGTAACAGATCGATGCCTCCTCGTCAGCCTCCTCGTCGACCTCCTCGAGTCTATAGTCCAAGCTCCAACCTCAAATCCGAGGTAACTACGGCATCTAGTTCGCTAAACTAGATGTCCTAGATGATGTAGAGAGTGTAGATGGATTAGTATCTCTCTAAGTACCCTAAGATTCTCAACACATAAGAGATTTAGGGTTAGAGGAAGAAGAAGGAGCTTGAGGAAAAGCTAGTGGAGAAAATGAGCAAGTAAGTGAGAATGGCTCATTGGTGATGAATAGAAAATGAAGCATACAATAATTGATAAGATAAATATCTTAAAAAATATCAGGCATGCTTCACAAAATATCTAGGAGTGAGTCATGCCATGAGTCACCAAGAGCCATGTCTCACTTAATGCAAACCTCCACCTCATTAATCTTTTAATCAAAAGATTAAAAACCCTAATGAGGTGTCTTCTTGTAGAAGCAATCTTGAGTAAATTGCGAGAATGCCCATCATCTGTATATACATACCTGTATCCGTATTCCGAAAAATACGAATACAAAGAGAAAAAAATAATCCATCAATATAATACTAGGATCCGGCTTAAACCAAAGCCCACTAGTATTATCCGCTCGAACATCATATGTGCACAAGTACACGTATGTGATCGAAGCCCTGCCGTAAAACCATACGGCCTCTACAACTTTTTCTCGATGCAGGTGAACCCTCTGTGTGGGACTCTAAAGACTCGACACTACGCTGGCAGTGGGTTTAACCACAAGCACGTCAGCGGTACTAGCTGCACGTAACGGCTACCCAGGTATCTGTTGATAAGAAGGTCGATGAGCAAACTCATCCGAACTCCTACTGAGCCTATCTGTGACAATCTCCGTACAGTCTAGTCTGTTCGTCTAAGAGTATCGCATATCGGTCCTAGGGGCGGTAATCGTCAGACCCCTAATAGTGCAATAAGTCGTGTCGGAGTGTAGCCCAAAACACCCTGAGAAACTACTGGAGTACCTACCAGTAAATCTCGCTTGCCTTGGCCAAGGACTTTGTGTAATGGCTTTCCGAACACAGTGCGATATCAACCGCCAGTACCGGGAGAGACGAATCATATCTAACCGCCATTGCCTCCAAGTGTTTCGGGACTGCACCCAACTACTACCCGTTTGCGCGACTTCTTTGAGCCGTGGTAGGGTAATAATCAAAGAACAGTGGGAACACACTCGAGGCGAAGTAGCAGTGTCAAATCGACAGACTAAGCTGTACTCATGTCACCTGGGAACTGCCACCCGACGATAGGTATAGTACCCACCAGCAGTTCCCTACGAGTCATGTCCAGTATACTTATAACCCAATGAGCACATGCGTACTATCTCCAGTACGACGTACTAATGGCTTTGGGACATACCATCTCCCCTGCTGGGATGAGAAGCGTATACACTAGTCTACTCTGGAGTATCGATGCCCCGTCTCGATTATCCTACGACTAGGGACCTGTATAGGATGTGCTTATAGACTATCCAGCCCCCACTAGTGTGACTGACATCACAATGCTAGTAATCAAGCAAATATCCTAAGGGTTCTACCAATATGTATAAGCGATATGCTAAAAGAAACACATGCACATATTGAGGTAGAAACAAACCAGGTAACATACTACTATTTCGAGCAAGACTGTTACTATATCCGTGTCTATCCTAAGCTTTCATTAAGTAATATACAAACCAGTATGATACAATAATGGCCTCTAGGGCATATAACACTAACAATCTCCCACTTGCACTAAGGCCATATATTGGCATATCGCAGACCTATCATCTCGAATAGCCTCTCGAACTGTATCTGAGGGATGGCCTCTGTGAGTGGATCTGCAGTGTTGTTCTCCGTATCTACTCTCCTCACCTCGATCTCCCGGTGATCAATGATCTCTCTGATCAGGTGCAACTGCCTCAAGATATGTCTGGATCTCTAGTGGGACCCGGGTTCCTTCGCTAAATTTATAGCACCGTTGTTGTTGCAATATAGCAGTATTGGATCAACAATGGTTGGAACCACCTGAAGTTCAGTTAAGAACTTCCTCATCCATACTGCCTCTTTTGCGGCGTCACAAGCAGGGATATACTCCGCTTCCATTTTCGAGTCAGCAATGGTGTCCTGCTTGGAGCTCTTCTAACAAACCGCCCCTCCATTGAGGGTAAAGACATAACCCAACATAGACTTGGATTCATCCTTATCACTCTAGAAGCTGGAGTCAGCAAAGGTCTCGATCTGGAGGTCATTTCCGCCATACACCAAGAACATCTCCTTAGTCCTTCTCAGGTACTTGAGAATGTTCTTTACTGCTATCTTGTGCTTCTCTCCTGGATTTGACTGATACCGGCTTACCACTCTGAGTGCGTAAGCAACATCTGGTCTGGTACACAACATCACATACATTATAGAACCTACCGCAGAAGCGTAGAGTATAATCGACATGCGAGCCCTTTCCAAATCAGTCTTGGGAGACATCTCTTTGGAGAGGGTGATTCCGTAACAAGCCGATAGACTACCACGCTTTGAATGTTCCATACTAAATCTTTTTAGTATGGTGTCGATGTGCCTTGACTGTGAAAGTCCCACCATCCTCTTTGATCTATCACGATAGATCTGGATCCCCAGAATGTAGTTGGCATCATCCAGGTCTTTCATGGAGAACCTCTGTGACAAGAATCCTTTGATTGATTGTAGCATAAGAATGGCATTTCCTATCAAGAGAATGTCATCCACGTACAAGACGAGGAATACCACGATTCTCGCTACAATCTTACTATAGATGCATGGCTCATCTGGATTTTTGATAAAGTCGAATTCTTTGACTGTCTCATCAAAACAGATGTTCCAACTCCGCGATGCCTGCTTTAGTTCATAAATAGACTTAAGCAACTTGCACACTTTCCCGCTGCTCCCACTCTGAATGAAACCCTCTGGCTGATCCATGTAGATGCATTCTTCCAAATTTCCATTTAGAAAAGCGGTCTTTACGTCCATCTGCCAAATCTCATAATCGTGGAAGGAAACAATGGAAAGAAGGATCCAAATGGATTTGAGCATAGCCACAGAAGAAAAGATTTCATCATAGTCCAAACCAGGTATTTGACGAAAACCTTTGGCAACATGTCTAGCCATATAGGTTTCAACCTGTCTATCTATACCAATTTTCTTTTTGAAGATCCATTTGCAGCCTACGGGTTTTACCCTTCTGGAGCAATGTCCAAAGTTCATACTTTGTTGGTGTACATGGACTCCATCTCGGTCCGTATTGCATCCATTCATTTTACCGAGTCGCCGCTCTGAATGGTTTGCTGGAAGCTAGTTAGCTCATCATTGTCAATGATGCAATCCTCTCTATCCCCGTCTATGGGAAAACCGTAGTATCTCTCGGGCAGATGAGACTGCCTACTAGTCCTGCGGAGTGGCGCAGGGATGTCTGGTTCTTTTGAAACCTCTGGTTCTACCATACTTTCAGTAATAGTTTGTGGTTCTGGAATTTCTTCTAGTTCTATTACGCTCCCACTGGTTTCTTTTTCCAAAATTTGATTTTCCAAAAAGTGGGCATGACGAGAAACAAAAACCTTTTGTTCCTCTGCGTAATAGAAAAGATACCCCGTGGATTTCTTTGGGTATCCTACAAACTTACACAGTACTGAGCGTGCCTCGAGCTTGTCCGCATGCTGCTTTTTAACAAAAGCTGGACATCCTCATATCTTCAGATACTGAAGATAGGGTTTCTTCCCACTCCACATCTGATATGGTGTGGTAGGAACCTTGTTCAAAAGATATGCAGCTGATTCTAGTGCATAACCCCAGAAGAATCGCGGCAACTCAGTGTTAATCATCATGGAACGTACCATATCCAATAGGGTTCTGTTCCGCCTTTCCGATACACCGTTGTGTTGAGGTGTGTATGAAGGAGTAAGCTAAGAGAGAATTTCATTCTCTTTTATGTAAGCCAGGAACTCGGCACTTAAGTATTCACCACCTCGATCAGATCTTAGTGTCTTGATACTTTTGCCGGTTTGTTTTTCCATTTCATTCTTATATTCTCGGAATTTCTCAAAGGCTTCGGATTTATGTTTCATCAAGAAGACATGTACATACCTAGAGAAATCATTCGTAAAAGTAATGAAATTGGAATAGCCACTTCGTGCATGTATAGACATTGGACCACACACGTCGCTATGTATGAGTCCCAAGAGCTCGCTCGCTCTTACTCCGTGTCCATTGAACGGAGTCTTTGTCATCTTTCCTATGAGACAAGATTGACAAGTTGCATAAAACTGATATTCGAACGGATCCAAATATCCCTCTCTATATAACTTCGTCAACCGTGTTTCATTGATGTGACCCAGTCTACAATGTCATAAGAAAGCCTTATTTAATTCTGGAGACTTTCTTTTAAGTGTGTGTTCCCCTCCGAATCACGGAGACGCGACCGCGTAGGTCCGTCTTGCCTGAAATTCGGGGCAGATGCTAATTGGTGCTATCCGTCCACCTCTCCGAAGATGCCAAGTTGATTTATGGTATCGTGCATCGAAGGTTTAAACGGATGCGGCTGATATAGCAGACTTCGTCAGATTCCCCCTTGTCTGAGGGGTTTTTGATTGTGGGGACGCTCTTCCCTGCAGGCGCAAGCCCCTGCAGTTAATTATGCTACCGCGTCGCGGTAACAACTTTCTCCTTCTCCAGATGGTCACTTCGTGTCGTGGGTGTTTGTTTTGTGTTTGGTTGCCCGTGGATTGTATACGGAGACTAATTTACGCTGTCGCCCGTAAGACGTGGATTAGTCCAAATCCGTATTTTCTTAGATTTGGGGTTTGGGGGTTTGGGTTTAAGGATACGTTAGTCTCATTTGAGACTAAGATCAACTTAAACGTTCGTTAAGGATACGTTAGTCTAATTTTAGACTAAGATCAACTTAACATGATCATTTAGATCCAACAAAAGAGCATTTGAACTCTATTGTTTAGTTTAGGGACATTGCAGTCGATTACCAGTTTAACGACATAGTGGTCCAATACCAGTAAGGACGTGGTGGTCCAATACCAGTTTAAGGACGTAGTGGTCCAATACCAGTTTAAGGACATAGTGGTCCAATGTTAGTTTAAAGACATCACGGTCGAGGTTAAGGACATCATAGTTCGTGAGTTTAAAGACCTCACGGTCGAGGTTAAGGACATCATAGTCCATGAGTTTAAGGACCCCACAGTCCAATGTTAGTTCAAAGGCATCACGGTCGAGGTTAAGGACATCATAGTCCGTGGGTTTAAGGACCCCACAGTCCAGTTTAGAGACGTCATAGTCTGTGAAGTGTGTGGTTATCGGGACCTGTCACCTCTCTGAAGACGTTGAAGGATTACAACGACAAATATCATAGGAGTGAAGAGATGTACCCTCGAACCAAAGTGAGTTAAATGATCCGTAGTCCAATTTGGAACTAAGATCAATTAATTATATTATGAACACATTGGCTCAGTTAAGTCTGAATTGAGGACTTATGGCCTTCTTGGGCTAAGTCCAATCAAGTTTGAAATGTTGGCCCTCTGTTGGTCCATTGAAGGGGAGGCTTTGTCTCTAGAAAATTAGTCAATTGGGCTGAAGCTAGTGTTCAACACTAAAGAACAACAGTGTTAAACACCGGTAACCAGATTATCAAATTACTAGAAATGTGATCCTCAAATTAGTGTTAAACACTAACAGATAACAGTGTTAAACACTGGCAACAAAATTATCAGATTAGTTTTAAACACTAGAAAAGGGAGGGGGTCACATGGGAGCACGTGATAGCATCAAAAAGTGGGGCCAGATCCTTATTTTGTTCTCAGGATATTCAGATAAGTGTTAAACACTTTTGGTCTTCTGGCCATCACGTGTGGGCACGTGATGGGCTTCCAGTCATTGATTATTAAAGCGTTTTACTAGGGGTCACGTGGGGATACGTGAGAACGCCCAAGAATGGTTCCGCCTTTGGATTTGTTCTCTTTTGTTTTAAGGGTAACGTGGGAGCACGTGAGGCATTGCCTCCGAGCTTTTTCCCATCTCATTTTGGGGATCTTTTCAGGGGTCACGTGGGGACACGCGACCTTAGTCTTTTGCAAGCATGGAGATCTTTTCTGTTATCTGTTATTTTCAAGAATTGAATTCTTTAATAGGGTTAAACCCTAATTATGATTTTGGAGGAATTAAATTCCTATTGTGAAAGAATTAAATTCTTATATAGGGTTAAACCCTGATCTCATTGAGGAGGAATTAAATTCCTGTAAATCTGAGAGAATTAAATTCTTAATTAGGGTTAAACCCTAGTTCTGTCCATCTTGAAGGAATTAAATTCCTGTAATTGTAAAAGAATTAAATTCTCAGATAGGGTTTAAACCCCAAATTCAACATGAAGGAATTAAATTCCTGTGAGTTTGGGAGAATTAAATTCTCATATAGGGTTAAACCCTAATTTTGTTTTGGGAGAATTAAATTCTCTAAACTCAATTCCCCCTCTAAGTTTTGGATCTGCATGGCAGGATCTCAACCCGATGAGAATTAAATTCTCAACTTATGGGGAGATGTGCTCTTTGCAGATCTTCAACCAGAGGAAGAACTAAGTTCTTTTGTGCAGAAGAGTTAAACTCTTAGATTTGAGAATTAAATTCTCTATTTGAAGTTTTGATCCCCTTTCTTTCCTCACTTAGGGTTTTCTTTGTTGAGAATTAAATTCTCCTTTCTTTTCTCTCTGAAATTTTCAAGGTTCCAAAACTCTATATCAAAAATTCTCCATATCTTCTTCTCTTCTCTTGGCTCCTATTTATAGGAGAAGGAAAAGAATCAATTTGTTTAGGAAATCTTTCATTGAAAGATTTGATTGTTTTCGTAATTAATATGAGCCTTTAGATTATTAAGTGAATTTTATTCACCGTTGGATTTTAAATCCTAAGATATTCTGTTTGTTATTTCTGGTGAGATTTTTAGGGAAATCTTTCCTTGTCTAAAATCTTTCCATAAATTGGTGATTTTTAATCACCCCTGGATCTTTAATCCAACGGTCCCCATAATCCTTTTTCATTTGGAAAGATTTAGAAACTTTTAGAATTTAATTCTATTAACAGTAAGGCTTTCGAAACCAGTCACGTGCTGACACGTGACCCTTGGTCACGTGTGAGCACGTGACCCCCAATTGAGTCCTTTTCTCAGCGTTTATTTACGCTTCAGTTGTAACCATCACGTGTCAACACGTGACCATTGGTCACGTGTGAGCACGTGACACCTCATTGAGGTATTTCCTTAAGCTGTTTGTTATTTTATTTCTGTTTTGATTGTCACGTGTCAACACGTGACCATTAGTCACGTGTGAGCACATGATACCTCATCGAGGTAATTCCCGATTTTTAGAATTAAATTCTATTAAGTTGTAAGGCTTTCAAAGCCTGTCGCGTGCTGGCACGTGACCCTTGGTCACGTGTGAGCACGTGACCCCAATTGAGCCATCTTTCAGCCGTTTGTTATCATTTCTACTTGATGACATTTAACCATCACGTGTCATCACGTGACCATTGGTCACGTGTGAACACGTGATACCTCATTGAGGTAATTCCTGATTTTTAATCAGGAAACAGTGTGTTCTGGACGTTGAAAACCTGAGCTTAATTTAACACGTATATACCGTTCTTTAGTGTACCTGACCCAATCAAACTTTGATTTGGGTGGATATGGACCACATCGCTTACAAATGTAAAATCATATCCTTCTTTATAAAGTAAAGAGATAGATATGATATTACAAGCTAGACTATGTACACACAAACAGTTACGTAAAATCAATATCTTCCCACTTGTCTATCCTAGGTGATATTCCCCTACGGATACAGCATCCACGCTTATTCCGTTAGCAACCCTGAGAGTCATATCACATGTCCTAACAACTCTACGGTTTCTCAAAGTCTGTAATGAATTACAAATATGAGATCCTGATATGGTATCTAGTACCCAGAAAGTAGAGTTAATTGACATACACTTTTCAATCATAAACACATCCGAAACCGAAGCCACAACGTGCCTCGGATCCTGGAGTCTGGCTTTCCAAGCCCTGCATACCTTCTGCCAATGTCCTTTCCTATGACAATAAGAGCATTCATCCTTCCCTACTGTTAGCCCCGAAACTTTTGCCCTGCCCTCTCCTTCTACCTTACTGACACCGTCTATCGGCTTTGTGGAGGTCTTCTTCTTCTCACCCTTGTCTTTCGTCTTGGATCCAGAAGAGCAAAATTCCCTAATAAGCAGAGTGGGTGTCTCCCTGATTTCCTTCAGAGTGCTCTCAACTGGAAGTATAACTTTCTTCCCCTGGACATAAGTAGAAGGTAGGGACTGTAGAATCAAGTCAGCATATGACTCGTTCTCCAACATGGTCCCCAGGTCCGTGAGTTGTTTAATACAGCTGATCATTGTAGGGACGTGGTCCCCTATAGATGACCCAATAGCCAACCTTGCTTGAAGCAATTCCTTCGAGGTCTCATACCTTGCGATACGAGATTGCTCTCCATATAAATCTTTGTTATGGAGGAAGATGGAAACTAAGTCCATCTTCTCGTGATGCCTCTGGTTTACACCATCTACTAAGGCCAACATAAGGCACTTGGCATTCGCACTATCTTAATCCGATGTCTTAAGGATATCCATATCCGCGACGATGGAATCTGGACCTGAGACGGCGGGGGCTTTAGTAGTAATGAGGTGGTCTAGCTTGTCATAGGTAATGGACATCTGGAAAAACCTTTGCCAGTCAATATAGTATAACTTAGTCATTTTATTATCTAGCTATAACCTGATCTTGGTCACCTGGTCGCTGCAATTAGGAGAGAGAAAAGAAAACACTCAGCATGATACTCTTGAAAGTTTAGATTGGTTTTTAGTTTATCTAAATAGCATGGCTCCCACTGTATCTCGAATCCTTCCTCAAACCATAAAAGAATAATTAGTCAGGATTAATCTCACCCTACAATACTTGCTTAACCTTTCAGCCAGGTGTTTACCGCCGAAAGCCGGGAAAGACAAACGTCTCGCCTGCATTTGGGGGCAGATGCTATTTGGTTTTATCCGTCCACCTCTCCCCCTTTCTTTGCCCACGATGTTGAGCATCCATATGGGTTCTGAAGCCCACACTTTATCTTGCTTTTCCTCTCTCTTTTTTGTTTTTTTATGGAGTGTTAAACACTCTTTATGGCGCCCACGTGTGGAGCACGTGAGGCGTTTGGCGCTAGGCGCCAGGCGTTAGACACTGGTTTATGAGTGCAGAGCAATTTATGCTAAATAGCGCCCACGTGAGGGGCGCTTGACGCTGAGCACTAACCACTGAGTGCGAAGCACTCTTTATTGAGCAGCGCCCACGTGAGGGGCACATGAGGCGCTTGGCACTGGGCGCCAACCACTGAGTGCTAAGCACTCTTTATTAAGCAGCGCCCACGTGAGGGGCACGTGGGGCGCTTAGCGTTGGACGCCAACCATGTAAGTCCACGGTAGCGCCCCGGCCGTCTACAGACGCCAAATGCGGAACAAAAACTTTTTAACTGGCGCTATCGTATACTTTAACCCGGATCTGCCATTATTGCTAAACTAACAAACTGTAAAGAGTGTAGAAAGGTTATACCGAACGATCCGAGTCCTTCGTTCTTTAACCATCATCCCACGCTCCGTTGCGGCTGCTCCGATCTTTTCGATCTCCGGTCTGCTCGTCCAGGTGGCACCACGTCAACGATTCTTTAAACGGGCTCCCGCCTCTGACTCGAGGCAACTCGGTCGTCAAGTTTGCCAAAAGAGACGACCAAGAATGATGTAGAGAATGAGTAGATGACTTTGTCTCACTTCGTCCAAGTCCGTGGACGATCGGTAAATGAAGTTGCCATTTTATCGGGTGATGGAATGAAAAAGGCAAATGAAATTTCCATGCACCCTAAACCATAGTCTTTTCTCTCAAGAATGAAATTAATCTCTCTCTCCACTCAAAGAATGGCCGGCCACTATATAGCAAAGAGGGAGGTGATGGTAGGAGCAAGTGGTGACCATAACATGAAGCTTATCATGAAGAAAAGATCTTAACAAGAACAAAAAGCATTAATGTAAACCATGACTCATTTAAAACTACTCATCAGATAATAAATGCAATCAAAGGTTCATGAACCTAGTTACCTCTTCTAGTTGCTTCTAGAAACTTCCAGAACACTGACTCACCTCATCCAAGAAAAGATAAATCCGTCTTTAACCGAATGTTAAAAGACGGCTGATAGAAAACTGGAAACTGACAACTTCCAAAAGTGATCCTGAAACGACTTTTAGGATAACCCCGTAACTGTATAAATATACTCGCATTTGTATTACGACCGAATACAAATGCAACTGAGACAAAGATATTATATCTACTCAATATAATACTTGGATCCGGCTTAAACCAAAGCCGACCAGTATCATCTGCCCGAAAAATAACACGTGCGTAAACGCACGTGCATTTTCCGAACCCTGCCATAAAACCATACAGCCTCTACAACGTTTCGCCCGAACTTGGGAAACTGTCTGTGGGGGACTCTAATGACTCGTCAGTACCCTGGCAGTGGATTTAATCACAAACCGTCAGCGGCACTAGCTATGCGTAACGGCTGCCCATGGACTGACCTCAAGGGAGGCCGATGAGCGAACTCATCCGGAAACCCTACCGAGCCTAACAGTGACAATGTATATACAGTCCGGTCCGTTCGTCTATGAGTATCGCATATCTGCCTAGGGGGCTAGTAACGTCAGACCCCCAATAGCAGTATAAGTCGTGTCGGAGTGTAGCCTAATAACACCCTGAGATACTACTGGAGTACCTACCAGTAAATCTTCTGCCACGGCCATGGGCTTTGTGTAATGGCTCTCCTAGACACAGCACGATCTCGCCCCCAATACCGGGAGAGACGAATCCCCTGCCGATCCGCTCACGTGCCTCCATATGGCTCGGGACTGTACCCAAAAACTACATGTTTGCACGACTCCTTTGAGCCGTGGTAGGGTAGAAATCAAAGCACAGTGGGAACTCACACGAGACAAATGACGACCTCAGGTCTATGAACTAACCTGTACACATGTCACCAGGGAACTGCTATCTGACGATAGATATAGTACTAACTAGCAGATTCCCGGCGAGTCCTGTCCGGTGTACTCATAACCCAATGAGCACCTGTATACATCTTAGGTGATCCAACTGACACCAGTGGCTTGTGAGACCGGCCACCGCCCCTCGTCGGGGTCTCGACTGTATACACTAGTCTACTCCGGAGTATCGATGCCCTGTCTCGAAACTCCCACGACTAGGGACCACAATTAAGGATATGCATATAAACTACCCAACTCTCACGTATATGATCGCCATCATACAGTTGGTAGTAAAGCAAGATCCTAAGGGCTCTATCAAAGTGTAACATGTAATCAGTCACCTGAACATGTACACGACTGATAAAGGCAAACCAGATAGTATACTATCATCTCGAGTAAGACTGTCCTACCGGTATAGGTCCTCCGCAATCATTGCAATCACGTACCTGCGATCCAATAATTGACTATGAGGGCACTATCTCCAACAATCTCCCACTTGCACTCAAGGCTAATTATTGCGATGTCGACTACTCACAGCCCGTGTGAAACCGAACATCCAACTCCTCTACTAATCAGTTTCACAAAGCCCGTTTGTAAAACTATTGTGTTCGAGAAATAGCCTCAGTGAGTGGATCCGCCTAGATGTTTCTTTCTATATCTCTCTAAATCTCAAATTCGCGGAGAAAGCCATCTCCCGAATTGAGTAATACCTGTCTTAGAATATGTCTGGATATCTGATGGGACCTAGTTCATAAATGAACTCCAAATCCAAACTTCTTAGACTGTATCGATCACTGAACCTAATCAGTATCCGGCACCATGCCTCCCACAGTATTCTCTTGGACCACCTGTCCATAATACTGTCCCTCGTCAGAGAGAAAACTATAACTCTGACAATCTCTCTGTCAACCATGTCACCTTTGAAGCCTGGAATGATAATCGTCTCCCGAAGGAGGCTGCTGTTATCAAATCCGTAGAACATGTACTTATGTTCTAAAACTGCTTCCTTATGTTTCTCCAGGATTGGATTAATACAAACTTATTGCATCTAGTTCAAAAACAACATCTGGTGTGGTACTTGACATCTCACGATTGACTCAATTGCCTAAGCAAGTGATCTGTCAATCATGCACATCCCTCTCCCCTTTAGTCTATACGACACCTTTAGAGAGGGTGACTCCATCACCTGCAGGTACACCACCAGCTAGGAGTCAACTATTCCAAAAACCATTAGAATATCTGTCATAGTACCCACATTGGGAAACTACCCGAATCTAGATCTAAAACCATAGATCTAGAAACCAGATGTCAAATATTATAACCATACCTGTCTGGAGAAACAACTGTGTGACGACCACAGTACAACCGATCGTAGTATAGGAATTTTACTTCCTACTCTGTGTATGTCATCCAGATACCATGACATCACACCCTACTATCTTCTTAACAAATCCATCCCCTATTCTGATTGAAGTCAAACCCATGACTGTCATATCAAAATTAGATGATCTATCTCCGCTATAACTGCTCTAGTCTATAAATAGACATAAGCATCTTGCCCACTATGCATCCGTTGCTCCTACTGACTATGACAACTCTCCTACCGGGTCTCATAGCCTGGAACAACAGTAGTGTCAAGTCTGGGTAGATAAGAACCTCCCTGTCACCGTCCCTGAGGCTACCGAAGTACCTCTCGGGTGTCTGAGGTTACCCACCATATCTGCGGAGTGGCTATTGGAATGTCAAACCTGATTGAATATATAGGTCCTATTAAATTTTCCGTAATCGTTCGCGGTTCTGGAATCACTTCCAGTTCTACCATACTCCCACTACTGTTTTCTGAAAAAATCCATTTTACTAAAACTGTGGCGAGTTTAAGAACAATATCACTATTGATCTTCCAAATGGTAGAATATCAACCCTCGTCATAGCCAGGGTCAACCCACAAACAGCCATTACAGAAACGTGCCCTGAGTTATCCAGAGTCTGGTTTTAAGCATAAGCTGGACAACTCCCCGTACCTTAACATCTTTTAAGGTACGAACTATTCTATGTCCAATATAGAAACTTTGGCACTTATTTAATTGGAACCATATTCAAATCATGCAGCTGTCTCCAGTGCATATCAACTTAATGGAAAAAGGCTAATCAGCATTACTCAACTTAGGAATCCATCCAATTATGAGTAACCTGAAAGAGAAACACGTTTCTCAAAACCATCACTATCATCTGAATACCAATCACAAGAATCTACATATTCGATCTCTTTAAAGAATCCCGATACTTGTGATACTTGGTTCTCTACTTTATTCTTATACCCATAACTTCTCAAAACTTAGACCATGTATTTCTACGAAACACTTGTCTAAAAACTAGAGAAGTTATAAGTAAACAGAACATAGTACGAGGACCTACCCCTTTGTCCTGATAGACACTGGACAACATACAATACTCTGTATAAGTCCGCTGAGTTGAACAACTCATAACCTGTGCGTCGTAGGTTGAAAACTGTACCCTGGCGATTTCCTCAAATATCACCAATTACAACGAATTCCGATATGATGAGGATAATCACCTAATTCCCAATAACTTACTCCCACTCATCATCTGTAAAACCATACAGATATGAGAATGAAACCTGGTAAATACATACCCTTGGAGTAAGTATCTAATCGGGAAAACAGTTTTTCCTTTAACAATGCACTGAAACATGAAAATGTTTCGTAGGGGTATCCTGGTATTCATAGTAATGCCTCTTCCAAAATCCAATTCATGACTTCAACCGTATATTTTATTGCCATCTCTCCAAATCCCTTTATTTGTCTTTAGTCGTTACCTTCTGTACACCATTGTTAGGCTAAATGGTTTTCTTCCTTCCCTACCGTTCGGCACCAGCCTATGGTTTGGAAGAAGACTATCCAGTAAGCATAATAGGTGTACCCTCCTAAACCGAGTACTCGTATCTTGAGAGAAGCTGATGATAAAAGACAACTGAATAATACCTTATTCCTTTAAAGGTGAAATAGGAGTGGCGATGAAGTACGCGGTTTTGGTCGTGAATGATATCAGTCGCAATTTACTTTGCCCTCTTTCTAATCCCTTTATTTTGTCTTTACATATTACCTTCTGCACACCCTACTTAGGCTAATTGGTTTTCTTCATTCCCTACCTTTCGGCACCTGCCTATGGTTTGGAATAAGACTATCCAATAAGCGTAATAGGTGTACTTTCCTAAACCAAGGAGCCCTCGCAACCTGAGAGAAGGTGATAATAAAAGACAACTGAATAAACCAATTCTATTTCTCCTGAACCTGGATCCATCCTCGAAGAAGTCCCTTCGAGTTCGTATATAACCATACGATGGATCTATCCAATGGAAGTGGATATCCGTAGTAATACGGGTGTTCTGAGAAATACAAAGGGTAAAAGAAGGAGTGGCAATGACTTATGCAACACAGACAATCCAAAGGCCAGTATTTAAGAAGATTCGGTCAACTTGGTCACTGAGTCATAGTCTAGGGTCGGTCAAAGGTCGCTGCCAAAGAGAGAGAGAAAAGAAACACTCTGCGTGCACTCTAACCTAGATCAGAATGGTTATCACTTTATCTAATCTGGAAACCTCCCACTATCCTGTCAAATTCTCCTCCAAACCAGAAAGAAGAATCAATCGGGATCACCCGAAGAGTAAACCAACTCATCAGTGGGAATCGGGATCCAACTCTCATCGCATGATAACGTGCTGGAATGCATCCACATTACTCATACTCCAGAAGGTATGCGCATACTTGGCAAGTTTCAGTTTCTTTAGAAACTCCCGATATGATTTTTTCCCTATGCTCTTATAACCTTGGCTTTGGTCAAAATGTCATAAGTCACATGCCAAGTTCTACCCGTCACTATCTTGTCAATTTGAACCCACCCGCACATGCCCCTGACTTTGGCCAATCGGCAGAACGACTGTCCCAAACTAACTCATCTATCTATGCAACAAATGAATACCCAGCAGCTACCAAACACTATGCCTTAACTTTGGCTAAAACGCATAGCTTGAATACTACTGAATACCCAAAAGAAGTGACGGAGGGCTACGGCTGGTTTTTGGCAAAAAACCTTTAACGTAACGAACTTGATATCGCTGAAGGAACCTGATAGCTTTTTAAAATATAGTGGCGAAAACCTTTTGCTAAAGAGGTCACTCCCGGTGAAGGGATCTCGGCTCTTTCCTCGTGGAATGAGGTGCAGGATATTCCACTGAATACCGCTATGCAAAGCAACTTGTAATCGACTATAGTGAAGTTATTACCCTGACGCAAACTTCTGCCCAAGGGGTCAGTCCCGGTGAAGGGATATCGGCCCTTGCCCCGTCGAATGAGGTGCAGGATATTCCACTGAATACCGCTATGCAAAACAAAAGGAAACGTCTTTGTAATAACATTTTTTAAATTTGTTCCAACAACTGCAAACAGGTTTGTTTTACTTTGCATTGATCAGAATCAACGCAGTCCCATCAATAATCACACCAGAAAAGAACGAAAATAAAATATACGTATATGCCATCCGCATTCGTCACTGGGTCCCGTCATCATCCGTTAGGTTACTTAACTAACGACAGAGCGGGGACTGGACTAGCGCGGGTGTAAAACATATACAACATCTAATAGTATATAAACCAATATACAATAATCGCTCCAGGCGTGATAATATGCAGCATTACAGAAAAGTAATAAGCATCACAGAACAATACAGATAATCTGGGATCCCCGGGTTTCACAGAGCCGCTACTGAAACCCGACGTTCCCCTGTCGTGTGGATAGCCTGTGCAATGAAACCTAGACCCCTACGGGTGCGGCAAGTTACCTGCCAAAACCTGAAGCGAGGCAGCCCCTTACAGCATAGTGAATGGACCACCCTCCACTTCACGGAATCCGGTAATCTTGGGCACCCCACCTTGGGTCAACCTGTACCCCCTACGAGTGCGGCGAATAGTCTGCCAATTCTAGAGTGGGGCCCATCTGTCTCTTAAAGCCATGAGATGCGGACCCGTTGCCCCCCAGAACTCGGCTATCTGTGCACTCCGTCGCGGGGTAAAACCTAGTACAGTAATGAAAAATAGTACAACAGGTACATCGACCGCAACCTGGTCGTGCCCCAAAAGAATATTATACAACAGGCAGTGACGGCAGTCCACATGTTGGACGCTCGCCCCGCAATATCAAATGTACAAATAAACTCAAACTGTACTACCATTGCACACTGCTATCCACCACGACAAATCCGCAACATTACAACACAACACAGAACATCAACGCGAATGTCACGTTCGCAAACCCGTCTAAAAGAACTATAGCAATCAGACGGGGTTTACCGATCAAATGACATTCCCGGTCGGAGATATAATGTAAGCACTGTGAACTAACGTGTTTAAATTTCGATCGACAAAATATCACAAAGTGGTCCCCACGCAAATCTGCTGCACAGTAACAAAATCTGGGCCCAAAAAATATATACCAAAACCCCCAATTTCCAACATAGAATCCACTGTAGAAAATTGAGTGAGTGATCTCACTTTCCTGCGGCGGATCCGCGGCAAAACCTAGCTTGGGCCGCGGATCCGCGGTGGAACAGTGGAATCACTTCCTCGAATTTCTACAGTATTCCTCAAAAACCCTGCTTGATTTTCTGGTATGGTCAAAATGACATTTGGACCAGTTTGAAAATTAACAGAAACTTCAATACTAGAAATTGCGATTTTCGAAAAATCCGTTCGATCGATCTTTTAAACGCATTAGCACAAGTTAGTATAGCAAAATGGTGAGGCTCTGATACCACTGTAAGTCCACGGTAGCGCCCTGGCCGTCTACAGACGCCAAATGCGGAACAAAAACTTTTTAACTGGCGCTATCGTATACTTTAACCCGGATCTGTCATTATTGCTAAACTAACAAACTGTAAAGAGTGTAGAAAGATTATACCGAACGATCCGAGTCCTTCGTTCTTTAACCATCATCCCACGCTCCGTTGCGGCTGCTCCGATCTTTTCGATCTCCGGTCTGCTCGTCCAGGTGGCACCACGTCAACGATTCTTTAAACGGGCTCCCGCCTCTGACTCGAGGCAACTCGGTCGTCAAGTTTGCCAAAAGAGACGACCAAGAATGATGTAGAGAATGAGTAGATGACTTTGTCTCACTTCGTCCAAGTCCGTGGACGATCGGTAAATGAAGTTGCCATTTTATCGGGTGATGGAATGAAAAAGGCAAATGAAATTTCCATGCACCCTAAACCATAGTCTTTTCTCTCAAGAATGAAATTAATCTCTCTCTCCACTCAAAGAATGGCCGGCCACTATATAGCAAAGAGGGAGGTGATGGTAGAAGCAAGTGGTGACCATAACATGAAGCTTATCATGAAGAAAAGATCTTAACAAGAACAAAAAGCATTAATGTAAACCATGACTCATTTAAAACTAGTCATCAGATAATAAATGCAATCAAAGGTTCATGAACCTAGTCACCTCTTCTAGTTGCTTCTAAAACTTCCAGAACACTGACTCACCTCATCCAAGAAAAGATAAATCCGTCTTTAACCGAATGTTAAAAGACGGCTGATAGAAAACTGGAAACTGACAACTTCCAAAAGTGATCCTGAAACGACTTTTAGGATAACCCCGTAACTGTATAAATATACCCGCATTTGTATTACGACCGGATACAAATGCAACTGAGACAAAGATATTATATCTACTCAATATAATACTTGGATCCGGCTTAAACCAAAGCCGACCAGTATCATCTGCCCGAAAAATAACACGTGCGTAAACGCACGTGCATTTTCCGAACCCTGCCATAAAACCATACGGCCTCTACAACGTTTCGCCCGAACTTGGGAAACTGTCTGTGGGGGACTCTAATGACTCGTCAGTACCCTGGCAGTGGATTTAATCACAAACCGTCAGCGGCACTAGCTATGCGTAACGGCTGCCCATGGACTGACCTCAAGGGAGGCCGATGAGCGAACTCATCCGGAAACCCTACCGAGCCTAACAGTGACAATGTATATACAGTCCGGTCCGTTCGTCTATGAGTATCGCATATCTGCCTAGGGGGCTAGTAACGTCAGACCCCCAATAGCAGTATAAGTCGTGTCGGAGTGTAGCCTAATAACACCCTGAGATACTACTGGAGTACCTACCAGTAAATCTTCTGCCACGGCCATGGGCTTTGTGTAATGGCTCTCCTAGACACAGCACGATCTCGCCCCCAATACCGGGAGAGACGAATCCCCTGCCGATCCGCTCACGTGCCTCCATATGGCTCGGGACTGTACCCAAAAACTACATGTTTGCACGACTCCTTTGAGCCGTGGTAGGGTAGAAATCAAAGCACAGTGGGAACTCACACGAGACAAATGACGACCTCAGGTCTATGAACTAACCTGTACACATGTCACCAGGGAACTGCTATCTGACGATAGATATAGTACTAACTAGCAGATTCCCGGCGAGTCCTGTCCGGTGTACTCATAACCCAATGAGCACCTGTATACATCTTAGGTGATCCAACTGACACCAGTGGCTTGTGAGACCGGCCACCGCCCCTCGTCGGGGTCTCGACTGTATACACTAGTCTACTCCGGAGTATCGATGCCCTGAGTGCTAGGCACTCTTTATTAAGCAGCGCCCACGTGAGGGACATGTGGGGCGCTTGGCGTTGAGCGCCAACCACTGAGTGCTAAGCATTCTTTATTAAGCAGCGCCCACGTGAGGGGCACGTGGGGCGCTTGGCGCTGGGTCTTTCTTTGTGCATTATGTTCTGGAGGGTTCGATTCATTGTTCTCCCCTGGATCTTCGATCCCCAAGAACAAATTCATCCCTACGAGAATTAAATTCTCATTTGTGGGAGACTTGTCTCGTGGATCTCAGATCCAGGGAAAGAACAATGTTCTTTTATGAGGCTTAAACCCTTAGATATGCAGATGAGATGCTCTGATCTCTATTCTCTTTATTTTACCTTGAAGAAAGTTCTTCTTCCTTCTTCTCTCTTGAAGCTTTTTTTTTAGCCTGCTCTTCTTTTTGAACTTGAAGTTTATAAAGGGGTTCTTCTCTCTAAGACTTGAAGTCTTTAGGCCTTTATACAGTGGAGGCAGATTTGTTGATTCAGTTAAGGAAATCTCACGTTGAGAGATCTTAATTGATTTGGGGATTTTATCCACCGTTGGATCTTTGATCCAAAGACTTTTGTTTTATAGAGGACATTTTTCTTGTTTTTTTAACAAGATTGGGAAAATATTTTCCCATACAGAGCTTATTCTGCATCTTGGTGATTTTTAATCACCCTTGGATTTTTAAACCAACGGTGCTCTGTTTTACAGAGCGTAATCTTTCTTGTTTAGAAAGATTGTGGATTTTTTAATCCAGAGTTTATTCTGGATTAAAAATATTTTCCCATACAGAGTTTATTTTGTAGCTTGGTGATTTTTAATCACCATTGGATTTCTAATCCAACGGTGCTCTGTTTTATAGAGAGTAATCTTTCTCGTTTAGAAAGATTTGAGGAATATCTCCTCAACAGAAGTTAATTCTGTATCTTGATGCTTCATCATTTCCGTTGGATCTTTGATCCAACGGCAGAGAACTTTTAGTTCTGGCGCCGGTGCCCTCGTGCAGGGCACATGAGGCATTGCCTCAGAGTTTTTAACTCTTGGCGCTGGCGCCCTCGTGCAAGGCACGTGAGGCGTTGCCTCAGAGTTCCTAACTCCTGGCGCTGGCGCCCTCATGCAAGGCACGTGAGGCGCTGCTTCTTTTCAAATTTTGAACAGAGCTTTGCTCTTTTATTGTGGGGAAACAAATACCCCCTACCGTTGCGCTCAAGTGGCTCACACGTGAGTGCAGCAGTGGCAGCTTTTCCATCGTTGGATCTTCTTGGAAGTTGGATCGACTTCATATGCCTATAAGTAGGGCCTTTGGCCTATGAGATGACTGCTTGTTCATCTTCTTTTGTTCTTCCTTTCTCTGAGAATTTAATTCTCCTTTCAGAGCTTAGATCTCTGCCCAAAGAAATCTCTTTTAGAGTTAGAACTCTGCCCAAAATTTTGGTAAGGATTACAGTTGAACCCCTTGACAGAGCTTTGCTCTTCTGAGGTCGTAGATCTTAAGATGTATTTTAGGGTTTCTTTAACCCGTTAAATGAAAACAAAGCTTTACTCTTCTTAGATCATAGATCTAAAAAAATCTTTTTTAAGGTTTCTTAACCCGGTAATGAAGAACTCTTAGAGTTTCTTGGATTTTTACTTCAGATCTTTAAAGATCTTGGGGTTTTACAGAGCATAGCTCTTTAGAAAAAAAAAATTGGGGAATTTTTATTCCCCTCTTAATTACATTTGGCAGATATGATTTCTGTCTGCAGAGCACTGCTCTCGAGGGAGTTCAACTCCTTGGCCCGATGAGGCTTCTCATTAAATAAGGAGCCTCTTAGGATTCCCTCCTTAAAGAGTGACTGCCCCATCAATGATAGACCGTCACTACTGTCTTTATTTTAGACTCTAAGAATCTTGATATTTAATTGCTAGTATTTTATTGAATTTTCTTTCCAGATATTATGGCTGCTTATCTGTATGATCTTGACGAAATTATCACTTATGAAGACATCCGCGTCCAAGCCCGCTGTCAAAACCAGGAGTTTACGAATGCCCAATGCGCTAAGGTCATGCGTCGCTTTGATGAATATAACGGTCGACTACTCCCCCGTTGTTCCGCTCATTTAAAGATCATCGTGGGGGCGATTTGGGAAGCCCTTCCTAGCTTTAACGAAGCCATGCTGCTCGAAACACTCGATGATGCCGAGGACAAGGTGCATTCAGTATACCTGATGGGCCTGATCTCGAAGAGGCGGCGAGATGATCTTGTCGATATCTTGCATCAAGTTTTCCAACAGACGACGATAATCTCTGCCTACCAGAGGACGGACGATATCAGTGAGAATCCCGACGCTTGGATTCGTGAGAAAATGCATCAGAAAATGGTCAGAGAAGCCAGAAGCATTTTACTCGGCCTTGCTTCTGAATTCTTAAATCCATGCCCAGGATTCAGTGTCTTGACATTGTAAACATTTTGATGATATTTCTGTTTTGTTTTTATCACTGATGTATAAATTTTCTCAAGTATGAATGGCAAAATTTCCCTTTCTTTCATCAAAGGTGTTTGAGTCGCAAGAATCTCGCTCGGATTCTCTCTCTCTCTCTCTCTCTCTCTCTCTTTAACGAATCTTGAAGACTTCTAAGTAGCTTCTTTATTTCAGTGGCATGTAACCTTGGCAAATATGGCCCGTAGATAGTTCATCTTGATCTCCTTATAGGGCAGCGATGGTTTAGGAAACAGGTTCAGATCTGCCGCCTAAGACTTTTCAACTTTATGAACCGTGAGGGTCTCATAAAGACTTTTCTCCCTACGAGTCGAGAGGATCCCGTAGATGTATTTTCTTCTTAGGAGTCGTGAGGATTCCTAAGTGCGTTTTCTCATGAGAGTCGTAAGAATCTCACAAGAGAATTTTCCCCCTTACAAGTCGAGAGGACTCGTAGGTGGTTGTTTCCCTCCTTATCGATATTCGACTTTGGAGAGTGTGGCCCGTGAATAGTATGCAATGGTCCATCTTGGACCGACTTGCAGGGCCCCAGTGCTTAGGAAACAGGTCCTTATCCCTATTTCCTAAGGCTTTTCCCTACGAGTCGAGACGAATCGAGAAGTTCTCGCAAGGACACTAATTTCCTCACGAATCGAGACAAATCGAGAAGTTCTTGCAAGGGTTTCCTAATGTCACAGTTAACTCCTGCTAATAGAAGTCCGTTAGGGTCTGTGGTACTGATTGTAGGGATTTTGCGTACGTGCGTTTTCGAAATCAAAGAATTAACCGTAATCAAGACAGTGTCGCTTTGCAGCTATCCGGTTGAGTACGGGTCGATCCTGTTAGTGTATATGCCCTAGAGGCCATTACTGTATCATACTATTATGTATATTACTTAATGGAAGCTTGGGATATTCACAGTTGTACAGACAATCTTGCTCAATATAGTAGTATGCTACTTGGTTTGTCTCTGCTTTAATGTGTACATGTGTGTTTATTTATTCACCTATACGCATTAGTGGAGCCCTTAGGATTTTTGCTTGATTACCGGCGTTGTGATGGCGATCACACTCATGGGGGCTGGGTAATCTACAAGCATATCCTTATACACGTCCCTAGTCGTGGGAGTATCGAGATAGGGCATCGATACTCCGGAGTAGACTAGCGTATGCGCTTCTCATCCCAGCACGGGAGACGGTCTGTCCCACAGCCGTCGGTACGTCGTACTTGAGATAGTATGCGGGTGCTCGTTAGGTTACGAGTACACTGGACAGGACTCGTCGGGAACTGATGGTTGGTATTATACCTATCGTCAGTTATCAGTTCCCAGGTGACATGAGTACAGCTTAGTCCGCTGACTTGACACTGTCACTTCGCCTCAAGTGTGTTCCCACTGTTCTTTGATTACTATCCTACCACGGCTCTACTGAGTCGTGCAAACAGGTAGTAGTTGGGAGCAGTCCCGAAGCACTTGGAGGCAGTGACGGTTAGACAGGATTCGTCTCTCCCGGCATTGGGGGTTGACATCGCGCTGTGTCTAGGAGAGCCATTACACGAGTAGTCCCTGGCCAGGGCAAGCGAGATATACTGGTAGGTTTCCAGTGTTATCTTAGGGTGTATTGGGCTTCACTCCGACACGACTTGTACCGCTATTAGGGGACTGACGTTTACCGCCCCCCTAGGCCCGCCATGCGATGTATCAGACGAACAGACCGGACTGTACGGAGATTGTCACATACAGGCTCAGTAAGAGTTCGGATGGGTTTACCTCATCAGCCTTCTTATCGACATCTACCTGGGGACCGTTACGTACAGCTAGTGCCGCTTGCGGTCTGTGGTTAAACCCACTGCCAGCGTAGTGTCGAGTCTTTAGAGTCCCACACAGAGAGTTTCCCTGCACTGAGCGAAACGTGTAGAGGCCGTATGGTTTTAAGGCAGGGCTGCGATCACTTACGTACACTTGTGTGCATATGGTGTTCGGGAAGGCAGTACTAGTGGGCTTTGGTTTAAGCCGGATCCTAGTATTGCACGGATGGATTTGTTTTGTCTTCTGCGCATCCGCATTCTGCGGAATGCGGATGCAGGTGTGTATGCACAGTTTTCTGGAGTGATGAAGGAGGAGGTGCCTCATTAGGGTTTTGGTAGTTGGTTAGGCCAAAACCGTTATGTGGCGGGCTCATTAGGGTTTTGACAGTTGATTCGGTCAAAACCATTTTGAGGCGGACTCATTAGGGTTTTGACAGTTCGTTTGGTCAAAACCATTATGAGCCGGGGACATTATTTACTAATCCTTTCATTGATAATTATGTTATGGCTGATTACATTGACCATTTGACCATCTTGACTTTGTTGACCATTTGACCAAAGTTGACTAGGATCTTCTTGAAAGATCTAAAGTATTCTTTGGTTTTCTTTTTCTTTTGTTATGATAATGGTCGTGTCATTTGTAGCCATCACCTTTATCTTGATGTGATTAGTAATGATAATGTTTTTGCATTATTGCAACCATGGTTATGTTTTCTCTTGGTTAAGTTTTTCATTTGCTCATTCTCTTTCTCTCTCATAGAAAAGAAATGAGAAACATTTCCATGGTTGCTTCTCCTTCTTCCTCCTCTTGATTTTTCCTTTGATCTCATGTGTTGAGAGAAAAAGGATTTCACTTGACAAACACATCCATACATCTTCTCTACACATCCTAGGGCTTCTAGATTAGCAATCTCTTTGCCCTAGTTAACTCGGCTCGAGGTGGAGCTCGGTGTACATCTCTCGGGTGGATCGTCTTCGACTCAAGGAGGCCGCGGAGGTGACCAAAGTCCGGATCAACTCTCGGAGCAAGCAAGGAGAAGAACAACAAGAAGAGAAGGAGTTCAAGTTAAGTGACCGAAGTCCGGATCAACCCTTGGAGCAAGCAAGGAGAAGAACAACAAGAAGAGAAGGAGTTCAAGTTGAGGTATAACCCCTAACCGAGTAGATAAATCTCTAGTTAGGATGCTAGTGTGTTGTTTAACAAAGATCCGGCTTTTACGGTCCATGTTGCCAAGTCCAGAAAAAATTTTGTTTTACCGTTTCCGCAACCCCGAAAGTACCGGGAGAGGTAACGTGGACCTAACAGTGGTATCAGAGCCTAACTAAACCCACCCTAGCATGTTAGCAAAGTGTTTAGAACATCGACCGAACGAAAAACCGAAAAAACACCCCGGAAACCCTGATTCTCTGCCGATTTTTTTTCTGCTCAAAAGATAATAAATCATGTCTTAAAAATCGGCTCAGGCTTTTATTAGAACAGGCAAGAAAAATGATCGCACGAGTCGACCAACCCACCGCAGTTCCGCGGCAGAAGCTTGCTTCTGCCGCGGAACCGCGGCCGAGTTGACTCGGCCGTGGATCATTTTTGTTGCAGTTTGTTTCTGGTGGGTTTTTAGGATTTTTGGTATATGACTTTTCTGCCCAGATTTTCCAGAAAGCAAAATTAGTGTTTGGGGCCCAAAAATCCGTATTTTTTGGTCGATGTTCTGTAGACTTTGGCTAATGGTTATCTCTGTAATGTTATATGTGTATTGAACGTCTACTAATCGCTATACGTCGATTAGTGGGGGTTATACATATCTGTGATCTGTGTTGATGATGGTTTGTGTATATGAACTCGGTGGATTGTCGCGAATGAATAGCCGGGATGGATGTGAGATGAGAGTTTCTTTTTCTTTCATTCAAGTAATAAATTTGTAAATTGATGTAATATTATTTGTATGGCCGCACAACCGGGTCGGGGTTGTAGCCGTCATTGTATAATTCTTTTTACTGTTTTTGCTCCTAGGATAGACCCATGGAGGGGGTGCACAAACTACCGGGTATCTCGAAGTGCCGAGTGGCCTACTCATGGCGTTGAGGGAGGTTGCTTCGCTTCGGGTACTTGGCGGGTAGTTTGCCGCACCCGTAGGGGTCTTGGATGGGGTATTGGCTATTCATCGCGACCGTGTAATCCGCTTTTCGTTGCAGGCTTGAACGAATCGCGGGTTCCTAGTATATCCAAAGTGTTCATTTGTGATCTGGATTGGCTATTATTGCAGTATATTTATATATAATAACTATTTAGGCGTTGCTTATGTTTTACAGCCGCGCTAGCCCAGCTCCCGTTCTGTCGTTAGTTAAGTAACCTAATGGGTGATGACGGGGCCCAGTGGCGAATGCGAATGGCATAAGCGTACGTCATATTTTGGTTGTTTTCTGCAATGGTAGGATTTAAATGATGGGACGCATTAAAAGAACTAATTCAAGAAAATAAACCTAAAAGACGTTGTTGGAACAAGTTTTTCAAAAAAGCTGTTATTGCAAGGACGTTCATTTTTGTTTTGCATCGAGGTATTCGGTTGTGAATGCCCAGCACCTCAGTCGACGAGGCAAGGGCCGAGATCCCTTCATCGGGAGTGACCCCTTGGACAAAAGTTTGCGTCAGGGTAATAACTTCACTATAGTCGATTATTCTTGCTTTGCATCGAGGTATTCAGTTTGGAATATCCTGCACCTCATTCGACGAGGAAAGAGCCGAGATCCCTTCACAGGGAGTGACCTCTTTAGCAAAAGTTTTCGCCACTATACTTTCAAAAGATTACCAGGTTCCTTCAACGATATCAATTTCATTACGTTAACGGGTTTTTCGCCAAAAACCCAGCCGTAGCCCTCCGTCATTTCCTACAAGTAACACTTAGTATTCGTGCTGCGTTTGTTGACTCCGTCAAGGCGTAGTGTACGGTAGCTAAGTGCTGCTTGTTTGTATCGGTACATGGGATTGATTAGGAAAGTCGTATAACCTTGTTGACTCCGTCAAGGGTTATGCGGGTGGGTTTGATGCAATCCAGATAATGACAGGTTGAACTTGACTAGGACTTTTTGATTTGTTGACTCCGTCAAGATCACTTGGGTCCTAAAGGCAAAAACCACATCGGGAGTTTCAAAAGCACTGAAACCTGCAGATTTAGCATACCTTCTGGAGTGTGGTGACTAGAGTAGATTCCATCTAGGTTATCACACAATGACGGTTGGATCCCGATCCCACTGATGAGTTGGATTACTCTCGGGAGATTATTTCACTTAACGATCAATGCTATAAACCTAGTAGGTGTCTAGAAAGGTGTTAGCGGGGCTACGCCCCCAGGGAAAAGAGGTTCTTGAATTAAGGAACTTCACGAAAGCGTTGGAAAACCTCCCTCGAAGTACCGACACTAGCCTGGCTGAAAGGTTAAGCAAGTATTGTGACGTGAATTAAATCCTGACTAGTTCTTCTTTTAAAAGGGTTTTAAGAAGAATTTGAGGAAACAGTGGGAGACATCCTGGTTAGATAAACTAATAAACCAATCTAATCTTGCAAGAGCATACGCTGAGTGTTTCTTTTCTCTCTCTCCAGGCAGCAACCTTTTCACGCCCTAATCAAGATAATAAAATGTATCGCTTGACCGATCCGAATTCTTATTCGGGACTGGGGAAAGTTGGTTCAGCTCTAACTTGTGACAACAGTCATGAGTATGGGAAAGGGGATTGTATGGATTTCCAGGATACCCAGTTGAAGAAGAAGCATGGTTTTGCATCTACTTCAGGTGTTCTTGTAATTGAGAACTGTTTTACGGTCAGCCCTACCTCCTGAGTACTTGATACCGGATCAGGATCTCATATCTGTAATTTATTGCAGGGACTGAGAAAAAGTAGGAAAGTTGCACCGGGTGATATGTCGCTCAGAGTAGCGAACGGAGCACAAGTTAATGCGGCAGCCGTCGGTGAATATCACCTAGTATTGCCAAATGGCAAGACTATGATTTTGAACGATTGCTACTATGTACCCTCCATGGTTTGCAACATCATATCAGTTTCTTTACTCGATAAAGATGGATATAACTTTGTTCTTGAAAAGAATATCATGAACATTTACCTTCATAAGATACTGGTTGCAGAGGGTACACTGTGTAATGGTATCTACGTTCTAAATCAGAATACAGTTCTCAATATACAAAACACACGCAAGAGGAAAAATTCAGATACGAATGAATCCTACTTGTGGCATTGTAGACTTGGTCATATCGGAGAGAAAAGACTGAGTAAGTTGCATAAAGATGGACTCTTGAATGCGTTCGAGTTTTCATCTTATGAAACTTGTCAGTCCTGTCTCAAAGGGAAGATGACCAAATCTCCGTTCACCGGACATGGAGAAAGAGCCGCAGAGCTCTTGGGACTCATACACAGTGATGTATGTGGTCCGATGTCTACACATGCAAGGGGTGGGTTCTCCTACTTCATCACATTCACTGACGATCTCTCTAGGTTCGGATATGTGTATCTGATGAAACACAAATCTGAAGCTTTTAAGAAATTCAAGGAATTCAGAAAAGAAGTAGAGAACCAGATTGACAAAAGTATCAAGATCCTCCGGTCTGATAGAGGAGGGGAGTACTTAAGCACGGAATTCCTAGATTACTTAAAAGAGAATGGTATTCTCTCTCAGCTTACTCCTCCTTATACACCACAGCACAACGGTGTTTCGGAGCGGAGGAATCGTACCCTATTGGATATGGTTCGCTCCATGATGAGTAGTGCTGAGTTGCCTCTTTCATTTTGGGGACATGCGCTTCAGACAGCGGCATACCTATTGAATTATGTTCCATCCAAATCTATGCCTAAGACTCCATATGAAATATGGAGTGGAAGAAATCCGTATCTTAAGCGATTTAAGATATGGGGATGTCCGGCCTATGTGAAAACACAGAAACCGGACAAGCTAGAGGCACGGTCAGTTCTGTGTAAATTTGTGGGATATCCTAAAGACTCACTAGGATATCTGTTCTACCACACTGAGGAATAGAAGGTGTTTGTATCTCGCCACGCTACCTTTTTAGAAAGGGAGTTTCTTGCAAAAGAACCTAGTGGGAGTTCGGTAGAACTGGAAGAAATTCAGCGACCACAAAATGTAACTGAAAATTTGGAGGAACCGCTAGATTCAATAACCCCAAACGAACCTCAGCCAATCCGCAGATCTGGTAGGATTTCTCATCCGCCCGAGAGATACTACGGTTTTCTCATTGACGGGGATCGAGAGGATTGCATCTTAGAAGAAGATGACCCTACCAGTTTCAGGCAGGCCATTATCAGTAGGGACTCTGATAAGTAGCAGGAAGCAATGCAATCCGAAATGGAGTCCATGTACGCCAATAAAGTGTGGACCTTGGATATTGCTCCACCTGGGGTAAAACCCGTTGGATGCAAATGGATCTACAAAAGGAAAATTGGTGTAGATGGGCAGGTGGAAACCTATAAGGATAGACTCGTTGCAAAAGGTTTTCGTCAAAGACCTGGTTTGGACTATGATGAAACTTTTTCTCCGGTGGCTATGCTCAAATCCATTCGGATCCTACTTGCCATTGCTGCCTTCCATGACTATGAAATCTGGCAGATGGATGTTAAAACGGCTTTCCTAAACGGTTGTTTGGAAGAGTGCATTTACATGGATCAACCAGAAGGTTTCGTAGACAGTGGGAGCAGCGGGAAGGTGTGCAAGTTGCTTAAATCCATTTATGGATTAAAGCAGTGATTGGTTTGATTTAGCGTGCTCGCGGTTTCTAAAAGATAGATCAAAAATATTTATAACCGCAATCAAGAATGGCGTCGCATGAAGCTAGCCGGTGAGTACGGGTCGGTCCACAGGGATTTTGTGAATTTCCGATTCGCGCTTACGAGTTAATTCCGAAGGGTGTTCGAATTGATTATTAAATCTAAAAACCTAATTAACCTAGGGAAATTATCTAGATCTACTCTTGCTAGGGCTAGGTTTAGGGATGGTTTGGAAATGTAATTAAATCTCAACGCTTTCTATACCCGAATGAAGATCTGTGAGGAGTTATGGTAATTATCAATAAAGTGGATTAGATCCGTTCGGGAAGGTGATCCTTCCTCTAGGTTCTTGTCCTTCTTTTAGAGATCCTTACCCTAACCTCCATGGAAAACATCACACCCGGACCTTTATACTACGGTATCACCGCTACCTCGAGGGATAGAGTGCCGTAGGGAGCGGTATGTGCATGTATGTATGGAGTCCTATTGTAAATATTTGGTGGGTAAGAAAGGGATGAGAGATCTCATCTCTCAAAATCCTTCCCTAAAGCTAAACCCTAAACAAGTTCCTAGGGCATGAAATTAAATCTACCTAGGGCAAGGAATTGAAATCTACACTAGGGCAAGAAATTAAATTACTTACAGATGCATCCCTCCAATCATCCATGCAGGATTGTCAGATCTGAATTTCTGAATGGAGAAGAAACACCGATGCTCTCCAAAAGATTTCTAAATTTTATTCATTAAAGGGAGGCATAGGGAGGCATAAAGAGTTACAATGATTAGAGTTCCTATTTATAAAGAATAGGAAACCCTAGGGTTACATTTTGATCCGCATGTCTACAATTACAAAAATAGCCCTAGAAAATCTTTTCAGTACCGCACAAGAATTATGGTAAAATTTTTACTTTTCAAATCATTACAACTGCCGCGGAACCGCGGCCTGGGTAGGGATTGGGCCGCGGTTCCGCGGCCCAATAGAGAGATCATTGGCTGTAATTTTTGTGGATGCTTCTGGGCTTCTTGGGCTTACTGTTTACATAGGTCCTTTCTCATATTTACTTTTGTTTCTTCTCCAGATCTTCACAGTGAATTGTAGTGAACTTTTAACCGTTCGCTTTGTATTTTTGGACCTTGAGTTGGCTTGTTAATTGTGAACTGTCTTTCGATGTAGGCTTGACTAAGATCCTCCCATTTGTTGGTCAAAAGTCCATATTTTCATAGTCTTTACATCGTTTTCACTGTTTCCTGTCCAAGAACCTGTAACCTGTAACATGTAGCAGACATGCGTCAAAAGTACATGTTTATTTATAAAAATAATAAGAATGGGGAATATAATAATACAATATTATGGTGTGAACAAATACCCCCAAACTTATCTTTTGCTCGTCCTCGAGCAAACTTATTTTTTATTCATTACAAAAAACCTAACCGCACTTTCGCAGGGAAACGCGATTGCACTGAGCACGTGCAACAAGCCGTTAAACCTCTAGGTGTCCCTAGTAGGAGGAGTGTTGTCTCCTGAGGGTTTTCAGCAGATTACACCCACAAAATCCTATCAACTCGGCCCATTGATTTTTGTTCTCCAATTAGGTTTTCTAACAAGGAATTCTATTATCTTTTAACTCGCAAATTATCCACCCATATTCTTCACACTTCCTCATCATCTATCTTAAGATTATATATGTTCTGCAGACCTACTTAGCTTTCGGCATCTCTTAAGTTTTCCTTCTAGGGTTCCATCTCCACTTAGGAATTTTTATCAACTCTACTAAAGATACAAGTTCTATTCTTCATTCCTTTCTCTCATCTAAACTCCAATCACATATCCCCACGTGTGTGTAAATATCACCCCTACACTTGGAAATTCAAATCAAGCAATCGTACTCTCGTCCTTTGTCCAAAGCACTTATTAATTAGTGAATTTTTAAATGAAATTTGCTTACACATCCTTCATGCGACCGTTAATACTTCTTGAGGTACCAACAACCGATTACAAGATGCGTTAGTACTTTAAAGCGTACTTCCTAGTTTTGCAACACCCAAGGCTTTAGCAGTGACTCCCAAACCAGTTGGTCTAAGGCACTAGGTGATGAAGCACCCTTGCTAAATATTTTTCTATTTTTGCAGCCTTAAGTAATCACAAAAACCAGTGTCCATTTTTTTATTCTTCATTCACATATTTTTTTTATTTTCATCGTACTAAGGACTTTAGACAAGAGCATTTCAAGGTCTCCTCTACAATTCCAAGTTTCAAGGTGCGTGATTGTGCAAATTGTAGGGTATACGTTTTCAGAATCTAGACTTAAGCTAGGAACTATTTTTCAAACTTATACTCTAATAAGAACATCAATACTCTTCCCTCATTTTGACTTAGCCCAAGAAGTGAACCCAAAATTTGCCTATTTCTAAATAAACTACAAGGCATATACTTTCTACCGTTAAACTTTAAGGAAGGTTATTTTTAGGGTTTTTAATTCACTAAGTCTAAGATCTAGTTGTTCCTAGCCAGTTAACCTATCTGTCAAACTCAAGTCAATTAGCCAAAATAGAATACAGTAATTTTTATAATTTTTGAAATTTTTGAAATTTTTATGGGTTTTTCAAATAAATATGCAAATGCAAAAATATGTACAAATGAATGCGAAGGAAGAAGACGTACCGAGCATACCCCCAGACTTGAACTTGACAGTGTCCTCACTGTCATGCTAAACCAAGAGGGTCAAAATGCCGGTACTCCCCTGTTTATTTATTTATAATAAAAAAAATTTTATATTTTTAATGTTTTGAATTTTTTTTTATAGAAAAGAAAACAAAAAATATATACATATATACAAAGATTCCCCCAAACTTAAGCTTGGCCTTGCACAAGCCAAAGGTTAGCACCAACCATTCAAAAATCTTATCATGGTAAAGGTATAGCCGGTGCAAGAAAATGAGAAGCACGCGAGACCGTGTGGAAAGAAGAATGGTAGAATATGGTCTCGATGGGGGAGAAGAATGACGAAAAGAAGAAGGAAGTGGAGTACGATCTTGAGGGTGTAAATTGAGTGAATAAATTAGCGCAATATGTGATGACCGATATGTTATAAGCGATTGCGCTAACCTATCAACCCGTCGGGAAATGGGGTTAAATCCCTCAAGGTTCGCAAGAAAACATGGGTACGCCGAACTTGGTATAGGTGATGAAAGCGTAACGGTCATTTGTTCGGTCGGAACAATGAGAAAGACGAAAGGGAGTGAATTAGGGATAGTATCTTTCTCACCGTAGTAAACTGTTTCGAACTTGAAAGATTCAATTAATGGTTCGAAACTACTATAATCAACCGAGTCTGATGGCTCATCTGAAAATGTAAAGGACTCAAACTCGGGCGGTGAGTCATCAACATCGTCCGAAAAAGTGAAACACTCGTAGGTGTCATCGTCTGTGAGAATTGTGTCAGATTCGAAGGAAAAGGTTTCAAGCTCACAGTCTTCATGCGGGGTCGGTACGATGGGAAGGAGGGAGGGTGATATAACAGTCAAAGGTTCAGGAGGATGAATTGGAAAATCAGACACATCAAACAAAAATGATTCAACCTCAATATTATCCTCAAGACTCTCCTCAATACTATCCTCAATATTCAACTCATCCATGCCATTATCATCAAAATCTAGACGCATATGAGATTCGGGAGAAACATTTAATAACTCGGGATGATGATTTGAACATAAAATCTCAAGCAAATCGACAGGTTCATCATCCGAAATATTCCCGGCGTCTATATTCTCAATCAAGTGAAAATCAATTTCTTTAGACACCTCATCAAAAGCATGGATATCTATCGATTTAGGTTCTAGAGTGGAGGTGTAAAGATCGAAAGGATTAGGTGCGGTTTCACTCGAAAGGGGTTCCTCACAATCTGGAAAATCAAACACTACAAAATCACACAACTCATTTTTATTTTCAACAGATGATCTATTTAGGGCAATCGATGGCAAACAGGAGTTGTGGGCTTCAATTGGGTAAGGGTAGGTTTGATTTGAAAATCCTCTCTCATTCTCACTCTGTCCAACTGTCGCCTCATACATTGAAAAATTTAGAGCTAGCGGAAAACTAGCTACCGGTTCAGCAGGTTGCATAAGGGTGGCTACGGACGCTTCCACATTCCTAACCATTTTATTTGTTGCTGCGATATAAGCCTCCAACGCCTCTTCCAGACTAGACTTTGGTGGTAAGGGGGTTTCGGAAAAAGATTCGAAATTGTGTGGATATGCAAAACTCCCAATAGGCTGTGTAGAAACATTGTCTAGTGAAGGTGGGAAGGTTGGGTATGACTGGTAGGAAGTGGGCGGTTGGGTAGGGGTAGGGTCAACATATGGATAAAAAGGTGAATAATCGTGCGGATCCCTAGAACTAGATGTGTGGAGAGGGGTGAAAGATCGGCTATGAGATTGAGCAATATGCTCAGCAATGGACATCGGTCTAGGAGTGACAGAAGGACTTAAAGAAGTGGTGTCAACATATGTAGGTGGTAAAGGTTGACTTGGTTGACACAAAGTGGGTTGAAAAGTCAAACTATTTCTCCTAGACTCCTCTATGTGAACTTTCAAAGATTTTTTAGGCATGGAAGGATCGTCTTTAAATTAACCGAACACATTGACATATGACGCAAAATTAGGTTCGGGATACCAAAGTTCGGCTAATGATTTTTTATGTGGGGTACCCATGTTAGAAGAAGAAAGGTGACAAGAAGGAAGGTTGGATGGTGCAAGGATTTATTTGGGGCTAATAAAAAATTTTGCAAGCTCTACAAAATATTTGTCCTTGTTATTTTCATTTTTCATTAATTTTTTTCTTTCTCTTTATTTGGAAAAATTTTGTTGCAAAAAGATTTTTAGAGAAAAGATATGCAACAGCAAAATATTTTATAGAAAAGATATGCAACAGCAAAATATTACTTGCAATTGGTTATTATTTGAAGCATATCACAAGAATCTTTATTTGAAAAAAATTGTTGGAAAAAGATATTCGAGAAAAGATATGCAACAAAAAAGATTACTTGCAATCAATTTCAATTTTGAGTGGGGCCCAAAAATCCTGCACAAGATCGTTATTTGGAAGGGAATATATTTTTAAGGTGCACAAAATCCTGCAGGCATTTCCATAAAATATATTTCAAAATATACAGAAAAGGAACAGAAAATCTTACAGGAATTTTTTTCAGAAGTAGATGCCACCAGATCGCCGCCCTTCCGCGGCAATAGCGCTCCAACACCGCGGTTCCGCGGTCCTCTTGATGGCTCAGATCCCCACAATTTTTTTGGTGCTACGAATCGTCAAGACGGCCGCGTTTCCGCGGCCTAAGGTGGGTATTGGCCGCGGAATCGCGGCGGGTTGGGGGGTTTGGGGCTCCAAAATTTTTGTGCTTCTCTGTTTTTTAAAATCCCTTCTGTTCCGATATCCCTTTTTCTGTTTCGCTTTCTGGAAATTTCCAGATCGTCTTTGTATATCCTGCAAAATTAAAACAACAAAGTATCCTTTCCAAAAATAACAAATTATATATTTTTATATTTTTGTTTTGAATTTTTTTAGATTTTTATGATTTTTTAAATTTTATGATTAACCCGAAATTGCGAAAAGGAAAGTTCTACGCCATCCCCGGCAACGGCGCCATTTGATTGGAATGATTTAGCGTGCTCGCGCTTTCTAAAAGATAGATCAAAAATATTTGTAACCGCAATCAAGAACGGCGTCGCATGAAGCTAGCCGGTGAGTACGGGTCGGTCCACAGGGATTTTGTGAATTTCCGATTCGCGCTTACGAGTTAATTCCGAAGGGTGTTCGAATTGATTATTAAATCTAAAAACCTAATTAACCTAGGGCAATTATCTAGATCTACTCTTGCTAGGGCTAGGTTTAGGGATGGTTTGGAAATGTAATTAAATCTCAACGCTTTCTATACCCGAATGAAGATCTGTGAGGAGTTATGGTAATTATCAATAAAGTGGATTAGATCCGTTCGGGAAGGTGATCCTTCCTCTAGGTTCTTGTCCTTCTTTTAGAGATCCTTACCCTAACCTCCATGGAAAACATCACACCCGGGCCTTTATACTACGGTATCACCGCTACCTCGAGGGATAGAGTGCCGTAGGGAGCGGTATGTGCATGTATGCATGGAGTCCTATTGTAAATATTTGGTGGGTAAGAAAGGGATGAGAGATCTCATCTCTCAAAATCCTTCCCTAAAGCTAAACCCTAAACAAGTTCCTAGGGCATGAAATTAAATCTACCTAGGGCAAGGAATTGAAATCTACACTAGGGCAAGAAATTAAATTACTTACAGATGCATCCCTCCAATCATCCATGCAGGGTTGTCAGATCTGAATTTCTGAATGGAGAAGAAACACCGATGCTCTCCAAAAGATTTCTAAATTTTATTCATTAAAGGGAGGCATAGGGAGGCATAAAGAGTTACAATGATTAGAGTTCCTATTTATAAAGAATAGGAAACCCTAGGGTTACATTTTGATCCGCATGTCTACAATTACAAAAATATCCCTAGAATATCTTTTCAGCACCGCACAAGAATTATGGTAAAATTTTTACTTTTCAAATCATTACAACTGCCGCGGAACCGCGGCCTGGGTAGGGATTGGGCCGCGGTTCCGCGGCCCAATAGAGAGATCATTGGCTGTAATTTTTGTGGATGCTTCTGGGCTTCTTGGGCTTACTGTTTACATAGGTCCTTTCTCATATTTACTTCTGTTTCTTCTCCAGATCTTCACAGTGAATTGTAGTGAACTTTTAACCGTTCGCTTTGTATTTTTGGACCTTGAGTTGCCTTGTTAATTGTGAACTGTCTTTCGATGTAGGCTTGACTAAGATCCTCCCATTTGTTGGTCAAAAGTCCATATTTTCATAGTCTTTACATCGTTTTCACTGTTTCCTGTCCAAGAACCTGTAACCTGTAACATGTAGCAGACATGCGTCAAAAGTACCTGTTTATTTATAAAAAGAATAAGAATGGGGAATATAATAATACAATATTATGGTGTGAACAAGCAGGCATCGCGGAGCTGGAACATCTGTTTTGATGAGGTAATCAAGGAATTTGATTTCATCAAGAACGAAGATGAACCCTGTGTCTATAAGAAGATTGTAGGACGAACTGTTGTATTCCTAGTCTTGTACATGGACAACATTCTTTTGATAGGAAATGATACTCCTATGCTACAATCGGTCAAGCTATTTTTGTCACAAAGGTTATCCATGAAGGACCTGGGTGATGCCTCGTACATTCTGGGGATCAAGATCTATAGAGATAGATCCAAGAGACTACTGGGACTTTCGCAGTCCAGGTACATAGAGACCGTACTAAAGAGATTTAGTATGGAGGATTCCAAGTGCGGTAACATACCCGCATTGCACGGAATTACCCTCTCCAAGAAGATGTCTCCTAAGACTGACGAGGAGAGGGTTCGCATGAGCACTATACCCTACGCTTCGGCGGTAGGATCTATAATGTATGCGATGCTATGTACAAGACCAGATGTAGCTTACGCGCTGAGCGCGGTAAGCCGGTATCAGTCAGACCCAGGGGAGGACCACTGGACAGCAGTGAAGAACATTCTCAAGTACCTGAGAAGGACTAAGGAGATGTTCCTGGTTTACGGTAATGGAGACCTCAGGGTCGAGTCCTTTACCGATTCAAGCTTCCAGAGTGACAAATCTGACAGCAAGTCTGTCTCGGGTTTTGTGTTTACCCTCAACGGAGGGGCGGTATGTTGGAGGAGTTCCAAGCAGGATACCGTCGCAGACTCGACGATGGAGGCTGAATACATTGCTGCAAGCGATGCCGCAAAAGAGGCGGTCTGGATAAAGAAGTTCATTAGTGAACTTCAGGTGGTTCCGTCCATTGTTGACCCAATATCTTTGTATTGCGATAACAATGGGGCTATAGTTTTAGCGAAGGAACCAAGGTCCCATCAGAAATCCAGGCACATCTTAAGGCGGTATCACCTGATCAGGGAGATCATTGATCGACAGGAGATCGAGGTGCGGAGAGTGGACACAAAGGACAACACAGCGGACCCATTCACGAAGGCCTTACCCCAGACTCAGTTCGAGCGGCTGATCGAGATGATAGGTCTTCGATACGCCAGTACATGGCCTTAGTGCAAGTGGGAGATTGTTAGTGTATATGCCCTAGAGGCCATTACTGTATCATACTAGTATGTATATTACTTGATGGAAGCTTGGGATATTCACAGTTGTACAGACAATCTTGCTCAATATAGTAGTATGCTACTTGGTTTGTCTCTGCTTTAATGTGTACATGTGTGTTTATTTATTCACATATACGCATTAGTGGAGACCTTAGGATTTTTGCTTGATTACCGGCGTTGTGATGGCGATCACACTCGTGGGGACTGGGTAATCTACAAGCACATCCTTATACACGTCCCTAGTCGTGGGAGTATCGAGATAGGGCATCGATACTCCAGAGTAGACTAGCGTATGCGCTTCTCATCCCAGCACGGGAGACGGTCTGTCCCACAACCGTCGGTACGTCGTACTTGAGATAGTATGCGGGTGCTCGTTAGGTTACGAGTACACTGGACAGGACTCGTCGGGAACTGATGGTTGGTATTATACCTATCGTCAGTTATCAGTTCCCAGGTGACATAAGTACAGCTTAGTCCGCTGACTTGACGCTGTCACTTCGCCTCAAGTGTGTTCCCACTGTTCTTTGATTACTACCCTACCACGGCTCTACTGAGTCGTGCAAACAGGTAGTAGTTGGGAGCAGTCCCGAAGCACTTGGAGGCAGTGACGGTTAGACAGGATTCATCTCTCCCGGTATTGGGGGTTGACATCGCGCTGTGTCTAGGAAAGCCATTACACGAGTAGTCCCTGGCCAGGGCAAGCGAGATATACTGGTAGGTTTCCAGTGTTATCTCAGGGTGTATTGGGCTCACTCCGACACGACTTGTACCGCTATTAGGGGACTGACGTTTACCGCCCCCCTAGGCCCGCCATGCGATGTATCAGACGAACAGACCGGACTGTACGGAGATTGTCACATACAGGCTCAGTAGGAGTTCGGATGGGTTTACCTCATCGGCCTTCTTATCGACATCTACCTGGGGACCGTTACGTACAGCTAGTGCCGCTTGCGGTTTGTGGTTAAACCCGCTGCCAGCGTAGTGTCGAGTCTTTAGAGTCCCACACAGAGACTTTCCCTGCACTGAGCGAAACGTGTAGAGGCCGTATGGTTTTACGGCAGGGCTGCGATCACTTACGTACACTTGTGTGCGTATGGTGTGCGGGCAGGCAATACTAGTGGGCTTTGGTTTAAGCCGGATCCTAGTATTGCACGGATGGATTTGTTTTGTCTTCTGCACATCCGCATTCTGCGGAATGCGGATGCAGGTGTGTATGCACAGTTTTCTGGAGTGATGAAGGAGGAGGTGCCTCATTAGGGTTTTGGCAGTTGGTTAGGCCAAAACCGTTATGTGGCGGGCTCATTAGGGTTTTGACAGTTGATTCGGTCAAAACCATTTTGAGGCGGACTCATTAGGGTTTTGACAGTTCGTTTGGTCAAAACCATTATGAGCCGGGGACATTATTTACTAATCCTTTCATTGATAATTATGTTATGGCTAATTACATTGACCATTTGACCATCTTGACTTTGTTGACCATTTGACCAAAGTTGACTGGGATCTTCTTGAAAGATCTAAAGTATTCTTTGGTTTTCTTTTTTTTTTGTTATGATAATGGTCATGTCATTTGTAGCCATCACCTTTATCTTGATGTGAATAGTAATGATAATGTTTTTGCATTATTGCAACCATGGTTATGTTTTCTCTTGGTTAAGTTTTTCATTTGCTCATTCTCTTTCTCTCTCATAGAAAAGAAATGAGAAACATTTCCATGGTTGCTTCTCCTTCTTCCTCCTCTTGATTTTTCCTTTGATCTCATGTGTTGAGAGAAAAAGGATTTCACTTGACAAACACATCCATACATCTTCTCTACACATCCTATGGTTTCTAGATTAGCAATCTCTTTGCCCTAGTTACCTCGGCTCGAGGTGGAGCTCGGTGTACATATCTCGGGTGGATCATCTTCGACTCAAGGAGGCCGCGGAGGTGACCAAAGTCTGGATCAACTCTCGGAGCAAGCAAGGAGAAGAACAACAAGAAGAGAAGGAGTTCAAGTTAAGTGACCGAAGTCCGGATCAACCCTTGGAGCAAGCAAGGAGAAGAACAACAAGAAGAGAAGGAGTTCAAGTTGAGGTATAACCCCTAACCAAGTAGATAAATCTCTAGTTAGGATACTAGTGTGTTGTTTAACGAAGATCCGGCTTTTACGGTCCATGTTGCCAAGTCCAGAAAATTTTTTGTTTTACCGTTTCCGCAACCCCGAAAGTACCGGGAGAGGTAACGTGGACCTAACAGATCCACAGGGAGATGGATTCCTTATCTTTGTGTTCTAACGAGTTAAGTCCAAAAATGGTGTTTTTATTTTAAGATCTAAGAATGAGATAAAAGTTTATAAAATGCTTGCTAGGGATAGGATTAGGTGAAGTTTGGAAAGTCAATTATTTCTCAGCGCTTTCTATGCCCTAATTAAGAACTTTTAGGTGTTAAGGTAATAGTTAACAAAGGGGATTAGCACGGTCGGGAAGAAACTAGGTTTCTTCCTCTAGGTCCTTGTCCGTCCTTTCTTAACTCTTACCCTAACCTCCATGGAAAACATACACAACCAGTCTTTAACTATAGTATCACCGCTACCTCGTGGGATAGGGTGCCGTAGTTAGCGGTGTGTGTATGTATGCATAGAGTCATGTTTAAAATGTATAACGGGCAAGAAAGGGGTGAGAGATTTTCATCTCTCAAACCTTCCCCAAACCTAACCCTAACAAGTGAGGAACTACTCACTCATTAGGGATTGATAAAAGAGTTCATTTTTATGATTTTAATTTAACAACTACGGCAGATATATAAAATTTATAACTACGGCAGATAAAGAATTTATAACTAGGGCAGAAAAGAAATTAAAATAACTAAGGCAAGATAAAAAAAACTTACTTCTTTATTGATGCACTCTTTGACGATTACATTGAATTGAAAATCTAAGATCTATAATTTAAAAGAGGCATCTCTAAAGAGGCACCCAAAAAGAGGCACGCTCCAAAAAGAGCTGTAGGGTTCCTATTTATAGATTATAGAAACCCTAGGATTTACATTTGATCCATATCTAGAATTAAAAAAATACCCTAAGAAAACCGGGTCAACGCACCGACTCCACCGACACGAGCCGACACGTGCACAGCACGGCCGCGGATCCGCGGCCATAAGCATGTTTGGCCGCGGTTCCGCGGCCAAATAGTAGAATCACTTTCTCATTTTTCTAGGGCTGCTTCATGTTGCATTTGGCTTCTGGTTTCTTTACTTGGTTTCTCAGAATGTATTCTAGTTTCTTCCAGATTTCCACAGTGCAGAATGTTGTGGACTTTTACCGTTCGCTTCGTCTTGAAGTCTTGAATCTTGTGCTTGTTCCCCCAATCAGAGCAAGGCTCTGTTTGAATTTTGAAAATTCAAAATTGAGAAGCAACGCTTCAGATCCCGTGCGCTGCGCGCAATTTGCCACGTATCAGAATTTGACTCGGCAGCACAATACACAAGGCAGTGCGTCCAATCAGAGCAAGGCTCTTTAATAAGCAAAAGCAACACTCAACTGCGCAAGCGCACCGCTGCGCGACACGTGTTTGCGCAGTTGCGCAAACACTGTTGCGCAAGTGCATCACAGCGCGCCACGTGTCTGCGCAGTTGCGCAAGCACAACTGCGCAAGCGCACCGCTACGCGACACGTGTCTGCGCAGTTGCGCAAACACTGTTGCGCAAGCGCACCTCAGCGCGCCACGTGTCTGCGCAGTTGCGCAAGCACAACTGCGCAAGCGCACCGCTGCGTGACACGTGTCTGCGCAGTTGCGCAAGCTCAGTTGCGCAAGCGCTTCACTGCGCGACACGTGTCTGCGCAGTTGCGCAAGCACAGCTGCGCAAGCGCCTTACTGCGCGACACGTGTCACGCGCTGGTGAGTTGCGCAACAACAGAATGAAGATTTAAGGAAATCTTTTCTGTTCTTGTTAAAACAAGAAGATTTCTTCTGTAAAACAGGGGCCTTTGGATCAAAGATCCAACGGTGGGGAAAATTTCCCAAATCATTCAGGAAAAGATTTATTGAACAAATTTAACTAATTTTGGAGCACTATAAAAAGGACCCCAAACCTCATTTCAATGATGATCTGGTTTTAAAAAAAAAGAAAGAAGAGAACTTTGGAGAACAAAAAAAAAAGAAGGTAAAAACCTTTTAAAAGAAGAAAGAATTCTCTTAGGAATAGATCATGGATCTAAGAAAAAGATCAATGATCTTCAGCAAATAAATAAAAATAATAAAAATGGTGCCTTGCACTTGCTATGAACCTTTGGTTCTCTGAGATAAGAAAAACAAGAAAAAAACTTGTTTTTTCTTAGATCTAAATCAAATAGTGCCTTGCACTTGTTTTATGAACCATCGGTTCTTGAACCTAAAAGGTTCTTAAATTAATAGTGCTCTGCACTTTCATGAACCTTTGGTTCTCTGAGATAAGAAAAACGAGAAAAAACTTGTTTTTTTCTTAAATCTAAATCAAATAGTGCCTTGCACTTGTTATATGAACCATCGGTTCTTGAACCTAAAAGGTTCTCAAATTAACAGTGCTTTGCACAAATGCAATGCATTACTTAAAGGGCCAGGCCCAAATCAAAATGACCTGACAGGCCAAAATAAATTGCAAGGCAATAAAAGGGCAGAGCCCAAATAAAATTGATGCCTTGCATCATTCCTAAAAGGGCAGAGCCCAAAATAAATTGATGCTCTGCATCCTTTCTGGGCAAGGCCCAAATAAAAATAAAAAAAAAGAAATGCAATGCAAAAGCAAATAAAATGTTGAACATTTCAACTGGACTTAGCCCAATTTTGGCCATAAGTCCTTAAATTAAATTGACTGAGCAAAATTGCTCTTCTGAATCAATTTACATCCGGTTCGAGGGTACATCTCCGAACTCCTTTGATATCCATCGTTGTAATTCCTCAACGACGTCAAAGAGGTGACGGGTCCCAACGACCACACACCCATATGGACTGCGGGGTCCTTAAACTCGTGGACCGAAACGTCCCTAAACTAATATCGGACCGAAACGTCCCTAAACTAATATCAGACCGAAACGTCCCTAAACTAATAACGGACCGAGACGTCCTTAAACTAACATCGGACCGAAACGTCCCTAAACTAATATTGGACCGAAACGTCCTTAAACTAATATTGGACGGAAACGTCCTTAAACTAATAATGGACTGAGATGTCCCTAAACTAATATCGGACCACCACGTCCCTAAACTGGCATAATAGGGCCCAAACGCTCTTTTGTCGGATCTAAACGGTCCCGTCTAAGTTGATCTTAGCCCCAAATACGGTTAACGTGTCCTTAGATATTTAAATAAACGATAAAACTCCAAATCAACTTTGGTTCAAGGGTACATCTCTGAACTCCTCTGACGCCTGTCGTTGTAATCCCTCAACGACGTCAGAGAGGTGACGAGTCCCGACGGCCAGATATTAAATCGATCACTACGTCAAGTCGATCTTAGTCCAAAACAGGACTAACGTATCCTTGACAAACGTTTAAGGTGGTCTTAGCCGCAACGTGACTAATGTATCCTTAAACTAAAAACACCAAACCCAAATCTAAGCAAACACGGATTTGGACTAATCCACGTCCTACGGGCGACGGTATTATTCAGTCTCCGTATACAATCCACGGGCAACCACAAACAAAACAAACACACACGACACGAAGTGAAATTCTGGAGAAGGAGAAAGTTTTTACCACGATGCGGTAGCGTAATTAACTGCAGGGGCTTGCGCCTGCTGGGAAGAGCGTCCCCACAATCAAAAAACCCCTCACCCTGAGGGGGAATCTGACGAAGTCTGCTACATCGGCCGCATCCGCCTAAACCTCCGATACACGGTGCCGTAAATCAACTTGGCATCTTCGGAGAGATAGACGGATAAAACCAAATAGCATCTGCCCTGAACCTCAGGCACGGACGTCCTAACGTCCCGGCCGCCGTTCGGAGGGGAACAGATTCTGGCACGCCCGGTGGGACCTTTTCCTCTTTCCACTCCACACTTCGTGTGTCGTCTTCGCGAACCAATCGCGGTTTGTTAAATGGTTGCCTTTGGATTTCAAGTTGCTAAGATTTGGTCTTTTGTCTGGTGCAGAACTCAAGCATCCATGGATTCTAACTGCACCTAATGCGCGAAGCACCACTGCAACGGACGCTCCACCTCACCGAGAGGTGTAACATATGGGCCCCAAGCGGCCTCTTTCCTCGCTCTGCCGGTAGAACAGGTGACCCAGGCCACCACCGGCCTGTTTTTCGGGACCATGGTCCCACCTACAAGCTTCTCTATGCCGATATCCGCACCGGAAGCGAACAAGAAGTCGGTGTTCGACCGGCTCACTGCTACCGCGACCCCTGTCAACGGGTCGCTCGCTACTAAACCGACAGCCTCCGTTTTCACCAGGCTAGGTCAGAACTATAAAGTGGCCGTCCCAAAGAGGGCAACGGCCGCTGCTTTGGAAGTCGTTAAAGCGGCTTCTCCCATCAGAGAGTCGGTCTTCACAAGATTGACGGTTCCCACTCCTCCCCCAGCTGGTCAAAAGACATCAGTCTTCGATAGGCTGACATCGGCAGTTACCCCACACTCAAACAGGGGGCAACAAGAACCCATCTCGATTTTCAAGCCAGTCCCAACGGCTCGTCGTGCGCGACGTCGCCATTGGCGACGAGTAAGGAAAGCAGAGGGCAACTCCCCCTCAGGGCTAACCCCACCTGCTCCAGTGGTGGAGGTCAACGCTGCTGTTCCAACTGGGAACAGCTTTGAATTGCTGAGGAAGGTGAGAAAGAACTCTCCAATTGCTACATTGAAAAGATCTCCTCCGCTTATGGAGAAAGCTCCGGAGACAAAGCAGGAACAGCCCCCTCAACGGCTGTCGTCAAAAATTTATAAAGTTTGGCGGAGGGTTCAAGACTCCGTGATTGACCCAGACCACTTTCATCGCCAGAAAAAGGCAAAGGTGGAAAAGGACAAAAACCGCCCCATTAAACAGCAGGGGGCAACAAATGCTAGGATGCCCACTTCAACGGCTCCTTCAACCTCAATGGTCCACAAAAGAAAAAGGCCAGAGAAAGCTCCCGTGACACTGACAAAGTTTAAAAGCGGTGAACCTAAACGCCCCAAGTCAGGGGGCATAACAGTTCATACGGTTTATATGGCTTCTGGAAAGGAAGAAAGTCGTACTTCTACGTGTCACCAACCGCTTACCCGATCAGTGACCAAGGCTCAGGAGCAGCAACAAAAGCTCCAGGAGATGATGACTACAATGGCTGCACTCACGGAGCCAAAAGAGAACCCTGGGACGTCCTTAGATGAACGCCAAGAGGAAGAGACCGACGCCGAGTTCCTCCGCCGAGTACTGGAAAAGAGAGACAAAGAGGCTGCTGAACAAGCAGCCAATATACAGCGTATGGGCCTCCTCTTCCAGGACATGATAGGGATGATGATACAACAAGATCCCCCGACTGAAGAACCCCTGATTGTCCTTGGGGATGATAGGGGAGAAACGTCAAACCCTCAGCCCGTTTTACCAACGGTTAAAGAGGATACAATCTCTAAGACTGATCTGGACGAATATATAGCCCAGCAAATAAAGGTTCATCATGCGGCCGAAGCAGCCGGCCACGTCGTAAAAATGGGGCGGCCATATCCGGGCTGGTATGACCAAATCAAGTACCCGCCGGGTTACACAATTCCCAAGTTCCATGTCTACAAAGGGACCGGCAATCCCCATCAACATGTTGCCCAGTTCAGGGCGCTTTGCGGTAACACCGGCGGCGACGACAAGCTTTTGCTTCGCCGGTTCGTTGGAAGCCTATCAGATACGGCGTTCGAATGGTATTCTGAGCTCCCCAACGACTCTATTAAAACCTTTGAGGAGATGGAGCTGCTCTTCACCCAACGTTTTGCAAGTGCCAGTGAGCGTACCCAGATGACGGTGCTGATTAACGCCAGGGTAAAACCCGGCGAGACATGGGTTCAGTACGCTATACGGTGGCGTAATCTATGGTCTAAGTGTGAACAGCGCATAGAAGAAGCCCCTGCGGTGGGAATGTTTGTTGGAACCCTTGATCCACAAGCAACCATTTCACAGTTTATGATGTTCTTCAAGCCGACTACCTTTCAGGCTTTGATCGACAAATTAGCGCAGATGGACCAGATGGGCCATAAACCCCCTCTCCCGAAGCCAGACTCCCGAAACGATAAAGGAAAGGGAAAAGCGATCATTGTCGCTAATGCCCAACAACAACCGAGCGACTCGAAGCCGGTTGCTCGTCCAAACAATACACGCCCATACGTACCCCTTGAGGACAGGATGGGACGTCCTTACTCCTTCCCCCGCGATAAAACGAGGAGGCTATTCGAGCTGGCGTTGCGCAACAGACTCATAAATCTGCCAGATCCAAAACGTCCGTTGCAACCGAACGACGTCAACGAGCCCAATTACTGCCCTTACCATCGAGTGCTAGGACATCCGATCGAAGACTGATACGTTTTCAAAAATTGGCTTGAAAACCAGTACCGCCAGGGCAAATTTGCGCTATCCGACAAATGGAAGGTGAATCCCCGCAGCCCCACACCTCTAAAGGGACGAATACGCCGGGGGCAACATGCTCCGTCATTGAGGAAGCTCCTTGGGAGGTTGTATTATCAGCCAAAACGAGGAGAATGCTAAATGATCTTCAGACCTGTCCAGCGGTCAAGTGGAAGAACCCCTTGGAACCGCAGGTTATTGAGGGGATGTTGAAGCCACGTCCGACTCCGAAGACCAATGATGGTAGTTCAAGCGTTCATAGCCAGCCGTCAAAATCTTCGAAAAAGAAGAAGAAGAAATCTAAGAAGCCCGTGAAGCCTGGCGACAAGCGCACGGACTTACAAAAGCAAATCGACGCACTGGATGAATACAACCAAAAGGCGCGGACTCCCATTACGCTCCAAGATTTCCTTGATCACGTCTTTCAAAAAGAAGATGAGGGAGAAAGTTCATCGGATGAATCCGAGGAATATGTGGCGAGCTGTCATATGATCTCCCATTCGACCACGAACGATGAAGGGATTTCTGGCACTAAAACGCTGGGGGCAAATACGGAGTCAAGGGTTCCGGAGTTATCAATCGAAATGATTGACGCGTTTCTTAGTAAAGCTCGATTGAAAAGTAAAACTGTTCGAGAACGCGAGATGACTATATTCGAAAGGGCCAAGCGCCGGCGACTTGAGGAAAGAGCTGAGATGATCCCGCTGGAGCAAAATGCCTCCACCGCTGACAAAAGCCAATTCAAGATAAAAAAAGAGGTTTGCTAAGGCCATATCAATGGGCATGAAGCTACCATCCTCTGAAGGAAAAATGACTGGTGTGGTAGAAATGCACCCCTCTTATTGCTTATATCATCAGAAAGTCTCGCATCCCACTCAAGAGTGCAAGGCTTTCGATAGATGGTGGCAAGGATACGTCGCTAATCAACAACACTTTAAACGGGAAAAGCGTAAGATTCGTCGGGAGCAAAGAAACACGACCAAAGAGCTTGAAAGAACTGCCGGCAATTGTCACATGGTTAACACTACCAGGTCACAAGTGCCTACATTTGGGAGCGACTCTGATGAGGAGCTAGAGCTTGACCCTCTCTTTAAAGAGTCAACTTCGGGAAAAGAAGAGGAGCTAGTGGTTTGCGAAAATATCCGGCTGCGGAATCGGACACTGCCTGAAAAGAACCTCGGACCCTCGAATAGAAAAGATAAAGGGAAAAAAAGGTCTCTGAAGACATCGTCTTAGATGACCAAGTTCTGGAAGAGCTAAACGCCGAGAACCCGCCAAAAAGGAATAAAGTGGATTACAATGTCTTGGCGCATCTGAGAAAGCTACCCTCACAACTCAGCATTCTCGATGCCCTATTACTATCAAAGGAGGCGAGAGACTCTTTGATTAAGGCGCTACAAGATCCGAACCAGTTCCAAGCCTTCCTAGCCGAAGAAAAAATGAAGGAAGAATTAGAAGAAGTGCATACAGCCGACGTTGCTTTTGGTGATGAAGACCTTCTCCTCGGGATGTGTGAACACAATCGTCCCCTTTATGTCTCAAGGTACTGCCATGACATAAAGATAGGTAAAATCTTGGTCGATAACGGATCGTCTGTTAATTTACTCAATGTGCGAGTGTTAAAGGAGATTTGCATGAGTGTCCAACACCTTGCCCGAGAAAAAATCACCATCTCCGGATTCGACTCCCAATCATCAAAAACTCTTGGACCTGTGATATTGACGCTACGCTTCGGGTTGCTCGTCACAGACGTCAAATTCCATGTTATAGACGCCAAGACGTGCTACAATGCTCTGCTCGGCCGACCATGGCTACACGAGTACAATATCATCCCTTCTACACAGCATCAGTGCATGAAGTATTCTAGGGATGGCCTCGGGTACACAGTGGCGGGAGAGTTGAATCCGTTTTCCGTAAATGAAGTTCGCAAGTATGAAGATGCCAAATACTTCTTACCGAGTTTCGAAGACACGGAAATGTGTCACAAACCGGAGAACAAAACTAACGCCACCATCCCTGTCTTCGGCAGTGACACCGAGGAGGAAGAGGATATAGTTTATTCAGGTCCATCCCAATCCACCAGGCCAGGACCATCCGTTCCTTCATTGATCTTCGGTAGTGATTCAGAGGATGAAGTTCATGCTGTATTCCCTGCTCGGCCTTCAATACGGGTTTCCGCTGATGAAGAGCGAAGTCTGCAGATAACCATGGTGCCGCTTGAACATTACAAAGAGCTGGATGCACTCGACACCAACAGCGTAGAAGAATTGCAGATATTCTATATCCCTCCCGAACGAAAAGGCGAGAAAGCAATCCTATTCTACCGTTCTGAAGAAAACAAGGTGGAAAAAGAAATTTGGCATGGCGCGGATCCCACGCTCGACAGGCTTCAGCCTATCCGTCTTCCCAGATATTATACCGAAGGTTTGAAGAAACTGCTGAAACACCAGGGGATATCCTTCACACAGACCGTTAGAAAAGCCAAATTCTATGACAAGGTCTGGAACATTCCCGGGACTCAATGCAAACTACCTAACGGGAGAATAGAAACAAAAGGGCTTGGGTATATCCGGTCAAAGAGACGGGAGCTAGTAAACAGTTGTTATGTCATGAATGACTTCGATGAAGAGGCGGACGCTCAATGGGAGGACGCTAATCCTGAACCAGCAAAAGTTCCTGATACAAAACCGCCCAGTCCATCGTTTGAAGACCAGATGAGCAAACTTATAAGGGATGCAAGTCAAAAAGCCCGAGATGATCACAATCATGAAATGGCAATCTATGAGAAAGCCAAGACACAGCGCCTCCTTCAACAGGCAGTAAAGAACGAAGATGCTGCCCCATGTCAACCTGCTACAAAAAAGGTTCGACACGAAGGCAAAAACAAGTTGAAAGGCAAGAAAGGCGCTCAACAACCACAAAGCAGAGCTAAGAAGCCACGCATCCGAGAGTCGAGCGTTATTGACCTAGCCCTCATGAAGAAAATGGGTCGAGCATACTCATTTCCTCAGAACAAAACAAGGAAAATACTTGATCTTGCTCTAAAACATCAAATGCTTACACTGCCAGAGTCCAAACACCCTGAGCAAGCAGGCGAAGTCTCCAACCCAAATTATTGCTCTTACCATCGAGTAGTAGGGCATCCGCTTGAAGATTGCTTCACCTTTAAGAATTGGGTTGAGGACCAATATCAGCTTGGCAAATTCGCGTTGTCTGACAACTGGAGGGTAGCGCCGCCGCAAAAGCACGAACCCGAAAACACAAGGATAGAACCAACTCCGCATTGGGATTGGCAGAAAATTCGCACCTGCCATGTGATAACAATATTAAAAGAAGAGTCCGAGGACATGAACAGCCTTCCTTGGTGCTTTGAAAACAGCAACGATGAGGTAATCTCAGAATTTCCACCAGCGCCAAAAGAGCTGGAAGATGGAATCCATACTACTGCAGATAACCTCAAGAAAATCGAGTTGGGGACAATAAATGATCCGCGACCGACATTCGTCAGCGAGCTGCTGTCTGAAGAGAGGGTGGCTGCGTTAAAAGATGTCCTTGTGCAGCATAAAGATTGCTTCGCATGGAACTATTCCGAGATGCCGGGACTAGATCTAGAAGTTGTTGTACATAGACTAGCAATATCCCCGAACATCAAGCCAGTCAAACAGGCGCCGAGAAGAATGCGACTCGAGCTTGAGATGAGCATAAATACCGAAGTCAAAAAATTAATCGACTCTGGCTTCATCCAGGAAGTTCAATACCCTGAATGGATCGCCAACATCGTCCCAGTGATGAAGAAAAATGGGACAGTGCGCATATGCGTAGACTTCCGAGATCTTAATAAAGCTTGCCTGAAGGATGACTTCCCAGTGCCAGTCACTGAACTGATGATAGACAATACATCCACTCATGAAGTTTTCTCCTTCATGGACGGCTCATCGGGGTATAACCAGATAAAAATGCATCCAGAAGACCAGAAGCACACAGCCTTCAGGACTCCTCTTGGTATATTTTGTTATAAAGTGATGCCCTTCGGTTTGAAGAACGCCGGTGCTACTTATCAGAGGGCCATGACAAAGATCTTCGACGACCTTATACACGAAATCGTTGAATGATATATCGACGATCTCGTGGTTAAAAGCAAATCATACGAGGAACATCTCGAGCATCTGAAGACTGTATTTCAACGCCTTCGGCAATACAACTTGAAGATGAATCCTCTTAAATGTGCGTTCGGGGTTTCCTCGGGCAAATTCCTGGGATTCGTTGTTCGACACCGAGGTATTGAAATAGATCCGTCAAAGATTAAAGCGATCATGGAAATGCCTCCGCCGAGGACTCTCAAACAGCTGCGGTCTCTCCAAGGGAAACTCGCATACATACGGCGATTTATAGCCAACCTTTTAGGAAAGTGCCGTCCTTATAGTCACCTGATGAAGAAGGGAACCCCATTCGTTTGGGATCAAAAATGCCAAGGCGCACTGGATGAGATCAAGCAATACCTGCAGAACCCGCCGGTGTTGGCTGCTCCGGTTAAAGGGAAGCCTCTCATTCTTTATACAACCGCCCTCGAAGGTTCCTTAGGCGCGTTATGGGCACAAGAGAACGATCAAGGGAAAGAAAGAGCACTCTACTACTTAAGTCGAGTTCTGCTAGGGGCAGAAAGCAACTACTCTCCCATTGAAAAACACTGTCTGGCGTTGATCTTCGCAATAACAAAGCTTAGGCACTATGCGTTGGCGCACGAAGTCCGTCTTATTTCAAAAGTGGACCCTCTCAAATATCTAATGTCAAAAGCCATATTGACAGGGCGACTCGCTAAATGGGCCCTGCTCTTGATGGAATTTTCAATAACATATCAACCTCTCAGGGCAGTAAAAGGCCAGGCCATCGCCGACTTCCTTGCTGAGCATCCCATACCTGCCGATTCTCCTTTAAATTGCGATTTGCCAGACAGACATGCGTTTGACGCAATCGACAGTGGTGATACCCGTTGGGAGCTTTATTTCGATGGAGCATCTTCCATGAAAAAGCACAAACAAAGTACGCCAATGATCAAATCAGGGGTAGGACTCATCTTTGTGACTCCACAAGGAGGAATAATGCGCTTCGCCTTCTCCTTAACAGAGCCGAGAACGAATAATGAAGCTGAAGATGAAGCTTTGATAGCAGGCCTCGAGATCGCCATTGATATGGGAATTGAAAGCCTCCTCATATATGGGGACTCCCAACTGGTCGTCAGTCAAGTGAACGGCGATTACCAAACATGCAAACCGGAATTGGTAAAATACGGTGAAAAAGTGCAGCAACTGCTAACCCAAATTCCCTCCTACACGTTGGAAAGTATACCGCGCGCGGAAAACAGCAAAGCGGACGCACTGGCCAAACTTGCTAAAGAATTGGCTGACGAGAACCTCGATGACGTTAGAATCGTAATACAAAGCCGTCGAGTGCTCGCCCCAGCAGAAATACATCCAGAATCATATAAAGAAAAGGGAGCAACTGAGCAGGCGACCCTATAAATAAAAGACCATGAGAAGACCGAAGACTGGAGAGAAGTCTTCATAGATTACTTCAAGTTCCACCGAATGCCTGAAGAAGCGTCCATAAGACATCAGCTCGTGAAACGAGCTCTGTCTTTCGCCTTCGTCAACGATACTCTATACAATAGGACATTCGATTCTCTGTGGCTGAGATGCCTAGGACCTGACGAAGCGAGAAGGGTCGTCCAAGAGGTTCACGACGGACTCTGCGGTTCCCACCAAGCAGGCCCTAAGATGAAGTTGAAGATAAAATGGATGGGCTACTACTGGCCCACGATGATGCAGGATTGCCTGGAATACGCGAGGCAATGTCATTCATGCCAAATTCATGGGGACTTCATCCATCAGCATCCCAATCCACTGCATCCAACAGTGGCTAGTTGGCCATTCGAAATGTGGGGAACTGACATAGTCGGCCCCATCGAACCAGCATCGTCAAAGGGACATCGTTTCATCTTGGCGACGACTGATTACTTCTCCAAATGGGCAGAGGCGGTACCGTTGAGGGAAGTGAAGACGGAGAACATCCTCCATTTCTTCAAAACGCATGTCATATACCGGTTTGGAACCCCAAGAAGGATCATCTCTGATAATGGGCCAGCCTACCGAAGTCATAAAATTAGCCGCTTCGCACAGCAGCACAATATAGACTGGAGATATTCCTCAGTTTATAATCCGCGAGTTAACGGTCTAGCTGAGGCCTTCAACAAGACCTTGACGAAGATCATGAAGAAAACAGTGTCACGAAATAAGAGAGATTGGCACGAAAGATTGCAAGAGGCTCTTTGGGCGTATCGAACTACATTTAAAACGGCCACAAACACAACGCCATACGCGTTGGTATTTGGGACGGAAGCAGTACTCCCTCTCGAGATAGAATTACCCTCTCTACGAGTGGCAGTCCACTACGAGCTGACAGACGAAGAAAATGCTCACCTTCGGTTTGAAGAGCTTGACGCCCTTGATGAAATCCGGCTTCTAGCACAACAAAATCTGGAAGCTTATAAAGCAAAGATGACGCGCTCATATGAAAGACTGACCCGACCGAGGACATTCCGCCAAGGCGAACTCGTGCTAGTGGTCAAAAGGCCTATGATCCCCAATCGCGCCAAGCGAGGAAAATTCGAGCCAAACTATAAAGGCCCGTATATCATAGATAAGGTCTACCAGGGTGGGGCCTATCTACTCATCGGCATGCACGGCGAAAGGCCTTTCAGACCAATAAACGGTCGCTTCTTAAAGAAATACTATGCTTAATGAGCCACAGCCTAGGTCAATGGTAGATGACGACGACTATGTCCTCTCGCTATCTTCCTAAGCTCAAACTCTATCAGCAGTAGCCCGCCTTCTCAAGTGATGGACCGAAATGTCCCTAAACTAATAGCAGACCGAAACGTCTTTAAACTAATACCGCAGCATCCTTAGACTGACGAGATATAAAAAAAACATATAAAAATAAAATAAAATAAACGGTATGTCCATGAGCAAAAAGGGCACGGATGAAAACCCGAAAGGGCTCCGTGAGTAAAAACAGCAGGGTTGCCGGCGAGTGTTCGTGAAAACCCGAAAGGGCGCGACCTCGTAAAAAAAAGAAAGAAAAAGAAAATAAAAAAACGGTATGTCCATAAGCAAAGTGGGCACGGATGAAAACCCGAAAGGGCGCCGTGAGTTAAAACAGCAGGACTACCGGCGAATGTTTGTGAAAACCCGAAACGGCGCAACTTCGTTAAAGAACCCTTATAGAGTCCTCTCGACCTTATAAGGAGAAACCACCCGTGTGAGATCCTTACGACTCACAAGGGAGCAACACACTTAGGAATCCCCACGATTCCCAAGGAGAAAATACACTTGCGAGATCCTCACGACTCGTAAGGAGAACTCTCTTATGGGACCCTCACGGCTCATAAGATTTGAAAGTCTTAAGTTACAGAGATCTAAACCTGTGCTTAAGCAACCCCCACAACTTTCGACATTGCCCTACAAGTGGTCCAATATTGGCCCTTGTATACAATCCACGGGCGCGAATAAACATTTCCCTAACTTAGTCCCATCCGAGGCTAGGGATATGTTTGTATGGTGAACAACCCTTGTAAATCCTCTCGATTTATGAGGAGGAAACCCTCCTGTAGGATCCTTACGACTTACAGAGGAGCAAAACAATTAGGAACCCTCACGATTCCTAAGGAGAAAATACACCTACAAGATCCTCACGACTTGTAGGGAGAAATACCTTTATGAGACCCTTACGGCTCATGAAATCAAAAGCCTTAGTCGACAGGACCCTAACCCTGGTCGCCAAGCCTCCTTTGTTCGACAACGACAAAGGCAAATGATGATTCGCTCCTGGCAATATCCCAGTTGCAGCGGTGCTGATGCCAAAATCGGTGTCCAATTTCAGATTTACGGCGAAAAAAGCCAGTAGGCCGCACATGCATGCTATATAGCCGAAATGATGGGGCAACTTGCAATAAAAACCAGCAAGTAAAAATGTATGCATGCTAAATAGCCGAAATGATTGGGCAACTCGTAATAAAAAGCAACGAGTAAAAATAAAAAAAAACAAATAGCCGAAATAATTGGGCACCGCGAAAAATAGCCGAAATGATTGGGCAATCGCGACCTTCGCGATATAAAAGCTGAAATGATAGAGCATCGCGGAAATAAAATAAAATAAAAAGAAGAAATGATAAAACCTTGGCCCTACAGTTAAGATCACATCGATCCCTGTATACAATCCAAGGGCGTAAACAAAGAATGGACCATACTTTCCCAGCGGATTCCGCCAGACGACGAACCCCAAACCTCACCGGTTCATTTCAACCGAAGAAGCCAATGACTTCAGCAAAATTCCTCGACTCACGGATACAAACACTCCTTGACGAGAGCCTTCTGATCCGCGTCGACCTGCAGAGCCACCAGTGCCTCCGTAGGAATCCTCGACTCGTTTCAAACCCCAAGGAAACAAATAATCCTTGGCGCTTAGGAAACAAATAATCCCTGGCAAAATTCCTCGACTCACGGATACAAACACTCCTTGACGAGAGCCTTCTGATCCGCGTCGACCCGCAGAGCCACCAGTGCCTCCGTAGGAATCCTCGACTCGTTTCAAACCCCAGGGAAACAAATAATCCTTGGCGCTCGGGAAACAAAGAATCCCAGCAAACCCCTCGACTCACGGATACAAACACTCCTTGACGAGAGCCTTCTGATCCGCGTCGACCCGCAGAGCCACCAGTGCCTCCGTAGGAATCCTCGACTCATTTCAAACCCCAAGGAAACAAATAATCCTTGGCGCTTGGGAAACAAATAATCCCAGCAAACTCCTCGACTCACGGATACAAACACTCATTGACGAGAGCTTCCTGATCCGCGTCGACCCGCAGAGCTACCAGAGCCCCCGTGGGAACCCTCGACTCGTTTCAAACCCCAAGGAAATAAATAATCCTTAGCGCTTGGGAAACAAATAATCCCAGCAAACTCCTCGACTCACGGATACAAACACTCCTTGACGAGAGCTTCCTGATCCGCGTCGACCCGCAGAACCACTAGAGCCCCCGTGGGAACCCTCGACTCGTTTCAAACCCCAAGGAAACAAATAATCCTTGGCGCTTGGGAAACAAATAATCCCAGCAAACTCCTCGACTCACGGATACAAACACTCCCTGACGAGAGCTTCCTGATCCGCGTCGACCCGCAGAGCCACCAGAGCCCCCGTGGGAACCCTCGACTCGTTTCAAACCCCAAGGAAACAAATAATCCTTGGCGCTTGGGAAACAAATAATCCCAGCAAACTCCTCGACTCACGGATACAAACACTCCTTGACGAGAGCTTCCTGATCCGCGTCGACCCGCAGAGCTACTAGAGCCCCCGTGGGAACCCTCGACTCGTTTCAAACCCCAAGGAAACAAATAATCCTTGGCGTTTGGGAAACAAATAATCCCTAGCAAACGACTCACGGATACAAACACTCCGTGATGAGAGCTTCTTAACTCATGTCAACTGTTCCGCTACAACTGCAGACAGATCCCCGATTCGTCTCAATTTGTAAGAAGAAGTCTCAGACAGCAAGGAAGGCTTGCTTTTTGAGCAATGGGGCCATGCAAGTCAATCCAAACTGGTCTCTTGCATACTATTCACGGGTCTCACTCTCCAAAGTCGAATTTCGACGAAGAGGGAAACAACCACTTACGAATCCTCTCGACTCGTAAGAGGGAAAATTCTCTTATAATATCCTTACGACTTATAAGAGAAAACCACACTTAGGAATCCTCACGATTCCTAAGGAGAAAATCCACCTGCGAGATCCTCTCGATCCGTAGGGAGAAAAGTCTCAATGAGATCCTCACGGCTTATAGAGTTGAAAAGCCTTAGGCAGCAGATCTGAACCTGCGGCCTAAGCCATCGTTATTTCTTAAGAAGGTCGGGATACTCGTCCTAATCGTCCGTCAATCATGGTTACTAAGGTAGCATACTGATAATAAAAGAAAGAAAAGACGGAGAAATGACACAAGACATTACAAAAATGTGCATCTTTTATTCATAAATATTGATCGAGTACAGGATACATTGTGCTAAAGAATAAAAAATATATACATATACTTTACAAAGACAAATGATACAAGGAGAATTATTGGGAAGGAAGCGTCTTGCACAGATGTAGCAATCGCTCGCATATGTCCTTCCATGCCTTCTCTTGATCGGCTACCACCGCCAGCTCTGCCTCCACTTGGGCTCGTTGCTGCAAGACCGACGCAAGCTGCTCCCTCACGACTTGATAGGCAGCTTCCCGACTTGGGATATTGCGCTCAGCTACGTCAAGCTTCCGCTTCAAGTTTAGCCCGTGGGAGATGCGCTCCAAGAGACCCTCAAAGATAGTCTTCACTTGGGCAGCATTTGCCTCAACCTCAGCGCGCAGATGGGCCGTTTCGTTCGAGGTCTTTTGGCATTCCCTTAGTCTTAGAGCTGCTTCTTGCTCCAAGTGGCGGGAGTGCGAAGTGCTTTGCTCGAGCCAAGTTGTGCGTTGGGTGCTAAGGGCTAAAACTTCGGGAGAAGGGCGCGTCGACTCCAGCCGGTATAGACAGGCATCGATCTCCCTGCAGTGATTAACCCAAGATCCTACGACGCCTTCGTTATGAAAAGTTACGAGCGCCGCCAACATTGGATTAACATCCACAGCGAAATCTACGGCAGAAGGGAGAGCATCCAAGTTGAGCTCTTCGATGTACCCGCTCAGCATGCCCAAACTCATCACAGCACCCTTTGAAGACGGGCGTCTCAAGAAAGGGCCTGCCGGTAGAAGGACGCGAGACTCAAAAGGGACCGGAGCCGGAACAATAGCTGCAAAACAAAACATGGTTAAACGATGGTTCAAGAGATATTTAAGGGTTACCAAAAAAAAGGAATTTGCTATACCAGCAGCAACGGACGGCAGAGCCGGAAGGGCCGGTAGTGCGGCAGGTCTGGCATCCCCTCCTTCGATTTGTGGCACTGCAATAAAGAAAGGGAAAAGTCAGAAATCATTCAATTGCTAGAAAAAGGGGATGAACAAAGATATTGTATTCAACGTACACTCACCAGCGCCACTAGAGGGAGAAGCAAGTTCGGATGGGAAGGAGAAGTGTGGGAGCAACACTTGATATAGATGATCAAAGAGCACTCCTGAAAAGATGCGGTGGTATGGCGTTAGTCCATGAACTACACGTTTAAAAGATTAACTTATGAGTCGCAAATCCATACCTTCCAACATCCGCGATGGCACGAGGGAAGACGGGGAAGTGACCACCGCCAAAGCAGTAGTTGACGGTGCTCCTTCAAGCAATGGAGCGTCGGCACTGGCCGCACCTGCAAAGACAAGCTTGTTAGAAGAGATCGCAAGATATATAAAAAAGGGGGAAACGATAGTAACCCGAAACTTACCCGACGAACTGCCAGCCGAGACTGAGGCAACTCCTTCCTCCATTGACATGAGACCACCGCCCGTAGCCTCATCACCCGACTCGATGGGAACCGTTGTTGTGCTCGCAAGCCCTAGAGACGGCAAGGAACCATACGCGGGGAGGGCTATGATTGGAGTATTGCCAGATTCTAGAGAAGGAGCGGCTGGCTCGTCCCCAGAAATCGTGGCCACCTCACCCGCTACTCCTTCGAGTCCTGCGGTCACAGTTGTCTCGTCCACCGTCGCCGCGAGGTCTCCAGCCTCAAGCGCCTCCCCCTCTACCGCCTTCGGCTCGTTTAACGCAATCATCTCATATGCCGCCACTTCAGGTGCGGCATCAATGACCCTCTCGGCGGCGGACCCCTCAACCTCTGTTTCAGGCCCCGTGGCCCCGATGACGTTGCTCACTGTCGGCTCGGGCTCGGCAAGTACCGCTTCCTCCGCTCCCCGAGGTTCGACGGTCTCCGCCTCCCCCTCAGTCGGACTAGGCCCTGCCAGATGAAACGCATATGAGCCAATGGCTTTATAATTCTTACAACAAAGCTCTGAAAGAAGTACTACCTGAAGAAGATTTATCATTTGCACTTCGGGCCATGCGCGCCACTCGCCTATAAGCAGTGGATAGGGCGACAGGGGCCCCTTCAGAAGGAGTGTCAGCGCGAGGAATGGTACTCGGACCCGCTCCCGCAGCCAAAGCAGCTCTACGCGCCTTTGTTGCATGTCTCAACCGCTTTCGTTCCTCCCGAGCCGTTGAGACGGATGCCACTAGAGCTTCCCTGATTGAGGTGTCCTCGTCCGTGAATAGGGAGGCCTCTAGGTTTTTCAGGGCATCCCTCGTCGTTTTGTCAAGTTGAGGCTCTTGCGGCAACTTCGACGAAGCTGGGACTTCAGTAACAGGCTCAGGAAGGATCCCCGCGTCAACTGATATAACCTCTGCAAAGAAACAAAAGAAGGTTAGGTTGACCATCAGAGAAGATGACAAACTTTCATTATGAAAGGGAAAAGGGTAAGACATACCAACGCCTGCTGGGACACGCTTCTTCTCCTCCTCCTGGAAGGTCTTCAAAGAGGCAGCAATGGCCTCTTCAGTAGAAATGCCTGTTGAGAACGAAGCAAATATTAGCTAAAGATAATAATAAAAATGCAGTAAAATGACAAATAAAGCATCTGATGATTACCGGACTCAGCGAGTTTGCTTAACATCGCTTCAAGCCTCGCCGATCGCTCCGAAGCTGCAATGGCGGCAGCTAAATTGGTGTCCTCAGGGTCCACCACAAAGCCCTCATTGCTGCCATACTCACATATGGCCTCGGCAGGAGAAGCCGCAGGCTTTGAGCTGAGGATCGCATCGAGGGAAAGGGCGGACTTCTTCTTTTTCTGCTGCCCACCAGCTTTAGATCCACCCGGAGCGGATTTGCGCTTGGCAGCCACTTTAGGGCGGCGAGTCCCGATCTCTGCCCCTCCGCCAGATCCTGGCGATACCACATTAACCGTCTTCGTGGGAGCGTGGGGCGCCGGCGGTGCATCCACCGTAGTGGGCAATGGCAATCCACGCGGGGGGCTCAACACGCGCGGTCGATCAACTCTGGCATCTTTTATCGGGGGGATGACCTGGATCCTTGGCTGCAAGGGAGCCTTGCGATCACCGCCAGGAGGCGCAGCCCTACGGTCGACCTGCAGGCGTTTCTCCATTAAGATGATTGGGCCCATAGCATGCGCATACCAGGCTACATACGGATGGATTATTTTAGGAACACAGCTAGGCTCACTGATAAAAAAATAGGAGCCTGTATTGAGCCGAGTGAAATGATGCATCGCATTCCTTACCCCCTCTGGGCCGACCGCGGGTGTTTCCAGAAAGGCTTCCAACGGGATCCCTTGATTGTAGCTCGATTGTCGGGCAAATCGATGTGGGTTATACCTCATAAAGAGAGCCGTCTCATTCTGCCTAAATACTAGGTAACCCGGCCGAATGGAGTAAAGATGGAGGATTTCCCGAGCCTTCAGTACAGAAGCCCCGCCTTTAAAGTCATCACGCAAAGGCACCACTGATTTGGTGGTCTCGGAGCCTATGGTGATGATCTTATCCACAAAAGAGGTCTTCGCTCCGACTAGATGTGAACGCAGGAGCAGTCCCCTAGACTCCCGCGGAGGTGCAACCACAATTGAAGCCCCGACCAACCGCATGATTCTTGGGAGTTTGAATTTCTCAAAGAACGGAGGAGTCTTGTGGGCACCAAACACTCCTCGCACGTGCATCTCCATCCAAGAAATAAAATAGTGCATCGGGAAGTTGGCAGGCTGTACCCCAGGCTCACTAGCGTCCGCCGCTACGCTAAGTCCATTGTAAAGGTAAGCCAATCCGGCGATCCCTACCGATAACTGCAAACCGGCCACCATTCGATGCGCCGGGTAAAATACGGAGGACCGCATGAGGCGTGGGTGCATGGGAAGCGCGAAGCTGCATAGCCATAGACCCAAAAACCCTATGAAAAAAGTCTCCTCGTCCATGCCAGGAACGGCGATCTCTGAGAAAGGGACACTGGCAGTACCGGGGAGATAAAAATCCCGCTGCTCATTTTCCGATGAAGGTCGGCGGTCCAAGCCGAAACCAAAGGGGTCAGCAAGCTGAGCAAACTTCTCGCCCTGCTCTGATAGGAACTCTGGGCGGATAAAACGAGCAATGAAATCCGCGAAACTGACGCCCCGGTCGCCCGATTCCAAATGGAGTTCCTCATAAATCTCCAACACCTTCACCAAGCCCGGGTGCTGATGCTGAATGGCATTTTCCGGAGTTAAGTCAAATACAACCTGCTTGGTGGCAAAGACGTACTCATCAGGAGGAAGCAACTCTTCGTAGTGCTCCCCCCTCACTGGTAGACCTGAAATCTCAACAAATTCTTCCAAAGAGATGGAGACTTCCCTATCCGCTGTCAAGAAGGTGTGGGTGGGGATATTCCATTGTTCAATAAAGGCCTTTATCCACCACGTTGGAGGAGAGGGATACTCGAAAAGCGAAACGTAAACGGCCGAGTATAAACCAATCTTCGTCAGATGAGTCCTTTTCGCCGCTAAGATGTAACGGGCCCAGGGCAAATATCCAGCAAGCGGTCGCGGGATCAGTCCAATATTATAAGCCTGTCCCCAAGGGCGTGCTTCACCCTGACAAATTCGCCTCCCCAAGATGTCTATCGCCGGCGGCGGCTGCACTGGGATGGCACCAATGGCAGGCTGGAGGAGATCGTCAGAATTCCAATTTTTAACCTCCACGGCATACTCCACGGGGGGCTTGTCCACATAAGGGATCGTAACTATGGGCTCAGAGGGCGAAGCGGAACTGAAGCTGCGGCGGCCTTGGATGATTTGGCTGTACCACCTTCCCCACAGGTGAAGTCTCTTGCACTCAGGATCGTGATCTCTAATCAAGGCGAACACCACCCGGTCCACTGGTGCATGTGGGAACCCTCCTTCTGAGCGAACAAAAGGGAAAGACAAATCTTCAGACATGTTTCCTGTAGACAAAAAAAAAACGTAACCGTTAGTGTTCCAATGCTTCACATTTCAAAGGCCTACATCACACTACAATGCAGTGGGTAGGGGACCAAAGGGGGACCCACAAAATCAAGATGACGGCGCATCATTTGATAAGACAGTCCCATCATTGGATGAGACTGTCAGTCAATAAAAAGACCCCCAAGAGAATATCCTCATGGGGGGGAAAATCCCTAGAGACAAGGAGAAAATCTCCTCTTTTTAGAGCAAAGCTCTGTCACAGAGTGACATTTGTCAAACTCTGGTCTCAAAGGAATAAAACTTCTTAAAAAAGAGCCTAGCTCTGTAGTAGTAATAAAAAATTATAACTCCTAAGAATTAAAATTTTTGGGATCTTAAAGATCCATGAAAACTTTTAGAAGTTCTCTATTTGATCTATGAGCAGGGCTCTGTTCATGGGTTAAAACCCAGGAACAAGATCTCTGTAAATTTTTGAGAGCAAGGCTCTGTGGATGAAACCCCAAAGGGGTCTTCTTTAGATCAAAGATCTATGAGAGCAAGGCTCTGTTGAAGAAACCCCAAAGGGGTTTTTCTTTAGATCAAAGATCTACAAGAGCAAGGCTCTGTTGAAGAAACCCCAAAGGGGTTTTCCTTTAGACCAAAGATCTACAAGAGCAAGGCTCTGTTAATTAAAATTAATTTAAATTAATTTAAATTTCTACCTAAGAGTGATTCTAAGTTCTGAACTTCAAAGTTCTTGGGAAGAAGCAAGAGCAAGGCTCTAAGAGTTTTTTAAGCAAGAGCAAGGCTCTGAGCAAAAGTTCTTGAAACGGTAAAAAATTTTAAGGACCAAGGGTCCCATTTATAGACGCCTGCGTCTCTTCACCTGACCTCCATGATCCAATGGTCGGGATCTTGCCACCGCTGCACTCATGTGCGCGCCACGTGAGCGCAACGGTGGGGGGGCATTTGTTCCCCCAATCAGAGCAAGGCTCTGTTTGAATTTTGAAAATTCAAAATTGAGAAGCAACGCTTCAGATCCCGTGCGCTGCGCGCAATTTGCCACGTGTCAGAATTTGACTCGGCAGCAAATGCCCAAGGCAGTGCGTCCAATCAGAGCAAGGCTCTTTAATAAGCAAAAGCAACACTCAACTGCGCAAGCGCACCGCTGCGCGACACGTGTCTGCGCAGTTGCGCAAACACTGTTGCGCAAGTGCATCACAGCACGCCACGTGTCTGCGCAGTTGCGCAAGCACAACTGCGCAAGCGCACCGCTACGCGACACGTGTCTGCGCAGTTGTGCAAACACTGTTGCGCAAGTGCACCTCAGCGCGCCACGTGTCTGCGCAGTTGCGCAAGCACAACTGCGCAAGCGCACCGCTGCGCGACACGTGTCTGCGCAGTTGCGCAAACACTGTTGCGCAAGTGCACTGCAGCGTGACACGTGTCTGCGCAGTTGCGCAAGCACAACTGCGCAAACACACCTCTGCGCGACACGTGTCTGCGCAGTTGCGCAAGCTCAGCTGTGCAAGCGCTTCACTGCGCGACACGTGTCTGCGCAGTTGCGCAAGCACAGCTGCGCAAGCGCCTTACTGCGCGACACGTGTCACACGCTGGTGAGTTGCGCAACAACAGAATGAAGATTTAAGGAAATCTTTTCTGTTCTTGTTAAAACAAGAAGATTTCTTCTGTAAAACAGGGGCCTTTGGATCAAAAATCCAACGGTGGGGAAAATTTCCCAAATCATTCAGGAAAAGATTTATTGAACAAATTTAACTAATTTTGGAGCACTATAAAAAGGACCCCAAACCTCATTTCAATGATGATCTGGTTTTAAAAAAAAAGAAAGAAGAGAACTTTGGAGAACAAAAAAAAAAGAAGGTAAAAACCTTTTAAAAGAAGAAAGAATTCTCTTAGGAATAGATCATGGATCTAAGAAAAAGATCAATGATCTTCAGCAAATAAATAAAAATAATAAAAATGGTGCCTTGCACTTGCTATGAACCTTTGGTTCTCTGAGATAAGAAAAACAAGAAAAAAACTTGTTTTTTCTTAGATCTAAATCAAATAGTGCCTTGCACTTGTTTTATGAACCATCGGTTCTTGAACCTAAAAGGTTCTTAAATTAATAGTGCTTTGCACTTTCATGAACCTTTGGTTCTCTGAGATAAGAAAAACGAGAAAAAACTTGTTTTTTTCTTAAATCTAAATCAAATAGTGCCTTGCACTTGTTTTATGAACCATCGGTTCTTGAACCTAAAAGGTTCTCAAATTAACAGTGCTTTGCACAAATGCAATGCATTATTTAAAGGGCCAGGCCCAAATCAAAATGACCTGACAGGCCAAAATAAATTGCAAGGCAATAAAAGGGCAGAGCCCAAATAAAATTGATGCCTTGCATCATTCCTAAAAGGGAAGAGCCCAAAATAAATTGATGCTCTGCATCCTTTCTGGGCAAGGCCCAAATAAAAATAAAAAAAAGAAATGCAATGCAAAAGCAAATAAAATGTTGAACATTTCAACTGGACTTAGCCCAATTTTGGCCATAAGTCCTTAAATTAAATTGACTGAGCAAAATTGCTCTTCTGAATCAATTTACATCCGGTTCGAGGGTACATCTCCGAACTCCTTTGATATCCATCATTGTAATTCCTCAACGACGTCAAAGAGGTGACGGGTCCCAACGACCACACACCCATATGGACTGCGGGGTCCTTAAACTCGTGGACCGAAACGTCCTTAAACTAATATTGGACCGAAACGTCCTTAAACTAATATCGGACCGAAACGTCCCTAAACTAACATCGGACCGAGACGTCCCTAAACTAATATCGGACCGAGACGTCCCTAAACTAATATCGGACCGAGACGTCCCTAAACTAATATTGGACCGAGACGTCCCTAAACTAATAATGGACTGAGATGTCTCTAAACTAATATCGGACCACCACGTCCCTAAACTGGCACAATAGGGCCCAAACGCTCTTTTGTCGGATCTAAACGGTCCCGTCTAAGTTGATCTTAGCCCCAAATACGGTTAACGTGTCCTTAGATATTTAAATAAACGATAAAACTCCAAATCAACTTTGGTTCAAGGGTACATCTCTGAACTCCTCTGACGCCTGTCGTTGTAATCCCTCAACGACGTCAGAGAGGTGACGAGTCCCGACGGCCAGATATTAAATCGATCACTACGTCAAGTCGATCTTAGTCCAAAACAAGACTAACGTATCCTTGACAAACGTTTAAGGTGGTCTTAGCCGCAACGCGACTAATGTATCCTTAAACTAAAAACACCAAACCTAAATCTAAGAAAACACGGATTTGGACTAATCCACGTCCTACGGGCGACGGTATTATTCAGTCTCCGTATACAATCCACGGGCAACCACAAACAAAACAAACACACACGACACGAAGTGAAATTCTGGAGAAGGAGAAAGTTGTTACCGCGATGCGGTAGCGTAATTAACTGCAGGGGCTTGCGCCTGCAGGGAAGAGCGTCCCCACAATCAAAAAACCCCTCACCCTGAGAGGGAATCTGACGAAGTCTGCTACATCGGCCGCATCCGCCTAAACCTCCGATACACGGTGCCGTAAATCAACTTGGCATCTTCGGAGAGATAGACGGATAAAACCAAATAGCATCTGCCCCGAACCTCAGGCACGAACGTCCTAACGTCCCGGCCGCCGTTCGGAGGGGAACAGTGCTGCCCTTGAACTGTCTTGTGCATGGAACTGTTTGTTGATCTTCATTTGTTCCTTGAACTGTTAGGCGACATCATACGGATTCATCTATTTGTTGGTCGTAGTCTCACATTTGTAGCATCTTTTCACCATTTTCACTGTATTGTTCTGAGAACCTGTAACCTGCAACTATTTAGCAGACATGGATCAAAAGCACCTATTTATTTGTAAAATGATTAAGAATGGGGAATATAATAATGCAAAATTATGATATGAACAGGTACTAGGGATTTTTACCCGTCGCACCGTCGCGTTGGCCGATATATTCCCCGATATGCAATCTTGCTATTCAGGTAGCCCCGCGACTGTCGTGTCTCTGATCCCTTCGGGGCCTGGACAAGACGTCTTCAAGTAATCTTCCGGGTAATATTACCGTCGAAAGAGCAAGCGTTAGGGATATTCCATGTCGCTTTTTACTTGAGGTTAGGCTCGGTTTGGGAGCCCCGATGAGTCATGACCAATCCGCGCTGGAGTAGGATGATCTCTGATAGTCTTTCAGGTCTCATTCGAATTGCCGTCAAGACCCTGAAACTAGGGATCTTCCTTTGCTTCGTTGGTTGACATTGTGTCTGCAATATTGCGACGAATGTCGAGGTTTTCTTCGGGTTGTCTTTGAACCGTCGAGATTTGGAACTAGGGGACTTTGTCATGGCTCCGTTTATTGATGTCGCGTCTGTATCCTGCTGGAGGGGGGAAGAACGATGTTGTTGATCTCTAGGCTGTGGATGTTGCCGTCGAGACTTGGAACTAGGGACTTTGCCATGGCTCCGAGGTAGTCTCTAGTTTGTCTGTGAACCGTCGAGAATTGGAACTAGGGGGATTTGTCGTGGCTCCGTTTTGTTGACGTCGTATCTGCTTCTAGTTGGAACGAGAAGGAACGCCGTTATTGATTTTTAGGTTGTAGATGTAACCATTGAGATCTGGCTTCCCCTTGACGAAGCCTGGTGGGACAATATAGTTCCCTTTTCGTTTGTACCTATGGATTGTATGCAGGGGTCGATGTGAGCTCACCTGCAGGGCAAAAGTTTCATTTTTTTTGTTTCTTTCCGCGACGCACTATCATTTCAGCTTTTTATATCGCGAAAGTCGCTATTGCCCAATCATTTCGGCTATTTTTCGCGGTGCCCAATCTTTTTTTTTACTCGCTGCTTTTTATTGTGACTTGCCTAAACATTTCGGCTATTTTTATATGCATATATTTTGCTCGCTGATTTTTACTGCGAGTTGCCCAAACATTTCGGCTATTTCTTATGCATTTTTGCTCGCTGATTTTTTTTCTGCGAGTATGGAACTTGATATCTGATACCGATCTTAGCATCAGCATCGCTGCGGCTGGAATATTGCCAGGAGAGAATTATCATTTGCCGTGAAAAGCCTTAGAATTTGATACCGATTTAGGCATCGGTATCGCTACCACTGGGACATTGCCAGGAGCGAATCATCATTTGCCTTTGTCAATTCGAACAAAGGTAGCTTAGCAAACAGGGTTAGGATCCTGTCGACTAAGGCTTTTGACTTCATGAGCCATAAGGGTCTCATAAAGGTGTTTCTCCCTACGAGCCGTGAGGATCTCGTAGGTGTGTTTTCTCTTTAGGGGTCGTGAGGATTCCTAAGTGTATGTTCTCTTCTAAGTCGTAAGGATCTTACACGAGTTTTTTCTCCTTATAAGTCGAGAAGACTTACAAGTGTCGTTCACCAAATGGAGAAATTTCGCGCCGTTGGTGGGACTTGGTAGGGGAACGTTTATTTGTGCCCGTGGATTGTATACAAGGATCAATATTGAACTGCTTGTTGGGCAAACTATGGGGATGTGATGGCTTAAGAACAGGTTCAGATCCCTGTAACTTAAGGCTCTCGAATCTTATGAGCCGTGAGGGTCTCATAAAGGGGATTCTCCTTACAAGTCATGAGGATCCTGTAAGTGTAATTTCTCCTTAAGAATCGTGGGGATCCCTAAGTGTGTTGCTCCCTTGTGAGTCGTAAGGATCTCACGAGGGTATTTTCTCCTTACAAGGTCGAGAGGACCTTGCAAGTGTGCATGATTTTTTTTTACAAGTCTGCGCCCTTTCTGGTTTTCATGAACTCGCCGGCAGTCCTGCTGTTTTTACTCATGGAGCCCTTTCGGGTTTTCATCCGTGCCCATTCTGCTTTTGGACGTACCATTTTTTTTTTGCACGGATGGGACTTCACAAACCGGGATAGCTGCAGAGCCAGAGGGACTTAAGTTGCAATCCTTGCTGTTAGGAATTGTGGACCTGGATTCCACTGTCGCTAAGTTTTTGAGACGGCATATTTAGTTTAGGGACATCACAGTCCATCGTTAGTTTAAGGACATCTCGGTCCATAGCTAGTTCAAGGACGTTGCGGTCCATAGCTAGTTTAAGGACATCTCGGTCCGTTGTTAGTTTAAGGACATCTCGGTCCATAGCTAGTTTAAGGACATCTCGGTCCGTAGTTTAAGGACATCTCGGTCCATTGTATTTCGAGGCGAAGTTTCGCTGGATACTACTTATAAAGTTTGGACTCAGGGAGATAGCGAGTGGACACGAGCGTCGTCATCCATCACAAACCTGAGCCGTGACTTGTCAAGCGTAGTATTTCTTAAGGAACCGGCCGTTTATTGGCCGGAAGGGTCTTCGCCATGCTTATCCATGAGCAAGTAGGCCCCGCCTTGGTAGACCTTGTCTATGATATACGGGCCCTCATAATTCGGCTCGAATTTCCTCCGTTTGGAACGGTTAGGGATCATAGGTCTTTTTACGACTAGCACGAGTTCGCCTTGGCGGAATGTTCTTGGCCTAGTCAATCTTTCGTATGAGCGCGTCATCCTCGCTTTGTAAGCCTCTAGGTTTTGTTGTGCCATGAGACGAGTTTCATCAAGGGCGTTTAGCTCCTCAAGCCGAAGATAGGCATTCTCTTCGTCCGTTGGTTCGTACCGAACCGCCACTCATAGAGAGGGTAGCTCTATTTCCAAGGGAAGTACCGCTTCCGTGCCAAATATTAATGCAAATGGCGTTGTGTTCGTGGCCGTCTTGAACGTAGTCCGATAGGCCCAGAGAGCTTCATGCAATCTCTCGTGCCGGTCCTTTTTATTTCTGGACACCGTCTTCTTTATGATCTTCGTCAAGGTCTTGTTGAAAGCCTCAGCTAGACCGTTAGCTCGGGGATTATAGACCGAAGAGTATTTGTCACGACCCGAAAGAGCACGTGACTGGCCCTTGAACCATATGAAGCCTATAGGACTCCATCTGATCCAAGTAAGCCAAAAGCCCAGAAATCTAAAACCATTTTTGAGAATAAGTAAAGAAAACTGGTTTAAAGAAGTGAAGAAATACAGGTTTGAAATCAAGGTTTTTAAATAACTAAGCCGAAGGTACGTTTTGAAAACAATAAAGTCTTTTCTAAAAATTTCGGCAGAGTTTCTTTTGAAAAACTGGCCCCGAATGGGGTACAACAAGTATAACAATATGTATGCAACGATAATGGCATCCCCAAGCGGGAGCTAGCTCTTCGTCAATCGACGGTCACAACCACATATGCAGCAATAATATACAACGCCTAGTGGCGAGGATCAAATCCAAAGAAAACTCAAAAGCAATAAGAAAAAAACGCAATACTACTAAGCGCGACTCTAAGGTCGAAATAACATAAGTTTTGGTTGATGGAAATTCTAGATACAATGAAATAAATAAATACAATGATGGTTCTTGATGCGAAAGAATCCACCTACCAAAGCAAGTCACCCGCAAGAAGAAAGTGTGCCAGAAATGCCGCAATAGAACCTGTACGGCAGAACCTGCAAGAACTGTGGCACAACGGGGGTGAGTTGCCAACTCGTGAATAGAAACATCTACAAGCAGAAACCGAATGCAAGACATAAACCTAAGTCAACGATCAATAATATAATCCACAAGAGTACATCTGAGTGTAATAGGGTGGCAAGGTAACATCTAATCATGTATGTAGTGCCAGGTACTCAGGTAATCACATGTCATCAGTGTAAGGTATGTCTGCATGAAGTAACCATGAAGAAATATCAATGATATCAATACACATATATTAGCGTCCCATACCACTAATATTGGTGTAAGGGTATATATAACAGCGCCCTCATACCCTGTTATATATACAAATAAAGTATGATCAATGTAAAACCAGTCTGTATATGATCCAAGTCTGTATATAATCCATGTCTGTATGTATGTGGAACCCGTCCACTCGTCACCCACTGACGATAAGCATCAAGTATGCAAGTATGAGGATATAAACAATATCATGGAAAAACATCATGAAAACCCGTGCCTAGCATCGACACGTAAATCCTCATCCATATGGGGCTCCGTCGGCGGTATCGGCCCTCGGCCCCCGGCAGTACGAGTCAACCCATGTCCATCTCTGGGCTCCGTCTGCGGTATCGGCCCTCGGCCCCCGGCAGTACGGGTCAGCCCATCTCTCGACTGCGGCCGGTATCCTCCAGATATCCGCCGAGCTCAAATACAATCACCGGTAGGTACTCGCCCGCCTCCAGGCTCAATCGGCAAACCCATCGATAATCTCGCCGAGGGGAACCATACCGGGCCCACCACGAACCCGCAAACGGATCATCACCTCCTCGAATCGGGTTTCAAGCACACGTCTCAGCACCGAGAAAACGCTTGGTGGACGCACCGAAATATCATATCACGAGGTACCGGGTTTTCATAAAAGTGCATCTTTTCTTAAATAACCCCACGGTCCTCAAAAACCAGAAATCACATGAAAATCCAACATCAGGAAGTAAATCCAATGCGATGTGCTATGCAGTCAATCCATGACGTATGCGACATGTAAAGAACAGTAATCATATCGGAAATCATGCAACATGGAATAGTAATGTGCATATGTCGAAGGAAGAATCATCTCATGAATGCAATAGTACTACAGTGTAGTGGCATGGCAATTATCGATGATGAAGTGTGTGAGCCGGCAAATAGTGTACGTGGAACATACGCATCATCGATAATGGTGCTGGTGTCCTAACAGCATGATAATAATATAGCAATGAACATATGCCAGCAATGCGAATAGCATGAAGATGCAGAAATCTAGTAGTCAACACCACGGTGAAGTATCTACTATGCAACTACACCTAAGTATCAGGTCAATCAGGAGGGGTAGGTGTGGAAACCACCTAAATCTGAGTCGGTATATATATAAAGATATATAGTCGGTGATCTCGCCTCAATGTCATATCATAAGATATCCTCGAGTTATGAGTGCGGATCTATCATCAATATCGGCACGTACGGTAAATCATCGTACGGCATCCCCAAAAGCTGGGTAGGGGTCAACATCTCACTGTCTCATCACATAACAGATATCACCATCATCAGAACATATAGTCTGGAGTACTACTCTATGTCTAGTACAAAACGGTAACATCAGTAAAGTATGCATGCGGGGGTAAACACATATCCCAAGCCCGCAAGAATCACAAGTCATATCCCACATATGAATCGTATCAAATCACCGATCCCAGGGCACCAAGCCCACATCATCGACTCATCTCCAAAGTCATCACATATCATCAATCATAGTGCAAGTACAAGTGATAAGCAAGGGTGTGTGTATAGGTGTAATTCTATCTTAGGGTTCGCGACTATGAACTGCACTAGTCACTTCTAACCCTGTACTATCCATAATACACCTAATATCACGATAACTACATAATAATCTATCTACGGACTGCGGAGGTGCTATACGCCATCCACCCGACTTCCCCCTGTAGATATAATCTACTCACCTTGCTTCTCGTGTGCCAAAACCGATGTCGCTATCTTCACCTCCTTTGCCTCAACATCACGCGGGGTACCTACAAGTATATCACAATGCTAAAGCACATGAAAATCACATCGGAAACCAAAATAGCACACGCTACCCGCATAGGTAAAAACCTATCGACTCGCATGTAAACACAATCAAAATCCACTTGTCGTTGACGTCCAAACGCCACCCGACAGGAATGAATCACCAAATACCAAAATCCATGCTAAAACAAGTCCCAAATTATACACCAACATAGAAAAATCAACCCAGATTTCACCCTAGATGGAATCAGTCAAAACTAGACATACTCAGGGTCAAAACTAGAGGAAATGGGGGCATGCACAGAAAACGAGGCAATTCCTTAAAATACCTTATTTTAGAATTTTCCATAATTTTTCCCCATTTATCTGTATTTAATTATACCAGAATATTAAAATATTCATTAAAATAATATTAAATTATAAAATTTCCCAAAAATCATATTTTATTATTTTGAAGACGTTACAATCTACCCCCCTTAAAGAAATTCGGTCCCCGAATTTAAATTTAAACCCCCAAATACTAAAATATTTCAATACAAATTCCAAGTCATCGGGGCTCCGAAATCATCTATACATAAAACATCATAGCGCAATACATGCGCATGAGTACTGAGCAGATAACTCAAAAGCAACACTCCATCAAGCATCCGCAATCATCGGAGTTATGGTAACGACACAATGTCAAATCCAATACAAAATCAGTATGATATGGACCAAGACTATATATGTAGACACCCAATCTATACATGTAATTAGCTGATGCAACTGTATGCCAAATCTTTTTAAGTCGTTGTGCGATGCGCGTAACACTGCACAGTGGCGGACGTTTCTCATAAGAAAATAACTATATATGTGTATATATATCCTTTGTTTAATAAGCACGTTCCACCATTTTGAAAATAATCAGAAGGGTTTCCTTGTTTTTAAAACGTTTTGTGTCATATCGGACACGTAGGTATATACTGAGACTATAGCTCGCTTTTCGGAAATCCCTTCGATAACTATCGATGCATGCAAAATATATCCAGGCACTGTCCACTGACTAGTCCTGCTCAGTATGAAAGCAAATATCCCACATCATAAAAATGTACTGCTCCAAAAGGAATAAATTCCAAAAATGCACATAACACCACCCTGTGCGTCTGACGCGCACGGAAATCAAAATCCATATATGCGCTAAACATGTGCACAAAACAACATCTAGGTGCAACGGGTGTGCACGAAGCATCTGTCATAGACAACATGTGTGCCTGACAGCCAAAACAGGTGCATCTGAAATGCACGAAGAATCTCGATTTAGTGCATCTGGTGTGCCCCAAAATCGTATCTCAAAACATGCGCCCAACATGCGCGAAAATCCAAATCGGTGCATCCATCATGCACGAATGAAAATCTAGACCATGCGCACTCAATATGCACGGAATCACAAAATCCAATAGCAACGTCGAATATGCGTAAGTCAAACCCCAAAGCACGGAGTGCAAGAATCCACATCAATATCACAATCAAAATCGACATACCGAAAGGCATCAAATCGAAGTCAGGTGCAATCGTAATGCACAAAATATAAATCCGGTGCAACAAAGGCACGAAATATAAATCTGATGCGATAAACGCAAGAAACATAAAACTGGTGCGACAAATGCACGAAGTATAGAACTGGTGCATCCCATGCACAAATACCAAGCAATAACTCCAATACGTAAGCAGCAACACCAAGTGTATCCAGATATGAAGAAAATCATAAACGTGTGCAGCTGCGGGCACAAAACACATATCGATGCACTACAAGTACATATAAGCTATACCGAGTGCAAAATCAAAACACTAAAATTACATGAAACTCTGCTGGAAACGTAAATCAAATCACCAGCATAAAATAGGCATGAAATCGCAATCAACAGCTCAAGAGTAATAATTATGTACAAGGTATAAATACCCAGTAGGTGCAACCATGGTGCACAAAATCAAATATCATGAAACTCAGTCATCAAAACTAAATCATGCAAACAGAACGCCCAAAATACCGAAATCCAAAATGACGGATACGTGATAATCGAATCACAAAATCACAAATCATAAATACCGTCGTCGGTAGTTCCTCCTTCAAGGTCGAGAAGGAGTCGGTGCAATCCACTGCTAGCAGCGCAGGATATCTACCTGCCTCTTGCTCACGATCTGGCGTCCTCTGGCTCTCTGGGTCCTTATCTTCTCCGTGGATTTCCAATCTCACAGTCAACCGGCTCATCGGCCCTGTCAGATGTGCTAACGGGGACGATTCCGTTCTAGCACTTCTCTGATCACCTCTCGGTCAAACCTCACGACCACTCGTAAGGCAGCATATCACTGGCGTCGGCCTCTGGCTCTCTGAAAGCACGTCACACATCTGATCCTGGGTGCAATCATCATGGCAGCAATGTCCTGGAAGGGATCCTGCTCAAGGTCTCTTCCAAGCATGCCTATGCCGATCTGTACAGAGGCTGGCCTTCCTGCACAACCTCTTCTCGCTCAAAAGACACCTGTGTCCTCAGCACAATATTTTCTCAGAAACTGGTCACATCCCAACGTCTCTGTAAGCATATCAGGTCTCTAGTCTCGACGGGAAGCAATGACAGCTCGTCAGTGTCTCACACGAACCTCTTGTTCCACCTGTATCTATCGCCGTCCATTATGGCGTCATGCTAAGCTACGATGCACCGCACTGTTCTCGGCCGCAGTCAATCTGAAGTCTCTCATACGGACTCGAAATCGCGTACTCTGTAGCTTCATCATTCCGTAGAAGATGTCAGGCCGAACTGGTCCTCGGGAACACGTCCCAACCATCGGAGGAATACTTATCACTCGTCCGTCCTTGGTCAATCCGCAACGCATCTGGGTAAGTTCCTTTATCCGAACTTAGTCGACTACCCCGTCGACAATGCCGAACTCTGTCCTGCTGGGTGTGCGCAATACGACCACTCCTGGTCTAGGTCTTCTCGTATCGTACTCCAGAAAGGTCCTGTCGAGGTTCCTTCTCAAATCTCAAACCTGCCGAAATGCCCGGAAGTCGTCATCCGATGCTGAAGCTAAAGCTCATTCCGGAACGGCTGCATACATATTGCGCTTCTTTCTGGAAGATCTATCCACATACCACGCCTCGGGGTACGTATCACATCTCTGATGTCAGCGGAGTGGGACGTCATCTCGTCGAAATATCTTGCGAACTCTTTTCTTCACTCTGCGTCAATGTCGACTGATTCGGACTCGTCTCATCATGGCTGCATGTACTGTGCTCCAACGGCTATGCTCGCATCTGGAGTCTCCCAAGCAGTGTCCCATCACGATATCCGAAGATGTCGAACCATCCGATCGACTCGCCAGATCCTCATAATCCCCCAAGAGCTCACATCTCGGGTACAGTTTAATAGTATCGAGTACATGCCACAGCGTCGGTGGTCCAGCCGTAGAAGGGCAAACCCAAGCCACACTAATGGCGCCGAGGAACCGCCGCAAACCCGAAGGTTCAAAGGCTTTCACACGGTCATTAAGTCGAGTTAGGGTTTCATTCTTCTAGAGGGTCCATAGAATCACCTGCATGTCTTTCCGTATACTTTAAACTTGGAAAATAGGTTCCTGACATTCGATCGTCTCTATCGACTCTCAACGAACCTGCGTGAAGTCGTCTCTATCTGGAATCGATCCACCTGATGACTCGCATCGGGTAAGCAAACTCACCACACGTCCTAGTCATTCATCCTCGGTGACTAGCGACTCGCTATCATAACTCCAAGAACATGCTCATGCTGCAGTAGCTCCAACCATCTGGGCGATATCTCGTCATTTGTAGTAGCAACTGGCTCATACGCCTGTACGCCAAACAACGCCTCAATCCTCCAGGAAAGGCAATACATAAGCGGTCATCTCTGAGTCGGTCTGCTCTAGATCTGAGTAAGACTCTCCACACTGGAAATCTTCAACTCGTCTGGGCCCGCTCTGGCGCAAAATCGGACGAATCACCTTCGTCTCTCAAATCGGGTAGACTAGCTATCATCAGTCGCATGACTGCCCGAAAGCTCCGGCAATCTCAGCTCGTAAGCTCCGAAAGCAACATCCTGTCAATCTCAGCCACAGCTGGTCCATCTGTCTGCATGGTAGGCGACATCACAATCTCTGAGGTATGCTGTACATCAACAGTCTTCTCTCAACTGGCAGCTCTAACAATGGCCCGATCATCCGGTGCAAGACCAAGCACTCGCCTCCACTAGAGGTCACAATCACCAACACTAACTCGAGACGTTCCCATGTCACCAGAAAACACAATGGTCGGCCCTCGTACCAAACGAGCTCACACCGGCCGTAACCCTAGCAGCAGCCCAAACTGCGCTCAAACATGGCGACAGGAACCTCAGTCGAGTATCAAAGAGAGCACATCAATGGCAAGAAAGGAAACAACAGATCCAAAGTGGATACATGATCATAGGAAGGAACAGCATCAATGGAGGTATGATCATGAAACTAATAGAATCGGGGATCTCAAATGGATGTATAATCCAGGATATGAAGAGAATCACTGATCTCGAAAGTATGTACATCCTATGGTTCCTTAAGCGGAGTGGCGTGTCGTAAGTATGCCGCGGAACATACCAACGGTACGTCACTCTACTTTAGTCACCTAATCCATCAACCAAGGGTCATCCTAATACGACGAATGTTCGGGTCGAATACCCCCTCGACCAAGTCTAAGTTCCGTAAGGTCAAGCCTAAGTTTCGTATATAAACAACGCCCTAGGCTCCACATAGTCAAACTCAGACTCGAACCAAGGTCAACCTAGCGCTCTGATACCAACTTTGTCACGACCCGAAAGAGCACGTGACTGGCCCTTGAACCATATGAAGCCTATAGGACTCCATCTGATCCAAGTAAGCCAAAAGCCCAGAAATCTAAAACCATTTTTGAGAATAAGTAAAGAAAACTGGTTTAAAGAAGTGAAGAAATACAGGTTTGAAATCAAGGTTTTTAAATAACTAAGCCGAAGGTACGTTTTGAAAACAATAAAGTCTTTTCTAAAAATTTCGGCAGAGTTTCTTTTGAAAAACTGGCCCCGAATGGGGTACAACAAGTATAACAATATGTATGCAATGATAATGGCATCCCCAAGCGGGAGCTAGCTCTTCGTCAATCGACGGTCACAACCACATATGCAGCAATAATATACAACGCCTAGTGGCGAGGATCAAATCCAAAGAAAACTCAAAAGCAATAAGAAAAAAACGCAATACTACTAAGCGCGACTCTAAGGTCGAAATAACATAAGTTTTGGTTGATGGAAATTCTAGATACAATGAAATAAATAAATACAATGATGGTTCTTGATGCGAAAGAATCCACCTACCAAAGCAAGTCACCCGCAAGAAGAAAGTGTGCCAGAAATGCCGCAATAGAACCTGTACGGCAGAACCTGCAAGAACTGTGGCACAACGGGGGTGAGTTGCCAACTCGTGAATAGAAACATCTACAAGCAGAAACCGAATGCAAGACATAAACCTAAGTCAACGATCAATAATATAATCCACAAGAGTACATCTGAGTGTAATAGGGTGGCAAGGTAACATCTAATCATGTATGTAGTGCCAGGTACTCAGGTAATCACATGTCATCAGTGTAAGGTATGTCTGCATGAAGTAACCATGAAGAAATATCAATGATATCAATACACATATATTAGCGTCCCATACCACTAATATTGGTGTAAGAGTATATATAACAGCGCCCTCATACCCTGTTATATATACAAATAAAGTATGATCAATGTAAAACCAGTCTGTATATGATCCAAGTCTGTATATAATCCATGTCTGTATGTATGTGGAACCCGTCCACTCGTCACCCACTGACGATAAGCATCAAGTATGCAAGTATGAGGATATAAACAATATCATGGAAAAACATCATGAAAACCCGTGCCTAGCATCGACACGTAAATCCTCATCCATATGGGGCTCCGTCGGCGGTATCGGCCCTCGGCCCCCGGCAGTACGAGTCAACCCATGTCCATCTCTGGGCTCCGTCTGCGGTATCGGCCCTCGGCCCCCGGCAGTACGGGTCAGCCCATCTCTCGACTGCGGCCGGTATCCTCCAGATATCCGCCGAGCTCAAATACAATCACCGGTAGGTACTCGCCCGCCTCCAGGCTCAATCGGCAAACCCATCGATAATCTCGCCGAGGGGAACCATACCGGGCCCACCACGAACCCGCAAACGGATCATCACCTCCTCGAATCGGGTTTCAAGCACACGTCTCAGCATCGAGAAAACGCGTGGTGGACGCACCGAAATATCATATCACGAGGTACCGGGTTTTCATAAAAGTGCCTCTTTTCTTAAATAACCCCACGGTCCTCAAAAACCAGAAATCACATGAAAATCCAACATCAGGAAGTAAATCCAATGCGATGTGCTATGCAGTCAATCCATGACGTATGCGACATGTAAAGAACAGTAATCATATCGGAAATCATGCAACATGGAATAGTAATGTGCATATGTCGAAGGAAGAATCATCTCATGAATGCAATAGTACTACAGTGTAGTGGCATGGCAATTATCGATGATGAAGTGTGTGAGCCGGCAAATAGTGTACGTGGAACATACGCATCATCGATAATGGTGCTGGTGTCCTAACAGCATGATAATAATATAGCAATGAACATATGCCAGCAATGCGAATAGCATGAAGATGCAGAAATCTAGTAGTCAACACCACGGTGAAGTATCTACTATGCAACTACACCTAAGTATCAGGTCAATCAGGAGGGGTAGGTGTGGAAACCACCTAAATCTGAGTCGGTATATATATAAAGATATATAGTCGGTGATCTCGCCTCAATGTCATATCATAAGATATCCTCGAGTTATGAGTGCGGATCTATCATCAATATCGGCACGTACGGTAAATCATCGTACGGCATCCCCAAAAGCTGGGTAGGGGTCAACATCTCACTGTCTCATCACATAACAGATATCACCATCATCAGAACATATAGTCTGGAGTACTACTCTATGTCTAGTACAAAACGGTAACATCAGTAAAGTATGCATGCGGGGGTAAACACATATCCCAAGCCCGCAAGAATCACAAGTCATATCCCACATATGAATCGTATCAAATCACCGATCCCAGGGCACCAAGCCCACATCATCGACTCATCTCCAAAGTCATCACATATCATCAATCATAGTGCAAGTACAAGTGATAAGCAAGGGTGTGTGTATAGGTGTAATTCTATCTTAGGGTTCGCGACTATGAACTGCACTAGTCACTTCTAACCCTGTACTATCCATAATACACCTAATATCACGATAACTACATAATAATCTATCTACGGACTGCGGGGGTGCTATACGCCATCCACCCGACTTCCCCCTGTAGATATAATCTACTCACCTTGCTTCTCGTGTGCCAAAGCCGATGTCGCTATCTTCACCTCCTTTGCCTCAACATCACGCGAGGTACCTACAAGTATATCACAATGCTAAAGCACATGAAAATCACATCGGAAACCAAAATAGCACACGCTACCCGCATAGGTAAAAACCTATCGACTCGCATGTAAACACAATCAAAATCCACTTGTCGTTGACGTCCAAACGCCACCCAACAGGAATGAATCACCAAATACCAAAATCCATGCTAAAACAAGTCCCAAATTATACACCAACATAGAAAAATCAACCCAGATTTCACCCTAGATGGAATCAGTCAAAACTAGACATACTCAGGGTCAAAACTAGAGGAAATGGGGGCATGCACAGAAAACGAGGCAATTCCTTAAAATACCTTATTTTAGAATTTTCCATAATTTTTCCCCATTTATCTGTATTTAATTATACCAGAATATTAAAATATTCATTAAAATAATATTAAATTATAAAATTTCCCAAAAATCATATTTTATTATTTTGAAGACGTTACACTCCAATCTATATTATGCTGCTGTGCAATGCGACTGATTTTATGGCTTCTGTAGGCTGGCCCATTATCCGAGATGATCTGTCGCGGAGTGCCGAACCGGTAGATGACATGTGTCTTGAAGAAACGGAGGATGTTCTCCGTCTTCACCTCTCTCAGTGGTATTTCTTCTGCACACTTGGAGAAGTAATCGGTTGTTGCTAGTATGAACCGATATCCCTTGGATGATGCTGGTTCGATGGGCCCGATTATATCGGTCCCCCACATTTCGAAGGGCCAGCTAGCCAGCGTTGGGTGTAGCGGATTTGGATGCTGGTGGATGAAGTCTCTGTGAATTTGGTACGAGTGACACTGCTTCGCATATTTGAGACAGTCTTGAATCATCGTGGGCCAATAGTAACCCATTCTTTTGATCTTCAGCTTCATCTTTGGCCCAGCCTGATGGGAACCGCAGAGTCCGTCGTGAGTTTCTTGGACGACCCTCTTTGCTTCTTCCGGTCCCAGGCATCTCAACCATAAACAGTCGAATGATCTCTTATAAATAGTATCATTGACGAAGGCGAAAGACAGGGCTCGCTTCATGAGCTGATGTCTTGAGGACGCATCTTTGGGCGTTTGATGAGATTTGAAGTAATCTATGAAGACTTCTCTCCAATCCGTAGTCTTTTCTTCATCTTGTATTCGGCAGACTATTTGTTTGGTCGCTCCCCTTCTTTCAGACGACTTCAGAGATATTTCTGCTGGCGTGAGAATCCGTCAGCTCCGCACAATGATCCTTACTTCATCGAGGTTTTCGTCGGCCAGTTCTTTAGCGAGCTTGGCTAACCTATCAGCCTTGCTATTTTCCGTCCACGGTATGCATTCCAAGATGTAAGAGAGGATTTGAGTCAGTAATTGCTGCACTCTCTCGCCATATTTTACCAACTCAGGTTTACACGTCTGATAGTCGCCATTTACTTGACTGACGACCAGCTGGGAGTCTCCATATATGAGGAGGTTTTCGATTCCCATGTCAATGGCGATCTCGAGACCTGCTATCAAAGCTTCATATTCCGCCTCGTTATTTGTTCTTGGCTCCGTTAAGGAAAGGGCGAAATGCATTATCCCTCCTTGCGGAGTTACGAGGATAAGACCCACTCTGGCTTCGATTATGGGGGTGCTTTGCTTTCGCTTCTTCAAGGAGGACGCTCCATTGAAGTAGAGTTCCCATCGGGTCTCATTCTCTTCTTTCTCCCTGTCAGTTGCATCAAATGTGTGTTCGTCCGGCAATTCGCACTTTAAGGGAGAGTTGGCAGGTATCGGATGCTTAGCTAGGAAATCGGCAATGGTATGGCCTTTTATTGCCTTGAGGGGTCGATATACTATCGAGAACTCCATCAAAAGGAGGGCCCATTTGGCAAGCCTTCCTGTTAGCATGTCTCTTGACATTAAATACTTGAGAGGATCCACCTTTGATATGAGATGGACCTCATGTGCCAGGCGTAATGTCGGAGCTTCGTTACCGCGAAGATCAATGCCAGGCAATGTTTTTCGATTGGGGAGTAGTTGTTTTCTGCCCCCAGGAGAACTCGACTCAAATAGTAGAGAGCTCTCTCCTTTCCCTGATCGTTCTCATGTGCCCATAGCGCGCCTAACGAACCTTCGAGGGCTGTTGTGTACAGGATGAGAGGCTTTCCCTTGACCAGAGCAGTCAGTACCGGCGGGTTCTGCAGATATTGCTTGATTTCGTCCAGTGTGCTTTGGCATTTGCGATCCCAAACGAACGGGGTTATTTTCTTCATTAAATGACTGTAGGTGCGGCATTTGCCGGAGAGGTTAGCTATGAACCGCCGGATATACGCGAGTTTTCCTTGGAGAGACCGCGGTTGCTTGAGAGTTCTTAGTGAAGGCATTTCCATAATCGCCTTGATCTTCGACGGGTCTATTTCGATGCCCCGGTGTCGTACGATGAATCCTAGGAATTTTCCTGAGGAAACTCCAAACGTGCATTTCAGAGGGTTCATCTTCAGGTTGTACTTCCGAAGGCGCTGGAACACTATCTTCAGATGCTCCCAGTGCTCTACGTACGATTTGCTTTTCACCACGAGGTCGTCAATATAACATTCGACAATCTCGTGTATGAGGTCATCAAAGATCTTTGTCATGGCCCTCTGGTAAGTGGCGCCAGCATTCTTCAGACCGAAGGGCATCACTTTGTAGCAGAATATGCCTAGCGGGGTCCGGAAAGCAGTGTGCTTTTGGTCTTCAGGATGCATCTTGATTTGGTTGTACCCTGATGATCCATCCATGAAGGAGAAGACTTCATGGGTGGATATGTTATCGTTTATCATCTCGGTAACAGGCACTGGGAAGTCATCCTTCGGACAAGTTTTGTTGAGATCCCGAAAATCTACGCAGATGCGTACTGTCCCATTTTTCTTCATTACCGGAACGATATTGGCGATCCAGACAGGGTATTGAACTTCTTGGATGATGCCGGAGTCGATTAGCTTCTAGACTTCGGCATTGATACTCATCTCAAGCTCGAGCCGCATTCTTCTTGGCGCATGTTTGACCGGCTTGACGGCGATATCGCTAGTTTATGCACAGCTATCTCTGGATCTAATCCCGGCATCTCGGAATAGTTCCATGCGAAACAGTCTTTATATTGCATAAGCACGTCCTTTAACGAGGCTACTTGTTTCTCAGACAGTAGCTCACTGACGAACGTTGGCCTTGGGTCGTTTGCCGTCCCCAAGTCGATTTTTCTCAAGTTGTCTGCTGTGGTGTGTATCCCATCTTCCAGCTCTTTTGGTGCCGGTGGAAATTCTGAGATCACCTCGTTCTCATCTTCATTTTTGAAGCACTGGGGGAGGTCGTTCGTATTCTCGTGCTCTCCTTCTTTTGAGAATGTTATCATATGGCAGGTACGAGCTCGTTTCCAAGCTCGATGCCGATCTAGACTTTCCCTCGCAGCGTAGGTCGCTTTCGGCTCATGCTTTCATGGTGAGACTACCCTCCAACTATCGGATAGAGAAAACTTGCCTTGCTGATACTGATCTTCAACCCAGTCTTTGAAGGTGAAGCAGTCTTCAAGAGGATGTCCCATCATTCGGTGGTAGGAGCAATAATCCGGGTGATGGACCTCGTCTATTTTTTCGGGGCGCTGAGACTCCGGGAGCACCATCATTTAATATTTCATGACAAGGTCGAAGATTTTCCTTGTCTTGTCTTGAGGGAAAGAGTACTCCCGGCCCATCTTTTTCATAAAAGACGGATTCCGGCTGACTTTTTCTCGATCGCGTGATTTCTTGGATCCGCTTCGCTGTTTTTGAACGTCATTCTCGTTCTTTACTTTATTGTTGCTTCTACGTCAGGCTTTCTTTTTGCCACAAGAGCGCACCACGGGTTGAGGGTGAAGGGGATCGTCATCCTCCGTACCCTGCTGAATGATACGTTGCGTCCTGACCTTCTCGTAAATGGCCGTTTCGCGGCTATAGTCATCCTGAACCTTTTGACCCGCTTCTCTTATTAGCTTGTCAATCTGTTCTTCGAATGACGGGCTTGGTATTCTTCCGGCGGGGTCTCACTCTGGTTTGACATCAACGCCATCTGGAAATGCATTTGTTTCTCTATCGGAATTATTTATGACATGGCAGCCATGGAATCGCTCCCTTTTATTGGACCGGACGTATCCAAGGCTGGTCCTCTCCATTCTCCCGTTGGGCATCTTCCGCTGAGTCCCGGGAACGTCCCAAATCTTGTTATAGAACTGGGCTTGTTGAGCAGTCTGTTTGAAGGGTACGCCTTGGCGTCTCAATAGCCTTTTCAGTCCCTCCGCGTAGTATCTGGGCAGACGGATTGGTTGAAGCCTGTCAAGCGCAGGTTCGGCACCGTGCCATACTTCTTTCTCCACTTTAGTCTCCATGGATTGGTAGAAAAGGATCACCTTCTCATCTCTTTACTTAGGAGGGACGTAGAAGGTCTGCAGCTCTTGTACGTTGTACATATCAAGTGCATCAAGTTCTTTGTAATGCCTCTGCGGGACCAGGGTAATCTGTAGACTCTGGTCAGCTCCAGCAAAGGTCTACATTGGCGGGCGGACGGAGAACACAGCGTTGGCCTCGTCCTCATAGTCACTGCCAAAGACCAGCATAGGAGCAGATGGTCGTGGCCTATTGCGTTGGGGTTGTCCCGCGTAGACCATCTCTTCATCTTCTTCGGTATCGCTCCCGAATATCAGGATAGGGGCGATGGATTTTTGTTTATTCTCCGGTTTACGACATATTTCCATGTCTTTGAAGTCTGGTAAGAAGTACCTGGTGTCTTCATATTTGCGAACTTCATTTACGGAGAATGGGTTCAGCTCCCCTGTGACTGTGCACTCGAGGCCGTCCTTGAAGTACTTCATACACTGATGTTGTGTAGAAGGGATGATGTTGTACTCATGTAACTAAGGCCTTCCGAGCAGAGTGTTGTAGCAAGTCTTAGCATCAATGGCATGGAACTTGATGTCAGTAACGAGCAGCACGAAGCGTAATGTCGGTATTACAGACCCGAGCGTTTGTGATGATTAAGAGTCAAATCCGGAGATTGTAATTTTATCCCGAGCCAAGTGTTGAATGTTCATGCAAATCTCCTTCAGTACTCTTACATTGAGAAGGTTGATGGAGGACCCATTGTCGACCAAGATCTTCCCTATCTTGATATCATGAAAATACCCGGTTACATACAACAGATGGTTGTGCTCGCACATTCCGAGAAGAAGGTATTCATCGCTGAAGGTGATGTCAGCCGTGTGGACTACTTCCAGCTCGTCCTTCATCTTTTCTTCCGCCAGGAAGGCTTGAAACTGGTCGGGCTCTTGTAACACCTTGATCAGGGAATCTCGTGCCTCTTTAAACAGGAGAAGGGCATCCAAGATGCTCAATTGTGAGGGTATCTTTCTCAGATGTACCAGGACATTGTAATCCACCTTGTTCTTCTTGAGCGGGTCCTTGGCTGTGAGTTCTTCTACAACTCTATCATCGAAAGCAATCTCCTCAGGGACTTTTTCCTTTCCTTTGTCCATTTTGCCCAAACCTTTATTTGAAGGTTCGAGATTCTTTTCAGGCAACGTACGGTTACGCAGCCGAATGTTCTCACAGTTCTTCAACTCCTTTTCTTTTTCAGAGGTGGATTCCTTGAAGAGAGGGCCGAGCGCTATTTCTTCATCAGAATCACTCCCGAAGATAAGAACTTGAGGTTTTGCTCTTGTCGGGATGGCATCAACCATATGACAGTTACCGGCTGTTCCTTCACGCTCGTCTGTCGCATTTCTCTGTTCCCGACGGGTTTTGCGCTTCATTCGCTTAAATTTTTGTCGATGGGCAACGTATCCCTGCCACCACTTCTTGAAGACATTACACTTTTCGGTACGGTGCGTGACCTTTCGATGGTATAAGCAGTAGTTCGGATGTACATCCAGTTCTTCGGGGCACATACTCCCGGAAGTATTTTCTTTGAAAGGTGGCAGCTTCATTCCCATTGACAGAGCTTTGGTGAACTGCTTCCTTATCTTGATTCTGCTCTTGCCGGTGGCAAGGGTACTTTGATTCGGTTGAGGTACTTTATGGGTTCTAATCACCGGAGCTTTTTCAACTTGACGCCAACGCTTAGCCTTTTCGTAAATGGCCGCTTCACGTTCTTGATCAGCTTTGCTCTTTTGAAGAGCTCCGTTCAGCAGCTTGTCGATGAGGTCATCTGAAGGTTCCATGAAATTTGGTTCTGGATCTGCCCCCAGTTTCTCTTTGTCAGGAGCTTCTTTGCCATTTATCAATGAGTGAGAGATCATGTGGCAACTCGCTACATAATCCTCGGGTTCTTCTGACGAGTCTTCTCCTTCATCAAAGTCACTGTTTCCATCTTCAAGAACATGTTTGAAGAACTCTTCCAGTGTGATTAGGGTCCGTACCTCTTGGTTGTATTCCTCCAGTGCATCGATGTATTTCTGCAGACCCGTACGATTTCCGTCGAGCTGCACGTGCTTCTTGGCCTTCTTCTTTTTCTTTGAAGACTTCGGAGGCTTGGCCTAGAGGGTTTGTCCATCGTTACCAACTTTTGGCGTTCGGCGCGGTTTCAGCATTCCGTCAATAATCTCAGGCTCCAGCGGGCTCTTCCACCTAATCGTCGGGCATGCTTGAAAATCCTTCAGCATTCTTTTAGTTTTAGCTAAAAAGACCACTTCCCACGGAGCTTCCTTTACAAATGAGCATGATGCCCCCGGGGTATCCACCTTCTTAGGAGCGTGCTGCTGCGGTGGGTTCACCTTCTAGTTTTCGGACAGCGCGAACTTACCTTGTTGGTACTGGTCTTCGACCCAGTTTTTAAAGATGTAGCAATCTTCGATAGGGTGGCCCACTATTCGGTGGTACGGGAAGTAATTAGGATTGTTGACGTCACTCGATTACAGTGGGCGTCTCGGATCTAGCAGAGTGATGAGCCTGTTGCGCACCGCTAGTTCGAATAATCTCCTTGTCTTATCTCGGAGAAACGAGTAAGGACGTCTCAACTTTTCTCCAAGGGATCTTGGTTTATTTTTTTGGTGAGCAACCGGTTTTGGGTCACCCGGTTGTTGTTGAGCGTTGGCGACGAAGGTTGCTTTCCCTTTGCCCTTTTCATTTCGAAGATCTGTCTTTGAAGAGGACGGCCTATAGCCCATCTGGTCCATTTGGGCCAATTTGTCAATCAAGGCCTGGAAGGTGGTCGGCTTGAAGAACATCATGAACTGGGATATAGTCGCCTGAGGATCAAGGGTCCCCACGAACATGCCCACAGCGGGAACTTCTTCTATGCGTTGTTCACACATTGACCATAGGTTACGCCACCGGATTGCGTATTGAACCCAGGTCTCTCCCGATTTCACCTTGGCGTTGATTAATGTCGTGATCGGGGTGCGCTTGCGAACCTTTGTGTAAACAGTAGCTCCATTTCTGCAAATGTCTTGATGGAATAATTCGGAAGCTCTAAATACCATTCAAATGATATATCCGCCAAGCTGCCAACGAATTAGCGAAGCAATAATTTGTCATCGCCCCCGGTGTTACCGCACAAAGCTCTGAATTGAGCAACATGTTGGTGCAGATTGCTCGTCCCCTTATACACAAGGAATTTGGGGATCGTATATTTTGGCGGGTACTTAATTTGGTCGTACCAGCCTGGGTAAGGTCTCCCAGTTCTAACGACCTGGCCCGCCGCTTCGTTCGCTTGATGAGCTCGTATTTGTTGAGCTATGTAGTCATCAAGGGTAGCTTTGGAGATCATCTCCTTCCTGGCTGCTCATAAAGCTGGAGGAGGGTTTCTTTCGTCTTCAATGATTATTGGAGGGTCTTCAGCTGGAGGATCCGGCTAGATCATCATCCCAACCATGACTTGGAACAGAAGCGCCATCTGTTTTATATTAGCTGCTTATTCCGCGGCCTCTTTATCTTTCTTTTCAAGCACCCTCCGTAGGAATTCGGTGTCGGCCTCCTGCTCCTGGCGTTGTTTCGATGATACTTCCGGGATTTCTTTCTGCCCAGTAAGTGCGGCCATCCTTGTCAACATTTCCTGGAGCTTTTGTTGTTGCTCCTGAGCTTTCGTCACAGACCGTGTGAGTGGTCGATGACTCATGGAAGCATGACTATCCTCTTTTCCGGATGCCATATGGACGGTATGCACAACCATGCCCCCAGACTTGGGGCGTTTGGGTCCACTGCCTTTGATATTTGCCGCCGGCATGGGGATCTTCTCCGGCATTCTCCTCTTATGGGAGGTCGAAGTTGAGGGGGCCGTTGCGGCAAGCACCCATGTAGATGATACCTTTCGTGGTATGGCGGAGGGATGGTCCTCCTCTTGCTGAGCCTTCGTCTTCTTCGGTCGGCGAGAGTAATCTTTGTCAATTACAGAGTCCTGGACTTTCCACCAAACTCTGTGGATCTTGGAGGACAACCGCTGAGGAGGTTGTTCTGGCTTCACCTATGTTGTGTTTTCGACAGGCGGAGGAGACTTCTTCAAGATGGCGGTTGGAGAGTTCTTGCGCACCCTCCTGAGCAGCTCGAAGTTGATCCTAGTTGGAACAGCAGCATTAATTTCCACCATTGGAGCTGGTGGGGTAAGTCCAGAGGGGGAACTGCCCCCAGCTTTCCTCACTCGGCGCCAGTGGCGACGTCGATCGTGTCTTGCGGATGGGATCACCTCAGTTGTAGAAGCGACCTTGTCATGCCCCTTGCTTTGATGAGAGGCTGCTTTTGGTGCCAACCTGTCGAACACTGACGTCCGTTGAGAGGGAACGTCTAACCTGTCGAAGACTGACTTTCGAATAGGGGAAGCACTTGTAACGACCTCACCCGTAGCAGGAGTTGGAACGACCAGTCTTGCGAAGACCGATCCCTTAGCAGGAGAAGCCCCTTTGATGACTTCGTTTACCGGAGCTGGAATGGATATCCGCTTCGGGATAACCCCTTCAGGTATTGCGGATCTCTTTACAGGCCCAGTGGAGTTTTGGCTCAGCCTATCGAAGACTGGAGTGGCAGACTTGGATGACCCATTGAGAGGGGCCATGGTGGTTGCGAGCCGATCAAAGACCGACTTCTTTGGGGCTTCTTGTGATGGCATTGAGGAATTGAAGCTCATTGGTGGGAGCATGGTTCCGAAGAACAGTCCAGTGGTGGCCTGAGTCATCTGTTCCACTGGCATTGTGAAGATGGAGGCCGCTTGGGGCCCATAAGTCACTCCTCCAGCAGGGACGGAGTGGGAGTTACTATTGCAATTGGTGCGGTTGGAAGCCATCGATGTCATCTTCTCTTCTGCACAGAGTAAGACACCAAATCTTAGTACCTTGAATCCAGGGGCAACCATATTAAACTGTGATTCGTTCGCGAACACGACACACGAAGTGTGGAGTAGAAAGAGGAAAAGGTCCCACCAGGCGTGCTAGAATTTGTTTACCGCCGAAAGCCGGGAAAGACAAACGTCTCGCCTGCATTTGGGGGAAGATACTATTTGGTTTTATCCGTCCACCTCTCCAAAGATGCTAAGTTGATTTATGGCACTGTGTATCGGAGGTCTGGACGGATGCGGCCATTGTAACAGACTTCGTCAGATTCCCCCTCGTTGTGAGGGGGTTTTGATTGTGGGGACGCTCTTCCCTGTAGGCGCAAGCCCCTGCAGTTAATTACGTTACCGCGTAGCGATAACCACTTTCTCCTGCTCCAGAAGGTCACTTCGTGTCGTGTGTGTTTGTTTTATTTTTGGTTGCCCGTGGATTGTATGCCGAGACTAATTTATGTTGTCGCCCGTAGGGCGTGGATTAGTCCAAATCCGCATTTTCTTAGATTTGGGTTTGGTTTGATTTAAAGATTGTTACCTTGTTTGAGATTAACATCGACTTAAATATTTGTTAAGGATACGTTAATCCGATATTGGACTAAGATCTACTTAACGGGATTCGGGATCACTTTTGATCCAATGAAAGAGCATTTGGGCTCTATCGTTTTAGTTTAAAGACGTTGCGGTCCGGAAAATTTGACAGAAACTTGGATTCACGTTTTGATGTTTCGGAGTTATTTCGGTTTCATAGTTTTACACGTTGTCTAAACTGTTAGCTAAGGTTTAGTAGGCTCTGATACCACTGTAAGTCGATGTCGCGCACCCCGTGGGTTTGCGGGGAGGCGGAAGGCGTAAAAAACGATTTTTACAGACGTCGCGACACCGACTTGAACTCCAGGATTGATGCTAAACCCTAACTAACCAAACTTGTGTGAGGTTTAACTACTCGGATAAAAGTTATACCTCACGATACCATGTCCTTCGTGTCTTCTTGCTGCTGTCCTCCTCCTCGTCATAAGCTCCGAGGATCGTAACGGATCGATGCTTCCTAGTCGGCCTCCTCGAGTCAAAGACGATCCACCCGAGAGTCTATAGTACGAGCTCCAACCTCAAATCCGAAGTAACTACGGCACCTAGTTCGCTAAACTAGATGTCCTAGATGATGTAGAGAGTGTAGATGGATTAGTATGTCTCTAAGTACCCTAGAATTCTCAACATATTAGAGATTTAGGGTTAGAGGAAGAAGAAGGAGCTTGAGGAAAAACTAGTGGAGAAAATGAGCAAGTAAGTGAGAATGTCTCATTTGTGATGAATAGAAAATGAAGCATACAATAATTGATAAGATAAATATCTTAACAAATATCAAGCATGCTACACAAAATATCTAGGAGTGAGTCATGCCATGAGTCACCAAGAGCCATGTCTCACTTAATGCAAACCTCCACCTCATTTCCTCCACCTCATTAATCTTTTAATCAAAAGATTAAAAACCCTAATGAGGTGTCTTCTTCTAGAAGCAATCTTGAGTAAATTACGAGAATGCCCCTCATCTGTATATACATACATGTATCCGTATTTCGAAAAATACGAATACAAAGAGACAAAAATAATCCATTAATATAATACTAGGATCCGGCTTAAACCAAAGCCCACTAATATTATCCGCCCGAACATCATACGTGCACAAGTACACGTATGTGATCAAAGCCCTGCCATAAAACCATACGGCCTCTATAACTTTTGCCCGATGCAGGGAAACCCTCTGTGTGGGACTCTAAAGACTCGACACTATGTTGGCAGTAGGTTTAACCATAAGCACGTCAGCGGTACTAGCTGCACGTAACGGCTACCCAGGTATCTATCGATAAGAAGGCCGATGAGCAAACCCATCTGAACTCCTACTGAGCCTATTTGTGACAATCTCCGTATAGTCTGGTCTGTTCGTCTAAGAGTATCGCATATCGGGCCTAGGGGACGGTAATCGTCAGACCCCTAATAGCGCAATAAGTCATGTCGGAGTGTAGCTGTAACAACCTAGTTCATTTATATCAATTCCAGTTCCCGTATTTACTTATCTGTGGTATTTTCTAGATTTATCGTGTTTTTGGTGCGAATGGTATTTTACATTTTACTTTGCATTCGACCCGACCCGCTTGCTTGAACCTGTTTGATTCATATTCATGATTTATCCTGACTTGTTACATAGACTTGTGCACTTTCTTGAATACTGCATACTGGCATTTTATCTAGCATTGCATCTTTTACCATATAACATTTTAAGTCACAGAAAGTAATTTAAAATTGCATTTCATGGCCTGCTTGATACCCCTAACCCCGTGGTAGCATCCGCGCGTCTTGTTCTCGTCCCGTTCGGTGAAACGGACGTGTTTGGATGGCTACGCGCACGTACGTGCATCCGTCCTTGGGGGTATGCTTTTTCGTTACCTGAACCTTCGTTTTGAATTTTGAAACTCGCATATATTTTTCGTATTTGAAATCTGAATTTTTAGACCCGACCCGGGCGCGTTTTAGAATATTTTTGTATCCCGCCAAAATCCAAATTAATTAATTTAATATTCTTATATTTTAACCAGCTTTTAAAATTTCGATAACAAACAAAAATCTTTTTAAAATTTAAATCCTAACTCCTAACCAATCAGAAATCTTTCCAGCTCTCTCTCTATGGCCGTGGCCCCACTCTTCCTCTCTCTTTCCTTTCTCTTTCTCTCTTCCTCTCTTTCTTTCTCTCTTTCTCTCTCCCCACATACTTCCAATTTCATATCTCCTCATTATTCACTCCCCTCTCTCTCCTCTTGATCTCGCCTTCTATCTATCTCTCTCCTCTCGCATTCTCTCTCTCTCCCTTTCTCTCTGTGCCTCCCTATCTCTCTCTCTCTCTCTTGCTCTCTCAGTCTTTCTCACTCTCCCCTCTAATTTTATAAATTCCTTTTAATATTAATCACGTACACTCTCTCCTCTCTCTTCTTCTTCTCCTTCTTTATTTTTCTTTCCTCCGAGCCTCGTCGCGCGCCGCCTCCACCCTCGTCGCTCACCTATCTCGTCTCCCTCTCAGCTTCACCCTACCTTCTCCCCTGCTCCAACTACCACCTCCGTTCATCATCATGACGACGAGAGCCCACGTCTCACCTATTCTCGTCGCCGACCCCGTCTCCACCGCCGCCCATCTCCTCGACCTCGCCTCACCGTCGTCTTCTTCTTCTCCTCGTCCTCCTCGCCCGCTCTCGCCTTTCCCAACGAGACTACTGAGGAATCCGCTGCAACCCAACAACCTAACCCATGACCCTGCCTCCACCTCGTCGCCGACGACAACCTCGTCGGCCTCACCTCGCCTTCGTCACCATCTCCTTTCTCCTTTCTCCTCTCTCTCTTTCCTCCTTCAATCCTTACCTGCACACCCCGACACCTTGAAGCTGCACCCTGCAACCCACGATCTTAACCCAGGAACCCATCGCTACCCTCGTCGGCGCCATCCCAGCCTCGCCGTCACCACCGGCCTCATCCTCGTGACCACTTTCTCATTCCTCTCCCCGACCTCCTGACACCATCGCCTCCTCAAAACCGAGCCCTTCCCTGCACTTGCAACCTTTGTCGGCACTCTCGCGTCGCCGGAAACTCCGACCCCGTCGTCACCATCCCCGTCACCACGATCTCCCTCTCTCTTCCCTTAAACCCCTGACCAGCCTCTTCTATTTCTTCTTCTTCTTCTTCCTCTACTTCTTCTTCTCTTTCTTTTGTTTTGGTTTTCTGACCATCGCCGGAAAACTCACGGCTCATCGTCGTTTCTCCCCATCCTCTGTTCCAGTTATCCCGATCCAACTCCAGTACCCTTCAACCACCACAGCCCTCTTTTCTTCTTCCTTTTCTTTTCTCTTTGCTTTCTCTTTTCTTGATCTTGTTTCTTTTCCGGTGATCACCGCCGGAGTCGTGCCGCTGCCGACGATCCGAGAAACCCTGTGGACGTTCCTAACCAGCATGGTCACTCCCTTGCATTGCCTGGTCCTATTCCGTACACGCGAGCGTGCATAGCGACTTTTACCGACGTCCGGCGTGTTGTACGCTTTCCGTTCTGTGATCCGTCCAGGTAAGTTAATCTTGCTACATGCTATTTAAATTATTATATACTTATTTAAATACATATTAAACCTGTTGTTTAAATCTAGTGCCCCATGTTTTATTTTTATAACGTTTCGATATTCCGTTTATATCATTTTAAGTCTAGAACATGAAAATATATCTTGTTGCATACTAGATTACAATACACTGTACCCATATCCATATTTATATCACATAGTGCTTATTTGTACATCCCATAGTACCATTCTATAGTTTATAACCCTTCAGACACCCGTTTGCATCCATCTCGCCTAATATATATATAATTGCATCCTTAGATCTTATTAGTGCATAATAATGTGATATTAATATTCCATGTTTAATAAATTGCATCCTAATTAATATTGGAACTATAATCTTAACCCTAATCGATAATTGTGCATCCATGTGTTTGAATTTATACCTATTTGCATACCACATCACACTATTCCATTTTATTGTTACATTGGTACCCCGTACTTGTTTTTGTGAACCCACGCTTATTATAGTTTGATTATGAGCACCCACGTGACATTTGTGCACCCCCTGACATGACTTGATACACCACTACTTGACACGACTTGATACCGTGCACTTCTTGACATGATGTGATACCTATACGCTACCTGACTTGACCTGATGTACCATAGCTTGACCTGTTACCCGATCTTGTTACTAATGCCGACAACCTTGACATGTTGTCCCTGCGGACATTTCCTGTTGTCTATCCAGACAAACCCGTACCTGCTTGATCCTGTGTTGGCATTAGCTCCAGATTTATCAATACCTGACTTGAACACATAACTTGGGGGTATGGGGAAATCAATGATGAAACATGACTTGTAACTCGACAGTTCGATACCTTTACTGATCAGTTTTACGGGCTAGGCCAGCCCCGGGATGATGCTGCTGACATCATTCGTCGTTACCTACCACCTTTTACTGCCTTGTGGCACGTCTCGGATTCAGCCTGAGAGTCTTAGACCGTGGTCCCGGGCATGCACGGGGTACTATTGAGTTACATCGATGATTCATCAAATTGATTTCAAAGACTTAAGATTAGATAACCCAGTAGACTAGTTTAGATTACTCACTGCACACTACCCTTCACTATCCTTATTTGTATTGCTGTTATACCTGTCTTACAGTTCATACTCATGCCTGTATGACTCGTTACCCCTTGATTATATTATTATTGATGTTATGACTCACTGACGTCTGAATTTTGCATGGCCCAGATCCTCTACCTTTGTCGCAGGCTGATCAGGAGTACTGCCGCTGTTAGACCGAGCAGTGAGGATCCTATTGGTATCCAGTTTTACTTTCCAGGTGTTTTATATATTGGATCTTTTGTTTCCGCATATTATATTATTTCTTGACTCATTTATTCTGGCTCATGGACATGTACTAGATAGTTTAGTTTACTTTCCTGTTCTTGATATCTCTACAGCCGTAATGTGACTGTGGAGGGATTTTTCCTATCCACAGATAGCATGGTTGGCTCTGTCACGTGACTATCTTAGCGCACTCTGGGAAGCGGGGCGTGACAGTAGCCCAAAACACCCAGAGAAACTACTGGAGTACCTACCAGTAAATCTCGTTTGCCTTGGCCAAAGACTTTGTGCAATGGCTTTCCGAACACAGCACGATATCAACCGCCAATACCGGGAGAGACGAATCATATCTAACCGCCACTGCCTCCAAGTGATTCGGGACTACACCCAACTACTACCTATTTGTGCCACGCCCCGCTTCCCAGTGTACGGCGAAGTGGACGCGACGAGGTCCGCTACGTATATACTCAGAAGTATATACGCTAAGCGTAATTAAGCAATATAAAGTAAATCACAAGAGACGAATAATATGGAAATAACAGCAACTTTTATTAATAACATTCTTTTTACAATGCAGGAAAAGAAAATACAACTGGAATGAAAAAGCAATGCCTAAACAGTGGCATAACAGGAAATGAAATAAACTGGAAAGAACAAGGTACAATTATCTAGAGCTCTGGGTCTGCCTGGAACTGCTCCAAATCTTCACCGGTGGGCTCGATCTCAACTTGGTCCAACGCACCTGACGATATTTAAAGAAGAAAGAGATAGAATGTCGTCAGCGAACAGGTCGCTCGGTAAGTCCCAAAAGAATAAGAAGAATGAGAATGATAGAGTAACAGTATTTTCTAAAGTATTATATTGTTGAATATTGTGGAACATTGTGTAACGCTGTTGTTTGTAGCTTGGTACAGAAGGATGCCAGTGTATACGAGGGGGATCTCTATATGCTAGAGATCAGGACAAAAGGAAAGTACAAGGAACCGTTATGCCACGGTACAACAGCAATAGGATTCAGGTTAGGTGTCTTATTCTGACCACCCCGTGCCACCTTTAACACCTTCCGTACCAATCTACCCCTTAAACCCCGTAGTGTTTTAACAGTATTGTAGTGTTGGATTATGTAAGTTGGATGACTGACCAAAACCATGATATCAGTAAACATGTTGTAACTGTATAATCAGGTAAATGAAATATCAGGATAATGGATGAATATCCATGGTTTGATTCAGTCAAAAGAATATATTGTTAACTGGATTCAGGGATTCATGTATTCAAATTGTATTGGAATAAAGATTGACTTGAATCATATTCAAGTCAGAAATAGTCAGACTCTAACCCGAGTCAGACTAAAAGAAAGATAATTTGAAGTTCAATATTAGCTAGGGGCCTTATTGTAATTTGTAAAACTTGAGGGGGTTTATGTAAAAAGTACTTTTGTATATTTTTCAAAATACACCTCAAGTATTTAATAATCGTCTTTATTGTTATAATGAATGTGAATTTTATTTGTGTTATTCTAGTGAATATATCCTAATAAAAGTATTAATTGTTTTATCTGAAATTCATGGTATTTTAGTGTAACTTTTAATCTTGTAATTTTTAGAAAAACTGTGGAAACTTTATATTATGATAAAATAGGTGTTTAAATGATAATTATATATATATATTAACACATGAATAATTTTATATAAATATTTTATTTTCAAAAATCTCATTTTCCTTAAATGTCGTATTTTAACCCTTCGAGACCGAATGCTCCTTGCGAAGGTCTGAATCTCACACTACTAGCCTGCGGGTGCACGATGAACCGTACTATCCCTAACAGGTTCCCCAAAAGTGGGTTGTAGCGGCGCTTTGCTTAGGTTTAATAAATACTTTTCATTTGGGAAAACGATTTTATAAATATGGGGTATTTATTTGCAAAAGAGTACAGTTTTCCGTATTTTAGTTAATAGGGTTTCTTAAACCAACTAGCCTATTTCTAAGGTCTAAACGACGAGTCATTAGAAGCCTCAAATCGCCTCTTCACCGTCAATTGCGGTCAGGTAAGTGCCAGGTAAGTGGAAAGGAACCACAGTCGTGGGCCTAATTAAAAACCACTAGTCTTAGACACACTTGCCTAGGCACCACAAGACAGTTTAGATAAACGATCGATGTCCATGACCAATCGTGGTTTTCATTTTATTAAAAGATTTTATCTAGAAAAGTTTACAACTTAAAGCTTTAAATAAAGATTAGGGCATTTTAGTGAAAAGTCCTGTAATTTCGTATTCTGTGTTTTGATATCTATCAATTAGGGTTATATTGAGTGTGTGTAGGGGTAGGTCATTACCCCGTGACTTATTTTAAGTTTTGGTGAAGTTTAAAGGTAAAACATGACAAGTTAAAGTTGAAGGTATTAAAGTGCAAGAATACGGTATTTAAAAACGTTATCATTTTATATGTGAAATTTCATTCAAATTGGGTTCTACAAGTTTAGTGATCAAGATAAACCTATTTAGGAGTGAGGGAATTAATTGAACTAAGAAAAATGAACTTCATGGTATTTTTATGAAAAGAATACGGTTTTGCAAAGAAGTTATCATTTTATGTGAAAAAGTTTGATTAAATTGGTTTATGGGTGATTAATAGTCAACATGAATATGGGTAGATAATATGTATTAGGTGACAAGTGGAAATTTATAGAAAAACCGAATCGGAAATCGGTTTGTCCGATTTCCGTCGGGTTCCAAAAAGTCGTATTTTTATACTTATAGAAAAGAGAGATAGAGGGGATGGGACTTACGGTTTGGACAAGCTAAGGAAGGTAAGGGATGTGGTGGTTGTCGATTCGTCGAAAACGTCGCGAAGGTTCTGATCCGGTCGCCGGAATCCGTCGTCGATTTCGGCAGCGCTTCGCTTCTCGCTCTTCGTACTCGAGAATTTGAGAGAGTGGACTTAGAGTTGTGAGGGGAAAAGGTAGAGGATAGGGGTCTTTATATAGGGCTAGGCTAGGGTTAGGGTTTGGATTAAAAAATATTTAAAAAAATATAAAAAAACATTAAAAATTCATTAAAAATCATTAAACCTAGGAGTAAAAGGGATTTATTGGCCAAATCAAAACCGGTCCAGGTATAATAAGTGTGCAAGAGGGTTGACCAAGTCAAGAGCCAACTTTCTCAGTTGGTGACTCGGCCGTCCGGCCAAGTCCGGCCGGCGGCGCCGGACCGAGTCGGCCGGCGGCGCCGAGTCGGGCCGAGTCAAGGGTCCAATGGCCGGGGGTTTTCCTGAGGAACAACTTGGTATTTTTACTTTTTGTTGTCCAGTACATATTTTGGGAGTTATGACCTTTTTACCGTTGACTTCCAAAAAAAATAAAACAAAATAAATACAAAAAAAATGTGGGGCATGGGATTTGAACTCCGGTGGCTTGGTTCAGCAGTGCAAGGTATTACCAATGAGCTACAAGCTTCTTCTTGTAATTATTGTAGTTTTTAATTACATAAACTGATAGCAGCAAGAATAAATACTCCTAGTATACATTAAATTTAAAGTAATTTCTTGTACACTAAAAATGGAGTTATTTCATTCTTGTAGCTTGTAATTAAAAACAAAAATAATTACCTAAATCTTGTGCTCAGGCTAAAATACCCCTTTGTGGATTTTAAAAATATTTTGAAAAAAATTTGTATAGGAAAAAGTGTATAGGAAAATTAGGGTTGTTACAATTTGCACGACTCCTTTGAGCCGTGGTAGGGTAATAATCAAATAACAGTGGGAACACACTCGAGGCGAAATAGCAGTGTCAAGTCAACGGACAAAGCTGTATTCATGTCACCTGGGAACTGCCACCCGACGATAGGTATAGTACCCACCAGCAGTTCCCTACGAGTCGTGTCCTGTATACTCATAACCCAATGAGCACCTGCATACTATCTCCAGTACGACGTACTAATGGCTATGGCACAGACCATCTCCCATGCTGGGATGAGAAACGTATACACCAGTCTACTCTGGAGTATCGATGCACCGTCTCGATAATCCTACGACTAGGGACCTGTATAGGATATGCTTATAGACTACCCGACCCCCAATAGTGTGACTTCCATCACAACGCTGGTAATCAAGAAAAGATCCTAAGGGCTTTACCAATATGTATAAGCGATATGATAAAAGAAACACATGCACATATTGAGGTAGAAACAAACCAGGTAGCATACTACCATTTCGAGCAAGACTGTTACTATATTCGTGTATATCCTAAGCTTCCATTAAATAATATACAAACCAGTATGATACAATAATGGCTTCTAGGACATATAACGCTAACAGGATGACCAAGCAGGAAGCTACTCAGTCGCCTCGCGAGGAGGGCTTCGATCCACAGCGTAGTTGGGCAGGAAGCTACCCACTGCGGATGGACCGGGCAGGGAAGCTGCTCGGTGGCCTCGATAGGAGGGCTTTTGATACTTAGCGTTGTTGGGTAAGAAGCTACCCGCTAGGGATGACCAGGCAGGGAAGCTACTCGGTGGCTTTGAGAGGAGGGCTTTTGATCCTTAGCGTTGTTGGGTAGGAAGCTACCCACTAGGAATGACCGAGCAGGAAGCTACTCGGTCGCCTCGCGAGGAGGGCTTCGATCCACAGCGTAATTGGGCAGAAAGCTACCCACTGCGGATGGACTGGGCAGGGAAGCTGCTCGGTGGCCTCGAGAGGAGGGATTTTGATCCTTAGCGTTGTTGGGTAGGAAGCTACCCGCTAGGGATAACCGAGCAGGAAGCAACTCGGTCGCCTCGCGAGGAGGGCTTCGATCCACAGCGTAGTTGGGTAGGAAGCTACCCACTACGGATGGACCGGGCAGGGAAGCTGCTCGGTGGCCTCGAGAGGAGGGCTTTTGATACTTAGCGTTGTTGGGTAGGAAGCTATCCGCTAGGGATGACCGGGCAGGGAAGCTGCTCGGTGGCTTCGAGAGGAGGGCTTTTTATTCTTAGCGTTGTTGGGTGGGAGCTACCCACTGCGGATGGACCGGGCAGGAAAGCTGCTCGGTGGCCTCAAGAGGAGGGCTTTTGATCCTTAGCGTTGTTGGGTAGGAAGCTACTCGCTAGGGATGACCGAGCAGGAAGCTACTCGGTCGCCTCGCACAGCGTAGTTAGGCAGGAAGCTACTCACTGCGGATGGACCGGGTAGGGAAGCTATTCGTCGGCCCTGCAGGAAGCTTTAGCACGAAAACAAAGAGAAGTAGTTCAAATTGAAGGGAAGCGAGAATCTTTATTATTGAATAAATTACAGATTATGTGATTCAATTTAAATTCTCCTGTATTGAATATAAATTTTGGTAGGTGTCCTTGTTGCTCGGATTTGGGTCGGTCGGCGATGACCATGATCTGTCATATCGTCAGCTCTCCGTCTTTAATTTGATTGGCTTGATGTTTATCTCGCAGGTACTTTGCCAAGTGGCCGGAGCGGATCAGCTCCTCGATGTAATTGCACAGCTGTTTACAATCCTCGGTCTGATGTCCTTGCGTCCAGTGATAAGCACAATATAGGCCTCGGAGCCGCTTGCCCATGCTTCGGGTAGCCGGCGGGAGCCTGAAGAACCTCTCGCCCTTTGCCTCCTCTAGCAGCTCGGTCTGGGAGATGTTAAGAGGAGTGTACTCCTGGAACTTCGGGGAGTAAGGTTTTGGTCGGTCGACTCTCTTTTTCTCTTCTCTGCCCCGCTTCTTTTGGTCGATTTGGTCGCCTCTGGGCAGATTCGAGTTCACCTCGGATTCGAGTTGGATCTCCCGCTCGGTCCAGGCTTTTAGCTCGGCCATGGTCTTAGGTTGCGCTAATGCAAAAGAGCGGAGCCACTCTTTGTGCCTAAGACCCGACCTCAGCCCGGTGATGATCGTTTCATCGCGGTGCTCGGGGACCTCGAGGAGCGCGTTGTAGAAGCAGGAGACATATCCTTTGAAGGATTCTTTGTCTCCGCTCTCGATGGTGAACAGATAGTCGACCGTCCTCTTCTACCGTCGATTCCCGACGAAGTGACCAAGGAATTGGGTAGCCAGCTCATCAGAGGTCAAGATGGAGTGGGGCGCCAGCCTTCGGAACCAGTCCCGGCCTGGCCGAATTAAGGTGGTAGGAAAAGCGCGGCATTGGGCTACATCTGAGATATCTTAGAAGTTCATGCCCGCTGTAAATGCGTCCAAGTGATCTTTCGGGTCGGACTTTCCGTCAAAGAGCACCACCTTGGGCGGCTTGTTCTTGGATGAGACACGTTCGGCCAGCAATTCCTCGGTGAAGGGCTTCATGAGAGAATCCGTGGAATACTTAGCCCCTTCGCCGGACGGATGGCCGTCTCTCCGTATGCCCTCGATCTTCTTTTCTAGGGCCTCGAGTCGGTGGTGATAATCCGAGGATTCCGCACAGTCGGAGCGGTGGCTATCCCCGCTCCGGTTCTGCGCCAGGGTGCAGCTTCGATTCCTCTCTATCAGGTGTCTCAGATCCCCACGCGAGGCCCTTCTCGAGTGATCCATGCGCTTGTCGTTCGCGCGATCTCGGCGAGAGTGGGGGCATCGATCATGCCTGGAAGCAGGCGAGCTGACCGACACCTCCTCAGGAGGAGAGAACGCGCGACGGGCATTGGGGCGACGACCCAGTCTTCCCTGGGACCGTGGCGTGGAGCTGTCCGGCACCCAGCGGGTCATGGAATCAGTCGCCGCATATGGGTTAAGGTGGCCGGAGTCGGCCCGCCAGCGCTCAGTGGCGCTGTGACGAGGGTGAGGTAGATCATGGGCTTGAATGTTCTCGTCCGTCCTTCGGCGGACATCGTTATCCCGAGGAGGCGGAGCCGCGCTCTGGTGGTTAGGACCCGCCGTTTGAAAGCGGACGAGAGCATCTACCAGCGTTGTAAACCGGTCTATCCGGGCGGACAAGGCGTGGATGGCATTAGGAGGGGGAGGCGAGCCGCTCCCGCGTCCATTGTGGCGGCTTGTATTCGGATCGTTGCGGTCGTCGCTTGCCATTGGATCGACGGCGTAAAATCAACTTTTTGGTGGAACAAAATAAGTCTTTCGTTTCCACAGACGGCGCCAACTGATGGAGGCCTTGATCTCTTTCAGATGCTGTCCTCCGTCGATCTGTCGCGAGCGTTGCTGGACGGTTGAGATTGGATTCGGAGGTTGCCTCCTTGAGTGTGTGAATCTCAATGGGTTGAGTTTGAGGTGGAAGCCGAGCTACCTGCAAAGAAGTCCCGGGATGGGTGACCACCGTAGGACCCTCCGACGATCAAGTTAGCCAAGCAATTTGAGCAGAGTAGTGGCTTATTGGGTTCAAGTTGCCGTACCTGAGTCGTCTGAGAGTGGAGCGAGCAGGTACAAGATCTTCGCCTTCGATTACGCCCCTGACGTTACGCATGCGTGAATGACGTGATCCCTTCATTAATGACGGGATACGCTCATTAAGGGGGGGCGCGCCAGACGCGGGGCGGCGGTTATCTCGCTTTGGCGAGATACGCGGAGCCGCTAGGGCTCTGCAATCTCGGTTGATAGGGGGAGGCTGAGGAAGCTCGGCACATCAGGGGCTCGGAGACGAGCGGGAGGCCGAGGAAGCTCAGCATGTTTGGAGCTCGGAGACGAGCGGGAGGCCGAGGGAGCTCGGAGACAAGCGGGAGCTCGGCATGAGAGATGGCTCGGAGGCGAGCGAGGAGACTGAGGAAGCTCGGAGATGAGCTGTTGGCAGTCTCCTAAATGAAGGTGGAATGTCTTCAAGGGGGTCTTTTGAAATGTCATGTACGTCCACCGAGAAGAGGCCTCGGGGAATGTCCCCGATGCGGCTCATTTATTTCACCCCCGTAAAGTCCGGGACACGTCATCTGCCACGTGTCGTGATCTGAGTAGACACCACTTGTGAGTATCATCACTTCTCAAGTTGCTATGATAGACAGAATTCCATCTATTTACAATTTCAACTTAATTTGTATGTCAGATAAATAGCTTTCATGGTTAATCCATACGACCTTCTTCGCAGCCAAGAGCTCAACCAACCGTACCGGTCATTCCAAACTTCAGGCTTCAAGTTCAAGTACTTCCCAAGCTGATCCAGTGGACCCCACAATGGGCCCCACAGAAGTTTCAAATCACAAAAACCCACAAAACCCTCACTAAAACCCTCGCCTTTGTCTTCTCGCTCAAGAATCTCTGCTGAGCAGCAGCAGCAGCCATGATGATGTCCAAAATCATCAGATCTCGTCGTCTTCTTCGTCCTCAGACTCTCACATCCCTCAAGCTCGTGGCCAATCGTCTCTTATGCTCCTCCGCTGCCGCCGCGGCGGAAGCCGCCACAACCGCACCGCCACCTGACGATTCCCCTCGTAAGCCTTGGAGTCTCCTCAAGATCGGATCTTTGGTCGCTCTCACCGCCGCCGGTTACGCTACCTACGGTATTGTGATCGATCAAAATGTGGTTCTTTTGTTTGTTTGTTTAGGGTTTGTGATTTGGGGGTGAAATTTGGGGTTTTGGTTGTCGATTGTTTGATTGCAGCTTCTACGCTGGAGGATGCTGAGGAGAAGAGGAGGGAGTTGATGAAGATGTCGATGTTTTCGGTCCGGGACGATGCGTCTGCTTTGCAAGTATGTTGGATCAAGAATTAGCTTGCATTTATAAATTTCACATTTCGATTCTTTGGTAGCATATTATTGGAAGGAAAATGAAATTAGGGTTAGCTTGTTCTAAAGTTGGATATAAGCCAAGAACACAAATGAAAACACATTAGCATTCCCACTTTCACTGCCACTGCATTTGAAATTTTGAATTCAGAAGGCATTGTTGGGATTGATTTGGGAAGGAAAGCTTGTGAGAACAATGAGTGTATTGAAGTGTTCAAATAATGTAACGCTAAATGCAAGCATGCATTATACCTTCATGCACTTTGACTATGTGCTACATGGCTCAAGCGTAACAATCATTGCCGCATAAGAAAAATAGACTATAGGTGGGCTTCTTTGCCCAGTGACAAGTAGCTACGAAAACAAAACAGGCAATGACATGTCAAGAAGCAAAAAGAAGTTTCCACTACATGACATTGATTTAGTCATTTGTTTTAAATTGAAACCATCCATTTCCATTTCTTGCTCTTTTGCATATTCCAGCATTAGATTTTCTTCTTAAAAGATTTCTATTAGTAAATTTCTTCTTTCTCATATACTTATGAATATATTATTTGCCTTCCCTAGTAAATTTTACTTCAGTTGATAACTATATCAAATTGTTCATTACTTTTTTTCTATGGTTTTATATCTTTAGCTTAGAATTTTTATTTTTTTATTTTTTTATTTTTTTTCGAAGAAGAAATAGCAGGGTTCAATATATAAGAACCCGTCCCATGAATTTATTAAGCAAACCAAATAAACAAAGTTACAAAGCAATTACAAAAGGTTTTACATCTTCAAACACATGCAGCTTTTATGCACCACCAAACGGTAAATAAAAGAAAAGAAAAGAGAAAAGAGTGTGTTTGTGTGTGTGTGTGTGTGTGTGTGTGTGTGAGAGAGAGAGAGAGAGAATCAACTGCATGGAACTTCAGGAGCTGAATAAAAATCCATTGTAATCTCTAATTGGTAAAATCTTTTGGCTCTTGTATCCAAGGACGACCTGGCATCTTTAGCTTGGAAAATGATCTCAGGCTATTGGTATTCTTAATTTTAATATTCCAGCAATTGCTCTTTCTTCTTCATCTTCGTATAATCTTGACTGGACATCCGCTGACATTTGATGGATGCTCTCTTTTATCATTGCGCAGAAATTTCAGGCTATGGCGTACACAACAGTTCTGAAAGGTGAAATCTCAGGACCATGTTCTAATTATTTTCCTTTGAGTTTTTAACCTACATATATCATGTTCCTTTATTCATAATTATTCATTTTGAAATTTATATCCTCTGTTATTTATATGATAGTACACAACCTAGCCTCACAACTGTATGAAAGAATTGTTCAAAAGTTCCAAAACTTGATGCGACTTTTTTGTGGATTTAAGTTTCCAAGAATACATAACAAAAGCCCTAGAAAAGAAAGTCCAAATATGCCCTACAAAGAAATAGGTCTCAGGTCTTGACTAAAAGGCCAGTTACTGAATTTTTCTATGGAGAATTAGTTTCCTTGCTAAGTTACAATGAATTGCTAAATAATATCTCAATGTTTCACCTACTTTGCACTTATATACCTTTTTTCGCTGCACTTCTATGCCCTAAAGTACAAAGTTGCATGAACAGAACCGACTCGAATATTCTAACGGCTAGTTAACAGAGAGAGCAAAGTATCAACGGTTTGTACTTTAGGGTATATAAATACAGCAAAAAAAACAATAAGGTATATAAGTGCAAAGTTGGTGAAATATAGGGGTATTATTTAGCAATTAACCCTAGCATTAATTGGACATTTGGATTTTTAGTTTTAGTTTTTTTTTAGTTTGTCAGATGCTTAAATGCTTTGAAGCCATTGTAAGATACTCCAGTGATACAATCATATGCAGATGATTTCACCTTTCCACTTCAGTTTGAAGTTGAAACAGTTCGAGTAAATCTGCAAGAAAAGTTACAACCATGTGAAAGATCTCCAAGTTACAGAAAGAAGTTGGGATGCACAAAAGAATCTATTCTACTAGTTGATTTGGACTTTAAAAAACATCTGGCAACATTTCTCCAAAAAATTCCCTGAATTTTAATCCTTCAACACTTTTTTTATGCCCTACCATGACTTGTACAAGGAAGTTAGAGATAATTCATCTTTTCCCCCATTGAAGGTCTCGATCAGGGCATCTTCAGTATTGTTAGAAGATTGGTACTCTTCTAGATTGCTGCTTCCTTTTCTTTTTTAATGTTATATTCTTCCATTTTTCCCACAATGAAGGTCTCAATAAGCACATCTTCATCCCCCCCCCTGAAGGTTTCAATCACCACATATTCATCCCCCCCCCCCCCCTTTGAAGCTTTATTAGCGCATCTCGGCATTGTTTGTCTTTATTTTCAGTGGCAATACTTTGAAGTTTTCAGACATAGCTGAACCTTGACCGACAATTTATCATTCATGTATTTATAGAGACACATATAATGAAACTAGTTTTAAGTAAAATAAAACCATGTGGTAAGCAAAGATCACAAAAAAAACCTCCAAAGCAACAAGTTAAAGTTATTTGCTTAACACATGCTCACTGGAATCCTCAAATTAACCAAAATACACCAAAACTAAACCAAATTTTGACAAATCAAAACCAAAATTGGGTTTTCGAACCTTGTTTATAAATCTCTATGGTATAAATTTCATTACCTAGGTTGTGTGCCTAACATAATTGTATTTATTTTCGTGCTGGCTCCTTGTCCCCCCCCCCCCCACCCTCAAAAAAAAAAAAAAAACCGAAAAAACAACCCAACCAAACTCAACATTCACAAATTTCTTTCTGAGATTGCAGTTCCTATCAAGACTCTCGAGATTTACACGGATATAAGGAGGGGAATTGAAGAGCATGTTCAGGTGTGTGACAAGATTTAAACATATATTTTTATATGTAATATAAATGAAAGATCTGTTCTCTTCAAATGCAATCAATTTTGACCTCATCTGAATGTTTAGGGCTTTTACTGAGCCATCATCAGAGAAGCTTCTTCCAGATTTGCATCCTCTAGAGCAACATGTGTTTACTCTTGTCCTTGACCTCAATGACACACTGGTGTGCTCAGATTGGAAAGTACTCTCTCTCTCTCTCGCTCGCTATATATATATATATATAGGGAAGTGATTTGTTGCAACCTGGGTTGCACAATAAATGATATTTTAAATTCAGGTGCCCTTTTACACGATTTACTATTATTGTAGACGTTGGAATGTTCGGCCTGATTTTTAGAATGTTCTTATTGAAGCGTGAAAGGGGCTGGAGAACATTTAAATTGCCTGGCGTTGATGAGTTCTTAGAACATCTTGCTAAATTCTATGAAATTGTTGTGTATTCAGATCAGCTGAGTATGGTAAATATGGTTCCCTTTCTTTTGCTAAATTCTAGCACTCTATTATGTAGAAGTAAATATATCATTGCTTCTTTCTTGACTGCAGTATGTTGATCCCGTTATTGAGAGGCTTGATCAGAAAGGTTGCATTCGTTATAGGCTGGGAAGAAATGCAACCAAATATGTGGATGGCAAGCATTATCGGGTATTTGGATTTTGTGATTTCACTTTTATACACTCTAGATTCCCTGTATGACTTTCTTTTTTCTTGATTCATTTGTGTTTGGTCATTATTTCTGCTTCAGAGCTGATAAGTTCTTTTTATTATTAAATAATAGCTACTTTATTTAACCTAATATTTATAATTCAATCTTAGTATCATGCTGTAGAGATCTACAATTCATGCTAATCGAACTGTTCTCTGAGCTGTGCTCGTCTGTGAATCATCTCTGAGAGTCTGATCTTGGACATAATTCCAATTAAGAACTTCATATTGCTTTTCGGTCTATGAAACATCTCTGAGAGTCTGATGTTTTGGACATAATTTCAAATAAGAACTTCATATTGCTTTTCTGCAAGGCTATTTAGGCTTTAATAAGGCAAAAGAACCCATGATATTGAACTATGATATACTTCAGATTGCTTTTCTGCAAGGCTATTTAGGCTTAAACAAGGCAAAGAACTCATGATATTAAACTATATTTTAATTTGGGCAGAGAGCAACCCTTTAAGTGGTTGTGTTTCACACATTCATACACATATATACATATTCAATTGGTGTCTTTTCACAAGCACATGATACAGCCCATGTTTTTTTCTCCAAGTCATCCACAAATTGTTTTTAGTTAAAACAAATCATTTCTAATATATACACTAGTTCAGAAAATTGGAAAGGAATACCTCAATACCCTCTCCACTTTGCCTATTGCCTTCCGCATGTCAGGGTAGGTGCATATAGAAGATGTATGTAGAATGTATATGTACCATGTGGCATTACTTCCAAAGTTGAGGACAGCCGGTGTTGTAGTTTTATATATCCGCTTATCCAGTTAACACAGTAGGCCTACATAGCACTATTAATGAGGCAAGTGTAGATTCATTAACATTAATAAGATATTAGAAAGTTGAAGATGGCTGCACTATTATTTACCTCTTACCTGTTGTTTTAAACATCCCTAACATATCATTTTTTGGGCTCTGAACGCCTTAGCTTGGAGGAAGAATATAGATTATGACATTTTTGAATCAATGTGGCTAACTTGATCAAATTTGATCCGACATACTGCGTTAAGCAATGGACCAAAACAGTTTTTTCGTTCATTTATTTGTATATTTGCTTGTTTATCTTTATTTCTTTTAAGTTATAGTACATCATATTGGACCCTTGTCCAATGTTCATTGCATTGCGTGACATGAATATGCTTCCCTTAACGAACTTTACATCAGATTATATTATATTGTCAAATGACAAATAGGATTCTACATTTTATGTTAATTTATTTGATGACTATATACACTGTAAATGTAAATCGTCATCCATTGTGGTATCCACTATTTATTTCATGTTCTGACATGCTGCCTGAAATCTGCTATCCAACATGATATTTCTCTTGTCGTCATGAACCCGACATCTGTCATTTAGAACCTGGGTCAGAGCAATGGTGACATTCTTCAGTCATCACTAGCAAGCTGTACTATTTGTAATATTTTTCCTGCAAAGCATTGTTATACTTTCATACGAGTTAACTAATGCAGACTAACCAGGTTCAGATCAGTTGAATGCATATCTGACACCGCAACAAAAAACATGGTAACATGAAGCTTACCAAGTTTGGGGTTTAAATAAGCAATCAGAGTTTTTATTTTTTTTATTTTTTTGCACCGGCATGTAAGCCCTAACCTATGCATACAGCACACCCATGCCCACATCACACACAAGCACACACAACACACACACAGGGACCCATGAATTTGCCCCAAAAGCATTACCAATAAGCAATCAGTTTGATTTGGCTTTGTAGTGGTGTTTTCTTTTTCCTTTTACTCTGGTAACAAGATGTACAATAGCATCTCTAGTCGATCATGTACAATAATAGCATGTGCATGTGTGGTTGTGGGTGGGTTCCCTTTAATATATCATACCTTCATATCTGAACGGGTGCATAATTTAAAACAGAATAGTTTATTAATGCATCCATTCTTTCGTTTTCTTGTTACGTTTTTTTTTCAAAAATATTATTTGGACAGATGGATGTAATTTTTCTTGTCCTCTGTTGCTTAATGCTATTGGCAGGACCTATCCAAGCTGAATAGAGATCCTTCACGAATTCTATACCTCAGTGGGTATGCTATAGAAAGCAGCCTTCAGCCTGAAAACTGTGTACCTCTTAAGCCGTGGAAGCTTGAAAATGACGACACTGCACTTTTGGACATTCTTCCATTTCTTGAATGTGAGCATTTATTAAAATTATTTTATTACTGATTCTTTCATGAAGTAGGAGGGGGATGTAACATCTAAAGTTTGAACTGCTGCTGCAGATGTGGCTGTGCATAGACCTGCAGACATAAGACCCGTGCTTGAATCTTACAAAGGCCATGATATAGCCAGTGAGTTTATTGAGCGGTCGAAAGAGCACCAGAGGTATTTATTCCGTTGCATTGTTATAACTTCGGCCTGGTGGAATTCTATTTTTCTGTGCTAATGATTATTTGGTTTTGGGACTTTGTTTGTACCCATATATCTGTCATTGGCCTTGATTTTGAATATCATGACTTGATTCTACTCAGTTTTCCTCTTTATTAATGATGGAATCTGCCCAAAATACATAATGACGATTTGAGAGAGAGAGAAAGGCCCTTACTTAAACCATAAACTCCAAGTAATGAAACTTTACAAAATCCTTCTACTCCAAAAGAAATGCAAAAAAAGAAACATGAACTCAGATTTACACTAGTAATTTTAATTTCTTCTAAAGCGAAGTTGCAAACCCTAAATCAGAATTTCCAAACAGCAAAGAGATTGAATCCAAGAGTGTTCACTATCTAAGCTAAAATTACTAGCGACTCCACACAAAAGTGCTTGGAAGAATCATTTCAAAGGAAGCTATAGCTTCCTGCCAACTAGTTGCCTTGCCGATAAATAAAATATACTCTCAGATCTCCAAGATTTCATACAAAGTATTTACTTAATTACATATCTATTCATGATTCATAGAAATTATATGATACTTGGTCTCCTACCAGCTGATGACTTAAACATATAATGTTTAGATATATACTTTTTTTAGGGAAAAGCATATCATATTCAGATACATGCTAAGAAGTTAACCTATCATAAATTTTATAAATTTTGTAAGTAATAAGCTTTAGGCTCTTCATCCTTTTATGGAACATAATATAATGCATCTCTCTTCTTATATCAAACTACTTATACGAGTCAGCATTTCAATGTTATCTCGCTAAAGCAAACTCTTTAATGTATAAATAAATTAGATAAATATTTGATGCGTTATGAGTACGGAAAAGTGCTGGAGAAATGTACAACATGATACCAGAAAGAGTTTTTGTTTCTCTCTTGATGGTTAGAATATGCTGTCCAATTTTGTGAATTAACCAATTTGTAGCTTTGAAAAAATCTGAAACTTTTCCCCCGTCTTCAGGCGGATGCAAGAACAGAGGCAACATGGCCTTTTGTGGTGCCGATAAGATTTGGAGTCGGCATGAAAAAGAATGTATAATTTCTTACGAAAAGCTTCCTTTTTCTTGATGGCTTGAATAAAGCCATGGGCAACAACAATACAATGATAGGTGTGGTCATGGCTGAGACTCATCCACTCCTATTTTCTAACTATTCGAACTCTTCTGATTTTGTGTACATGATCCTCGGGTCTAGTAGTAATAATTTGTGAATTCCAGGAAAACTTTGTATCACTTCAATGCTTGTTTGCTGCCCATTAACACTGAAATGTATGTTTCTCATTCGTTCGATGTGAATGATTTACCAAGCTTCATGTTGTGATTGTGTTTGAGTGTTTTTTATGTAGGCTTTTAGGGTATTGTCGCCTTACATATAATTTTCACTATCATGTTTGGATCTTTCATATGTTGCGTTCATTTTTATACTGAGAGATGTCAACAAATATTCAGATGATCATTTTAGCACATAGTTTCTAAATTTTGATTGTAATGTTTTAGAGAGGAAATGACAAACAGGGCCCTTGTTTAATCTAGAGTTTGATTCAGCATATGGTATGAATTCTCGTTACAAGGTGTGTGTGTGTGTATAATGGAAGGCGCCATGGCAAGGAATTTACTCCTATGGCGTCGAAAAAATACACCCTCCATGGTTTTTTCGACGATTGACGTCAATCATCATCATCTTTATCATGTAAGATGTGGATACACCAAATTTCATATAATTCCATCATTTTCTCACCGTTGATTTAGTGGGTGCAAAATTAACGGTTTACCGAACTTTTTACATTGTTAATTAAACGGTGAAAAAGTAGTGGAATCACATGAAAGAAATTTGGTGTATCCACCTCTTACATGATAAAGACGATGATAATGGATGTCGATCCTCGAAAAAAATCGTGGAGGGTATATTACGACGCCCAACGAAAAAGCCTCCTGAGGCCTCTCTCTCTCTCTCTCTCTCTCTATATATATATATATATATATATATATAAGGAAACGAGTTAGCGGCTAGCTAGCTGAGATTAAACCGTCAGCCAGTCTATTATATAGTCCAATTCGACCGTCAAATCAACGATCCGTTCCGGCCATTTTTTTTCACACATGAAGTGATCTATGTGTGTGCAATTTTGATCGATATGATGCATTACAAGTGATGGATCAAGCATTTAAAAAATGGATGGCTGTTAAACACAATAAAAATGCCATATATTGGGAACACTTAGATCAAAGACATAAATGGTGTCAAAGTGATTAATATTTTATACTTGTAGATCACTCTAAATGTAGAACAAGATGGCAGGAACGGATCGTCGATTTGACGGTCGGATTATGTTATGTAATAGGCTAGCTGATGATGTAATTTCAGCTAGCTAGCTGATAACCCGTTTACTCTCTCTCTCTATCTATATATCTATATATCTATATATATATAAAATTAATGAAGGAAAGAGGCCATAGGAGTGAATTTCCTCTTAAGGCGTCGAAAAAATACACCCTCCCTCATTTTTTCCGACGATCGGCATCCATCATCTTCATCGTTATCATCTAAGATGTGGGTACACCAAATTTCATGTGATTCTACAACTTTTTTACCGTTGATTTAGTGGGTTCAAAATTAACGGTTTACCGACAATATAACTTTTTACATTGCTAAATCAACGGTGAAATGGTTGTAGAATCACATGAAATTAGGTGTACCCACATCTTAGATGATAACGATGAAGATGGTGGGTGCCGATCGGCGGAAAAAATGAGAGAATGTGTATTTTTTCGACGCCATAGAAAGAAATTCTCTTTTATGGCATCTTTCCTCCATTATTATATATATATATATATATATATATGAGAATAATGAAGGAAAGAGGCCACAGGAGGGAATTTCCTCCTATGGCGTCGAAAAAATACAAGCTTCATCATTTTTTCCGACGATCGGCATCCATCATTGTTATCATCTAAGATGTGCATACACCAAATTTCATGTGATCCCACAACTTTTTCACCGTTGAATTAGCAATGTAAAATGTTCTGTTGTCGGTAAACCATTAATTTTGCACCAACTAAATCGACGGTGAAAAAATGGTATAATCACATGAAATTTGTATATCCACATCTTAGATGATAAAGAAGGACGTGATGCATACCGATCGTCGAAAAAAATCATGGAGGGTGCATTTTTCCGACGCCATAAGAGGAAATTCCCTCCTATGGCACATTTCCTTCATTAACCCCTCTCTCTCTCTCTGTATATAAGAATAATGGATGATTGAGGCCCTGGAAGGTTATATGAGAATAATGGAGAAAAGAGGCCTTATGAGGTTTTTTCGTTTGGCGGCGGCAAAAAGTATACCCTCCACCATTTTATTCGATGATTGTTACCATCCATCTTGATCTTCATCGTCTAATATGTCGATACACCAAATTTCATTTGATTCCAACACTTTATATTGTTGATTTAGCAACGTAAAAGGTCTTATTGTCGGCAAACTGTTAATTTCACACCACTAAATCAACGGTGAAAAAGTGTAAGAATCATATGAAATTCAGTGTATCAACATATTAAACGATGAAGATCAAGATGGACGGTGCCGATCGTCGAATAAAATGATAAAGGGTGTACTTTTTGTCGCCGCCTAACAGAAAAAGCTTCTTAGGGACTTTTTCCTCCGTTATTCTCTCTCTCTATATATATAGATAGATAGATAGAATAACGGAGGAAACGTCGAAAAAATACACTCTTCACAATTTTATCCGCCGATTGGCATCTATCATCTTCATTCTTATCATCTAAGATGTGGATACACCAAATTTCATGTGATACTACCATTTTTCACCGTTGATTTAGTGGGTGCAAAATTAACGTTTTACCGACAATAGAACTTTTTACATTGCAAATTCAACGGTGAAAAGGTGGTAGAATTACATGAAATTCAGTGTATCCAGATCTTTGATTATAAAGATAAAGATGATGAGTGCCGATCGTAGAATAAAATGGTGGAGGGTGGAGTGTTTTGACGCCACGTGACGAAAAGTCTCCTAGGGCCTCTTTTCTCCGTTATTCTCGTATACGTGTGTGTCTACCCACACACGTATTGCAGAAAACTGTACGCAAACCCCAGAATCCGGCAAATTTTTGACGTTTTCCGGGGAAAATTAGCTTAACCCCCTGGATTTCAAGGTAATTTGCATGTTGCCCCTCAAGCTTTGGATACACGCAACAGAGATCCCTTGGAAGATTTTGCCAGCCTCTTGAATTTCATGTAAATTTACTTTTGACCTTTTTTGTGCCCAACTCATCTTGGGGAAATTTCACTAAGCTCCTTGTAATTTTGGGAAATTGGTTTTCGCCCCACGGTAAATGCATGGGACACCTTGCAAGTTGTATCATAAAGTTAGGTAGTTATTTCTTTTAGTAAAAAATGTGTCCAACTCTCTATACTTGAAAAACAATAGAAAAAACTCTACGGCCAAAAAAATCCATGAAAAACTCTCCATATCCAAAATGTTATAGGTTTAAGTCCTTATAGTACAACTAACCATCTTTTACTTTTTAATATCCACATAATACTCTTGTCAACTTCTGGTAGATAACTATTACACTTAGCAGGTAAACTGCTACATCTAATACAGCAGTTATTTGCTTAGTGTAGAAGTTAATGTAAACTGCTATATCTGATAAATATATCAGTTATCTGTTAAGTGTAGCAAATATAGCAGTTATCTGCTAAGTGTAGCAGTTAATGTAAACTGCTACATCTGATAAATATAGCAGTTATCCGTTAACTATAGCAATTTACTTGCTAAATACAACAGTTATCTGCCAAAAGTTGACAAGAGTATTATGTGAATATTAAAAAGTAAAAAGTGGTTGTTTGTACTCTAGGGATTTAAACCTATAACTGTAACGACTCTAAAATTCATATACCTTCATATTAATAAAATACTGTATTTAATTTTCTGTATATTTTTATTCTATATTAAGTAAATTAGTATATTATTTCTTTTGCTAATTTGGTAATGTCATTACACTGTTTATTATCATTTTTAGTTTTATTTCAATTAGTAATATTTAGTAGTTTATGGTAACTTGATGGTATTGATTAAATATGTTGGAAGTGTATTATATTTTATTTGGCATTGTAATAAAGTGTTGATTTATTAGGAGTTAGGCGATAATGATTTATGTATGCAAATTGTTTAAATGTAAAGCCCAAATTTTTTCAATTTCTCTTGTCCATTGGCCCACAAGCCCAAAATCCCACACCCATTTACATTCCCTCACGTTCTGATTAATAATGATTAATTTTGTTTTAGTGGTTATTAAATTTTATTAATTATCATTAACTAAAAATTATTTGGATGTATTTCTTTTAAACCATTTTTTTAAAACCCAAAGCCCAAACCACCCCATAATTAAAACCCCATCTTTTCTATCTCCCAACCCTTCAGCTCCTAACCCATTTAATTAAATCTCATCTCCAAATTAAAAACCCCACAATTGTTTTTCCTGCTCCTTCATCTCTTCATCTCCTTTTCTTTCAAAACCGTAACCCACTCTCTCGCTTCACCTCTTGCCCTCTCTCTCTCTGTATCTTCTTTTAATTGCAACTCCACTCACTCTCTCTCTCTAGAAGGGAATTACCTCCTATGGCGTCGGAAAAATGTTCCCTTCATATTTTTTTTGACGATCGGCATACATCACCTCCATCTTTATCGTCTAAGATGTGGATACACCAAATTTCATGTGATTATACCATTTTTCACCCTTGATTTAGTTGGTGCAAAATTAATGTTTACCGACAATAGAACTTTTTACATTGCTTATTCAACGGTGAAAAGTTGTGGAATCACATGAAATTTTGTGTATGCACATCTTAGAAAATAACAATGATGATGATGGATGCCGATCGTCGGAAAAAATAGTGGAGCTTGTATTTTTTTCAACCCCATAGGAGAAAATTCTTCCTATGGCCCCTTTTCTCCATTATTCTGCACACACACGACAGGCCCACCCACAACACACACAAACTCATACACTCACACACAGCCCCCACTCTCCCTCCCTCTCTCTACGTATATACATATCTATATATAAATACACACATGTTTCTCCTTCTTCTTCCGAACCCAACTCCAAGAATTGGTCCCTTCTCCATATACTTAGCCGGCCACCCCTCTTGGCCGAGCACTGCAACACCATTGCCATCGTCAACAATAACAATAGCAGCAGCCGCAACACCACCACCATACCTTTAACCTTCGACAGCCCGTTTGATACAACCCGGACCAAGAACCAAGACGCCAAAGCTAGGCCCAAGACCGCGTGAATGCCACGATCGTTTCGTCGCTTCTGGATCTCCGTTCCGTCGACGTGTCAAATTTGCATCGGAAGTATTCAATGAAACACCGCAATGGAATTTTCCGTCGTTCTCTCGCAAGTAAGTTTCCATCCTTTCCTCTTACTCTCTTTCGTTCCATCTTTTCCATGCTAGACTTATGTAACCAAAGGTTTTGATCATGTTTTTTTGTTGTTGTAAATATTAGAACTAATAATGTTGATATAATAGTATCGACCGTGTGCCCGCTCTCTTCTGTCATTCAAAATATGCATTATTTTAGTAGTAATAATTATTGACGCGGTTTGTAATATTATACTTTTGTTTCACCTAATTGCATCCTTCATCATGCACAAATATATTTGTTATCTTTGCTGCTTTAATCTTTTTGTGGGTTTCTAAAATTATATTGTAGCCAGACCTGAAATAGCATAGGTTCAATTAATTTAATACTGCTTATGAGGAACCGTAGATGAGAACTCCAAAAGCTATAATCTTGACATACTACTCTGTTTAGTAGAATGTTTATTGGCACATGAATGCAATGTATGCATGACATTGTGCTTAGTGTATGTTTTTTATTTAGTCATTTTTGTTGATTGTCCCTGAGGTGTATATATATTTAAACAAGGTTTGAGCAGGAGTGATGTTAAGTTTAAAGATGTCATATTAAAAATTGTAATAGAGTTCTAATGTTAAGTGTGCAAATAGTATTTTTTTTCCTGTACTAAAATACCCTTAAGTTTTAATAAAATAGAATTTAATCTTTAATCGTTTCTTCTTTGCAATTTCGTCTCTGCAGCCCTCGTTAGCGGACCCGTTTGTGGATGGTGCGGGTTGTCACATATTCTTGAGATAGTAGAGTGAGATGCAGAACTCGTCACGGAGAATTCGGTCTCCATAGGAATAAAATACGATTTTAAAGAAAATACGGCTTTTAAAAAAAACAAGTTAAATAATTGAAAAATCATTTAAATCATAAATCCGTATTTCAAGGAAAACCAATTGTGGAAACTATTTTTAAATGAAAGATTAAAATTTTAAGAAAATACTCTCAAGCTTTCAAAAGTGGTATTTTTCATAAAAATACTATAAACTTTTAAAACTAAATTTTATCACTAAAATACCACCAAATATAAAATACATTTTATAAAAATCTCAACATTTTAACCAACATATTTTTATTAAAAATACATTCGAGGCTTTAGAACAAATTAAAAACCCTCGAGAATTTTTAAATGACATTTTTATATAAATACCCTAACAATCCAAAGACTGGTCTAAATTACGTATTTAGATTGCAGATTAGTTTGAGTGACATTTTTTCTTGTCAGTTGCCTCAGGGTTGCCGGAGACAATGATGCACCACTTGCCTCTTCCTAAATATTGATCATAATCTTAGGGTGGAAATTATCAAATGAAAACCGTCTTTGAAAAGAACACAAAATCATACCGTCCATGTGCAGCGGTTGTCGGTATTTTCTAAACTCAAGAATTTCACAAGTTAAATCTATTAATAAGATATACCTAAAATCTGAATACAAACTCGAACTTGACTTAAACTCGAACTCAAACCCAAACTTGAACGCTTGAACTTGAACATTCAAACCTGAACTTGAACACTTGACTTGAGTTGACCGAACTATGAATATAACTTGACATGAATACCTGAATACAATCTGAATCTGAACTTGTACTCTTTATATTATTGGAGTCGGCCAATACCTGTAAACTTGAACTGCACAATAGAATACGCGGAGATAAGAGGTAGGTTGGTAAGAAGCGTTTGCAACGACCGTGTTTTCTAATACCTAATAAAAAATATTTTATTTAAATTTCTACCATCAAATAATTATTTACGTGTTTCGTTGATAGAAGAATATTTTTATATAAAGTAATGTTAATAATTTTCAAAGTATTGAAATATGATTAAAGGAATTTTCTAAAATCTATTTATTGTTTTTATAGGCTTAAAATGTTTTAATAAAATTTTATAATGCCTTAAAATAATCTACATATTTTTATTATCAATTAAAATAATTAATTCGTAATTAAAAATGTTTTAAAGGATAAACTAGATTTTAATAACTAGCTAAAACCATAGATATAGGGTATATTATTTAGTTTTAGCCCAAAATTATTTTTATACTAAAGATAACAGTAAAATATATTTTCTGAAAATTTTCCATAATTTTCCCGTATTTTAAACCATTTTTAACAAAAACATTTACAACCAAATTCAATAATTTTTAATAATCTGGTGAGTATTTATTTAATAAAAAAATAAATTTAATAATTTTAATCCCCCTTAACCTGGACCGTTGGATGCAAGGATCCAACGGCCTAGGAAGCTCGGCGGCGCCCACGCGAAACCTCGTGATCCCACCACGCGGACGCGTGGCATCTTGGCGGCGGCCTTCGAACCGTTGGATGCAAATCCAACGCCTAGGATGTGATAGCGGCGGCGGCAATCATCAACTGATGATTCTGCAATCATTGCGGCGCGGATATTTGGAAGATTTTAACAGTTTTTGGATTTTATGGTTGGTAAAAAACCTCTATAAATAGAGACCTTCAATCAGTGATATCTCACTCTTCAGAACTTCAAAAATTCTGAAAAAAATACCCACGCCTTCGTATCGACGACAACGACACTGTGATTCCATCCAAGTATCGAGTAAAAATCCGAGCGTGGAGATATTAAGGATTCAGTACAAGCCTACGCTTTCAACCCATCGGCATCAGTCTCAAACAAAAGGTAGGATCCGCCTCTCTCCACTCCTCTGTTGCCTTCTTTCTCATAATGATCTTGGTTTCAACTCCTAATCCTTAATCTCATATTAAAATGATACTAAAAATATTCCTCCATGCTTATTTTTTTTTGTACCTCTCAATGATGATAATGTTAACTCATGTTTTAAAACGGTCTTTAATTAGCTCTGTACACAAAAAAAAAATATATTGCACTCTCATGCTACCTGGAATGTGATATGCTTAATGTCATAACCCACGGGATATCAATTCACCCCTTACATACCCACACTTATACTACCAATATGATCTCGAAATAGGTTACTTCCACAAAATACCCTCGTTTTATTAAAATGTTGCATTTGTTTAAAATATCCATATGAGATAAGATATTTGGAATAAATGTTTTAGATACGACACACACACACACACATACACACACACACACATATATATATATACATACATACAGAGAGAGAGAGAATAATGGAGGAATGATGCCATAGGAGGGAATTTCCTCCTGTGACGTCAAAAAAATACCCCCTCCCTCATTTTTGTCGACGATCGGCACCCACCGTCTTCATCGTTATCATCTAAGATGTGGGTACACCAAATTTCATGTGATTCTACAACCTTTTCACCGTTGATTTAATAATGTAAAAAGTTCTATTGTCGGTAAACCGTTAATTTTGAACCCACTAAATAAACGGTGAAAAAGTTGTAGAATCACATGAAATTTGGTGTACCCATATCTTAGATAATAACGAAGAAGATGGTGGGTGCCGATCGTCGGAAAAAATAAGGAAGGGGGTATTTTTTCGACGCCATAGAAGGAAATTCCCTCTTATTGCCTCTTTCCTCCATTATTCTCATATCTAGCTATGGCCTCTTTCTTCCATTATTCTCATATATATATATATATATATATATATATATATATATATATATATATATATTTAGCCCCTTTCACTCGAAAGGATATTTTTATATTAATTCTTCTTAGAATGTTAACTAAAGTTTAATGAGTTACCCTAATAATTGATTAATGTTTTACGCGAGTATCTCGTGGTTGATAGGCAATCGTCCCTGAAAAGGACACAAATTCTGCCGTCCATGTGCAACGGTTTCCAACACGAACGTATTTTCTAAAACGTTATCTCAAACTTAAAACACTATAATTTCATAAAATTATTATTTACAATAAAATACCTCAATCCATCCTAAAATGATATAATTTCATTTAAATATCTTGACCTTTACTAAAAGATTATTTTCAACAAAGACCATAACCCTTATAAATGATGTTTTCCAAAAGGATATCTAAAACTTTATTAAAAGATAATTTTCAGATAAATACCATAACCTTTTATTAAAAGGATATTTTCTCGGTAAAATATTATGGGTTTCCAAAACGATAAATATTCCAAACATCATGGTTTTCTTATAAACAATAAATATAATCAAACACCATTATCCTTTATTAACTAAGTGTTCTATAAGATGACACGAAGTACATTACAAAAGATAACAAGACAAAACGAAAGGTTGTGGAAGGCCATATTAAATGAGATCAACTTCTTGATTTCCAGTTTATGACATACATGACACATGATACGGTTAGGGTTAGAATGCACGGACCTAGGTATGAAATACCTATATATGATGATCGTTGCATGCAGGGTGAACGGTCCAATGTGTGGACGACTACTAACCCGTTATTCGGGCAAATACTAACCCTACTTAGGGTGAATGGTCCAATGTATGGACAATTACTAACCCGATATTCGGGCGAATACTAACCCTACTTGAGGGCAAATGATCCAATATGTGGATGACGTACGATGTGGAAATTCCATGCCTAGAGGTATACGTACTAACTCTAATTCGTCAAAACCTTTATACTGAACCACGGGGATGGGTAGTTTGATTAGGCAAGGAGATTCGGAACTCGGATTCCCCTACTACTCGATCATGATCCCGGGAAGTGAAACGGTATATTTCACTTCCCCAGTTGTTGTTCCGTGGCCACAACGGAATAATCGCGAGTATTCGGACCCTTATTTGACAAACTAAAACGTTTACAATACCTATTGATACTCAACACTAAACTCACATCATGTGCTATACCTACCTGTTATCTTATCTACCTTTCTTTATGAGACACGAGTTATTCAGTATTTTGGATGTAGATATTTTACCAGCTTAGACTTGTTGTTTATTATGGAACCGAAGGGTGGAAATACCGGTGCACTTGAGTGATATTCACGCTAGACAAAACTCCATAGTAGTCATGGGACACCTTTCGGGGATGTTCACACTACCGCATTGATTGCCACCCCAGGCACGAGCGCCAGCTCATACTGCTTCCAGCTAGTCATGGGACACCTCAAGGATACGAGTATGTTCACCAGTCAATTCCATCAATACACACCTTATTTAACCTGATCTAACTCTTAGACTGAATATCGTTTGACTTAACTTGAACTTTTACCAAACATATACCTCACACAACCTACTCATATTCACATATACCTCTGTCAACATATCTAATTTGTATATAACCCCATACCTTTATACCCATGTACATCATATTCATTATATTTATACACACATGTCTGTTTCTATACCTTTACTTCCTTATAAGGCAATCCTACCCGAGTATAACTCGCTGACGGACCTTCCTTTTCTTTCCCTATCTTTGGAATGTCCGTCAGATGAGAATGAGTATTATGGCGAGGATCAAGGTGAGGAGCCAACCAATGAAGATTATGTTGACCTGGCAACAGAAGATTAGCTAGATTTAATTTTTATTGTTGCCCACATGTTTAGGGCTTTTGTTTCTCCTTTGATGTAATTAAACTACTTAGTTTATTTTACTCTTTCTTTTGGGATGCAATAAAGTTTGGTTAATGGAAATAAATGCCTTTCGCTTTTATTACTTTGATTTTTGGTACACATTCTGCATGTCAGATATTCATACGCTTAATGTAACTGTATTGAATAGACCACCTTCAATACAGTTAGGTTGCGGACTTTGCCATGTCATCCTTCACCTTCTTTTGGGAAGCGGGGCGTGACATGTTTTAGTGGTGGCCCATGCAGGTCCTCTTGTGTACTAAAATGAAACCGTTAACTGACTTATTATATTTGTGAATCTCATCCATTTATACCGATTTCATAATTTTCCTATGTCCCTTGTCCCTTCCTTGACATTCTGTACCCTGAGCATGACCTTCATTTCAGGTCATGGCAAATCTTTCCGACGAGGATGACATGTCCGATATTACTTTTGAAGATACATCTGGAGATTCATACGATGAAGTCGTAGACTCTCAGGCGGTTATTTCCGACAGCGACTCGGAAGACAAAGAAGTCGAAGCTACAACTCCGGAGCCTATGATGGCCAATGACACCGAAGATGAAGAGGAAGATCCTATGGAACATGAGCATATAGTGGAGGGGCCAGAAAAAGAAGCTCCTGCGGCGGAAGAGAATCCTATGGAATATGATACAGATGGGGAGGCTCCTGCAGAAGAAGAAGACCATATAGAGGGGGGATCAGAGAGCGAGGCTCCTGCCGAGGATGAGTCGAAGGACGAAGTTTCGAGTGAGGAAGAACTCGAGGCCGAAGAAACTCAGGCAGTTGTCCCTGCAAGACACCGTGGGAATGGCCGTACCTTTCTTGGTGCGAGGGTCTATCAAAACTTGTTGAACTCCCATAATCGAGATTAATAAGACTTTTTCCTTTTTCTTCTGGCCGGATAAAACGATGTAAAACAGTAGGGGCATGTCCTTACTTTTCGGTTGTACTCTCCTTTTTGAAGTTGGATAATAAAATCTATGTTCGAGCAAAAATCTCTCTTGTGTCTCTTGCTCTTCTTCTTAGTTTTCTCTTGCATTAATTGTTGTTCTTCCATGCAAGTTATTATCTTGTCTCATCTCAGCCGTTTGTAACCTAACCTATTCTGATTCAGATCATCAATGGCCGGACGACACCATAACCGCAACAGTAGGGGAAATGGAGTCAATGAAGCCGCTGCTCAGCAAGCAGCTATGCTACAAATGATGCAAGGACTACTGGAGCAACAACAGCAGCAGACAGCTGCCCTTCGTCAGGAGCTACGAGAAAGTAGGCGGCAGGAAGCAGAGATTTTAAGTAAGGCACTAGCCCCAGTTCCTCAAGGTTCGGCGGGAGTGAAGCAGTTCAGATCACTCCACCCTAAGACCTTTTTGGGGAAAGAAACTCCTTTAGAAGCTGAAGAATGGCTCAAAGGAACAGTCAATGATCTCAGTGCCGCTCAAGTTCCGAAGGACGCATGGGTGAACATTGCCAAACTACAACTTACGGATAATGCCAGAATATGGCGGGAGGCAAAGGAAAGTAGATTGAAGGAGCCCATCGACTTGGAAACGTTCAAACAACGTTTTGATACCCAGTACTTTCCAATCGTGACACACTTAAGGATGGAAAGAGAGTTTATACAACTCCAACAAGGGAGCATGTAGGATAAGTCGGTGGACGAGTACGCTTCGGAGTTCGCAAGGTTAAGTCGATTCGCTCATCATCTGGTGGCAACCCCAGAACTTTATGCTAAGAGATTCCGACAAGGATTGGACCTGAAGACGTAGTCCTCCATGTCTTCTGCTACCCTTTCGACTTATGATAAAATGTCACGCCCCGCTTCCCAAAATACGGAAAACGAGGGACGACTAGGCCAGCCATGCTCCTACGGTCAAGGAGTCATCCCGCCGTAGTCACACTTCGGCTTTTAGCATTACATGGTAATCAGTAAATAAAGCGCAGTGGTAAAGGAATCACATCACTAATTTATTACATTAATATTCCATTGTTCACAAATTACAGATAACAAGAACAATTACTAACCAAGTTCAATCTCACGATCACTCTTATGGAAAGCAGTAAAGATAGGAAGTATACCAGACTATATCTCCGTGAACTCGAAGGGAAGATCTGTCTCCTGCGCTGGTCCTTCCACGGGATCTGAGCATGCATACTCAGGTCGTCAGAGCGACACAACAACAATATTATTATAATAAGATAAAATAGGTAAATGAGGTAATACTAGTGTAAGAACAATGCGAGTAATCACTATGTCACTATATGATGCAGAATATGTTCTGTGTCCTTATCGGTCTCTATGTCATATTTGAAATCGCATAGTGGAAGGAGGATCATGTTTAACAGGAGTCTCGTACATACCCGAGACAATGGCCCACATGCCCGGGACATAACCCTGTCAGCCGGATCGCTAGATCCTACCCTACATGTATCGGTATCACTGTTCGAATGATCATCCTCTAAAACACGGTCCCGCTAAATACGATGCTCTTTCCACTTTGATTTCCCCTTTTTCCCCAGGTTTACACTATTTATGATCTTGATCTAGTCGTGTACAAGTATACCAATGGTACGGTTTTATCACCGTTCACTGTATCAATCATTGTCACGAATATTCACTTTCCATTGGTGTACTCGTCACTCCTAAACCAACATCTATCACGCACGATAATGCAATGTCCACTGATCCTAACACGCACTAACACCGAGTATATGGCAAGGGTATGATATATGTATGTATGCTACCAATGAGCTATGTATGTTATGAATCAACATGCATGTCATTAACTTACATAAATTGCATAAATTAATATGTTAAGAATTCAGCAAAATGATACAAGTAAGATAAATAGAACACTCAGTCAGCAATTCATCAAAATTTGTTTCAGTTCATTCGGGATTCCGGTTTTCAAGATATAGCTGTTTCATTTTAAGTGCTCGCGGCTGGAAATTCAGTTTCAGAACTGAACGTCCGTTTCGCGACACGAATTGCACCCAGTTGGGCTCAGAATTTAGCGATGCTACTGTTGAATGAAATCTAGGGTTTTCAATAGAGTATTCAACGAAATAGACGGATCCTCAATCGCATCTGTACATTGAAAGTTATACACAGTTTAACCTCAGTGTGTCATTTCTGAATCTGTTCTGGACAGTTATACGTTCTGCCCTTTTATTTACAGTTTAAAATAGCAACCGTCAATGAAACGGAATGGAACCACTTGTTTTGTTTAACTAACTGAATTATCTTTAATTTACTGCAGGGTTCCGTAACTTACGACATCAGGAAACACAGTGACGCACATTTTGGTACAGTACACGATAAACAGAATTGCTCTGGACTGCAGTCCAGAGTCGCACCCCGATCTAATTATCATCACAGTTACAGAACAGAAATCATTAGAATTTTACAGGGGGTTAAAGTTCGTCGAGTCGGCTTCGATTTAAGCCCTCAAACGCATCATTCCAGTATGTATATAATTTACGGTGATTTTATTCATTCTCAGATACGAGAAAACTTCTAGTTTTAACGGCGTAATTGGGGGTATCAATTTTAGTCACTAACAATCGTATTTTCCAGTGATTTTTATACACGACATTTATCATTATGAGGGCCAACAGAAAACATATATTTCCGTCAAATTAAACTATTATATTCATTGGGATCTAGCATCGAACACATGGGTCACAATATATATCGGGAATCGGTAAATTCGTAAACTAGATGATTTAGGTTTGTACCACTATCATATTAGCATGTAGCAAGTAAACACTTGCCTGGAAACGTCTCGGGGTCGCACGGCAGCAGCGGCGTCACGAACGCGTGATGTACGCCATGAAACGGATTTGCGCGAGCTTTGCTCGAGATGCGGATTTTGCGTCGGAGTTGTCCGGAGTTGTTGCACGGTCACTGGAGGTTGAGGGGTGACTGGTGGTCCTCTGTGAGTGCACTGAGGTCAACGACGGTCGACGGCGCCGCTCCGGCGATGGCCGCAGTGAGTGCTTGGAACCAAAAATGAGTTTTGTGTGGTTTTGGAGAGAGGGAGCAATGGTGGTGCTCGGGTGTGGGTGTAGGGGGTGTGTGGATGTTGATGCTGATGACGAGGAGGTCGTAGGGTGGTCGGCAATGTGGTGGGGAGTTCGCCGGCGTCGAGGGTGCAAGGTGGTGGTCGGCTCGGGTGCACTGGGTTGGTGTGCAGGGGGCTCGGCAGGGGCTCGGGTTGATGAAGATGGAGTCGTAGAGGGAGAAGGTTGGTGGAGGAGGAGTGAGGGATCGCTGAGGGGGTTGTCGTCGTCGGAGGGGTCGTCGTGAAGTTTGCAGTGGGTTGTTGTGGGTTCGTGGGAAATTTTTGAGGGGTTGGAGAGTTTTGAGAAGGAGTTGGAGAGTGAGAGGGAGATGAGGAGTTGGAGACGGGGAGTTTGAGGGAGTCGTGGCCGGGGTCGCGGGTCGTGGGCAACGGCGAGGGCGACGTGGGGAGCTCGGGGACGTGGGTTCGCGAGGAGGGGAAAATGGGCGGGAACAGTTTGCAACGAGGGGAAGAAGGAAAGGTTTGGTAACGGGTCGGGTAGGGTTAGTTGAGGAGGCGGGCCGGAGGGAGTGGGCCGGGCACGTTTAAAAAATTAATTCCTTTTTTTTTAAAATATGAAGTGGCTGAGGGTTGAGAGTTGGGCCGGCTGAGAGTTAAGGATTTTATTATTTTTTTTAAGATTTTGTTTGGGCTGGGTTTTAATATATATATATTTTGTTTTGGGCTCGTTTTTAATTTAATTTAAATTCTCGTTTTGGGCTGGGTTGGTTTAAGGGTTTTAGGTTTTAGTATATTTGTGTTTATTTTGTTTTGGAAGAAACTTTAAATATTAAAACCTAATCAACACATTTTCACACAAGATAAATAGGAGAAAAATAGGGTTAATATTCGGGGGACTAGGAAAAATATAGAACGATTCTCATTGAAGAAAACGGGGATTTACATCATGGCCCCCTTAACAAAAATTTCGTCCTCGAAATTTGACAAGGATGCAAGAATACAATGTACTAAACAAAGAGATGTGGATAACGATCACGGATGTCTTCCTCCCGCTCCCAGGTGGATTCTCCTGGGGAACGACCGTCCCAAGACACTCGGACTAACGGAATGACCTTATTCTTCAGCACTTTCTCTCTGCGGTCGAGAATGGTAGTGGGCTGCTCCTCGTATGACAGATCGGTACCCAAAACTAGCTCCAAATGGTCCAGGACATGGCTCTGATCTCGAACGTAACGCCGCAACTGTGACACGTGGAAGGTATTGTGCATACCAGCTAGCGATGGAGGCAAGGCGAGTCGATAGGCCACCTCTCCTGCTCGCTCTAGCACCTCAAAAGGTCCGATAAAACGGGGACTAAGCTTTCCCCAACCTCCGAACCTGATAACTCCACGAGTAGGGGAAATCTTCAAGAACACATGATCTCCGACTTCGAACTCTAATGCCCTCCTGCTGGTATCTGCCCAACTCTTCTGTCGATCCTGAGCCACCTTGATACGCTGTCTGATCATTTGGATCTTGTCGACTGTTTGAACAATGAGTTCGGGGCCCAGTAGTCTTCATTCTCCCACATCATCCCAACATACTGGGGATCGACACTTCCGCCCATATAGTGCTTCAAAAGGAGCCATCTGAATACTAGCCTGATAATTATTGTTATAAGAGAACTCGGCTAGATGCAGATGGTCCTCCCAGGAACCCTGAAAGTCCAACATACAGGCTCTCAACATGTCCTCGAGCGTCTGAATCGTACGCTCGGATTGTCCATCCGTCTGTGGGTGATAAGCTGTGCTGAAATTAAGGCGGGTACCCAAGCTCTCTTGTAGGCTCTTCCAAAAGTGTGATAAGAATCTGGTGTCCCGGTCTGACACAATGCTGACTGGAACACCGTGAAGTCGTACAATCTCCTGCATATATCTTTCTGCCAGTGATTCTGTCGACTGTCCCACTCGGAACGGTAGGAAGTGTGCAGCTTTTGTGAGGCGATCGACGATAACCCAAATGGCGTTATTGCCCCTAGGGCTCCGTGGTAAGGCCGTCACGAAATCCATAATAATGTGCTCCCACTTCCATTCCGGTATCGGCAGGGGTTGTAACAGTCCTGATGTCCTCTGATGTTCCGCCTTCACCTGCTGACATACCAAGCACCTGGATACGAACCTCGCAATTTCCCGCTTCATTCCGTTCCACCAAAAGTGTTGGTTTAGGTCCTGATACATTTTTGTACTTCCCGGATGCACAGAATAAGCTGAACTGTATTCTTCAGCCAAAACTTCTTCTCGAACATCTCCCTTAGGTACGCAGAGTCTACTACCGAATCTCAGAGAGCTATCTTCATGTATAATCAAATCCGTTCTCAGTCCAGCTTCCACTTCCTCTCTGAACTTTTGCAATTGGGGATCATCCGCTTGTGCAGTCTTGATGCGATCCACCAGAGAAGATTGCACCTGTAGCTACCAAAGTTGACTGAGCGCGTTCGGCGTAACAACTTCAAGTTCAAGTCTCTGAAAGTCCTCAATAATGCTCCTCTGATCGGTCAACATCATGACCGCTGGCTTGCGACTGAGCGCATCTGGTACAACATTCACCTTCCCCGGGTGATACTGAAGGTCCAAGTCATAATCTGCCATCAGCTCTAGCCATCAGCGCTGCCTCATATTTAGTTCCTTCTGAGTGAAAACGTACTTTAAACTTTTGTGATCTGTGTACACTTCCACTTTCTCACCCAAAAGATAGTGCCTCCAAATCTTCAATGCAAATACTACCGCAGCTAACTCCAAGTCATGCGTAGGATAGTTCTTCTCGTGGTTTCTCAGTTGTCGAGAGGCGTAAGCAACCACTCGGCCGTGCTGCATCAAAACACAGCCTAAACCCTTCCCTGAGGCATCACTGTGTATCACCAAACCACCGGAATCATCTGGTACAGTAAGAATAGGCGCCGTGGTTAACTTCTGCTTCAGTGTATCAAATGCCTGAGTGCACTCCGCTGTCCATGTAAACGGCACGTCCTTCCGTGTCAGCCTCGTCAATGGTTCCACGATTCTTGAGAAATCTTAGACGAATCTCCGATAATAACCTGCCAATCCCAGAAAACTCCTGATCTCCGCCACTGACTTCGGCGTTGGCCAATCTCTGACAGATTCTATCTTTGCCGGGTCCACCGAGATGCCTTCGTCCGAAACAATATGTCCCAAAAATTGTACCTTGTCGAGCCAGAATTCACACTTGCTTAGCTTCGCATACAGCTTCTCTTCCCGAAGAGTTTGTAGGACCGTGCGCAAATGCTCAGCATGCTCTTCCCGGGTCTTCGAGTAGACAAGTATGTCGTCGATAAACACGACGACAAACGTGTCCAAGTACTTTGCGAACACCCTGCTCATCAAGTCCATGAATATTGCTGGGGCATTAGTAACACCGAATGGCATCACCAGGAACTCGTAATGTCCGTATCGGGTCCTGAACGCCGTCTTGCATACATCCTCGGCTGCTACTCTGATCTGATGATATCCAGAACGGAGGTCCAACTTCGAGAATATCTTGGCTCCACTTAGCTGATCGAATAGGTCGTCAATGCGCGGGATTGAGTACTTGTTCTTTATTGTGACCTTGTTCAGCTCCCGATAATCTATACACATTCGCAGCGATCCATCCTTCTTCTTTACTAACAGAACTGGTGCACCCCACGGTGAAGCGCTTGGCCGAATAAATCCCTTCTCCAAAAGTTCTTCAACCTGCCTCTTCAACTCCGCCAACTCAACTGGTGCCATTCTATATGTGGCTCTGGATACTGGGGCTGTACCTGGAGTCAAGTCGATCGAGAACTCCAAGATTCGAGGAGGTGGTAGACCTGGTAAATCTTCGGGAAATACGTCCAGAAAGTCCCGAACAATTTCTGGGACTGGGCTCTTATCAATCTCCATAGCTGTCAGCTCCTTAGGCTTTGCTCTGTATTTAGCTGGCTCTAAAGATTCGCTCCCGCCCTCGAAAATAAACTCCGGGTGATTGGGAATGCGGAAGATCACATTCCTTGCACGACAATCGATAACCGCATGAAAAGTGCTCATCCAATCCATCCCAAGAATTGCGTCGTAACTGCCTGTCCCAATTAGGAGGAAATTCGCATAGAATTCCCTGCCACACACTATAACCGGGCATAATCTACATTCTCGACTAGATATTATAATGCCATTACCCGTATGAATTTCCCATCCCTTAGTTAGTGGTTCATGTGGTATTGAGTGTGTATCAGTGAAATGCTCAGACAAGAAACAATGCGATACTCCAGAATCAAAAAGTACTCTAGCTGGCAAGGAATGTATGAGCAGAGTACCTGTAACCACGTCTCCTGACGCCTCTGCCTGCTCGGCGGTCAAGGTGAAAGCCCATCCCTGACCGCGACCCGTAAAGGGTTGTCTCTGCTCCTGCGGCCTCTGCTGTGGCGGTCCAGAACCTTCCTGTATCTCTGCTCGCTCAGGGCAACTGCCAATCCTGTGCTGACTGGAACCGCAAATCAAGCACTGTCCCTTGACGCGGCGACAGTCCTTCTGGGTATGCCCACCTCTACCGCAATAGCCGCAAACTACGCCCTGTCTCTGGGGGCGATGCTGTGGTACGAACAGGCGCTTCATTTGTGTCGTTCCTGGCCTGTGAACCGGTATGGCTCCTCGAGAAGGCGCGTGGGTACGTGCTGGAACGACTGGGGTCTCCTGAACTTGTTAAACAATTGCTCCTGAACTCTCGCCGCGTTGAGTACCTGTGCGAAAGTCTGCAAATCCAACGATGCAATCAACTGCTGCAACTCGAAATCTAACCCCTGAAGGAAACGTCTGGCCCTGGTGGCCTCTGAGGCGACCATGTATGGAGCAAAGCAACTCAAGCGGTTGAACTCTGCCGCATAAACGTCCACTGGGCGTCCATTCTGCTTCAAAAGAATGAACCTCTTCTCCATTTCTGCCTTGGCTGTGGAAGGAAAATAATGATCTAAGAAGCACTCCTTAAACTTGCTCCATTCAATCGGCCCGTCAAGTCTGCTTTCTTCCACCGACCACCACGTACGGGCTTCGTCTTCCAATTGTATCTTTATCACGTCCACCCTATCTTCCTCTGGGACCCTGGCGGCAGTCAATAAATTTTCCATGTTCATCAGCTATTGCTCAGCCTCAAGGGGTTCAGCTAGCCCTGTGAATGCAGCTGGGTGTAACCGTCGGAAGTCTGATACTGTACCAGCCCTAGCATGATAAGCTGGTGAGACAACGCCCTCGGGGGCGGTAATAAGTGCGGAGGGTCCTCCTGCGGCGGTAATCGCCTTGAGTCCCTCAGTGAGTAAATCTGTCTTCCTCTCCTGAGCTTCCGCGAGAGTGGTCAGTGCACTAAGTATTCTTTCCGTGCGGTCCTGAGAGCTGGAGTCCGAGGAGGGATCGTTCGGGGATGTCATATCACTGGAAGATTCAAAAGGATAAGATCAGATTCAAGGATGGAAATCAAGAGTAGTGAAACAAGAATAACGTAATACAGCATAGTTAATGTTATCCCTTGATACTAAACACAGGTTCTGATACCAACTAAACCATGTCACGCCCCGCTTTCCAAAATACGGAAAACGAGGGATGACTAGGCCAGCCATGCTCCTACGGTCAAGGAGTCATCCCGTCGTAGTCACACTTCGGCTTTTAGCATTACATGGTAATCAGTAAATAAAGCGCAGTGGTAAAGGAATCACATCACTAATTTATTACATTAATATTCCATTGTTCACAAATTACAGATAACAAGAACAATTACTAACCAAGTTCAATCTCACGATCACTCTTATGGAAAGCAGTAAAGATAGGAAGTACACCAGACTATATCTCCGTGAACTCGAAGGGTAGATCTGTCTCCTGCGTTGGTCCTTCCACAAGATCTGAGCATGCATACTCAGGTCGTCAGAGCGACACAACAACAATATTATTATAATAAGATAAAATACGTAAATGAGGTAATACTAGTGTAAGAACAATGCAAGTAATCACTATGTCACTATATGATGCAGAATATGTTCTGTGTCCCTATCAGTCTCTAGGTCATATTTGAAATCGCATAGTGGAAGGAGGATCATGTTTAACAGGAGTCTCGTACATACCCGAGACAACGGCCCACATGCCCGGGACATAACCCTGTCAGCCGGATCGCTAGATCCTACCCTACATGTATCAGTATCACTGTTCGAATGATCATCCTCTAAAACACGGTCCCGCTAAATACGATGCTCTTTCCACTTTGATTTTCCATTTCCCCCCAGGTTTACACTATTTATGATCTTGATCTAGTCGTGTACAAGTATACCAATGGCACGGTTTTATCACTGTTCACTGTATCAATCACTGTCACGAATATTCACTTTCCATTGGTGTACTCGTCACTCCTAAACCAACATCTATCACGCACGATAATGCAATGTCCACTGATCCTAACACGCACTAACACTGAGTATATGGCAAGGGTATGATATATGTATGTATGCTACCAATGAGCTATGTATGTTATGAATCAACATGCATGTCATTAACTTACATAAATTGCATAAATTAATATGTTAAGAATTCAGCAAAATGATACAAGTAAGATAAATAGAACACTCAGTCAGCAATTCATCAAAATTTGTTTTAGTTCATTCGGGATTCCGGTTTTCAAGATATAGCTGTTTCATTTTAAGTGCTCGCGGCTGGAAATTCAGTTTCAGAACTGAACGTCCGTTTCGCGACATGAATTGCACCCAGTTGGGCTCAGAATTTAGCGATGCTACTGTTGAATGAAATCTAGGGTTTTCAATATAGTATTCAACGCAATAGACGGATTCTCAATCGCATCTGTACGTTGAAAGTTATACACAGTTTAACCTCAGTGTGTCATTTCTGAATCTGTTCTGGACAGTTATACGTTCTGCCCTTTTATTTACAGTTTAAAATAGCAACCGTCAATGAAACGGAATGGAACCACTTGTTTTGTTTAACTAACAGAATTATATTTAATCTACTGCAGGGTTCCGTAACTTACGACATCAGGAAACACAGTGACGCACATTTTGGTACAGTACACGATAAACAGAATCGCTCTGGACTGCAGTCCAGAGTCGCACTCCGATCTAATTATCATCACAGTTACAAAACAGAAATCATTAGAATTTTACAGGGGGTTAAAGTTCGTCGAGTCGGCTTCGATTTAAGCCCTCGAACGCATCATTCCAGTATGTATATAATTTACGGTGATTTTATTCATTTTCAGATACGAGAAAACTTCTAGTTTTAACGGCATAATTGGGGGTATCAATTTTAGTCACTAACAATCATATTTTCCAGTTATTTTTATACACGACATTTATCATTATGAGGGCCAATAGAAAACATATATTTCAGTCAAATTAAACTATTATATTCATTAGGATCTAGCATCGAACACATGGGTCACAATATATATCGGGAATCGGTAAATTCGTAAACTAGATGATTTAGGTTTGTACCACTATCATATTAGCATGTAGCAAGTAAACACTTGTCTGGAAACGTCTCGGGGTCGCACGGCAGCAGCGGCGTCACGAACGCGTGATGTACGCCGTGAAACGGATTTGCGCGAGCTTGGCTCGAGATGCGGATTTTGCGTCGGAGTTGTCCGGAGGCGTTGCATGGTCACTGGAGGTTGAGGGGTGACTGGTGGTCCTCTGCGAGTGCACTGAGGTCGACGACGGTCGACGGCGCCGCTCCGGCGATGGCCGCAGTGAGTGCTTGGAACCCAAAATGAGTTTTGTGTGGTTTTGGAGAGAGGGAGCAATGGTGGTGCTCGGGTGTGGGTGTAGGGGGTATGTGGATGTTGATGCTGATGACGAGGAGGTCGTAGGGTGGTCGGCAATGTGGTGGGGAGTTCGCCGGCATCGAGGGTGCAAGGTGGTGGTCGGCTCGGGTGCACTGGGTTGGTGTGCAGGGGGCTCGGCAGGGGCTCGGGTTGATGAAGATAGAGTCGTAGAGGGAGAAGGTTGGTGGAGGAGGAGTGAGGGATCGCTGAGGGGGTTGTCGTCGTGAAGTTTGCAGTGGGTTGTTGTGGGTTCGTGGGAAATTTTTGAGGGGTTGGAGAGTTTTGAGAAGGAGTTGGAGAGTGAGAGGGAGATGAGGAGTTGGAGACGGGGAGTTTGAGGGAGTCGTGGCCGGGGTCGCGGGTCGTGGGCAACGGCGAGGGCGACGTGGGGAGCTCGGGGACGTGGGTTCGCGAGGAGGGAAAATGGGCGGGAACAGTTTGCAACGAGGGGAAGAAGGAAAGGTTTGGTAACGGGTCGGGTAGGGTTAGTTGAGGAGGCGGGCCGAAGGGAGTGGGCCGGGCCCGTTTAAAAAATTAATTCCTTTTTTTTTAAAATATGAAGTGGCTGAGGGTTGAGAGTTGGGCCGGCTGGGAATTAAGGATTTTATTATTTGTTTTAAGATTTTGTTTGGGCTGGGTTTTAATATATATATATTTTGTTTTGGGCTCGTTTTTAATTTAATTTAAATTCTCGTTTTGGGCTGGGTTGGTTTAAGGGTTTTAGGTTTTAGTATATTTGTGTTTATTTTGTTTTGGAAGAAACTTTAAATATTAAAACCTAATCAACACATTTTCACACAAGATAAATAGGAGAAAAATAGGGTTAATATTCGGGGGACTAGGAAAAATATAGAACGATTCTCATTGAAGAAAACGGGGATTTACATAAAATCTTAGAGGCAGCGCGAAACTTTGAAGACCTTCAGCGATGCATGAGGAAGGATGACCGTTTGTCTGGCAATAAGCGACCAGCCAATCAAATTCTTGGAGGATCATCTTCCAGATTCAACGGGAGACAACAACCCAAGAGACCAGCAGGACCTACTATCATCAGAAAACCAACCATTGCGGTTGAGCCGGACACTACATGAGGGACTGTCGCATTTTGAACAAACTTTGCATAGTCTGTGGGTCTCCGGATCATGCTATTGGGTACTGTCCTCAGAGAGGGAGACAATCAGGCCCCGTCAACAAGCCGGCTAATTATAGGGCACCAACACAGGGAAACCGACCACTTTCCGCCACTAAACCAACCGGTCAAGAGGCATCACCAAAGGGACCACCCTTGCCATCACAGGAGCGTGTTTTTCAGCAAGCACAGCGGAATGGATCCAAACGCCAGACTTTCATCATGACGGCCGAGAAGGCTGATGCCACGTGGCAAGACAACAGATGTACTCTTTTCTCTTTCAACCTTTCTTTTTGATACCATGCTTATTTATCATTCGATGCAAATCTTAGTTAAACTCACCATAATTCCTCTAGTTTTCGTAATTTCGACTAGTTGCCTTTATGTTATATCTTTCAAGTTTTCCATCAATTCACAACCTCTCTTCAACTTCCAAACTTTTCTATCCGGAAGCAACTACTGATTTTACATTTTCCGATTCCTTATACCTAAACCCTTCAGAGACTTTCCATGCATCAAGTGATACACCAACTCTCGGGAGCGACACATGCAGCAAAGAGGATTCCTGACAGCGTTACTGATTTTCGTGCCTAGTAGTGGCTACTCCTTTGGAAATTTCAAAATCTGAAATTATTCTAAGGAGGGTAGATCATAACCATCACAACCTTTCTTGCTATTCTTAGCAAACCCAGAAGTTTTAAACATCCACAACGATATTTCGGATAAGGAACTTGGTGGTGCGATGTATTAGTGCGGCGATATAGTTGCATATGCGCCAAGACAACTAAAGACTCATGAACGCAACTATTCCTACCCAGATCTAGAACTGGAAATGGTAATGTTCATCTTGAAGATATAGAAACACTACTCTAAGGAGAACGTGAGGACACGGATGGTTGAAACACCTGAAGCGGATGAGAAAGGTCAAGTTTTATATGGGAGAAGTGTCGATCGGTTGGGACGATTCTGAAGATGAAGAATTTGTAAGATTGAGATAATTGTAGAAAAGAAAAAAAGTGGAAATGGTGATACAATGAAGAGAGCGCGGAAAGCTCAGCCCACGACCCATCAGCTGTTTAACATCTTGGAAGGAGACGGTGGGTTTATGTATAGCCTAGTTTTACTATTTTCTTTGGAGGGCGTGCATAATGCTTTTATATCTCACAGTTGAGAGGGTATGCTGGCAACCCTAGTCATATTTTGATCATTCCGAGATCATGAAAAGGTTAGCGTAATCCACGAGCAGCAACCGGTCGGGATACTAGAAGGATGAGATCTTGAGAGACAATACAATCCAGCCGGCTAGAGCTATGTGGAGAAAAAACTACCAGGCATACATACACGGAAGCAAGGGCACGGGACGAGAGAGCGAGACCCAAAATTTTTAACCACGATAAACCCTTCCTAGTGATTTTTCTTGACCTACCTTCTGAAATTTCGAGAACGAAATTATTTTAAGAAGGGTAGCTTGTAACGACCGTGTTTTCTAATACCTAATAAAAAATATTTTATTTAAATTTCTACCATCAAATAATTATTTACGTGTTTCGTTGATAGAAGAATATTTTTAAAGTAATGTTAATAATTTTCAAAGCATTGAAATATGATTAAAGGAATTTTCTAAAATCTATTTATTATTTTTATAGGCTTAAAATGTTTTAATAAAATTTTATAATGCCTTAAAATAATCTACATATTTTTATTATCAATTAAAATAATTAATTCGTAATTAAAATTGTTTTAAAGGATAAACTAGATTTTAATAACTAGCTAAAACCATAAATATAAGGTATATTATTTAGTTTTAGCCCAAAATTATTTTTATACTAAAGATAACAATAAAATATATTTTCTGAAAATTTTCCATAATTTTCCCGTATTTTTAACCATTTTTAACAATTTTTTTACAACCAAATTCAATAATTTTTAATAATCTGCTGAGTATCTATTTAATAAAAAAAAATTTAATAATTTTAAACCCCCTTAACCTGGACCGTTGGATGCAATGATCCAACGGCCCAGGATGCTCAGCGGCGCCCACGTGGTGGGGACCACGTGAAACCGCGTGATCCCCCCACACGCAGACGCGTGGCATCTTGGCGGCGGCCCTCGAACCGTTGGATGCAAATCCAACGCCTAGGATGTGATGGCGGCGGCAATCATCAACTGATGATTTTGCAATCATTGTGGCGCGAATATTTGGAAGATTTTAACAGTTTTTGGATTTTATGGTTGGAAAAAAAACCTCTAGAGACCTTCAATCAGTGATACCTCATACCTCAGAACTCCAAAAATTCTGGAAAAAATACCCACGCCTTCGTATCGACGACGCTGACGCTGTGGTTCCATCCGAGTATCGAGGAAAAATCCGAGTGCGGAGATATTGAGGATTTAGTACAAGCCTACGCTTTCAACCCATCGGCATCCGACTCAAACAAAAGGTAGGATCCGCCTTTCTCCATTCCTTTGTCGCCTTCTTTCTCATAATGATCTTGGTTTCAACTCCTAATCTCTAATCTCATATTAAAATGATACTAAAAATATTCCTGCATGCCTATTTTTTTTGTACCTCTCAATGATGATAATGTTAACCCATGTTTTAAAATGGTCTTTAATTACCTCTGTACGCCAAAAAAAAATATTGCACTCTCATACTACCTGAAATGTGATATGCTTAATGTCATAACCCACGGGATATCAATTCACCCCTTACATACCCACACTTACCCATACTACCAATATGATCTCGAAATAGGTTACTTCCACAAAATATCCTCGTTTTATTAAAATGTTGTATTTGTTTAAAATATCCATATGAGATAAGATATTTGGAATAAATGTTTTAGATACGACACACACACACACATATATTTTTACTTACACTTTTTTCACCAACTACTGTAATTTTGTTAAATCCCTTTACCTTTTGAAAGGGGATAATACTAAATCTAAATAACGACATATGGTTTTTCGAACTTAGTCCCTTTCACTCGAAATGATATTTTTATATTAATTCTTTTTAGAATGTTAACTAAAGTTTAATGAGTTACCCTAATAATAGGGTAATGTTTTACGCGAGTACCTCGTGGTTGATAGGCAATCGTCCCTGAAAAGGACACAAATCCTGCCGTCCATGTGCAACGGTTGCCAACACGAACGTATTTTCTAAAACGTCACTTCAAACTTAAAACACTATAATTTCATAAAATTATTATTTACAATAAAATAACTCAATCCATCCTAAAAAGATATAATTTCATTTAAATATATTGACCTTTACTAAAAGGCTATTTTCAACAAAGACCATAACCCTTATAAATGATGTTTTCCAAAAGAATATCTAAAACTTTATTAAAAGATAATTTTCAGATAAATACCATAACCTTTTATTAAAAGGATATTTTCTCAGTAAAATATTATGGGTTTCCAAAACGATAAATATTCCAAACATCATGGTTTTCTTATAAACAATAAATATAATTAAACACTATTATCATTTATTAACTAAGTGTTCTATAAGATGACACGAAGTACATTACAAAAGATAACAAGACAAAACGAGAGGTTGTAGAAGGCCATATTAAATGAGATCAACTTCTTGATTTTCAGTTTATGACATACATGACACATGATATGGTTAGGGTTAGAATGCGCGGACCTAGGTATGGAATACTTATATATGAGGATCCCTGCAGGCAGGGTGAACGGTCCAATGTGTGGACGGCTACTAACCCGTTATTCGGGTGAATACTAACCCTACTCATGGTGAATGGTCCAATGTGTGGACAATTACTAACCCGATATTCGGGCGAATACTAACCCTACTTGAGGGCGAATGATCCAATATGTGGATGACATACGATGTGGAAATTGCATGCCTAGAGGTATACGCACTAACTCTAATTCGTCAAAACCTTTATACTGAACCACGGGGATGGGTAGTTTGATTAGGCAAGGAGATTCGGAACTCGGATTCCCCTACTACTCGATCATGATCCCGAGAAGTGAAACAGTACATTTCACTTCCCCAGTTGTTGTTCCGTGGCCACAACGGAATAATCGCGAGTATCCGGACCCTTAATTGACAAACTAAAACGTTTACAATACCTATTGATACTAAACACTAAACTCACATCATGTGCTATACCTACCCGTTATCTTATCTACCTTTCTTTATGAGACACGAGTTATTCAGTATCTTGGATGTGGATATTTTACCAGTTTAGACTTGTTGCTTATTATGGAACTGAAGGGTAGAAATACCGGTACACTTGAGTGATATTCATGCTAGACAAAACTCCATAATAGTCATATGACACCTTTCGGGGATGTTCACGCTACCGCATTGATTGCCACACCAGGCACGAACGCCAGCTCATACTGCTTCCAGCTAGTCATGGGATACCTCAAGGATACGAGTATGTTCACCAATCAATTCCATCAATACACACCTTGTTTAACATGATCTAACTCTTAGACTGAATATCCGTTTGACTTGACTTGAACTTTTACCAAACATATACCTCACACAACATACTCATATTCACATATATCTCTGTCAACATATCTAATTTGTATATAACCTCATACCTTCATACCCATGTACATCATATTCATTATATTTATACACACTCGTCTGTTTCTATACCTTTACTTTCTTATAAGGCAATTCTACCCGAGTATAACTCACTGACGGACTTTCCTTTTCTTTCTCTATCTTTGGAATGTCCGTCAGATGAGAATGGGTATTATGGCGAGGATCAAGATGGGAAGCCAACCAATGAAGATTATACAAACCTGGCAACAGAAGATTAGCTAGATTTAATATTTGTTGTTGCCCACATGTTTAGGGATTTCGTTTCTCCTTTGATGTAATTAAACTACTTAGTTTATTTTACTCTTTCTTTTGGGATGTAATAAAGTTTGGTTAATGGAAATAAATGCCTTTCGCTTTTATTACTTTGATTTTTGGTACGCATCCTGCATGTCATATATTTATACGCTTAATGTAACTGTATTGAATAGAACACCTTCAATACAGTTAGGTTGCGAGCTTGCCACGTCATCCTTCACCTTCTTTTGGGAACCGGGGCGTGATAGCATTTGTCGTGGAACGAAAGGTCACTTTAAAAGACACCTCTTGAATGTCCTGTGTCATTGTTCCATGGGTTATGATGGAGCCTTATACTCTCCTGCAGCTTTGGTTCTCAGGGTAAACTGGACTACTCTCGTATACACGCCTACCTTTCTTATCAAACTACAAACAATCACGTTAGAACAATTACCCTTATACATATGAATGACATGATTAAGATACTTTTACATATAATCATACATGTTCATTACTACTCGGTTTCTATTTATTTTCATACCTTCAGTCATCATTATTTATTTCTTTTGGGGAATTATCGTGCGCTAGTTCGCTGACGACATTCCTCTCTGTTTCTTTTCCTTGGAATGTTCATCAGAAGAACCGAACACCGAGAAGATTGAGCACATACAGGACGATTTCGATCAGCTCACCACTCAGCCCGATTATTGGTTTACTTTCTGCAGTTATTCTCTGTATGCTATTGTTTATGCATCTTTTTCAGTATTTGTATCTTGCATTTTCAGATTTAAATTTGTATGTAAATAAAGTTACTGTTTATTACTCTTGTTAATTCTCGCATATTGTTATATTACTTACATACGCTTAACGTATTTATTAAAGAAAATGACATTCTCATGGTAAATACGTTGCGGGTCTCGTCACGTGCCGTCATCGTCTTCTAAGAAGCGGGGCGTAACAATAACCTTTTGTATCTAGGAGTTTTTCATGGATTTTTTTATTGGTGTGTTTTTCCTATTGCTTTTCAAGTCTAGAGAGTTGGACCTATTTTCCCCTTTCATCTATTAGCTTACTCGAATTTTTTTTGCTTAAATTAGAAAATGATAGACCGTCTGTCTTCTTAAAGTAGATACTGTTTAGCTTTTTTCCTCATGTTGGTTGCATTTTTGAATTTATAGCATTGTTAAATTTCATAGAAAATACGCGTTTAAATAAAATAGATAAGATTTTTTAAGAAGAAAAAGAAGATGTGAGTACATGCTGCACTGATGACTTTGAGTTAAAATATTAGTGAAGGGCGGATATTGGTTTTCTTTTTTCTTATTAAATATCATATTAGCTTTGATAATATTATCATATCATCGTCACCATAGGTAACATATACCAACTCGAATAATTATTTGTGAAAACGGTTAATGATCCCGATCATCACTTGGATTCCACATAAACCATTTCTATATAGTAAACTTAAGATGCCAGTTATGATTCCTGCTCATAAAAAATGCTCAAATAGCGTAATTTTGATAATTTCCGAGTATAATATCTACTTCTAGCAGTATTATAAGCAAACCGGGCCCTGAGAATGTTCTCAGGACACTGTTCCCTGAACTTCACTCAGGGCCTGATGCGAGCGTCTCATTTCTCATGGCCGTGTTTTCTGAGAATGTGACTCACTGACTCAGGATGGGACCCCTTTTAATCGCACCAGATCCCGATCGAGTGCTACTTCTCAGGGGCCATTAAAGCCTGTTATTATTTTAGACTATTAAAGGATGCAATTTTTTCCTCTCACGCGCATCTCACGTGCCTATAAACTTGTACTATAAATATAAAATCCAAACTAACTCCAACCCTAGCCTAAATTTTCTTCCCCATCTCTCAGCGGCAGTCGCCGCCTCCACTCAAATCCCGATCAAGTGTTGATTTTACGAAAAAAGTGTAATATTTCTTTTCTAATTTGCTAGCTTTTACATATTTCATTTTCATATTTTCATTTGTTTTTGTATTTTCTTCAACCTTGTTTATCTTTTTTTCTTGGAGTAAATAGATTTTGTTTTTCTGGGGATCAAATTCTCATAACTTCTTTTATCTCAACGTTTGATATAATTGCTGTTATATATAAAGTGTTTTGTATGCAATTAGCCCCTTTTAGTTTATTTAATTTGGGAATTATAATAATAATTACTGGTGATGATGAAGGAAAAGGCCGAACTTACAGCCACCCTGAAACTCCCTCCTATCTTATTTGATACCAACATTTCAATTTTTCTGATATTTCACCCCCAAAACTTTGATATTTCTAAATACAACCCCTAAATCTTGCATATTTTCTAAACTTGTTTCAGTTGGTGGTAGAATGATGCAGCTTGCTTCAAAGGTTATAATCTGAACCAGTTGGGATATTTATTTTATTGCAGACCATTACATGCTTCTTCATGCTAAATTTTTGTTTATGGTTGCATTTGTAGGGTAAATTTCCCCCCTTTTATTTGTATTCTAAACCTTGTGACCAATCTTTGAAACCTCATCAAAAGTGTAGTTAACGATGCAGGTAGGGGTAAAACCTAGACAAACAAGGCAATTAAAATCGATATGTTAATTGCTGCTGCTGCTGCAGTGACATGTGTTTCATTTTACTAGATGAAGACTTTGCAAATGGTTTGTAGGCTAGTTATCTAATTTACTTCCATTTGTAGGGAAAGTGTTACGATCAATCTTAGTAATTAGAACTTTAGAGTTTCCTTATTATATAGTGATTGTTTTTGCCCTTTTTTGTGTGGCAAAAGACAACAACAACAATGCTTAGCTCATTCCAAACTTTTGGGGTTGGCTATATGAATCCATTTCTTCCATGTTGACATGTTAAGTACCTTGACTGCCTAACACAACCTTCTATCCTCTTCTGTCTCTCCCATCACCCTCACCCACTCTGCCTTCATTTTTGTTCCCGGCTCCTTTCCGATGGTGAGGGCCATCGAGCTGTGGCTGCTCTGCTGGAGGTCTCATTCCAATCCTGGAAAGAAACCAGAGGTAAAAATGGAGTTCAAGAGTAGAGGTAATAGGAAGGAGGGATTGATGAGGCCGATGAGAATGAAGAGTCCGAGGAAGAAGGGGCAAGGCGTCCAGAGCGTGCAACATGACCAGATGGAGGCACGTCTTGAGCATCTTCACGAGAATCAGGTGACTCAAATGCTCCAAATGAGAGCACAACACGAGTAGGTTCAGAATCAGATGGCTCAAATGCTTGAAAAGTAAAACTAGAGGTACTCTCTAAATTATTTGGTTTGATACCAGTTAAGTATTTTTTTTATTCCTAAGAACGCTAGCTGCTGCTTTATTATGTTAATTTGTGGTGATCATAACTGCTGTGCTGTTTAATATTTTTACAAGGTATGCTGGTTATCACTTGATTGATCGAACATTAGGGATTCAAATCTTCTCCAGTGCTGACTCAGCACTTGAGAGACCGGTGGATTAATTTCAGCCGTCCAGATGATCTGGACAGCTGATACAACTTCCACTTCATTTGTGGTGCGTCCTCCCTTCATTACTCCTTCCTTGGTCTTCTTTTTGGTCTTGGGTTTTTCTCAAACAATTCCAAATCCCACAATCTCACGTATATTTCTACTGTGCAGATTTAGAAGCTCCAACTCAATGATCTAAGATCTTGTATTCATAGTCTCTCTGTTCTTATCCTCATGGCTATCAAAGGCTTCAACAAACCAAAATAGAAACTATCAGGTTTTTTTAATTCTTTTTTGGTGAGGGTGAATCAGAAGGTAGCAAGTTAGTGACTTTTTGAATGCAATAAGTTAATGTTGATTGATTATTAAAGAATTTGGATATGTTTGGTGTTTTCATCTTTGATGCTATGGTTTTATTTTAAATAAAGAAAGCAATACCATGATGATTGACAACCCCCCATTGCTTTGCACGTGTTAAGATATGCGCATATCTTTTATATATTTTATATCTTTTATTGGGGTTTACGCGTATTATACGTATTAGGGTTTCATCTTGTGGGTTATAGAGAGAGAGGGGTATATTGTATATTGATCAATCAATAAGAATTTTTCTTCTTTTCCAAATCTATGATTTGTAATATGGTATCAGAGCTTCCCTAACCCTAACCGTTGGTCGATCCTCATTTGTCTCGTCATTGATCTTCTTCTTGGGCACGTTTGTTTTCACAAGATCTTGTTGCCGCCGCTGCCCTTTCCGTCCTCTCGTTGAAGTCCTCGTCATCGCCATCGAGGCCATTGACGAAATCTTGGGATCCTTAGATTTTGTGTGATAAAATCGTTGAAGCCATCGCCCAACTTCAATCGTCCAACTTCTAGCCGAGCCCACATTCTTGCTTCATATTTTTTTAATCAATCAAAGCTTTCTCCAATAACAACATAGCCACCAAATCCTTCCCCCCTCCCACAACAGAGCCACCAAATCAATCAGAGCCAAGCCACTTCCGAGCCGTTCCGAGCCAAAGTGAGCTAACCCGAGCCGGCTCACTTTCGAGCCGACCCACTTCCGAGCCGAGTCGATCATACTGAGCCAAGTCTATTTTTGAGGCATTTTGAGCTGTTTTTCGAGCCAATTTCAATTTTCATCGAGCTATGGATAAGTGAAGACCCTATTCATTCCCCAAATTGACACTCTTCTCACCAAGTCCGCAGATTATACCGGATGGGCTCTTACTATGTAGTATAATCTTCGAGCTTTGACATTATGGGACTACATTGATAGTATACTTGTTTGTCCTCCTTCCACCATCACCACACCTATGCCCGAGACTACTTTCATCGGCACTTCAGGCTTCTGCATTCTCACTTGTGATCGTTGGATGCAAATGGATCAACAGATTATGGCATATATTGTACGGTCGGCGGTGACTCCAATTCGTCAATCTATTGGACGCCTGACTACCTTTCGTCGGCAGTGGATTGCTCTTAACCACTTGTTTATTCAGAAAGGTGCCGCTTGTGAGCACAAACTGCATCAGGCCTTTCAGGATGCTCGACAGGGGATCATTTTGTTCAGGTTTTTCACTCTCTTATCAGGTTATCAGGAGGAACTACACTTGATGGAGGTTCAAATTCCATCTTCATTGGACGATGTCGCTATCGTGTACTACAAGCAACGTGATCGTCAACATTTGTATCATTTTGCTATGCGTCTCTAACCAGAGTTAGAAGGACTATGCGGTCAGATACTTCATTGTATTCCCTTGCTCAGTCTTGAAGCTGCAGTTGCCGAGTTCATCTCCAAAGAGACTCGCCTCCAGATGTTGACATCTAATTCTCATGATACGAGCTTATCTGTTGCACCGCCGGCTACTGTTTTGGCTGCACAGACCAAACCCGCCAGACCCGTCATAGCTGCACTACTGCTTTCTCCTTCTAGTACCGAACGAGTTTGTAACTACTGCAAGAAACTTGGGCATCTCATCTCTCAGTTCCAGCTTAAGTATAAATCGACGAATGCTCAAACTCGTTCAGCTGCTCGCTATCGCAATAGCCTTCCAGCTCCAGCAACTTTTATATCTTCCGCGGTTTCTTATTCCACATCAGCAGCCCTTACTGCAACTTCATCAGGCTCGTTCTTTCCCGCACAGATAGCAGAGATTGTGAATATTGTTGCACAGAGTCTTAGTGTCAGTAGAGCTCCTGAATCTTCTATCTACACTGCCTTAACTGCTAGTTCGGGTATTTCTATTCCTTGGATATTTGACTCTGGTGCCTCACATTATAGGACTTGATAAATCATTTCTTGCAAATCGTTTTACTATTCCTATGTCATACATACATAATGTTAATGGCTTGTCACTTGCAGTAAATCAATATGGTGACATTACATCTACCACGCATTCTTCTGGCAATCTTACTCTTTCATCTGCATTACATGTGTCCAAATTGACAGTGAATCTTTTATTTGTTAGTTAGATTACTGAATCTGGTTGTACCGTCACTTTCTTATCCACTTCTTGTATTGTGCAGGATTCGAGCACCGGTCAAAAGATTGGGACGGGTCGTAGAGTGAATGGACTGTATCAGTTGGAGTATCTTCACTTGCGTACCTTGAATAAAACTATAGCTAGCTTAGCTTCTTCCGCTCTGTGGCATCGTCGTTTAGGTCATATTTCGAGTTCTCGTCTTTAAGTCTTTATCTGAGTCTAGAGTCTTACGGTCCTCTCGTGTTAGTATTTTAAATAATTGTGTTTGATGCAGTTTGGCAAAACAAGTTGCTTTACCTTTCGTGTCTCATAATAAAACTTCATTAGAGCTTTTTGATTTGATTCATTCTGATATTTGGGGACCTGCTCCTGTGCGTCTATGTTTGGTTATCAATATTATATTTTCTTTATAGATTACTCACGTTATTCTTGGGTTTATCTTATGCATGCTAGATCTGAGATTACTTCCATATATACCGAATTTACGAATATGATTTTTATTCAGTTTCAGAAACGAATTAAATTTTTTAGATCTGACAGTGCTTGTGAATATGTTTCATCATCTATGCAAACCATTCTTAAATTTCATGGTATACTTCCATAACAATCATGTACCTACATTAATGAACAAAATGGTATAGTTGAAAGAAAATATCGACACATTTTAGAGACTACATGGGCCTTCGTACTTTCTTCGTCGGTTCCCCGTTCCTATTGAGCTGAGGCTTTATCGGCATCCGTTCTTCTCATCAATATCGCTCCATCTTCTTTATTTCCGGATTCCACTCCATACTCGAGACTTTACAAATTCCCTTTTGACTATTTTATTCTGAGCACTTTTGGCTGTGTTTGTTTCATTCTTCTATCTGCTTATGAATGAAACAAATTTTCTTCTTGCTCAGTCAAGTGTTTTATGATGGGGTACAGTCCGACTGATAAATGATACAAATGTTATGATCCTATTCGTAGACGGCTTCACATTTCTCGAAATGTCACGTTTTTCGAGAATGTGTTGTATTTTTCTTGTTTAGATATAGATGTGTCCTTTCTAGATTCCTCTGCCTCATCGTCATTTACACCCATTATTGAGCCTATATATGCTCGTGTCCACCGTCTCCTGATTCCATTTCATATACTGATGCTCCTCCGCTTCCTGATGTTCCCTCCACTGATACAGTGACGACTGAGTGTTCACCTGGGCCTGTACAATCTTCTTCGGATGCTATTTTTCCTCCACCTCATTGGAATCCTCTGCGAGATAGACGACCACCTGCTCGTTATAGCTTTTGCATGATTAACGATTATTCTCTTTGTTTTGTATCTTCTCTCTTACAAGGTCAAAACCATTAGATGGATTGTTCGAACATTACAAGGCATGTCTTGTGGCACGCTGGGTTTTCGTGGGAATATGACATTGATTATGAGAAGACCTTTGCTCCTGTCACCAAGACCTCTTTCATTCGCACACTCATTGCAGTTACTGCAGCCCATAGCTAGCCTATATTATAGATGGAAGGTAAGAATGTCTTTCTTAACGGTGATCTTTCCGACACAATTTATATGGAGCCTCCTCTTGAGCTTTCCCTGGGTATGCATGTTGTCTGCGTCGCGCTTTTTATGGTCTTAAGCAGGCATCCTGTGCTTGGTTTGGTTTGAGCGATTTCGTCAGACTCTTCTGGCCGCAGGTTTTACTGAGAGCCTTACTGATATGCACTCTTCTTCTAAAGACCGAGCTCTTCTCTTGATCTATGTCAATGATATGATTATCATTGGTGACGACTCAACAACCATCACATATCTTAAGCAATTTCTTCAGCAGCAGTTGAGATGAGACATTTGCACTATTTCTTAAGGATCGAAGTTGCTTACTCTCCCTGTGGCTACTTTTGTCACAGCAGAAACCCATTTATGATTTTCTTGCATGAGCCATGGTTGATGATTCTACTATTACTAGCGGTACTTCTATAGCTACACCGATGGAGCTTTATTTGAAGTTTCATCAAGCAGATGGAGCGACTTTACCGAACCCCACTCGAGAGCTGGTTGGTGCACTTATTTATCTTTCTTATCGAGCCAGACATTGCACATGTTCATGTTTTCAGTCGGTTCATGGGTACTCCTTCGTCGGCTCACTATGCAACTCACATGGGTTCTTCGGTACCTTCGTGATGCTCATATTCGATCGCTGTTATTTCCTTCCAACTCTGATCTTGCTTTACACACATGCTCTGATGCTGGCGGGCTAATGACCCTGACACTCTCGATCTACTACCGGGTATTGTGTTTTTTTGGGTTCCTCTTTGATCTCCTTGCGCAGCAAGTGCCAAGACACTTGTTCAAGCACTGAAGCCGAGTACCGTGCAATGGATGATACTGCTGCGGAACTTAAATGGATCCGTAGTTTGCTTGCTGATATGGGAGTCGACATCTCTTCTCGTGTTCCTCTTTGTTGTGACAACAAGAGTGTCATTCGTATTGCTGAAAACCCGTTTTTTCATGAGCATACTAAGCATATTGAAGTGGATTGTCACATGGTTCGTCAAGAGTACGAACGAGGTCGGATTTCACTTCTCTACATCCATTCCAATGCTCAATTAGCCGACCTCTTTACGAAACCTCAAACTCGTGCTTAACTTTTGTATTTCTTGTTCAAACTCTCGGTTTACGATTCACCGTAAGTTTGATGAGGCTGTTAAGATATGCATATATCTTTTATATATTTTATATCTTTTATTGGGGTTTAAGTGTATTATACGTATTAGGGTTTCATCTTGTGGGATATATACAGAGACATATTGTATATTGTATTTTGATTAATCAATAAGAATTTTTCTGTTTTTCCAAATCTATGATTTGTAATATCATGAATGTAAATGGGGGTTGAGGATTATAATTAATTGGGCTTCTCATGGTTTAGTATTCAATTTGGGTTGGGCATATTGATTTTTGATTTAATTTTTCAAATATCGATACAGATAATCGGAGATTGGTGAGGAGGTAAGGGATAGGATCGAAGTGGCGGGGAGGTAGGAGGCGGCAGTTGTGGGAGAAGTTGGGGTGAAATGGGAAGCGTTATGGAAGACTTGTAGGGCATGGTCGGGGGGGGGGGGGGAGGGAAGGCTCAGAGACGAGGGGTGACAATGCAGTTAGGGGAGGGGCGTGGAGACTGGAGGGGAGACGGTGTAGTTGGAGAGGGGAGAGGATTTTGAAGAGGGGAGGTCTGAGTGGGAGATCGCCGGAGATTGAAGGTTGTGGAGGTTGAAGACGGTGGAGAAGCGGGGGCAGAGGTGGGGTGGAGGATGATTAGATATTGAGAAACATGGAGAAAGAGAGATGACGATCAAAGCAAAGAGAAAGGGATATGCATCTCATTTATCATGGCGGGACCATTTTATTATTTGTTTGATGCTTTTCAACCATTGGATTAAATCCAATGGCTGAAAACCTTCCACTGGACTCTTCACTGCCAAGTAGGCAATGGAGAGGATTTGAATCCGAACATCAGTATAATGTTTAATTTCGCACTTACTGATTTAGTTGTTATAATGCTGCTTAATTTGTCGTGTCATTTTCTTTCTTGTATCGATGATGCTTTGAGTGGGGAAGGCATCTCAGTTAAAATTGATCAGGAAATGTACAGCATCTTTTCCCTTGCTTATTTACTATCACTTGTTGTCTTAATTTGTTCACTTTTGTGTTTATTTATCTTTGATTTTTGTTTTCATATTATGGGATTTGAAGATTTTGTTCGGATTAATATCACATGACACCCATTCATACTAAACTGAGGTTACAATAGCTGGAATAGATAAATATAAACGGTGTTACACGTAATCAAACCTTTTGTTTAAGATTTGGAAATTATATTTTCGCTGGTGATGATGAAGAAAAGGCCGGACTTACAGCTACCCTGAAATGTATTTTTACATATTTCAGCTGGTGGTAGAATGATGCAGCTTGCTGTAAAGGTTATATCTGAACCAGCTGGGTGATTTTAAGTATAAGCTTTGCATAACAATTGAAATGAAGAAAAAGGACATCCAAAACCTTCATGAAGATAGGCTTATCTCTTGGAGCTGGATAAAATTTAAAAGTTTGGATAAAATGCAGGAAACCCCTCTCAATTTTACCTGAAAAGAGGGAAACCCCTCTAAAATTAAAAAAACATGCATTTTATCCTATAAATTTGAACACAATTAGTTTTTGGGGGTGTGTGTTACCCAAAATGCCCCTCAAGCCTTTCTCCGAATCCTTTCTTTCTTTCCCCTTATAAATTTATTTCCTCCAAGCCTTTTTAATCATTTTTTTCCAGAAATCTCTATTTCACAAAATCATATATCTTCTCTCTAATCCTCCAAAAGAGTGAGCATTGATTCAAAGCGTATGAATTTGAAAAGATGAGGAAAAGGAAAACATAATATTAGACTAGAGGGTTCTTGGCATAAAAAGGTCTTTAGTCAGGGTTTTGGAGGTAAATTGCATGTTTTTTCAAGTTTATGGAAGTTTCCTGCTTTTTGGGCAAAATCGTGGGTTTTCCCGCATTTTAGCCAAAAAGTTTTCATGAATGCCATGACCAAGTAAGAACATATAGAATAAATAGTATAGCAATATAGAATAAGACGAAATTCCCTCCTATCCTCCATTATTCTCATATTCTCATAGAATAAATAGTATGGCTGAAATCGGGAAACAATTATTGCAGTAGTCACAAGACCATTGCATGCCCAATGTATCCCCAAAGACCCTTATAGTTAAGCTTACATATATTAACATATTTTCCACAAGCCTGTTTAAAATTTCTGTACAAATGCAAATTGATTGCTTCAAGGTACAGAACCAGTTGAGAAGAATGAGAAAAGGAGATCCAGGGAAATGAGTTCTTGAAAGAAATCTATAAAAAGTACATGGACATATAACAACATATCGTATGAGGACTATGACAAATGTTTCAGTAAGATATATCATATATGTGGTATTATATTGTAGCAATCATAAAAAAGGCTCATGGTATTTATCCCAAAAAAAGCAATGAAAGTTAATAGTATTTTAGTACAGTAAATTCTTGTAATTATATGTTGTTCCTTTTTCTGTATAATTATTTTCTGACTGGCTGTGGAAAACATCAATTTTTGTTGGAGGCAACCCTTCCGGAATCAAACCGGCAATCTTCGGTATTGGAGAGGAAAGTTTTCCCATGAGAGCTCCTCCTGCGTTTGTTGTTTTTTCTGTAATTTTTTTTTTAAAGTTTGGGCCTAAACATTCACATTTATTATTCTAAGTGAGTGCTGGAATGTAGATTTGTATGGTGTGTACATTTGATCCTTGAGATTGAAATGCTGGCTTTGTCGGATTCAAATTTGCAGTCTTCGATGATTGAAAAAAACTATCCCAGTTAAATTATTTGTCGCCTTATGTTATTACTTATCCTATGCAGCCTACTATCTTATTTTTCTTCTTCTTCTTCTTCTACTTTTTTTTCAGGTAACTGCATAAACTTTATCGCCTGGAAAATGAAAAGAAGTTGATGTGGTAATTTCTTTTTGCTGTATTATGCATAAATGGTTCCATTCTAAATTTTGCTTATATAATTTCAAAAAAAAATGAGAGAAGGAGAAAGTATCACATGTGGGCCACGGAGGGGTTTTTGGGCATCCGGTACCAAATTATGATGCATCTAAATTTCTATGGTTGATTTGGTTTGGTGTCATTAGAGATGCGAGTTTGTTAAAGCTACTATACTCGAATCTTAGAGAGTCATGCTGAAATTACCTCAAATCATAGATAGCATGTGATTGCATTTCTTTATTTATCTCTCTCTCCCCATTATATCAAATAGTTCTTAGAATTATTAGTAGAAAAGGTTTAAGAAATCAATAAAGAAAATAATTTAAAAATAGAAGTTTTTTTTTTTATAAAAAAGGTAGAAGTTATTAGAGTTTTAAAAGATGCTGGAGGATAATCAATTATCAATTTTATACCCACTTCTCTGTGAGGACTTCTTTATTTGGATTTTTTAATATTGATTTTCCAAATTAAGCCTCTCTAATCTTCATATTTTTAAATAAGTCTCATAATCCTCTTAATTAATCTATTTTAACGTTCCATTAGTTTAACCAGTATCAAATTATAAAAACTCTATTAAGCAGAAAATTTACCATTTTCCCCTTTACCTCTTAATCTCCGAACACTTTAAAGAAAGAAATACAATGGAGATAACATCGGAAAAGTCGGTAATAATGAGAAAAGACACTAAAAAGAAAAAAAAATAAAGAAGATGAGATCCAAAGGTAGGGAATGATAAGAAGAGGAGGAGAAGGAGAATAACAAGGAGAGCGAGAGGGAGATGGAGATGAAAGAAATGGAACAGAATAAAAGATAGAGGGTAAAGAAGGAAAACAATTATCTAATTGTTTAACCCAATAAGCAGATCTTAATTTTAATTTAAAAAATCTAACTTGTAACAGAAAATTGAGAGCCTTATTTAAAAATATGAATATTTAGATAATTATAAAACCCTTTAAAAATATTAATGTTGTGAAATCGTTTTTTTGATTAATTCATAGAAGGCAAATTGAACTGAATAACCCAAACCTGTCTTTTCGATAGATTGACTAGACTCAAAATAAATTAAATATATTACATTTTTGATAAAAATACCTTTCACTTTTTTATAATGAAAATGCGGGTTTTATTACATTTTTAAAATTTAATGGTGTTATCCCCAACCTCCAAAAAGGCAATGGTGATTTTTTTAATAAAACAAGGTTGAGATGAAGAACCCGCCGTTGCCTAAACCATAAAACTTTTTTTCCAACTAATGTTGGTAAAAAATTATCTTCAATGGTTCAAGGGGTATCTGGGTACACACCATTCACATATAATATTAGAGGTGAGCTTGGTTTTCCTTTTTCTTATTAAATACCAAATCGAATTTGATAATATTCATATATCATCGTGGATGTAGTTAACATATACCAACTCAAATAATTTTTTTTCCACCAAAAAAATGAATAATTTTCTGTAAAAATCCAGCTACAGGAGAACCAGGAACAGAGAGTTCTCTCCCTTTTTCCGCCCGACTCTTTGGTCTTAAGAATGCTGGTTTTATTTTAAGAACGAGTGATTGCCCTTCTCCGACCCTTACAGCCCAACCGGAGAGCAGACAGCTAATGCGTTCGACTTATTGAACAGAGTTTATGGTCGGTCCGTGACTTCTAGATGCCGAAGGTGTCCTTGGGGCGATCTTGTAGTTCCTACGGGGATGATCCTGATCATCAGAACAAAAGATCATCACATGGATTCCTCATAAACCATTTCTATACAGTAAACTAAAGAAGGTAGTTATCATTCTAGCACATAAAAAATGGCTTAAATCCAACAAAACTCCACCGTAGTTTCAGCCCGTGGTAAGTAACTACTCTATACTTAAAAAAATTCAGAAAACCACCTTATCTAACTGTCACGACTCGAAAAAGACACGTGACTGGCACTTGAATCATGTGAAGTATATATGACCCCACCTAATTCAAGTAAACCAAATGCTCAGAAATCTAAACCTTTTTAGGAAAAATAGTGGAGGTGAAGTTTTGAAATAAAGGTTTATTGAAATCAGGTTCTTTCTTTAAAACATAAGTAATATCATAAGAAATACAATGTTTCGTAATCTATTTTGAAAACATTTTCGTCGTTTGAAATTTGGGCAGCACCTCCTTTGTAAATCTTAATCCGAAAGCAATACAAGCAAAAATAATAATAGGCATCCCCAAACGGGAGCTAGCTCTTCACTAATTGGCGGAAACAACTACGCAATAATACGAATATACAACGCCGAAGGCGAGGATCAAAACACAGAAATAACACGAAGAAACCAAAGTATTATCAAGAAACCAAAAACAATAAAGAATACATACAAGAGCATGACTCTAAATCCGAAAGAATATACAAGTCGAGTTTTCTAAGTCTACTAAATATATAAAGTCTGGTTGATGGAGCTTTTAACTAGATACAACTGAAATAAATGTACAAATACAATGGTAGTCACGATGCAAGTGAACTCCACCTACCAAAGCAATCAGCCGGAAGAAACCGGTGTGCCAGCAAGCCGCAACGGAACCTGTGCGGTCAAACCTGAAAACTGTGCCACAACGGGGGTAAGTTGCCAACTCGTGAGTAGAAGACATCACTGAGTAGAAACCGAATGTATGACGATCTCCTATGTCATACAGTACAATACAATAATAATAGTAACACGATAATATCGAGTAGCAGCAAAGGTAATAATATAAGCATATGTGTAAAATCAAGTACTCGTGTCCGTGTCACAAGGTAACTACATATCATGTGTATCATGTATAAAATGCATCATCAGATGGGTGTGTCCAGCAACGACAAACAAAATCATGATAAAAGCTGAGTGCTTAGTATCGACACTTGAAAATATCATGAAAACCGTGTCCATCAGCGACACATAATCCTCATATCTCGGGCTCCGTCTGTCCGGATCGACCCCATATCATCTGATCTCACGACTACGGTCGGTATCCTCCGGATATCCGCCACACCAAACTATCACCGGTCGGTAGTGCTCCCATGTCGGGCTCAACGTCTCTCTATACGATCTTTTTGCCCCGGGGTACCGCACCGGGTCCACCATGTACCCGCAGACGGTGTCTCTTCGCTCCTCGAATCGGGTAAGCATATATGCTCAGAATCGACAAATCTAATGGTGGACGCCACACATCATATCATGAGAAATCGCATTATCTTTTAAATTGAGCATAAGTTTTCAAATTCACATGCGGTTTCCTAAATTCAGAAATCTCATGAAAAACCGAAATCTCATAATCATGAATCAATAATGAGAAAATGAATACCGGCATAAAGCCAATCTGCAGTGTATAACCAGAGTGTATGTATATAAATGCATGTGACATCTAAGTATGAATGCAAAGTCTAAACTAGCATATGAGATCATGAATGCTAAACAATACTACTTAACTACAATTTACCAGGGTATACAAATGAAGTAACGGTTACTAAAGTATACGTGGTATGGCAATTACCGATATTGATGTGTGTGAGCCGGCAAGCAAGTATACGTGCAACATACACATCATCGGTAATGGTGCATGTGTCCTAGCAGGCGAGATCATAATAGCTAATGAAAAAACATGTATACATCTATAATGCAATGAGAATAACATGAGCATAGCAGAAAGTAAACAGTAAGCACAATATTATATAAAATATATCTATATACGAGCCATACGGTTACCGTATTTTAAAATAGCATGAATCGTGGTTTTAGAAAAGTAGGGGCTACGGTGTTTTAAGAAGAGAGATATCTTTTGAAAAATCCGTAGCGTCCATCGGGTTGCCCTTTTGAAATACCTATGATTCGTTAGTTTTGAAAATATGTATGACTCGAGCCTAATCTAATATATACCTAAGCAACTAAAAGACTAAACTAAGAACCGAGTCGAAGGTGATAATGAATCTATAATATTTTTCGGGTCGATATATCTAGCAGTCGGCGATCCAGTCTCATAGCATCACGTACGGTATAGCCCATCGTATGACATCCTCGAGTTAAGAGTGCGGATCAATCATCATATAAATATATCTCGTACGGTAAAATCCGTCGTACGGCATCGTCAAAATCGAGGGTACGGGTCAAATGGCATATATATAGTTCGTACGGTATCATTTAACGTACAATATCATAATCAATGGTACGGATTTAAGGTCACGTACAATCTATTATCTCATCAAATCATATGTTATCGCATGTTATGTGTATTTCGCCCATCGATCCTTTAATATATCGCATCATATACGATGTCTCATCTCAAATCATATATCATAATCTCTTGACATCCTGTTCAATTGTATCGACTCAAACCATATAACATATCATATCCTCATCTTACACGTATACACACACACACACACATACACACACACACACATACATATACACACATATCATATCAAGTGTTTATGTATGTGCGCAACAAAATAAACTAACGGCTCACGACTAAGGAAATAACACTACTATGAGTACGCGTAATCTAATCTAAGGTCTCCTAGAATCCTATTTGCTAATTATCCATATATCACATTTTTATATATACATAATATAAATAAATATCCTATTCTACGGTTCCGGGGGTGCTATACGCTATCCACCCGACTTCCCCCGTAGATATATATCTACTCATATATAATTCTCGCTTGCCGAAGTCGATGGCGCTTTGCTCTCCCTTGTCGTCCCGAAGTCCACGTGAAGATACCTACAGTTTAAACACGTCGTATCATAAACAAGAATCGAATACGAAAACTGATACGGCATGTGGAGTGCATATAGGTTAGAACCTACGGCCTACGCATGCAAGAATAACCAACAACTCTTGACGTCGACATACAAACGTCAAACGACTGAGCCAAAACCCAAATACCAAAACTCAAGTCATTAAAAGTCGTAAAACGAAAACAGCACAAAGGAAAAACACTTCCAGATTTAACCTTAGGTTGAATTAGTCAATTTTACATATGGGATAGGTCAAATTACAAGATGCAGGAGCCATGGTCCAAACAAGAGACCAGTACCCCATGCCCAAGCCGCAATTTGCGGCCTATGAGGTTAAATCTGCGGCCAAAGTATTGAATCGGGGTCTTGGGCCTCAGGTGCAGCTTCTTGGCGGCCTGCTTGTCTCACTGTATTTGCTAAATATTTTTCAGAGCTCAAGAGTTATAGCAGATTCCAATATCTCATCACAATATCCACAAAATCCGATATCGTCTAATTCCAAATTCATGGTTTGGGGTTTTCTAAGCTCGGTTTAGTCCAGAATTTAACACTAAAAGGGTTTGTGGTCACTAATTACACCTTAATTACACCTTTTCAACTCCAATTATACCCTAAACCTCATCTTGGAATTTTCAAAGATCACTAAACCTCAATAGTTAGCTCTAAACTACTATAGGATATTAGGAAAACTAGAAACTTAACAAAAAGGGTAGAAATATACCTCATGTGGCAACTCAAGAAAATTCTAGAGTTGCTCAAGTGCCTCAAAGTCCAACTTGATCTACCTATGGGGTTTGTAGTGAGGTTTGAAGTAATTTTTGTGAAGGGAGCATGGTGTTTTGTGGCATTTTGGAGGGTGTTTGAGAATGGTAGAGAAGGTGGAGGATGAGCGAGATGAAGGAAGGGGATAAAAATGAGATGAAGATGAGAATGGTGAAGGGAACTATATGGAGAAACCCTCCCCCCCTCTCTCCCTTGTCCATACTCTCATGTCCCCCCTCTCACAAATATCTCATCTTTTCTTTTTATTTTATTTTATTTTATTTTCATTTTTTAAAACAAAACCAAAAACTACATAATGCAAATGAAGTATGGTTCAAATAAATGCAACAAATGTTGCAACATATTATGTTGCATGACATGATACATAAACCATATTAGTGCATAATTAGTGAAATATTAATCGAGTTTAGTATTAAACCTGTATACAAATAATTGTATAATAATTTATAAAATGTCCAAATCACATAAATTCTTTCAACAACAATAATTCATATTAGTTTTCCAATTATTTTCCAAACTATAAATATATAATCATACCACATCATTAAAACTAATATCCATACTTTTATAATATCTATAGAATTTATTGTTTTATTTATTTAAATTCCAAAAATAATATTTTATTTTTCTGAAATGTTACACTAACGGATCCAGGTAAACACCGTTAGCCCATGGATAAATTGGCAATCCTACACTCGTTATTTTTTTTACTAAGAACGAGCAAAAATTTTAAAATCTAAGGATGATGATGATGATGATGATGATGATGGAGATGGTGGAGGGGAAGATGATGATAATGATGATGATGGTGGAGGTCGTGGTGGTGGTGGTGATTTTATGGGAGGTTAAGGAAATGGGTGGTGGAGGGGATGATGATGATGATGGTGATGGAGGTGGTGGTAGCGATGATTCCGGGGGAGTTCGAAGAAGGGTGTGGTGAAGGGCCTAATGATGGGTGGTGGAGGTGGTGACAATGATTTTGGGGGAGGTCGATGAAGGGGGTGGATGGGCTGATGATGACGATGGTGATAGCGACGATTTTGGGGGAGATCAAGGGGTGATGGAGGGGCCGCCGCCGCCGCCGCCGCCGATGATGGTGATGGATGCAGAGGCGGCGGCGGCGGCGATTTTGGGAGAGGTCGAGGAAGGAGCTGATGGTGATGGTGGTGGAGAGAGAGTTCAAGGTAGTGAGAGGCGGGGGTTGAGTGGTAAGGGATGGGGGAGGCGGGGGTTGAGGGAGGAGGTCGAGGCGGCGGCAGGCGACGGTGTCACGTTTCGCTTCCCACTGTTCGGAGAAGTAGACATGACGGGCCACAACGTATTTACTTAGAAATAAACATGTTAAGCGTAAATACGCAATATAAATAAATGCACAAGAATGACAAGCGATATAATATAAACAATAAATTTTATTAATATCAATTCTTTACATTACAACTGATTTGAAAAGGAAATGTACAATGATAAAAGCAATGCCTAAACACTGGCATACAAAAGAAAAGGTAAGTACAAGTAAAGACTAGAAGTCTGGCTCCTCTGTGAACTGATCCAAGTCCTCCTGGCTAGACTTGGTCTCCTAAGAGTCGGGTCCTCATGACGAACATTCCAAAGAAAGAAGAGACAGGAATGTCGTCAGCGAACTAGTGCTCTGTAAGTCCCAAAGATAAGGGTGGAATAGAACAAGTAAAGAATATATGACTGGTAATCTGAACAAGTATATGTTTGTTATACTAACGTAGTTGTTTGTAAGTTGGTACAAAATGTATCCGTGTATACAAGAGGAGTCCAACTTGCTCCATGGACTATGGTAATCGGTAGTACAAGACCCATTAAAACCCACGGAACAACGTCACGGATGTTCAGATAGGTGTTTTTTAGTGACCATCTCGTTCCACTTCTAATACATTCCGTACTAGTCTACCCCGTTAAACCCCTTAATGTATATTGTATAAATTATAGTTATCAAACTTGCCGAGACCATGGATATAAGTTGTTCATGTAAACAGTTTCAGGATGTATCAAGTAGTCAAGTCAAGTCATAGCCATGGTTCGGTCAAATCAAGTCATGTTTGCATGTTGATATTGTTCTGGTATTCAGGTGCAGGTTCAAGTATACATGTTGGATTCATGTTAGATTCGAATTCATGTTAGATTTAGACTTAGACTTGCGTCATACACTTTAAACAGAATTTTGATCCTGAATTAGGTTTGGATGTTATCAGTAACCGCTGCACATGGACGGCAGGATTTGTGTCTTTTCCAAGACAATTACGTTTAGGCTCAAGAGAATTGATTCCGTTTAAATCTATATTTACTAAAGTCCTTAAATGTAATTTTATATAACTCGAGGGGTTTTATGAAAAATATTTTATATACTTTCAAAATAAATTTTGAGTATTTATTTATATTATTTAAGGTTTTTCATGGAGGTGAATTTTAAAGAGTGAGGTATATTGGTGAATATATACATAGCTTGAATAGTTCAAGGTATTTTAGTGTAAGATTTGCCTTGTATTGATACTTGATGGTGTTTTAGTGAAACTTGTCATTCTTTTATTTTTAGAAAAACTTGGAATTTTATTATAACTTGAAAATATGTGGTTTGATAATATTTATATAATATTAAAAATTAATTTTATTATTAAATAGAAAATCTCGTTTTTCTTCAAAATCGTATTAAAAATCTTTCGAGACCGAATGCTCCGTGAGAAGATCTGCATCTCGCTCTATTAGCCCGAGGATGTGCAATAATCCGCACCATCCAATAGCGGGTTCCCCAAAATGGGCTGTAGAGGCATAATCGCAAAGAGTTTGAAATACAATTCTAAAAAAGACGGTTTTTTATAGTTCATGGTATTTTAATGAAAAGTTGTAATCGCCACAAAAAATAGGTTTCCAAGAGTATCATACTATGTCAATATGTATGTATGTGAGGAGTTGGTCATTACCCCGTGAAGTTTTCTAAAGGTAATAGTTATCAAAAGAACTAAAAGATAAATATGTGAAGTTCATGGTATTTTCATGTAGAAACTAGGTTAAAGTTATATAGCATGACGTTTTAAGGTGAAAGTTGTTTTTAATTATTACTTTTCATGATTAATAAGTATGGTATAGGAATATACATGAAGATAATGTAAGAAAAGTGGAATTTATAAGATTTTTTAAAAAAGATGTCGGTATTACTCCACTTCTGACATGTTTTATAAAAAAAGACTTTTTATGTAGAAAGAGAAGAAGGAGGTGGGAGTTACTAGCTAGAAAGAGAGAGGAGAGGTAGAAGAAAAGGTAGTAGCCTTCATGAGGTCGCCGGAACTTGCGTGGATCCTCGCTGGAAGTTGACCTTGGGCTAACTCCATTTCTACTCCACTTATACTTAGAAAAATTTAATAATTTTGGCTCGGGATTTCAGAATGAGGAGGGACCAGGGTATGGGGTTGTATTTATAGTGTGGAATTAGGGTTTTGGAATTAAAAGATTGAATTAAAATGCATTTAAAATTGGATTAATTGTGAAATTGAATTCTCTGTTAAATTACAGAGAAAACAAACAGTGCAGGGATAATGGGGGTAGGCCAAGAGATACTTGTGAAATGTCCGGGGACCATCCCCTACGGGAGGACCGTCGGCGCCGGCCAAAACCTCAATCTCGCTGGTCCAATTTGTCACGCCCCGCTTCCTAGAGTAAGGTAAGGAGATATGACAGGTCACGCGACGTATTTACTCAGAATTAAACACGCTAAGCGTAAATAAGCAATATAATGTAAATGTGCACAAGAAAGACATGAGATGTAAAAGAACATCAACTTTTTATTTATTAAACATTTTTTACAATGCAACTGAAAAGTAAATACAATATGGAAAGCAATGCCTAAACAATGGCATGACTGAAAGTAAAAGTATATACAGGTGACTAAAGCTCTGGATCTTCTGAGAACTGCTCCAAGTCGTCTAAGCCGGGCTTGATCTTTAGAGAGTCGGGTCCTCCTGACAACATTCCAAAGAAAGAATAGAAAAGGAATGTCGTCGGCGAACAATCGGTCGGTCAGTCCCTAAGAGAGAGATAAATAGACTGACAGGTAAAGAGAATATATCTGGTATAATGTATGATTATTATATTAACACAGTTGTTTGTAGCTTGGTACATAATGCATAAGTGTATACGAGATGAGTCCAACTTTCCCCGTGGACTAAGGTATACGGAGCATAAGGAACCATTAAGCCACAGAACAACAACACAGATATTCAGGTTAGGTGTATTATGGTTACAGTCTCGTTCCACTTCCTATACATTCCGTACCAATCTACCCCTTTAAAAACCCCGTAATGTTTATTGTGTTGTTTTATAGATGATTTGCAGATATAAGACTTGCCGAAACCATGATATCAATTGTTCATGTAAACGGATAAAGATATAAACGGACAGTCATGTAGACAAGTCAATGTATATTCATGGATCGGTCAAATCAAGTCATGTTGATATACATTGTTTATGGTATTCATGTTCAAGTTCCAGTATATATGAATTCATATTGTATTAGAGTTATATTTGGATTTTATGCAGATTGGAATTATATTCGGATTAAACCGAGACTCTGTCTGAGTCGGACATTTAAACAGAATTGAAGTCATGAATTAGGTTTTAGAGTTATCGGTAACTGCTGCACATGGACGGCAGGATTTGTGTCTTTTTCCAAGACAATTACCGTATTGATAACCCCATTTTTAGTTGTCTACCTTAAATAGGCAAGCACCCACTTTCTCCGGTTCCCTGAGGCTCAAGAGAATTGGTCCCGCTTAAACCTATATTTACTAGGGTCCTTATTATAAATTAATATAACTTAAGGGGGTTTTATGAAAAATAATTTTGATATATTTTCAAAATAAACCTCAAGTATTTATTTATCGTCTTTAGAGTTTTCATAGATGTAATTTTTATAAGATGAGATATTCTAGTGGATATAAATCTAAATTGAATAGTATATGGTATTTTCATGTAAATAGACTTGTATTGATTTCTTGATGGTATTTTCATGAACATTTATGGTTCTTTTCTTTTGATTTAGAAAACATGGAATATATTATATATTTAAAATAGATATTTTGATAATATATATATATATATATATTTATTAAAAATAGAATTTATTTATTAATAGAAATCACGTTCTCTTAAAAATTGTAATAAAAAATCCATTGAGATCGTATGCTCCGTGAGGAGATCTGCATCTCGCCCTACTAGTTCTATAGATGTGCGGTAATCTGCACCAACCAAATCGGATTCCCCAAAATGGGTTGTAAGGACATAATCGTATGGAATTTGATTAAAACAATTAAAAGAAATACGGTTTGATAGTTTATCGTATTTAACTGTAAATTCGTTTTTGCCATAAAAATATTGTTTTCAAGCCATCGTGCTATGTCATGATGAGTGTTGTGATAAAGTAGGTCATTATCTTGTGAGTTTTCTAAAGGTAATATGAGCAATATGATGAAGTAATGTCGTAGGTAAAGTTTGTGGTATTTAAACGAAAAAGTGTAATACAAGTTGCATAGCATTTTATTTTGAATTGAAACTTGTTCTAAATATTGTTTTATGGTTGTTAAATAAGATATAACGAAATGGTTGATTTGTTGATAAGAAAAGTTGGGTTTTTAATGAAATTAAAATCGGAAGTCGGAATAACTTTGCTTCCGACGAGTTTTAATAAAAGATCGTTTTAGAATAGAAAGAGAGGAGAGGAGATGGAACTTACTGGTTTAGAAGAGAGAGAAGAGGTGGAGGAAGGTTTTGAAAGCGTCGTGGAGTCGCCGGATTTGTCCCGAATCGTCGCCGGAACTTGACCTTAGGCTAACTCTACTTGTACAACTTTTTGGATTTGGAAAAATTTGAGTGTTTTGACAATTGATTTTAGAATAAAGAAGGATAGGGTGTAGGGTGGTATTTCTAAGATAGAATTAGGGTTTAGAGTATTAAAATAAGAATTAAAATGCATTAAAATTTGTTTTTAAAGCTCATTTTAATTCTTTGTTAATGAGAAAGAAAATAAAAAAGAAGAGGAGTAGTGGAGGAGGCCAAGGGGTTAGGGTTCAAAAGATGGGGGCATTACCTACGGAGAAAACTAGCGGGGCTGGCCTTTTGGCAAATCTCGCCGGTCTACTGTTGGAGATCGGGTGTGGGATTTGTTCCACGTTTCGGGGTCGTTTTATATAACTCAGTGCACTTGTTTGATTTCAGCGACTTTTCATTTTTACGTGTATTACACGTGTAAACTTTTGGGCTTCCAAAAAGTTTAAAAGAAAATCAGCAAAAATACTATGTGGCTTAGTGATTCGAACACAGGGGCTACGTCACAGCAGTGCAAGGCTTTACCAATGAGCTACAAGTGCTTTCTTACTGTTTAAAAACAAATCAAATACTTATAGTATACTCAGGATTGTAAATACCCCATTTAGCACTTTAACTTTAAACAATTTTGTATATTATAAACAGAGTCGTTACATTCTACCCTCCTTATAAAAATTTCTTTTTCGAAATTTACAAATATTTAAGGACTAATTTACAAATAAGAAAGAGTATCTTGCACGCATGTCGTCTTCTCTTTCCCATGTTGATTCTCCTGGTGAGTCTTTCCTCCACATCACTCGAACCAAGTTTACTTTCTTGTTCTGAAGTGACTTCACCTTTCTGTTCAGAATTTCAACGGGTTGTTTCTCACAAGATAAGTCTGTCTGTACAGTGAGCTCGGAGTGATCAAGAATGTGACTGTGGTCACTCACATATCTTCTGAGTTGGGATATGTGGAACACACTGTGCACTCTTTCCAATGAGAGTGGAAGTGCCAAGCGATAAGCCACTTCTCCGACTCGTTCGAGTATGTCGAACGGTCCAATGTATCTCGGACTTAGCTTACCCCGTTTTCCAAAGCGAATCACTCCACGGTTTGGAGAAATCTTCAGAAAGACATGATCTCCCGGTTGGAACTCCAAGTGTCGGCGCTTTGCATCAGCCCAGTGCTTCTGTCTGTCTTGGGGCTATGCACATTCTTTCCCTGATAGTGCAAACTACATCCACTGTTGCTACTATCATCTCAGGTCTAAGGAGTTCTCTATCTCCGATGTCTTCCCAACTTAATGGTGATCAACACTTCCTTCCATATAGAGCTGCAAATGGTGCTATTCCAATACTCGCTTGGTAGCTGTTGTTCTATGAAAACTCCATAAGGTGTAGATGATCTTCCCACGATCCTCTGAAGTTTAACATACAGGCTTGATTGATTTGTATTTAAAGAAGTGTGTGTAGTAACCGCAATCAATAACGGTGTCGCGTGTAGCTAGACTGAGATGAGTACGGGTCGTCCTCAGGAATATGTGGAATCTTTTAATCTTTCTTTAGACGTGTTGATTTAGAAGAGGAAGAAGAATAGATAATAGTGAAGAATAGTAATAGAATCTAAATCTATGTTAAACACGGATGTAGAATATAGATCTAGTTTAAAGAAGGATGTAGATTTTATATCAGAAGAGGGCTTATAGGGTTCGTTAGGATTTAGTAATCCTGGATGACTAATAAAGATGACTCCTATTATCTTTTGATAGATTTAAAACTAGATTGATGGTGATGAATGAGGATTAGGCTTCTTGGAAGAAACTAGGGTTTCCACACTATTGACCCTTGTCCTTTCATTGATCTCTATTCATGTCTAGCCCTTAACAAAACAATTGTTAATCTGATCTCAAATCGCAGTCGAGACTAGCAATAAATTGGTAGCGCGTCCGATAAGGATGTTAACGATTCTTTTGCTAAAATTTATAAACTTTATAATACGTAAAAGAAGTTAAAATATTTTCTCACCCATTGATCTACCCTAATCCTACGAACCCTATTAAGCGGAGAATTACTTGCGCATGATGGAGATAGAAGAAGAACAGATAGAAATGAAATTCATAATGTAACTAAATAATTAAACTAAAGATCTACCTTTATTAATCAACTTCACAAGTACGAACTTCAAGTTTAGATTACAAGAGGAAATAGAAGTTGCTCTCGATCTCTGCCTTGTCGGATGTAGATGTTTCGTCGAATCTCACGTCGCTTTATCACGTCGAATCTTGGACCTGTCTTGGATCACTTGTTCTTTGACGGTGATTAGCTTATGTAAAAGATTGATGATTTCTAAGTTTAGCCCTCGGTCCTTTATATAGCCCCAAAACCAGAAACCAAAGATCCCCAGAATTAGGGTTAGTTGTAGCAAATCCAACCTGAAAATCCTAACTCCTGATTCGGTGAATCGGTCGCGGATCCGCCGCATATTGCATGGTTTAGCCGCGGATCCGCGGTTTGTTGGTGAGATCTTGGGTGCAAATTTCTGGGTCTTTATTCTTATGACACATGAAGATTTAGTTGATGTCTGGAACTTGAAAATATTTCCTGAGTCTTTGCCAGTATTAATGCTTCAATTTTCTTTAATATTTCGGCAGATTTTTGATTTCCGACATCTCAATATCTCGATCTCCTGACCTGAGCCAAAACTTTCACCATATCTCAAAGAATAATGTTAGTAATATTTGGTATTTTTTGAGATATTATCCTAACCAATTTAATATGATATTATATTTTAAGAATATTGATTAATGATATTTGATATGATATGCATATTTAAATTATCAAAATATTATATAAATATTATATGCATATATTTTCCTTCATAATGTTAATTATAATATATAAATATATGAAAATAGTATTTTTATAGATAAACCCTCATATGTGTCATATTTATAATAAACACCTTTAGATATTTAAGAAAAGTAAGGAAAATGTCATATCAAAAGTGCGATATTTTTCACTGAATAAATACCCCCAAATTTAACTTTGATCGTCTCGAGCAAACTTATTTATTCAAGAGAGGGAGAAAGAAAAAGAAAAACCTAAGTAGCACACTTTCATAGGCAACATGATTGCACCGAGCATGTGCAACAAGCCATTAAACCTCTAGGTGTCCCTAGTAGGAGGAGTGTTGTCTCCTGAGGGTTTTCAGCGGATTACATCCACAAAATCTTATAATAAAAGAAAGATAGTGAAAGTTACATACAGAGATAAGAACTATAAAAGAAAGAACTTGAAAATAAGAGTTTCCAACTACACCAGTTTTTCGGTTGTCATGAGCCCTATCTTAATGGTCGTGAAAAGATGTTAGAAATCACATCATCTCTCAATAAAACATCGTCTTTAGTTTTCCTCCCTATCTTTCTTCCAAACATTGATCATATACCTCTACGTGTGTGTAAAAGATATCCCTACACTTAGAGAATTCAATTCAAGCTATCATACTCTTGTCCATCTTTCTTAGTACTTTTTAGTTGGTGAATATTTTAGATGGAATTGCTCACACATTCTTCATGCGACCGTTAATACTTCTTGAGGTACTAACCAACTGATCACAAAATGTGCTCGCGCATTTAGACGTAATTTCTCGTCTTACAACACCCAAGGCTTAGCAGTGGCTCCCAAACTAGTTAGTCTAAGGCACTAGGTGATAAAGCACCCTCGCTATATTTTTTTATGCTGCCTTAAGCAATTACAAAACCAGTGTTTATTTTTTTCTTCACCACTTATACTTTTTTTTATTTTTTATTTCATACTAAGGCTTTTAGACAAGAGCATTTCAAGATATCCTCTACCATCCCAAGTTTCAAGATGTGTGTAAGTGCGTATAGTTGGGTATCAACATTCAAATGTTTGGCCTCAAGAATAGGGACTATTTTTCAGACTTATTTTTATCCTAAGATTAGCAATTTCCTTCATCTTACTAACCCTTGGGGCAACGACTCATAACTACTTATTACTAGTTTCGTTTAAGAAAATATCTAACTTTCTTAATTTTCTCAAACTATTTATATCTTTCATATGTAAATTTTCACTTTCAAACTTTCATTATCAATTTTTTTTGCTTATATATAGTATGATGCAAAATAATGCGTGAATAAGCACAAGCCATCCCCAAACTTGTTTGCAATAGTGTCCTCACTGATGTCATCTGTCAAGCTTAAAAAAAACTGTAGACTTGGAAGGAAAAGTAGCGGGGACAAGAAATAATGAAAGTAAAATCTTCCCCTAAACTTATTTTTGGCTCACAATTTTGTAAAAATTTTCTTTCAAGAGCCAAAATATATCCCACCCCCAAACTTGAGTAAAATCATATTAAGCATTTAAAATTATGTCGGAGGTTAAAGTTACTGGTCCATGCAAAGCTTTAAAAAGACCAAAAGTCAACACCAACCATTCAAATATTTTATCGATATAACGCACTGGTTGGTAGAAGAACATGTCACCTATCGACGTTAAGAAATGGGGAGGGCATAAGGGGTGGAATAAAACGTGTTTACGTCTCGGTTTATAGAGACAAAACAGTGATGGTGGATTACTCGCATTCTTGTTATTGATAAGAAGAAGGAGGGGTGGTTCAACTTCTTTGTGTTGAGGTTGATTCATCACAACACCCATGTTTTCTAAGAATGCGAGTTCTTCAGCGAAAATTTCTTCAAAGCTTTCATCGATATCCCGAATAATAATCTCATCGGAAAGAACGGGATGATACTCGGACTCCATAAAAGGTTCATATTCAGCGTTAGATGTTGACCCGGACAGCTCGATAGAAGTGTCCGTATGTGTATAACAAATAGCAGGGTCAAACAACAACGTACTAGCGGAGTCAAGATCAAAATCGTGAAGCTGTTCAAATTCGCTGCTGTCGAAATTTATCGCTTCGACAGATAATACTTGAGCATAGGGTTCGGAGGATTCACTTCCTAACTTGTAAATGTTAAGCTCAATTGACATCTTCCTGAAGAATAGGGTCATAGAACCGTTTCGACAATTGATTATTGTGCTGGAAGTCGCAAGAAAAGGTCGACCTAAAATCACTGGAATTTGGTTTCGTGGGTTCGCTATAGGCTGTGTATCTATAATGATAAAGTCCACAGGGAATATAAATTCCCCGACTTTGATTAACACATCCTCTAGCTCATCCCTAAGTTGAGTGATAGATCGATCGGCCATCTGAAGAGTGCACTGCACCGGTTTTAACTCTTCGATCCCTAATTGCTCATACACAGAATACGGAAGCAAGTTAACACTAGCGTCTAAATCGAGCATGTTAGTTATGTATATGCCCTAGAGGCCATTGTTGTACATATGATGTATATTATAATGGATGCTTGGATATACATAGAGAGGCTTTCTTGCTCGACATGATAGTATGCTATTTGGTTTCACTTTATCTTAACATGTTGACTTGTATTGGTTTACTGTCTTACTCTCACATGTTGATAAAGCCCTTAGGATCTGTACTCGACTACTGGGACTATGATGAGATCATACTAGTGGGGCCATGGTTGTCGATGAGTATATCCTATAACTGTTCCTAGTCGAGGGTATATCGAGACAGGGCATCGATACACTAGAGTAGACTAGCGTATACGCATCTTGACCCATATGATGGGCGATGGATGATCCCATATCCATCGGTGTTTTTACATCAGAGATGGTGTATGGGTACTCAGTGGAGACTGGGTACACTGGACGGACTCGCCGAGAACTCTCAGATGGTGATATACCATACGTCAGATGGCAGTTCTCCGGTGACACTGGTACAAGGTAGTCTGTAGACCCGAGATCGTCATAGAGTCTTGTGTGATTCCCACTGTGCTTTGATTTCCACCTTACCACGTCCAAGAGGGCGTGCAAAACGGTGGCTTTTGGGTGCAGTCCCGAATCACATGGAGGCAATAAGCGATAGGAGGGGATTCGTCTCTCCCGGTATAGGGAGTTGATGTTGTGCTGTGTTCGATTGACTATAACTGGAAGTCCCTGGCCAGGGCTGATATAGAGATTTACTGGTAAGTGTTACCAGTAGTTTCTCGACCCGTTACGAGTCTCACATCGACACGACTTATCGGTTACTGGGGTCTGACGTATACCACCCCTAGACTAGATATGCAACATATCAGACGAAGAGACCGGACTGTACGGGAGTGTTACTGATTGGATTCACAGGAGAATGTACAGGCTAGCTTGTTGATCTTCTAATCGCTCAATACCTGGGTGGCTGTTACGTTTAGCTGACCGCTTGCAGCTTGCGGGTGTTTGATATGATCATCACCTGCTACCGGCGTATTGACGATTCTTTAGAGTCCTACACAGAGGTTTCTTGACTCAGGAAAAACGGAGTAGGGGCACATATGTGATATGTGCATGACCGAGGATAATGCGATATGAGATACCGTATTATATTCTCGCGATATTTAGATATGAGCCGGGTCATTGGATCAAGTGTTGATTCGATGAATCGGTACATGATATATTAGTCGGTTATATTCGATATAGCCGGATTGTCGGATCAAGTGTTGATTCGATAATTTAATGTATAATAATATATATGATATATTGTATTACATTATCTAATATTGGCTCGCTTTATTATTTCATTTTCTCACCGGGTAATACATTGATATATATGCGATATATATTAATTGTATTATTTTCTTTTGTTACAAATATATAATATATATGTGATATATATTATAGTAACATGATATGATTACTAATGCAACTTGTTTAGTGGAGATTAAACAAGGTTAGGGTTTGATTAGGGTTAGTTCATTCATGAATCTTCTAGAAGGTTTCCTTTTGTCATGAGAAAGATATTATGCTTGATATTTTCTTATGACTCATTCTTTAACCCAACCAAACCCTAGCCCTAGTTAACTCTCTACAAAGGTTATCCTTGTCATCCTAAACCATGGTTGCATTATTATTCATATATTCATTTCATTATTCATGACAAAAGGATTAATGCATTATTTCTTCTTCTTCTTCAACCTTGTGCTTTGAGAAAGCTTACTAGGTTTTCCTTTTGTGATGTTTTCATGTGAGAATTTGATATAAAAAGAAAGCATAAATACTACTCCATCATCCTCACCTAATCTAGCCCATTAGATTAGGGTGTTCACCTCATTAGAGTGAGAAAGCCTGAGTTATGGCAACTTCGATGTAGATCATCGGAGAAAAGAAAAACTACAAGTTAACATGGATCGTTCGAGTCGTGGAGCCTCTCTTGAGTCCGGGAGATCGTGGATCGCGGCGAAGGGACTTCTACTCGGAGCTTATGAAGCGAAGGAGTGGACTACAAAGGTTGTAATCCTTCACACTTAGTTGTAAAGATGTTTACTTGCATGTTATACCCTAATAATCTAGCAAAGATCCTGACTTTGGGTTGTTCGGCACGTCTAAAATTTTATCCGGGCATGGTTGATGCCTTATGAACCCTCACAAGAGTGCCTAGGAACCCTACAGTGGTATCAGAGCCTAGCTAGAGCATTAGGCGACATGTATACAATATTAAAACTCCGAACGAACCCCGAAACGACGATATAACCCCCTCTCTGGACAAATTTTAAAAATGTGATTTTTTCTGCATTAAAAATACTTAAAAAATCAGCAGGGAATTCTAAGAGTTACCATGAAAAACGAGCCCCCAATTCGATTATATGGCCGCGGAACCGCGGCAATAAGCTACTTTTGGCGGCGGTTCCGCGGCAGGAACAGTGTATTGGGGACGGTTCTTTATGCAGTAATATCCGTTTCTATTCCTGCATGTTTCTGGGTATTTTTAATTTGACTCAAGTGTTGAGTGTTCTGGGGTTTATTTTGTAATCGTAGATTCGATCGGAAAATTTAATTTCGTTTGTTTTCCGGATATTAAGAAACAGTTAAAATGTTCGAACAGATATCATTAACTCATTTTTAACCGGCACGAAAAACTTTCAAGTGTTGAATTTTTCTTGGGTTTAAATCTTTCGGAAAAACGTACAAGTAACGCGGTGGACCCTCTAGAAGAACACAAACCTTAACTCGATTATGTGACCGTCTGAACCGCCTCTAAACCTTAGGGTTTGGGGCAGTACTGCGTGCCACATGTGAGGCGTTGGCTTGACCCTTCTACGGCTGGACCATTGGTACTGTGACGTATTCTAGGACTGTTTGAACTCCGTTCAAGTGTTGAGCTGTTTAGGAAATCTTGGGTATTTGATTATTCGATCGGAAAGTTTAATACTGTCTATTTATCTGGAATGTGATACAATATGTGGAATTCATATAGTTAGACATGAAATGCGAAGTATGTGATATTTCGGATTTACGATGTCTAAAGTGATTGTGGATTCCAAATGTTGTAGTTTTACAATTTCTTTTCTGTGACCGTAAGCATAGTATGTGGTGTATCGCCGGCTTCGTTGCTATACATCAACGACAATCGGGATACGCATACTTGCTTATGTTGATGATATGAGATATTATGTGTTGCTGTGATATGTTATATTGGATCGTCGTGCTCTGAATAGCCGGGGGTTTTATGTGAGATGAGGGTACATCAACGACAATCGGGATACGCATACTTGCTTACGTTGATGATATGAGATATTATGTGTTGCTGTGATATGTTATATTGGATCGTCGTGTTCTGAATGGCCGGGGGTTTTATGTGAGATGAGGGTTTTTATTTTCATTCATGTAAAATTCTTTTGTATGTAATATTCTTTTATTGGAGCACTTCCGGGATGAGGTTGATGTCACCATTGTATATTATTTACTTTTCCGCATTGGGTAGACCCAAGGAGGGGAGCACATGTAACCGGGTTCTAGGGTCCAGTGGGAGGACATCTCGAGGAGTCGAGACCGGGTCTCCTAACCCTAGAATTGGCAATGTTACTTGCCGCTCTCGTAGGGGTCTAGGGATGTGGGTTTGGCTATTCATCGCGACCGTGGAATCCGTGTTTTATACATGCTCGTATTAAAAAACACGGACATCCTAGTATATCCAATATTTCATATATGTTCTTCTGCTGCAATGTTCTGTGATGAGATCATATTACTGCCTGAGACGAATGCTTATACTATATATATATGCTGATATATAAATATTACTGCTTTCGTTTCTTCTGTGATGCTTAGGAAGCATAAGCTGATGGGATTTATTAATGAGATTAATAAAAGAAAAGAAACCTAAAAGATGTTGTAGAATCAAAACTTTATAAAAAGGGTAGCTACAGTTTTGCTTTGCATAGCGGTATATATGATATACCCTGCACCTTATTCGATGAGGAAAGAGCCGAGATCCCTTCACCGGGAGTGACCTCTTTAGCGAAACTGGCAGATGCTACAAACTCACGGTTTTGTTTTTGACAGCTTATATAGTCTTGCTTTGCACAGCGGTATATATGATATATCCTGCACCTTATTCAATGGGGAAAGAGCCGAGATCCCTTCACCGGGAGTGACCTCTTTAGCGAAACTAGAAGCCTAAAAAACACTCCTTTTCAAAATCACTTGTTTCTACAACGATATCAAGTTCATTACGCAATAGGTTTTCTGAAAAACCTGTCGTAGCCCTCCGTCATTTCAGGTAAATCTTACTTAGTATTCGTGCTGCGTTTGTTGACCTTGTCAAGGTGCAGTGTACGGTAGCTAATTAATGTTTATCTGCTAAAACATGAGATGTGATTGGATTAGGGTATTCGTACGGCCTTGTTGACCTTGTCAAGGGTCATGCGGGTAGGTTTAATTCAATCGGGAAATGATGGGTTGAACTTGACTTGCGATTTATGGTTTGTTGACCTTGTCAAGGTCATAGATCGCTAGGGGCAAAATATTATCGGGAATTTCAAGTGTTGAAATTTGCAATGAGATTGCATATCTTCTATGAGATAGATGGATCCTGATACCCACTACGAGTAAGAGTTACTCCTGGGAGAGTTTTACACAGGACAATTAGCCGATCAAGTAGGTGTCTAGAAAGGTGTTAATGGGGTTATGCCTCCGGGAAGACGAGGTTTATTTTAATTAGGTCCGTGCGAAAGCACGGGGAACCTCTCTCAAGTACCAACACTGATCTGGCTGAAAGATTGACTAAATTATAGGGTGTGATTAATCCCGGTTAATCTTACCTTTTAGGGTTTGAAGGAAGATTTGATAAAAACAGTGGGAGATATCCTGATTAGATAAGAGAATAACCAATCTAATCGTACAAGAGCATACGCTAAATTGTTTCCTTCTCTCTCTCTCCAGGTAGCGACCGTGTCAGGACTTAATCAAGATAATAATATGGATGTATTGACTGAACCCGCTTATTATACTGAGCAGGGGATCGTTGGTCCCGTTCTTTCTTATAAGAGTTATAAGACTGATCAGGAAACAGGAGAATATCTGGATTCTCATACCGTCCAAACGTCGAACATGCATGCTGATGCATCTTCTTCGGGTGTGTTAGTTATTGAGAACAGTTTCTCAGTTCACCCTGCGTCCTGGGTATTAGATACCGGATCAGGATCCCACATATGTAAATTGTTACGTGGGCTACGTAAAGGTAGAGAACTGGGAAAGAGAGATCATTCCGTACAAGTAGGGAATGGTGCAAGTATTGCAGCCAAAGCAGTTGGCGAATATCACCTAGTATTACCAAGTCGTAATACACTGATTCTGAATGAGTGCTATTATATACCGAACATGATGTGCAACATTATATCAGTTTCTTTATTAAGTAAAGAAGGATATAATTTTGTAGTAAAGGATAATTTTATGAACATATTCCTAGATCAAAAGTTGATTGCATCAGGCTCGTTACATAATGACCTATTCATTCTCAATCAAAATACAGTACTCAATATACAAAACACACACAAGAGGAAGAGTTCAGAAATGAACGAATCCTTCTTGTGGCATTGTAGACTTGGTCATATCAATGCGACACGACTGGCTAAGTTACATAAGGATGGATATTTGAATCCGTTCGAATTATCATCTTATGATACTTGCCATTCATGTCTCAAAGGTAAAATGACAAAACTCCGTTTAGTGGACACGGAGAAAGAGTTACGGAACTCTTAGGACTGGTACATAGTGATGCATGCGGTCCTATGTCTACGCGTGCCAGGAACGGTTCTTCCTACTTCATTATATTCATCGACGATCTCTCAAGATACGGACATGTGTTCTTGATGAAACACAAGTCTGAAGCTTTTGAGAAATTCAGAGAATATAAACACGAAGTAGAGAACCAAACAGGCAAAAGTATTAAGATCCTTCGATCTGATCGAGGAGGAGAATACTTAAGGAATGAGTTCCTAGATTATCTAAAAGAGAATGGGATTCTCTCTCAGCTTACACCTCCCTATACACCTTAGCACAACGGTGTATCGGAGCGGAGAAATCGCACCCTATTAGATATGGTGCGCTCTATGATGAGCAATGCTGAGTTACCTATTTCCTTCTGGGGATATGCACTGGAGACAGCAGCATACCTATTGAATCAAGTTCCAACTAAATCAGTACCTACCACATCATATGAGATATGGAGTGGGAAGAGACCGTATCTTAAACGAGTTAAGATATGGGGTTGTCCGGCCTATGTCAAAAGGCAAAAACCGGACAAACTCAAGGCACGATCAGTTCTTTATAAGTTTTTAGGATATCCAAGCAATTTGTATGGATATCTATTCTACCACAGTGAACAACAAAAGGTGTTTGTTGCTCAACATGACACCTTTTTGGAAAAGGAATTTCTTGCAAAAGAAATTAGTGGCGAAGAGGTAGAGCTAGAAGAGGTTCCAGCACCACAAACTACAACTGATGATTTATTAGAGCCAGAGGATTCAGTAATACCCGACGAACCCCAGCCTCTCCGCCGATCTAGCAGGATTTCTCATCCACCTGAGAGATACTACGGTTTTCTCATTGATGGTGGAAGCGATGATTGCATCATGGAAGATGATGACCCGACTAGTTTCGAGCAGGCCATCACAAGTGGTGACTCTGTGAAATGGCTGGATGCAATGCGATCTGAGATGGAATCCATGTACACCAACAAAGTATGAACTTTAGAAAATGCTCCTAAAGGGGTAAAACCCATTGGGAGCAAGTGGATCTTTAAAAAGAAAATTGGTGTAGATGGAAAAGTTGAGACTTTCAAAGCTAGACTTGTTGCAAATGGTTTTCGTCAACGACCAGGTGTGTATTATGATGAAACCTTTTCTCCAGTGGCTATGCTTAAGTCCATCCGTATCTTACTTGCCATTGCTGCATACCATGACTACGAAATCTGGCAAATGGATGTTAAGACCGCCTTTCTAAACGGTGATTTAGAAGAGTGCGTGTACATGACTCAGCCAGAGGGCTTCGTAGATAGTGGGAGCGGCGGAAATGTGTGCAAACTGCTTAAATCTATTTATGGGTTAAAGCAAGCATCGCGGAGTTGGAACATCTGTTTTGATGTTGTAGTCAAAGAGTTTGACTTCATCAAAAATATAGATGAACCTTGTATCTATAAGAAGGTAGCAGAGAGTAAAGTTGTCTTCCTCGTATTGTACGTGGATGACATACTCTTGATAGGAAATGATATTCCTATGCTGCAATCAGTCAAGCTCTTCTTATCACAAAGATTCTCAATGAAAGATCTAGGTGATGCCTCCTGCATATTGGGAATCATGATCTATAGAGATAGATCTAAACGGATACTGGGATTGTCCCAATCCAGGTACATTGACACCATACTAAAGAGATTTAGTATGGAAGAATCCAAGCGTGGGAACCTACCCACGATCTCTGGACTCACTCTCTCCAAAGAGATGTCTCCCAAGACTGATTTGGAGAGAGCTCGCATGCAAGGGATACCTTATGCTTCGGCAGTAGGCTCTATCATGTATGCGATGCTATGTACCAGACCCGATGTAGCATACTCACTAAGTGTAGTGAGTCGGTATCAAGCAGATCCTGGAGAGAGTCACTGGACAGCTGTGAAGAGCATTCTAAAGTACTTGCGAAGGACTAAGGAGATGTTCTTGGTGTATGGCAACGGAGAACTCCAGATGGAGTCCTTTACCGATTCCAGCTTCCAAAGTGATAAGGACGACTCTAAGTCGCACTCGGGATTTGTCTTTACCCTCAATAGAGGGGCGGTGTGTTGGAGTTCCAAACAGGATACCGTTGCAGACTCGACGATGGAGGCTGAATACATCGCTGCCAACGATGCTGCCAACGAGGCTGTCTGGATAAAGAAGTTCATTAGTGAACTTGGTGTGGTTCCATCCATTGAACATCCAATACCTCTGTATTGCGATAACAATGGAGCTGTGGCTTTGGCCAAGGAACCCAGGTCCCATCAAAAGTCCAGACATATTCTGAGGCGGTATCACCTGATCAGGGAGATAGTTGATCGCCGGGAGATCGAGGTCAGGAGAGTAGATACGAAGGACAACACTGCGGATCCATTCACGAAGGCCATTCCCCAGATACAGTTTGAGAGATTATTCGGGATGCTAGGTATGAGATACTACAGCAGCTGGCCTTAGTTCAAGTGGGAGATTGTTAGTTATGTATATGCCCTAGAGGCCATTGTTGTACATATGATGTATATTATAATGGATGCTTGGATATATATAGAGAGGACTTTCTTGCTCGACATGATAGTATGCTATTTGGTTTCACTTTATCTTAACATGTTGACTTGTATTGATTTACCGTCTTACTCTCACATGTTGATAAAGCCCTTAGGATCTGTACTCGACTACTGGGACTATGATGAGATCATACTAGTAGGGCCATGGTAGTCGATAAGTACATCCTATAACTGTTCCTATTCGATGGTATATCGAGACAGGGCATCGATATACCAGAGTAGACTAGCGTATACGCATCTTGACCCATATGATGGGCGATGGATGATCCCATATCCATCGGTGTTTTTACATCAGAGATGGTGTACGGGTGCTCAGTGGAGACTGGGTACACTGGACAGACTCGCCGAGAACTCCCAGATGGTGATATACCACACGTCAGATGGCGGTTCTCTGGTGACACTGGTACAGGGTAGTCTGTAGACCCGAGATCGTCATAGAGTCTTGTGTGATTCCCACTGTGCTTTGATTTCCACCTTAACACGTCCAAGAGGGCATGCAAAATGGTGGCTTTTGGGTGCAGTCCCGAATCACATGGAGGCAATGAGCGATAGGAGGGGATTCGTCTCTCCCGGTATAGGGAGTTGATGTTGTGCTGTGTTTGATTGGCTATAACTGGAAGTCCCTGGCCAGGGCTGATATAGAGATTTACTGGTAAGTGTTACCAGTAGTTTCTCGACCCGTTATGAGTCTTACATCGACACGACTTATCGGTTACTGGGGTCTGACGTATACCACCCCTAGACTAGATATGCAATATATCAGACGAAGAGACTGGACTGTATGGGGGTGTAACTGATTGGATTCACAGGAGAATGTACAGGATGGCTTGTTGATCTTCTGATCGCTCAATACCTGGGTGGCTGTTACGTTTAGCTGACCGCTTGCAGCTTGTGGGTGTTTGATATGATCATCACCTGCTACCGACGTATTGACGATTCTTTAGAGTCCTACACAGAGGTTTCTTGACTCAGGCAAAACGGAGTAGGGGCACATATGTGATATGTGCATGACCGAGGATAATGCGATATGAGATACCGTATTATATTCTCGCGATATTTAGATATGAGCCGGGTCATCGGATCAAGTATTGATTCGATGAATCGGTACATGATATATTAGTCGGTTATATTCGATATAGCCGGATTGTTGGATCAAGTGTTGATTCGATAATTTAATGTATAATAATATATATGATATATTGTATTACATTATCTAATATTGGCTCGCTTTATTATTTCATTTTCTCACCGGGTAATACATTGATATATATACGATATATATTAATTGTATTATTTTCTTTTGTTACAAATATATAATATATATGTGATATATATTATAGTAACATGATATGATTACTAATGCAACTTGTTTAGTGGAGATTAAACAAGGTTAGGGTTTGATTAGGGTTAGTTCATTCATGAACCTTCTAGAAGGTTTCCTTTTGTCATGAGAAAGATATTATGCTTGATATTTTCTTATGACTCATTCTTTAACCCAACCAAACCCTTGCCCTAGTTAACTCTCTACAAGGGTTATCCTTGTCATCCTAAACCATGGTTGCATTATTATTCATATATTCATTTCATTATTCATGACAAAAGGATTAATGCATTATTTCTTCTTCTTCTTCAACCTTGTGCTTTGAGAAAGCTTACTAGGTTTTCCTTTTGTGATGTTTTCATATGAGAATTTGATATAAAAAGAAAGTATAAATACTACTCCATCATCCTTATCTAATCTAGCCCATTAGATTAGGGTGTTCACCTCATTAGAGTGAGAGAGCTTGAGTTATAGCAACATCGATGTAGATCATCGGAGAAAAGGAAAACTATAAGCTAGCATGGATCGTTCGAGTCGTGGAGCCTCTCTTAAGTCCAGGAGATCGTGGATCGCGGCGAAGGGACTTCTACTCGGAGCTTATGAAGCGAAGGAGAGGACTACAAAGGTTGTAATCTCTCACACTTAGTTGTAAAGATGTTTACTTGCATGTTAAACCCTAATAATCTAGCAAAGATCCCGGCTTTGGGTTGTTCGGCACGTCTAAAATTTTATCCGGGCATGGTTGATGCCTTATGAACCCTCACAAGAGTGCCTAGGAACCCTACAGAGTAGAGCACGATTGATATTTTTAACCCCAATAGAAATAGATATGGTAGGACTTCCGGGGTCCTTTCATTTCTTGGGTAGTTGTTGGGTAAAAGCAGTGCTTACATTACTCGCTAAGAAAACTCTTTTAGGCACTTGAGTTTTTCTCTTTCTAGTGCACAAGTCCTTTAGAATTTTTGTATAAGACGGAACTTATTGAATAGCATCTAGGAGAGGAATGTTTATGTTAACTTGCTTAAAAATTACCACAATCTTCTCCATTTGTGGACTTGGTCTGTTGCCCCTTAACCTGTTTGGATAAGGTGCTTTATCAATAAGGGTTGGGTCCAACATTGGAGAGGATTGTGGGGATGGAATGGATCCCAGAATTGGTGTTAGGATTGTTTTAGGTTGACTCGAGGAAGTAGGCTGAGTGTTCGAGCCTTAGGAAAAACAGAGAATAGGCTCGAAAGAAGGTGGTGGACTAGACAAAATAGGAGAAGAAGTAGAAACCGGGGTATCATCAACGTCATCAACGTCATCAACGTGTTCACCCACTTGGTTATCCAGCACTCTTCCTGATCTCAACGTGGTAACTGCACTCACATTATAACTTTGTGAGTGGCCAGGATTAGGTATAGGTTGGGATGGAAGTTTCCCTTTTTCTCTCGCACTCATCACAGCATTTATTTGTGCAAGTTGTGCCTCTATCGATTTTATACTTTCACCATGAGAGGTGGTGGTCTGTGTTAATGATTGGATAGAAGACTTTATTTCATCCATCGATTGCATGGAATGTTTAATAAACATATCCACGCTTCGTTCGAGTGCAGATTAGTTTTCGTTACCGGCCATTTGGAAAGAATTATTATAAGGTGTAGAATTGTTGGCCGGGTTTTGAAAGGGTTACGAATGAAAGGGGTGCTGACTCTGTGGGTGTGGTTGCTGTTGCTGTGGAGGAGGTCTTTGATAATTGCTTTGGAACTGGTTTTGATTTTGGTTTTGGTTTTGGTTCCAAGCAAAATTAGGATGATTCCTCCATCCCTGATTATATGTAGAAAAATAAGGATCATTTCGAGGTCGCTGCTGAAAAGTAGCATTAATTTGTTCTTGACCTTGAAACGGTGGATTCAAAGGACATTCTTCCGTTAGATGTGATGGGTTGGAACAGCAACCACACACGGTTTTGGGGATCGTAAATTGGTTTAGGGGGGCTGAAGAGACTTTGTTTTCTATAGTATCGAGTTTCTTTTATATCACGACTATTTCGACTTTCACTGCAATGGAAATATCGAGGTGATGGATACCTCCCCTAGACGATGCAGGTCTAACGCTTTCCCACTGTAGGGTTTGTTCAGCGAGATTTTCCAGAAATTGCCAAGCTTCACCATCATCTTTAGACAGGAAATGACATTGACACATAGTTTCAAGCATCTGTTTTGTTGTTAGATCAACACCCTCATATATAATGCGACAAAGGTCCCATCTATTGATTCCGTGATGAGGGCATTGTAAAAGAAGATCCTTAAACCGTTCAAAGCATTTCCAAAATGGTTCATTGGGAAGTTGGGTAAACTGGTTAATCTCGCTTCGAACGCGGGCGGTCTTATGATTGGGATAAAATTTCTTAAGGAATGTTACAACGAATTCATCCCATTTGGTAATAGAATGTGAGGCAGTGTTATAAAACCATTTTTCTTCTAGATCGTACAAAGTAAAAAGGAGAAGACGTAAGCGCATAGCATCCACAGACAGTTGTGACGTACCCATCATTGCGTATACGTTTTCGAGTTTGTTTATAAAAAACGTATGCGTCTTCGGATTCAAGCTCGTGAACTTTAGGCAACAGTTTGACGAAGTGGGGTTTAATTTCAAAATTATCCTCATTGGCTGGTGGAATAGATAGACAGGTAGGAAGGGGTCCGCGCATGGGGTAACATCTTTCTTGGAAAGAGATGCACGGTGGATTCTGCGCACCGACGGGCGGTGGCAGGATGGTGGTGGTAAAATTTGATGGAGAACCGTCCATCTCGGTCGATGTGGTGGGTGGAGGGGAAAAGGAGATGAAGAAGTACCGACTTCGGAGTCGATAGCAGAAACACGGACAAGACGGGTACTAGAATCCCGTGTCCAGCCGAGCATGCACTAAGCGGGTTTAGCGCATGTGGCAGCATATGGGAACTTAAAAATTGGTTTGTTTTGAAAAGTGTCGGACATCAGACAAACCACAAAAAAAATGCACACACAACCCTAGAACTAAGGTTACACAGGTCAAGTCTCTAGACCGCTCCTAGACTTCCAAAGGACAAGCTGCAGGATCAATCCTCTACCACCTTTTTATCACTCTTATGGCCAGGTAAGTGCCAGGTAAGTGGGAGGTATCTGCTATATGAATCACCGAAAATAGCGGGCCTAATTAAGTAACCACTTGCCTTAGATACACTTGCCTAGATACCACAAAAGTAATGCGGATAAGCGATAGATTATCCACGACCTTCCTCTGTTCTTATTGAGCGCGACGGTTCTTAGAGTCTTGGTCTAGATATTTTTTAATTAATATAGGATGATGCGGATGCTCGTTTTGTGATTTGTGGGGCTTAGGAAGGGTGATGAAATCTCCACCTAATCTGAATTTGGTCTTTGCCCCTTAATGTCTATATTAAAATATGCAAAATCAAAACACAAAACAAAACCCGCAAAAAGATTTTTGAGCGGCGATATTTTGCAAAGAATCCTGTAGAAAATATATAATTGGATTTTTCAGAGGAGAGAGAAAGAGATAGAAAAGATACCAGAGAAAATTGAAGCCCTAACTCACCAACACCGCCGCGGTTCCGCCGCCAAAACGCACTTCTTGCCGCGGTTCCTCCGCGGAGTTGAGAGTTCTTTGAAAACTTTTTGCTACGGTGGCCTCCCTTGCTTCTTTGGGTCTTGATGAATGTCTTTGAATCATTATTTCCTCGCTACAATGACTCCAGATTCCCTCGCAAAAATCGCACACTAATCGTTAAATATGCAAGACGCGGTTTGTTTTGTTTTATGATATAGATCAAATAAGAATTCAACACGAATAGTAAGAATAAAAAATTACACACGTATCCCCGGCAACGGTGCCATTTGATTGATCTGTATTTAAAGAAGTGTGTGTAGTAACCGCAATCAATAACGGTGTTGCGTGTAGCTAGACCGAGATGAGTACGGGTCATCCTCAGGGATATGTGGAATCTTTTAATCTTTCTTTAAATGTGTTGATTAGGAAGAGGAAGAAGAATATATAATAGTGAAGAATAGTTATAGAATCTAGATCTACTTTAAACACGGATGTAGAATATAGATCTAGTTTAATGATGGATGTAGATTTTATATCAGAAGAGGGCTTGTAGGGTTCGTTAGGATTTAGTAATCCCGGATGACTAATAAAGATGACTCCTTTTATCTTTTGATAGATTTAAAACTAGATTGATAGTGATGAATGAGTATTAGGGTTCTTGGAAGAAACTAGGGTTTTCACACTATTGATCCTTGTCCTTTCATTGATCTCTATTCATGTCCAGCCCTTAACAAAACAATTGTTAATCTGATCTCAAATCGCGGTCGAGACTAGCAATAAATTGGTAGCGCGCCCGATAAGGATGTTAACGATTCTTTTGCTAAAGTTTATAAACTTCATAAGACGTAAAAGAAGTTAAAATATTTTCTCATCCATTGATCTACCCTAATCCTACGAACCCTATCAAGTGGAGAATTACTCGCGCATGATGGAGATAGAAGAAGAACAGATAGAAATGAAATTCATAATGTAACTAAATAATTAAACTAAAGATCTACCTTTATTAATCAACTTCACAAGTACAAACTTCAAGTTTAGATTACAAAAGGAAGAAGAAGTTGCTCTCGATCTCTGCCTTATCGGATGTAGATGTTCCGTCGAATCTCACATCGCTTTATCACGTCGAATCTTGGACCTGTCTTGGATCACTTGTTCTTTGATGGTGATTAGCTTGTGTAAAAGATTGATGATTTCTAAGTTTAGCCCCCGGTCCTTTATATATCCCCAAATTAGAAACCAAAGATCCCCAGAATTAGGGTTAGTTGTAGCAAATCCAACCTAAAAATCCTAACTCTTGATTCGGTGAATCGACCGAGGATCCGCCGCATATTGCATGGTTTGGCCGCGGATCCGCGGTTTGTTGGTGAGATCTTGGGTGCAAATTTCTGGGGCTTTATTCTTGTGACACACGGAGATTTAGTTGATGTCTGGAACTTGAAAATATTTCCTGAGTCTCTGCCAGTATTGATCCTTCGATTTTCTTTAATATTTCGGCAGATTTTTTATTTTCGACATCTCAACATCTCGATCTCTTGACCCAAGCCAAAGCTTTCACCATATCTCAAAGAATAATGTTAGTAATATTTGGTATTTTTTGAGATATTATCCTAACCAATTTGATATTATATTATATTTTAAGAATATTGATTAAGAATATTTGATATGATATGCATATTTAAATTATCAAAATATTATATAAATATTATATGCATATATTTTCCTTCATAATGTTAATTATAATATATAAACATATGAAAATAGTATTTTTACAGATAAACCCTCATATGTGTCATATTTATAATAAACACTTTTAGATATTTAAGAAAAATAAGAAAAATGTTATATCAAAAGTGCGATATTTTCGACTGAACAAATACCTCCAAACTTAACTTTGATCGTCCCAAGCAAACTTATTTATTCAAGAGAGGGAGAAAGAAAAAGAAAATCCTAAGTAGCACACTTTCGTAGGCAACACTATTGCACTGAGCACGTGCAACAAGCTGTTAAACCTCTAGGTGTCCCTAGTAGAAAGGGTGTTGTCTCCTGAGGGTTTTCAGCGGATTACATCCACAAAACCTTATAATACAAGAAAGATAGTGAAAGTTACATACAAAGATAAGAGCTATAAAAGAAAGAACTTGAAAATAAGAGTTTCCAACTACACCAGTTTTTCGGTTGTCATGAGCCTTATCTTAATGGTCGTGAAAAGATATTAGAAATCACATCATCCCTCAATAAAACATCGTCTTTAGTTTTCCTCCTTATCTTTCTTCCAAACATTGATCATATACCTGTTTACCGCCGAAAACCGAGAAGACGGGCTGACGTCTTGCCTGAATCTGGGGGCAGATGCTAATTGGTGCTATCCGTCCGCCTCTCCGAAGATGCCAAGTTGATTTATGGCACCGTGTATCGAAAGTTTAAATGGATGCGGCCGATGTAGCAGATTTTGTCAGATTCCCCCTCATTTGAGGGGTTTTTGATTGTGGGGACGCTTTTCTCTGCAGGCGCAAGCCCCTGCAGTTAATTACACTACCGCATCGCGGTAACAACTTTTTCCTTCTCTAGATGGTCACTTCATGTCATGGGTGTTTGTTTTGTTTGTGGTTGCCCGTGGATTGTATACGGAGACTAATTTATGTTGTCGCCCGTAGGACGTGGATTAGTCCAAATCCGTATCTTCTTAGATTTGGGTTTGGGGTTTGGGTTTAAGGATACGTTAGTCTCATTTGAGACTAAGATCAACTTAAACGTTTGCTAAGGATACGTTAATCTAATTTCTAGACTAAGATCAACTTAACAGGATCGTTTAGATCCAATAAGAGAATGTTTGGCCTCTGTTGTTTAGTTTAGGGACATTACGGTCGATTAGTTTAAGGACATTACGGTCCAATATTAGTCTAAGGACATTACGGCCCATTGGTAGTTTAAGGACATTTCGGTCCATTGTTAGTTTAAGGACATTTCGGTCCAGGTTAAGGACATCGTAGTCCATGGGTTTAAAGGGACCCTACAGTCCAGGTTAAGGACATCGTAGTCCATGGGCTTAAGGACCCCATAGTCCAGTTTAAAGACATCGTAGTCTATAAAGTTTAAGGACATCGTAGTCCATGAGTTTAAGGACCCCACAGTCCGTAGAAATGTGTGGTCATCGGGACCCGTCACCTCTCTAAAGACGTTGAAGGATTACAACGACAAATATCAGAGGAGTAACGAGATGTACCCTCGAACCGATGTGAGTTGGTTGAAAGATCTGTAGCCCAGTTTGGGACTGAGATCAGTTGAATATTTGTGAGCAGATATGCTCAGTTCAATATAAGTTGAGGACTTATGGCCAGAATTGGGCTAAGTCCAATTAAAATGTTTAACATTTTTTTGTTGTTCTGGCTGTTAAGCCTTTATTTGGGCTCGGCCCTTTTAATAATGCTAAGCATTGAGTTCTGACATCTTTTGTCTTCATCAGAACAAAGATTGTTCTGACAATGTGCCACGTGGCGCGCCAGGCGCTTTGCGCCAGTTAAAGAGCGCATTGCGCTTCTGTGGGGTAGCGCACACGAAGAGGACACGTGTCGTGCTTAGCGCTAAGCGCTAGTTTATTAGCGCATTGCGCTTTTAATTTATGAGCGCGTTGCGCTAGTCTGTTGGCGCGCCAGTGAGTGACACACGGTGCACTTGGCTCTGAGCGCCAGTCCATGAGTGCAGTGCGCTGTTTCAGAAGCGCAAAGCGCAGATTGTGTCTTTGGTTGACACGTGGCATATTTTGGTGCTGAGCGCCGGTCCAAGAAGCGTAAAAGTGCAATTCATGAGTGCAAGGCACTTTCTCATAGTGCAAAGCGCATTTGATCAAATTTAAGATCAAAGAATAAATTTATATTCTTCTTAAAGGAGGGTTTGCCTCAAGATTCAAGAACAAAAGTTCTTGATTTATAAAAGGGCTATGCCTTTGTAGATCAAAGATCTGTGAATGAAGTAAATACTTCTTTTATTTTTTATAATTAGATCTTTTCATCTTTTTCTTTTTATCAAAGACTTTGGTCTTTTGTAGATCTATGATCTTTTTAGAAGATGGTTCTTCTTTTTACGAGATGGTTTCATCTCTGTTGTTCAAGAACTAGTTCTTTACCTTTAAGATGAATAAATGATCTTCTTTTTTCTAAGAGTTTGCTCTTCTTTCTCTTTGTGTTTTTCTCAAAGTTTGCAGAGGGTTTTTTCTATTTTTTTTGAGACTTGAAATCTTGGGGCCTTTATATAGGGCCAAATGATTTGTTGAATCAGTTTTAGAGATCTTTCTCTGATTGATTTGGGAATATTTCCCACCGTTGGATCTTTGATCCTAGGGTTTCTGTTTCGCAGAAGATAATCTTCTTGTTTTAATAAGATTAAGAAATCTTTTCATGCAGAATTTGTTCTGTCTTTGGTAATTTTTATTTATCATTGGATCGTTGATCCAGCGGTGCTTAAAGCACAATCTTGTTGTTTGGAAAGATTTTGAGGAATATTTCCTTAATAGAATTTAATTCTGGTTAATTAATGATTTATCATTATTATTAGATCCTTTGATCTAACGGTGGGAATTTTTAATTTCAGCGCTGGCGCACTTAATGTGCCCGCGTTTGACACGTGGCGCGCAGCGCAGAGCGCAGCGCAACTGCGCTAGCGCACCCGTGTTTGACCCGTGGTGCGCAGTGCAGAGCGCAACGCAACTGCACTAGCGCACCCGTGTTTAACCCGTGGTGCGCAGCGCATCTAGCGCATTGGCTCTGAAGCGTTGCTTCAACCGAGGTGTCTTTTCACCTCTTTTTAAGTCAAACTTGTATTCCCCAGAACTTTTCATTTCCCAAGTCTTGGAAATAGCTCTACTGTGCACCAAGTTTTCTGTGCATAGTCTTTATAACTCGAACCAAAGCTTCTTTCTTTTCTCATCTCCAAAGAACCCTCTCAGTTATGGCTTGTAACCGCCCACATGCCCGTCGACAACCGTGGGAAGTGCCCATTCAGGACATTGTTCCTCGTTTTGCTGCGCGCTTGGTGGATCCTTCTCTCACGGATGAGCAATGCGACGCTGCACTGTACGAGCTTTTGACTCGTGTAGGGTCTCCTCTCCCCCCACACTCTATTTGGCTTCGGATGATCCTTGCGTCTGTGCTCGCTGATCTTCCCCCTCCTCCAGCAGAGATGTCCTCGGCAATGCTCGATGTTGCCGAATACAAGATCGAGTGCTTCTTCGAGGCGCACTTGATCACTAAAGCTTTGAGGGATTGCTCCATTCACTTGCTGAGCCAGATACGGGCTCGTCGGGTTGTCATCACCACTTTCTCTGGGGAGTGCGGCGTCGATCGTTAGATGGCTACTCCTCGGGAGGATCGCCGTTTTGACATGGTGGAGAAGACAGAGAGGGAACTGGACAATCTTCTCCTTAGTTTTGCGAACCCCTGTCCTTTTGATCCCATGTTTGGTGATCTTTTTTCAATGTAATAATAAACAAATGTTTTAATTAAGTATTTTATTATCCGTTAAGTGTTCCTTTGTTTTTTTAATTCTTTGTTATGCTTATGCGCTGCATAATTTGATTTGCTATAATAAGGTGCAAGTAACTCTTATAAGGGTGAAGTGCTTCTGTGCTTTGCACGTGAGCGCCGCTTCAGAGTCTTTGACTCTTTTTGTAGGCGCATTTGATGTTAGCACCTTTCATGAAGCGTTGCTTCGCTTTCCAATCTTAGAAACAGAGCTTTGCTCTAATTTGAGATGCGTAGCGCAGAGCGCAGCGCAACTGTGCTAGCGCACATGTATTTGGCACGCGGCTCGCGACGCGCCCAGCGCTAGCGCACTCGTGTTTGACACGTAGCGCGCAGCGCGCCTGGCGCTAGATTTGAAGCGTTGCTTCAATTTTTGACTTTAGAATTTCAATATAGAGCTTTGTTCTGATTGGGGGAAAGGAAGTGTCGCTTCATTCCAAATCTTGGAATTTGAACAGAGCTTTGCTCAGAAGCGTCGCTTCGTTTCAAATCTTGGAATTTGAACAGAGTTTTGCTCTGATTGAGGAAACAAATGCCCCCACTGTTGCGCTTACGTGGCCCACACATGAGCACAGCGGTGGCAACATCTGAGCCCTTAGATCAATTCAGAAGTTGAAGAGGCGGCTTAACGCCTATAAATAGGACCTTTGGTCCTCTAGATGATTATCATCTTCTTCCTTTGAGAATTTTTGTTCAGAGCGCAGCTCTTTTGTTTAAGAAATTCCCAAGAGTAAATACTCTCTTCAAACTTAGGTAAAATTTTAATAAATTTTAATAAGTTAGGGTTTCACCCATTGACAGAGCCTTGCTCTTCATAGATCTTTGCTCTAAAGAAAACCCATTTAGGGTTCCAATAATAGAGCTTTGCTCTCTTCAGATCATGAGCCTGTAGATCTAATGAGATCTTTTCTTGGGGTTTCTTAGCCCATGAGTAGAGCTTTGCTCTTTTGAATCATGTTGATTCGTTAATTTTTGATGAAGAACTCTTAAGAATTTCTTTTTTTATGGATCTTGAAGATCTCAGAATTTTTTATTCATAAAAATTAATTGATTTTAATTTTCTTTCCTGATGGGTTTTTCCATCATCATTACAGAGCCAGGCTCTTGACCTTCTTGGGGAATTTTTTTAAATTCCCCTCATAATTGACTTTGACAGGTGTCACTCCTGTCTGGTGAGCGTTGCTCTCGAAGATTTTAACTTCTTGACCTGAGGGGTCTCTTATTAAATGAGATCCCCTTTTTAGGATTCCTCACAAATTCGAGTTTATTAGGTGTCATGATTAGAATTCATTTTCTCCGTGGGGATATCAAGAGCCGTTTAAATCCCTGTGCCTGTTTTTAATAAGAATTCGCTTAATCAATCTGTCCGCTAATTCTTGTTGATTTTCTTTTTCAGGAGTAATGGACGCTCATATGTATGACCTCGATGAGATTATCTCTTACGGAGACATCCGCTCACTCGGCCGTTCTCAAAATCGAGAATTCACAAATGCCCAGTGTGCCGAAATCATGAGTCGCTTTGACGCATACAATGGTCGACTACTTCCTCGACGTTCCTCTCTCCTGAAGATTATTGTGGGAGCGATCTGGGAAGCGCTTCCTTTATTCTGTACCGGTGTGCCGCTTAGGGCATTGGATGCCGCCAAGGATAATGTGCACTCGGTGTATCTGATGAGCCTAATCTCAAAGAGAAGGCGAGACAATCTTGTCGATCTCCTGCATCAGGCTTTTCAACAGTCGGACATATTTGCTGTCAATCGGAGGGTGGAGGACATCCGTGGGGATCCCGACGCTTGTGATCGCGAAAGAAAGCATACTAGGATGGTTCGAAAGGCCTGGAAGATTCTGGACAAGGTCACTTTTGAGTTCCTCAATCCATGCCATGGATCTGAGGTTTTGCCATTGTAATTATTTTGATAATGTTTTTGTTTACCGCTTTCCTAATTGTAAGAGCTTTTTTGAAGTATGAATGGCAAGTTTCTCATTTCAGCTTGTTTTATTTTACGTACTAAATCTTTTGCACTTGCATGAACGGGTATGCCTCGAACGCTTAATGCGAATCAAATGTTCTCCTTGTCGCTTTCTTCTCTTTGTTGCCGTCATGTTATCTTAGTAAGCGTAGCCTGCAGATAGTATATAGCTGTCCATCTTGGACTCTTTATAGGGTGGTGATGGCTTAGGAAACAGGGTTAGGATCTGTCACCTAAGACTTTTCAATTTTATGAGCCGTGAGGGTCTCATAAATATTTTTCTCCTTACGGGTCGTGAGGATCTCGTAGGTGTATTTTCTCCTTAGGAATCGTGAGGATTCCTAAGTGCGTTTTCCCTTATAAGTCGTAAGGATCTTATAAGAGAGTTTTTCTTTCTTACGAGTCGAGAGGACCCGTAAGTGTTTAGTGGGATAGACATGTAGAGGACGTATTTCCGAAACGGGGTCATATGGATGACGTATTTCCGTGACGGGGTCATATGGATGACGTATTTCCGAACGGGGTCATGTGGATGACGTATTTCCGAACGGGGTCATGTGGATGACGTATTTCCGAACGGGGTCATATGGATGACTTATTTCCGAACGGGGTCATGCGGATGACGTATTTCCGAACGGGGTTATATGGATGACGTATTTCCGAATGGGGTCACGTGGATGACGTATTTCCGAACGGGGTCATGTGGATGACGTATTTCTAAGCGGGGTCATGTGGATGACGTATTTCCGAGCGGGGTCATGTGGATGACGTATTTCCGAGCGGGGTCATGTGGATGACGTATTTCCGAGCGGGGTCATATGGATGATGTATTTCCGAAAGGGGTCATGTGGATGGCGTATTTCCGAGTGGGGTCATGTGGATGACGTATTTCCGAACGGAGTCATGTGGATGACGTATTTCCGAACGGGGTCATGTGGATGACGTATTTCCGAACGGGGTCATGTGGATGACGTATTTCCGAACGGGGTCATGCGGATGACGTATTTCCGAGCGGGGTCATGCTGATGACGTATTTCTGAATGGGGTCATATGGATGACGTATTTCCGAACGGGGTCATGTGGATGACGTCGCGTCTGTTGTAATGAGACGGATATCGAAGTGGTCCGTCAGATTTGGCTTCTTCTTCTGATGGAGCCTGGGAAGGGAAGGTGTGATTCTTTCTTTGTTTGCGCCCCTGGATTGTATACAGGGATTGACGTGATATCACCTGTAGGGCGAAAAGTTTCATTTTATTTTATTTCTTTCCGCGATGCTATATCATTTCAGCTTTTATATCGTGAAGGTTGCGATTGCCCAATCATTTTGGCTATTTTCGCGGTGCCCAATCATTTCGGCTATTTATTTTGTTTTTTTACTCGCTACTTTTTATTGCGAGTTGCTCAATCATTTCGGCTATTTTGCATGCATACATTTTTTTTACTTGCTGGTTTTGTTGCAAGTTGCCCCATCATTTCGGCTATTTCGTATGCACGTGTTGGCTAGCTAGCTTCTCGCTGCAAGCCTGGAATTAGATGCCGATTTTGGCATCAACACCGCTACAACTGGGATATTGACAGGAGCGCATCATCGTTTGCATCTGTCGATGTCGAACAAAGGTGGCTTAGTAGACAGGGTTAGGACCCTGTCGACTAAGGCTTTTGACTTCATGAGCCGTAAGGGTCCCATAAAGGTATTTCTCCCTACGAGTCTTGAGGATCTTGTAGGTGTGTCTTCTCCTTAGGAATCGTGAGGATTCCTAAGTGTATGGTCTCTTATAAGTCGGAAGGATCTTACAAGAGTGTTTTCTCCTTATAAGTCGAGAGGACTTATAAGGGCTATTGATTTTGTGTCTCAAAAACTATCTATTACCGCAATCAAGAACGGCGTCGTTTTGCAGCTAGCCGGTGAGTACGGGTCTGTCCACAGGGATGTTGTGAATTTCCTAATCGCGCTAACGAGTTAATTCCGAATGTGGTCGGACGGATTATTAAATCTGAAAACCTAAATTATCCTATACTACGATTATCTAAATCTAGCCTTGCTAGGGTTAGGTTTAGGGATGGTTTGGAAATGCAAGTAAATCTCAACGCTTTCTGTACCCAATTTAGGATCTAAGAGGAGTTATGGTAATTATCAATAAAGGGGATTAGATCCATTCGGAAAGGTGTTCCTTCCTCTAGGTTCTTGTCCTTCCTTTAGAGATCCTTATCCTAACCTCCATGGAAAACACGCGCAACCGGGCCTTTATACTACGGTATCACCGCTACCTCGAGGGGTAGGGTGCCGTAGGGCGCGGTGTGTGCGTGTATGCATGGAGTCCTATTGTAAATATATAATGGGTAAGAAAGGGATGAGGGATCTCATCTCTCAAAAGCCTTCCCCAAAGCTAACTCTAAACAATTATCTACGGCAATAAATTAAATCTACCTAGGGCAAAGAATTAAAATCTAAACTAGAGCAATCAAATGAAACTACTTACAGATGGCTCTCTCCAAACATCAACGCAGGTTGTCAGATCTGAATTCATGAATTGAAAAGAGGCACCGATGCTCTCCATAAAGAATTCTGAAATTTATTATTAAAAGGAGGCATAGGGTTTATAATGATTTAGAGTCCCTATTTATAGAAGATAGGAAACCCTAGGTTACAAATTGATCCGCATGTCTAAATTTACAAATTTGCCCTTAGGTTAAGTATTCAGCGCTGCCCAGTATTTTGGTAAAAAATTATCGAAGCCCGGGCACATGATGGCCGCGGAACCGCGGTACTCCATTGGTGAGAACAATGTATGGAATTTTCTGGGCTTCTTCTCTGATGTTTGGGCTTCTTATTTATTTGGTTCTTTTATCAATTGGGCTTCTACGTTGGTTCCAGATCTCCAGTGAATAATTGCAGTGAACTTTTAACCGTTCGCTTTGTAATCTTGGACCTTGCATCGCCTTGTCTAGGCTTGACTGTGATCCTTCTATTTGTTGGTCATAAGTCCCTCTTTTGTATCGTCTTATTTCTTTTTCACTGTTTTCGCTCCAAGAACCTGTAACCTGTAATATGTAGCAGACATGCGTCAAAAGCACCTGTTTATTTATAAAACGAATAAGAATGGGGAATATAATAATGCAATATTATGGTATGAACAAATACCCCCAAACTTATCTTTTGCTCGTCCTCGAGCAAACTTATTTTTATTCTCGAAAAAACCTAACCGCACTTTCGCAGGGAAACGCGATTGTACTGAGCTCGTGCAACAAGCCGTTAAACCTCTAGGTGTCCCTAGTAGGAGGAGTGTTGTCTCCTGAGGGTTTTCAGCGGATACTACCCACAAAATCCTATCAATTCGGCCCATTAACTTTTGTTCTCCAATTAGGTTTTCTAACATGGAATTCTATTATCGTCGACTCATAAATTATCCACCCATATTCTTCACACTTCCTCATCATTTAACTTAAAATTATATATGTTATGCAGACCTACTTAGCTTTCGGCATTTCTTAAGTTTTCCTTCTAGGGTTCCATCTCCACTTAGGAATTTTTATCAACTCTACTAAAGATACAAGTTCTATTCTTCATTCCTTTCTCTCATCTAAACTCCAATCACATATCCCCACATGTGTGTATAAATCACCCCTACACTTGGAAATTCAAATCAAGCAATCATACCCTTGTCCGTTGTCCAAAGTACTTATTAGTAGGTGAATTTTTAATTGAATTTTGCTTACACATCTTTCATGCGACCGTTAATACTTCTTGAGGTACCAACAACCAATTACAAGATATGTTTGCACTTTAAAGCGTAATTCCTAGTCTTGCAACACCCAAGGCTTTTAGCAGTGACTCCCAAACCAGTTGGTCTAAGGCACTAGGTGATGAAGCACCCTCGCTAAATATTTTTCTATTTTTTGCAGCCTTAAGTAATCACAAAAACCAGTGTCCATTTTTTTTTCTTTATTCACTTTTTTTTCTTCGTACTAAGGACCTTAAACAAGAGCATTTCAAGGTCTCTTCTACTATTCCAAGTTTCAAGATGCGTGATTGTGCAAATTGTAGGGTATACATTTTCAGAATCTAGACGTAAGTTAGGAATTATTTTTCAAACTTATACTTTAATAAGAATATCAATACTTTTCCTTCGTTTCGACTTAGCCCAAGAAGTGAACCAAAAATTTGCCTATTTCTAAATAAGCTACAAAGACATATACTTTCTACAGTTAAACTTTAAGGAAGGTTATCTTTAGGGTTTTTAATTTACTAAGTCTAAGATCTAGTTGTTCCTAGCCAGTTAACCTATCTGTAAAACTCTAGTCAAATAAGCCACAATTGAATACAATAATTTTTATAATTTTTGAAAATTTTCAATTTTTATGGGTTTTTAAAAATAAGTATGCAAATGCAAAAATATGTACAAATGAATGCGAAGGAAGAAGACGTACCGAGCATACCCCCAAACTTAAACTTGATAGTGTCCTCACTGTCATGCTGCACCAAGAGAGTTAAAATTTTCGGCACTCCCCTGTTTATTTATTTATAAAATTTTTTATCTTTTTTTCTTTTAACGTTTTGAATTTTTTTTTATTTTTTTATAGAAAAAGAAAACAAAAAATATATGTATATATATACAACAAGGTTCCCCCCCAAACTTAAGCTTGGCTTTACACAAGCCAAAGGTTAGCACCAACCATTCAAAAATCTTATCATGGTAATGGCCGAGTTGGTGAAATAATGGGGTGTAGAGAAAAGAAATGAGAAACACACGAGACCGTATGGGAAGAAGGGTAGAATATGGTCTCGGTGGAGGAGAAGAAGGGCGGAAAAGAGAAAGAAGGGTCGCGCGATCTTGAGGGTGTAAATCGAGTGAATAAATTAACGCAATTTGTGAAGACCGAAGTGTGAAAACTAATTGTGCTAATCTATCAACTCGTCGTGAAATGGGGTCAAATCCCTCAAGATTCGCAAGAAAACATAGGTACGCCGAACTTGGTATAGGAGATGAAAGCGTAATGGTTTCTTGTACGGTCAGAACCATAGGAAGGACGAAAGGGAGTGAATTAGGGATAGTATCATTCTCACCATAGTAAACTGTCACGAACTTGAAAGATTCCATTAATGGTTCGAAACTACTGTAAGCAACCAAGTCTGATGGTTCAACTAACTCATCTGAAAATGTAAAGGACTCAAACTCGGACGGTGAGTCATCAACATCGTCCGAAAAAGTGAAACACTCGTAAGTGTTATCGTCTGTGAGAACTATGTCAGATTCAAAGGAAAATTTTTCAAGGTCACAGTCTTTAAGCGTGGTCGGAATGATGGAAAGGAGGGAGGGTGATTTAGTTAAACGTTCAAGAGGATGAATTGGAAAATCCGACACATCAAACAAAAATGGTTCAACCTCAATATTATCCTCAAGACTCTCCTCAATACCATCCTCATAAGTCTCCTCAATATTCATCTCATCCATGCCATTATCATCAAAATCAAGAAGCATATGAAGTTCGGGAGAAACAATTAATGACTCGGGATGATGAATTGGACATAAAATTTCAATCAAATCGACAGGTTCATCATCCGAAATATTCCCGGGGTCTATATCCTCAATCAAGTGAAAATCAATTTTCTTAGACATCTCATCAAAAGCATGGATATTTATCAATTTAGGTTCTAGAGTGGAGGTGTAAAGGTCAAACGGATTAGGTGCGGTTTCACTCGAAAGGGGTTCTTCACAATTTGGCAAATCAAGCACTACGAAATCACACAACTCGTTTTTATTTTCAACTGGTGAATCATTTGGGACAATCGATGGAAAACCGGAGTGTGGGCTTCAATTGGGTAAGGGTAGGTTTGATTTGGAATTCCTCTCACATTCTCACTCTGTCCAACCGTCTCCTCATACATTGAAAAATTCGAAGCTAGTGGGAAACTAGCTACCGGTTCACTCGGTTGCATAAGGGCGGCCATGGACGTTTCCACATTCCTCACCATTTTGTTTGTTGCTGCAATATAAGCCTCGAACGACTCGTCCAAACTAGACTTGGGTGGTAAGGGTGTTTCGGTAAAAGATTTGAAATTGTTTGAATATGTGAAACTCCCAACTGGCTGTGTAGAAACAGTGTCTAGTGACGGTGGGAAAGTCGGGTAGGACTGGTAGGAAGTGGGTGGTTGGGCAGGGGTAGGGTCAGCATGTGGATAAAAAGGCGAATAATCGTGCAGATCCCTAGAACTAAATGAGTGGAGAGGGGTGAAAGATCGGCTGCGAGATTGAGCAATATGCTTAGCAATGGACATCGGCTTAGGAGTGACAGAAGGACTTGAAAAAGTGGTGTCAACATACGAAGGTGGTAAAGATTGACTTGGTTGATACAAAGTGGGTTGAAAAGTCGAACTGTTTCTCCTAGACGCGTCTATTTGATCTTTCAAAGATTTTTTAGGCATGGAAGGATCGTTTTTAAATTGACCGAACAAATTGACGTACGAGGCAAAATTAGGTTCGGGATACCAAAGTTCGGCAAGTGATTTATTATGTGGGGTACCCATGTTAGAAGAAAGGGGAAAAGAAAGAAGGTTTGTGGTGGTGCAAGGATTTATTTACGGCAAAAATTTGCAAGTTTGTTTATAAAAAGATTTTTCCTTTTTCCTGTTGCTCTTTATTTGGAAACTGTAGCAAAAAGATTTTCGATAAAAGATATGCAAACAGAAAAGATTACTTGCAATCAATTTCTATTTTAAGCGGGGGCCCATAAATCCTGCACAAGACTTGTTATTTGGAAAGTGCAAGATTTTTCAAGCGCACATAATTTTGCAGGGATTTTTCAGAAAAGATATATCAAGATTTACAGAGGAGAAACAGAGGAACTTACAGAGGAAATTCCACGAGATGGTGTCACTAGATAGCCGTGTTTTCGCGGTATAAAGTGGGGTTACATCGCGTTTTCACGGTCAGGTAGTCGGCGCGAGACCCTAGAATTTTTCTGACGCTCTGATCTGACTAGAAGGCCGTGTTTCCGCGGTCTGAGATGGGTATGCGCGGCGGAAACGCGGTGCGATGGAAGGCACGGATCTCTGAAAAAATTCTGCTGCTCTGATTTCGTAGTTCCCTTCTGTTTTGATATTTTGTTTTCTGTTTGTCTTTCTGTAAATTTCCAGATCCGAGTTTGTATGTAGATCCTGCAAAATTTAAACAACAAAGTATCCTTTCCAAAAATAACAGATGAAATAATTTTATATTTTTTTTGATTTTTCAGATTTTTATGATTTTTTAATTTTATTAAGATTAACCCGAAATTGCAAAAAGGAAAGTTCTACGCCATCCCCGGCAACGACGCCATTTGATTTTGTGTCTCAAAAACTATCTATTACCGCAATCAAGAATAGCGTCGCTTTGTAGCTAGCCAGTGAGTACGGGTCGGTCCACAGGGATGTTGTGAATTTCCTAATCGCGCTAACGAGTTAATTCCGAATGTGGTCGGACGGATTATTAAATCTAAAAACCTAAATTATCCTATACTACGATTATCTAGATCTAGCCTTGCTAGGGTTAGGTTTAGGGATGGTTTGGAAATGCAAGTAAATCTCAACGCTTTCTGTACCCAATTTAGGATCTAAGAGGAGTTATGGTAATTATCAATAAAGGGGATTAGATCCATTCGGAAAGGTGTTCCTTCCTCTAAGTTCTTGTCCTTCCTTTAGAGATCCTTACCCTAACCTCCATGGAAAACACGCGCAACCGGGCCTTTATACTACGGTATCACCGCTACCTCGAGGGGTAGGGTGCCGTAGGGCGCGGTGTGTGCGTGTATGCATGGAGTCCTATTGTAAATATATAATGGGTAAGAAAGGGATGAGAGATCTCATCTCTCAAAAGCCTTCCCCAAAACTAACTCTAAACAATTATCTACAACAATAAATTAAATCTACCTAGGGCAAAGAATTAAAATCTAAACTAGAGCAATCAAATGAAACTACTTACATATGGCTCTCTCCAAACATCAACGCAGGTTGTTAGATCTGAATTCATGAATTGAAAAGAGGCACCGATGCTCTCCATAAAGAATTCTGAAATTTATTATTAAAAGGAGGCATAGGGTTTACAATGATTTAGAGTCCCTATTTATAGAAGATAGGAAACCCTAAGTTACAAATTGATCCGCATGTCTAAATTTACAAATTTGCCCTTAGGTTAAGTATTCAGCGCCGCCCAATATTTTGGTAAAAAATTATCGAAGCTTGGGCACATGATGGCCACGGAACCGCGGCACTGGTAGGCTTTGGGCCGCGGTTCCGCGGCCCATTGGTGAGAACAATGTGTGGAATTTTCTGGGCTTCTTCTCTGATGTTTGGGCTTCTTATTTATTTGGTTCTTTTATCAATTGGGCTTCTACGTTGGTTCCAGATCTCCAGTGAATAATTGCAGTGAACTTCTAACCGTTCGCTTTGTAATCTTGGACTTTGCATCGCCTTGTCTAGGCTTGACTGTGATCCTTCTATTTGTTGGTCATAAGTCCCTCTTTTGTATCGTCTTATTTCTTTTTTACTGTTTTCGCTCCAAGAACCTGTAACCTGTAATTTGTAGCAGACATGCGTCAAAAGCACCTGTTTATTTATAAAACGAATAAGAATGGGGAATATAATAATGCAATATTATGGTATGAACAACTATTCACCGGGTAGACATCTCCTTAGTCACGGATGAGACTCTGTTAGGGAAATGTTTATTCGCGCCCGTGGATTTTATACAAGGGTCAATATTGAGCCACTTGTAGGGCAGTGTTGGAGGTTGTGGTGGTTGCTTAAGAACAGGTTTAGATCCCTGTAGCTTAAGGCTTTCAAATCTTATGAGTCGTAAGGGTCTCATAAGAGGATTCTCCTTACGAGTCGTGAGGGTCTCATAAGAGGATTCTCCTTACGAGTCGTAAGGGTCTCGCAAGTGTAGTTTCTCCTTAGGAATCGTGAGGATCCCTAAGTGTGTTGCTCCTTTGTGAGTCGTAAGGATCTCACGCAGGTGGTTTCTCCTTACAAAGTCGAGAGGACCTTGCAAGTGTCTTTTAAGGAGATTGCGCCTTTTCGGGTTTTCACAAAACTCGCCGGCACCCCTACTATTTTTACTCATGGAGCCCTCTCGGGTTTTCATCCGTGCCCTTTTTGCTTGTGGACATACCGTTTTTTTTGTATCAGCTTCGGGATGCTGTAACGCACAGTAGTTTATCGACGTCTCGGTCAACGGCTAGTTTTAGGACATAGTGGTCCATCGTTAGTTTAAGGACGTTTCGGTCCATTGTTAGTTTTAAGGACGTTTCGGTCCGTTGTTAGTTTAAGAACGTTTCGGTCCGCTGTTAGTTTTAAGGACGTTTCGGTCCGCTGTTAGTTTAAGAACGTTTCGGTCCGCTGTTAGTTTAAGAACGTTTCGGTTCGTTAGCCGGCTACTACTTATAGAGTTTCGACTTAGGAAGATAGCGAGCGGACATAGTCGTCGTCATCTATCATTTACCTAGGCCATGACTCGTTAGACGTAGTATTTTTTTAGGAAGCAACCATTTATTGGTCTGAAGGGCTTTTCGCTATGCATGTCCATGAGTAGATAAGCTCCACCCTGGCAGACCTTGTCTATGATATACGGGCCTTCATAGTTTGGCTCGAATTTCCCCCGCTTGGCGCGATTAGCGATCATAGGTCTTTTGACCACTAGCACGAGTTCGTCTTGGCGGAATGTTCTCGGCCTAGTCAATCTTTCGTATGAGCGCGTCATCTTTGCTTTATAAGCTTCCAGATTTTGCTGCGCTATGAACCGGGTTTCATCAAGGGCGTCGAGCTCCTCAAGCCGAAGGTGAGCATTCTCTTCGTCCGTTAGCTCGTAGTGAACTGCCACTCGTAGAGAGGGTAGCTCTATCTCGAGGGGAAGTACCGCCTCTGTACTGAATACCAATGCATACGGCGTTGTGTTTGTGGCCGTTTTGAACATAGTTCGATACGCCCAGAGAGCTTCATGCAGTCTCTCATGCCAGTCCTTCTTATTTCGAGACACCGTCTTTTTCACGATCTTTGTCAAGGTCTTGTTAAAAGCCTCAGCTAAACCATTAGCTCGAGGATTATAGACCGAGGAATATCTCCAGTCTATGTTATGCTGTTGTGCGAAGCGGCAGATCTTGTGGCTTCTATAGGTTGGCCCGTTATCGGAGATAATCCGTCGTGGAGTTCCAAACCGATAAATGGCTTGCGTCTTGAAGAAATGGAGGATATTCTGAAGGGTTTCCTACAGCACCATTACAAGGGTTTGGAGGCAACACACATGCCATAATTTAAATTTATATGGTGCTAAAGAAACTATCTTAAGGATCATGCTAGAAAATATAGGGTAACAAAACTTTAACAAAAACACAAGTAGTAAAAGCCAGGGTTTTGAGAGTACAACCTTTGTAGCTCCCTACGCTAGACTCCTTGGCTACTTGAGGGTTGGAAAAAGGTTCGCTTGGGATCCTCTAGGTCCACGACGATCCACCCGTAGTCCTCTTTGTCTAAGCTTGAAACTTGTTCAGTTGATAAAACTGCACATTTGTTATTACATTTTTCTTACCATTTTCATATTAAAAAAGGACTTTATTATAATATATCATACATATGAGGGTTTATGTGTAAAAATACTATTTTCCATGTGTTGATATATTTTAATTAGCATTTGGTAGGAAAATGTATGCAAATAATTTCATTGACCAAATCCTAGTAGAACAAAGTCTACTAAATATTATTTGAGTTGTTGTGCAAAATTTTTCCAAGTTGTGCAGAATCTTTCAAGACTAGAATCAAGGAAATCAAGTTGTTGAAGAAGACTTGCCTAATTAAGAAGCAAAACTTGGAGACCAAGTCTGGCAGCAACCACGAGAAGATTTTAAAGATACAAAGGTTCCAGAGGAGTCCAAATGTCACAAAGACAAATGCCCTAAAGTTTTATGAATGGAGGAGATTAAACGGCCGCGGATCCGCGGCCGTACCCCTACTTGGGCCGCGGATCCGCGGCAAGATTGAGGATTTATGTGCTGAAATTTTGTGGAGTGAATCTCTGATGAATTTTACCAAATTTTTAAGCAAAAGATTATGGCTTTAGACTATAAAAAGGGACGAGAGCCTCTTGGAAAAGAGATCAAGCCGACGCGATCATGAAGCCCCAGACGCTCACGCATTCAGGCTGATCATCAACTGTTCGTCTACCTCCTTAGGAAAGATCGAGAAGCAACTAGTTTGTAATCATTTTCTACGGAATAAAGTGTAGATTGTTCAAGTTGATTAATAAAGGTAGTTATTTTATTTAATTCTTTTGCATTTTACATTATGTTTCCCCCTCTTTCTTTTCATCTTCTTTTCCCAACATTATCAAGTAATTCTCCGCTTGTTAGGGTTCGTAGGATTAGGGTAGGCTAATGGACGATGAACATCCTTAAACCCTTTTTAAGTCCTATAAGTTTATGAACTTTATCAAAAGAATCATTAACATCCTAATCGGGCGTGCTAGCAATTCTTTTCTAGTTCCGACCGCGATTAGAGATTAGATTAATGATTGTTTTGGTAAAGGCTAGATATGAACGGAGTTCCGTGTCGAGATAAGGGTTAAGAGTGGGATTTCTTTTCCCTCTAGAAACCCTAATCTACACGCATCACCGTCGTTCTAGTTATAAATCTATTAATGGATAAAAAGGGTAACTTTTAATTAATCGTCCATGACTACTAAATCCTAACGAACCCTACAAGCCTTCTTATTATATTATCTAAATCTCTAAAATAATCTAGATCTATATTTTTGCATTCTTGCTTAACGTAGATCTAGAAACTTTTCACAAAATTCTTATTTCCTCCTCTCTTTCAACACATCTAAAGTAAGAGTAAAAGGTTCAACGTTTCCCTGAGGATGACCCGTACTCACCTCGGTCTAGCTACACGCGACACCGTTATTGATTGCGGTTAACTACAAACACTTTTTTACATCAATCAAATGGCGCCGTTGCCGGGGATACGTGCGTAATTTTTTATTCTTACTATTTATGTTGAATTCTTAGAAGATTCATATCATTATTAAAACAAAACTGCAAATTGCATATTTAACGATTTGTGTGTGAATTTTGCGAGGGAATCTGGAGTCACGGACTTGAGAAAATAAGAGATCTAGGGTTTAAACTTCTCTGGTATCTTTCTTAACTCCTTCTCTCTCCTCTCAAATCCAATAAAATCTATTTTCTGCAGGATTCTTTGCAAAATAGCGCCGCTCAAAAATATTTTTGCAAAATTTTTGTGATTGGTTTTGTTTTGCATATTTTAATACGGACTTTAAGGGGCAAAGACCAAATCAAGATTAGGTGGGGATTTCATCACCGTTCCTAAGCCCCACAAATTACAAACCAAGTATATAGATCAATCCTTCATTAATTTAAAAAATATCTAGACCAGACTCTAAGGACTGTCGCGCTCCTTAAGGACAGAGGAAGGTCGTAGGTAATCTATCGTTTATCCACATTACTTTTGTAGTGCCTAGGCAAGTGTGTCAAAGGCTAGTGGTTTTTAATTAGGCCCACTACTGTGGTTCCTTCCCATTTACCTGGCACTTACCTGGTTACAAGGGTAGTACGGAGGCGGTAGAGGATTGATCCTGCGACTTGTCCTTTGGAAGTCTAGGAGCGGTCTAGAGAATGACCTAGGTAACCTTAGTTCTAGGGTTGCTTGTGCATTTTAGAGTGATTTGTATTGAGTCCCACTTTTTTCAAAACAAGCCAATTTTAAATCACACACACGCTGCCACTTGCACTAAACCTGCTTAGTGCATGCTCGGCTGGACACGGGATCCTAGTGCCCGTCTTGTCCGCGTTCCTGCTATCGACGCCGAAGTCGGTACTTCTTCATCTTCTTTTCCACCACCACACACCACGACCGAGATGGACGGTACTCCATCAAATTATAACACCACGCTGCCACCACCCGAAGGTGCGCAGAATCCACCGCGCATTTCTCTCCAAGAGAGATGCTATCCTATCCGTGGACCTCTTCCCACTTGTCTATCTCTTCCACCACCTAACGGGGATAATTTCGAAATTAAACCCCACTACATCAATCTGCTGCCCAAATTTCACGGGCTTGAGTCGGAAGACGCGTACATTTTCATCACCAAATTCGAAAACGTATGCGCAATGATGGGTACTTCACAATTGACTTTAGATGCTATGCGCTTACGTCTTCTCCCATTCACACTGTGCGACTTGGCAGAAAAATGGCTTTACAATACTGCCGCACACTATATCACTAATTGGGACAAATTCATAATAGCATTTCTTAAGAAGTTTTACCCAAATCATAAGACTGCCCATATTAGGAGCGAGATCAACCAGTTCACCCAGCTTCCCAATTAACCATTTTGGAAGTGCTTTGAACATTTCAAAGATCTGTTTGTCCAATGCCCCCATCACAGAATACAAAGATGGGATTTATGTCGGATTATATATGAGGGCATTAATCCAGCGACAAAGCAGATGCTTGAAACAATGTGTCAATGCAATTTCATGTCTAAAGATGACGGTGAAGCGTGGAAATATCTGGAAGACCTTGCTGAACACACGTTGCAGTGGGAAAGCGTAAGACCATCTTCAACTAAGGGAGGTATTCACTAGCTCGATGTTTCCATCATAGTAAAAGCCGAAATGGCAGCGATACAGAAGAAACTCGACGCTATCGAAAACAAGTTCTCATCATTCTCCCTAAATCAGGTCACGCTTCCTAAGACCGTCTGTGGTTGCTGTTCGGATCCTTCACACTTAACGGAAGAATGTCCTATGAATGCATCGTTTCAAGCTAATGCTGCTTTTCAGCAGCGACCTAGAAACGACCCTTATTCTTCCACGTACAATCAAGGATGGAGGAATCATCCTAACTTTGCTTGGAACCAAAACCAACAAAGCAATTATCAAAGACCTCCTCCACAGCAACCACAACCACAGAATCAGCCCCTCTTTCAGTCACAGAATTTCCAAAATCCGACCAACAGTTCTACACTACAAGTGGCTGGTACTGACAACTCACTTGCACAAACTTTGGATATGTTCATGAAACAATCCATGCAATTTTCGGCTGAGATGAAGTCTTCTATTGATACCCTAACGAAAAACTCCGCCTCCCATGGTGAGAGTATTAAATCAATAGAAAACCAAATCACACAGTTAAACGCCGCAATGAGTGCAAGAGAGAAAGGGAAACTCCCATCTTAACCCATACCTAATCCTGGCCACTCACAAAGTTATAATGTGAGTGCTGTTACCACGTTGAGATCGGGAAAAGTGCTGAATAACCGAATGGGTGAGCAATGTGATGATAGTGAAACCAATGATACCCCAGCTTCTTCTTCTTCCCCTAATTCGTCTAGTCTCCCACCTTCACCCGAGCCTATTCTCCGTTTTCCCTAAGGCTCGAACCCTTCGCCCATTTCGCCAAATCTATCTAAGTCGATTCCCACTCCAATTTTGGGATCGAATCCATCCCCGCAGTCTTCTCCACAAACGTTGGACCCAAAACTTATTGATCAAGCACCTTATCCAAACAGGTTAAGGGGCAACAGACCTAGTCCACAAATGGAGAAGATTGTGGAAATTTTTAAGCAAGTTAACATAAACATTCCTCTCCTAGATGCAATTCAACAAGTTCCGTCATATGTGAAAATCCTAAAGGATTTGTGCACTACGAAGAGAAAAGTTCAAGTACCTAAAAAAGTTTTCCTTGCGAGTAATGTGAGCACAGCTTTTACACAACAACTTCCCAAGAAACGAAATGACCCCGGAAGTCCTACAATTTCAATTTCTATTGGGGGTAAAAATATCAATCGTGCTCTACTCGATTTAGGTGCTAGCGTTAACTTGCTTCCGTATTCTGTTTATGAGCAATTAGGGATCAGAGAGTTAAAACCTGCGCATTGCACTCTTCAGATGGCCGATCGATCTATCACCCAACCAAGGGGTGAGCTAGAGGATGTGTTAATCAAAGTCGGGGAATTCATATTCCCTGTGGACTTTATTGTTATAGATACACAACCTGTGGCAAACCCACGCAATCAAATCCCGGTGATACTCGGTCGACCCTTTTTGGCCACTTCCAACGCAGTAATCAATTGTAGAAACGGCTCTATGACCCTATCCTTTGGAAAGAAGTCAATTGAGCCTAACATTTACAAGTTGGGAAGTGAACCCTCCGAACCCTATGCTCATGTGTGTTCTGTCGAATTAATGGATGTCGACAGCAGCGAATATGATCAACCTCATAATTCTGACTCTTTTCATATGATGTTGCTTGACACAGACTCTTCCACCGAGTTGTTCGGGTCAACATCTAACGCTGATGAGGAGCTTTTTATAGAGTCTGACGATCACCCCATTTTTTCTGATGACATTATTCTTCGGGGTATCGATGAAAGCTTTGAGGAAATTTTCGCTGATGAACTCGCATTTTTACAAGACACGGGTGTTGAGATGAATCAACTCCAAGATGAAGAAATTGGACCTCCACCCCTTCTTTTGGACAATCATGATAATGCGAGTAATCCATCATTACTATCACTGTGTCGTCTCTCCAAATGAAACGCAATCCATTTCCATTACACCTCTTATCACCTCCCCACTTCTTCACGTCGAAAGGTGACATGTTCTTCCACCAACCTTGGTGCTTCATCGATAAATTTTTTGAATGGTTGGTTTTGACCTTCGGTCTTTGCAAAGCTTGGCATTGACCAATAACCTTGACCCCTTCGTGTGATTTTAAAACATTAAAATTGTTTAACTCAAGTTTGGGGGGGTGGTATATTTTGGGCTCTTGAAAGAAAATGATTTTTACAAAATTGTGAGCCAAAAATAAGTTTGGGGGAGGATTTTCACTTTCATATATTCTTACCCCCATTAATAATTTCCTCCCAAGTCTACAGGTTTTTGAGCTTAACGGATGACATCAGTGAGGACACTGCTGTAAACAGGTTTGGGGGAGGTTTGTGCTTATTTACACATCAATTTGCATCATATTTTGCATAAGCACAACATTTTCAAAAAAAATTTAAGGAATTTTTTTTTAACAAAAGAGTAGAAAGTGAAAAATTATATCCAAAAGATAGGAATAGTTTAAGAAAACCAAGAAAATTAGAAGTTTTCTTAAACGAACTAGTAATAAGTAGTTATGAGCTGTTGTCCCAAGGGTAAGTAAGATGAAGGAAGTCACTAATCTGAGGATAAAAATAAGTCTGAAAAATAGTTTCTATTCTGGAAGCCAAATATTTGAATGTTGATACCCTACTATATGCACTTACACACGTCTTGAAACTCGGGATAGTAGAGGATACCTTGAAATGCTCTTGTCTAGAAACCAAAGTATGAAGGAAATAAAAAAATGAAGAAAATATAAAAATGGTGAAAAGAAAAATGAACACTGGTTTTGTTATCGCCAAGGCAGCAATAAAAAAATATAGCGAGGGTGTCTCTTCACCTAGTGCCCTAAGGCCAACTGGTCTGGGAGTCACTGCTCAGTCTTAGGTGGTGCAAGACGAGGAAAATATTATCACCTAATCAGCAAGCACATGAGTAATCGGCCGGTTAGTACCTCAAGAAGTATTTACGGTCGCATGAAAAGGTGTGAGCAAACCTAAGTATTCATCAAATTAAAAATTACTAAAGTAGATGGACAAGAGTATGATAGCTTGAATTGAATTCTCCGAGTGTAGGGATCTTCTATACACACACGCAGGGGTATATGATCAATGTTTGGACGAAAGGTAGGAATGAAGAATAAAGACGATGTTTTATTGAGGGATAATGTGATTTCTAACATCTTTTCATGACTATTAAGATAGGGCTCATGACAACTGAAAAGCTAGTGTAGTTGGAAACTCTTATTTTCAAAGTCTTTCTTTTATGGTTCTTATCTTTATAAGTAAATTTCACCATCTCTCTTTTGTTATTGGATTTTGTGGGTGTAATCCGCTGAAAACCCTCAGGAGACAACACTCCTCTTACTAGGGACACCTAGAGGTTTAACGGCTTGTTGCACGTGCTCAGTGCAATCGTGTTTGCCTACGAAAGTATGCTTAGTTTTCTCCTTTCTTTTTTCTCCTCTTGAATAAACTAGTTTGCTCCGGACGATCAAAGATAAGTTTGGGGGTATTTGTTCAGTTTATAAAACTGCACATTTGTTATTACATTTTTTCTACCATTTTCATATTAAAAAATGACTTTATTATAATATATCATACATATGAGGGTTTATGTGTAAAAATACTATTTTCCATGTGTTGATCTATTTTAATTAGCATTTGGTAGGAAAATGTATGCAAATAATTTCATTGACCAAATCCTAGTAGAACAAAGTCTACTAAATATTATTTGAGTTGTTGTGCAGAATTTTTCCAAGTTGTGCAGAATCTTTCAAGACTAGAATCAAGGAAATCAAATTGTTGAAGAAGACTTGCCTAATTAAGAAGCAAAACTTGGAGACCAAGTCTGGCAGCAACCATGAAAAGATTTCAAAGATACAAAGGTTCCAGAGGAGTCCAAATGTCACAAAGACAGATGCCCTAAAGTTTTATGAATGGAGGAGATTAAACGGCCGCGGATCCGCGGCCATACCCCCACTTGGGCCTCGGATCCGCGGCAAGTTTGAGGATTTATGTGCTGAAATTTTGTGGAGTGAATCTCTGATGAATTTTACCAAATTTTTAAGCAAAAGATTATGGCTTTGGACTATAAAAAGAGACCGAGAGCCTCTTGGAAAAGGGATCAAGCCGACGCGATCACGAAGCCCCAGACGCTCACGCATCCAGGCTGATCATCAACTGTTCGTCTACCTCCTTAGGAAAGATCAAGAAGCAACTAGTTTGTAATCATTTTCTACGGAATAAAGTGTAGATTGTTCAAGTTGATTAATAAAGGTAGTTATTTTATTTAATTCTTTTGCATTTTACATTATGTTTTCCTTCTCTCTCTTTTCATCTTCTTTTCCCAACATGCGCGAGTAATTCTCCGCTTGTTAGGGTTCGTAGGATTATGGTAGGCTAATGGACGATGAACATCCCTAAACCCTTTTAAGTCCTATAAAGTTTATGAACTTTATCAAAAAAATCATTAACATTCTAATCGGGGGCGCTAGAAATTCTTTGCTAGTTCCAACCGCGATTAGAGATTAGATTAATGATTGTTTTGGTAAAGGCTAGATATGAACGGAGTTCCGTGTCGAGATAAGGGTTAAGTGTGAGATTCGTTTTCCCTCTAGAAACCCTAATCTACACGCATCACCGTCGTTCTAGTTATAAATCTATTAATGGATAAAAGGGTAACTTTTAATTAATCGTTCATGACTACTAAATCCTAACGAACCCTACAAGCCTTCTTATTATATTATCTAAATCTCTAAAATAATCTAGATCTATATTTTTGCATTCTTGCTTAACGTAGATCTAGAAACTTTTCACAAAATTCTTATTTCCTCCTCTCTTTCAACACATCTAAAGTAAAAGTAAAAGGTTCCACGTTTCCCTGAGGACGACCTGTACTCACCTCGATTTAGCTACACGCGACACCGTTATTGATTGCAGTTAACTACAAACACTTTTTCACATCAATCAAAACTCCACTAGATCAAGAGGAGAAATGGAAGCTAACACTCTACACTAATGGGCAAGACTAGTGTAGAATGGTGATGTGGTTTGTTTTCTCACTTCAAAATCCTAACTTGGTGACTCTTTTACTCACAAGAGAAAACTAGAGAGCAAGAGAGAAAGGAGGAAGAAGTTGATGGCTTGTGAAGAGCTCAAGATAATGATAAGCATAAGAAAAAAATGAGAAATGAATATATATATATATTTTCTCTTTCTCATTCTTAACCATAGTTATAAAATATCTAGATATTTAGTTTGGAACAAAAATGGCCATAGAAAATGAATCATGGTTAAACCAAGGGGTTAGTGCATGAATAAAATAATAAACCATGATAACAATTTTCCATTTCCATTTTTCTTTTCCAAAAAATAATATCTATATATTTATATATATATGGTGTGAGTCTTATATTGCCACCATCCACTATATCAACAACCATGATAGAATTATGTATGCATATATGTGTGCATGCACATCCTATGTGCATAAATGAGAATAAATGCATACATGCATGTAGACAACAAAAAGACAAGAAAGGGTTTAAAGTGAGAAACCAATGGTCAATGATAAATCAACACTTGATTTAGCAATCCGGTCATATCGCATACGACCCGACCAAAAGCAAACCGCCCGATTAATATACGGTATCTCATACGCGTATTTTAACCGGGTCCACACGCATATCTCATATGCGCACCACATCGTTTCTCCTGGACAAGGAAACTCCATTGTGGGACTCTAAGACTCGTCAATACGCCGGCAGTGGGTGATGATCATATCAAGCACCCCCAAGCCGCAAGTGGTCAGCTAAACGTAACGGCCACCCGGGTATTGAGCGATCAGAAGAAAACAAGCGAACCTGTCACAACTCCCGTCGAGCCAACTGGCAACATTACCGTACAGTCCGGTCTCTTCGTCAGATATGCTGCATATCGAGTCTAGGGATGGTAATGTTGATCCCAATAACTCAATAAGTCGTGCCGATGAGTGGTCTATAACAGATCGAGAAACAACTGATAACACTTATCAGTAAATCTCAACAGCCCTGACCAGGGACTTACTGATATAGCCAATCGAGCACAGCACAACATCAACTCCCAATACCGGGAGAGACGAAACCCCTCCTATCGCTCACCGCCTTCGTGTGTCTCGGGACTGTACCCAACGACCACCTGTTTGCACGACTCAGTAGAGCCGTGGTAGGGTGGTAATCAAAGTACAGTGGGAGAACACACAAGACTCTATGACGATCTCGGGTCTACAGACTAACCTATACCAGTATCACCTGAGAACTGCTATCCGACGATAGATATAATTCCATATAGGAGTTCTCGGTGAGTCCATCCAGTGTACCCAGTCACCACTGAGCACCCGTATATGATCTCGATGTCAAACATCAATGAATGTGGGAACATCCATCGCCCATCATATGGGTCTAGTATCATATACGCTAGTCTACTCTGGTATATCGATGCCCCATCTCGATATACTTACGACTAGGGACTTTTCAGGATATGCTTATAAACTACAGATGTCCCACTAGTATGATCTCTATCATAATCACAGTAGTTAAGCCTATATCCTCAGGGCTTTATCAACATGTGTGAATGAATAAAAGCATGATCAAATCAACATGTCAGATAAAGAAGAACCAGATAGCATACTATCATGTCGAGCAAGAATGTACACTGAATATATATATATATATATATATATATATATATATATATATATATATATATATAAACATACATGTTTAAATACATCCATTATCATATAATGGCCTCTAGGGCATACATATATCCAACAATCTCCCACTTGCACTAAGGCCAGTTATTGGCGTATCTCATACCCAACATCTTAAAAAGTCTCTCATGCTGTGGCTGAGGGAGGGCCTTGGTGAGTGGATCCGCGGCGTTATTCTTTGTGTCAACTCTCCTAATCTCGATCTCGCGGCGATCTACAATCTCCCGGATCAAATGAAAGCGCCTCAGGATGTGTCTGGACCGCTGATGGGACCTGGGATCCTTGGCTAACGCCATAGCCCCATTATTATCATAATACAATGGTATTGGATCAATAATGGTTGGAACTACTCCTAGCTCCGAGACGAACTTTTTCATCCAGACGGCTTCCTTGGCGGCATCATTCGCAGCAATGTACTCAGCCTCCATCGTACAGTCTGCAACGGTATCCTGTTTGGAACTCTTCCAACTTACCGCCCCTCCATTGAGGGTAAGTACAAACTCGGAGATAGATTTGTTGTCGTCCTTATCGCTCTGGAAGCTTGAATTGGTAAAGGCCTCCATTTGGAGATCTCCATTACCATACACCAAGAACAATTCTTTAGTCCTTCGCAAGTACTTAAGAATGTTCTTCACAGCTATCCAGTGATTCTCCCCTGGGTTGGATTGATACCTGCTTACAACACTAAGTGCATAAGCTACATCTGGGCCTGTACATAACATCGCATACATTATAGATCCTACCGCTGAAGCATAGGGTATAATGCTCATGCGAGCTCTCTCTTCATCGGTCTTTAGGCAAGAGTCCTTAGAGAGAGTGACCCCATGGTAAGCGGGTAAGGCACCTCGCTTGGAGTCTTCCATACTAAACCTTTTTAGGATGGTGTTGATGTACCTGGTTTGGGACAATCCCAATAACCTCTTGGATCTATCCCTATAGATCCTAATGCCCAGAATGTATGTGGCATCACCCAGTCCTTCATGGAGAACCTTAGTGATAAGAAAGATTTGAACGACTGTAGCATAGGAATATCATTTCCTATCAGAAGAATGTCATCCACGTACAATACGAGGAATGTGACAGCTCTCCCTATAGCTTTCTTATAAACACAAGGTTCATCTGGATTTTTGATGAAATCAAACTCTTTGATAACATCATCGAAACAGATGTTCTAACTCCGTGATGTCTGCTTTAACCCATAAATGGATTTAAGCAATCTACATGCTTTCCCGCTGCTCCCACTGTCAATGAAGCCCTCTGGTTGATCCATATAAACGCATTCTTCTAAATCTCCATTTAGAAATGCCGTTTTAACGTCCATCTGCCAGATTTCATAGTCTTAGTGAGCAGCAATAGCAAGTAGGATCCGAATGGATTTAAGCATGGCTATGGGAGAAAAAGTCTCGTCATAGTCCAAACCTGGTCTTTGACGAAAACCTTTCGCCACAAGTCTTTCCTTATAGGTCTCTACCTGTCCATCTACACTAAACTTTTTTTAAAGATCCATTTGCACCCACAGGTTTTACCCCGGGGGGTACAACGTCTAAAGTCCATACTTTGTTGGTGTACATAGACTCCATTTCGGATCTCATGGCATCCAGCCACTTCACAGAGTCTCCACTCGTGATAGCTTGCTGAATGCTGGTATGATCATCATCCTCCATGATGCAGTCTTCTCTGTCACCATCAATGAGGAAACCGTAGTACCTCTCTGGTGGGCGAGAAGTCCTACCAGACCTACGGAGTGGTCGAGATTCCTCAGTTTCTATTGCAACAGCCGGTTCAACCAAGTCGTCATTTGTAGTTTGTGTCTCTAGAACCTCTTCTAGATCCACCACATTGCCATCAGTTTCATTTGTGAAAAACTCTTTTTCCAAAAATGTGGCATGCTGAGAAACAAACACCTTTTGTTCCTCCTTGTGGTAGAAAAGATATCCATAAGAATTCCTTGGATATCCCACAAAGTTACACATGACCGATCGTGTCTCAAGTTTATCCGGATTCTGCTTTTTAACATAGGCCGGGCAACCCCAAATCTTAATTCTCTTAAGAGATGGTCTCTTCCCATGCCATATCTCATATGGCGTGGTAGACACGGTTTAGGTTGGAACTCTGTTCAGTAGAAACACTGCAGTCTTCAATGCATGCCCCCAAAATGAGACGGGTAACTCAGCATCACTCATCATGGAACGAACCATATCTAATAGGGTCCGATTCCTTCGTTCTGACACACCGTTGTGCTGTGGTGTGTAAGGAGGAGTGAGCTGAGAGAGAATCCCATTCTCTTTTAGGAAGTTTGCAAACTCTGTACTGAGGTACTCCCCACCTCGATCTGATCGAAGCATTTTGATGCTCAAGCCGGTTTGTTTTTCTACTTCGAGTTTATATTCAGTGAATTTCTTGAAAGCTTCGGATTTGTGCTTTAATAAAAATACATGACCGAATCTTAAGAAATCATCAGTGAATGTAATGAAATATGAAAAACCGCTTTTAGCCTGTGTAGACATTGGCTCGCATACATCACTATGTATGAGCCCTAAGAGCTCAGTAGCTCTTTCTCCGTATCCGGTAAACGGAGTTTTGGTCATTTTACCCTTGATACAAGCCTGGCAAGTCGCATAAGATTTATATCCAAAAGGGTTTAAATATCCATCTTTGTGTAACTTGTTTAGTCTTGTTTCATTAATATGACCAAGTCTACAGTGCCAAAGAAAAGCTTCATTTATTTCTGAAAGTTTTCTTTTATTAGTGTGTTGTATGCTGAAAACTGTGTGTTGATTTAGGACGTATATCCCGTTATTAAGCGTACCATACCCAACCAACATTTGATTCAGGTGAATGTTCATAACATTGTTCTGCAATACAAAATTATATCCTTCATTGTCCAACAAAGAAACGGATATTATATTACGAAGCATACTAGGTACAAAATAACATGGGTTCAAAACCAATATACACCCAGACGGCAACCCCAAATGATACTCTCCAACTGCAACTGTATGTACATTGGAACCATTTCCAACGCTGAGAGTATGGTCACCTGTCTTCAAAACCTTGCTATTTCTCAGCCCCTGCATAGAATTGCAAATGTGAGAACCTGAACTGGTATCTAATACCCAGGAAGCAGAGTTTATTGAAAAACAGTTTTCTGTCACAAACACACCTGAAGCGGAAGCATCCCCATGCTTCTTCTTGAGATTTAAGTACTCCGTGCAGTTGCGCTTCTAATGTACTATTTTGTGGCAGTGATAACATTCCCCTTTCCCCGATTCCCCAGTTTTGGACTTGTCCTTCCCCTTAACCTTTTTAACTCCACCCCTAGTATTGGCGGGCTTCTTCTTTATCTTTCCCTTGGCCTTAGCCTTTGGGCGAGAAGAGGAAGATTGCCCAATACTCAAAACGGGAGTTTTCATTGATTTCAGTGTGCTCTTTTCACTCCTTAACATATTAAGGAGTTCAGGTAGTTCCTTCTCCATGTTGTGCATGTTGAAGTTAACTATAAATTGAGCAAAGGTGGAGGGGAGGGACTGCAGAATAATATCCGTATATTGTTCATTGTCCATTGTCCATCCAAGGTCCTCAAGCTCTTCTATGAGAGCTATCATCTTCAGAACATGGTCTCCTACTGGTGTGCCAGGGGCCATTCGCATCTGAAACAGTTTTCTTGATGCTTCGTATCGTAATACGTGGGATTTCTCTCCATACAACTCCTTTGTATGGAAGAATATGGCGTGAACGTCCATATTCTCGTGCTGCTTTTGATGTGTGTTATCCATCGATGCAAGCGAGGCATTTGGCTGTGGCACAGTCAGCGTCCCATGTCTTGCGGACTTCAATATCCGCAACTGAGGATTTTGGACCCAGGACGGGTGGGGCTGGAGCCGTGAGGACATATGGTACCTTATCATAAGTCAAGGCTATGTTAAGATTCCTCAGCCAGTCTTTATAATTGGTCCCATTCAGTTTATTTTTATCTAGTAGAAGCTTGAGTCCTGTCATTGGTATCTGCCATTAAGAGAGAGAAAAGAATACACTCAGCGAAAGCTCTTGCAAAGATTGGATTGGTTATTATCTTATCTAATGATGTCTCCCACTGCTTTAATCAAGTTTTTCTTTCAAACCTTAAAAAGAAAACTAGCCAGGATTAATTACAGTCTACAACTTCGCTAACCGTTCAGCCAGGCCAGTGTCGGTACTTGAGGGAGGTTCCCCGTGCTTTCGCACGGACCTAATTAAAGTAAACCTCGTCTTCCCAGAGGCGTAGCCCCGTTAACACCTTTCTAGACACCTAATGGGTTAGCTAATTGTAAACTGCAAAACTCTCCTGGGAGCAACTATTGCCCACAGTGGGGTCGGGATCCAACCATCATATGGAAGGTATGCAATCTCATTGCAAATTTCAACTATTGAAATTCCCGATATGGTTTTTACCCCTAGCACTCATGACCTTGGCTATGGTCAATAAATCACAAGCACTAGTCAAGTTCAACCCGTCATTTCTTGATTAATTAGACCCGTTCACATGACCCTTGGCTAAGGTCAACAAAGTCACATGCCCGTCCCAATTAATTTGCATCATATGCATTGTAGGAAGACATCACTTAGCTACCGTACACTACGCCTTGGCTAAGGTCAACAAACGTAGCACGAATACTATGTACTCTACTTCCTAAAATGACGGAGGTGTTGGATATATGTATGCCCGAGAAGCCATTATATGATAGTGGATGTATTTATACACACACACACACACATATATATATATATATATTCAGTGTACATTCTTGCTCGACATGATAGTATGCTATCTGGTTCTTCTTTATCTGACATGTTGATTTGATCATGCTTTTATTCATTCATACATGTTGATAAAGCCCTGAGGATATAGACTTGACTACTGTGATTATGATAGAGATCATACTAGTGGGACATCAGTAGTTTATAAGTATATCCTGGAATGTCCCTAGTCGTAGGTGTATCGAGACGGGGCATCGATATACCAGTGTAGACTAGCGTATATGATACTAGACCCATATGATGGGCGACGGATGTTCCCACATCCATCGATGTTTGACATCGAGATCGTATACGAGTGCTTAGTGGTGACTGGGTACACTGGACGGACTCGCCGAGAACTCCTATATGGAATTATATCTATCGTCGGATAGCAGTTCTCAGGTGACACTGGTGCAGGTTAGTCTGTAGACCCGAGATCGTCATAGAGTCTTGTGTGTTCTCCCACTGTACTTTGATTACCACCCTACCACTGCTCTACTGAGTCGTGCAAACAGGTGGCCGTTGGGTACAGTCCCGAGACACACGAAGGCGATGAGCGATAGGAGGGGTTTCGTCTCTCCCGGTATTGGTAGTTGATGCTGTGCTGTGCCCGACTGGCTATATCAGTAAGTCCCTGGCCAGGGCTGTTGAGATTTACTGATAAGTATTATCAGTAGTTTCTCGATCTGTTATAGACCATTCATCGGCATGACTTATTGAGTTATTAGGGTCGACGTTACCATCCCTAGACTCGATATGCAGCATATCTGACGAAGAGACCGGACTGTACGGTAGTGTTGCCGGTTGGCTCGACGGGAGTTGTAGCAGGTTCGCTTGTTTTCTTCTGATCGCTCAATACCCGGGTGGCCGTTACGTTTAGCTGACCGCTTGCGGCTTGGGGGTGCTTGATATGATCATCACCCACTGCCGGTGTATTGACGAGTCTTAGAGTCCTATAAAGGAGTTACCTAGTCCAGGCGAAACGTTGTGGTGCGCATATGCGATATGCGCATGGACCCGGTTAAAATGCGCGTATGAGATACCGAATATTAATCGGACGGCTTGCTTTTGGTCGGGTCGTATGTGATATGACCGGGTTGCTAAATCAAGTGTTGATTTATCATTTAACCATTAGTTTCTCACTAGAAATCCTTTTCTTGTCTTTTTTGGGTGTATGCATGCATGTATGCATTCATTCTTGTTCATGCACATATCGATGTGCATACACACATACATGCATACATCATTCAATCATGGTTGTATATTGTTCAGTTGATAAAACTGCATATTTAATATGACATTTTTCCTACTATTTCTATATAATAAAAGGTGTTTATTATAATATATGATACATATGAGGGTTTATCTGTAAAAATTCTATTTTCATGTGTTTATATATTATAAATAGCATTTTGTAGGAAAAAGTAAGCATATAATATCCATGTAACATTTGGCCCATTTAAATATGCTTACCTTATTAAATACATTTGACCAATTCTTAATGGTTAAGTTAATATCTCAATATAACAAACTCTACTAAATATTATTTGTTGAGATATTGTGCAGAATTTGCAGGGCTAAAATCAAGGAAATCAAAGTTGGCAAATCAAATCTACCAAAGATATTCAAGAAACTAATTCTGGTAGAAATGTAGAAAAGATTTTCAAAGTCTAGATACTCAAAAGATTACCAAGTGTTACAGATATGAAGCTACAAAAATTAGAGGCCATGATCTCACCTAAAGGGGGCGGATCCGCGGCCAAACCTATCCAATGGCCGCGGTTCCGCCGCGGATTTGAAGAGTTGAGATATGGGATTGTGGTGGTTAGGATCCTAACAACTAGTTTCCATATTAAGAAACTAGGGTTCTGGCTCTGTGATTATAAATAAGGACCGAGAGTCTCTTGGAAAAATCATCAAGTCGACGCGATCACGAAGTCCAAGACGGCTCACGCATCCAGACTGATCATCAACGGTTCATCTACCTCCTTAGAAGAGATCGAGAAGCAAACTAGGTTTATGTAATTATTTTCTAAGGAATCAAAGTGTACTTGATCTTGTTGATTAATAAAGGTAGTTCTTTTTCTTATTCTATTTCTTCGTAGTTTAATTATGCATTTTCTCTCCATCTCTTTTTCTCCCAACATGCGCGAGTAATTCTCCGCTTGTTAGGGTTCGTAGGATTAGGGTAGACTAATGGATGATGAACATCCCTAAACCCTTTTTAAGTCTTATAAAGTTTATGAACTTTATCAAAAGAATCATTAACATTCTAATCGGGCGCGCTAACAATTCTTTGTTAGTTCCGACCGCGATTAGAGATTAGTTTAATGATTGTTTTGGTAAAGGCTAGATAATGAACGGAGTTCCGTGTCGAGATAAGGGTTAAGAGTGGGATTCCTTTTCCCTCCAGAAACCCTAATCTACACGCATCACCGTCGTTCTAGTTCTAAATTTATTAATGGATAAAAAGGGTAACTTTTAATTAATCGTCCATAACTACTAAATCCTAACGAACCCTACAAGCCCTCTTATTATATTAATTACATCTTAAAATAATCTAGATCTATATTTGACATTCTTGTTTAACGTAGATCTAGAAATCTTTCTATAAAATTCTTTATTCCTCCTCTCTTTCTCAACACATCTAAAGTAAAAGCAAAAGGTTCCACGTTTCCCAGAGGACGACCCGTACTCACCTCGGTCTAGCTACGCGCGACACCGTTCTGATTGCGGTTAACTACAAACACACTCTTTCGAGACCAATCAAATGGCGCCGTTGCCGGGGATACGTGCGTAATTTTTTTATTTTTACTATTTGTGTTGAATTCTTAAACGAGTCATATCATTATTAACACAAAACTGCAAATTGCATATTTAACGATTTGTGCGTGAATTTTTGCAAGGAGATCTGGAGTCACAGAATTAAGAAGAACAGGAACAGAGACATTTTTAGAGATCCAGAGGAGCACAGAAGGCTATAAATTTTTTTTCATCAAGTGATCCCTCTGCCACGCGGCGGAACCGCGGCAAAAGTACCCCTTCTGCGGCGGAATCGCGGCAGGTTGGAGGAGTTAGGGCTTCAATCTTCTCTGGTATCTTTCTTAACTCCTTCTCTCTCTCCCCAAATCCAATAAAATCTATTTTCTGCAGGATTCTTTGCAAAATTGCGCCGCTCAAAAATCTTTTTGCAAAAATTTTGTGATTGGTTTTGTTTTGCATATTTAATACGGATTTCTAAGGGGCAAAGACCAAATCAAGATTAGGTGGGGATTTCATCACCCTTCCTAAGCCCCACAAATCACAAACCAAGCATATAGATCAACCCTTCATTAATTTAAAAAATATCCAGACCAGACTCTAAGGACTGTCACGCTCAATAAGGACAGAGAAAGGTCGTGGGTAATCTATCGTTTATCCGCATTATTTTTGTAGTACCTAGACAAGTGTGTCGAAGGCTAGTGGTTTTTAATTAGGCCCACGACGTGGTTCCTTCCCACTTACCTGGCACTTATCTGGCTACAAGGGTAGTACGGAGGCGGTAGAGGATTTATCCCGCGGCTTGTCCTTTGGAAGTCTAGGAGCGGTCTAGAGACTGACCTAGGTAACCTTAGTTCTAGGGTTGCTTGTGCATCTTAGGGGTGATTTGTCTTGAGTCCCACTTTTTCAAAACAAGCCAATTTTAAATCACACACACGCTGCCACTTGCACTAAACCCGCTTAGTGCATGCTCGGCTGGACACGGGATCCTAGTGCCCGTCTTGTCCGCGTTTCTGCTATCGACGCCGAAGTCGGTACTTCTTCATCTTCTTTTCCTCCACCACACACCACATCGACCGTGATGGACGGCACTCCATCTAATTATAACACCACGCTGCCACCGCCCGCAGGTGAGCAGAATCCACAGCGCATCTCTCTCCAAGAGAGATGCTATCCTATTCGTGGTCCTCTTCCTACTTGTCTATCTCTTCCACCACCTAACGGGGATAATTTCGAAATTAAACCCCACTACATCAATCTGCTGCCCAAATTTCACGGGCTTGAGTCGGAAGACGCGTACGTTTTCATCACCAAATTCAAAAACGTATGCGCAATGATGGGTACTTCACAACTGACCTTAGATGCTATGCGCTTACGTCTTCTCCCATTTACACTGTGCGACTTGACAGAAAAATGGCTTTATAATACTGCCGCACACTCTATCGGTAATTGGGATGAATTCGTCGTAGCATTTCTTAAGAAGTTTTACCCAAATCATAAGACTGCACATGTTAGGAGCGAGATCAACCAGTTCAACCAACTTCCCAATGAACCATTTTGGAAGTGCTTTGAACGTTTCAAAGATCTGCTTGTCCAATGCCCCCATCACGGAATACAAAGATGGGATTTATGTCGGATTATATATGAGGGCATTAATCCAGCGACAAAGCAGATGCTTGAAACAATGTGTCAATGCAATTTCATGTCTAAAGATGACGGTGAAGCATGGAAATATCTGGAAGACCTTGCTGAACACACGTTGCAGTGGGAAAGCGTAAGACCACCTTCAACTAAGGGAGGTATTCACCAGCTCGATGTTTCTATCGCAGTGAAAGCCGAAATGGCAGCGATACAGAAGAAACTCGATGCTATTGAAAACAAGTTCTCAACATTCTCCCTAAATCAGGTCACGCTTCCTAAGACTGTCTGTGGTTGCTGGTCGGATCCTTCACACTTAACGGAAGAATGTCCTATGAATGCATCGTTTCAAGCTAATGCTGCTTTTCAGCAGCGACCTAGAAACGATCCTTATTCTTCCACATATAATCAAGGATGGAGGAATCATCCTAACTTTGCTTGGAATCAAAACCAACAAAGCAATTATCAAAGACCTCCTCCACAGCAACCACAACCACAGAATCAGCCCCCCTTTCAGTCACAAAATTTCCAAAATCCTGCCAACATTTCTACACCACAAGTGGCCGGTACTGACAACTCACTTGCACAAACTTTGGATATGTTCATGAAACAATCCATGCAAAATTCGGCTGAGATAAGGTCTTCTATTGATACCCTAACGAAAAACTCCTCTTCCCATGGTGAGAGTATTAAATCAATAGAAAACCAAATCGCACAGTTAAACGCCGCAATGAGTGCGAGAGAGAAAGGGAAACTCCCATCTCAACCCCTACCGAATCCTGGCCATTCACAAAGTCATAATGTGAATGCCATTACTATGTTGAGATCGGGGAAAGTGCTGAATAACCAAGTGGGTGAGCAATTTGATGATAGTGACACATTTGATACCCCTTCTTCTTCTTCTTCTTCCCCTAATTCGTCTAGTCTCCCACCTTCATCCGAGCCTATTCTCCGTTTTCCCCAAGGCTCGAACATTTCGCCAAATCTATCTAAGTCGATTCCCACTCCAATTTTGGGATCGAATCCATCCCCACAGTCTTCTCCACAAACGTTGGACCCAAAACTTATTGATCAAGCACCTTATCCAAATAGGTTAAGGGGCAACAGACAAAGTCCACAAATGGAGAAGATTGTGAAATTTTTAAGCAAGTTAACATAAACATTCCTCTCCTAGATGCTATTCAACAAGTTCCGTCATATGAGAAAATCCTAAAGGACTTGTGCACTAGGAAGAGAAAAGTTCAAGTACCTAAAAAAGTTTTCCTTGCAAGTAATGTGAGCACAGCTTTTACACAACAACTTCCCAAGAAACGAAAGGACCCCGGAAGTCCTACAATTTCAATTTCTATTGGGGGTAAAAATATCAATCGTGCTCTACTCGATCTTGGTGCTAGTGTTAACTTGCTTCCGTATTCTGTGTATGAGCAATTAGGGATCGGAGAGTTAAAGCCAGCGCATTGCACTATTCAGATGGCCGATCGATCTATCACCCAACCTAGGGGTGAGCTAGATGATGTGTTAATCAAAGTCGGGGAATTCATATTTCCTGTGGACTTTATTGTTATTGATACACAACCTGTAGCAAACCCACGCAATCAAATTCCAGTGATACTCGGTCGACCCTTTTTGGCCACTCCCAACGCAGTAATTAATTGTAGAAACGGCTCTATGACCCTATCCTTTGGAAATAAGTCAATTGAGCTTAACATTTACAAGTTGGGAAGTGAACCCTCCGAACCCTATGCTCATGTGTGTTCTGTCGAATTAATGGATGTCGACAGCAGCGAATTTGATCAACCTCATGATACAGACTCTTTTCATATGTTGTTGTTTGACCCAACCATTTACTCTTCCACCAAATTGTCCGGGTCAACATCTAATGAGGAACTTTATATTGAGTCTGACGATCACCCCATTTTTTCTGATGACATTATTTTTCGGGGTATCGATGAAAGCTTTGAGAAAATTTTCGCTGATGAACTCGCATTTTTACAAGACACGGGTGTTGAGATGAATCAACTCCAAGATGAAGAAATTGGACCTCCACCCCCTCTTTTGGACAATCACGACAATGCGAGTAATCCATCATTACTATCACTGTGTCGTCTCTCCAAATTGAGACGCAATCCTTTTCCAATTTACCTCTTGTCACCTCCCCACTTCTTCACGTCAATAGGTGACATGTTCTTCCACCAACCTTGGTGCTTCATCGATAAAATTTTTGAATGGTTGGTGTTGACCTTCGGTCTTTGCAAAGCTTGGCATTGACCAATAACCTTGACCCCCTCATGTGATTTTAAAAGATTAAAAATGTTTAACTCAAGTTTGGGGGAGAGATGGTATATTTTGGCTTTTGAAAGAAAATGATTTTTACAAATTTGTGAGCCAAAAATAAGTTTGGGGGAGGATTTTCACTTTCATATATTCTTGCCCCCATTAATAATTTCCTCCCAAGTCTACAGGTTTTTGAGCTTAACAGATGACATCGGTGAGGACACTGCTGTAAATAGGTTTGGGGGAGGTTTGTGCTTATTTACACATCAAGTTGCATCATATTTTGCATAAGCACAAATTTTCAAAAATTTTAAAATTAAAAAAAAAAAATTTATAACAAAAGAGTAGAAAGTGAAAAATTACATCCAAAAGATAGGAATAATTTAAGAAAACCAAAAAAATTAGAAGTTTTCTTAAACGAACTAGTAATAAGTAGTTATGAGCTGTTGTCCCAAGGGTTAGTAAGATGAAGGAAGTCACTAATCTGAGGATAAAAATAAGTTTGAAAAATAGTTTCCATTCTGGAAGCCAAACATTTGAATGTTGATACCCTACTATATGCACTTACACACGTCTTGAAACTCGGGATAGTAGAGGATACCTTGAAATGCTCTTGTCTAAAAGCCAAAGTATGAAGGAAAAAAAATGAAGAAAATATAAAAATGATGAAAAGAGAAAAAATGAACACTGGTTTTGTTATCGCCAAGGCAGCAATAAAAAAATATAGCGAGGGTGCCTCTTCACCTAGTGCCCTAAGGCCAACTGGTCTGGGATTCACTGCTAAGCCTTAGGTGGTGCAAGACGAGGAAAATATTATCACCTAATCAGCAAGCACATAAGTAATCGGTCTGTTAGTATCTCAAGAAGTATTAACGGTCGCATGAAAATGTGTGAGCAAATCTTAATATTCATTAAATTAAAAAAGTACTAAGGTAGATGGACAAGAGTATGATAGCTTGAATTGAATTCTCCGAGTGTAGGGATGTTCTTTACACACACGTGGGGTTATATGATCAATGTTTGGATGAAAGGTAGAAATGAAGAATAAGGACGATGTTTTATTGAGGGATGATGTGATTTCTAACATTTTTTCATGACTATTAAGATAGGGCTCATGACAACTGAAAAGCTAGTATAGTTGGAAACTCTTCTTTTCAAGGCCTTTTTTTATGGTTCTTATCTTTATATGTAAATTTCACCATCTTTCTTTTGTTATTGGATTTTATGGGTGTAATCCGCTGAAAACCCTCAGGAGACAACACTCCTCCTACTAGGGACACCTAGAGGTTTAACGGCTTGTTGCACGTGCTCAGTGCAATCGTGTCTGCCTACGAAAGTGTGCTTAGTTTTCTCCTTTCTTTTTCTCCTATTGAATAAACTAGTTTGCTCGGGACGATCAAAGATAAGTTTGAGGGTATTTGTTAAGTTGATAAAACTGCATATTTAATTTGGCATTTTTCCTACTATTTCTATATAATAAAAGGTGTTTATTATAATATATGATACATATGAGGGTTTATCTGTAAAAATTCTATTTTCATATGTTTATATATTATAAATAACATTTTGTAGAAAAAAGTAAGCATATAATATCCATGTAACATTTGGCCCATTTAAATATGCTTACCTTATTAAATACCTTTGACCAATTCTTAATGGTTAAGTTAATATCTCAATATAACAAACTCTACTAAATATTATTTGTTGAGATATTGTGCAGAATTTGCAGGGCTAAAATCAAGGAAATCAAAGTTGGCAAATCAAATCTACCAAAGATATTCAAGAAACTAATTCTGGTAGAAATGTAGAAAAGATTTTCAAAGTCTAGATACTCAAAAGATTACCAAGTGTTACAGATATGAAGCTACAAAAATTAGAGGCCATGATCTCACCTAAAGGGGGCGGATCCGCGGCCAAACCTATCTAATGGCCGCGGTTCCGCCGCGGATTTGAAGAGTTGAGATATGGGATTGTGGTGGTTAGGATCCTAACAACTAGTTTCCATATTAAGAAACTAGGGTTCTGGCTCTGTGATTATAAATAAGGACCGAGAGTCTCTTGGAAAAATCATCAAGTCGACGCGATCACGAAGTCCAAGACGGCTCACGCATCCAGACTGATCATCAACGGTTCATCTACCTCCTTAGAAGAGATCGAGAAGCAAACTAGGTTTATGTAATCATTTTCTAAGGAATCAAAGTGTACTTGATCTTGTTGATTAATAAAGGTAGTTCTTTTTCTTATTCTATTTCTTCGTAGTTTAATTATGCATTTTCTCTCCATCTCTTTTTCTCCCAACATGCGTGAGTAATTCTCCGCTTGTTAGGGTTCGTAGGATTAGGGTAGGCTAATGGATGATGAACATCCCTAAACCCTTTTTAAGTCCTATAAAGTTTATGAACTTTATCAAAAGAATCATTAACATTCTAATCGGGCGCGCTAACAATTCTTTGTTAGTTCCGACCGCGATTAGAGATTAGATTAATGATTGTTTTGGTAAAGGCTAGATAATGAACGGAGTTCCGTGTCGAGATAAGGGTTAAGAGTGGGATTCCTTTTCCCTCTAGAAACCCTAATCTACACGCATCACCGTCGTTCTAGTTCTAAATCTATTAATGGATAAAAATGGTAACTTTTAATTAATCGTCCATAACTACTAAATCCTAACGAACCCTACAAGCCCTCTTATTATATTAATTACATCTTAAAATAATCTAGATCTATATTTGACATTCTTGTTTAACGTAGATCTAGAAATCTTTCTATAAAATTCTTTATTCCTCCTCTCTTTCTCAACACATCTAAAGTAAAAGCAAAAGGTTCCACGTTTCCCAGAGGACGACCCGTACTCACCTCGGTCTAGCTACGCGCGACACCGTTCTGATTGCGGTTAACTACAAACACACTCTTTCGAGACCAATCATATATATAGAAGATGGTGGTAATATAAGACTCACACCTTATGATTACATATATATATATATATATAGATATATTTGTATTTGTTTTAAAACAAAAGAAAAAGATTAATCCATGGTTATCTTCTATACTCTTCTTTGAACTAACCTTTGTTCACCCACTTTTTAACCATGAGTTAATCTTCCTTTTGTATTTTAACTCAAGTACAATAATATCTTCTAGCGCACTTATGTTTGGCACGTGGCGCACGGCATGCCCAGCGCTAGCGCACTCGTGTTTGACACGTGGTGCGCAGCGCGCCTGGCGCTAGATTTGAAGCGTTGCTTCAATTTTTGACTTTAGAATTTCAATATAGAGCTTTGCTCTGATTGGGGGAAAGGAAGCATCGCTTCATTCCAAATCTTGGAATTTGAACAGAGCTTTGCTCTGATTGGAGGAAGCAGAAGCGTCGCTTCGTTTCAAATCTTGGAATTTGAACAGAGCTTTGCTCTGATTGGGGAAACAATATCCCTACATGTATAAAAGATATCCCTACACTTAGAGAATTCAATTCAAGCTATCATACTCTTGTCCATCTTCCTTAATACTTTTTAGTTGGTGAATATTTTAGATGGAATTGCTCACACATTCTTCATACGGCCGTTAATACTTCTTGAGATACTAACCAATCAATTACAAAATGTGCTCGCGCATTTAGACGTAATTCCTCTTCTTACAACACCTAAGGCTTAGCAGTGGCTCCTAAACCAGTTGGTCTAAGGCACTAGGTGATAAAGCACCCTCGCTATATTTTTTTTATACTGCCTTAAGTAATTACAAAACCAGTGTTTTTTTTCTTCGCCGCTTATACTTTTTTTTATTTTTTATTTCATACTAAGGCTTTTAGACAAGAGCATTTCAAGGTATTCTCTACCATCCCAAGTTTCAAGATGTGTGTAAGTGCGTATAGTAGGGTATCACCGTTCAAATGTTTGGCTTCAAGAATAGGGACTGTTTTTCAGACTTATTTTTATCGCCAGATTCGCAATTTCCTTCATCTTACTAACCCTTAGGATAACGGCTCATAACTACTTATTACTAGTTTCGTTTAAGAAAACATCTAACTTTCTTACTTTTCTCAAACTATTCCTATCTTTCATATGTAAATTTTCACTTTCAAACTTTGATTATCAATTTTTTTTACTTATATATAGTATGATGCAAAATAATGCGTGAATAAGCACAAGCCTCCCCAAACCTGTTTGCAACAGTGTCCTCACTGATATCATCTGTCAAGCTTAAAAACACTATAAACTTGGGAGGAAAAGTAATGAGGACAAGAAATAATGAAAGTGAAATCCTGATCAAAACTTATTTTTGGCTCACAATTTTGTAAAATTTTTCTTTTAAGAGCCAAACTATATCCCTCCCCCCAAATTTGAGTAAAATCGTATTAAGCATTTAAAATTATGAGGTGGGTTAAAGTTATTGGTCTATGCAAAGGTTTACAAAGAACAAAAGTCAACACCAACCATTTAAATATTTTATCGATGTAACGCACTGGTTGGTAGAAGAACATGTCACTTATTGACGTTAAGAAATGGGGAGGGGATAAGGGGTGGAATAGAACGTGTTTACGTCTCGGTTTATACAGACGAAACAGTGATGGTGGATTACTCGCATTCTTGTTATTGATAAGAAGAAGGGGTGGTGGTTCAACTTTTTTGTGTTGAGGTTGATTCATCACAACACCCATGTTTTCTAAGAATGCAAGTTCTTCAGCGAAAATTTCTTCAAAACTTTCATCGATATCCCGAATAATAATCTCATCGGAAAGAACGGGATGATACTCGGACTCCATTAAAGGTTCATATTCAGCGTTAGATGTTGACCCGGACTGCTCGATAGAAGTGTCCGTATGTGTATAACAAATAGCAGGGTCAAACAATAATGTACTAGCGGAGTCAAGATCAAAATCGTGAAGCTGTTTAAATTCGCTGCTGTCGAAATTTATCGCTTCGACAGATTATACTTGAGCATAGGGTTCAGAGGGTTCACTTCCCAACTTGTAAATGTTAAGCTCAATTGACATCTTCCCGAAGGATAGGGTCATAGAGCCGTTTCGACAATTGATTATTGCGTTGGAAGTCGCAAGAAAAGGTCGACCTAAAATCATCGGAATTTGGTTCCGTGGGTTCGCTACAGGTTGTGTATCTATAACGATAAAGTTCACAGGGAATATAAATTCCCCAAATTTGATTAACACATCCTCTAGCTCACCCCTAGGTTGGGTGATAGATCGATCGGCCATCTGAAGAGTGCAGTGCGCCGGTTTTAACTCTTCGATCCCTAATTGCTCATACACAGAATACGGAAGCAAGTTAACACTAGCGCCTAAATCCAGTAGAGCACGATTGATATCTTTACCCCTAATAGAAATAGATATGGTAGGACTTCCGGGGTCCTTTCGTTTCTTGGGTAGTTGTTGGGTAAAAGCAGTGCTTACATTACTCGCTAAGAAAACTTTTTTAGGCACTTGAGTTTTTTTCTTCCTAGTGCACAAGTCCTTTAGAATTTTTGCATAACACGGAACTTGTTGAATATCATCTAGGAGAGGAATATTTATGTTAACTTGCTTAAAAATTTCCACAATCTTCGCCATTTATGGACTTGGTCTGCTGGCTTGATCTGATTGACAATTGTAGACTGAACTCGTAAGTTCATCAAACTTGAAGCGTTACCTGGCATGACCACTTCTATCTCCATCTGATGCAAATCTTGTTGTAGTTTCCATTGTGTGGTGAGATTCATTAATAGTGGTTGGCGACTAAGTGCGTCAGGTACTGCATTCACCTTCCCTGGATGATATTGTAGGTTGATGTCGAAGTCCTCCATAAGTTCTAACCATCTTCTCTGCCGCATATTCAACTCTTTCTTAGTAAACACATACTTCAGACTTTTGTGGTTTGTGTAGATATCTACCCGTTCTCCAAGAAGATACTGACGCCAAATCTTGAGTGCAAAAATAACGACTGCTAATTCCAGATCATGCATAGGATAGTTGCGCTCATGAACCTTCAGCTGTCTTGATGTATAAGCTACAACTTTAGCATGCTAATGTAGAACGCATCCTAATCCCTTACCGGATCCATCGGAATGCACTACGAAACTTCCAAATTGGTCCGAAATTACGAGAATAGGTGCCGTTGTCAATCTTGACTTGAGTTCTACGAAAACTTGTTCGCATGCTTCTGACCACATGAATTCTACATCATTACGTGTGAGCTTGGTCAGGGGTGTTGCAATCTTCGAAAACCCTTCAATAAATCTTCGGTAGTATCCCGCTAATCCCAAGAAACTTTGAATGTCCTTCACTGTCTTTGGTGTCGGCCATTCGCTTACTGCCGATAGTTTAGCTGGATCCATAGAGATTCCTTCACCTGAAACGATGTTCACCGCCGAAAACAGAGACGAACCGGGATGGGTCGTCTTGCCAAAATTTGGGGGCAGATGCTATTTGGATTTATCCGTCCACCTCTCCGAAGATGCCGAGTTGATTTATGACACCGTATATCGGAGGTTTGGACGGATGCGGCCGTTGTAGCAGACTTCGTCAGATTCCCCCTTGTTTGTAAGGGGTTTTTGATTGTGGGGACGTTCTTATCTGCAGGTGCAAGCCTCTGCAGTTAATTACGTTACCGCGTAGCGATAACCACTTTCTCCTGCTCCAGAAGGTCACTTCGTGCCGTGTGTGTTTGTTTTATTTTTGGTTGCCCGTGGATTGTATACGGAGACTAATTTATGTTGTCGCCCGTAGGGCGTGGATTATTCCAAATCCGTATATTCATAGATTTGGTTTTGATTTGATTTAAGGATTGTTAATCTCGTTCGGGATTAAGATCAACTTAAATGTTTGTTATATATACGTTAGTCCAATTTTAGACTAAGATCTACTTAACGGGGCTTTAGGATCATTCAGATCCGACAAAAGAGCATTTGGGCTCGATTGTTTTAGTTTAAGGACATTACGGTCCATTGTTAGTTTAAGGACGTTGCGGTCCGTAGATCACCATTTTTCTTTTTGGGTGAGGGTTTAGTTTAAGGACGTTTCGGTCCGTATTGGGACGGGCCCATCGGTTTGGGAGTGCACCAAAGAGTTGTTGGTTGTCGGGACTCGCCACCTCTCTGAAGACGTTGAAGAATTACAACAACATATATCAGAGGTGTGAGGAGATGTACCCTTGAACCAATTTCCAAATTGAAGAGAGATATAGGATGAATATCCGTCGGAAGGTCATTAGTCATGTTTAGGACTAAGACCAATTTGGAAAATGATGAGCACATGGGCTCGGCTGATCTGAATTAGGGATTTGGTCAACTTGGGCTCAGCCCAATCAGTCTTTGCCATTTCATTTGAATAAAGTGTTGAACACTTGCTTGGGCCCAGTCCCTTTTCTGTGCAAACAATGCTGAGCATTTATATGGGTTCTGACGTTCATACTTTACTTTACTTTCCCCTTTCCTTTTTTTATGGAGAGTTAAACACTCTTTATGGCGCCCACGTGCGGAGAACGTGAGGCGCTTGACGCTGATCGCTAACCATTGAGTGCTAAGCACTCTTTATTGAGCAGCGCCCACATGAGGAACACGTGAGGCGCTTGGCTCTGAGCGCCAACCATTGAGTGCTAAGCACTCTTTATTGAGTAGCGCCCACGTGAGGGGCACGTGAGGCGCTCGGTGCTGGGTTTTCTTCGTATATTCTGTTCTGAAGAGTTCAATTCTCTGTTCTTTTCTAGATCTTTGATCCACAAGAACAAGTTCATCCCTATGAGAATTAAATTCTCATTTGTGAGAGACTTGTCTCATGGATCTCAGATCCATAGAAAGAACTAAGTTCTTTTATAAGAGTTAAACCCTTGGATATACAGAGGAGATGCTCTGATCTCTATTATATTTATTTACCTCGAAAAGAGATATTCTTCTTTCTTCCCTTTTAAAGCTTTCTTCTTGCTTACTCTTTTTTTTTAAAGTTTGAAGCTTATGGAGGGGTTCCTCTGTACAAGACTTGAAGTCTTGGGTCCTTTTTATAGTAGAGGCTAGTCTGTGGATTTAGTTAAAGAAATCTCTCGTTGAGAGATCCTGATTGATTTGGGGATTTTATTCACCGTTGGATCTTTGATCTAAGGACTTCTGTTTTACAGAAGATATTTTTCTTGTTTTTAACAAGATTAGGGAAATATATTCCCATATAGAATTTTTCTGTATATAGGTGATTTTTAATCACCTTTAGATTTTTTAATCCAACGGTACTCTGTTTTACAGAGAGTAATCTTTCTTGTTTAGAAAGATTTGAGGAATATTTCCTCAACAAAATTTAATTCTGTATTCTGATGATCTATCATCTCCCTTGGATCTTTGATCCAATGGCTCTGTTTAACAGAGAGATTTTAATTCTGGCATCGGCGCCTTTGTGTGAGGCACGTGAGGCGCTGCCTCAGAGTTTTTAACTCTTGGCGCTGGCGCCCTCGTGCAAAGCACGTGAGGCGTTGCCTCAGAGTTTTTTTAACTCTTGGCGCTGGTGCCCTCGTGCAAAGCACGTGAGGTGCTACCCTTTTTTCAAATTTTGAACAGAGCCTTGCTCTTTTATTGGGGGAAACAAATGCCCCCCCACCGTTGCGCTCACGTGGCTCACAAGTGAGTGCAGCGGTGGCAGCTTTTCCACCGTTGGATCTTCTTGGAAGTTGAATCGTCTTCCTGTGTCTATACGTAGGGCCTTTGACCCTTGAGATGACTGCTGTTCATCTTCTCTTATTCTTCTTTTTTCTGAGAATTTAATTCTCTTTTCAGAGCTTAGATCTCTGCCCAAAGAAATCCCGTTTAGAGTTAGAACTCTTCCCAAAAATTTGGTAAGGAATATAATCGAACCCAGTAACAGAGCTTTGCTCTTCTTAGATCGTAGATATTAAGATGTATTTTAGGGTTGCTTAACCCATTAATTAGAACACTGTTCATCTTCTATGAAGAACTCTTAGAGTTTGTTTTGCAGATCTTAAAGATCTTGGGGTTTTACCCTGTTACAAAAGCTTTGCTTTTGAGGGTTCTGGTGGATTACCCCATCGTCCTTACAGAGCATAGCTCTTTAGAAATTTTTGGGGAATTTTATTCCCTTCTTAATTAAAGTTGACAGATGTGAATTCTGTTTGTAGAGCACAGCTCTCGAGGGAGTTTAACTCCTCATCCCAATGATGTTTCTCAATAAATGAGAATCCTTTTAGGATTCCATTCTTAATGAGTGACTGCCCCATCGATGATGGGACGCCATCTTAATTTTGTGGGGCCCTCCTTTCTGTAGTGCAAAAATTTTGAGTGTCAAAGAACGTTAAAGTTCTGATTTCTGAATCATAACACTGATAGCCGACCCTTCTCCTTTTGTGCAGGTGCAATGGCCTTCGACTCTTCCTTCCCTTTCATACGCTTAGAGAGCGCCTTTGCCGACGCGCTTGTGGATCGAGAAGTTTTCGCACTTATTAAAGATCATGAACCGGAGCAGAAATCTCTTCACCTGTGGGGGTCGTGGTATAATCAGATTATTCGCGGTCGACGCAGTTTTTCTTGTGCAGCGCCCTCAGAGCCAATTTCAGCAATTCACTACGCCAACTCGCCTTAAGTGAATTATGCTGTAGAGGAGGTCAACTGGACCTCAGAGGGTCGCCTTCAGCCTTCTATGGCATCAATACCCGTACAGCCGCCGATGGCTTTGGATATTTTGGGGCGACGCATATGTCAAGGCGAGTCGCGCCCTTGGGGACAAGTATATATGATAGGTTTGACTCCTCACCATTCAGCCGGCAACCTGTAGTGGGCTCGGTATATCCTGTCGGCCAAGAAGTCGCTGCTGCTGAAGCTCGGGTTGTATCCTGCAATTTATGCGTCTCCTTTTCAATATCCCGCGCCTCATGTATGGTGGGTCAAGGCTTTCCTGTAACAATGGAATATCCCGACCCACACATTTCTTCTATCGGACCGGGAAGTTTTAATTTCATTGGAGGAGTTTGCGGAAATTTCGGGCCTATCCATCAGAGGGGAGCATTACGAGGAGATACTTCCCTCTGATGAGTACATCTTTGCCACCAAATCAGTGGTAATGGATCTCACCCTGGAGAATGTCGTTCAACATCGGTTCTCGAGCCTAATCAAGGTGTTGAACATTTATGAGAGTCTGTTTCTAGAGTTTAGAGGGCATGGAGTCAGCTTCACAGATTTTGTCGCCCACTTTCTTCGCCCAGAAGTCTTGTCAAAACAAACCGCGAAATTCGCCAAGCTTGACAACCCGTTTGGTTTCGGTTTGGATAACCAGCCGACGACGGAAGCGGATTTAAGAAATTTCTTCATTCCAGACACCCCGGTCATCCCTTTTGCAGAGCTCGCTGCTTCAGACGTCGATGAAGAGACGTTCTTACTGGGGTTCATCGGCCTGTGGTTGAGCTGGTTTGTGCTTCCAATGCATCCTCGCTACATGAGGCCGTCTGTCTTTTATCCAGCCTACCGCATGGTTGCAGGGACGCGTGTGGCCGTTGGGATAGCAGGGCTGGCTCATCTATACCATGGCCTGAGCTTAGCGGTAGACACTATTCAGCCGGGGGTAAATCCCGTATATCTCCCGTTGCACTACTTCATGTCGTGGATCGAGATGCATGTGTTAGGTGCTTTCGGTGTTCATAAACGACCCTATTTCTACGATAGCTATAACTTTCTTCGGGTCATATATCCGGTTGACGCTTTTGCGTCAGACCCGTCGCAGCGAGAGGCTCGGCGACTGGTCCTCCGCCTGCGCATAGTTGGGGTGTAAGTCCATGTCACGCACCCCACGGTTCATGGGGATGCGGAATATGTGAAAAACGATCATCAAAGCATCGCAACACGGACTCGAGCTCACGGATCGTGACTAAACCATAACGAGCAAACAACAAGAGGTTTAACTACTCGGATTCGAAGTTATACCTCACGATACAAGTCCTTCAGGTCTTCATCGCTGTCTTCCTCGTCATCATAGGCTCCAAGGATCATAACGGATCGCGGCTACCTCGACGGCCTCCTCGAGTCAAAGAAGATCCACCGAGAGTCTATAGTCCGAGCTTCTATCTCGAATCTGACATAACTACAGCTTCTAGTTTGCCAAACTAGAAGTCCTAGAGAGTGTAGAGTATGAAGATGGAGTGCTTTGTCTCTTTTAAACCCTAGGATTCTCAATACACGAGAGCTATTAGGGTTTTGAGAAAGAAAAAGATGAAGACTTGAGAGAATGAGAGTGTTTGTGATCATCTTAATGAATAATTACTCATGATTGAATAATATGAAGCATACAAATATCTACCAAAAAAATCTAGTAAATATCTTAGCATGCTTCATTTAATTCAAGTAGTGAATCACCTCATGAGTCATGGTTCATTTAATGTAAACATACACCTCATTTCCTCCATCTCATTTAAGCTTTAATCAAATGATAAAAACCATAATGAGTCATGTCCTTCTAGAAGCTTTCCCGACAAATTACGAGAATGCCCCTCAACTGTATATACATACCCGTATCCGTATTCCGAAGAATACGAATACAAAGAGACGAAATAAATCCATCAGTATAACACCAGGATCCGGCTTAAACCAAAACCCACTAGTATTATCCGCCCGATCATCGTACGTGCACAAGTGCACGTAAGTGATCGAAGCCTTACCGTAAAACCATACGGCATCTACACCTTTTGCCCGGTGCAGGGAAACCCTCTGTGTGGGACTCTAAAGACTCGACAATACGCTGGCAGTGGGTTTAACCACAAGCGATATAAGTCATGTCGGAGTGTAGCCCAGAACACCCTGAGAAACTACTGGAACGCCTACCAGTAAATCTCACTTGCCGTGACCACGGACTTTGTGTAATGGCTCTCCAACACAGCTCGATATCAACCCCCAATACCGGGAGAGACGAATCCTATCTAACCGCCACTGCCTCCAAGTGCTTCGGGACTGCACCCAACTACTACCTGTTTGTATGACTCCCTTGAGCCGTGGTAGGGTAGTGATCAAAGTACAGTAGAAACACACTCGAGGCGAAATAGCAGTGTCAAGTCGACGGACTAAGATGTACTCATGTCACCTAGGAACTGCTGCCCGACGACAGGTATAATAACCATCAGCAGTTCCCGACGAGTCTTGTCCAGTGTACTCGTAACCTAATGAGCACCTGCATACTATATCCAGTACTTCGTACTAATGGCTGTGGGACAGACCATCTCCCCTGCTGGGATGAGAAGCGTATACACTAGTCTACTCCGGAGTATCGATACCCCGTCTCGATAATCCTACGACTAGGGACCTGTATAAGGATGTGCTTGTAGATTACCCAGCCCCCACTAGTTTGACTGCCATCACAACGCTGGTAATCAAGCAAAGATCCTAAGGGCTCTACCAATATGTATAAGCGATATGCTAAAAGAAACACATGCACATATTGAGGTAGAAACAAACCAGGTAGCATACTACCATTTTGAGCAAGACCGTTACTATATCTGTGTATATCCCAAGCTCCCATTAAGTAATATACAATCCAGTATGATACAATAATGGCCTCTAGGGCATATATCACTAATAATCTCCCACTTGCACTGTTTTCCGCCGAAAAGACGCGATCGGGACGTTGGGACATCCGGCCTGAATTTCGAGGGCAGATGCTATTTGGTGATATCCGTCCACCTCTCTGAAGATGCCAAGTTGATTTATGACACCATTTATCGAAGGTTTAAACGGATGCGGCCGATGTAGCAGACTTCGTAAGATTCCTTCTCGTTGAGTGTTTTTTTGATTGTGGGGACGCTCTTCCCTGCAAGCGCAAGCCCCTGCAGTTAATTACGCTACCGCACTGCGGTAACCATTTTCTCCTTCTCCAGATGGTCATTTCATGTCATGGGTGTTTGTTTTGTTTTTGGTCACCCGTGGATTGTATACGGAGTCTAATTTATGTCGTCGCCCGTAAGGCGTGGATTAGTCCAAATCCGTATCTTCTTAGATTTGGGTTTGGGGTTAGGTTTAAGGATGCGTTAGTCTCATTTGAGACTAAGATCGACTTAAACGTTTGTTAAGGATACGTTAGTCTAATTTTAGACTAAGATCAACTTAACGGGATCATTTAGATCCAACAAGAGAGCGTTTGGGCTCTATTGTTTAGTTTATGGACATTGCGGTCCAAGAGTTTAAAGACACCATAGTCCATGGAGTTTAAAGACATCATAGTCTAGTTTAGAGACATCATAGTCTGTAAAGTTTAAGAACATCATAGTCCATGAGTTTAAGGACCCCACAGTCCATGGTATGTTTGGTTGTCGGGACCCGTCACCTCTCTGAAGACGTTGAAGGATTACAACGATAAATATCAGAGGAGTGAAGAGATGTACCCTTGAACTAATATTGGTTAGGGGATCTGTAATTGGATTGATTTAAGGATCGTTAATCTCGTTTGAGATTAAGATCAACTCAAATGTTTGTTAAGGATACGTTAGTCTAATTTTAGATTAAGATCTACTTAACAGGATCATTTAGATCCAACAAAAGAGCATTTGGACTCTATTGTTTAGTTTAGGGACATAGCGGTCCAAATTCAGATGCAAACATAGGTTTGGAAATGCACCGGATAGTTATTGGCCATTGGGACCCACCACCTCTCTGAAGACGTTGAAGAATTATAACGACATGTATCAGAGGTGTGGAGAGATGTACCCTCGAACCAAGGTTGATTGAAGGGCTCTGGGTTTTTCTTTGAATGTCATATGAGATGACCAATTTTGGAAGACAAGAGTGTATTTGAGGTTCAATCAAAAGGGAAAGTCCTGCCTCTGGAAGACTTAGCTAATTTGGGCTAAGATTGGCTCGAATATAGTGTTAAATACTGAAGTAGACTCGTCTATCACGTGTTCCCTCGTGATGCGCTTAAAATAGTGTTAAATAGTAAGAATGAAACACACAAAATAGTGTTAAACACTAAAAAAAGAAGCGCTCACGTGGGGTCACGTGAGGCGCTTGAGTGTTGGGCCCAAACTTCCTTTATTTTATTCTCAGAATATGCAAGTAAGTGTTGAACACTTTAGTCTTCATGGTCATCACGTGTGGGCACGTGATGGGTATCCATGCACTGAATATTAAAAGGATTTGTTAGGGGTCACGTGGGGACACGTGAGGGCGCCCATAATCGATTCTGCCCTTTTATTTTGAGAAGTCTGTTCAAGGGTCACGTGGGAGCACGTGACCTAATCTTATTCGTTCTCTTTTGGTCATTGAGGGGGAGAGTCACGTGTTGCCACGTGAACATGTTGGGTACTTGATCTTTTTACGTGCTTGGAGAGATAAATCCCTTGTTGAAGAATTAAATTCTCTTATAGGGTTAAACCCTAATTTTATTTAGAGGAATTAAATTCCTAGATGTTCGAAAGAATTAAATTCTTTAAACTCAATTCTTCCTCTAAGTTTTGGATCTGCATGGCAGAATCTCTCCGATGAGAATTAAACTCTCAACTTATGGGAAGATCTGCTTCTGCAGATCTATTACCGTGAAGAAGAACTAAGTTCTTATATTAAGGGTTAAACCCTATCTTTGTTGGAGGAATTAAATTTCTATGTGTTTTGTGGGAGAATAAAATTCTCTGAACTTAGGTCCTCCCTTAGGCTTGAGATCTGCATGGTAGAATCCTCCCGATAAGAATTAAATTCTCAACTTATGGGGAGATCTGCTTCTGCAGATTTTCAACCAAAGGAAGAACTAAGTTCTTGTTCAGAAGTGTTAAACTCTTAGTTTGGGAATTAAATTCTCTTTTTTGTTTTGTGGGAGTTTATAGAATGATCTCTTTTCCTCTATTACCTAGGGTTTCTTTCTTTTCTGAAGAGATCTTCTTTCTAGAGAATTAAATTCTCTTTCTTTTTTTTATTCCCTCTCTGTTATTGTCTCCCTTTATCTCTCTTTTTTTCTTGGCTCCTATTTATAGGAGAAAGAAAATAATTAGTTTGTTTAGTCAATCTTTTATTGAAAATTTTTGATTGATTTTGTAACCAACATGATCTTTTAGATCACTCGGTGAATTTTATTCACCATTGGATTTTTAATCCAAAAGATATTTATTTGTTGTTCCTGGCAGATTTTAGGAAAATCTTTCCTTGTATTGAATCTTTCTATAAATTGGTGATTTTTAATCACCATTGGATTTTTAATCCAACGTTGCTCCACTTTACAGAGCGTATCTTTTTTTTGGAAAGATCTAGAGAAATATTTTTCCAATTAGGGTTTTTGATTCCTTTTTAATTAGAATTTAATTCTATTAGTTCAGATGATTTAGGAGTTTATCACGTGTTGGCACGTGGCCCTACTTGATAAAGCATTTGATTAGAATTTAATTCTATTGGTATAGAGGGCTCAGGAAACCATCACGTATTGGCATGTGACCCCATTGTTCCAGAGGGTTTAAGAGCCTATCACATGTTGGCACGTGACTCCACTGATTAAGCATTTCATTTAGAATTTAATTCAGTGTCTACAGGCTTTGCCTGTAAATGGTTACGTGTCTGCATGTGAGACCTGGTCACGTGTGGGAATGTGACCCCACTAACACAGCATTTCCAATTTGTTTATTTTATACTGTGACTACAGGCTTTGCCTGTAAAAGGTCACGTATCTGCACGTGAGGCCCGGTCACGTGTGGGCACGTGATGCCCGGTCACGTATTGGCACGTGATGCCTCATTTGAGGTTTTACCTTGCTGCTTTATCTATATTTTATTTAATTCCCATGAGGGAACAAATGCCCCCATAGCGTTGTTCTCACATGTTTGCACGTGAGTGCAATGCTGTAACTTTTGTGGTCGTTGGATCTTCCCAGGGAACAGGGAAGATGAACCGTTTCCTATCACATTCTATAAATGCAAGGGTCTCTTTAGCAACGCCTCCATTCCTTCCTCTTCTTCCTTTTTTATGTTTACTTGTTCTTTATTAAGCTTTGTCACGCTGTTGTTGGTGCTCACGTGTTTCCCGTGTAAGGTACTGTGGAGGATTTCAATCGCGTATCGGCGCCTGCTCACGTGTTATGTACGTGGGGCTCTGCTTGATGGGGCCGTTTCGTCTCTTTTCACTGATTTCAATGAGTCACCTCTTTTCATTTCTAACGCTCTTCCCTTTTTCCGGTCTTTGGGAATAGTTCCACCATGCACAACATTTTCTATGCATGGCATTGAATGCTCCCCTTTATAAACCGAAGCCGTGCCTTTCTTTCTTTCTTCAAAGAAAAACCCATTTAGACCTTAAGGTGATCATCTTTAAGAAACCGATCAAGTGTTATGGCTTGCAACTGCCCCCATGCTCGTCAACAACCATGGGAGGTGCCCATCGAGGAGATGATTTCTCGTTTTGCCGCGCGGCTAGTGGATCCTCTTCTCACCAATGCCGAATGCGACATGATGATGTACGAACTCCTAATTCGTAGGGGTTCTCCCCTTCCTATGGGTTCCATTTGGCTGTGGATGATCTTTTTGTCCGTACTTGCCGATATTCCTCCTCATCCGGCAGAGATGACCCTGGAAACTCTCGATACGGCGGAGGACAAGATCGAGTGTTTCTATGAGGCACGCTTGATTACTCAGGCTCTGAAGGATTGCTTTATTCATCTACTGTGTCAGATAATAGTCCGGCGGGCTGTCATGTCCACTTTTACTGATGAGCATGGCGCTAATCGGTGGGGAGCAACTCCTCGCGAAAACCCTCGTTTCGACGTGTTGGAGAAGGCAGAGAGGGAGCTGGAGAATTTTGTATTTTGTTTTGTTAACCCTTGTATCTCTGATCTCATATTTGGTGATCTTTTCCCTATAGAGTAGTGTATTTAGATCAATGTATTTCTCTTATCATTAATCGTTGAATGCTTTCTGTTGAATTTTTCTGTTTAACGTATATTCATACGTGCATCCCACCTATGTACATGAGCCTTATATTTAACCCCTGGGGATCTGTCCAATCCTCCTTGCATGACTGTAGGTTAGTAAGATCTTGACGTCGCTTTATATATTCTTTAGGCGTAAATCTCATAGCTTGTTCATGGATCTTGACAGCCTTGCCCGCTCTTGTCCGCGGAATCTCGCATCTTTATGCCGCCTGGCCGTTATGCCCTACGTGCATCTGAACGGATGGCGAAGCAAAGCCTTCACTCTTTGTCGGCTCTCATCGAAGATTTTCGTGCTGGTAGCTCGATCACGGTCGAAGAATTTGCTTCTGAAGCCAACATTTCTCTCCCCTTTCTTGCTGCTTACCATGGTGAAACATTGGTGCATGTCTGGGTTGAGTTTTGTTGTAGGGTGGAGGCTTGCTTGCATGGTCTTGAGTGCATGCGTCTTCCTTCAGAGGTCGTGGCTACAAAGGTGAGCTTGCAGGGGCTGGTTGAACGGTGCGCCGCAAATATGTTTTTATGTGACAAAAGGCTCAACCGAAAATTTTCGGAGAGGGCGCTGGCTTCAAATGTGCTGGGGGAATTTCAAGCTGAACTTACGGCCAAGACCACTCGTGCGTATGAACTCTGGCAGGTGCTTCAAGAAGCTATCAGGGAGGTGGCAGCTATTGATAAAGCCGTCCTTTTTACTCGCGAGATGGTTGAAACCTACAAAGTTACCGAACAGGAGCTTGAAAGTCGGCTTGCCTCGTACCAGGCCTAACAGTCTCAAGTGGAGGCCCGTCTCATAGCGATAACAAATTATGAAGTCGAAGCCCAGCGGAAAAAGGATGAATTGACAAATCTATTTAAATCGTCCGCCGGCTTGAAAAATTGTATATGTTTCTTTGTACTTTTCTTTTGTACATACTCCTGAATGAAAGTATTTTTTGATTCTTTCATAAATTTTACTTTGTATTCATTTTGATTCATGAATAAAATACATATTTTGCTTCATGATGGTGTGTCCCTTTTAGTAAATGCATTTTGTGGATAATCTATTTTGATCTCCTTGTAGGACAGCGATGGCTTAGGAGTCGGGTTCAGATCTGCCTCCTAAGGCTTTCCAACTTTATGAGCCGTGAGGGTTTCATAAAGATTTTTCTCCCTACGAGTCGAGAGGATCTCGTAGGTGTATTTTCTCCTTAGGAATTGTGAGGATTCCGAAGTGCGTTTTCTCTTGTGAGTCATAAGGATCTCACAAGAGAATTTTCTCCTTACAAGTCGAGAGGACTCATAAGTGTTCGATGAGTTGACCTACCCCTGAGTCAAAGCATTGCTTCGACGGGGAGGTCGAGGGTTGACTTGGCTGTTTCCCACGGAGTCAGGATTGACTTTGTCCTTGTTCTACGGGGCCAGGAGGGGTTGCTCTAGCCTTTTCCCACAGGGTCAGGATTGAATTTAGCCGTGTTCTATGGGACCGGGAGGTACTCTGGCCGCTTCCCACAGGGTCAGAATTGACTTTAGCCGTGTTCTACGGGATCGGGATTTGCTCTGGCCGTTTCCCACGGGGTCAGGATTGACTTCAGCCTTGTTCTACGGGACCAGGATTTACCCTGGCTATTTCCCACGGGGTCAGGATTGACTTTAGCCGTGATCTACGGGACCAGGATTTGCTTTGGCCATTTCCTACGGGGTCAGGATTGACTTTAACCGTGGTCTACGGGACCGGGATTTGCTCTGGCCGTTTCCCACGGGTCAGGATTGACTTTAGCCATGTTCTACGGGACCAGGATTTGCTCTGGTCGTTTCCCACGGGATCAGGATTGACATTAGCCGTGTTCTACAGGACCGGGATTTGCTCTGGCCGTTTCCCACTGGGTCAGGATTGACTTTAGCCGTGTTCTACAGGACCGGGATTTGCTCTGGCCGTTTCCCACGGGGTCAAGATTGACTTTAGCCGTGGTCTACGGGACCGGGATTTGCTCTGGCCGTTTCCCACGGGGTCAGGTTTGACTTTAGTCGTGGTCTATGGGACCGGGATTTGCTCTGGCCGTTTCCCACGGGGTCAGGATTGACTTTAGCCGTGTTCTACGGGACCAGGATTTGCTCTGGCCGTTTCCCACGGGGTCAGGATTGACTTTAGCCGTGTTCTACTGGACCAGGATTTGCTCTGGCCGTTTCCCACGGGGTCAGGATTGACTTTAGCCATGGTCTATGGGACCAGGATTTTCTCTGGCCGTTTCCCACTGGGTCAGGATTGACTTTAGCCGTGCTCTATAGGGCCAGGAGGTGCTCTCTCGGTTGTCTGTGAACCGTCGAGGTTTGGAACAGGGACTTTGCCATGGCTCCAAGGTTGATTGTCGCGTCTGAATCCTCCTGGAATGAGGAGGAACGCTGTTGGTGATCTCTAGGCTGTCTGTGAACCATCGAGATTTGGAACAGGGACTTTGCCATGGCTCCAAGGTTGATTGTCGCGTCTGAATCCTGCTGGAATGAGGAGGAACGCTGTTGGTGATCTCTAGGCTGTCTGTGAACCGTCGAGACTTAGCTTCGCTTTGACGAGGCCTGGTGGGACGATATGGTTCCCTCTTTGTTTGTGCCCATAGATTGTATATAGGGGTCAATGTGACCTCACCTGCAGGGCAAAAAGTTTCATTTCATTTTTTTATTTCTTTCCGCGATGCTCTATCATTTCAGCCTTTTGTGTCGCGAAAGTCACGATTGCCCGATCATTTCGGCTATTTTTCGCGGTGCCCAACCATTTCGGTTATTTTTCTTTTTACTCGCTGATTTTTATTGCGAGTTGCCCAATCATTTCGGCTGTTTTTGTATGCATACATTTTTACTTGCTGATTTCATTGCAAGTTGCCCCATCATTTCGACTATTTCATATGCATTTGTGGCTCGCTGACTTTTCGCTGCGAGTTTGGGATTTGATATCGATTTAGGCATCAGCATCGCTACAACTGGGAAATTGCCAGGAGCGAATCATCATTTGCCTTTGTCGATGTCGAACAAAGGTGGCTTAGCAAACAGGGTTAGGATCCTATTGACTAAGTCTTTTTGACTTTACGAGCCGTAAGGGTCTCATAAAGGTATTTCACCCTACGAGTCGTGAGGATCTCGTAGGTGCGTTTTCTCCTTAAGAATCGTGAGGAGTCTTAAGTGTATGATCTCTTATAAGCCGTAAGGATCTTACAAGAGTGTTTTCTCCTTATAAGTCGAGAGGACTTACAAGGGCTGTTCACCATGTGAGCATATCCCTAGTCGTTGGTGGGACTTTGTTAGGGAAATGTTTATTCGTGCCCGTGGATTGTATACAAGGGTCAATATTGAACCGTTTGTAGGGCAGGATTGGAGATTGTGATGGTTTAAGAACAGGTTCAGATCCCTGTAGCTTAAGGCTTTTGAATCCTAAGAGCCATGAGGGTCTCAAAGGGGAATTATCCTTACGAGTCGTGAGAATCTCGTAAGTGTAATTTCTCCTTAGGAATTGTGGGGATCCCTAAATGTGTTGCTCCCTTATGAGTCGTAAGGATCTCACGCAGGTATTTTCTCCTCACCAGGTCGAGAGGACCTTGCAAGTGTCTTTTAACGAGATTGTGCCCTTTCAGGTTTTCACAAAACTCGCCGGTAGCCCTGCTGTTTTTACTCACGGAGCCCTTTCGGGTTTTCATCCGTGCCCATCTCGCTTATGGACATACCGTTTTCTTTCTTTTTTTTTTTATTTTTTTTAAAATTTTTTTGTTAGCCATGGGATGCTGCGGTTTGTAGTAGTTTATAGACGTTTCGGTCAGTAGCTAGTTTCAGGACATTGCGGTTCGTTGTTAGTTTAGGAACGTTTCGGTCCGTTTGCCGGCTACTACTTATCAAGTTTGGGCTTAGGAAGATAGCGAGCGGACATAGGCGTCGTCATCTATCGTTGACCTAGGCCGTGACTCGACAGGCGTAGTATTTTTTCAGGAATCGATCGTTTATTGGCCTGAAAGGTTTTTCGCCATGCATGTCCATGAGTAGATAGGATTCACCTTGGTAGACCTTGTCTATGATATACGGGCCTTCATAGTTTAGCTTGAATTTCCCCCGCTTGGCACGATTGGGGATCATAGGTCTCTTGACCGCTAGCACGAGTTTGCCTTGGCGGAATGTTCTCGGCCTAGTCAATCTCTCGTATGAGCGCGTCATCTTTGCTTTATAAGCCTCCAGGTTTTGTTACGCCATGAGCCGGTTTCATCAAGGGCGTCGAGCTCCTCAAGCCGAAGGTGGGCATTTTCATCGTCTATTAACTCGTAGTGAATCGCCACTCGTAGAGAGGGTAAATCTATCTCGAGGGGGAGTACCGCTTCTGTACCAAATATCAATGCATACGGCGTTGTGTTTGTGGCTGTTTTGAACGTAGTTCGATACGCCAAGAGAGCTTCATGCAGTCTCTTGTGCCAGTCCTTCTTATTTTTGGAAACCGTCTTTTTCACGATCTTCGTCAAGGTCTTATTGAAATTCTCAGCTAGACCGTTAGCTCGGGGATTATAGACCGAAGAGTATCTCCAGTCTATATTATGTTGCTGTGCAAAGCGACTGACTTTGTGACTTCTATAGGCTGGCCCGTTATCGGAGATAATTCGTCGCGGAGTGTTGAACCGATGGATGACGTGTGTCTTGAAGAAATGGAGGATATTCTCTGTCTTCACTTCTCTTAGTGGTACTGCTTCTGCCCACTTGGAGAAGTAATCAGTTGTCGCCAGTATGAACCGATGTCCTATGGACGATGCTGGTTCAATAGGCCCGATTATGTCAGTTCCCCACATTTCGAACGGCCAGCTAGCCACCGTTGGATGTAGCGGATTTGGATGCTGGTGGATAAAGTCCCCGTGAATCTGGCACGAGTGGCACTGCTTCGCGTATTCGAGGCAATCTTGGATCATTGTGGGCCAATAGTAGCCCATCCTTTTGATCTTCAGTTTCATCTTGGCCCGGCTTGGTGAGAACCGCAGAGTCCATCGTGAGTTTCTTGGATGACTCTCCTTGCTTCTTCAGGTCCCAGGCATCTTAGCCATAGAGAATCAAATGATCTCTTATATAGAGTATCATTGAAGAAAGCAAAAGACAGAGCTCGTTTCATGAGTTGATGTCTTGAGGACGCATCTTCAGGTGTTCGACGGGATTTGAAGTAGTATAGAAAGACTTCTCTCCAATCCTTAATCTTTTCTTGGTCCTTTATTTGTAGGGCTGTTTGCTTGGTCGCTTCTTTTTCTTCAGACGATTCTGTGGACATTTCCCCTGGTGCAAGAACCCGATGGCTTTGTACAACAATCCTCACGTCATCGAGGTTTTCATCAGCCATCTCTTTAGCGAGTTTAGCTAATGCGTCCGCTTTGCTATTTTCCGCCCGCGGTATGCTTTCTAGGGCGTATGAAGGGATTCGAGTCAGCAGTTGTTGCACTCTCTCACCGTACTTTACCAACTCTGGTTTGCACGTTTGATAGTCGCCATTTACTTGACTAACGACCAGCTGGGGTCTCCGTATATGAGGAGGTTTTCGATTCCCATGTCGACAGCGATCTTAAGACCTGCTATCAAAGCTTCATATTCGGCTTCATTTATTGTCCTCAACTCTGTCAAGGAAAAGGCAAAGCGCATTATCCCTCCTTGTGGAGCCACGAAGATGAGGCCTACCCCAGATTTGATTATGGGAGTGATGTGCTCTCGCTTCTTCATGGAAGATGCCCCGTCGAAGTAGAGTTCCTATCTGGTGTCACTCTCTCCTTTTTCCCCATCGATCGTGTCAAACGCGTGCTCGTCTGGCAATTCGCAATTTAGGGGTGAATTGGCAGGCATCGGATGCTCAGCGAGGAGGTCGGCGATAGCCTGGCCTTTTACCGCCTTGAGGGGACGATAAGTTATCGAGAACTCCATCAAGAGCAGGGCCCATTTAGCGAGTCGTCCTGTTAGTATGGCTTTTGACATCAAGTATTTGAGAGGATCCACTTTTGATATGAGGTGGACTTCATGTGCCAAAGCATAGTGTCTCGTTATCACGAAGATTAACGCCAGGCAGTGTTTTTCGATGGGGGAGTAGGTTCTTTTTGCCTCCAGAAGAACTCGACTCAAATAGTAGAGGGCTCTCTCCTTCCCCTGGTCATTCCCTTGTGCCCACAGCGCGCCTAAGGAACCTTCGAGGGCTGTTGTGTACAGGACAAGAGGTTTTCCTTTAACGGGAGCGGCCAGTACTGGCGGATTCTGCAGTTATTGCTTGATTTCGTCCAGTGCGCTTTGGCATTTGCGATCCCAGACGAACGGGGTTCCCTTCTTCATTAGGTGACTGTAAGGACGGCACTTGCTAGAGAGATTGGATATAAATCGCCGGATATACGCGAGCTTTCCTTGGAGAGACCACAGTTGCTTGAGAGTCCTTGGCGGAGGCATTTCTATGATCGCCTTGATCTTCAATGGGTCTATCTCGATGCCTCGATGTCGGACGACGAATCCTAGGAACTTGCCCGAGGAAACTCCGAACGCGCATTTAAGAGGGTTCATCTTCAAGTTGTATTTCCGAAGGCGCTGAAACACGGTCTTCAAATGCTTTAAATGTTCCTCGTATAATTTGCTTTTAACTACGAGGTCATCAATATAGCATTCGACGATTTCATGTATGAGGTCATCAAAAATCTTCGTCATGGCCCTCTGATAGGTGGCATCGGCGTTCTTTAGACCGAAAGGCATCACCTAGTAGCAGAATGTGCCCAAAGGGGTCCGGAAAGCGGTATGCTTCTGGTCCTCGGGATGCATCTTTATCTGATTGTATCCTGATGAGCCGTCCATGAAGGAGAAAATTTCATGAGTGGACGTATTATCTATCATCAGCCTAGTGACCGGTACTGGAAAGTCATCCTACGGGCAAGCTTTGTTGAGATCCCGAAAGTCCACACATATGCGCACCGTCCCATTTTTCTTCATCACTGGGATGATGTTGGCAATCCAGTTAGGATATTGAAATTCTTGGATGAAGCCGGAGTCGATTAGCTTCTTGACCTCGGCGTTGATGCTCATCTCAAGCTCGAGCCGCATTGTTCTCGGTGCTTGTTTGATCGGCTTGACGTCTGGAGATATCGCCAATTTGTGCACAACAATCTCCGGATCTAGTCCTGGCATCTCAGAATAGTTCCATGCGAAGCAATTTTTATACTGCATGAGCACGTCTTTAAGTGTAGCCTCCTTTTCTTCAGACAACAGTTCACTGACGAACGATGATATAGGGTGCGCAATCCTTCGATGATATAAACAGTAATTAGGATGCACATCTTCTTCATTAAGGTGTATCTCATCAGAAGTGTTTCCTTCGGAGGGTGGCAGCTTCATTCCCATCGATATGGCTTTGGCGAACCTTTTTCTTGTCTTGAACCTGCTTTTGCTGGCGGCCGAAGTGCTCCTATCTGGTTGGGGTGCTTCAATCTTTCTGTTCAGTCGCCGGCGTTTGGCTTTTCTAAATATGACAATTTCGCGCTTTCGATCAGCCTTGCTTTTCAGAAGAGCTTCATTCAGGAATGCATCAATCATCTCGTCTGACGGTCCTAGGAGCTCCGATTTTGGGATCTGCCCCCAGTTTCTCTATGTCAGGAGCTTCTTCACCGTCTATCGACGAGTGAGAGATCACATGGCATCTTGCCACATAATCTTCAGGTTCATCCGACTAGTCTTCTCCATTGTCATCATCTCCGTCCTCAAGGACGTGGCTGAGAAATTCTTGGAGTATGACTGGGATCCGCGCTTTCTGGTTATATTCCTCCAACGCGTCAATATGTTTTTGTAGGTCCGTGCACTTGTCATCAGGCTTCACGGGCTTTTTGATGTCTTCAGCATTCCCTTGATGTCTTCGGGTTCCAGTGGACTTTTCCATTTGATTGCCGGGCATGTTTGGAGATCCTTCAGCATTCTTTTCATTTTGGCTGAAAGAACGACCTCCCATGGAGCTTCTTCTATAAAAGAGCATGATGCCCCCGGTGTGTCCGCCTTTTTGAGAGCGTGCGGCTGGGGCGGGTTTACTTTCCAATTCTTGGACAGTGCGAATTTGCCCTGTTGGTATTGGTTCTCAATCCACCCTTTGAAGACGAAGCAATCTTCGATTGGATGGCCTATCGCTTGGTTATAGGGGCAATAATTAGGATTATTAGCCTCACCGGGTTGCAATGGGCATTTTGGATCCGGCAAGTTGATGAGCCTGTTGTGCACCGCCAGCTCGAACAATCTCCTCGTTTTGTCCCTGGGAAACGAGTAAGGGCGCTTCATTTTCTCATTAAAGAATCGTCGTCTCTCGTCTTGGTGATCAGTTAGTTTTGGACCACTGGGCTGCTGTTGAGCATTGGCGACGAAAGTTGCTTTTCCTTTCCCCTTTTCATTTCGAAGCTCTAACTTAAAAAAAGATGGTCTATGACCCATCTGATCCATTTGAGCTAGCTTGTCAATTAAGGCCTGGAAAGTAGTTGGCTTGAAGAACATCATGAATTGGGAAATGGTCGCCTGAGGGTCGAGAGTACCCACGAACATGCCTACCGCAGGCGCTTCTTCGATGCGCTGCTCGCACTTCGACCATAGATTCCGCCACCGTATCGCGTACTGCACCCATGTTTCGCCTGGCTTCACTCTGGCGTTAATTAATGTGGTGATCGGGGTGCGTTCACTAGCGCTTGCGAACCTTTGTGTGAACAGTAACTTCATTTCTGCAAAAAATTTGACGGAGTCATTCGGGAGCTCAGAGTACCACTCGAATGCTGTCTTCGACAAGCTGCCAACAAACTGGCGAAGCAGTAGTTTGTCATCCCCTCCAGTGTTGCCGCACAGAGCTCTAAATTGAGCAATGTGCTGGTGTAGATTTCCCGTCCCCTTATATACGTAGAATTTAGGGATCGTGTATCCCGGTGGGTACTTTATTAGGTCGTACCAACCCGGATAAGGTCGTCTAGTCTTAACAATTTGCCCAGCCGCTTCATTTGCCTGATGAACTCGTATCTGCTGAGCGATATAATCATCCAGGACGGCTTTTGAGATGGTCTCCTCTTTGGCTGCTGAACAAGCCGGAAGAGAGTTTGACGTCTCCCCTCGGTCGTCTTCGTGGATAATCGGAGGATCTTCAGCTAGAGGATCCGGCTATAACAACATCCCGGCCATGTCTTGGAATAAGAACGCCATTCGTTTTATGTTGGCAGCTTGTTCCGCTGCCTCTTTGTCCTTCTTTTCGAGGATTCTGCGGAGAAACTCAGCATCGGTTTCTTGTTCTTGACATTGCTCCGACGACGTTTCCAGGCTTTCTTTTGGCCTTATGAGTATGGCCATTTGCGTCAACATTCTTCTGTTGTTGCTCTTGGGCCTTTGTTACGAATCCGGTGAGTGGTCGATGACCCATAGAGATACGACTATCCTCTTTCCCGGATGCCATATAGACAGTATGTACCACCATGCCCCCAGACTTGGGGCGTTTAGATTTAGTATTCTTGCGATTCGTCGCAGACACCGGGATTTTCTCCACCCTTCTCCTCTTGTGAGCGGTCGAAGTTGAGGGGGCCGTTGCAGTGGGCACCCAAGTAGCTGTCGCCTTCTATGGCTTGACAGGGTGGTCATCTTCTTGCCGAACCTTCATCTTTTTCTGTCGGCGGGGATAGTCTTGATCTACTACGGAGTCCTGGACCTGTCGCCAAACTTTATAAATTTTAGAGCCAGCCGCTGAGGGGGCTGCTCCAGCTTCGCCTTTGTAGCGTTCTCCATTGGTGGAGGAGATCTTTTTAATACATCAGTCGGAGAGTTTTTGCGTACCCTCCTAAGTAGTTCAAAGCTGTTTCCAGTTGGAACAACAGCATCAATTTCCACCGTTGGAGCCGGCGGAGTCAATCCAGAAGGGGAATTGCCCCCAGCTTTCCTCACTCGGCACCAGTGGCAACGTCGAGGATGTCGAGCAGACGGTATCACCTCTGCTGTTGGATGAGCTTCTTCATGACCCCCGCTCTGACGAGGAGCTGTTGTCGCCGTTATCCTGTCGAAGACCGACGCCCGTTGAGAGGGGATGGTCAGTCTTGCGAAGGCTGACTTTCGTGCAGGGGAAGCGGCCTTCGTGACTTCACGTGGAGTAGGAGCTGAAATGACCAATCTTGTGAAGACCGACCCCTTAGCAGGAGAAACCGCCTTGGTGACTTCAGGAATAGGAATGGCTATCCGCTTCGGGATAACCCCTTCAGGAATTGTGGGCTTCTTCATGGGCCCATCTGAGCTTCGGCCCAGTCTGTTGAAAATTGAGGCACCGGATTTGGGCGACCCGTTGAGAGGGGCCGCAGTAGTTGCAAGCCGATCAAAGACCGACTCCTTCGGAGCTTCTGCGATGGTATAGGAGCACTGAAGCTTGTTAGCGGAATCATGGTCCCGAAGAATAGCCCAGTGGTGGCTTGAGTCACTTGTTCCACCGGCATTGTGAAAAGGGAGGCCGCTTGGGGCCGTAGGTTACTCCTCCAGATGAGGCGGCACGGGAGTTGCAGTTGCAGTTAGTGCAGTTTGAAGCCATTGATGTTCTTTTTTTCTGCACGGGAGCAAAACCAAATCTTGGTACCTCGAACCCAAGGGCAACCATATCAAACCGCGATTTGTTCGCGAAACACGACACACGAAGTGTGGAGTGGAAAGAGGAAAAGGTCCCACCGGGCGTGCCAGAATCTGTTCTCTGCCGAAAAGACGCGACCGGGACGTTGGGACGTCAGGCCCGAATTTCGAGGGCGGATGCTATTTGGTGCTATCCGTCCACCTCTTCGAAGATGACAAATTGATTTATGACATCGTTTATCGAAGGTTTAAACGGATGCGGCCGTTGTAGCAGATTTCGTCAGATTCCCCCTCGTTGAGGGGTTTTTTGATTATGGGGACGCTCTTCCCTGCAGGCGCAAGCCCTTGCAGTTAATTACGCTACCGCATCGCGGTAACCACTTTCTCCTTCTCCAGATAGTCACTTCGTGTCGTGGGTGTTTGTTTTGTTTTTGGTCTCCTGTGGATTGTATACGGAGACTAATTTATGTTGTCGCCTGTAGGGCGTAGATTAGTCCAAATCTGTATCTTCTTAGATTTGGGTTTGGGGTTGGGTTTAAGGATGCGTTAGTCTCATTTGAGACTAAGATCGATTTAAACGTTTGTTAAGGATACGTTAGTCTAATTTTAGACTAAGATCAACTTAACGGGATTATTTAGATCCAACAAGAGAGCATTTGGGCTCTATTGTTTAGTGTAGGGACATTGCGGTATAAGAGTTTAAGGACATCATAGTCCATGGAGTTTAAAGACACCATAGTCTAGTTTAGAGATATCATAGTCTGTAAAGTTTAAGGACATCATAGTCCATGAGTTTAAGGACCCTACAGTCCATGGTATGTTTGGTTGTCGGGACCCGTCACCTCTCTGAAGACTTTGAAGGATTACAAAGACAAATATCAGAGGAGTGAAGAGATCTACGCTTGAACCAATATCGGTTAGAGGATCTGTAATTGGATTGATTTAAGGATCGTTAATCTCGTTTGAGATTAAGATCAACTCAAATGTTTGTTAAGAATACGTTAGTCTAATTTTAAACTAAGATCTACTTAACAGGACCATTTAGATCCAACAAAAGAGCATTTGGGCTCCATTGTTTAGTTTAGGGACATTGCGGTCCAAATTCAGATGCAAACATGGGTTTGGAAATAAACCAGATAGTTATTGGACATTGGGACCCACCACCTCTCTGACGACGTTGAAACAACGACATGTATCAGAGGTGTGGAGAGATGTACCCTCGAACCAAGGTTGATTGAAGGGCTCTGGGTTTTTCTTTGAATGTCATATGAGATGACCAATTTTGGAAGACAAGAGTGTATTTGAGGTTCAATCAAAAGGGAGAGTCCTGCCTCTGGAAGACTTAGCTAATTTGGGCTAAGATTGGCTCGAATATAGTATTAAACACTGAAGTAGACTCATTTATCATATGTTCCCACGTGATGCGCTTAAAATAGTGTTAAACACTAAGGATGAAACGCACAAAATAGTGTTAAACATTAAAAAAAGAAGCGCTCACGTGGGGTCACGTGAGGAGCTTGAGTGTTGGGCCCAAACTTCCTTTATTTTATTCTCAGAATATGCAAATAAGTGTTGAACACATTAGTCTTCATGGCCATCATGTGTGGGCACGCGATGGGTACCCATGCACTGAATATTAAAAGGATTTGTTAGGGCTCACGTGGGGACACATGAGGGCGCCCATAATCGATTCTGCCCTTTTATTTTGAGAAGTCTGTTCATGGGTCACGTGGGAGCACGTGACCTAATCTTATTCGTTCTCTTTTGGTCATTGAGGGGGAGAGTCACATGTTTCCACGTGATCATGTTGGGTATTTGATCTTTTTACGTGCATGGAGAGATAAATCCCTTGTTGAAGAATTAAATTCTCTTATAGGGTTAAACCCTAATTTTATTTAGAGGAATTAAATTCCTATATGTTCGAAAGAATTAAATTCTTTAAACTCAATTCTACCTCTAAGTTTTGGATCTGCATGGCAGAATCTTCCCGATAAGAATTAAATTCTCAACTTATGGGGAGATTTGCTTCTGCAGATCTATTACTATGAAGAAGAACTAAGTCCTTATATTAAGGGTTAAACCCTATCTTTGTTGGAGGAATTAAATTTCTATGTGCTTTGTGGGAGAATAAAATTCTCTAAACTTAGGTCATCCCTTAGGCTTTAGATCTGCATGGCCGAATCCCCCCGATGAGAATTAAATTCTCAACTTATGGGGAGATCTGCTTCTACAGATCTTCAACCAAATAAAGAACTAAGTTCTTATTCAGAAGAGTTAAACTCTTAGTTTGAGAATTAAATTCTATTTTTTGTTTTTTGGGAGCTTATAGAATGATCTATTTTTCTCTCTTACCTAGGGTTTCTTTCTTTTCTGAGAGATCTTCTTTTCTCTCTAGAGAATTAAATTATCTTTCTTTTTTTATTCTCTCTCTGTTATTGTCTCCTTTTTTCTCTCTTTTTCTCTCTTTTTTTTCTTGGCTCCCATTTATAAGAGAAAGAAAAGAATCAATTTGTTTAGTCAATTTTTCATTGAAAGATTTTGATTGATTTTGTGACCAACATGATCTTTTAGATCACTCGGTGAATTTTATTCACCATTGGATTTTTAATCCAAAAGATATTTTATTTGTTGTTCCTGGCAGATTTTAGGAAAATCTTTCCTTGTATAGAATTTTTCTATAAATTGATGATTTTTAATCACCATTAGATTTTTAATCCAACGGTGCTCCATTTTACAGAGCGCAATCTTTTTTTGTTTGGAAAGATCTAGAGAAATATTTTTCCAATTAGGGTTTTTGATTCCCTTTTAATTAGAATTTAATTCTATTAGTTCAGATGGTTTAGGAGTTTATCACGTGTTGGCACGTGACCCTACTTGATAAAGCATTTGATTAGAATTTAATTCTATTGGTATAGAGGGCTCAGGAAACCATCACGAGTTGGCACGTGACCCCATTATTCCAGAGGGTTTAAGAGCCTGTCACGTGTTGTCACGTGACCCCACTGATTAAGCATTTCATTTAGAATTTAATTCAGTGTCTACAGGCTTTGCCTGTAAATGGTCACGTGTCTACATGTGAGACTTGGTTATGTGTGGGCACGTGACCCCACTAACACAACATTTTCAATTTGTTTATTTTATTCTGTGTCTACAGGCTTTGCCTGTAAAAGGTCACATGTCTGCACGTGAGGTCTGGTCACGTGTGGGCACGTGATGCCCGGTCACGGGTAGGCACGTGATGCCTCATTTGAGGGTTTTCCTTGCTGCTTTATCTGTATTTTATTTAATTCTCATGAGGGAACATGCACTAAGGCTATATACTGGCATATCGCAGACCGAAGGTCTCGAATAGCCTCTCGAACACTGTCTGAGGGATGGCCTCTGTGAGTGGATATGCCGTGTTGTTCTTCGTATCTACTCTCCTCACCTCGATCCCCTGGGGATTAACTGTTAGTTATATGTATGCCCTAGAGGCCATTACTGTACATACGATGTATATTGTATTGGATGCTTGGACATATATAGGGAGGACTTTCTTGCTCGACATGATAGTATGCTATCTGGTTGTACTTTATCTTAACATGTACTCTGATTGTCTCTATATTACATGTTGATAAAGCCCTTAGGATATGTACTCGACTACTGAGACTATGATGAGATCATACTAGTGGGGCCACGGTAGTCGACGAGTACATCCTATAACTGTTTCTAGTCGAGGGTGTATCGAGACAGGGCATCGATACACCATAGTAGACTAGCGTATACGCATCTTGACCCATATGATGGGCGATGGATGATCACATATCCATCGGTGTTTGACATCTAGGATGGTGTACGGGTGCTCAGTAGAGACTGGGTACACTGGACGGACTCGCCGAGAACTCCCAGATGGTATTATACCTCACGTCAGATGGCAGTTCTCCGGTGACACTGGTACAGAGTAGTCTGTTGATCCGAGATTGTCATAGAGTCTTGTGTGATTCCCACTGTGCTTTGATTTCCATCATACCACGTCCAAGAGTGCGTGCAAAAAGATGGCTTTTGGGTACAGTCCCGAATCACATGGAGGCAATGAGCGACAGGAGGAGATTCGTCTCTCCCGGTATAGGGAGTTGATGTTGTGCTGTGTTCGATTGGCTATAACCGGAAATCCCTGGCCAGGGTTGCTGAGATTTACTGGTAAGTGTTATCAGTAGTTTCTCGAACTGTTATAGACCTCATATCGACACGACTTATCGAGCTACTGGGGTCTGACGTTTACCACCCCTAAACGAGATATGCGACATATCAGACGACGAGACCGGACTGCACGGGAGTGTTACTGATTGGATTCACAGGAGAATGTACAGGCTTGCTTGTTGATCTTCTGAGCGCTCAATACCTGGGTAGCTATTACGTTTAGCTGACCGCTTGCAGCTTGTGGGTGTTTGATATGATCATTACCTACTGCCAGCGTATTGACGATTCTTTAGAGTCCTACACAGAGATTTCTTGGCTCAGGAAAAACGGAGTAGGAGCACAAATGTGATATGTGCGGGACCGAGGATAATGCGGTATGTGATACCGTATTGGATTCTCGCGATATGAGATATCGGCCGGGTATATGTGATATAGCCGGGTCATCGTATTAGTCGGTTATATGCGATATAGCCGGATTGTCGGATCAAATATTGATTCAATAATTTAATGTATAATAATATATATGATATATTAAATTATATTAACTAATATTAGCTCACTAAAAGATTCATTTTCTCACGGGATAATACATTGATATATATGCGATATATGTTAATTGTATTATTTTCTATTGTTACAAAATATATTGTATATGTTGTTAGTTATATGTATGCCCTAGAGGCCATTACTGTACATTGGATGTATATTGTAGTGGATGCTGGGACATATATAGGTAGGACTTTCTTGTTCGACATGATAGTACGCTATCTGGTTGCTCTTTATCTTAACATGTATACTTTCTGTCTCTCTCTGATTACATGTTGATAAAGCCCTTAGGATGTGTACTCGACTTCCAGGACTATGATGTAGATCATACTAGTGGGGCCTGGGTAGTCCATGAGTACATCCTTTAATGTTCCTAGTCGTGGGAATATCGAGACGGGGCATCGATATTCCAGAGTAGACTAGCGTATATCTTCTCGACCCATGTGATGGGCGATGGATGATCCCATATCCATTGGCGTTTGACATCAGAGATGGTATGCGGGTGCTCAGTGGAGACTGGGTACACTGAACGGACTCGCCGAGAACTCCCAGATAGTATTATACCTCACGTCAGATGGCAGTTCTCTGGTGACACTGGTACAGCTTGGTCTGTTGACCCGATATCGTCATAGAGTCTTGTGTGTCTCCCACTGTGCTTTGATTTCCACCCTACCACGGCTCTACTGAGTTATGCAAATAGGTGGTTTTTGGGTACAGTCCCGATTCACATGGAGGCAATGAGCGATAGGAGGGGATTCGTCTCTCCCGGTATTGGGGGTTGATGTTGCGCTATGCACGACTGGCCATAACAGGAAATTCCTGGCCAGGGTTGCAGTGATATACTGGTAAGAGTTATCAGTAGTTTCACGAATGTTATGGACCTTACGTCGGCATGACTTATCAAGCTATTGGGGTCTGACGTTTACCACCCCTAAGCGAGATATGAGACATATCAGACGAACAGACCGGACTGTACGGTAAGTGTTACTGGTTGGATTCAAAGGAGTGTGAGCGGGCTTGCTCGTCGATCTTCTGATCCTCAATACCCGGGTGGCCGTTACGTTTAGCAGACCGCTTGCGGCTTGTGGGTGTTTGATATGATCATCACCTACTACCGGCGTATTGACGAGTCTTTAGAGTCCTACACAGAGGTTTCCTGGCTCAAGCGAAACGAAATAGGAGCGCACATGAGATATGTGCGGGACCGAGAATAATGCGTGTATATGATACCGTATTCTATTCTCGCGATGAATGTATCGATTGGTTGTATGCGATATAACCTAGTTATCGAATCAAGGATTGATTCGATAAGCCGATACATTAGATATTAGTCGGTTATATGCGATATGACCGGATCGTTAAATCAAGTATTGATTTAATGATTTAATATATAATTATATATTTGATATATTACTTTACATTAACTAGTATTTGTTCACTTTAAAAGGATTTTCTCACTTGAAATGCACATTGTATATGTGATATATTTTTTGTGCACAAGATTGTATCATGTTTGATGATACATGAATGTTAGGGTGTATGTTTAGATTAAACCATGGTTATGTAATGGTTAGGGTTTTGATTTTATTTACTTATTCATTTATTTATTTATTTATTCATTTTGGAAAGATAAAAAGAATGGTGGCTTATTTTGTTGTTTTGTTGAAACTTCTTGAAGTGTTGAAAGCTTAACCATTCTTGTTCTTTTCCTTAACCTAACCATTTAACCTAACCCTAGTTTAGTCTCTACACCTAACCATGGTTGCAATATGATAAGTATTCATATTATTTTCTATTTTTTGAATAATACTTATCATATTCTTTCTTCATCTTCTTCTTCTTCAACAAAGGAAGAAAGCTTGCCTCCATCAATGGCAACTTGAGAAAAAGAGTGAGAAATCCAATTCTAAAGTGAACCCACCTCCTATTTCTTCATCCTATACCTCTTGCCAAGTAGTATATGGTGTTTTCTTCACAAGTTTCATGACTTGGTGAAGTTGGAGCTTGATCTTGAGTTGCCTCGACGTAGATCATCTTCGGCATCGAAGTCGACGACCTAGCCCGATCAATTCTTCGATGAAACCACCGCGAGAGTCCGAGATCCGATGGGTACAGCGAAGGGACTTCATCACGGAGCTATGGAGGTGGAGGACCGGATCTACAAAGGTTGTAGCCCCTTCCCTTTTAGTTAAAGTTGTTAACTTGCATTGCATCGCCTATACATCTAGTTAACGATCCGTATTAGGGTTTGTAGGCACTTGGAAAAATTTGAATTGGCCATGTTTGATCACTTGTGAGACCTCATTAGTGTGCCTAGGAACCCTACATATGTGATATATAATATTGTAACATGTTAGGGCTACAAATTTAACAATGGTTTAGGGTTTAAACTTGGTTAGGGTTTGGATTAGGGTTAGCTTTTGCATGAAGCTTCCATGAAGCTTCATGGAGCTTCCATAAAGCTTTGACTTTGTTTTTAGCTAGATATTTTTTTAACCCAATCCAAACCATTAACACTAGTCAATTCTCTACATGGGTTAACTCCATGCTTAACCCTTGGTTAGATTTGTAACCACTACAATAATTCATTATTCATCACAAAAGGATTCATTCATTCTTCTTCTTCCTTGAGTTCCTTCTTGAAAAAGCTTTCTAGTTTTGCTTTTGTGATGAAAGTGAGTGAGAAAAAGATTATAAATGAGAGCAAAAATCCTACTTCATCATCCTCATCTATCCTTGCCATTTAGATGAGGGTGTTCACATCATTTCATGAGTGATAGCTTGTGTTAACGAAACTTCAAGGTAGATCATCTATGTTATCGAATATCGGAAGCAAGACTGCATCTTTCTCTTCGTGGAACATCTCGAGAGTCCGGAACACGATGATCGCAGCGAAGAGACCTCAACACGGAGCTTAAGAAGTGAAGGACCGGATCTACAAAGGTTGTAATCCCTCTCACTCAGTGTTAAAGAGTTTAACATGCTTGTTTTCGTCTAAACCCTAGTTTAAAGATCCGGCTTTGGATTGTTCGGCACGGCTAATTTTTTAATCGGGCATGGTTGATACCTCGTAGAACCTTGTAAGCATGCCTAGCAACCCTACAGTGGTATCAGAGCCAAGCTAGAGCTTTAGGCGAAGTCTAGACGAAGTTTAAAGTCCGATCGAACCCGGAAACCCCGATGTTTACCCTTCTCTGTACATTTTTCAAAAATATGGTTTTTTATGAATTAAAAATGCTCAGAAAAACAAGCAGGAAAAACTAAGAATTACCGTGAAGTACGGTCCACTAAGTCAATTATTTGACCGCGGAACCGCGGCCAAACCAAAGGTTTGGCGGCGGTTCCGCGGCCAAAATTTGGAATTAGTCCCTGAAATTTCATATATTTATTCTTAGGTCCTTTCTTGGCAATTGTTTCTGTGAATTTTTTAATTCCACTCAAGTGTTGAGTTTTCTAGGGTTGTATTGGGGACTCGTTGATTCGATCGGATAATTTAATTTCATTTAGTTTGTTTGTCCGGATAATTTTTAGAAACTGTTAAAAAGTTCAAACGGATATCAATAACTCACTTTTTCCCTGTCGGAAAATTTTCAAAAGTTGGATTTTTTCTCGATTTTGAAACTTTCGTAAAGTCATGCAAGTAATGCGGTGGACCCTCTAGAAGACAACAAACCTTAACTCAATTATGTGACCGTCTTGAATTGCCTATAAACCTTAGGGTTTGGGGCAGTACGGCGTGCCACATGTGAGGCATTGGCTTGACTCTTCTACGGCTGGACCATTGGTACTGTGGCATGTGATGGATGTTTTTAAACTGATTTCAAGTGTTGAGATATATTGGGAAAAACTTGGGTGTTTGATTATTCGATCGGAAAGTTTGACATTGTCTAATTATCTGGAATGTGATACAATATTTGGAATCCACAAGTAGTTATGAGATAACTAATTTGAATGTTATAAACATAGCAATTTAGTCTCAGATGAACGGTTGCCACGGAATTTTGATGTGATCAAAAGTCCGTCGAAATCACGTAGCGTACGCGGATACTCGCCGGGTAAACTTAATAGACAGCCACGCCCCATAGCCCCGACCAAGTGACTATAGGAGAACCCCGTCGCCAAAAGCATCCGTTCGGGTGCTCGCGGCAGCGGTGTTCCGCCTTAGTGCACTTCGTCGACGGCATCCGTGGGTGCGGCCGTCTACTAAAGTTTGCGACGAGCATTCGATCAGAATGTCGGGAATCTTGTTGAATTGCCCGACTTGATATTGAAAAGAGTTTTCGATAATGAGACTAAAATGCGGGGTTTATAATTGTTAGGCATGCGATATCTAAGGAATTCATTTGGTTAGGCATGTGATGTCTAAAGAGGTTGCGGATTCTAACTGTTGTAGTTTTACACTTTCTTTTCTGTGACCGTAAGCGTAGTATGTGGTGTATTGCCGGCTTCATTGCTATACATCAACGACAATCGGGATACGCATACTTGCTTACGTTGATGATATGAGATGTTATGTGTTGCTGTGATATGTTATATTGGATCGTCGCGTTCTGAATAGCCGGGGGTTTTATGTGAGATGAGAGTTTTTTCTTTTTCATTCATGTAAAATTCATTTGTATGTAATATTATTTTATTGGGGCACTTCCGGGCTGAGGATGATGTCACCATTGTATATTATTTACTTTTCCGCATTAGGTAGACCCAAGACGGGGAGCACAAGTAACCGGGTTCTAGGGTCCAGTGGAAGACCATCTCGAGGAGTCGAGACCGGGTCTCCTAACCCTAGAATTGGCAGTGTTGCTTGCCACTCTCGTAGGGGTCTAGGGATGTGGGTTTGGCTATTCATCACGACCGTGGAATCCGTGTTTTATACGGGCTCGTATTGAAAACACGGACGTCCTAGTATATCCAATATTTCATATATGTTCTTCTGCTGCAATGTTCTGTGATGAGATCATATTACTGCCTGAGAAGAATGTTTATATTATATATATGAGATATATGTTATATTGCAGATTTCGTTTCAAATGTGATGCTTGTGAAGCATAATAAAATGGGACTTCATTAATGAGATTAATGAAACTAAAAGAAACCTAAAGATGTTGTAGAAACTTGTAGCTTTAGTTCTTGCTTTGCATAGCGGTGTTCCTTGTAGAACATCCAGCACCTTATTCGATAAGGAAAGAGCCGAGATCCCTTCACCGGGAGTGACCTCTTTAATGAAACTAGCAGATGCTACAAACTCGGTTTGTCTTTTCATTGCTTCTATAGTTTTTGCTTTGCATAGTGATATTTGTGAAATATCCTGCACCTTATTCGATAAGGAAAGGGCCGACGATCCCTTCACCGGGAGTGACCCCTTTAGCAAAACTAGAAAAGCCTCAAAAGCACTCCATTTAAAATCACTCGATTCTACAACGATATAAAGTTCATTACGCAAAGGGTTTTCTTAAAAACCTGTCGTAGCCCTCCGTCATTTCAGATAAGTAATAGTTAGTATTCGTGCTGCGTTTGTTGACTCATTCAAGGTGTAGTGTGCGGTAGCTGATTAGTGCTTATCTGCAAAGCATATGATGCGATTGGATTAGGGTAGTCGTGCGGCCTTGTTGACTTAGTCAAGGGTCGTGCGGGTGGGTTTAATTCAATCGGGAAATGACGGGTTGAACTTTACTTGCGGTCTATGGTTTGTTGACTCAGTCAAGGTCATAGATCGCTTGGGGTAAAATATTATTGGGAATTTCAAGTGTTGAAATTTGCAATGAGATTGCATACCTTCTATGAGATAGTTGGATCCCGATACCCGCTGCGAGTAAGAGTTACTCCTGGGAAAGTTTTACACATTACAATTAGCCGATCAAGTAGGTGTCTAGAAAGGTGTTAACGAGGTTACGCCCCTGGGAAAACGAGGTTTACTTTAATTAGGTTCGTGCGAAAGCACGGGGGACCTCCCTCAAAGTACCGACACTGGCCTGGCTGAAAGATTGCCGAACTTGTAACGTGTAATCAATCCCGGCTAGTCTTTCCTTTTAGGGTTTGAAGGAAGATTTGATAAAACAGTGGGAGACATCCTGATTAGATATATTAGATAACCAATCTAATCTTGCAAGAGCATACGCTGAGTGTTTTCTTCTCTCTCTCTCTCCAGGTAGCGACCATATCACGCCTTAATCAAGATAATAATACGGATGTATTGACCGAACCTGCTTGTTATACTGAGCTGGGGAACGTTGGTCCTGCTCTAACTTATAATTGTTATAAGACAGAGCAGGAAATTGGGGAATACCAGATTTCTCGTGCCGCCCAAACGAAGAAAGTGCATGCTGATGCATCTTCTTCGGGTGTGTTCATTACACAGAACTGTTTCTTAGTATCCTTTACGTCCTGGGTATTTAATACCAGATTAGGATCCCACATATGTAATTTGTTACATGGGCTACAGATAGGTAGAGGACTGAGGACGGGTGATAAGTTTCATGAGATAGAAATGGTGCAAGAGTTGCAACCAAGTCTGTTGGTCACTATCACCCTGTATTACCAGAATATATTGATTCTGAACGAATGTTATTAGATACCGAACCCGATGTACAACATCATATGAGTCTCTTTATTAGTAAAGAAAGGATATAATTTTGTATTGTTGGATAATATTTTGAACATTTCCTATATCAAGAGTTGATCAGTTCAGGCACGTTATCTAAAAGCATTGACGTTCTAAATTAAACTACAGTTCTTAGTATACGGAACATACACAAGAGGAAGAGTTCAGAAATGAACGGATCCTTCTTGAGGCATAGTAGACTAGGTCATATCAATGCGACCCGACTAGCTGAAGTTACATTAAGATGCATATTTAAATTTGTTTGAATTTACATCTTGTGAAACTTGCCGGTCATGTCACAAAGATAAGATGACCATAGCTCTGTTTATTGGAAACAGAGAAAGAGTTAGTGAACTCTTGGGATTGATACATGTTGATGTATGAAAGTCCCCTGTCTACATATGCCAAGACCGGCTCTTTGTACTTCATTACATTCTCTGATGATCTCTCAAGATTCAGACATATGTTCCTGTTGAAACACAAGTCCGAACCTTTTGAGATATTCACAGAATGTAAGTTAGAAGTAGAGAACCAATAGCGGGTATAAGTATTATGTCCTTTGATGAGATCAGGGAGGAGAATACTTGAGCACGGAATTCCTGGACTATTCTAAAGGAGAATGAGATTCTCTCTCGGCATTACTCCTCCGTATACACCATAGCACGATGGTATATCGGGACGGAGCAATAGCACCTTATGTGATATGGTGTGCTCTATGATGAGTACTACTGAGTTTCCTATTTCCTTTTGGGAGTTATGCACTTGAGATGTTGCATACCTATTGAATAGGGTTCAAATCAAATCAGTTGCCTACCACTTCATATGTGATATGGAAAGTGAAGAGCCCATATCTTAAGTTTGTTAAGATTTGGGGTTGTCCGGCTTATGTCTAAAAGCAAAATCCGGACAAGCTCGAGGTAAGGTCTGTTATGTAGAACTGGAAATGTTCCAGCTATACAAACTGCAGCTGATGATTTGGTAGAACCAAAGGATTCAATAGTAACCAACGAACCTCAGCCTCTCCGCCGATCTAGTAGGGTTCCTCACCCACCTGAGAGATATTTCGGTTTCTCTATGACAGTGGGAGCGAGGATTGCATCATGAGATGATGACCCAACTAGTTTCGAGCTAGCCATCAGGAGTGGGACTCTGTAAGAATGGCTGGATGCTTAGTGATCTGAGATGGAATCCTTATACACCAACAAAGTATGGATTTTGGTTGCTTTATCTGAAGGGTTAAATCCCCATCAGGAGCAAGTATATCTTGAGAAGATTACTTGGTGTACATGGAAAGGTTGAGACTTTCAAAGCTATGCTTAAGTCCATCCAGATCCTACTTGCCACGGCTACATACCATGACTACGATATCTGGTGGTTGGGTTTTATGACTGCTTTTCTAATTGTTGATTTAGAAGAGAGTGTCTATAAGTACACAGTCAGAGGGCTTCGTGAACAGTAGGAGCAGCGGAAACGTGTGCAAGATGTTTTATGTGATAAAGCAGGCATCGCGGAGTTGGAACGTCTGTTTTGATGTGGTAATCAAAGAGTTTGACTTCATCAAAATGGTAGATGAACCTTGTATATACAAAAAGGTAGTAGAGAGTATGGTGGTGATCCTTGTAGAGTACGTGGATGACATACTCTTGATAGGGAAGGAGTTTCCTATGCTACGCTCGGTCAATCTCCGCTTATCACAAGGATTCTCCATATAGGATCAAAATGATACCTCCTAAATCCTGTGTTTTGGATCTATGAGATAGATCTAATTGGATCTTAGGATACTCACTAGTTGTAGTAAGATGGTATCAATCGATCCTGGGGAGAATCACTGGAAAGGTTCCAGGATGATAAGAACGACTGAATGTCAGTCGCAGGCATTGTCTTTACCCTCAGTGGAGGGACGGTATGTTGGAAGAGTTCCAAGCGAGATACCATGACATACTAGAAGATTAAAGGCAAGATACATCGTTACCAAGGATACTACCAAAGAGGCAGTCTGGATATATATAAGTTCATGAGGTGAACTTCGTTCCTACCATTGTGTGACAATGGAGTTGTGGCTTTAGCCAAGGAACTACCGTCCCATCAGAAATCCAGATATAATTCTTAGGCAGTATCACCTGATCATGGAGATGGTTGATCTCCAGGGAGATCGAGGTTAGGAGAGTAGACATAGAGGACAACAGCGCAGATCCACTCACGAAGGCCTTTTTCCCAGAAGAGACTTTTATGGGATGGTTGAGTATGAGATACTTCAACCGCAGCTAATTGTTGAGTATGTGATACCACAACAGATGGCCCTAGTGCAAGTGGGAGATTGTTAGTTATATGTATGCCCTAGAGGCCATTACTGTACATACGATGTATATTGTAATGGATGCTTGGACATATATAGGGAGGAATTTCTTGCTCGACATGATAGTATACTATCTGGTTGTACTTTATCTTAACATGTACTCTGATTGTATCTATATTACATGTTGATAAGGCCCTTAGGATATGTACTCGACTACTGGGACTATAATGAGATCATACTAGTGGGGCCACGGTAGTCGACGAGTACATCCTATAACTGTTCCTAGTCGAGGGTGTATCGAGACAGGGCATCGATACACCAGAGTAGACTAGCGTATACGCATCTTGACCCATATGATGGGAGATGGATAATCCCATATCCATCGGTGTTTGACATCTAGGATGGTGTACGGGTGCTCAGTAGAGACTGGGTACACTGGACGGACTCGCCGAGAACTCCCAGATGGTATTATACCTCACGTCAGATGGCAGTTCTCCGGTGACACTGGTACATAGTAGTCTGTTGACCCGAGATCGTCATAGAGTCTTGTGTGATTCCCACTGTGCTTTGATTTCCATCATACTACATCCAAGAGTGCGTGCAAAAAGGTGGCTTTTGGGTACAGTCCCGAATCACATAGAGGCAATGAGCGATAGGAGGGGATTTGTCTCTCCCGGTATAGTGAGTTGATGTTGTGCTGTGTTCGATTGGCTATAACCGGAAATCCCTGGCCAGAGTTGCTGAGATTTACTGGTAAGTGTTATCAGTATTTTCTCGAACTGTTATAGACCTCATATCGACACGACTTATCGAGCTACTGGGGTCTGACGTTTACCACCCCTAGACGAGATATGCGACATATCAGACGACGAGACCGGACTGCACGGGAGTGTTACTGATTGGATTCACAGGAGAATGTACAGGCTTGCTTGTTGATCTTCTGAGCGCTCAATACCTGGGTAGCTGTTACGTTTAGCTGACCGCTTGCAGCTTGTGGGTGTTTGATATGATTATCACCTACTGCCAGCGTATTGACGATTCTTTAGAGTCCTACACAGAGGTTTCTTGGCTCAGGCAAAACGGAGTAGGAGCACAAATGTGATATGTGCGGGACCGAGGATAATGCGGTATGTGATACCGTATTGGATTCTCGCGATATGAGATATCGGCCGGGTATATGTGATATAGCCGGGTCATCGTATTAGTCGGTTATATGCGATATAGCCGGATTGTCGGATCAAGTGTTGATTCGATAATTTAATGTATAATAATATATATGATATATTAAATTACATTAACTAATATTAGCTCACTAAAAGATTCATTTTCTCACAGGATAATACATTTATATATATGCGATATATATTAATTGTATTATTTTCTATTGTTACAAAATATATTGTATATGTGATATATAATATTGTAACATGTTAGGGTTACAAATTTAACAATGGTTTAGGGTTTAAACTTGGTTAGGGTTTGGATTAGGGTTAGCTTTTGCATGAAGCTTCCATGAAGCTTTGACTTTGTTTTTAGCTAGATATTTTTTTAACCCAATCCAAACCATTAACTCTAGTCAATTCTCTACATGGGTTAACTACTTCATGCTTAACCCTTGGTTAGATTTGTAACCACTACAATAATTCATTATTCATCACAAAAGGATTCATTCATTCTTCTTCTTCCTTGAGTTCCTTCTTGAAAAAGCTTTCTAGTTTTGCTTTTATGATGAAAGTGAGTGAGAAAAAGATTATAAATGAGAGCAAAAATCCTACTTCATCATCCTCATCTATCCTTGCCATTTAGATGAGGGTGTTCACATCATTTCATGAGTGATCGCTTGTGTTAACGAAACTTCAAGGTAGATCATCTATGTTATCGAATATCGGAAGCAAGACTGCATCTTTCTCTTCATGGAACCTCTCGAGAGTCCGGAACACGATGATCTCAGCGAAGGGACCTCAACACGGAGCTTAAGAAGTGAAGGACCGGATCTACAATGGTTGTAATCCCTCTCACTTAGTGTTAAAGAGTTTAACTTGCTTGTTTTCGCCTAAACCCTAGTTTAAAGATTCGGCTTTGGGTTGTTCGGCACAGCTAATTTTTTAATCGGGCATGGTTGATACCTCGTAGAACCTTGTGAGCATGCCTAGCAACCCTACATTAACTGTTAGATTAACCTAGCACCCTATGTGGAGTTTGGAAGAATCACATGTCACAAAGTTCAAATTTTTATGGTGCTAAGCAAGCATACAAAGGATCGATCCTAGAAAATTAGGGTTTCTAAATATTAAAGGCAACAAAGACTCGGGTTTCGAGAGTACAACCTTTGTAGCTCCCTTCGCTAGACTCTTTGGCCTCTTGGGTGTTGGAGGAAGGTTCCCTTGAAGTCTTCTAGTGTCCACGACGATCCACCCGAAGCTCCTTTGTCCAAGTTATCGACTTCACTTTCCAAGAGAAGAAAAGAATATAACACTCTAAACAAGTGGGCTAGACTTGTGTAGAATGATGTTGTGGTTCTAATTCTCACTTCAAAAACCTTTCTTGATGTGTGTTTTGCTCACTATAAAAAACTAGAGAGCAAATGAGGAAGAAGATGATGGCTTTTCTTTTAGATGAAGAGAAAAGATTAACTTATGAAAAGAAATGAAAATATATCTATATATATATTTATTTCTTCTCATCTCAAACCATTGTTAGAATATAAAGATATTATTGTATCATAGTTTAAAACACCTAAGGAAAAATAACCAAGGGTTAAATAGTGGGTGAGCATGGTAAGATGAAGAAGAGTGTAGAAACAATCCAATAATCAACCCTTTTTCTTTCCTTTTGTTTTAGTATAAATACAATAATAATCCATATTAAAAACTCATGGTGTGAGTCTTATATTGCCACCATTTTCTTTGTATAAGCAACCATGATAGATGATGTATGTATGTATGCACATCCATATGTGCATGAAACTAAAAGAAAGAAAGCATACATGTATGCATACATCCATCATGTACAAGAAAAGATTTCAAGTGAGAAAACTAATGGTTAAATGATAAATCAACACTTGATTTATCAATCCGGCCATATCACATATGACCCCACCAAAAGCAAGCCGCCCGATCAATATACGGTACCTATATGCGCATTTTAATCGGGTCCATGCGCATATCGCATACGCGCACCGCAACGTTTCGCTTGGACTAGGTAACTCCTTTGTGGGACTCTAAGACTCGTCAATACGCCGGCAGTGGGTAATGATCATATCAAGCACCCCCAAGCCGCAAGCGGTCAGCTAAACGTAACGGCCACTCGGGTATTGAGCGATCAGAAGAAAACAAGCGAACCTGCTACAACTCCAGTCGAGCCAACCGGCAACACTACCGTACAGTCCGGTCTCTTCGTCAGATATACTGCATATCGAGCCTTGGGATGGTCACGTCGACCCCAATATCTCAATAAGTCGTGCCGGTGAATGGTCTATTACAGATCGAGAAACTACTGATAACACTTATCAGCAAATCTCAGCTGCCCTGGCCAGGGACTTACTGATATAACCAGTCGGGCACAGCACAACATCAACTCCCAATACCGGGAGAGACGAAACCCCTCCTATCGCTCATCGCCTTCGTGTGTCTCGGGACTGTACCCAACGACCACCTGTTTGCACGACTCAGTAGAGCCGTGGTAGGGTGGCAATCAAAGTACAGTGGGAGAACACACAAGACTCTATGACGATCTCAGGTCTACAGAATAACCTGTACCAGTGTCACCTGAGAACTGCTATCCGACGTAGATATAATTCCATAGAGGAGTTCTCGGTGAGTCCGTCCAGTGTACCCAGTCACCACTGAGCACCTGTTTATGATCTTGATGTCAAACATTGGTGAATGTGGGAACATTCATCGCCCATCGTATGGGTCTAGTATCTTATACGCTAGTCTACTCTGGTATATCAATGCCCCGTCTCGATATACCTACGACTAGGGACTTTCCAGGATATGCTTATAGACTACAGATGTCCCACTAGTATGATCTCCATCATAATCAGAGTAGTCAAGCCAATATCCTCAGGGCTTTATCAGCATGTACGAATTAATAAAAGCATGATCAAATCAATATGTCAGATAAAGAAGAACCAGATAGCATACTATCATGTCGAGAAAGAATGTATACTGAATATATATACATATACAAATACATCCACTATCATATAATGGCCTCTAGGGCATACATATATCCAACAATCTCCCACTTAAACTAAGGCCAGTTATTGGCGTATCTCATACCCAACATCTCAAAAAGTCGCTCATGCTGCGGCTGAGGGAGGGCCTTGGTGAATGGATCCGCGGCGTTATTCTTTGTGTCTACTCTCCTAATCTCGATCTCACGGCGATCTACAATCTCCCGGATCAAATGAAAACGCCTCAGGATGTGTCTGGATCGCTGATGGGATCTGGTCTCCTTGGCTAACGCCATAGCCCCATTATTATCACAATACAAAGGTATTGGATCAATAATGGTTGGAACTACTCCTAGCTCCGAGATGAACTTCTTCATCCAGACGGCTTCCTTGGCGGCATCATTTGCAGCAATGTACTCAGCTTCCATCGTCGAGTCTGCAACGGTATCTTGTTTGGAACTCTTCCAACTCACCGCCCCTCCATTGAGGGTAAATACAAACCCAGAGATAGATTTGCTGTCGTCCTTATCGCTCTGGAAGCTCGAATCGGTAAAGGCCTCCATTTGGAGATCTCCATTACCATACACCAAGAACAATTCTTTAGTCCTTCGCAAGTACTTATGAATGTTCTTCACAGCTGTCCAGTGATTCTCCCCTGGGTTGGATTGATACCTGCTTACAACACTAAGTGCATAAGCTACATCTGGGCGTGTACATAACATCGCATACATTATAGATCCTACTGCCGAAGCATAGGGTATAACACTCATGCGAGCTCTCTCTTCATCGGTCATTGGACAAGAATCCTTGGAGAGAGTGACCCCATGGCAAGCGGGCAAGGCACCCCGCTTGGAGTCTTCCAAACTAAATCTTTTTAGGATGGTGTTAATGTACCTGGTTTGGGACAATCCCAATAACCTTTTGGATCTATCCCTATAGATCCTTATGCCCAGAATGTATGTGGCATCACCCAGGTCCTTCATGGAGAACCTTAGTGATAAGAAAGATTTGACCGACTGTAGCATAGGAATATCATTTCCTATCAGAAGAATGTCGTCCACGTACAATACGAGGAATGTGACAGCTCTCCTACAGCCTTCTTATAAACACAAGGTTCATCTGGATTTTTGATGAAATCAAACTCTTTGATGACATCATCGAAACAGATGTTCCAACTCCGTGATGCCTGCTTTAACCCATATATGGATTTAAGCAATTTACATGCTTTCCCGCTGCTCCCACTGTCAATGAAGCCCTCTGGCTGATCCATATAAACGCATTCTTCTAAATTTCCATTTAGAAATGCGGTTTTAACATCCATCTGCCAGATTTCATAGTCGTAGTGAGCAGCAATATCAAGTAGGATATGAATGGATTTAAGCATGGCTACGGGAGAAAAAGTCTCATCATAGTCCAAACCTGGTCTTTGACGAAAACCCTTCGCCACAAGTCTTGCCTTATAGGTCTCCACCTGCCCATCTACACCAATCTTTCTTTTAAAGATCCATTTGCACCCCACAGGTTTTACCCCAGGGGGTACAACGTCCAAAGTCCATACTTTGTTGGTGTACATAGACTCCATTTCAGATCTCATGGCATCCAGCCACTTCACAAAGTCTCCACTCGTGATAGCTTGCTGAAAACTGGTAGGATCATCATCATCCATGATGCAGTCTTCTCCGTCACCATCAATGAGGAAACCGTAGTATCTCTCCGGTGGGCGAGAAGTCCTACCAGACTTACGGAGTGGCCGAGGTTCCTCAGTTTCTATTGCAACAGCCGGTTCAACCAAATCGTCATTTGTAGTTTGTGTTTTTAGAACCTCTTCTAGATCCACCACCTTGCCATCATCTTTATCTGTGAAAAACTCTTTTTCTAAGAATGTGGCATACTGAGAAACAAACACTTTTTGTTCCTCTTTGTGGTAGAATAGATATCCATAAGAATTCTTTGGATATCCCACAAAGTTACACATGACTGACCGTGTCTCGAGTTTGTCCGGATTCTGCTTTTTAACATAGGCCGGGCAACCCCAAATCTTAATTCTCTTAAGAGATGGTCTCTTCCCATGCCATATCTCATATGGCGTGGTAGACACGGTTTTGGTTGGAACCCTGTTTAGAAGAAACACTGCAGTCTCCAATGCATGCCCCCAAAATGAGACTGGTAACTCAGCGTCACTCATCATGGACCGGACCATATCTAATAGGGTCCTATTCTGTCGTTCTGACATACCGTTGTGATGTGGTGTGTAAGGAGGAGTGAGCTGAGAGAGAATCCCATTCTCTTTTAGGAAGTTTGCAAATTCTGTACTGAGATACTCACCACCTCGATCTGATCGAAGCATCTTGATACTCAAGCCGGTTTGTTTTTCTACTTCTTGTTTATATTCAATGAATTTCTCGAAAGCTTTGGACTTGTGCTTTAATAAAAATACATGACCGAATCTGGAGAAATAGTCAGTGAATGTAATGAAGTATGAAAAACCGCCTCTAGCCTGTGTAGACATTGGCCCACATACATCACTATGTATGAGACCTAGGAGCTCAGTAGCTCTTTCTCCGTGTCCGGTAAACGGAGTTTCGGTCATTTTACCCTTGATACAAGACTGGCAAGTCGCATAAGATTTATATTCAAAAGAGTTTAAATATCTATCTTTGTGTAACTTGTTTAGTCTTATTTCGTTAATATGACCAAGTCTACAGTGTCAAAGAAAAGATTCATTTGATTCTAAAAGTTTTCTTTTATTAGTGCGTTGTATACTGAAAACTGTGTGTTGATTTAGGACGTATATCCCGTTATTAAGTGTACCATACCCAACCAACATTTGATTCAGGTGAATATTCATAACATTGTTCTGCAATATAAAGTTATATCCTTCATTGTCTAACAAAGAAACTGATATTATATTACATAGCATACTTGGTACAAACTAACATGGTTTCAAAACCAAAATACATCCAGATGGCAACCCCAAGTGATACTCTCCCACTGCGACTGTATGTAAATTGGAACCATTTCCAACGCGGAGAGTATGGTCACCTGTCTTCAAAACTTTGCTATTTCTCAGCCCCTGCATAGAATTGCAAATGTGAGAACCTGAACCGGTATCCAATACCCAGGAAGCTGAGTTTATTGAAAAACAGTTTTCTGTCAAGTACGCACCTGAAGCAGAAGCATCCCCATGCTTCTTCTTGAGACTTAAGTACTCCGTGCAGTTGCGCTTCCAATGTCATGTCTTGTGGCAATGAAAACATTCGCCTTTCCCCGAGTCTCCAGCTTTGGACTTTTCCTTTCCCTTCACCTTTTTAACTCCACCCTTAGGATTGATGGGCTTCTTCTTTTTCTTTCCCTTGGCCTTATCTTTCGGGCGAGAAGAGGAAGACTGTCCAACAGTCATAACGGGAGTTTTTGCCGATTTCATAGTGCTCTCTGCACTCCTTAACATATTAAGGAGTTCAGGGAGTTCCTTCTCCATGCCATGCATGTTAAAGTTTACTATGAATTGAGCAAAGGTGGAGGGGAGGGACTGCAGAATAATATCTGTATATTGTTCATTGTCCATAGTCCATCCAAGGTCCTCAAGCTCTTCTATAAGAGCTATCATCTTCAGAACATGGTCTCCTACTGGTGTGCCGGGGGCCATTCGCATCTGAAACAATTTCTTTGATGCTTTGTAACGTAATACGCGGGATTGCTCTCCATACTGTTAGTTGTATGTATGCCCTAGAGGCCAGTATTGTACAGATGATGTATATTATATTGGATGCTTGGACATATATAGAGATGACTTTTCTTGCTCGATATGATAGTATGCTATCTGGTTACTCTTTATCTTAACATGTACACTTGTCTCTTTAAACTGTCTTATAGTTACATGTTGGTAAAGCCCTTAGGATGTGTACTTGACTACCTGGACTATGATGTAGATCATACTAGTGGGGACATGGTAGTCCATAAGTACATCCTTCAAGGTCCCTAGTCGTGGGTGTATCGAGACGGGGCATCGATATACCAGACTAGACTAGCATATACGCTTCTCGAACCATGAGATGGGTGATGGATGATCCCACATCCATTGGTGTTTGACATCAGAGATGGTATACGGGTGCTCAGTGGAGACTGGGTACACTAGACGGACTCGCCGAGAACTCCCAGATGGTATTATACCTCACGTCAGATGGCAGTTCTCAGGTGACACTTGTGCAGGTTAGTCTGTAGACCCGAGATCGTCATAAAGTCTTGTGTGATTCCCACTGTGCTTTGATCTCCACCTTACCACGTCCATGAGGGCGTGCAAAACGGTGGTCTTTGGGCACAGTCCCGAGTCACATGGAGGCAATGAGCGATAGGAGGGGTTTCGTCTCTCCCGGTATTGGGGGTCGATGTTGCGCTGTGCTCGATTGGCCGTAACAGGGAAGTCCCTGGCCAGGGCTAATCAAAGATTTGCTGGTAAGTGTTACCAGTAGTTTCTCGACCCGTTATGAGCCTCACATCGGCATGACTTATCGGTTATTGGGGTCTGACGTTTACCACCCCTAGACTTGATATGCGACATATCAGACGAACAGACCGGACTGTACGGTAAGTGTTACTGGTTAGATTCACAGGAGTGTGAGCGGGCTAGCTCGTCGATCTTCTGATCGCTCAATACCCGGATGGCCGTTACGTTTAGCAGACCGCTTGCGGCTTGTGGGTGCTTGATATGATCATCATCTGCTACCGGCGTATTGACGAGTCTTTAGAGTCCTACACAGAGGTTTCCTGGTTCAAGCGAAACGAAATAGGAGCGCATATGAGATGTGTGCGGGACCGAGAATAATGCGTGTATGTGATACCGTATTTCATTCTCGCGATAAATGTTTCGATTGGTTGTATGCGATATAACCTAGTTATCGAATCATTGATTCGATAAATCGATACATTGTATACTAGTCGGTTATGTGCGACATGACCGGATCATTGAATCAAGTGTTGATTTAATGATTTAATGTATAATTGTATATTTGATATATTAATTTGCATTAACTAGTATTGGTTCATTTTAAAAGGATTTTCTCACTTGAAGTGCACATTGTATATATGATATGCTTTTGTGTGCACTTGATTGTATCATGTTTGATGATACATACTTACTTGGGTTTGTGCAAAGAATTAAACCATGGTTATGATAATGGTTAGGGTTTTGTATTATTCATATATTTATTTATCCATTCTTTATTTAATTAGATAAAAGAAAAGAAAATGGTTTCTTTTTATCATGAAGCTTGTTGAAGCTTCATGAAGCTTTGACTAAAGAGACCATTTGTCTTCATGCTTAACCCTAACCATTCCCATTTACCATGGTCTATTCTCTACACTTAACCTTAGTTAGCTTATGATAAGTATTGATTTATTTTCATTTTAATTCAACACTTATCATATTCTTTCTTCTTCTTCATCATCTTCTTCTTCAAGAAAAGCTTGATGCCATCAATGGCAACTTGAGTTCTAAAGTGAGAAATCCAATTCTAAAGTGAACCCAACTCCTATTTCTTCACCCTCTACCTCTTGCCAAGTTGTTTTGGGTGTTTTATTCACAAGTTTCACAGATTTGTGAAGTCGGAGTTTGAACTTGTGATGCCTCGACGTAGATCATCTTCGGCGCGAAGCCGACGACCTAGTCCGCCCATTTCTCCGATCAAGCCGACGATTGAGTCCGGGATTCGAGATGGACAGCGAGAGGACGCCTACGTGGAGCCAAGGAAGTGGATATCCGGATCTACAAAGGTTGTAGCTTCTTATCTTTAGTTAAGTTGTTAACTAGATTCGTAAATCGCCTAAATATCTAGTCAACGATCCGTATTAGGGTTTCTCGGCACCCGTAAAATTTGAAATTGGCATGGTTGATGTCTTGTGAGACCTCTATAGTGTGCCTAGGAACCCTACAGTGGTATCAGAGCCTAGCTAGAGCCTTAGGCGAAGTCTAGACGATGTTTGAAACCCGATCGAACCCGAAACCCTAACTTTTTCTTGCTCTCTGGACTTTTTCTAAAATCTGGGATTTTTCCTTATTAAAAATGCTTAAAAAATTCAGCAGGGAATTACAAGAATTACGGTGCAAAATTGAACTCATGAACAGTACAAACGGCGGCGGAACCACGGCAGAAGCCTTGCTTCTGCGGCGGTTCCGCCGCCTGATGATGACGTCATCCTCCCCTTTTTGCACAGTAATTCCTATTTCTGGATGCTGAATTTTCTGGGAATTTTTTAATTGACTCAAGAGTTGAGTATTCTGGGGTTGCTTTGGGAATCTCAGATTCGTTCGGATTATCAAACTTTGTCTATGTGTTTTTTCCGGATAATTTTAGAATATGTTAAAAAGTTCGACCGGATATAAATACCCAACTTTTCCCCTGCCGGAAAATTTCCAAGTGTTGGATCTTTCTGTGGTTTAAGGACGTTCTGAGTAGTGCAAGTAACGCGATGGTCCCTCTACAAGACAACAAACCTTAACTCGATTATGTGACCGTCTTGAACTGCCCTTTGAACCTTCGAGTTTGGGGCAGTACGGCGAGCCACATGTGAGGCGTTGGCTTGACCCTTCTACGGCTGGACCGTTGGTACTGAGGCATGAAGTGAATGTCCTTGAACCTATTTCATGTGTTGGACGGTTTCGGGAAAACTTGGGTGTTCGAATGTTCGATCGGAAAGTTTAATATTTTCTATTTATCCGGAATGGGATACAATAATTGGAATTCACAAACAGTTATGAGATAACTGAATGAATGTTATAAATCTAGCGGTTTAGTCTCATTTGATATTGAAAAGAGTTTTCGATGATGAGACTAAAATGCGGGGTTTATAATTGTTAGGCATGTGATGTCTAAGTATTTCATTTGATTAGGCATGTGATGTCTAAAAAGATTGCGGATTCCAACTGTTGTAGTTTTACACTTTCTTTTCTGTGACCGTAAGTGTAATATGTGATATCGCCGGTTTCGTTGCTATATGACAACGACAATTGGGATGCGCATATTTACTTACGTTGATGACTTGTGATGTTATGTGTTGCTGGATTTGTTATATTGGATTGTCGTGTTTGAATAGCCGGGTTTTTTTATGTGAGATGAGTGTTCTTCATTTTCATTCATGTAAAAACTTGTATGTAATATTCTTTTATTTGGGGCACTTCCAGGTTGCGGAAGATGTCACCTTTTGTATATTATTTACTTTTCCGCATTAGGATAGACCCAAGGAGGGGAGCACAAGTAACCGGGTTCTGGGGTCCAGTGGGAGACCAACTCGAGGAGTCGAGTCCGGGTCTCCTAACCCTAGAATTGGCAGGGTTGCTTGCCGCTCTTGTAGGGGTCTAGGGGTGTGGATTTGGCTATTCATCACAACCGTGGAATCCGTGTTTTATACTGGCTCGTATTGAAAACACGGACGTCCTAGTATATCCAATATTTCATATGTTTCTTCTGCTGCGATATCTGTGATGTGATCATGTGATGTTCTGTGATAGATACAGTATATAGTATATATGATATATTATATAGACGTTACTTATATTTTGCACCCGCACTAGCCCTGTCCTGCTCTGTCGTTAGTTACCTAACCTAACGGTGCACGAGGGGACATCCAGGCGAATGTGGATGGCATAAGTGTACGTCGTATTTATCTGTGATGTTTAGGTGATTTAAATGATGGGACTTCATTAATGTGATTAATGAAAGAAAAGAAACCTAAGATGTTGTAGAATCGAATTTCAAAATAAAAATAGGTAGCTACAGTTCTTGCTTTGCATAGTGGTATATATGATATATCCTGCACCTTATTCGATGAGGAAAGGACCGAGATCCCTTCGCCGGGAGTGACTCCTTTAGCAATAACTGGCAGATGCTACACACTCGGTTTGTTTTTGATTGCTTCTATAGTTTCTGCTTCGCACAGTGATATATATGATATATCCCGCACCTCATTCGACGAGGAAAGGGCCGACGATCCCTTCACCGGGAGTGACCCCTTTAGTAAAACTAGAAAAGCCTCAAAATCACTCCATTTCAAAACTTCATTTGATTCTACAACGATATCAAGTTCATTACGCTTAAGGTTTTCAGAAAAACCTGCGTAGCCATCCGTCAATTCAGATATGTAATATTCAGTATTCGTGCTACGGTTGTTTGGCATGCGTCAAGGCGTAGTGTACGGTAGCTGATTATTACTTATCTGTAGCATGAGATGCGATTGGATTAAGGTATTCGTACGGCGTTGTTTGGCATGCGTCAAGGGTCGTACGGGTGGGTTTAATTCGATCACGAATTGTACGGGTTGAACTTGACTAACGGACTATGGGTTGTTTGGCATGCGTCAAGGTCATAGCACGCTAGGGGCAAAAGCATTATCGGGAATTTCAAGTGTTGAAATTTGCAATGAGATTGCATACCTTCTATGAGATAGTTGGATCCCGATACCCACTGCGAGTAAGAGTTACTCCTGGAAGAGTTTTGCACATTACAATTAGCCGATCAAGTAGGTGTCTAGAAAGGTGTCAACGGGGTTATGCCTCTGGGAAAATGAGGTTTACATTAATTAGGTTCGTGCGAAAGCACGGGGGACCTCCCTCAAAGTACCGACACTGGCCTGGCTGAAAGATTGGCGAACTTGTAGTGTGTAATTAATCCCGGCTAGTCTTTCCTTTTAGGGTTTGAAGGAAGATTTGATAAAAACCAGTGGGAGCCATCCTGATTAGATAAGATAATTGTTAGTTATATGTATGCCCTAGAGGCCATTACTGTACATTGGATGTATATTGTAGTGGATGCTGGGACGTATATAGGGAGGACTTTCTTGCTCGACATGATAGTATGCTATCTGGTTGCTCTTTACCTTAACGTGTACACTGATTGTCTCTCTGTTACATGTTGGTAAAGCCCTTAGGATGTGTACTTGACTACCAGGACTGTGATGCGGATCATACTAGTGGGGACATGGTAGTCCATAAGTACATCCTTCATAGTCCCTAGTCGTGGGTGTATCGAGACGGGGCATCGATATACCAGAGTAGACTAGCGTGTACCTTCTCGACCCATACAGATGGGCGATGGATGATCCCATATCCATTGGTGTTTGACATCGGAGATGATATACGGGTGCTCAGTAGAGACTGGGTACACTGGACGGACTCGCCGAGAACTCCCAGATGGTATTATACCTCACGTCAGATGGCAGTTCTCTGGTGACACTGGTACAGAGTAGTCTGTTGACCCGAGATCGTCATAGAGTCTTGTGTGGTTCCCACTGTACTTTGATTTCCATCTTACCACGTCCAAGAGGGCGTGCAAAACGGTGGTTTTTGGGTACAGTCCCGAGTCACATGGAGACAATGAGCGATAGGAGGGGATTCGTCTCTCCCGGTATAGGGAGTTGATGTTGCGCTGTGTTCGATTGGCTATAACAGGAAATCCCTGGCCAGGGTTGCTGAGATTTACTGGTAAGTGTTACCAGTAGTTTCTCGAAGTGTTATAGACCTCGTATCGACACGACTTATCGAGCTATTGGGGTCTGACGTTTACCACCCCTAGGCGAGATATGCGACATATCAGACGATCAGACCGGACTGTACGGTAGTGTTACTGGTCGGATTCACTGGAGTGTGAGCGGGCTTGCTCGTCGATCTTCAGATCGCTCAATACCCGGGTGGCCGTTACGTTTAGCAGACCGCTTGCGGCTTGTGGGTGTTTGATATGATCATCATCTGCTGCCGGCGTATTGACGAGTCTTTAGAGTCCTACACAGAGGTTTCCTGGCTCAAGCGAAACGAAATAGGAGCGCATATGAGATATGTGCGGGACCGAGAATAATACGGTATGTGATACTGTATTCGATTCTCGCGATGTGACATTGATCGGTTATATGCGATATAGCCGGGTTATCGGATCAAGTGTTGATTCGATAAGATGTTACTAATGATACCAGTCGGTTATGTGCGCATGACCGGGTCATTGAATCAAGTGTTGATTTAATGATTTAATGCATATCTATATATTTGATATATTACTTTGCATCAACTAGTATCGGTTTACTTAAGATGGATTTTCTCACTCGGGTGTGCGCATTACATATGCGATATGATTTTGTGCACATGCTTGTATCATGTTTGATGATACATCCTTTTTGGTTAAGTGTAAAGTATTAAACCTTGGTTAATGAAATGGTTAGGGTTTCTTATTTATTATTCATTTATCTTATTTAATTATCCTTTTTATTTTTGATAAATGAATAAAAGAAATGAGAAGAATGGTGGCTTGTTTTGGATTGTAGTTGGAGTTTCATGAACCTTTGACTTTGTCCACCATTCTTATCTCATGCTTAACCTAACCATTTGTTTTAACCCTAGTTGAATCTCTACACTTTACCATGGTTTAGTCATGATAAGTTTTGATTATTCTTTTCTTTTTTCAATTAACTTATCATAACTATTATCTTCTTCTTCTTCATTCTTCAAGTGAAGAAAACCAAGCTTCATCAATGGTGATTGATGTTTTTGAGTGAGAAATCCATTTCCAAAGTTTACCCACATCCTATTTCTTCATCCTCTACCTCTTGCCAAGAAGTAGAGTGTGTTTCCTTCACAACTTTTCACGGTTTGGTGAAGGTGGAGCTTGATTCATCGATGCCTCGACGTAGATCATCTTCGGCATGGACATCGACGACCTAGCTTGCCCATTCTCCGACGAAGCCGACTCTAGAGCCAGGATTTGATTTGGACAGCGGAGACGACCTCGTTGCGGAGCTTTGGAGATGGAGCAAACGGATCTACAAAGGTTGTATTTCCGTATTTTCTTTAGCTAAGTTGTTAGCTAGCTTTCTTTTCGCCTAGACATCTAGTTATCGATCCGTACACTAGGGTTTATAGGCACCATATTTTTGAAATTGCCATGGTTGATGGCTTGGGAGACCTCACTTGTGTGCCTAGGAACCCTGCAGTGGTATCAGAGCCTAGCTAGAGCCTTAGGCGAAGCCCGGACGGAATTAGAAACCCGATCGAACCGAAATCCCATTGCAAAATCGCTCTCTGTACATTTTTCAAAACTGTTGATTTTTGGCAATTAAAAATATCCAGAAAAACAAGCAGGCTTTTTTAAGAATTACTGTGAAATTTGGTAGCCTAATTCCACCAAAGCGCGGCGGAAGCGCCGCACAAAGGGGGTTTGTGCGGCGGAAGCGCCGCCAATCAGAAGCCGACACGTGTCAAATTTCACAGTAACTCGTAAAATTCAATGTTCATTTTCCTGGAATATTTAAACTGAACTCAAGAGTTGAGTTGTTCTGAGTTATTTTGGGAATCATTGTTTCGATCGGAAAGTCTAATTCTGTCCATGTGTTTTCCGGATAAATTTTAGAATATGTTAAAAAGTTCGACCGGATATAAATACCCAATTTTTCCCCTGTCGGGAAATTTCCAAGTGTTGGATTTTTCCGTAGTTTAACGACGTTCTAAGTAGTGCAAGTAATGCAATGGACCCTCTAGAAGACAACAAACCTTAACTCGATTATGTGACCGTCTTGAACTGCCCTTTGAACCTTCGGGTTTGGGGCAGTACGGCGTGCCACATGTGAGGCGTTGGCTTGACCCTTCTACGGCTGGACCGTTGGTACTGAGGCACGAACGGAATGTTGTTATACTTGTTTCATGTGTTGATCAGTATCGGGAAAACTTGGGTGTTCGATTGTTCGATCGAAAAGTTTAACATTTTCTGTTTATCTGGAATGGGATACAATAATTGGAATTCACAAAAAGTTATGAGATAACTGAATGAATGTTATAAACGTAGCAATTTAGTCTCACTTGATCGGTTGCCACGGAATTTTGATGTGATCAAAAGTCCGTCGCAATCACGTAGCGTACGCGGATATTCGCCGGTAAACTTAATAGACAGCCTCACTCCATAGCCCCGACCAAGTGACTGTAGGAGAACCCCGTCGCCGAAAGCATCCGTTCGGGTGCTCGCGGTAGCGGTGTTCTGCCTTGGTGCACTTCGTCGACGGTATCGGGGGTGCGGCCGCCTACTGAAGTTTGCGACGAGTATTCGATCAGACCGTCGGGAATCTTGTTGAATTGCCCGACTTGGTATTGAAAAGTGTTTTCGATTTTGAGACTAAAATGCGGGGTTTATAATTATTAGGCATGCGATGTCTAAAGAATTCATTTGGTCAGGCATGTGATGTCTGAGGTGGTTGCGGATTCCAATTGTTGTAGTTTTACACTTTCTTTTCTGTGACCGTAAGTGTAATATGTGATATCGCCGGTTTCGTTGCTATATGTCAACGACAATTGGGATGCGCATATTTACTTACGTTGATGACATGTGATGTTATGTGTTGCTGGATATGTTATATTGGATCGTCGTGTTTGAATAGCCGGGGGTTTTTATGTGAGATGAGTGTTTTTCATTTTCATTCATGTAAAAACTTGTATGTAATATTCTTTTATTGGGGCACTTCCAGGTTGCGGAAGTTGTCACCCGTTGTATATTATTTACTTTTCCGCACTAGGATAGACCCAAGGAGGGGAGCACAAGTAACCGGGTTCTGGAGTCCAGTGGGAGACCAACTCGAGGAGTCGAGTCCGGGTCTCCTAACTCTAGAATTGGTAGGGTTGCTTGCCGCTCTCGTAGGGGTCTAGGGGTGTGGGTTTGGCTATTCATCACGACCGTGGAATCCGTGTTTTATACTGGCTCGTATTGAAAACACGGACGTCCTAGTATATCCAATATTTCATATGATTCTTCTGCTGCGATATCTGTGATGTGATCATGTGATGTTCTGTGATAGATACTAGATATAGTATATATGATATATTATATAGATGTTACTTATGTTTTACACCCGCGCTAGCCCTGCCCTGCTCTGCCGTTAGTTACCTAACCTAACGGTGCACGAGGGGACATCGAGGCGAATGCGGATGGCATAAGTGTACGTCATATCTATCTGTGATGTTTAGGTACTTAAATGATGGGACTTCATTAATGAGATTAATGAAATAAAAGAAACCTAAGATGTTGTAGAATCGAATTTCAAAATAAAACAGGTAGCTACAGTTCTTGCTTTGCACAGCGGTATATGCGATATATCCTGCACCTTATTCGATAAGGAAAGGACCGAGATCCCTTCACCGGGAGTGACTCCTTTAGCAATAACTGGCAGATGCTACACACTCGGTTTGTCTTTTGATTGCTTTTAAGTGTTTTTGCTTTGCACAGTGATATATGTGATATATCCCGCACCTCATTCGACGAGGAAAGGACCGACGATCCCTTCACCGGGAGTGACTCCTTTAGCAAAACTAGAAAAGCCTCAAAAACACTCCATTTCAAAATTCATTCGATTCTACAACGATATCAAGTTCATTACGCAATAGGTTTTCAGAAAAACCTGTCGTAGCCCTCCGTCATTTCAGATAAGTATTAGTTAGTATTCGTGCTGCGGTAGTTTGGCCTCCGTCAAGGCGCAGTGTACGGTAGCTAACTAGTGCTTATCTGCTAGCATATGATGCGATTGGATTAGGGTATTCGTACGGCGTTGTTTGGCCTCCGTCAAGGGTCGTGCGGGTGGGTTTAATTCAATCAGGAAATGACGGGTTGAACTTGACTAGCGGACTATGGGTTGTTTGGCCTCCGTCAAGGTCATAGGACGCTAGGGGCAAAATATTATCGGGAATTTCAAGTGTTGAAATTTGCAATGAGATTGCATACCTTCTATGAGATAGTTGGATCCCGATACCCGCTGCGAGTAAGAGTTACTCCTGGGAGAGTTTTATACATTACAATTAGCCGATCAAGTAGGTGTCTAGAAAGGTGTCAACGGGGTTATGCCTCTGGGAAAACGAGGTTTACATTAATTAGGTTCGTGCGAAAGCACGGGGGACCTCCCTCAAAGTACCGACACTGGCCTGGCTGAAAGATTGGCGAACTTGTAGTGTGTAATTAATCCCGGCTAGTCTTTCCTTTTAGGGTTTGAAGGAAGATTTGATAAAAAGCAGTGGGAGCCATCCTGATTAGATAAAATAATAACCAATCTATTCTTGCAAGAGCGCACGCTGAGTGTTTTCTTCTCTCTCTCTCCTGGTAGCGACCATATCACGCCTTAATCAAGATAATAATACGGATTATTGACCGAACCCGCTTGTTATACTGAGCTGGGGAACGTTGGTCCCGTTCAAACTTATAATTGTTATAAGACAGAGCAGGAATTTGGGGAATAACAGATTTCCCGTGCCGCCCAAACGAAGAGAGTGCATGCTGATGCATCATCTTCGGGTGTGTTCATTATACAGAACTGTTTCTCAGTATCCTCCGCTTCCTGGGTATATGATACCGGATCAGGATCCCAGATATGTAATCTGTTACATAGGGCTACAAAAGGGTAGAAAAACTGAGAACGGGTGATAAGTTTCATGAGGCAGAAAACGGGGCAAATGTTGCATCCAAGTCTGTTGGTCACTGTCACCCTGTATTGTAATACATTGATTCTGAACGAACGTTATTAGATACCGAACCTGATATACAAAATCATATCAGTCTCTTTATTAATAAAGAAATGATAAAATTTTGTATTGTTGGATAATGTTTTGAACATTTCCTATATCAAAAGTTGATCGTTTCAGGCACGTTATCTAAAAGCGTTGATGTTCTAAATCAAACTACAGTTCTTTGTATACAGAACACACACAAGAGGATTAGTTCAGAATTGAACCATTCCTTCTTGAGGTATTGTAGACTAGGTCATATCAATGCGACCTGACTAGCTGGAGTTACATTTAGATGCATATTTAAATCTGTTTGAATTTACATCTTATGAAACTCGCCAGTCATGTCACAAAGATAAGATGACCATAGCTCTGTTTAGTGGAAACAGAGAAAGAGTTAGTGAACTCTTGGGATGATACATGTTGATGTATGTAGGTCCCCTGTCTACACATACCAAGACCGGTTCTTTATACTTCATTACGTTCTCTGATGATCTCTTTAGATTCAGACCTATGTTCCTGTTGAAACACAAGTCCGAACCTTTTGAGATATTCACAGAATATAAGTTAGAAGTAGAGAACCAAAATACGGGTATAAGTATTATGTCCTATGATGAGATCAAGGAGGAGAATACTTGAGCACGGAATTCCTGGATTATTCTAAAGGAGAATGAGATTCTCTCTCAGCATTACTCCTCCGGATATACCATAGCACGATGGTATATCGGGGCGGAGCAGATACACCCTATTTGATATGGTGTGCTCTATGATGAGTAATACTGAGTTACCTTTTTCCTTTTGGGTGTTATGCACTTGAGAAGCTGCATACCTATTGAATAGGATTCTAATCAAATCAGTGCCTACCACTTCATATGAGATATGGAAAGGGAAGAGCCCATATCTTAAGTTAGTTAAGATTTGGGGTTGTCCGGCCTATGTCTAAAAGCAAAATCCGGACAAGCTCGAGGCAAGGTCTGTTAAGTACAACTGGAAAGGTTCCAGCTATACAAATGACAGCAGCTGATTTGGTAGAACCAAAGGATTCAGTAGAAACCAACGAACCTCAGCCTCTCCGCCGATCTAGTAGGGTTCCTCACCCACCTGAGAGATACTTTGGTTTCTCTATGACAGTGGGAGCGAGAATTGCATCATGAGATGATGACCCAACTAGCTTCGAGCAGGCCATCAGGAGTGGGACTCTGTAAGAATGGCTGGATGCTTAGTGATCTGAGATGGAATCCTTATACACCAACAAAGTATGGACTTTGGTTACAATATCTGATGGGTTAAATCCCCATCAGAAGCAAGTATATCTTGAGAAGATTACTTGGTGTACATGGAAAAGTTGAGACTTTCAAAGCTAGACTTGTTAATGGTTTTCGTCATTGACCAGGCGCGGATAATGATGAAACCTTTTCCAGTACCTATGCTTAAGTCCATCCAGATACTACTTGCCACGGCTACATACCATGACTACGATATCTGGTGGTTGGGTGTCATGACAGCTCTTCTAAAAAGATGTTTTGGGAGAGGGCGTCTATAAGTACACAGCCAGAGGGCTTCGTAAACAGTGGGAGCAGCGGAAACGTGTGCAAGATGTTTTATAGGATAAAGCAGGCATCGCGGAGTTCGAACGTCTATTTTGATGGATTAGTCAAAGAGTTTGACATCATCAAAATGGTAGATGAACCTTGTATAAACAAAAAAGGTAGTAGGGAGTATGGTGGTGATCCTCGTAGAGTACGTGGATGACATACTCTTGATAGGGAAGGAGTTTCCTATGCTACGCTCGATCAATCTCCGTTTATCACAATGATTCTCCATATAGGATCAAAGTGATACCTCCTTAATCCTGAGTTTTGGATCTATGAGATAGATTTAATTGGATGTTAGGATTCTCACTAGTTGTAATGAGATAGTATCAAGTGATCCTGGGGAGAATCACTGGAAGTGTTCCAGGGTGATAAAGACGACTGAATGTCAGTCGCAGGCATTGTCTTTACCCTCAGTAAAGGGACGGTATGTTGGAAGAGTTCCAAGCTAGATACCGTGACATACTAGACGATAAAGGCTGGATACATCGCTACTTATGATGCTACTAAAGAGGATGTTTGGATGTATAATGGTTCATAAGATGAACTACGTTCCTACCATTGTGAGACAATGGAGTTGTGGCTTATGCCAAGGAACGCCGGTCCCATCAGTGATCCAGACATATTCTAAGGCAGTATCACCTGATCATGGAGATGGTTGATCTCCAAGGTGATCAAGGCAAGGAGAGTAGACTTAGAGGATAACGCAGCGGATCCACTCACGAAGGCCTATTCCCAGAGAGAGACTTTTAAGGGATGGTTGAGTATGAGATACTTCGACCACTGCTACAGATGGCCCTAGTGCAAGTGGGAGATTGTTAGTTATATGTATGCCCTAGAGGCCATTACTGTACATTGGATGTATATTGTAGTGGATGCTGGGACGTATATAGGGAGGACTTTCTTGCTCGACATGATAGTATGCTATCTGGTTGCTCTTTACCTTAACGTGTACACTGATTGTCTCTCTGTTACATGTTGGTAAAGCCCTTAGGATGTGTACTTGACTACCAGGACTGTGATGCGGATCATACTAGTGGGGACATGGTAGTCCATAAGTACATCCTTCATAGTCCCTAGTCGTGGGTGTATCGAGACGGGGCATCGATATACCAGAGTAGACTAGCGTGTACCTTCTCGACCCATACAGATGGGCGATGGATGATCCCATATCCATTGGTGTTTGACATCGGAGATGATATACGGGTGCTCAGTAGAGACTGGGTACACTGGACGGACTCGCCGAGAACTCCCAGATGGTATTATACCTCACGTCAGATGGCAGTTCTCTGGTGACACTGGTACAGAGTAGTCTGTTGACCCGAGATCGTCATAGAGTCTTGTGTGGTTCCCACTGTACTTTGATTTCCATCTTACCACGTCCAAGAGGGCGTGCAAAACGGTGGTTTTTGGGTACAGTCCCGAGTCACATGGAGACAATGAGCGATAGGAGGGGATTCGTCTCTCCCGGTATAGGGAGTTGATGTTGCGCTGTGTTCGATTGGCTATAACAGGAAATCCCTGGCCAGGGTTGCTGAGATTTACTGGTAAGTGTTACCAGTAGTTTCTCGAAGTGTTATAGACCTCGTATCGACACGACTTATCGAGCTATTGGGGTCTGACGTTTACCACCCCTAGGCGAGATATGCGACATATCAGACGATCAGACCGGACTGTACGGTAGTGTTACTGGTCGGATTCACTGGAGTGTGAGCGGGCTTGCTCGTCGATCTTCAGATCGCTCAATACCCGGGTGGCCGTTACGTTTAGCAGACCGCTTGCGGCTTGTGGGTGTTTGATATGATCATCATCTGCTGCCGGCGTATTGACGAGTCTTTAGAGTCCTACACAGAGGTTTCCTGGCTCAAGCGAAACGAAATAGGAGCGCATATGAGATATGTGCGGGACCGAGAATAATACGGTATGTGATACTGTATTCGATTCTCGCGATGTGACATTGATCGGTTATATGCGATATAGCCGGGTTATCGGATCAAGTGTTGATTCGATAAGATGTTACTAATGATACCAGTCGGTTATGTGCGCATGACCGGGTCATTGAATCAAGTGTTGATTTAATGATTTAATGCATATTTATATATTTGATATATTACTTTGCATCAACTAGTATCGGTTTACTTAAGATGGATTTTCTCACTCGGGTGTGCGCATTACATATGCGATATGATTTTGTGCACATGCTTGTATCATGTTTGATGATACATCCTTTTTGGTTAAGTGTAAAGTATTAAACCTTGGTTAATGAAATGGTTAGGGTTTCTTATTTATTATTCATTTATCTTATTTAATTATCCTTTTTATTTTTGATAAATGAATAAAAGAAATGAGAAGAATGGTGGCTTGTTTTGGATTGTAGTTGGAGTTTCATGAACCTTTGACTTTGTCCACCATTCTTATCTCATGCTTAACCTAACCATTTGTTTTAACCCTAGTTGAATCTCTACACTTTACCATGGTTTAGTCATGATAAGTTTTGATTATTCTTTTCTTTTTTCAATTAACTTATCATAACTATTATCTTCTTCTTCTTCATTCTTCAAGTGAAGAAAACCAAGCTTCATCAATGGTGATTGATGTTTTTGAGTGAGAAATCCATTTCCAAAGTTTACCCACATCCTATTTCTTCATCCTCTACCTCTTGCCAAGAAGTAGAGTGTGTTTCCTTCACAACTTTTCACGGTTTGGTGAAGGTGGAGCTTGATTCATCGATGCCTCGACGTAGATCATCTTCGGCATGGACATCGACGACCTAGCTTGCCCATTCTCCGACGAAGCCGACTCTAGAGCCAGGATTTGATTTGGACAGCGGAGACGACCTCGTTGCGGAGCTTTGGAGATGGAGCAAACGGATCTACAAAGGTTGTATTTCCGTATTTTCTTTAGCTAAGTTGTTAGCTAGCTTTCTTTTCGCCTAGACATCTAGTTATCGATCCGTACACTAGGGTTTATAGGCACCATATTTTTGAAATTGCCATGGTTGATGGCTTGGGAGACCTCACTTGTGTGCCTAGGAACCCTGCAATAATAACCAATCTGATCTTGCAAGAGAATACGCTAAAGTGTTTTCTTCTCTCTCTCTCCAGGTAGCGACCATTTCATGCCCTAACAAAGATAATGATATGGATGTGTTGACCGAACCCGCATGTTATACTGTGCTGGGGAACGTTGGTTCCGTTCTTTCCTATAAGAGTTATAGGACTGAACAGGATATAGGGGAATACCAGGATTCCCATGCCACCCGATTGAAGAAAGTACATGATGATGCATTTTCTTCGAATGTGTTCGTTACAGAGAACTGTTTCTCCATTTGCCCTACGTCCTGGGTATTAGATACCGGGTCAGGATCCCATATATGTAATCAGTTACATGGGCTTAGAAAAGGTAGAGAACTTGGAGAAGGTGATAAAGACATTAGAGTTGGAAATGGTGCAATTGTTGCAGCTAAGACTGTCGGGGAATATCACCTTGTGTTACCAACTGGTAATACATTGGTTCTGAACGAATGCTATTACAAGCCGAACCTGATATGCAACATTATATCGGTTTCTTTATTGAGTAAAGAGGGATATAATTTTGTATTACAGGACAATGTTATGGACATTTTCCGTAACCAAAAGTTGGTTGGATCAGGCACGTTGTGTAATGGCATTTATGTTCTAAATCAATCAACAGTTCTGAGCATAACTAACACACACAAGAGGAAGAGTTCTGAACTGAACGAATCCTTCTTATGGCATTGTAGACTGGGTCACATCAATGCGACACGACTAGCTAAGTTGCATAAAGATGGATATTTAAATCCGTTTGAATTTTCATCTTATGACACTTGCCAGTCATGTCTCAAAGGCAAGATGACCAAAACTCCATTTACGGGACACGGAGAAAGAGTTACCGAACTCTTGGGACTGATACATAGTGATGTATGCGGTCCAATGTCTACACATGCCAGGGATGGTTCTTCGTACTTCATTACATTCACTGACGATCTCTCTAGATTCGGATATGTGTTCCTGATGAAACACAAATCAGAAGCTTTTGAGAAATTTAGTGAATATAAACAAGAAGTTGAGAACCAAACCGGAAAAAGTATTAAAATCCTTCGATCTGATCGAGGAGGTGAATACTTGAGCAATGAATTCCTGGACTTCCTAAAAGAGAATGGGATTCTCTCTCAGTTGACTCCTCCCTATACACCACAGCACAACGGTGTATCAGAACGGAGGAACCACACCCTATTAGATATGGTGCGCTCTATGATGAGCACAGCTGAGTTACCTATTTCCTTCTGGGGATATGCGCTTGAGACAGCCATAGACCTATTGAATATAGTTCCTACCAAATCAGTGCCTACCACTCCATATGAGATATGGAAAGGGAAGAGACCACATCTTAATTACATTAAGATATGGGGTTGTCCAGCCTATGTCAAAAGACAAAATCCGGACAAACTCGAGGCAAGATCAGTCTTATGTAAGTTTGTAGGATATCCCAAAAATTCAAAAGGGTATATCTTCTACCATCCCGAGGAACAAAAGGTGTTTGTTTCTCGACATGCTGATCAGTCAAAAATAATGTATTTTTAACACGGCAATTTCCTTAACATTTGCACTCATTTAGAAGTGTTCGGTATTCATATTTCACATATTAGCAAATCGCACGTTAAATATCAAATTGCATGTGTTAGACTTTTAAACCGACACTTTAAGGGAAATTAACCGCATTTCATGGCATCACATCATCTCTGTATTTGTGCAACACTTGTCTTGAGTCTGTGCAGGAAAATACGGAAGAAAAGCCAAAGAGCTGATCAAAATTACGCCAACTCAAAAGATGTAGATCTGGTAGCAATGCAGAAGTAATTACAAAATTCAACATATCAAAACAAGGCCCAGATATTATATAGCAAATTACCAGAAAGGATGAAAGCCCAAGGCCCACAAGGAGCCGCGGATCCGCGGCAGGAGCCTACTTGGGCCGCGGATCCGCGGCCATTCCAAAGCTTCAGCTCTCCAATTTTTTAGCAAAACTTTTATCTAAAGGCCCACAGTCATTTCTGATACGTCAAATTCCAGAATTCTCCAGAAGCTACTGCCAGATCAGCAAAGATCATTAAGCAAGGCTAAACATAATTAAGCTCCTAACTAACCTCTTCTAGAAGCTCCCTCCTACCTAATCACATCTAGAAGCTTCTCCTCTAACTAACTTTTGGAGGGAAATTCAAATTTCCTCAACAAACTTTAGGAGGGAAGCTTAGAATTTGAAATCCTAGATCTAGGGTTTAGATGTCTATAAATAGGAACCTAGACCTAGGGTTAAGGGGTAATGAATCTTAGTTCTTCATTAGTTCAATAATCTTTAGTCTTCTTCAATTCTTCATCTTCTTCCACAAGTCTAGTGACAAGGCTTGTGCGAAACCCTAATCCTAATTCCACTCCAAATTCAAGATCTTGAGTACAAATCAAGCGAGAAGCCTTCAACCTTTTAGGAGCTAAGCCGATCTTCAATCGGGCAAGTGATCCAAGCCGATCCGCGACTCACGGAGACGAGCGAAGCCAAATCGACGATCGAGTTCTTCCTCTTGTAGTTCTTGAGCAAATATAACGAAATTGTTGATATAAATAAAAGGTGAAATTCTTGAAATCTTGCTTTCTTTTATTTCTTGCATCATGATTAGATCTCAATTTGTAATTGTTATTCTTGTTGTGATGTTTGAGTAAAACTCCGCTCGTCAAGGAGTCGAGACGATCAATAGAATGATGATGTAACAAATCTTGAAACAATTTTTAAGTCCTACGAGTTTTGTAAACCCTAGCAAGTTCAAGAATCGATGACCTAGTTTCGTTGCGATGCTTTCTTGATTGTGATCGCTCGAAATTAGGGATCTACGATCGTTTCTTGAAATTACTAGAGGCTAGAATATGAATGATATCGATGAAAGAACAAGGGATAAGATGAAACCCTAGTTTCACTAGAAATCCCTAATTCTTGTCGATCATCATCGATCTAGTATCAATTCATCAAAGGATAAGAATACGCAATTGTAAGATTACATCACACCTATAGATCCGATCGATTCCTACGAGCCTCATTTCGATTCTTGAGATTTGGTTTGGAAAAATCATCAAACTATCAATTCTTGATTCTATCTTTTTCTTGTTATTAGATCTATATTTTCTAATTCTTGAACTTCAACTTTAAATCATGAATTGTTTTGTTTTATTTCTTTAAAGTTTTGACTCATCTAATTCAAAAGACGAACTATTACACTGTCCCTGTGGACGATCCACACTCACTTACAATCTACATCCGACACCGTAGTTGATTACGGTCAAATAATTCTTTGATTGTGATTCTATTCATTTTCTAAAACGACACACAAAAAAATGATCAATCAAATGGCGCCGTTGCCGGGGATAGTGCGCTAATTGTTCGTATTTTGAAATTTGAGTTGAAAAATTTATTCCATTATAATTTTTAGATCTAAACTCATACAAACCCTAATACGTGTTTTGTGATTTGATTGCGAGGAAATCTGGGATCATTGGAGCTTGGGAAAAATTATTCTGAAAATTCCAGAGAGCTTTTTAAGTGAACAGGAACCTACTGTGAAAGTTTCGTGCAGTGATCTGATATTTCCACCGCGTAACCGCGGCATTAGGCGACTCCCGCGGCGGAATCGCGGTGCTACAGTGGAATCACTGTTCAAAAAAAAAAAAAAATATTTTTTGGTAATTCTCTTGACTTTCTTATCTACTTCCTCATCTACTCCAATTAACATTTTGTGCAGGTTTCTTTGCAAATAAATCGCAGCGCCGCAAAAAGCAAAATAAATTGTGCGTGTTTTTGATTTTTGTGGTTGTTTACATATTAATACGGAAATTAAGGGGCAAAGACCAAATCCAGATTAAGTGGGGAGTTCATTACCCTTCCTAGGCCCCGAAAATCGCAAAACTTGCATCCGCATTTACCCTCATTAATTAAAAAATATCTAGAGATGACTCTAAGGACCGTCGCGCTCAATTAGGACAGAAGAGGGCCGTGGGTAATTCATTGCTTATCCGCGTTTTCTTGTGGTGTCTAAGGCGAGTGTGTCTAAGGCTAGTGGTTTTTAATTAGGCCCACTACTTACGTAGTGGAGTACCTTCCCTCTTACCTGGCACTTATCCGGCCACAGGGGAACAAAGAGGCAGTGGAGGATTTATCCTGCGACTTGTCTTTTGGCAGTTAGGAGCGGTCTAGAGCCAGACCTAGGTGACCACTAGATTCTAGGGTTTTGTGTGTTGCATTTGTTGTGTTGCATCATTTTTTCAAAAATCCGTCCAATTTTTAAAACAAACACCGCATTCATATCATTTCCCCTAATTATAAATTCATGCTGCCACTTGTACTAACCCTTTTTAGTGCAAGATAGGCTGGACACGGGATTCTAGTGCCCGTTAGTCCGCGTTTCCTTGATCGACCCAAAAGTCGGTATTTCTACATTTACCCTTTCTTTTACCCACCACCACACCCACATCGATGGATCCACCTCCATCGAATTTCTTTTCCACTACCCTGCCACCGTCCGTTGGTGCGCAGAATCCACCTCGCATCTCTCTCCAAGAGAGGTGCTATCCTACACGAGGTCCACTTTCCACCTGTCTTTCCATTCCACCAGCCAACGGGGAAAATTTTCAAATAAAACCCCAATACATCAACCTTCTACCAAAATTTCACGGTCTCGAGTCTGAAGACGCATACGTGTTTATCACGAAATTTGAAAATGTATGCGCAATGATGGGTACCTCACAGTTGTCTGTGGATGCTTTGCGTCTTCGTCTTCTCCCATTTACCTTGTGCGATTTAGCCGAGAAGTGGCTATATAACACTACCGCACATTCCATTTCAAATTGGGACGAATTCGTTAAAGCATTCCTTAAGAAATTCTACCCACATCAAAAGACAGCTCAAGTCCGTAGCGAAATCTATCAATTCACCTAGCTTCCAAATGAAACATTTTCAAAATGTCTTGACCGCTTCAAGGATCTGTTAGTCCAATGTCCACATCACGGCATCCCGAGATGGGAACTGTGCCGAATCATTTATGAGGGCATTACTCCTTACACAAGACAGACCCTTGAATCCATGTGTCAAGGCAACTTCATGACTAAAGATGATGGGGAAGCATGGAATTTTTTAGAAGATTTCGCTGAAAAATCTTTACAGTGGGAGGGTGTGAGTCAATCGTCTAGGGATGGCAATGATATTTCCATAGGAGTTAGAGCTGACATTACAGCTATACACAAGAAACTCGAGACTATGGAAAATAAATTTTTAGCTGCCGCCCTAAGTCAAATGTCACTCTCCAAAACTGTATGTGGCTGCTGTTCTGATCCGTCTCACTTGACGGAAGAATGTCCGTTTCAAGGTCATGAGCATACCAATGCCGCATTTCAAAGACCTAGAAACGATCCATCTTCCTCCACATATAATCAGGGTTGGAGGAATCACCCAAATTTTGCTTGGAACCAATCACAATTTCAAAACACGGTTCCAACCCAAAACAATTTCTAAGAGGCCCCTCCACCACAACAGCAGCCACCACTTCAATTGAGTCAGCACCCCTTCCAAGCACAAAACTTTCAAAATCTGGCCAACACTTTTGCACCGTCTAGTTCTTTGCAATTGACCGGTACAGATAATACCTCTGCACTAGCACAAACCTTGGATACTTTCATGAAACAATCCATCCAAGGGACGGCAAGTTTGCAATCTTCCGTCGAGAATGTGATGAAAATCATTATCTCTCAAAATGAGAACATCAAATCAATGGAAGAACAAATTGCACAACTAAAATCCGAAATGAGTGCACGAGAGAAAGGGAAACTTCCAACTCAACCTTTACCCAATCCTGGCTATTCACATCATGTGGATGCACTTACGTTGAGATCTGGAAGAGTGCTTGACCATCACCTTGGGGAAGAGTTTGATGATACTGATAAATCATTCAATAACACCCCGGCTGAGACCTTTCCTAACACACACACTTCTGACCCCAGTTCTTCTACCCCTCTACCTTCTTCTGAGCCTATTCTTCATTTCCCAAAAGGCTCCCACTTCAGTCCACCTCTTTTACCCCTCCACGGACGATCCCCACTTCTATTCTGGGATCGGTTCCACACACACTTCCTTCTCCTATGATGGACCCAACGCTTATTGCTAAAGCACCTTATCCTAATCGGTTAAGGGCTAACACACCGAGTCCACATATGGAGAAGATTATGAACATTTTTAAGCAAGTAAACACCAACATCCCTCTCCTAGATGCCATCCAACAAGTTCCGTCCTATGCGAAAACTCTTAAGAACTTGTGCACTAGGAAGAGGAAGACTCAAGCGCCCAAGAAGATATTCATGGAAAAGACAATAGACACGGCTTTCCCCCAACAATTACCGAGGAAACGTAAGGATCCAGGATATCCTACTATTTCCGTTTCTATTGGGGAAAAACACATTAACCGTGCTCTACTAGACCTTGGCGCTAGTGTTAACTTGCTTCCATACTCAGTCTATGAGCAATTAGGGATCGGAGAGTTGAAGCCAACCAATTGCACTCTCCAGATGGCTGACCGATCAATCACCAAACCTAGGGGTGAACTGGTGGATGTGTTAATAAAAATCGGGGAATTCATATTCCCTGTGGACTTTATTGTAACTGATACACAGCCTGTAGCGAACCCACGGAATCAAATTCCGGTGATTTTAGGTCGCCCCTTTTTGGCCACTTCCAATGCTATTATCAACTGTCGTAATGGTTCTATGACCCTATCTTTCGGGAATAGGTCAATAGAACTGAACATTTACAAGTTGGGAAGTGTACCCTCCGAACCTACTGCTCAGGTATGTTCTGTCTACTTAATGGATGTCAACATCAGCGAATTTAATGATCCTCCTGATATCGATCTTGACTCTTTTCATACGTTATTGTTTGACCCAACTATGTATCATACACATACGGACTCTTCCACCGAGATGTCCGGGTCAACAACTAACACTGATTATGAACTGATCTTAGAGTCTGAAGATCACCCCGCACCTTTTGATGACATTATTCATCGGGGTATAGATGGAACTTTTGAGGAGATCTTCGCTGATGAACTCGCATTTTTGAATGACACGGGTGTTGAGATGAATCATCTCCCAATCAATGAAATTGAACCTCCACCCCTTCTTCTGAACTGTAAAAAGAATGCGAGTAATCCATTACATTCACTGCATCGTCTCTCCAATACGAGACGCACACACATTCTATTCCACCACTTACCTTTTCCCCACTTCTTCTTCCACCAACCGGAGCACTGCATTGATAAAATCTTTGAATGGTTGGTATTAACATTCGGTCTTTGCAAAGCTTGGCATCGACCAATGATTCTTGACCCCCTCATATGATTTTCAAAGATTAACATTGCATAACTCAAGTTTGGGGGGGTACATTATCTGGCTCTTGAAAAGAAAAGTTTTACAAAATTTTGAGCCAAAAATAAGTTTCGGGGAGGGTCTTCACTTAAATATTTTGCCCCCACTAATAAATTCCTCCCAAGCTTACAGGTTTTTCGAGATTTAGCGGATGGCAACAGTGAGGACACTGTTGAAAACAAGTTTGGGGGAGGTTTGTGCTTATTTTCGCATCATTTGCATATCACTTTGCACAAAACATTTTTTTGAAAACCTATAAAAATTTAAAAATTTTCAAAAAGATAAAAATATTTTCTGTACATAAATAAGATAATAAAAGTTTAGATAGTGAAAAATTACATCCATGAGATTAGAAAAATTTAAGAAAACCAAGAAAATTAGAAGTTTTCTTATACGAACTAGTAATAAGTAGTTATGAGCCGTTGTCCCAAGGGTTAGTAAGATGAAGGACGTCACTAATCTGAGGATAAAACTAAGTCTGAAAAATAGTTTCTATTCTGGAAGCCAAACATTTTGAACGTTGCTGCCCTGCTATTCGCACTTACACACGTCTTGAAGCCTGGGATAGTAGAGGATATCTTGAAATGCTCTTGTCTTAAAGCCAAAAGTATGAAGGAAATAAAAAAAATGAAACGAAGAAAATATAAAGTGGTGAGAAAAATGGACACTGGTTTTGTTATCACCAAGGGCAATAAAAAAATATATAGCGAGGGTGCTTCTTCACCTAGTGCCCTAAGGCCAACTGGTGTGGGAGTCACTGCTATGCCTGAGGTGGTGCAAGACGAGGAAAATACACCAAGTAAGCAAGCACATGAGTAATCGGTCGGTTAGTACCTCAAGAAGTATTAACGGTCGCATGAAAGTGTGTGAGCAATCTCATCTAAATATTCATTAATTAGAAAGTACTGAGGCTGATGGGCAAGAGTATGATAGCTTGAATTGAATTCTCCGGGTGTAGGGATGTCTTTACACACACGCAGGGTGATATGATCGACGTTTGGAAGAAAGATAGGAATGAAGAATAAGACGATGTTTTATTGAGGGAGGACGTGATTTCTAACATTTTTTTATGACCATTAAAATAGGGCTCATGACAACCGAAAAGCTAGCTTAGTTGGAAACCCTAATTTTTAAGGCTTTTCTTTCACAATTCTTTTCTTTAAATGTAATATTCATGATCTTTCTTTTATTATTGGATTTTGTGGGTGCAATCCGCTGAAAACCCTCAGGAGACAACACTCCTCCTATTAGGGACACCTAGAGGTTTAAAGGCTTGTTGCACGTGCTCGGTGCAATCGTATTGCCTACGAAAGTGTGCTAGTTAGTTTTTCTCTTTCTTTATTTTCTCCTTCTCTTTTTAATAAAACAGTTCGATCGAGACGATCGAAATTAAGTTTGGGGGTATTTGATCAGTCGAAAATAATGTATTTTTAACACGGCAATTTCCTTAACATTTGCACTCATTTAGAAGTGTTCGGTATTCATATTTCACATATTAGCAAATCGGTCGTTAAATATCAAATTGCATGTGTTAGACTTTTAAACCGACACTTTAAGGGAAATTAACCGCATTTCATGGCATCGCATCATCTCTGTATTTGTGCAACACTTGTCTTGAGTCTGTGCAGGAAAATACGGAAGAAAAGCCAAAGAGCTGATCAAAATTACGCCAACTCAAAAGATGTAGATCTGGTAGCAATGCAGAAGTAATTACAAAATTCAACATATCAAAACAAGGCCCAGATATTATATAGAAAATTACCAGAAAGGATGAAAGCCCAAGGCCCACAAGGAGCCGCGGCAGGAGCCTGCTTGGGCCGCGGATCCGCGGCCATTCCAAAGCTTCAGCTCTCCAATTTTTTAGCAAAACTTTTATCTAAAGGCCCACAGTCATTTCTGATACGTCAAATTTCAGAATTCTCCAGAAGCTACTGCCAGATCAGCAAAGATAATTAAGCAAGGCTAAACATAATTAAGCTCCCAACTAACCTCTTCTAGAAGCTCCCTCCTAACTAATCACATCTAGAAGCTTCTCCTCTAACTAACTTTTGGAGGGAAATTCAAATTTCCTCAACAAACTTTAGGAGGGAAACTTAGAATTTGAAATCCTAGATCTAGGGTTTAGATGTCTATAAATAGGAACCTAGACCTAGGGTTAAGGGGTAATGAATCTTAGTTCTTCATTAGTTCAATAATTTTTAGTCTTCTTCAATTCTTCATCTTCTTCCACAAGTCTAGTGACAAGGCTTGTGCGAAACTCTAACCCTAATTCCACTCCAAATTCAAGATCTTGAGTACAAATCAAGCGAGAATCCTTCAACCTTTTAGGAGCCAAGCCGATCTTCAATCGGGCAAGTGATCCAAGCCGATCCGCGACTCACGGAGACGAGCGAAGCCAAATCGACGATCGAGTTCTTCCTCTTGTAGTTCTTGAGCGAATGTAACGAAATTGTTGATATAAATAAAAGGTGAAATTCTTGAAATCTTGCTTTCTTTAATTCTTGCATCATGATTAGATCTCAATTTGTAATTGTTGTTCTTGTTGTGATGTTTGAGTAAAACTCCGCTCGTCAAGGAGTCGAGACGATCAATAGAATGATGATGTAACAAATCTTGAAACGATTTTTAAGTCCTACGAGTTTTGTAAACCCTAGCAAGTTCAAGAATCGATGACCTAGTTTCGTTGCGATGCTTTCTTGATTGTGATCGCTCGAAATTAGGGATCTACGATCGTTTCTTGAAATTACTAGAGGCTAGAATATGAATGATATCGATGAAAGAACAAGGGATAAGATGAAACCCTAGTTTCACTAGAAATCCCTAATTCTTGTCGATCATCATCGATCTAGTATCAATTCATCAAAGAATAAGAATACGCAATTGTAAGATTACATCACACCTATAGATCCGATCGATTCCTACGAGCCTCATTTCGAATCTTGAGATTTGGTTTGGAAAAATCATCAAACTATCAATTCTTGATTCTATCTTTTTCTTGTTATTAGATCTATATTTTCTAATTCTTGAACTTCAACTTTAAATCATGAATTGTTTTGTTTTGTTTCTTTAAAGTTTCGACTCATCTAATTCAAAAGACGAACTATTACACTGTCCCTGTGGACTATCCGCACTCACTTACAATCTACATCCGACATCGTAGTTGATTGCGGTCAAATAATTCTTTGATTGTGATTCTATTCATTTTCTAAAACGACACACAAAGAAATGATCAATCACATGCCACTTTCTTAGAAAAGAGTTTTCTTATGAAACAGACAAGTGGCATTGAGGTAGAACTGGAAGAGGTTCCAGCGGCACAAACTATAACAGAAGACTTGGTAGAACCAGAGGATTCAGTAGTGCCCGACGAACCCCAGCCTCTCCGCCGATCTAGTATGGTTCCTCGCCAACTTGAGAGATACTACGGTTTTCTCATGGATGGAGGGAGCGAGGATTGCATCATGGATGATGATGACCCAACTAGTTTCGAGCAGGCAATCACGAGTAGGGACTCAGTGAAATGGCTGGATGCAATGCGGTCCGAGATGGAATCCATGCACACCAACAAAGTGTGGACTTTGGAAGTTGCTCCTGAAGGGGTAAAACCCATTGGGAGCAAGTGGATCTTCAAGAAAAAACTTGGTGTAGATGGGAAAGTGGAGACTTTCAAAGCTAGACTTGTTGCAAAGGGTTTTCGTCAAAGACCAGGTGTGGACTATGACGAAACCTTTTCTCCAGTGGCTATGCTTAAATCCATCCGGATCATGCTTTCCATCGCTGCATATCATGACTACGAAATCTGGCAAATGGATGTTAAGACCGCCTTTCTAAATGGTGATTTAGAAGAATGCGTGTACATGACTCATCCAGAGGGCTTCGTAGACAGTGGGAGCAGCGGGAAGGTGTGCAAGCTGCTTAAATCCATTTATGGATTAAAGCAAGCTTCGCGGAGTTGGAACATCTGCTTTGACGTCGTTATCAAAGAGTTTGATTTCGTCAAAAACCCAGATGAACCTTGTATCTACAAGAAGGTAGCAGAGAGTAAGGTTGTCTTCCTCGTATTGTGCGTGGACGACATACTCTTGATAGGAAATGATATTCCTATGCTGCAATCGGTCAAGCTCTTCTTATCACAAAGATTCTCAATGAAAGATCTTGGTGATGCCTCCTGCATATTGGGAATAAGGATCCTGCATATTGGGAATAAGGATCTATAGAGATAGATCCAAACGGATATTGGGATTGTCCCAATCCAGGTACATTGACACCATACTAAAGAGGTTTAGTATGGAAGAATCCAAGCGTGGGAATTTGCCCACGATCTCTGGAGTCACTCTCTCCAAAGAGATGTCTCCCAAGACTGATTTGGAGAGAGCTCGCATGCAAGGGATACCCTATGCTTCGGCAGTAGGCTCTATCATGTACGCGATGCTATGTACCAGACCCGATGTAGCATACTCACTAAGTATAGTGAGCAGGTATCAAGCTGATCCTGGAGAGAGTCACTGGAAAGCTGTGAAGAGCATTCTCAAGTACTTGCGAAGGACTAAAGAGATGCTCTTGGTGTATGGTAACGGAGAACTCCAAGTGGAGTCCTTTACCGATTCGAGCTTCCAGAGTGATAAGGACGACTCTAAGTCGCAGTCGGGATTTTTCTTTACCCTTTACGGAGGGGCGGTTAGCTGGAAGAGTTCCAAGCAGGAAACCGTGGCAGACTCGACGATGGAGGCTGAATACATCGCTGCCAACGATGCTGCCAAAGAGGCTGTCTGGATCAAGAAGTTCATTACTGAACTTGGAGTGGTTCCATCCATTGAGCATCCAATACCTTTGTATTGCGATAACAATGGAGCGGTGGCTTTGGCCAAGGAACCCAGGTCCCATCAGCGATCCAGGCATATTCTGAGGCGGTATCACCTGATCCGGGAGATAGTTGATCGCCGGGAGATCGAGGTCAGGAGAGTTGACACGAAGAACAACACGGCGGATCCACTCACGAAGGCCATTCCCCAGATACAGTTTGAGAGACTCTTCGGGATGCTCGGTATGCGATACTACAGCAGCTGGCCCTAGTGCAAGTGGGAGATTGTTAGTTGTATGTATGCCCTAGAGGCCAGTATTGTACAGATGATGTATATTATATTGGATGCTTGGACATATATAGAGATGACTTTTCTTGCTCGATATGATAGTATGCTATCTGGTTACTCTTTATCTTAACATGTACACTTGTCTCTTTAAACTGTCTTATAGTTACATGTTGGTAAAGCCCTTAGGATGTGTACTTGACTACCTGGACTATGATGTAGATCATACTAGTGGGGACATTGTAGTCCATAATTACATCCTTCAAGGTCCCTAGTCGTGGGTGTATCGAGACGGGGCATCGATATACCAGAGTAGACTAGCATATATGCTTCTCGACCCATGAGATGGGCGATGGATGATCCCATATCCATTGGTGTTTGACATCAGAGATGGTATACGGGTGCTCAGTGGAGACTGGGTACACTGGACGGACTCGCCGAGAACTCCCAGATGGTATTATACCTCACGTCAGATGGCAGTTCTCAGGTGACACTTGTGCAGGTTAGTCTGTAGACCCGAGATCGTCATAGAGTCTTGTGTGATTCCCACTGTGCTTTGATCTCCACCTTACCACGTCCATGAGGGCGTACAAAACGGTGGTCTTTGGGCACAGTCCCGAGTCACATGGAGGCAATGAGCGATAGGAGGGATTTCGTCTCTTCCGGTATTGGAGGTTGATGTTGCGCTGTGCTCGATTGGCCGTAACAGGGAAGTCCCTGGCCAGGGCTGATCAGAGATTTGCTGGTAAGTGTTACCAGTAGTTTCTCGACCCGTTATGAGCCTCACATCGGCATGACTTATCGGTTATTGGGGTCTGACGTTTACCACCCCTAGACTTGATATGCGACATATCAGACGAACAGACCGGACTGTACGGTAAGTGTTACTGGTTGGATTCACAGGAGTGTGAGCGGACTAGCTCGTCGATCTTCTGATCGCTCAATACCCGGATGGCCGTTACGTTTAGCAGACTGCTTGCGGCTTGTGGGTGCTTGATATGATCATCATCTGCTACCGGCGTATTGACGAGTCTTTAGAGTCCTACACAGAGGTTTCCTGGTTCAAGCGAAACGAAATAGGAGCGCATATGAGATGTGTGCGGGACCGAGAATAATGCGTGTATGTGATACCGTATTTCATTCTCGCGATAAATGTTTCGATTGGTTGTATGCGATATAACCTAGTTATCGAATCATTGATTCGATAAATCGATACATTGTATACTAGTCGGTTATGTGCGACATGACCGGATCATTGAATCAAGTGTTGATTTAATAATTTAATGTATAATTGTATATTTGATATACTAATTTGCATTAACTAGTATTGGTTCATTTTAAAAGGATTTTCTCACTTGAAGTGCACATTGTATATATGATATGCTTTTGTGTGCACTTGATTGTATCATGTTTGATGATACATACTTTCTTGGGTTTGTGCAAAGAATTAAACCATGGTTATGATAATGGTTAGGGTTTTGTATTATTCATCTATTTATTTATCCATTCTTTATTTAATTAGATAAAAGAAAAGAAAATGGTTTCTTTTTATCATGAAGCTTGTTGAAGCTTCATGAAGCTTTGACTAAAGAGACCATTTGTCTTCATGCTTAACCCTAACCATTCCCATTTACCATGGTCTATTCTCTACACTTAACCTTAGTTAGTTTATGATAAGTATTGATTTATTTTCATTTTAATTCAACACTTATCATATTCTTTCTTCTTCTTCATCATCTTCTTCTTCAAGAAAAGCTTGATGCCATCAATGGCAACTTGAGTTCTAAAGTGAGAAATCCAATTCTAAAGTGAACCCACCTCCTATTTCTTCACCCTCTACCTCTTGCCAAGTTGTTTTGGGTGTTTTCTTCATAAGTTTCACAGATTTGTGAAGTCGGAGTTTGAACTTGTGATGCCTCGACGTAGATCATCTTCGGTGCGAAGCCGACGACCTAGTCCGCCCATTTCTCCGATCAAGCCGACGATTGAGTCCGGGATTCGAGATGGACAGCGAGAGGACGCCTATGTGGAGCCAAGGAAGTGGATATCCGGATCTACAAAGGTTGTAGCTTCTTATCTTTAGTTAAGTTGTTAACTAGATTCGTAAATCGCCTAAATATCTAGTCAACGATCCGTATTAGGGTTTCTCGGCACCCGTAAAATTTGAAATTGGCATGGTTGATGCCTTGTGAGACCTCTATAGTGTGCCTAGGAACCCTACACATACAACTCCTTTGTATGGAGCAATATGGCGTGAATGTCCATATTCTCGTGCTGCTTTTGATGTGTAGTGTCCATCGATGCAAGCGCGAGGCATTTGGCTGTGGCACAGTCAGCATCCCATGTCTTGCGGACTTCAATATCCGCAACTGAGGATTTTGGGCCTGGGACGGGCGGGGCTGGAGCCGTGAGGACATATGATACCTTATCATATGTCAAGGCAATGTTCAAATTCCTCAGCCAGTCTTTATAATTGGTCCCATTCAGTTTATTTTTATCTAGTAGAAGCTTGAGTCCAGTCATGGGTATCTGCCATTAAGAGAGAGAAAAGAATACACTCAGCGAAAGCTCTTGCATAGATCAGATTGGTTATTATCTTGTCTAATCGATGTTTCCCACTGCTTTTATCGAGTTTTTCTTTCAAATCTTAAAAAGAAAAACTAGCCAGGATTAATTATAGTCTACAACTTCGCTAACCGTTCAGCCAGGCCAGTGTCGGTACTTGAGGGAGGTTCCCCGTGCTTTCGCACGGACCTAATTAGAGTAAACCTCGTTTTCCCAGAGGCGGAGCCTCGTTAACACCTTTCTAGACACCTAATGAGTTAGCTAATTGTAAACTGTAAAACTCTCCTAGGAGCAACTATTGCCCACAGTGGGATCGGGATCCAACCATCACATGGAAGGTATGCAATCTCATTGCAAATTTCAACTATTGAAATTCCCGATGTGGTTTTTACCCCTAGTACTTATGACCTTAACTAAGGTCAACAAATCATAAGTACCAGTCAAGTTCTACCCGTTATTTCTTGATTAATTAGACCCACTCATATGACCCTTAACTATGGTCAACAAAGTCATAAGAATGTCCTAATTAATCTGCATCATATGTAATGTAGGAAGACATCACTTAGCTACCGTACACTACGCCTTAACTATAGTCAACAAACGTAGCACGAATACTAAGTACTCTACTTCCTAAAATGACGGAGGGTTGCGGATGATTTTTAAGAAAATCTTTAACGCTTTGAACTTGATATCGTTGTAGAATCAAATGGTTTTCAAAAGGAGTGGCTTAAGCTCCGCAGTTTTAAAATGTAGCTTTTTCATAAATAGCCGAGTGGTTTTTAAATCCGATTCTACAACATCTTTTTAGGTTTATTTTCTTTACATTAATCACATTAATGTAATCCCATCATTTAAGTCCTTAAGCCAATCATAGAAAAGAAACGAAAATAACACGTACGCTTATGCCATCCGCATTCGCCGCAATGTTCCGTTATACACTGTTAGGTTACTTAACTAACGGCATACCGGGACGGGACTAGCGCGGGTGTAAAACATAAGCAACGTCTACTATATATCATATATATAATATGTCATTCGTCTCAGATATCACAGAACACAGGCAGCAGAAACATAGATATAATGTGGGATATACTAGGACGTCCGTATTTAGTATTTAGCCAGAATAGAAAATACGGATTCTACAGTCACGATGAATAGCCAAGCCCACACCCTGGACCCCTACGAGAGCGGCAAGCGACCCTACCAATTCTGGAGTTTAGGAGACCCGGTATCGACTCCTCGAGATAGTCTCCCACTGAACCCCAGAACCCGGTCACCTGTGCTCCCCTCCTTGGGTCCATCATAATGCGGAAAAGTAAATAATATACAACACTGGTGACACAACCTCAACCCGGAAGTTCCCCAAATAAAAGAATATTACATTACATTTGAATTTACATGAATGAAAATATAAAACTCTCATCTCACATAAACCCCCCCGGCTATTCGATCGCGACAATCCTGCATATCATATCTCAGCAACACATAATATCATATATCATCAACGTAAGTAAGTATGTGTATCCTGATTGTCGTTGATTTATAGCAACGAAACCGGCGATATCGAACATACTACTCTTACGGTCACAGAAAAGAAAGTGTAAAACTACAATATTTGGAATCCACATTCTCTTTAGGCATCATAAATGCGAAATATCACATACTTCGTATTTCATGCCTAAACTATACGAATTCCACATATTGTATCACATTCCAGATAAATAGACAGTATTGAAGTTTTCGAACGAATAATCAAATACCTAAGATCCCCTAAAGCTCAACACTTGAGCGGAGTTCAAAACCGGAGTGTGACACAGTAGTAGCGGTCCAGCCGTAGAAGGGTCAAGCCAACGCCTCACATGTGGCACGCCGTACTGCCCCAAACCTTAAGGTTCAAAGGGCAGTTCAAGACGGTCACATAATCGAGTTAAGGTTTGTTGTCTTCTAGAGGGTCCACTACAAAACTTGCACGTATCTCCAAAATATTTAAACCCCGTGAATAGTGAGCAAATGATACTCGTTCGAACACTTCAATACTTTCTAATTTACCCGGAAAAACAACGAAATGAAAATTCCGATCGAATCGTCGAGTCCAAAACCATCTCCACAATATACAGTACTAGATTCAGATTAAACATACCTAAAAACAATATACAAGCAGTTTTAGGAATTACTATGGAAAAAGGAAGACATGAATCCTCTGTACGGCCGCGGAGCCGCAGCCTAAGCAAGGATTGGCCGCGATTCCGCGGCGGTTTGTACGGATAATGGGTTCGTATTTCATAGTATTTCTTATATTATCCTGCTGTATTTTTTAAGTATTTTTAATTCTGAAAAATGTCAGATTTTAAAAAATATCCAGAGAAGGTCTCGAAACGTCGTATTTTAGTTCGATCGGAGTTTTTACTCCGTAAAAGTGTCGCCTAATGTTCTAGGTCGGCTCTGATACCAATGTTAGGTCAGGCAGCCACCCCATCCAATGGGGTCGCCGTGGCACCAACGGGTCCCTCAGCTGCTACTTTTTACGCATGTCCACTCGCGAGGACTACAACCCGCCGGAACACGTTCCGGTCTCGGGACACCCTGAGGGTAAGAGACTATGCTTCGCCACACTGTCACACAGGGAGAACCCCCCATAGGTCGACATCCAATGCCTAGTAGCTCTGATACCAATGTTAGGTTAACCTAGCACCCTATGTAGAGTTTGGAAGCATCACATGTCACAAAGTTCAAATTTTTATGGTGCTAAGCAAGCATACAAAGGATCGATCCTAGAAAATTAGGGTTTCTAAATATTAAAGGCAACAAAGACTCGGGTTTCGAGAGTACAACCTTTGTAGCTCCCTTCGCTAGACTCTTTGGCCTCTTGGGTGTTGGAGGAAGGTTCCCTTGAAGTCTTCTAGTGTCCACGACGATCCACCCGAAGCTCCTTCGTCCAAGCTATCGACTTCACTTTCCAAGAGAAGAAAAGAATATAACACTCTAAACAAGTGGGCTAGACTTGTGTAGAATGATGTTGTGGTTCTAATTCTCACTTCAAAAACCTTTCTTGATGTGTGTTTTGCTCACTATAAAAAACTAGAGAGCAAAGGAGGAAGAAGATGATGGCTTTTCTTTTAGATGAAGAGAAAAGATTAACTTATGAAAAGAAATGAAAATATATCTATATATATATTTATTTCTTCTCATCTCAAACCATGGTTAGAATATAAAGATATTATTGTATCATAGTGTAAAACACCTAAGGAAAAATAACCAAGGGTTAAATAGTGGGTGAGCATGGTAAGACGAAGAAGAGTGTAGAAACAATCCAATAATCAACCCTTTTTCTTTCCTTTTGTTTTAGTATAAATACAATAATAATCCATATTAAAAACTCATGGTGTGAGTCTTATATTGCCACCATTTTCTTTGTATAAGCAACCATGATAGATGATGTATGTATGTATGTATGTATGCATATCCATATGTGCATGAAACTAAAAGAAAGAAAGCATACATGCATGCATACATCCATCATGTACAAGAAAAGATTTCAAGTGAGAAAACTAATGGTTAAATGATAAATCAACACTTGATTTATCAATCCGGCCATATCACATATGACCCCACCAAAAGAAAGCCGCCCGATCAATATACGTTATCCTATATTCGCATTTTAGTCGGGTCCATGCGCATATCGCATACGCACACCACAACGTTTCGCCTGGACTAGGTAACTCCTTTGTGGGACTCTAAGACTCGTCAATACGCCGGCAGTGGGTGATGATCATATCAAGCACCCCCAAGTCGGAAGCGGTCAGCTAAACGTAACGGCCACCCGGGTATTGAGCGATCAGAAGAAAACAAGCGAACCTGCTATAACTCCCGTCGAGCCAACCGGCAACACTACCGTACAGTCCGGTCTCTTCGTCAGATATGATGCATATCGAGACTAGGGATGGTCATGTCGACCCCAATACCTCAATAAGTCGTGCCGGTGAATGGTCTATAACAGATCGAGAAACTACTGATAACACTTATCAGCAAATCTCAGCAGCCCTGGCCAGGGACTTACTGATATAACCAGTCGGGCACAGCACAGCATCAACTCCCAATACCGGGAGAGACGAAACCCCTCCTATCGCTCATCGCCTTCGTGTGTCTCGGGACTGTACCCAACGGCCACCTGTTTGCACGACTCAGTAGAGCCGTGGTAGGGTGGCAATCAAAGTACAGTGGGAGAACACACAAGACTCTATGACGATCTCGGGTCTACAGACTAACCTGTACCGGTGTCACCTGAGAACTGCTATCCGACGATAGATATAATTCCATATAGGAGTTCTCGGTGAGTCCGTCCAGTGTACCCAGTCACCACTGAGCACCCGTATATGATCTTGATGTCAAACATCGATGAATGTAGGAACATTCATCGCCCATCGTATGGGTCTAGTATCATATACGCTAGTCTACTCTGGTATATCAATGCCCCGTCTCGATATACCTACGACTAGGGACTTTCCAGGATATGCTTATAGACTACAGATGTCCCACTAGTATGATCTCCATCATAATCAGAGTAGTCAAGCCAATATCCTCAGGGCTTTATCAGCATGTATGAATGAATAAAAGCATGATCAAATCAACATGTCAGATAAAGAAGAACCAGATAGCATACTATCATATCGAGCAAGAATGTATACTGAATATATATACATGTACAAATACATCCACTATCATATAATGGCCTCTAGGGCATACATATATCCAACATTAACCATCTCCCTGATCAGGTGGTACTGTCTCAAGATATGTTTGGTTCTTTGATGGGACCTGGGTTCCTTCCCTAAAGTTATAGCTCCGTATGTTGTCACAATACTAAAGTATTGGACCAAAAAATGGAAGGAACCTCCTGAAGTTCAATTACGAACTTCTATATCCAGACTGGCTCTTTTGCGGCGTCTCATACAGCGAACTACTCCGTTTCCATCGTCGAGTCTGCAACGGTGTTCTGCTTGGAGCTCTTCCAACAGACCGCCCCTCTACTGAGGGTAAAGCCATAACCTGATATGGGCTTGGAGTCATTCTTATCACTCTGGAAGCTGGAGTTAGAAAAGGCCTCGATCTGGAGGTCCTTTTCTGCCATACACCAAGAACATCTCCTTAGTCCTTCTCAGGTACATGAGAATGTTCTTTACTGCTTCCCAGTGCTTCTCCCCTGGGTTTGACTGATACCGATTTACCATGCTCAGTGCATAAGCTACATCTGGTCCGGTACACAATATCTTATACATTATAGAGCCTATCGCTGAAGCGTAGGGTATAATCGACATGCGAGCCCTTTCCAAATCAGTCTTGGAAGACATCTCTTTAGAGAAGGTGATTCCATGACAAGTCGGTAGACTACCGCGCTTAGAATGTTCCATACTAATTTTTTCCAGTATGGTGTTGTTTTACCTTGACTGTGAAAGTCCCACTATCCTTTTTGATCTATCACGATAGATCTGGATCTCCAGAATGTAGTTGGTATCACCCAGGTTTTTCATGGAGAACCTCTGTGACAAGAATCCTTTGACTGATTGTAACATAGGAATATCATTTCCTATCAAGAGAATGTCATCCACGCACTCAACGAGGAATTCCACAGTTCTTACTACAATCTTACTATAAATGCATGGTTCATCTGGATTTTTGATAAAGTCGTATTCTTTGACTGTTTCAATAAAAACATATGTTCCAACTCCGCGATGCCTGCTTTAGTCCATAAATGGACTTAAGCAACTTGCACATTGTCCCGCTGCTCCCACTTTGATTGAAACCCTCTGGCTGATCCATATAGACGCACTCTTCCAAATTACCATTTAGAAAAGCCGTCTCTACGTCCATCTGCCGGATCTCAAAATCTTGAAAGACAGCAATGGCAAGAAGGATCCAAAATGGATTTGAGCATAGACACTGGAGAAAAAGTTTCGTCATAGTCCAAACCAGGTCTTTGACGAAAACCCTTTGCAACAAGTCTAGCCTTATTGGTTTCAACCTGTCCATCTACACCAATCTTCTTTCTGAAGATCCATTTGCAGCCTACGGGTTTTACACCTTCAGGAGCAATGTCCAAAGTCCATACTTTGTTGGTGTACATGGACTCCATCTCGGTCCGTATTGCATCCAGCCATTTTACCGAGTCACCGCTTTGAATGGCTTGCTGGAAGCTAGTAGGGTCATCATTGTCAATGATTCAATCCTCTCGATCCCCGTCTATGAGAAAACCGTAGTATCTCTCAGGCGGATGAAACAGCCTACTACTCCTGCGGAGAGGTGCGGGAATGTCCTGTTCTCTTGAAACCTCTGGTTCCATCAAGCTTTCAGTAATAGCTTGTGGTTCTGGAATTTCTTCAAGTTCTATTACGCTCCCATTTATTTCTTTTTCTAAAAGCTGATGTTCCAGAAAGTGGGCATGACGAGAAACAAAAACCTTTTGTTCCTCTGCGTTATAGAAAAGATACCCCCAGGAGTTCTTTGGGTATCCCATAAACATACACAGTACAGATCATGCCTCGAGTTTGTCCGCATGCTGCTTTTTAACAAAAGCTGGACATCCCCATATCTTGAGATACTGAAGATAGGGTTTCTTCCCACTCAACATCTGATATGGTGTGGTAGACACAGTCTTGGTAGGAATCTTGTTCAAAAGATATGCAGCTGATTTTAGTGCATAGCCCCAGAATGATCGCGGTAACTCAGCATTACTCATCATGGAATGCAACATATCCAATAAGGTTCGGTTCCGTCTCTCCGATACACCGTTGTGTTGTGGTGTGTATGGAGGAGTAAGCTGAGACGAATTCCTTTCTCTTTTAGGTAATCCAGGAACTCGGCACTCAGGTATTCACCACCTCGATCAGATCTCAATGTCTTGATACTTTTGCCGGTTTGTTTCTCCACTTCATTCTTATATTCTCGGAATTTCTCAAAAGCCTCGGATTTATGTTTCATCAAGAAGACATGTCCATACCTAGAGAAATCATCCGTAAAAGTAATGAAATAGGAATAACCACTTCACGCATGTATAGACATTGGACTGCATACATCGCTGTGTATGTGTCCTAAGAGCTCGCTCGCTCTTACTCCGTGTCCAGTGAACGGAGTCTTTGTCATCTTTCCCATGAGACAAGATTGACAAGTAGCATAAGACTGATATTCGAACGGATCCAAATATCCCTCTATATGTAACTTCGTCAACCATGTTTCATTGATGTGACCCAGTCTACAATGCCATAAGAAAGCCTGATTTGTTTCCGGAGACTTTCTTTTAAGTGTGTTTTGGACACTGAAAACCTGAGCTTGATTTAATACGTATATACCGTTATCTAATGTACCTGACCCAATCAAAGCTTGATTTAGGTGGATGTGGACGACATCACTTACAAATGTAAAATCATATCCTTCTTTAGAAAGTAGGGATACAGATATGATATTGCAAGCTAAACTAGGTACATACAAACAGTTACGTAGAATCAATATCTGCCCACTTGACAATCCTAGATGATATTCCCCTACGGATTCAGCTTCCACGCTCATTCCGTTCGCAACTCTGAGAGTCATATCACCTACCCTGATAACTCTACGGTTTCTCAAAGCCTGTAATGAATTACAGATATGAGATCCTGATCTGGTATTTAGTACCCAGGAAGTAGAGTTAATTGACATGCAGTTTTCGATAACAAACACACCCGAAGTCGAAGCCACAACATACTTTGGATCCTAGATCCTGGCTTTCCAAGCCCTGCAATCCCTCTGTCAATGCCCTTTCCCATAACAATAGGAACATCCTTTCTTCCATACTGTTAACCCTGAAACATTTACCCTTCCCTGTCCTTCTACCTTACTGACACCGCATATCAGCTTTGTGGAGGTCTTCTTCTTCTCACCCTTGGCTTCCGCCTTGGATCCAGAAGAGGAAGATTCTCCAATAAGCAGAGTGGGTGTCACCCTGGTTTCCTTAAGGGTGCCCTCAACTGGAAGTATAACTTTCTTCCTTTGGGCGTAAGTAGGAGGTAGGGACTGTAGAATCAAGTCGGCATATGACCCATTTCTCAACGTGGTCTCCAGGTTCGTGAGCTCATCAATATAGCTAGTCATCGTAAGGACGTTGTCCCATACAGATGACCCGACAGCCAACCTCTCTTGAACCAATTCCTTCGAGGTCTTATATCTTGCGATATGAGATTGCTCTCCATATAAAACTTTGTTATGAAGGAAGATAGAAACTAAGTCCATCTTCTCGTGCTGCCTCTGGTATACACCATTAACTGAGGCCAGCATGAGACACTTGGCATTCGCACAGTCTTTTTTCTTTGTCTTACGGATATCCTTATCTGCGACGGTGAAAAGTGGACCTGGGACGGCGGGGGCTTGAGTAGTAATGAGGTGGTCCAACTTTTCATAGGTAGTGGATATCTGGACAAACTTTTGCCAGTCAAAATAGTATAACTCAGTCATTTTATTCTCTATTTGTAACCTAATCTGGTCACATGGTTGCTGTAATTAGGAGAGAGAGAAGAATACACTTAGCATGATGCTCTTGCAAGTTTAGATTAGTTTTTAATTTATCTAATCAGGATGGCTCTCACTGTTTCTCGAATCCTTCCTCAAACCATAAAAGAAGAATTAGTCAAGATTGATCTTACCGTACAATACTTGCTTAACCGTTCAGCCAGGTCAGTATCGGTATTTCGAGGGTGGTTTTACGATGCTTTCGTGTTTTTTAATTAAATAACCTCTTTTTCCTGGGGGCGTAGCCCCGCTAACACCTCTCTAGACACCTACTTTGTTTATTGCATTGATCATTAAGTGAAGAATCTCCCGAGGAGTAGCAGATACTCATCGTAGGATCGGGACCCAAATATCATTATGTGATAATGCTGAAGGTATCCTACCAACATTATCAAACTCTAAATGGTATGCAGCACTAGCAAGTTTCAGTTTCTTTAAAAACTCCCGATGTGACCCCATGCTCTTATGACCTTGACAAAGGCTAACATATCATAAGTCACATGTCAAGTTCTACCTGTCATTGTCCAGGTTAATTTGAACCCATCCACACATACCATTGACGAAGGCCAAAATAGCAGTATGACTGTCCCAAACCAACATATCTATCTATACTATAGATGAATATCCAGCAGCTACCAATCACTATGCCTTGACGAAGGCCAACATACATAGCTTGAATACTACTGACTATTCATATGAAATGACGGAGGGCTACGAATGGTTTTGGCGAAACCGTGAATGTAGTGAACTTGATATAATCGAAGGAATCTGATAGCTTTTAAAAGGAGTGGTTTAAGCTCCGCATTTTAAAAGTTTTACTGTTTTGAAAAACCGAGTGGTTTTAAAACTTTGTTCCAACGATTCAGCTTTAACTTGTTTGCTTTGCATTAATGTAATGCAGTCCCATCATAAATCTATCATTGCAGAAAAAAACGAAAATACCACATATGCTTATGCCATCCGCATTCGCCACTGGGCCCCGTCATCACTCGTTAGGTTACTTAACTAACGACAGAGTGGGGGCTGGGCTAGCGCGGATGCAAAACATAAGCAACGCCTACTAGATATCATATATAGATATGTACATTCGTCTGACGCAATAATATGCATTCCAGATCACAGATGAACACATTGGATATATTAGGAAGTCCGCGTTTCGTTTGAGCCTGCAACAAAAGACGGTTTCCACGGTCGTGATGAATATCCAAACCCCAACCTAGACCCCTATGGATGTGGCAAATTACCCGCCAAATACCCGAAGTGAAGAAACCTCCCTCAACCAAGTGAGTATGTCACTTGGCACTTCAAAGTACCCGGTAGTCTATGCACCCCACCTTGGGTCTATCCTAGGAGCAATAAACAGTAAATGAAATAATACAACGGTGGCTATAATCTCAACTCGGATGTGCCCCATGAAATAATATTACAACAAATTACAATTTACATCGAATGAAAGATAAAAACCCCCATCTCACATCCTCGTCTATTCATCCACGACAATCCAACAAGTTCATATACACAATCCAATATCACAGAACACAGATATGTGCAACCCCCACTAATCGACGTATAGCGATTAGCAGACGTTCAACACATATAACAACACAGATGAAACTCGATTAGCAAATAACTTAGAATTTCGATCGAAAACTATTTTCCGTGTCTACCCCAAATGCAAACCAGCACTCAAAATATTCTGGGTAGATACCAAATATGCAAGAAGACAGAACACCAAAAATAAGTCAATACTGTGGAAAAACGAGCTAACTCGGTGTCGACTAGGTCGCGGATCCGCGGGGAATCGCATAGATTCGCCGCACTTCCGCGGTGGTCTAACCGAGTTAGAGACTCGTTTTTCTCCAGTGTTCTTATAATTCCCTGCAGTGAATTTTCATACCTCTGAAATAATTTTTTCGACAGTTTTAAAATCGACAGAAACTGCAGGGATTCGGAGTTTTGTTTTCATGTTTTTCCGACGATCGAAGTTATAATAAGTTGCTAACAAGCTAGTAATGGTTTAATAGGCTCTGATACTACTGTAATTCCATGTCATGCACCCCACGGTTCATGGGGAGGTGGAATATGTGAAAAATGATCATCAAAGCATCGCAACACGGATTCGAGCTCACGGATCGTGACTAAACCATAACTAGCAAACAACAAGAGCTTTAACTACTCGGATTCGAAGTTATACCACACGGTACAAGTCCTTTGGGTCTTCATCGTTGTCCTCCTCATCATCGTAGGCTCCAAGGATTGTAACGGATCGCGGCTACCTCGACGGCCTCCTCGAGTCAAAGACGATCCACCTGAGAGTCTATAGTCCGAGCTTCTATCTCGAATCTGAGATAACTACGTCTTCTAGTTTGCCAAACTAGAAGTCCTATAGAGTGTATAGTATGAAGATGGAGTGCTTTGTCTCTTTTAAACCCTAGGATTCTCAACGCATAAGAGCTATTAGGGTTTTGAGGAAGAAGACGATGAAGAATTGAGAGAATGAGAGTGTTTGTGATCATCTTAATGAATAATCACTCATAATTGAATAATATGAAGCATACAAATATCTACCAAAAAAATCTAGTAAATATCTTAGCATGCTTCATTTAATTCAAGTAGTGAATCATCTCATGAGTCATGGTTCATTTAATGTAAACATACACCTCATTTCCTCCACCTCATTTAAGATTTAATCAAATGATAAAAACCTTAATGAGCCATCTCCTTCTAGAAGCTTTCCCGACAAATTACGAGAATGCCCCTCAACTGTATATACATACCCGTATCTGTATTCCGAAGAATACGAATACAAAGAGATGAAATAAATCCATCAGTATAATACTAGGATCCGTCTTAAACCAAAGCCCATTAGTATTATCCGCCCGATCATCGTACGTGCACAAGTGCACGTAAGTGATCGAAGCCCTGCTGTAAAACCATACGGCCTCTACACCTTTTGTCCAATGCAAGGAAACCCTCTGTGTGGGACTTTAAAGACTAGACACTATGCTGGCAGTGGGTTTAACCACAGGCCGCAAGCGATACTAGCAGTACGTAACGGTCCCCAGGTAGATGTCGATAAGAAGGCCGATGAGCTAACTCATCCAAACTCCTACTGAGCCTGAATGTGACAATCTCCATACAGTCCGGTCTTTTCGTCTAAGAGTATCGCATATCGGGCCTAGGGGGATGGTAAACGTCAGACCCCTAAAAGCGGTATAAGTCGTGTCAGAGAGTAGCCCAGAACACCCTGAGAAACTACTGGAACACCTACCAGTAAATCTCACTTGCCGTGACCATGGACTTTGTGTAATGGCTCTCCAACACAGCTCGATATCAACCCCCAATACCGGAAGAGACGAATCCTATCTAACCGCCACTGCCTCCAAGTGCTTCGGGACTGCACCCAACTACTACCTGTTTGTATGACTCCTTTAAGCCGTGGTAGGGTAGTGATCAAAGTACAGTAGGAACACACTCGAGGCGAAATAGCAGTGTCAAGTCGACGGATTAAGCTGTACTCATGTCACTTAGGAACTTCTTCCTGACGACAGGTATAATAACCATCAGCAGTTCCCGATGAGTCCTGTCCAGTGTACTCGTAAACTAACGAGCACCTGCATACTATCTCCAGTGCTACGTACTAATGGCTGTGGGACAGACCATCTCCCCTGCTGGGATGAGAAGCGTATACACTTGTCTGTTAGTAGTATGTATGCCCTAGAGGCCAGTATTGTACAGATGATGTATATTATATTGGATGCTTGGACATATATAGAGATGAATTTCTTGCTCGATATGATAGTATGCTATCTGGTTGCTCTTTATCTTAACATGTATACTAGTCTTTTTAAACTGTCTCATAGTTACATGTTGCCAAAGCCCTTAGGATGTGTACTTGACTACCTGGACTATGTGCAGATCATACTAGTGGGGACATGGTAGTCCATAAGTACATCCTTCAAAGTCCCTAGTCGTGGGTGTATCGAGACGGTGGCATCGATATACCAGTGTAGACTAGCGTATACGCTTCTCGACCCATGAGATGGGGCGATGGATGATCCCATATCCATTGGTGTTTGACATCAGAGATGATATACGGGTGCTCAGTGGAGACTGGGTACACTGGACGGACTCGCCGAGAACTCCCAGATGGTATTATTGCTCACGTCAGGTGGCAGTTCTCAGGTGACACTTGTACAGGTTAGTCTGTAGACCCGAGATCGTCATAGAGTCTTGTGTGATTCCCACTGTGCTTTGATCTCACCTTACCACGTCCATGAGGGCGTGCAAAACGGTGGTTTTTGGGTACAGTCCCGAGTCACATGGAGGCAATGAGCGATAGGAGGGGTTTCGTCTCTCCCGTATTGGGGGTTGATGTTCGCGCTGTGCTCGATTGGCCGTAACAGGGAAGTCCCTGGCCAGGGCTGATTCAGAGATTTGCTGGTAAGTGTTACCAGTAGTTTCTCGACCCGTCATGAGCCCTCACATCGGCACGACTTATCGGTTATTGGGGTCTGACGTTTACCACCCCTAGACTAGATATGCGACATATCAGACGAGGAGACCGGACTGTACGGGAAGTGTTGCCGGTTGGCTCGACGGGAGTTGTAGCAGGTTCGCTTGTTCTCTTCTGATCGCTCAATACCCGGGTGGCCGTTACGTTTAGCTGACCGCTTGCGGCTTGGGGGTGCTTGATATGATCATCACCCACTGCCGGCATATTGACGAGTCTCAGAGTCCCACAATGAAGTTTCCTAGTCCAGGCGAAACGTTGTGGTGCGCGTATGCGATATGCGCAATGGACCCGATTAAAATGCGCGTATGGGATACCGCATATTGGGTCGGGTGACTTGCTTTTGGTAGGGATCATATGTGATATGTCCGGATTGATAAATCAAGTGTTGATTTATCATTTAACCATTAGCTTCTCACTTGAAATCCTTTCTTGAGTATGATGGATGTATGCATGCATGTATAGTTTCTTTGTTGATTCATGCACATATGGATGTACATATTCACATACATACATACATACATACATCCTTCATGGTTTTATATACATGAAAATGGTGGCAATATAAGACTCACACCATGATTTTAATTATGGATTAAATTGCATTTGATTTAAAAGAAAAAGGAAAAAGCAAAATGGTCATTATTGATTTGTTTCTACACTCTTCTCTTGACCTAACCATTCTCACCCACCTTTTGACCATGGGTTGCTTTTCCTTTTGTGTTTTTAACTCAAGTTCAATTATATCCTAACCATGGTTTGATATGAGAAGAGAAAAATATATATTGATATATTTTCCTTTTTTCTTGTGTGGGTTATTCTTATCTTCTTCTCAAAAGCCATCATCTTTTTCAACCTCTCTATTTTTGCTCTCTAGATTTTTGTAGGGAGAAATATAATCATCAAGTTAGGATTTTGAAGTGAGAAAGAGAACCACAACACCATTCTACACAAGTCTAGCCCACTTGTTTAGAGTGTTGGCTTCATTTCGTTCATTTGTTCGGATAAAGTTGAAAGCTTGGACAAAGCGGACTCCGGATGGATCATCGGTGACCGAGAGGCGTTCAAGCGGAGTTCTTTCAAACCCCAAGTAGCCGAGGAGTCTAGCGTAGGGAGCTACAAAGGTTGTACTCTCTAAACCCTAGTTTTCCTTTCATATGATGATATGAAAAATTTGAAACCCTAATTTTTCTAGGATAGATCCTTTGTAAGTTTACTTAGCACCATAAAAATTCATTCTTTGGTTCATGTGATGCTGCCAAACCCTTCATGAGGTGCTAGGTAGACCTTTCATTGGTATCAGAGCTAACCTAGAACATTAGGCGACCTTTTTACGAAGTTAAAAGTCCGATCGAACCGAAATATGTCATTTTAGAGTGCTCTCTGGAAATTTTTTAAAATTTGACATTTTTCAGAATTAAAAATATGTAAAAAATAAAGCAGGCAAATCTAAGAATTACTGTAAAATTCGATGAAGTGAACTGTTCATATTGCCACGGAAACGCGGCCTAAGCTTGCTTAGGCCGCGGTTCCGCGGCCATTTACATCCATAAATGGATAATTTTTATACAGTAATTCTTTATTATACTTGTATATTTTTTAGGGTATTTTTAATCTGAATTTTGTGCTGTTTGTTCTAGAGTTGGTTTTGGACTCGTCGATTCGATCGGAATTTTCATTTCGTGGCTTTTCCGGGTAAATTAGAAAGTAGTGAAGTGTTTGAACGAGTATCATTTGCTCACTTTTCTCGGGGTTTAAAAGCTTTCGGAAATACGTGCAAGTTTGTTTGTGGTGGACCCTCTAGAAGACAACAAACCTTAACTCGATTATGTGACCGTCTTGAACTGCCCTTTGAACCTTAGGGTTTGGGGCAGTACGGCGTGCCACATGTGAGGCGTTGGCTTGACCCTTCTACGGCTGGACCGCTGCCACTGTGTCACACTCCGGGTTTTTGAACTCCGCTCAAGTGTTGAGCTTTAGTGAATCTTGGGTATTTGATCGTTCGTTCGAAAACTTTAATACTGTCTAATTATCTGGAATGTGATGCAATGTGTGGAATTCATATTATAGGACATGAAATACGAGGTATGTGATACTTCGCATTTACGATGTCTAAAGAGAATGTGGATTCCATAAATTGCAGTTTTACACTTTCTTTTCTGTGACCGTAAGTGTTGTATGTCAATATCGCCGGTTTCGTTGCTATACGTCAACGACAATTGGGGTAGGCATACATACTTACGTTGATGATATGTGATATTATGTGTTGCTGAGATATGATGTGCATGATTGTTGTGATAGAATAGCCGGGGTTTTTTTTATGTGAGATGAGAGTTTTATATTTTCATTTATGTAAATTCAAATGTAATGTAATATTCTTTTATTTGGGGCACTTCCGGGTTGAGGTTGTGTCACATGTGTTGTATATTATTTACTTTTCCGCATTAGGATGGACACAAGGAGGGGAGCACAGGTGACCAGGTTCTGGGGTTCAGTGGGAGGCCATCTCGAGGAGTCGAGACCGGGTCTCCTAAACTCCAGAATTGGTAGGGTCGCTTGCCGCTCTCGTAGGGGTCCAGGGTGTAGGCTTGGCTATTCATCGCGACTGTGGAATCCGTATTTTCTATTTTGGCTAAATACTAAATACGGACGTCCTAGTATATCCCACATTATATCCATGTTTCTGCTGCGATATCTGTGATGTGATCATTAGATATATTCTGTGATAGATACAGTATATAGTATATATGATATATTATATAGACGTTACTTATGTTTTGCACCCGCACTAGCCCTGCCCTGCTCTGTCGTTAGTTACCTAACCTAACGGTGCACGAGGGGACATCGAGGTAAATGCGAATGGCATAAGTGTACGTCGTATTTATCTGTGATGTTTAGGTAACTTAAATGATGGGACTTCATTAATGTGATTAATGAAAGAAAAGAAACCTAAAAGATATTGTAGAATCAAATTTTAAATAAAACAGGTAGCTACAGTTCTTGCTTTGCACAGCGGTATATGTGATATATCCTACACCTTATTCGATGAGGAAAGGACCGAGATCCCTTCACCGGGAGTGACTCCTTTAGCAATAACTGGCAGATGCTACAACACTCGGTTTGGTTTTGATTACTTTTGGAGTTTTGCTTTGCACAGTGATATATATGATATATCCCGCACCTTATTCGATGAGGAAAGAGCCGAGATCCCTTCACCGGGAGTGACCTCTTTAGCAAAACTAATAAAAGGCTCAAAATCACTCCATTTCAAAACTTCACTTGATTCTACAACGATATCAAGTTCATTACGCTCATGGTTTTCAGAAAAACCTGCGTAGCCCTCCGTCAATTCAGATATGTAATATTTAGTATTCGTGCTACGGTTGTTTGGCATGCGTCAAGGCGTAGTGTACGGTAGCTGATTATTACTTATCTGTAGCATGAGATGCGATTGGATTAAGGTATTCGTACGGCGTTGTTTGGCATGCGTCAAGGGTCGTACGGGTGGGTTTAATTCAATCACGAATTGTACGGGTTGAACTTGACTAGCGGACTATGGGTTGTTTGGCATGCGTCAAGGTCATAGCACGCTATGGGCAAAATATTATCGGGAATTTCAAGTGTTGAGATTTGCAATGAGATTGCATACCTTCTATGAGATAGTTGGATCCCGATACCCACTGTGAGTAAGAGTTACTCCTGGGAGAGTTTTACACATTACAATTAGCCTATCAAGTAGGTGTCTAGAAAGGTGTCAACGGGGCTACGCCTCTGGGAAAACGAGGTTTACTTTAATTAGGTCTGTGCGAAAGCACGGGGAACCTTCCTCAAAGTACCGACACTGGCCTGGCTGAAAGATTGGCGAAGTTGTAAGGTGTAATTAATCCCGGCTAGTCTTTCCTTTTAGGGTTTGAAGGAAGATTTGATAAAAACCAGTGGGAGCCATCCTGATTAGATAAGATAATAACCAATCTGATCTTGCACGAGCATACGCTAAAGTGTTTTCTTCTCTCTCTCTCCAGGAAGCGACCATGTCATGCCCTAATCAAGATAATAATATGGATGTATTGACCGAACCCGCATGTTATACTGTGCAGGGGAACGTTGGACCCGTTCTATCTTATAAGTGTTATAAGACTGAACAGGAAACAGGAGAATGTCTGGATTCTCACGCCACCCAAACGGAGGACATGCATGTTGATGCACCTTCTTCGGGTGTGTTTGTCATTGAGAACTGTTTTTCAGTTCACCCTACGTCCTGGGTATTAGATACCGGATCAGGATCCCACGTATGTAAACAATTACATGGGCTACGGAAAGGTAGAGAACTGGGAAAGGGTGATCATTCCGTTCAAGTAGGGAATGGTGCAAGTGTTGAAGCCAAAGCAGTTGGCGAATATCACCTTGTATTACCAAGTCGTAATACTCTGGTTCTGAATGAGTGCTATTATATACCGAACATGATGTGCAACATTATATCAGTTTCTTTACTGAGTAAAGAAGGATATAATTTTGTAGTACAGGATAATGTTATGAACATCTTCCTAGATCAAAAGTTGATTGCATCAGGCTCGTTACATAATGGCATATTCATTCTCAATCAAAATACAGTCCTCAATTTACAAAACACATACAAAAGGAAGAGTTCAGAACTGAATGAATCCTTCTTGTGGCATTGTAGACTAGGTCACATAAATGCGACACGACTAGCTAAGTTGCATAAAGATGGATATTTGAATCCGTTTGAATTTTCATCTTATGACACTTGCCAGTCATGTCTCAAAGGTAAAATGACCAAAACTCCGTTTACGGGACACGGAGAAAGAATTACGGAACTCTTAGGGCTGATACATAGTGATGTATGTGGTCCCATGTCTACACATACCAGGAACGGTTCTTCCTACTTCATTACATTCACTGACGATCTCTCTAGATACGGACATGTGTTCCTGATAAAACACAAGTCTGAAGCTTTTGAGAAATTCAGAGAATATAAGCACGAAGTAGAGAACCAAACGGGCAAAAGTATTAAGATCCTTCGATCTGATCGAGGAGGAGAATACTTGAGCAATGATTTTCTGGATTATCTAAAAGAGAATGGGATTCTCTCTCAGCTCACTCCTCCTTATACACCACAGCACAACGGTGTATCAGAATGGAGAAACCGCACCCTATTAGATATGGTGCGCTCAATGATGAGTACAGCTGAGTTACCTATTTCCTTCTGGGGATATGCGCTTGAGACAGCCATGGACCTATTGAATAGAGTTCCTACCAAATCAGTGCCTACCACTCCAAATGAGATATGGAAAGGGCAGAGACCACATCTTAATTACATTAAGATATGGGGTTGTCCAGCCTATGTCAAAAGACAAAATCCGGACAAACTCGAGGCAAGATCAGTCTTATGTAAGTTTATAGGATATCCCAAAAATTTACAAGGGTATATCTTCTACCACCCGAGGAACAAAAGGTGTTTGTTTCTCGACATGCCACTTTCTTAGAAAAAGGTTTTCTTATGAAACAGACAAGTGGCATTGAGGTAGAACTGAAAGAGGTTCCAGCAACACAAACTATAACAGAAGACTTGGTAGAATCAGAGGATTCAGTAGTACCTGACGAACCCCAGCCGCTCCGCCGATCTAGCAGGGTTTCTCATCCGCCTGAGAGATACTACGGTTTTCTCATTGATGGTGGAAGCGAGGATTGCATCATGGAAGATGATGACCCAACTAGCTTCGAGCAGGCCATCACGAGTAAGGACTCAGTAAAATAGCTGGATGCAATGTGGTCTGAGATGGAATCCATGTACACCAACAAAGTATGGACTTTGGAAGTTGCTCCTGAAGGGGTAAAACCCATTGGGAGCAAGTGGATCTTCAAGAAAAAACTTGGTGTAGATGGGAAAGTGGAGACTTTCAAAGCTAGACTTGTTGCAAAGGGTTTTCGTCAAAGACCAGGTGTGGACTATGACGAAACTTTTTCTCCAGTGGCTATGCTTAAATCCATCCGGATCATGCTTGCCATCGCTGCATATCATGATTACGAAATCTGGCAAATGGATGTTAAGACCGCCTTTCTAAATGGTGATTTAGAAGAGTGCGTGTACATGACTCAGCCAGAGGGCTTCATAGATAGTGGGAGCAGCGGGAAGGTGTGCAAGCTGCTTAAATCCATTTATGGATTAAAGCAAGCGTCGCGGAGTTGGAACATCTGCTTTGACGTCGTTATCAAAGAGTTTGATTTCGTCAAAAATATAGATGAACCTTGTATCTACAAGAAGGTGGCAGAGAGTAAGGTTGTCTTCCTCGTATTGTACGTGGACGACATACTCTTGATAGGAAATGACATTCCTATGCTGCAATCGGTCAAGCTCTTCTTGTCACAAAGATTCTCGATGAAAGATCTTGGTGATGCCTCCTGCATATTGGGAATTAGGATCTTTAGAGATAGATCCAAATGGATATTAGGATTGTCCCAATCCAGGTACATTGACACCATAATAAAGAGGTTTAGTATGGAAGAATCCAAGCGTGGGAACTTACCCACGATCTCTGGAGTCACTCTCTCTAAAAAGATGTCTCCCAAGACTGATTTGGAGAGAGCTCGCATGCAAGGGATACCCTATGCTTCGGTTGTAGGCTCTATCATGTACGCGATGCTGTGTACCAGACCCGATGTAGCATACTCACTAAGTGTAGTGAGCAGGTATCAAGCTGATCCTGGAGAGAGTCACTGGACAGCTGTGAAGAGCATTCTCAAGTACTTACGAAGGACTAAAGAGATGCTCTTGGTGTATGGTAATGGAGAACTCCAAGTGGAGTCCTTTACCGATTCGAGCTTCCAGAGTGATAAGGACGACTCTAAGTCGCAGTCGGGTTTGTCTTTACCCTTTACGGAGGGGAGGTTATCTGGAAGAGTTCCAAGCAAGAAACCGTGGCAGACTCGACGATGGAGGCTGAATACATCGCTGCCAACGATGCTGCCAAAGAGGCTGTCTGGATCAAGAAGTTCATTACTGAACTTGGAGTGGTTCCATCCATTGAGCATCTAATACCTTTGTATTGCGATAACAATGGAGCGGTGGCTTTGGCCAAGGAACCCAGGTCCCATCAGCGATCCAGGCATATTCTGAGGCGGTATCACCTGATCCGGGAGATAGTTGATCGCCGGGAAATCGAGGTCAGGAGGGTAGACACGAAGAACAACACGGCGGATCCACTCACAAAGGCCATTCCCCAGATACATTTTGAGAGACTCTTCGGGATGCTCGGTATGCGATACTACAGCAGCTGGCCCTAGTGCAAGTGGGAGATTGTTAGTAGTATGTATGCCCTAGAGGCCAGTATTGTACAGATGATGTATATTATATTGGATGCTTGGACATATATAGAGATGACTTTCTTGCTCGATATGATAGTATGCTATCTGATTGCTCTTTATCTTAACATGTATACTAGTCTCTTTAAACTGTCTCATAGTTACATGTTGGTAAAGCCCTTAGGATGTGTACTTGACTACCTGAACTATTATGCAGATCATACTAGTGGGGACATGGTAGTACATAAGTACATCCTTCAAAGTCCCTAGTCGTGGGTGTATCGAGACGGGGCATCAATATACCAGTGTAGACTAGCGTATACGCTTCTCGACCCATGAGATGGGCAATGGATGATCCCATATCCATTGGTGTTTGACATCAGAGATGATATACGGATGCTCAGTGGAGACTGGGTACACTGGACGGACTCGCCGAGAACTCCCAGATGGTATTATACCTCACGTCAGATGGCAGTTCTCAGGTGACACTTGTACAGGTTAGTCTGTAGACCCAAGATCGTCATAGAGTCTTGTGTGATTCCCACTGTGCTTTGATCTCCACCTTACCACGTCCATGAGGGCGTGCAAAACGGTGGTTTTTGGGTACAGTCCCGAGTCACATGGAGGCAACGAGCGATAGGAGGGGTTTCGTCTCACCCGGTATTGGGGGTTGATGTTGCGCTGTGCTCGATTGGCCGTAACAGGGAAGTCCCTGGCCAGGGCTGATTCAAAGATTTGCTGGTAAGTGTTACCAGTAGTTTCTCGACCCGTTATGAGCCTCACATCGGCACGACTTATCGGTTATTGGGGTCTGACGTTTACCACCCCTAGACTTGATATGCGACATATCAGACGAGGAGACCGGACTGTACGGGAAGTGTTGCTGGTTGGCTCGACGGGAGTTGTAGCAGATTCGCTTGTTCTCTTCTGATCGCTCAATACCCGGGTGGCCGTTACGTTTAGCTGACCGCTTGCGGCTTGGGGGTGCTTGATATGATCATCACCCACTGCCGGCGTATTGACGAGTCTCAGAGTCCCACAATGGAGTTTCCTAGTCCAGGCGAAACGTTGTGGTGCGCGTATGCGATATGCGCATGGACCCGATTAAAATGCGTGTATGGGATACCGTATATTGGTCGGGTGACTTGCTTTTGGTAGGGATCATATGTGATATGTCCGGATGGATAAATCAAGTGTTGATTTATCATTTAACCATTAGCTTCTCACTTGAAATCCTTTCTTGAGTATGATGGATGTATGCATGCATGTATAGTTTCTTTGTTGATTCATACACATATGGATGTACATATTCACATACATACATACATACATCCTTCATGGTTGTATATACATGAAAATGGTGGCAATATAAGACTCACACCATGATTTTAATTATGGATTAAATTGCATTTGATTTAAAACAAAAAGGAAAAAGCAAAATGGTCATTATTGATTTGTTTCTACACTCTTCTCTTGACCTAACCATTCTCACCCACCTTTTGACCATGGGTTGCTTTTCCTTTTGTGTTTTTAACTCAAGTTCAATTATATCCTAACCATGGTTTGATATGAGAAGAGAAAAATATATATTGATATATTTTCCTTTTTTCTTGTGTGGGTTATTCTTATCTTCTTCTCAAAAGCCATCATCTTCATCAACCTCTCTATTTTTTGCTCTCTAGATTTTTGTAGGGAGCAATATAATCATCAAGTTAGGATTTTGAAGTGAGAAAGAGAACCACAACACCATTCTACACAAGTCTAGCCCACTTGTTTAGAGTGTTGGCTTCATTTCGTTCATTTGTTCGGATAAAGTTGAAAGCTTGGACAAAGCGGACTCCGGGTGGATCATTGGTGACCGAGAGGCGTTCAAGCGGAGTTCTTTCAAACCCCAAGTAGCCGAGGAGTCTAGCGTAGGGAGCTACAAAGGTTGTACTCTCTAAACCCTAGTTTTCCTTTCATATGATGATATGAAAAATTTGAAACCCTAATTTTTCTAGGATAGATCCTTTGTAAGTTTACTTAGCACCATAAAAATTCATTCTTCGGTTCATGTGATGCTGCCAAACCCTGTATAAGTATGTTCTTGTAGATTACCCAGGCCCCACTAGTGTGACTACAATCACAACACTGGTAATCAAGCAAAGATCCTAAGGGCTCTTCCAATATGTATAAGCGATATGCTAAAAGAAGCACATGCACATATTGAGGTAGAAACAAACCAGGTAGCATACTACCATTTTGAGCAAAACCGTTACTATATCCATGTATATCCCAAGATCCCATTAAGTAATATACAATCCAGTATGATACAATAATGGCCTCTAGGGCATAAATCACTAACAGTTGGGGACATCATGACCTTTGTCGATAGAGTTTTAACTATCAGCAAGGAATCTACCAAGGCGGTGCAACCGTTGCGTGATACTTTCAAAGATGGGGCTCCCACGTTGAAGGCTCGGGAGATCCTGAACTTGTATTTGATTAGACCAGGCTTTTTAGTGTTCATGCAAAACGCCTGTTCATATCAGATTTTTGCATTTTTATACCGCCCAATTTTTATCATATTACTTATCAGTAGGTACTCTTGAGCCGTGTTTGCTAGTAAATTGCAGGATACAGGTTCTCGGCTCTAAACGGTGAAATTCATGAAAAAACACGACAAAATCCGGTTTCCTGCCATTCACAGATAAAACACGGATCTCCGCTCTTTATCCGTATGTTGCCACACACCAGTTTAGGAGACAAAATGGCAAATCGTTTGTCACCTTCATGCACAAGGCTCAATGGCAACACAAGATCCAAGAAATCTACGCGGAGCTCAAGAAAATCATGACAAAAGATCCATGTCCAATCACCTTTTGATGCACTAGAATTCTGGAAGAAATGTGGAAAGATTATCAGAAAAAACATATACCAGACAAAAGGGGACAGCAGACCAGGGAAGTACAAAAAACCGGAGGACCCAACTCATCAACAAGGCCACGGATCCGCGGCCAATAGGCGGTCTAGGCCGCGGATCCGCGGCCGTACTGGCGGATCAAATGATGAAATTTCAGGGGCAGTTGGGTAATTTTGTAAGGAGGCAGATTGTTGCCCTAGATTTTCATTTCCCAGCCTATAAATAGCCCAGAACCTTGTGAAGCCAAGGGTGAATAATCTTGTATTTTTCTAGGTTTAGAATACTTGTTTCTTCTTCCTCTTCTCATCTCTTCTCCATTGAAAATCTTGTAGTGAGCTTTTGTGAGTGAAGAATGATGAATAAAGAAGATCCTTTTACTTATCATGCTTGTCTTGTTCTCTAGTTAAATTATAATTGCTTGTAATTTTCATTTGTTAACTTAGTTGTTATTTCTTGTTGTTTCTTTCTTTTCTCTTTTCCTTTATCCTTAAAACAACCATGATGCTTACGCTTGATCCTTGCCAAGGTGAGGTCGCAAATAGCTAGTTGTTATCTTCTAATCTCTTTCTTTCTATCTTCCTCTTTTGTTTTGTTTTCTTTTCGTTATGATGTGTGAATAGTTTCATACTTGTTAGGGTAGGATAAGGGAAGTTTGAGAGAAGGAAATCTCTCTCACTCTTTCCTTGCCCAACATCTTAAAATCGACTCCCGTTAATTGAACCACAATCCGCTCCTTACGGCACCCTATCCTACATGATAGTGGTGATTCCGTAGTGAGACCGGTTGTGGTTGAATTAACCGGAGGTTATGGCTAAGAGCCAAGAACGGACGGACAAGCACCAAAAGGAAGAACTTAAGCGTTGGAAAGCCTAGCTTATACTCGCAAGTTCCTTCCTAGTCGTGCTAATCCCCGTTGTTGCCGATTACCGTAACATCGATATTAAGAGTGGCAACGAAAGAAGTGAGCGACTCCTAACTCAAACTAACCTAATCCTAACCCTAACAAGCTCTCTTTACATATCATTTTAACACTTAGTAAATCACAACAAATCTGGAAAACTGGACTTAACTCGTTAAAGCACATAGAAAAAGATTCCCATCTCCCTGCGGACGACCCGTACTCAACCGGCTAGCTACAAGCGAAACCGTCTTGATTGCGGTAATTAACTAAACTTGAACACGCAGAATCTCTACCAATCAAATGGCGCCGTTGCCGGGGAGACGGTAGTTTATTTCTTTGTGTAATTTCGGGTTAACTTGTGAATATAACCGAAAAACAAAACAAAAAAAATATACTTTGTAAAAAAAAATCATTTTGTTATTTTTGATTAGTTTTTGTGCAAGTATGCAGGATAATACGGAGTTCGAGTTCAGTGCCAAAGACGTGGGAAGATAGACCCACATCTCACGGCTACACCGCGACGGATCAAGACGGAGCCAAAGGTCTACTTTAAAAATCTGGAGCAGTTCCAGTGAGCAAATCAAGATTCAAAACATCCAGACAAGCAGAGAAGATCCAGACCAGCACCTACACAAAAATTGAAGGCTCAGCTCCCTGTTCCTGCCGCGGAACCGCGGCATAAGAAGGCTTAGGCCGCGGAACCGCGGCCACTTGGTGGCCTCGTCAACTCAAAATCACTATGAGTACTTCTTGTCTTCTCCCCACTCCTTTGGACTCCAATAAACTGTGTTTTCTGCAGCATTTTTTGCGCAAACTCTTCTCCCCCTTCCAATAAACTGTTTTTGTGCATGATTCTTTGCGCTGCGCTAAAAATAAAAATTGTTTGCAGTTGATTTGTTATCGCTTTGCATTCATTAATACGGACTTAAGGGGCTTGAAACCAATTCAGATTGGGTGGGGATTTCATCACCCTTCCCAGGACCCCAAAAATCACAAAAAACATATGCATTGACCATTGTTAAAATTAAAAAATACTAGACTTAGCCCTAAGGACTTCGCGCTCAATAGGACAGAGGACTAGTTACAGGCATCGGCCGTTTATCCTATCTGACTTTTGCGGTGTCTAGGCAAGTGTGACGAAGGCAAGTGGTTATTTAATTAAGGAACTTCACGAAAGCGTTGGACAACCTCCCACTTACCTGGCACTTATCTGGCCGCATTAGACGGAGAAGAGGCGGTTTGAGGTCCTATTTCTAGCCCTCTGGAACAGTTAGGAGCAGGTCTAGTTGACCTAGGTGACCCTAGATCTAGGTGAGATTGTGCATATCTTATTTGTGATTGCTTAAAGCCGTAAGTCCGTACATATTTCTGTAAAGCTCTGTCTAAAAAAAGAAAAAAAAGGAAAAAAATCAAAAACTTTTATAAAAACTTCCCCTTTGTCGCCAAATCCATTTTTCACTCTCCACCCATCGTTTTTCTCCATTGACGTTTTCTTACCCTCACCTTCTCCGCTTTGACTATACTAAACTCGTTTAGTGTATGTCCGCTTGGACTCGGGACACTAGCGCCCGCCTAGTCCGCGTTACGTTAGTCGCTACCGACTACGCGATCAACTCAGACGTCGAAACTCCGTCCACTCCTCTTTCACCCTTACCTTTGCCGGCCAACTCCGACGTTGACCGGAATTCTGTTCATACATCTTCACCTTCACCATCACCAACCTCTTCTTCCGCGATGTCAGGATTTAATCCGAACATCTCTTTGACTACCCCTGGATTGGCTCCACCTCCTACGGAGACCAATAACCCACCACCACCGCCTGTTGTAGCGCCGCAGCGAATCGCGCTCCAGGATCGTTTCTATCCCACCCGTTCTGCACTTCCCACCTGCCTTTCTCTTCCACCGGCCAATGGGGACAACTTTGAAATTAAGCCCCACTTCATCAACATGCTTCCACGATTTCATGGGCTTGAATCTGAAGATGCCTATATCTTCATCAATAAATTTCAAAACGTCTGTGCCATGATGAAAACCACCCAACTGTCGGACGATACTATACGTCTACGGGTCATTCCGTTCACTTTATGCGATCTTGCTGAAAAATGGCTGTATAGCACCGCTTCCCATTCCATAACCAGTTGGGACGAGTTTGTTAAAGCGTTTCTCAAAAAGTTCTATCCGAATCATAAAACCGCAAGGATTCGCAATGAAATCAACCAATTCTCTCAACTTCCTTCTGAACCCTTCTGGAAGTGCTTTGACCGGTACAAAGACCTTCTTGTTCAGTGTCCTCACCACGGTATAGAGAAATGGCAACTTTTCCAAACCTTATACGAGGGCCTGAACCCAGCAACGAAGCAGTTGTTGGAAACCATCTGTCAGGGCCACTTCCTATCGAAATCTGACGAGGAAGCGTGGCAGTTCTTTGACGACCTTGTGAAGCAAACGCTACAATGGGAGAGCACCAGACCGACTTCTTCTTCTTCTACCTCCACTTCTGCTGGTCAGTCTAGGATAGGAATTCACCAACTTGATGTCTCTATTGCGATGAAAGCTGAAATGGCTGCAATAACGAGAAAGCTTGAAGCAATAGAGAGCAAATTTTCTTCTCCTGCTCCTGCCCCTGTTCTCCCCCTTCGTACCGTTTGCGCTTGTTGTTCCGATCCTTCTCACTTGACCGAAGAGTGTCCTTACAATCCACCATCGCAAGGACAGGATCAGGTTAATGCTGCATTTCAGCAAAGACCGAGGAATGATCCATACTCTTCCACCTACAATCCCGGTTGGAGGAACCACCCCAATTTCGCCTGGAATCAGAATCGGAATCAATTCCAAGGCAACAATTTCCAAAGGGCCCCTCCACCGCAACAACAAGCGCAACAACAAACTCAGTTTCAGCAACCCTTCCAACCCCAACCTTTTCAAAATCAGACGAACAACTTTGCACCCAACAATTCTTTTCCACCAAACAACTTTGTTCCGTCAAACAACGATAAGGTTTCCTCCCTCGAACGAAGTCTGGAGGCGTTCGTTAAACAATCGACTCAGTCCACCGCCAACATCCAGTCTTCTATTCAGTCCTTAGTGCAACACACTGCCGCTCACGGGCAAAGCATCAAAACAATCGAGGCCCAGATTGCACAGCTGAATGCGGCATTAAGCGATTGAGAAAAGGGGAAGCTCCCGTCCCAGCCACTCCCAAATCTCGGTCACCCACATAATGTACATGTTGCTCTTGAACAACAGAATCATAATGTGAGTGCCGTTACCACATTGAGATCGGGAAGGATGCTGTAAAACAACATCGGCACACGGATCAACGAAGACACCCCGGCCGCTGCTTCTTCTTCTTCTTCTTCTTCTTCTTCTTCTTCTTCGTCTTCGTCTTCTGAGCCTATTCTCCGTTCTTCACAAGGCTCTCTTTCCTCTTCTTCTGTTCTGAATGGACCCACTTCTCACTCCACGAAAACACCTGTTCTGGGATCCGTTCCAATTCCACAATCTCCTCCTCCAGCATTAGACTCAACCAATTTTAAAAATGTTCCATTTCCAAACTGGTTGAGGTCTAATAAACAAAATCCTCAAATGGAGAAGATTCTGGAGTTATTTAAGCAGGTTAACATTAACATTCCTCTTTTAGATGTTGTCCAACAAGTCCCGTCCTACGCGAAAATCTTAAAGGACTTGTGCACGAAAAAGAGGAAGTCTCAGGTACCCAAGAAAGTTTTCTTGGCTAGTGCTGTGAGTGATGCCCTTACCCAATCTTTACCGCAAAAACGGAAGGACCCTGGCTGTCCTACGATTTCTATTACCATTGGGGATAAGAACATCAACCGCGCACTATTAGATCTTGGTGCCGGTGTTAACCTGCTTCCGTACTCAGTATACGAGCAATTAGGCGTCAGAGAGCTGAAACCCACACACTGCACTCTCCAAATGGCCGACCGATCGATCACCCATCCAAGGGGTGAGCTAGAGGATGTGTTAATCAAAGTCGGGGACTTCATATTCCCCGTTGACTTCATTGTATTAGACACACAGCCTGTAGCTAACCCTCGGAATTAAATTCCGGTGATACTCGGTCGCCCATTTCTTGCAACCTCAAATGCTGAGATCAATTGTCGCAATGGTTCGATGAACCTCTCTTTTGGAAACATGACGATTGAACTCAAAATTTTTAGGTTGGGGAATCAGCCCGCCGAACCTAATGCTCATATACTAGACGTCTGCTCGATCCAGGAGATCACCCCAGAAGAATGTGAATTCGAGGAGTTTCTGTTTGATCACGATAATCTTAACGCCACTAGTGCGTTCCTCCTCGAACCTGCTGCTGTTTCTGCGCCCGGCAACGATTACGAGTGTTTCACGTTCTCGAACGATCTTAGCCGCGCACAACCCGAGTTTGAATCTTTCGAATTTCCGGATGAGTTACCTGAACCATCCAACTCGGTCGCCTACACTCGTTTTGAACCTTTGCTGGAGTCCTTTGAGTTCGAGACCTCTGCACCAATCTTGCCTTCCATCGTTTCACCTCCAACGCTCGAACTCAAGCCTTTGCCGTCTCACCTTAAGTACGCTTACTTAGGTGAGAACGAGACCCTCCCTGTCATCATCTCGGCTTCTCTAGCTCCAGAGCAAGAGAAAGCCCTTCTCGCGGTCTTGCACAGCAACAGGCAAGCTTTTAGCTGGTCCATGGCGGACATCAAGGGGATTAGTCCCCTGATCGTTGAGTATCACATTCATCTGATGGATGATGCCAAACCAGCCCGGGATCCCTAAAGACGGCTCAATCCAGTCATGAAAGAGGCTGTGAAGAAGGAGATCGTAAAATGTCTAGATAGTGGTATCATTTACCCTATCTCTGATAGCCAGTGGGTTAGCCTCATTCATGTTGTCCCCAAGAAGTCGGGCATCACGGTCATAACCAACGAGGCGAACGAGTTAATCCCTACTCGCACCCAAACTGGGTGGCGAGTATGCATCGATTACAGAAAACTCAACGCCGCAACGCGGAAAGACCACTTTCCGCTACCTTTCTTTGACCAGATGCTTGAACGATTGGCCGGACACGAGTACTACTGCTTTCTTGATGGCTACTCCGGCTATAATCAAATTCCCATCGCCGAAAAAGACCAGGTTAAGACCACTTTCACTTGTCCTTTTGGCACATTCGCATATCGTCGCATGCCCTTTGGGTTATGCAATGCGCCCGCTACCTTCCAGCGGTGTATGATGGGAATCTTCTCAGACATGGTGGAAAAATTTCTGGAGATTTTCATGGATGATTTCTCCATCTTCGGCGATTCCTTCAACAAGTGTTTGCTGCATCTTGACGCTGTCCTTACCCGATGTAAGGACAAGAATCTCACTTTGAATTGGGAGAAGTGCCACTTCATGGTGCGCGAAGGTATTGTCTTAGGACATATTATTTCGCAAAATGGCATAGAGGTTGACAAAGCAAAGATTGAGGTCATTTCCAATCTACCTCCTCCCCGATGCGTCAGAGATATCCGAGCCTTCCTTGGCCATGCCGGTTTCTATAGACGGTTCATCAAGGACTTTAGCAAGATTGCTAGGCCCTTGACTCTTTTGCTGGCCAAGGACACGCCATTCGACTTCAACTCGAGCTGTGTGACTGCATTCGAGTCATTGAAAAGCTCACTCACTTTTGCTCCCGTTCTTTCTTCACCTGACTGGACGCACCCATTTGAGATTATGTGCGATGCATCCGACTTTGCCATTGGTGCTGTCCTTGGACAACACATCAACAAGATGCTGCACGTAATCTATTATGCGAGCCGAACCCTGAACGATGCCCGACTCAATTATACAACAACTGAGAATGAATTCTTGGCTGTTGTATTTGCTTTAGAAAAGTTCAGGCCCTACCTCATCGGCTCTCCAGTCATTGTCTACACAGACCATTCTGCTCTGCGCCATCTTTTTGCGAAGAAAGATGCAAAATCTCGGTTAATACGTTGGATCCTCTTGCTTCAAGAGTTTGACCTTGTCATTAAGGACAAACGAGGATGTGAAAACGTAGTTGCCGACCATCTCTCACGACTTCCTTCTTCGCCTTCGCTTCCAATTCCGATCAACGACGTTTTCCCGGATGAACAGCTCTTGACAGTATCTTGCGAACCCTGGTTCGCAGATTTTGTGAACTATTTGGCTACAGGGTTATTACCGACTGAATGGTCAAGTCAGGACAAAGTTCGCTTCTTATCCCAAGTAAAACACTTTTACTAGGACGAACCCTATTTGTTCAAGTACTGTCCCGACCAGATTATTCGTCGGTGTGTCCCTGACGAGGAATTCAAGAGTGTGCTGTCCTTTTGCCACGATCAAGCATGTGGCGGGCATTTTGGCCCCAGAAAGACAGCTGAGAAGATCTTGCAATGTGGTTTCTACTAGCCACAACTTTTCAAAGACGCTCATGAATATTGCAAGACTTGCTCCCGGTGCCAACACATGGGCCGGATATCCCGGAGAAACGAGATGCCGCTCCAACCGATCTTGGTTGTGGAGATTTTCGATGTTTGGGGGATAGATTTCATGGGGCCGTTTTCCAGCTCTTTTGGGAACTTGTACATCCTTCTCGCTGTTGATCACGTCTCTAAATGGGTCGAGGCTGTGCCCAGCCGGACTAACGACAACAAGGATGTCGTTAGGTTCCTTAAAGAAAACATTTTCTCCCGGTTTGGGCACCCCCGAGCGATCATTAGCGACAATGGAAGTCATTTCTGCAATAAGACTTTCGAGGCCCTGATGCGGAAATATTCCATTAATCATAAGCTCTCTACGCCCTACCACCCCCAAACCTGCGGGTAGGCCGAAGTTTCAAATCGGCAAATCAAGCAGATACTGGAGAAGACGGTTTCCAAGAACCGTAAGGATTGGTCGCTGAAACTCACCGATGCCCTTTGGGCATTTCGAACCGCTTATAAGACCGACCTTGGCATGTCTCCCTATCGGCTTGTGTACGGAAAAAACTGCCACCTACCTGTCGAAATAGAGCATCGCGCATTTTGGGCGATAAAGGAGTTGAATCTGTCTCTCAAAGATGCGGGCAGCCATCGGAAGCTGCAGTTGAATGAATTGAGTGAGCTTAGGGATGAGGCTTACGATAACGCGGTTGTCGTTAAGAATCGAACGAAGGTGTTTCACGATAAACACCTTTTGCGCAAAACCTTCGTACCTGGTCAGCAGGTACTGCTTTACGACACCCGACTTCACTTCCATCCAGGAAAGCTCAGATCTCGCTGGAAAGGGCCGTATTTTGTGCGGAATGTATATCCGCAGGGCGCTGTGGATTTGGAAAATCCAAAGGACGGTTCATTTTTCAAAGTGAATGGACACCGACTGAAACCGTACCTTTGCGCCGAACCAACAGAGGAGCTCCTGTTCTTACAGGAGCCGGTTTACCCTGCATGATCTTCCTCTGCCTACTACCAAACTTCGGTTATCCAGCCAAGAACAGTGGACACTGTTCCAAATAAGTTTGGGGGTATGTATATACCATTTTGTATATCTTTGTGGATATCTTTTTTCTTTTTCTTTTCTAACAAACAAAAAAAAAATTGTGTATCGCTAACCGACAATTTTGACCCTGCAAATGATCTCTTCATACAATGACAGTGAGAACACTGTCCAGTTTAAGTTTGGGGGTACGCTCGGTACGCATTTCTAACCTTCGCATTCATATATATATTTTGCATCTGCATTTTAAAATCCATAAAACCCATAAAAATCTGAAAATTTTCTAAAAACATAAAAACTTTTCTGTCAAGTTAGCTAGTGGGAGGACTCTGATTCAACATTTCGACGGTTTTGTTTGATAAAATAAGAATAACTAAATCTTATGTTTAGATTTTGAAAACCTGAACAATAACTCTCCTTCGAAGTTAACTATAGCTGATATACGTCTTTACATCACACTACACGTGTCGTGAGTTTTTGGAAATTAGATGACAAGTCTTTTATGTTTAAAAACTTTTAAATAGATAAATGATTTTCTGAGGATCAAATAGGTTTGTTCTGAAATAAGTAATATCAAGAATAGTTTATGAAGTAAGTGAATATGAAGGAATGTTATTGATGCCTTAATTGGAACTAAGTCTGAAAAATAACCCATCTAAACTTGATTGGAATGATTACACACCGAACCCACTAAACACGTCTTTTATCCAAAAAAATAATTGAACTGCCGGTTATGTCTCCGTTTGTATTAGATCATCTGATTTTCACGCCAAAACTGTCTTTTGTTTTTGGACCTAGGTAACTTGAGTAATAAACTCCGCTGGGGTGTTTTTACACCTAATGCCCTAAAACCAACTGGTTTGGGTGCATTGGCCCAAAGCTCGCTAAGAAGCCTAGAAAGTCCAAATTAAAACAAAGTCAAGCAAGTGTTCTCTCCGAGTTAAAATTCCTAACGGTTCTTTGTGTGAGAATAATCTTGATAAAAGACAGGCTTTTATAAAAATTTTAGCGGAGATATGAAGGTTTTATTCTATGATAAAGACTATTGCACGTTCACAGAGGTGTGTATGAAATGAAAACAAGAAAAAGGTGGAGTGAAAAATAAGACCTAGTTTCCTGTTAAGGAAGATAGAAATTCTGAAGTTGAAACCTTACTGGAAAACGAAACTTGAAAAATGCTTAACTCTTTATAAAACTTATGTGATCCTTTCAAAATTCTTATCCGGGCTTTATTGTGTGACATGAGGACTTTATTCGACCTTTCTGGAACTTAACGACACTATTTGCACTGCACGTAAAGACATATAAAATCTGTAGTTAAATAAGAAGTGAGGTGTGAAAAATAAGGGTTTGATAGTCTAGATTTAGGATAATAGAATTGTTATTTTCTGAAACAAAACTTTAGGGTTTGAATCTTAGTTATTTTACAAAACCAACTTGACCGGATTTTATGGGTAGTATCCACTGAAAACCCTCAGGAGACAACACTCCTCCTACTAGGGACACCTAGAGGTTTAACGGCTTGTTGCACATGCTCAGTGCAATCGCGTTCCCTGCGAAAGTGAGGTTAGGAAAATTTTTTGTGAATAAATTGGCTTTGCTCGGGACGAGCAAATGATAAGTTTGGGGGTATTTGTTCATATCAGATTTTTGCATTTTTATACCGCCCAATTTTTATCATATTACTTATCGGTAGGTACTCTTGAGCCGTGTTTGCTAGTAAATTGCAGGATACAGGTTCTCGGCTCTAAACAGTGAAATTCATGGAAAAACACGACAAAATCCGGTTTCTTGCCATTCACAGATAAAACACGGATCTCCGCTCTTTATCCGTATGTTGCCACACACCAGTTTAGGAGACAAAATGGCAAATCGTTTGTCACCTTCATGCACAAGGCTCAATGGCAACACAAGATCCAAGAAATCTACACGGAGCTCAAGAAAATCATGACAAAAGATCCATGTCCAATCACCTTTTGATCCACTAGAATTCTGGAAGAAATGTGGAAAGATTATTAGAAAAAACATGTACCAGACAAAAGGGGACAGCAGACCAGGGAAGTACAAAAAACCGGAGGACCCAACTCATCAACAAGGCCGCGGATCCGCGGCCAATAGGCGGTCTAGGCCGCCGATCCGCGGCCGTACTGGCGGATCAAATGATGAAATTTCAGGGGCAGTTGGGTAATTTTGTAAGGAGGCAGATTGTTGCCCTAGATTTTCATTTCCCATCCTATAAATAGCCCAGAACCTTGTGAAGCCAAGGGTGAATAATCTTGTATTTTTCTAGGTTTAGAATACTTGTTTCTTCTTCCTCTTCTCATCTCTTCTCCATTGAAAATCTTGTAGTGAGCTTTTGTGAGTGAAGAATGATGAATAAAGAAGATCCTTTTACTTATCATGCTTGTCTTGTTCTTTAGTTAAATTATAATTGCTTGTAATTTTCATTTGTTAACTTAGTTGTTATTTCTTGTTGTTTCTTTCTTTTCTCTTTTCCTTTATCCTTAAAACAACCATGATGCTTACGCTTGATCCTTGCCAAGGTGAGGTCGCAAATAGCTAGTTGTTATCTTCTAATCTCTTTCTTTCTATCTTCCTCTTTTGTTTAGTTTTCTTTTCGTTATGATGTGTGAGTAGTTTCATACTTGTTAGGGTAGGATAAGGGAAGTTTGAGAGAAGGAAATCTCTCTCACTCTTTCCTTGCCCAACATCTTAAAATCGACTCCCGTTAATTGAACCATAATCCGCTCCTTACGGCACCCTATCCTACATGATAGTGGTGATTCCGTAGTGAGACCGGTTGTGGTTGAATTAACCGGAGGTTATGGCTAAGAGCCAAGAACGGACGGACAAGCACCAAAAGGAAGAACTTAAGCGTTGGAAAGCCTAGCTTATACTCGCAAGTTCCTTCCTAGTCGTGCTAATCCCCGTTGTTGCCGATTACCGTAACACCGATATTAAGAGTGGCAACGAAAGAAGTGAGCGACTCCTAACTCAAACTAACCTAATCCTAACCCTAACAAGCTCTTTTTACATATCATTTTAACACTTAGTTAATCACAACAAATATAGAAAACTGGACTTAACTCGTTAAAGCACATAGAAAAAGATTCCCATCTCCCTGCGGACGACCCGTACTCAACCGGCTAGCTACAAGCGAAACCGTCTTGATTGCGGTAATTAACTAAACTTGAACACGCAGAATCTCTACCAATCAACGCCTCGGCACTGTTTATGAGGTATAACCCTCACCGTTTCGCCCAATGGTCGGGTTACAATCAGGGTGTTCCCCTCAAGGCATTCTTAGCCGAGCCGGTTGCTACAGAAGAGGGTATTCGCAGCGTGCTGCACCACTTTATGCGACTAAATATGGGGTCCAACTTTCTCATCAGCGAGCCGAGCTACGTGCCAAAAGCTTCGAACGCCTACGTGGCGTGGTACCAGCATGCGACGGGTGCTGTTATCAGGAAAGAGAGGCGGCTATTACTTGATCATAAGGATGCTATCCCAACTGGTAACCCAGCAGTCCCTTTGAAGCGACAGACCACCGTTCGTCCCTCCTTAAGAGAAGTCACTACGGTTGTGGTCCCGCGCGCCTTCCCTGAGAAGGCTCAACCCAATGTTCCCGTAACTGCGGTAGCCGTGGCGTCCCCAGAATCTGGTGCTGGTACGGAAATTGGGACCCGCCGCTCAAAAATTCCTGCCAAGCGCAAGCTCTTGTCATCGGTCGCTGGTGTCCGTTTGCAGAAAAAGAAGAAGTCTCTATTTTCTGCCGACATCGTATTCGGCCAGGAGCCCCATGCTCCCTATAGCGAGGGCTTGTGCGAATATGCACCAATGACGGTTTGTTCGACACGCCTGTGATCGACACCGATCTACAGGCTGCCCTCGCGGCTTCCGAGCGACTGGCTCGCGAGGAAGCGGCATTGATCTCTATCGCAAAATCAGGTATACTGCAGTTATATTCTTTCGCGTCTATCCATTTTCTCTTTATTATGATTTTACTAACGCTATCTTTTTCAACAGGTATTTCTGCCAAAGAGGCTCTCCCAGCTTCCCTCAGGACGCTCGAGGAGGAAGAGAGGCTCCGCGCCTCTTTGAGCCTTGGTATAATTCGTTTCATTATTCCTTTATTCTTTTTATTCATGCTCTGACCCTATCTTTCACCTTATTGCAAGGGCTACCTCAACTCAGGTTATTCCAAGTGTAGTGCCGATTCTGAGTGGCGATGCAGCAAAAACTTTTAGAGCCAGTTACCATGCCCATGGCCCTCCCAAAGTCACCACAGGAGGCTTTGCTGAAGCAGCCGATGATGGACGCCGTAGCGGCTTCGGAGGCAGAGCTCGGTTCAGACGACGACGTCGCTTTGTCGGAAGTCTTAAGGAGGTCATTTCTCGTGGCTCAGACCGAAAGGAAGCGCGGGAAGCATGCGGCGAGGGAGCACGATGCCGTTTTGGCCGTAGGTGCAGGCTCAAGAAGTATTCCGCTTGCTGATACTCTTTCGGTGGATGTTCCCTCTACCATGTCTACCGCCCATAGACAGATTGCACGCGCGGCTCGGGAAGGAGCTGAAAAGCTACTCCAAGGTAACGTAACGTCCGATCTTTTATTAGAACTCGGTCCTTGAATTCTGCCATACGCATTTTCTTTCACGCAGGGCCGAGTCCTGGCGATGGTATGGCAGGTGAAACGTTGACGATTACAGAGCCCGAAGTGGCTACTCTTTCTCGGGAATCTGGGACTGTCCAGACCGCTGCTCTTTCTCCCTGTGGCTCCATGGTATCGGCAGGCGTCGCAAGTGTTACGACGGCCCTTGTTGAGTCAGGGGATGAAGCTATGGGCGCAGAATCCATTCCTCCTAGAGAGAGAGAGTGAAGAAGCCGTTAAACCAGGTGACGCCTCCGTCACGGTTTTGGTCTATGATCTATCAGGTAGTCCTTGGGTCACTGTTTTCAAGTTTTTCAATCCTGTTCAGCCCTTCTGATGATATTTTGTTTTTCTTGAGCATAGGCGCGGTGAACTGTGAGGTTATGCCGTCTGAAGAAGTGTCGCCGGTAGCTGCTCTGACGGTCGCTGTCCCCTCGCCTTCTTCTGGGCCCTCTCAAATATTGGAAGGTGTGGGTTTGTGACTTATTTATTTCACTGTAGGCACCATCCTCCTTGTATTGACAGTATATTGTCGTAACTCTGCAGTCACGCCCTGCTTCCCAGTATACGGGCAGAGGACGCGACTGGGCGCTATGTATTTACTCTGAAGTAAATACGCTAAGCGTATCTAAGCAATATAAAAGAAATAAACACAAGAGACAAGGACAATGGATATATATTGAACAACAACTTTATTTATTAACATTCTTTTACAGTACATGGAAAAGCAAATACATGGAATGAAAAATGATGCCTAAACAGTGGCATATGTTGGAGATAGTGCCCTCACAGTCAATTATTGGATCACAGGCACGTGATTGCGATGATTGAGGGAGGACATGTCCCAGTAGGACAGTCTTACTCAAGATGATAGTATGCTATCTGGTTTACCTTTATCATCGTGTACTACTTTAGGTGACATTACCGATCACTATTGCACGTTGATAGAGCCCTTAGGATTCTTTCTTGACGGCCAGCAGTATGATGGCGATCATATATGTGGGAGCTGGTAGTCTATAAGCACATCCTTAAATGGTCCCTAGTCGTGGGAGTTTCGAGACTGGGCATCGATACTCCATTAGTAGACTAGTGTATACAGTCGAGACCCCGACGAGGGGCGGTGGCCGGTCTCACAAGCCACTGGTGTTAGTTGGTTCACCTAAGATGTATACAGATGCTCATTGGGTTATGAGTACACCGGACAGGACTCGCCGGGAACCTGCTAGTTGGGATTATACCAGACGTCAGATGGCAGTTCCCTGGTGACATGTGTACAGGTTAGTTCATCGACCTGAGATCATCATTTGTCTCGTATGAGTTCCCACTGTGCTTTGATTACTACCCTACCACGGCTCAAAGGAGTCATGCAAACAGGTTTTAGTTGGGTACAGTCCCGAGCCACATGGAGGTAGTGAGCGGATCTGCAGGGGTTCGTCTCTCCCGGTATTAGGGGTGAGGTCACGCTGTGTCTAGGAGAGCCATTACACAAAGCCCTCGGCCGAGGCAGGAGAGTTACTGGTAGGTATTCCAGTAGTATCTCAGGGTGTTCTGGGCTACACTCCGACACGACTTGTACCGCTTTTGGGGGTCTGACTTTTACCAACCCCCTAGGCCCACCATGCGATACTCATAGACGAACGGACCGAACTGTACGGATATTGTCACTGACAGGCTTAGTAGGGTGTCAGGATAAGTTCGCTCATCGACGTCCCTTTTGGTCAATAGCTGGTAGCCCGTCACGTATGGCTAATACCTCTGACGTGCTAGTGGTTAAATCCACAGCCATAGTATTGACGAGTCTTTAGAGTCCACCACACACTCAGTTACTCAAGTTTCGGGCGAAACGCTGTAGAGGCCGTATGGAGATATGGCAGGGTTCGATCAGATACGTGCGGTATTGCACGGATCGTGATCGGACGGATTTTATTAGCCGGTTTTGGTTTAAGCCGGATCCTAGTATTAGACAGTGTAGATTTTGTCTCTTTGCATTTGTGTTCAGTGGGAATACAAATGCGGGCATGTATATGCAGTAGCGGGGTTTTCCTGTAATTTATTACGGGATCAGTTTTCTGAAGTTGCCAGTTTGCATTCCGTTCCGGCCAGTTTTCATTTGTTCCTTCGCGGCCGGAATTTCCGATGGAGGGGGTTATTTGCAAGTTTGCAAATAACTTATTATGGAGGGGGTTTCTTGCATTTGTGGCTTCTATCATCATGAGATGCTTTATACATCATGTCTTTGTGATTAGATATTGATATGATATTGTTATCATAACCTTTAGATGTGGTCACCTCCTTGTGCTTTCCTACACTCACCTCCCTTCTTGTTTTTCTCTCCACCATATTTCCATAAGGAGGGGGGCCGACCACTTAGAGAAAGAAGAGGTTTTCATTTTTTTGGATGAGGGAATGATTCATATCTCATTTTGCATGCTTGCTATATTCTCAACCTCTCTCAAAAGTTCTTTGATTCTCTTCTCCATCAAAAGGCAACTTCACCCCATTGAGACATAGGTTTTCTACACTACAACCTACAGTACCCTTGGACGCGTCGGCTAGCCAACCTCGCGCCCGAGTTGCCTCGGTCCAGAGGTGGGAGCCCGTAAAAGAAATTGGCTACGTGGTGCCCTTTCCGACGAGAAGACGACGAACGGTGATACCGCGGGAGATCGGGACGACGACGAGAAGACCGAAGGACACGGATCGCTCGGTATACTTCTCTACCCTTCTCTTGATAGCTTGCATTAGGTTAATGGTTGCGATCCGGGTTTTTATTGTCCGCGGTAGCGCCAGTTTAAAAGTTATGAAAATTTTTGATTTCGCATTTTGGCCTCGAGTAGTAGGCCGGGGCGCTGCCGTGGCGCAACATAGTATCAGAGCCACGCCATTAACCTAGCCTGGCTTGTTCTAGTGTGTTTACATCTTCGATCGAACAAAATTCTAAAAACCCGCGTTTTCATATACACAGTTTCTGTCGAAATTTTTTTGGCTCCAAAAATTTTTCAGGGTGTTGCAGAATACTGTGCATGGAAATACAAGCAATCTGTGAAAATTTGGCCGCGAGATCTCACCAAACCGCTGCGGAACCGCGGCCAAACCCATGCTTGGGCCGCGGTTCCGCCGCGCTTTTGACTTGTCAACGCACCATATTTTTTCAGTGGGCTTTTGGGCTGAAAATAGGGGTTTTGGTATATTCTTTTTGGGCCCAGAATTTCTTTATGTGCTACAGTAATGCTTGGGGCCCACTTAGTAAAATTTGATCGATCGGATATTTTAAACACATTAGTTCATAGTATTTACATTATATCTGCGACCGTGAATGTCACTCGATCGGTAAATCCTGTCTAACTGCTATTGCCCGGTTAGACGGATTTGCGAACATGACATTCACATTGATGTTCTGTGATTGTGCTGTGATGTTGCGGATCGGTCGTGGGGGATAGCCTGGTTGCAGTGGTAGTACAGTTTTGTTTTATATGTACATTTGATATTGCGGGGCGAGCGTCCGACACGTGGACTGCCGTCACTGCCTGTTTGTATTATTCTTTTGGGGCACGACCAGGTCGAGGTCGATGTACCCGTTGTATGTATATTTTATTTTCTGTACTAGGATTATCCCGCGGAGGGGTGCACGGATAGCCGGGTTCTAGAGGGCAACAAGCCCGCATCTCATGGCATTGAGACGGAGGGGGCTTTACTCTAGAATTGACGGGCTATTCGCCGCACTCGTAGGGGGTACAGGTTGACCCAGGAGGGGTGCCCAAGTTACCGGATTCCGTGAAGTGCTGGGTGGTCCATTCACGTTGCTGAAGGGGGCTGCCTCACTTCAGGTTTTGGAGGGTGACTTGCCGCGCCCGTAGGGGTCTAGGATTTTCATTGCACAGGCTATCCACACGACCAAGGGAACGTCGGGTTTCAGCAGCGGCTCTGTGAAACCCGAGGTTTCCAGATATCTGTATTGTTCTGTGATGCTGTACATTTCTGTGATGTTGCATTTTATCACGCCTTGAGCGAAAATTATATATTATATATATACTAGTAGATGTTGTATATGTTTTGCATCCGCGCTAGTCCAGTCCCCGCTCTGTCGTTAGTTAAGTAACCTAACGGGTGATGACGGGACCCAGTGGCGAATCCGGATGGCATATACGTACATCATTATTTTCGTTCTTTATTGGTGTGATCATTTGATGGGACTGCGTTGATTCGGATCAATGCAAGATTAACAAACCTATTCTGATGTTGTTGGAACAATTTTTCAAAAAGCTATTATTGCAAGGATGTTCACTTTTGTTTTGCATCGTGGTATTCAGTTGGAATATCCTGCTCCTCAGTCGACGAGGCAAGGGCCGAGATCCCTTCACCGGGAGTGACCCCTTGGACAGAAGTTTGCGTCAGGGCAATAACTTCACTATAGCCGATTGCCTTTTGCTTTGCATCGTGGTATTCAGTTGGAATATCCTGCACCTCATTCTATGGGGAAAGAGCCGAGATCCCTTCACCGGAAGTGACCTCTTTAGTAAAGGTTTTCGTCAATATATTTTTATAAAAAGTTATCCAGTTCCTTCAACGATATCAAGTTCATTACGGTAAAAGGTTTTTCGCCAAAAACCATTCGTAGCCCTCCGTCATTTCGGATTAGTATTGCATAGTATTCGCGCTACGTTTGTCGTTGCTATTCGCCGAGGCGTAGTGTGCGGTAGCTCTGTAATGCTTTCTGTCGCATGGATATGTGGATTGGTTAGGACAGTCGTACGACTTTGTTGATTATTCGTCAAAGGTCGTGCGGGTGGGTTTAACGCAATCAAGATAATGACGGGTTGAACTTGACTAGGACCTTTTGATTTGTTGATTATTCGTCAAGGTCACTTGGGTCCTAGGGGTAAAAATCACATCGGGAGTTTCTAAAGAAACTGAAACTTGCCAGGCATGCGCATACCTTCTGGAGTGTGGTGACTTGTGTGGATTCCGTCAAGTTATCATGCGATGATAGTTGGATCCCGATTCCCACTGATGAGTTGGTTTACTCCTCGGGTGATCCCGACTAATTCTTCTTTCAGGTTTGGGGAAGAATTTGAGGTTACAGTGGGAGGTTTCCAGATTAGATAAAGTGATAACCATTCTAATCTAGGTTAGAGTGCACGCTGAGTGTTTCTTTTCTCTCTCTCTTTGGCAGCGACCATTGACCCGACCCTAGACTATGACTCAGTGACCAAGTTGACCGAACCTTCTTATAACACTGGCTTTTGGATTGTCAGAGTTACAAACCTCATTGCCACTCCTACTTTTACCCTTTTCCCCAGGACACCCCGTATTACTATGAACGTCCACTTCCATTGGACAAAACCATCGTATGGTTATATACGAACTCGAATGAATTCGAGGATGGTTTCTGGTTCTGGAGAAAATGAATAGGACTATTCAGTTGTCTTTTCCTTTCACTCTCATTGCGAGTACTCCTTGGTTTAGGAGTAGTACACCTATTACGCAAATTGGATAGTCTTCTTCCAAACCTTAGGCTGGTGCCGAACGGTGGGGAATGAAGAAAACCAATTAGCATAACGATGGTGTGCAGAAGGTATTAAGTTAAGACAAAGAAAGGGATTAGTAAGAGGGCAAAGTAAATTGCGACTGCTATTCACGACCAAACCAAGTATTTCTTCGCCAATCCTAAATCACCTTTGTATTTCTCCGGGACACTCCGTATCACTACGAAGATCCCAGTTTATTGGATAATCCATCGTATGGTTATATACGAACTCGAAAGGAACTTGTTCCAGTTCGGGGATGGATTCTGGTTCAGGAGAGATAGGAATAAGGTTCATTCGGTTGTCTTTTATCTTCACCTTCTCTCGCATTGCGAGTGCTCCTAGGATTAGGACAGTACACCCATTATGCTTATTGGATAGTCTTCTTCCAAACCATAGGCTGGTGCCGAACGGTAGGGAAGGAAGAAAACCATTTGACCTAAAGGGGTGTACAGAAGGTAATGACTAAAGACATATAAAGGGATTTGGACAGATGGAAAAGAGATATACGGTTACAGTTGTAAATCTGGATAATAGAAGAGGCATTGCTAGGAATACCAGTGTACCCCATCGAAACATTTCAATGTTTCAGCTTCACTGTGTACTGTTAAAAGAAAACTGATTTCCTAAATTAGACACTTGCTCCAGGGTATGTATTTACCAGGTATGATTCTCACATCTGTATGGTTTTACAGATGATGGGTGGGAGTAAGTTATTGGGAATTAGGTGATCATCCTCATTATATCGGAATTCGTTGTAATTGGTGATATTTGAGAAACTCACCTGGGTTGTTTGCCGGACGGCAAATATATGGTTTTGAATATCCGCTGTCATGCACCAATTTCAAATTGATATATCTGTACGTCTATTTTTATAGAGTGAGATGTACCTTTTTGAAATTATGTCTATGACATTTACCTATATCAGTGGATAGTTAGGTAAGGAGCATTAAACGGCGGTGTAATTCTTCTTAACCATAAGTACAGTTTACAACCTACGACACACAATGAATGAGTTATTTGACTCAAGGGACTTATACAGAGTATTGTATGTTGTCCAGTGTCCATTAGGACAGAAGGGTAGGTCCTCGTACTATATTCTGTTTACTTATGACTTCTCTAGTTCTTAGACAGGTGTTTCGTAGAAACATAGGGACCAAGTTTTGAGAAGTTATAGGTATGAGAATAAAGTAGAGAACCAGGTATTGCAAGTATCGGGATTCTTCAAAGTGATCGAAGATGTAGATACTTGTGAATGGTATTCAGTTGATAGTAATGATTAAGAGAACTTGCTTCTCTTTCAGGTTACTCATAATTGGAAGCATTCCTAAGTTGAGTAACGCTGATCGGCCTCCTTCCATTTAGTTGACATGCATTAGAGACAGCTGCATGATTTGAATCTGGTTCAATTAAATCAGTGCCTCTGTTTCTATATTGGATATAGAACAATTCATATCTTGACATTGTTAAGGTACGGGGAGTTGTCCGGCTTATGCTTAAAACCAGACACTGGACAACTCAAGGCACGTTTCTGTAATGGCTGTTTGTGGGTTGACCCGGGCTATGACGAGGGTTGACTTTCTACCATCTGGAAGATCAATAGTGATATTGTTCTTGACTCGCCACAGTTTTATTAAAAATGGATTTTTCTAGAAAACAGTAGTGGGAGTATGGTAGAACTGGAAGTGATTCCAGAACCGCAAACGATTACAGAAGATTTGATAAGAACCTAAAGATTCAATCTGGTTTGACATTCCATTGGCCACTCCGCAGATATGGTGGGTAACCTCAGGCACCCGAGAGGTACTTTGGTATGCTCAAGGACGGTGGCAGGGAGGTTCTTGTTTACCCAGACTTGCCATTGCTGTTGTTCAGACTGTGAGACCCGGCAGCAGGATGAGTATAGCGTCGTTCTAAACTAGCTTTAGAAATGTACGTCTATATGACTCTGCCAGAGGGTTGTCGTAGTCAGTGGGAGCAGCGGAAGCATTGGTGGACAGGTAGCTTATGTCTATTTGTAGACTAAAGCAGATATAGCGGAGATAGATCATCTATTTCTGATGTGAAGTCATAGGTTTGACTTCATCAGAATAGGGGATGGATCTGTTAAGGAGGTAGTAGAGTGTAATGTCCTGGTATTTGTATGACATACACAGAGTAGGAAGTGATATTCCTATACTACGATCGGTTATACTTTGGTTGTCACACAGTGGTTTCTCCACACAGGACTTGGATATTATATCAGACATTCTGGTTACTAGATCTATGGTTTTAGATCTAGATTTGGGTGGTTTCTCAATCTGGGTACTTTGACAAGCATTCTATGAGTATTTAGAATGGACGACTCCTGGCACGGTAGTGTACCTGCAGGTGATGGAGTCACCCTCTCTAAAGGTGTCTTACAGACTAAAGGGGAGAGGGATACGCATGATTGGCAGATCACTTGCTTAGGCAATTGAGTCAATCATGAGATGTCAAGTACCACACCAGATGTTGTTCTTGCAGTAGATGCAATAAGTTGATATTAATCCAATCCTGGAGAAACGATCGGAAGCAGCTTTAGAACATAAGTGCATGTTCTAAGGATTTGATAACGGCAGCCTCCTTTAGGAGACGGTTATCATTCCAGGCTTCCAAGGTGACATGGACGACAGGGTGGTCGTCAGAGTCATGATTTTCCCTCTGACGAGGGGCAGTATTTTGGACAGGTGGTCCAGGTGGATACTGAGGGAAAGGCATGACGCAGGATACTGATTAAGTTCAGTTGTCGATATAGTTTAAGAAGTTTGGATTTGGAGTTCATTTTTTTGAGCTAGGTCCCATCAGATATCCAGACATATTCTAAGACAGGTATTTCTCATTTCGGGAGATGGCTTTCTCCGCGAACTTGAGATAAAGAGAGACATAGAAAGAAACACTACAGCGGATCCACTCACTGAGGCTATTCCTCGAACGCAATAGTTTCGCAAACGAGCTTTGTGAGACTGACTAGTAGAGGAGTTGGGTGTTCGGTATCACACGGGCTGTGAGTATGCGACATCGCAATAATTAGCCTTGAGTGTAAGTGGGAGATTGTTGGAGATAGTGCCCTCACAGTCAATTATTGGATCACAGGCACGTGATTGCGATGATTGAGGGAGGACCTGTCCCAGTAGGACAGTCTTACTCAAGATGATAGTATGCTATCTGGTTTACCTTTATCATCGTGTACTGCTTTAGGTGACATTACTGATCACTATTGCACGTTGATAGAGCCCTTAGGATTCTTGCTTGACGGCCAGCAGTATGATGGCGATCATATACGTGGGAGCTGGTAGTCTATAAGCACATCCTTAAATGGTCCCTAGTCGTGGGAGTTTCGAGACTAGGCATCGATACTCCATTAGTAGACTAGTGTATACAGTCGAGACCCCGACGAGGGGCGGTGGCCGGTCTCACAAGCCACTGGTGTTAGTTGGTTCACCTAAGATGTATACAGATGCTCATTGGGTTATGAGTACACCGGACAGGACTCGCCGGGAACCTGCTAGTTGGGATTATACCAGACGTCAGATGGAAAATCCCTGGTGACATGTGTACAGGTTAGTTCATCGACCTGAGATCGTCATTTGTCTCGTGTGAGTTCCCACTGTGCTTTGATTACTACCCTACCACGGCTCAAAGGAGTCATGCAAACAGGTTTTAGTTGGGTACAGTCCCGAGCCACATGGAGGCAGTGAGCGAATCTGCAGGGGTTCGTCTCTCCCGGTATTGGGGGTGAGGTCGCGCTGTATCTAGGAGAGCCATTACACAAAGCCCTCGGCCGAGGCAGGAGAGTTACTGGTAGGTATTCCAGTAGTATCTCAGGGTGTTCTGGGCTACACTCCGACACGACTTGTACCGCTTTTGGGGGTCTGACTTTTACCAACCCCCTAGGCCCGCCATGCGATACTCATAGACGAACAGACCGGACTGTACGGATATTGTCACTGACAGGCTCAGTAGGGTGTTAGGATGAGTTCTCTCATCGACGTCCCTTTGGGTCAATAGCTGGTAGCCCGTCACGTATGGCTAATACCTCTGACGTGCTAGTGGTTAAATCCACAGCCATAGTATTGACGAGTCTTTAGAGTACACCACACACTCAGTTACTCAAGTTTCGGGCGAAACGCTGTAGAGGCCGTATGGAGATATGGCAGGGTTCGATCAGATACGTGCGGTATTGCACGGATCGTGATCGGACGGATTTTACTAGCCGGTTTTGGTTTAAGCCGGATCCTAGTATTAGACAGTGTAGATTTTGTCTCTTTGCATTTGTGTTCAGTGGGAATACAAATGCGGGCATGTATATGCAGTAGCGAGGTTTTCCTGTAATTTATTACGGGATCAGTTTTCTGAAGTTGCCAGTTTGCATTCCGTTCCGGCCAGTTTTCATTTGTTCCTTCGCGGCCGGACTTTCCGATGGAGGGGGTTATTTGCAAGTTTGCAAATAACTTATTATGGAGGGGGTTTCTTGCATTTGTGGCTTCTATCATCATGAGATGCTTTATACATCATGTCTTTGTGATTAGATATTGATATGATATTGTTATCATAACCTTTAGATGTGGTCACCTCCTTGTGCTTTCCTACACTCACCTCCCTTCTTGTTTTTCTCTCCACCATATTTCCATAAGGAGGGGGGCCGGCCACTTAGAGAAAGGAGAGGTTTTCATTTTTTTTGGATGAGGAAATGATTCATATCTCATTTTGCATGCTTGCTATATTCTCAACCTCTCTCAAAAGTTCTTTGATTCTCTTCTCCATCAAAAGGCAACTTCACCCCATTGAGACATAGGTTTTTTACACTACAACCTACAGTACCCTTGGACGCGTTGTTCATATCAGATTTTTGCATTTTCATACTGCCCAATTTTTATCACATTGCATATCGGTAGATACTCTTGAGCCGTGTTTGCTAGTCAATTGCAGGATACAGGTTCCCGGTTCTCAAACGGAGAAACTCATGAAAAACACGACAAAATCCGGTTCCTGCCAACCACAGATAAAACACGGTCTCCGCTCTTCATCCGTATGTTGCCAGATACCAGTTTAGGAAGACAAAGTGTCAACTCAATGTCATTCTCATGCACAAGGCTCAATGGTAGCACAAAATCCAAAGAGATCTACGCGGAGCTCGAGGCAATCATCCACAAAAAAGTCCACCCTTGCTCAATAGAAATTCTGGAAGAAATAGGAATGAATTATCAGAAAATACCCACACCAGACAAGAGAGGACAGGAGATCAGGAAAAACCACAGAAGCCCACACCCTACACCCACCATAGGGGGCGCGGATCCGCGGCCATAGGGGGCTATAGGCGGCGGATCCGCGGCCGTACAGGGAGGTCAGAGCATGGGCTTTTGGGGGCAGTTTGGTCATTGCATCAGGGTTCTGGTGGTTGCCCTAGGGTTTCATTTCTTGGCCTATAAATAGCCCAGAATTTTGTGAAGAAAGAGTCCAATTCTTGTATCTCTTTTGCTAGGTTTTAGTTTACATGTTTTTCTCCCTCTTCTCACCTCTTCTCCATTAAACTTGTAAGTGAGCTTTTGAGTGAAGAGTGATGAATAAAGAAGACCATTTTATTATCATGCTTGTCTTACCTTTGTTATAATTGTTGTAACTTTAAATTCGTTAAGTAGTTATTGTTATTTCCTTGTTGTTTCTTTCTTCTTCCTTTTTCTTTATCCTTACATACGACAATGATACTTACGCTTGATCCTCGCCAAGGTGAGGTCGCAAATAGTTAGTCGTATTCTTCTAGTCTCCTTCTTTCTATCTTCCTCTTTTGTTTGTTTTATTTTTTTCCGTATTATGAAGTGTGAGTAGTTCTATACTTGTTAGGGTAGGATAAGGGAAGTTTGAGAGAAGGAAATCTCTCTCACTCTTTCCTTGCCCAACAACTTAAATCAACTCCCGTTAATTGAACCACAATCCGCTCCTTACGGCACCCTATCCTACATGATAGCGGTGATTCCGTAGTGAGACCGGTTGTGGTTGAATTAACCGGAGGTTATGGATAAGAACCAAGAACGGACGGACAAGCACCAAAAGGAAGGACTATGCGTTGGAAAGCCTAGCTTATACTCGCAAGTTCCTTCCTAGTCGTGCTAATCCCCGTTGTTGCCGATTACCGTAACACCGATATTAAGTGGGGCAACGAAAGATATGGAGACTCCTAACTCAAACTAACCTAATCCTAACCCTAACAAGCTCTCTTTAAATATCAACTCAACACTTAGATAATCCAACAAAATCTGAAAACCGGACTTAACTCGTTAAAACACTTTGAAAAAGACTCCCATCTCCCTGCGGACGACCCGTACTCAACCGGCTAGCTACAAGTGAAACCGTCTTGATTGCGGTAATTAAACTAGAACTTGAACACGCACGTATCCTATCAATCAAATGGTGCCGTTGCCGGGGAGACGGTAGTTTGTTTCTTTGTGACATTTCGGGTTAATTTGTAAGTATAAAAAAAAAACGAAAAAAAAATACATACTTTGTAAAAAACCATCTTGTTATTCTTGATTAGTTTTTGTGCAAGTGCGCAGGAAAATACGAAGTTCAAGATCGGCGCCAAAGACGTCGGATAATACGGAGTTCAAGTACAGTGCCAAAGACGTGGGAAGATAGACCCACATTTTCGCGGCTACACCGCGACGGACAAAAACGAAGCATCCGGTCTACGGCAAAAATCTCTCTGTAAGTCTCTCTGCTCCTCTCCACTCCTCTGGACTCCAATAAACTGTGTTTTCTGCAGCCTTCTTTGCGCAAATTCTTCTCCCCCTTCCAATAAACTGTTCTTGTGCAGGATTCTTTGCGCCGCAAATAAAAATTGTTTGCAGTTGATTTGTTACTGTTTTGCATTCTTTAATACGGACTTAAGGGGCTTGAAACCAATCCAGATTGGGTGGGGATTTCATCACCCTTCCCAGGACCCCAAAAATCACTAAAGCATATGCATTGTCCATTGTAATTAAAAAATACTAGACTTCAGCCCTAAGGACTTCGCGCTCATTAGGAGAAGATAAACCGTGTTTAGAACCTCGCTTAACCGTACAGTGTTTACGGGGTGTCTAGGAAAGTGTTAAAGGCGCAACCGCCGAAAGAGAAAGGGTTATTTAATTAAGGAACTTCGCGAAAGCGTTGGACAACCTCCCCTTATCTCTGCACTTACCTGGCCCCGTGATCGGTGTATTTTTAATCCTGTTTCTCGACACTGTTTAACTTCGAAAATCAAGTTCAGGAGCAGGTCTAGTAGACCTAGGCGACCGTAGATCTAGGTGTGATTGTGCATATCTTGTTTGTGATTGCTTAAGCCGTATTTCCGTACATACTTCTGTAAATCTAAAAAAAAAAAAAAATCAAAAACTTTTATAAAAACTTGCCCTTTTGTCGCCAAATCCATTTTCACCCACCACCCATCGCCTTTCTCCATTGACGTTTTCTTACCCGCACCTTCTCCGCTTTGACTATACTAAACTCGTTTAGTGTATGTCCGCTTGGACTCGGGACACTAGCGCCCGTCTAGTCCGCGTTACGTTAGTCGCGACCGACTACGCGATCGACTCCGAAGTCGATACTCCGTCCACTCCTCTTTCACCCCTTCCTTTGCCGGCCAACTCCGACGTTGACCGGAATTCTGTTCATACATCTTCACCTTCACCTTCACCTTCACCAACCTCTTCTTCCGCGATGTCGGGATTTAATCCGAACATCTCTTTGACCACCGCTGGATTGGCTCCACCTCCTACGGAGACCAATCTTCCACCACCTCCGCCTGTTGTAGCGCCGCAGCGAATTGCGCTCCAGGATCGTTTCTACCCCATCCGTTCTGCACTTCCCACCTGCCTTTCTCTTCCTCCGGCCAATGGGGACAACTTTGAAATTAAGCCCCATTTCATCAACATGCTTCCACGTTTTCATGGGCTCGAAACTGAAGATGCCTATATCTTCATCAATAAATTTCAAAATGTCTGTGCCATGATGAAAACCACCCAGCTGTCGGACGATGCTATACGTCTACGGGTCATTCCGTTCACTCTATGCGATCTCGCTAAAAAATGGCTGTATAGCACCGCTTCCCACTCAATCACCAGCTGGGACGAGTTTGTTAAAGCGTTTCTAAAAAAATTCTATCCAAATCATAAGACCGCAAGAATTCGAAATGAAATCAACCAATTCTCCCAGCTTCCTTCTGAACCCTTCTGGAAGTGCTTTGACCGGTACAAAGACCTTCTTGTTCAGTGTCCTCACCACGGTATAGAGAAATGGCAGCTCTGCCAAACCTTATACGAGGGACTGAACCCAGCAACGAAGCAGTTGCTGGAAACCATCTGTCAGGGCCACTTCCTATCGAAATCTGACGAGGAAGCATGGCAGTTCTTTGACGATCTTGCGGAGCAAACGCTACAGTAGGAGAGCACCAGACCGACTTCTTCTTCTTCTACCTCCACTTCTACCGGTCAGTCTAGGGTAGGAATCCACCAACTCGACGTCTCTATTGCGATGAAAGCTGAAATGGCTGCTATAACAAGAAAGCTTGAAGCGATAGAGAGCAAATTCTCTGCTCCTACTCCTGCCCCTGTTCTCCCCCTTCGTACCATCTGCGCTTGTTGTTCTGATCCTTCCCACTTGACCGAAGAGTGTCCTTACAATCCACCCTCGCAAGGACAGAATCAGGTTAATGCTGCCTTCCAGCAAAGACCGAGGAATGATCCATACTCTTCCACCTACAATCCCGGTTGGAGGAACCACCCCAATTTCGCCTGGAATCAGAATCAGAATCAATTCCAGGGCAACAATTTCCAAAGGGCCCCTCTACCGCAACAACAAGCGCAACAACAAACTCAGTATCAGCAGCCCTTCCAACCCTAACCTTACCAAAACCAGACGAACAATTTTGCACCAAACAATTCTTTTCCACCAAATAACAACTTTGTTCCGTCAAACACTGATAAGGTTTCCTCGCTCGAGCGAAGTCTGGAGGCGTTTGTTAAACAATCGACTCAATCCACCGCCAACATCCAGTCTTCGATCCAATCTTTAGTGCAACACACCGCCGCACACGGGCAGAGCATCAAAACCATCGAGGCCCAGATTGCACAGCTGAACGCGGCCTTGAGCGAGCGAGAGAAGGGGAAGCTTCCGTCCCAGCCACTGCCAAATCCCGGTCACCCACATAATGCACATGTTGCTCTTGAACAACAAAACCATAATGTGAGTGCCGTGACTACGCTGCGATCGGGAAGGATGCTGCAAAACAACATTGGCAAGCGAATCAACGATGACACCCCGGCCGCCGCTTCTTCTTCTTCTTCTTCTCCTTCTTCTTCTTCGTCTTCCGAGCCTATTCTCCGTTCTTCAACAGGCACTCCTTCCTCTTCTTCTGCTCTGAACGGACCCACTTCTCACTCCACGAAAACACCTATTCTGGGATCCGTTCCAACTCCAAAATCTCCTCCTCCAGCATTAGACTCAACCAATTTTCAAAATGTTCCATTTCCAAACCGGTTGAGGTCTAATAAACAAAATCCTCAAATGGAGAAGATTTTGGAGTTATTCAAGCAAGTTAACATTAACATTCCTCTTTTAGATGCTGTCCAACAAGTCCCGTCTTACGCGAAAATCTTAAAGGACTTGTGCACGAAAAAGAGGAAGTCTTAGGTACCCAAGAAAGTTTTCTTGGCTAGTGCTGTGAGTGATGCCCATACCTAATCTTTACCACAAAAACGGAAGGACCCTGGCTGTCCTACGATTTCAATTACCATTGGGGATAAGAACATCAACCGTGCACTATTAGATCTTGGTGCCAGTGTTAACTTGCTTCCGTATTCAGTATACGAGCAATTAGGCGTCGGAGAGTTGAAACCCACACAATGCACTCTCCAAATGGCCGACCGATCGATCACCCACCCTAGGGGTGAGCTAGAGGATGTGTTGATAAGAGTCGGGGACTTCATATTCCCCGTTGACTTCATTGTATTAGATACACAGCCTGTAGCTAACCCCCGGAATCAAATTCCGGTGATACTCGGTCGCCCATTTCTCGCAACCTCAAATGCTGTGATCAATTGTCGCAACGGTTCGATGAACCTCTCTTTTGGAAATATGACGATTGAACTCAACATTTTTAGGTTAGGGAATCAGCCCGCCGAACCTAATGCTCATATACTGGACGTCTGCTCGATCCAGGAGATCACACCAGAAGAGTGTGAATTCGAGGAGTTTTTGTTTGACCACGATAATCTTGACGCCACTAGTGCGTTTCTCTTCGAACCTGCTGCTGTTTCTGCGCCCGATAACGAATACGAGTGTTTCACATTCTCGAACGATCTTAACCGCGCACAACCCGAGTTTGAATCTTTCGACTTTCCGGATGAGTTACCTGAACCATCCGACTCGGTTGCCTACACTCGTTTTGAACCTTTGCTGGAGTCCTTTGAGTTCGAGACCCTTGCACCAGTCTTGCCTTCCATCATTTCACCTCCAACGCTCGAACTCAAGCCGTTGCCGTCTCACCTTAAGTATGCTTACTTAGGTGAGAACGAGACCCTCCCTGTCATCATTTCGGCTTCTCTAGCTCCCGAGCAAGAGAAAGCCCTTCTCGCGGTCTTGCACAGCAACAGGCAAGCTTTTGGCTGGTCCATGGCGGACATCAAGGGGATTAGTCCCCTCATCGTTGAGCATCACATTCATCTGATGGATGATGCCAAACCAGCCCGGGATCCACAAAGACGTCTTAATCCAGTCATGAAGGAGGCTGTGAAGAAGGAGATCGTCAAATGTCTAGATAGTGGTATCATTTACCCTATCTCTGATAACCAGTGGGTTAGCCCCATTCACGTTGTCCCCAAAAAGTCGGGCATCACGGTCATAACCAACGAGGCGAATGAGTTAATCCCTACTCGCACCCAAACTGGGTGGCGAGTTTGCATTGATTACAGAAAACTCAACGCCGCAACGCGGAAAGACCACTTTCCGCTACCTTTCATTGACCAGATGCTGGAACGATTGGCCGGACATAAGTACTATTGCTTTCTAGATGGCTACTCTGGCTACAATCAAATTCCCATCGCCGAAAAAGACCAGGACAAGACCACTTTCACTTGTTCTTTCGGCACGTTTGCATATCGACGCATGCCCTTTGGGTTATGCAATGCGCCCGCTACCTTCCAGCGGTGTATGATGGGAATTTTCTCTGACATGGTGGAGAAATTTCTGGAGATTTTCATGGATGACTTCTCCATCTTCGGCGACTCCTTTGACGAGTGTTTGCTGCATCTTGACGCTGTCCTTACCCGATGTAAGGACAAGAATCTCACTTTGAACTGGGAGAAATGCCACTTCATGGTGCGCGAAGGTATTGTCTTAGGACATATCATCTCGCAAAATGACATAGAGGTTGACAGAGCAAAGATTGAGGTCATTTCCAATCTGCCTCCTCCCCGATGCGTCAGAGATATCCGAGCCTTCCTTGGCCATGTCGGTTTCTATAGACGGTTTATCAAGGACTTTAGCAAGATTGCTAGGCCCTTGACGCTTTTGCTGGCCAAGGATACACCTTTTGACTTCAACTCGAGCTGTGTGACTGCATTCGAGTCACTGAAACGCTCACTCACTTCTGCTCCCATTCTTTCTTCTCCTGACTGGACGCACCCATTCGAGATCATGTGCGATGCATCCGACTTTGCCATCAGTGCTGTCCTTGGACAGCACATCAACAAGATGCCGCACGTGATCTACTACGCTAGCCGAACCCTGAACGACGCTCAACTTAACTATACAACAACTGAGAAGGAATTCTTAGCTGTTGTATTTGCTTTAGAAAAGTTCAGGCCCTACCTCATCGGCTCTCCAGTCATCGTCTACACGGACCATTCAGCTCTGCGCCATCTTTTTGCGAAGAAAGATGCCAAATCTCGGTTAATCCGTTGGATCCTCTTGCTTCAAGAGTTTGACCTTGTCATTAAGGACAAACGAGGATGTGAAAACGTGGTTGCCGACCATCTCTCGCGACTTCCTTCTTCGCCTTCGCTTCCACTTCCGATAAACGACATTTTTCCGGACGAACAACTCTTGACAGTATCATGCGAACCATGGTTCGCAGATATTGTGAACTATTTGGCCACGGGATTGCTACCGACCGAATGGTCGAGTCAGGACAGACTTCGCTTCTTATCCCAAGTAAAACACTTTTACTGGGACGAACCCTACTGGTTCAAGTACTGTCCCGACCAGATTATTCGTCGGTGTGTCCCCGATGAGGAATTCAAGAGTGTGCTGTCATTTTGCCACGATCAAGCGTGTGGCGGGCATTTTGGGCCCAGAAAGACAGCTGAGAAGATCTTGCAATGTGGTTTCTACTGGCCACAACTTTTCAAAGACGCTAACGACTATTGCAAGACTTGCTCCCGGTGCCAACACTTGGACCGGATATCCCGGAGGAACGAGATGCCGCTCCAACCAATCTTGGTTGTGGAGATTTTCGATGTGTGGGGGATAGACTTCATGGGGCCGTTTCCCAGCTCTTTTGGGAACTTGTACATACTTCTAGCTGTTGATTACGTCTCTAAATGGGTCGAGGCTGTGCCCAGCCGGACTAACGACAACAAGGTTGTCGTTAAGTTCCTTAAAGAAAACATTTTCTCCCGGTTTGGGCACCCCCGAGCGATCATTAGCGACAATGGAAGTCATTTCTGCAATAGGACTTTCGAGGCCTTGATGCGGAAATACTCCATTAATCATAAGCTTTCTACGCCCTACCACCCCCAAACCTGCGGGCAGGCCGAAGTTTCAAATCGGCAAATCAAGCAGATATTGGAGAAGGCGGTTTCCAAGAACCGTAAGGATTGGTCTCTGAAACTCACTGATGCCCTTTGGGCATTTAGAACCGCTTATAAGACCGACCTTGGCATGTCTCCCTATCGGCTTGTGTATGGAAAAGCCTGCCACCTTCCTGTCGAAATCGGGCATCGTGCATTTTGGGCGATAAAGGAGATGAATCTTTCTCTTGAGGACGCGGGCAGCCATCGGAAGCTGCAGCTGAACGAACTATGCGAGCTTAGGGATGAGGCTTACGACAACGCGGTTGTCGTTAAGAATCGAACGAAGGTGTTTCACGATAAACACCATTTGCGCAAAACCTTCGTACCTGGTCAACAGGTACTTCTTTACGACACCCGACTTCATTTCCATCCTGGAAAGCTCCGATCTCGCTGGAAAGGGCCATATTTTGTGCGGAATGTGTATCCGCAGGGCGCTCTGGATTTGGAAAATCCAAAGGACGGTTCACTCTTCAAGGTAAACGGACACCGATGCAAACCGTACCTTAGCGCCGAACCAACAGAGGAGCTCCTGTTCTTACAGGAGCCGGTTTACCCTGCATGATCTTCCTCTGCCTACCTCCAAACTTCGGTTATCCAGCCAAGAACAGAGGACACTGTTCCAAATAAGTTTGGGGGTATGTACAAACCATTTTGTTTATATTTTTGTATATTCTTTCTCTTTTCTTTAAAAACACAAACAAATAAAAATTTGTATATTGCTAACTGATAATTTTGACCCTTCAACTGATCTGTTCATGCAACGACAGTGAGGACACTGTCCAGTTTAAGTTTGGGGGTACGCTCGGTACGCATTTCTTACCTTCGCATTCATATGTATATTTTGCATCTGCATATTAAAATCCATAAAATCCATAAAAATCTGAAAATTTTCTAAAAAAACATAAAAACTTTTTGTCAAGTTAGCTTGTGGAAGGACTTTGCTTCAACATTTCGACGGTTTTTGTTTGAAAAAAAATAGGAATAACTAAATCTTATGTTTGGATTTTGAAAAACCTGAAAGATAACTCTCCTTTGAAGTTAACTATAACTGATATACGTCTTTACATCACACTACACGTGTCGTAAGATTTTGGGAATTAGATGACAAGTCTTTCATGTTTTAACTTTTAAACAGATAAATGATTTTCTGAGGATCAAATAGGTTTGTTCTGAAATAAGTAATGTCAAGAATAGTTTATGAAGTAAAGCGAATATGAAGGAATGTTATTGATGCCGTAATTGGAGCTAAGTCTGAAAAATAACCCATCTAAAACTTGATTGGAATGATTACACACCAAACACACCAAACACGTCTTTTATCCAAAAAATATTTGAACTGCCAGATATATCTCCGTTCGTATTAAATCATCTGATTTTCACGCCAAACTGTCTTTTGTTTTTGGACCTAGGTAACTTGAGTAATTAAGTCCGCTGGGGTGTTTCTACACCTAATGCCCTAAAATCAACTGGTTTGGGTGCATTGACCCAAAGCTCGCTAAGAAGCCTAGAAAGTCCAGTTTAAAACAAAGTCAAGCAAGTGTTCTCTCCGAGTTAAAATTCCTAACGGTTCTTTGTGTGAGAATAATCTTGATAAAAGACAGGCTTTTATAAAAAATTTTAACGGAGATATGAAGGTTTTACTCTTTGATAAAGACTATTGCACGTTCACAGAGGTGTATATGAAATGAAAACAAGAAAAAGGTGGAGTGAAAAATACGACTTAGTTTCCTGTTAAGGAAGATAGAAATTCTGAAGTTGAAACCTTACTGGAAAACGAAACTTGAAAAATGCTTAACTCTTTATAAAACTTATGTGATCCTTTTAAAACTGTTATCTGGGCTTTATTATGCGACATGATGACTTTAATCGACCTTTCGGGAACTTAACGACACTATTCGCACTGCACGTAAAGACATATAAAAGCTGTAGTTAAATAAGAAGCGAGGTGTGAAAAATAAAGGTTCGATGATCTAGACTTAGGATTATAGAATTGTTATTTTCTAAAACAAAACTTTAGGGTTTGAAGCTTAGTTATTTTACAAAACCAACTTGACCGGATTTTGTGGGTAGTATCCGCTGAAAACCCTCAGGAGACAACACTCCTCCTACTAGGGACACCTAGAGGTTTAACGGCTTGTTGCACATGCTCAGTGCAATCGCGTTCCCTGCGAAAGTGAGGTTAGGAAATTTTTTGAGAATAAATGGGCTTTGCTCGGGACGAGCAAATGATAAGTTTGGGGGTATTTGTTCATATCAGATTTTTGCATTTTCATACCGCCCAATTTTTATCACATTGCATATCGGTAGATACTCTTGAGCCGTGTTTGCTAGTCAATTGCAGGATACAGGTTCCCGGTTCTCAAACGGAGAAACTCATGAAAAACACGACAAAATCCGGTTCCTGCCAACCACAGATAAAACACGGTCTCCGCTCTTCATCCGTATGTTGCCAGATACCAGTTTAGGAAGACAAAGTGTCAACTCAATGTCATTCTCATGCACAAGGCTCAATGATAGCACAAAATCCAAAGAGATCTACGCGGAGCTCGAGGCAATCATCCACAAAAAAGTCCACCCTTGCTCAATAGAAATTCTGGAAGAAATAGGAATGAATTATCAGAAAATACCCACACCAGACAAGAGAGGACAGGAGATCAGGAAAAACCACAGAAGCCCACACCCTACACCCACCATAGGGGCGTGGATCCGCGGCCATAGGGGGCTATAGGCGGCAGATCCGCGGCCGTACAGGGAGGTCAGAGCATGGGCTTTTGGGGGCAGTTTGGTCATTGCATCAGGGTTCTGGTGGTTGCCCTAGGGTTTCATTTCTTGGCCTATAAATAGCCCAGAATTTTGTGAAGAAAGAGTCCAATTCTTGTATCTCTTTTGCTAGGTTTTAGTTTACATGTTCTTCTCCCTCTTCTCACCTCTTCTCCATTAAACTTGTAAGTGAGCTTTTGAGTGAAGAGTGATGAATAAAGAAGACCATTTTATTATCATGCTTGTCTTACCTTTGTTATAATTGTTGTAACTTTAAATTCGTTAAGTAGTTGTTGTTATTTCCTTGTTGTTTCTTTCTTCTTCCTTTTTCTTTATCCTTACATACGACAATGATACTTACGCTTGATCCTCGCCAAGGTGAGGTCGCAAATAGTTAGTCGTATTCTTCTAGTCTCCTTCTTTCTATCTTCCTCTTTTGTTTGTTTTATTTTTTTCCGTATTATGAAGTGTGAGTAGTTCTATACTTGTTAGGGTAGGATAAGGGAAGTTTGAGAGAAGGAAATCTCTCTCACTCTTTCCTTGCCCAACAACTTAAATCAACTCCCGTTAATTGAACCACAATCCGCTCCTTACGGCACCCTATCCTACATGATAGCGGTGATTCCGTAGTGAGACCGGTTGTGGTTGAATTAACCGGAGGTTATGGATAAGAGCCAAGAACGGACGGACAAGCACCAAAAGGAAGGACTATGCGTTGGAAAGCCTAGCTTATACTCGCAAGTTCCTTCCTAGTCGTGCTAATCCCCGTTGTTGCCGATTACCGTAACACCGATATTAAGTGGGGCAACGAAAGATGTGGAGACTCCTAACTCAAACTAACCTAATCCTAACCCTAACAAGCTCTCTTTAAATATCAACTCAACACTTAGATAATCCAACAAAATCTGAAAACCGGACTTAACTCGTTAAAACACTTTGAAAAAGACTCCCATCTCCCTGCGGACGACCCGTACTCAACCAGCTAGCTACAAGCGAAACCGTCTTGATTGCGGTAATTAAACTAGAACTTGAACACGCACGTATCCTATCAATCACGCGTCGGCTAGCCAACGTCGCGCCCGAGTTGCCTCGGTCCAGAGGTGGGAGCCCGTAAAAGAAATCGGCTACGTGGTGCCCTTTCCGATGAGAAGACGACGAACGGTGATACCGCGGGAGTTCGGGACGACAACGAGAAGACCGAAGGACATGGATCGCTCGGTATACTTCTATACCCTTCTCTTGATAGATAGCATTAGGTTAATGGTTACGATCCGGGTTTTTATTGTCCACGGTTGCGCCGGTTTAAAAGTTAAGAAAATTTTTGATTTCGCATTTTGGCCTCGAGTAGTAGGCCGGGGCGCTGCCGTGGCGCAACAGCATAACAGAAATGGAAAGTACTAAAATGAAATGAAATAAGTACAAGTGGCTACAGCTCTTGGTCTTCGGTAAATTGGTCCAAGTCTTCAGTGCTGGTGGGATCGATCTCCTGAAGGTCCAATCCACCTGACAACATTCCAAAGAAGAAAGAGAAGGAATGTCGTCAGTGAACAATTGCTCGGTAAGTCCCAAAGATAAGGGAGAAGTAGAATAGACAGAGAGAGAGAGAGAGAGAGGCTTTTAAAGCTTGTATTATATTGTATACTGTTGTATTTAGTGTTAACGCTGTTGTTTGTAGCTTGGTACAGAAGAGACCAGTTTATACGAGTGGAGTCTCACTTGCCCCGGAGACTAAGGTATCAGGAACACAAGGAACCGTTTATGCCACGGTACAACAACAATGGAATATAGGTTAGGTGTCTTATGGTTGCAGTCTCGTGCCACTTCTAACTCCTTTCGTACCAATCTACCCCTTAAACCCCGTGATGTCTTGATTGTATTGTTTGTAGTAAATTGTAATGTGTTGTTTGTACTATTTTGTAAATGTAAATGGAAGACTTGTATTGTAAATGGAAGACTTTTCGAAACCATGATATCGTATAAATGGAAATCGATGCACTGGATAATCATGTATATGGAATATATCCATGGTTTGGTTCAGTCAAGTTGTATAGATTAATAGATTGAACAGATTGAGTATATGGATTCATGTTGAATTGTAGTTTGTACTTGAATCATATTCAAGTCAGATTAATTATAATTAGACTCAGTCTGAGTCAGAACAATTATAAAAGAAATTGAAGTCCTAAATTAGGTTTTGGTGTTATCGGTAACCGCTGCACATGGGCGGCAGGATTTGTGTCTTTTTTAAAGACGATTGCCGTGTTGATAACATCGTTTGTTAAGCTCTACCTTAAATAGGTAAGTACCCACTTCTCCGGCTCCCTGAGGCTCAAGAGATTGGTCCCGCTTAAACCTATATTTACTACCTTATTGTAATTAATAAAACTTGAGGGGGTTTTATGTAAAAATAATATTGTATAATTTTCAAAATACACCTCAAGTCTTTTATTATCGTCTTTAAAGTTTTCATAGATTTAGATTTTATCATTGTGACATTTCTAGTGAATAAACTCTATTTTTTATAATACATGGTATTTAATTGTAAAGTATTGAACTTGTATGGAATTGCATGGTATTTTCATGTAAAGTGATTCTTGTGATTTAGAAAAGTTAGAATATTTATATTATCACAAAAATAGATATTTTGATGATACATACATATATATATATTTATATAATTTTAATTTATTATATTTCTAGAAATATCATTTTCTTAAGATATTTGTATTTTTAAATCTCTCGAGATCGAATGCTCCTTGCGGAGGTCTGCATCTCACACTACTAAGCCCGAGGATGTGCGAAAATCCGTATCATCCCGAACGGGTTCCCCAAATGGGTTGTAGTGGCGCTTTGCAAAGATTTGTTTAAAAAATACGTAATCTTGTAGAAAATGGTTTTTATAAGTTATATTTAATTTGTAAATTCGTATTTCCATATTCTATATTCCCAAAAGACATCGTGTTATGTTGCATATGAGTGTTGTGAGGAGGTAGGTCATTATCTCGTGATCTATTTAAAGGTATAGCAAGGATAATGATGTTTTAATGTCAAAACTAAACTATATGGTATTTTTCTGTAAAATTGCGATAAAAATTAAAATAGAAATTCTTTTGATTTGGAACTTGTTCAATATGTCTTGTTAATGATTAATAGTCATGATATGCAAGTATGGTATTGTTGTATTTAAGAAAATTGGACTTTTTAAAGAAAACCGAATCGGAAGTCGGATTAACTCCGCTTCCGTCGAGTTTTAGAAATACAAGTTTTTAGATTAGAAAAGAGAAGGGGGAAGAGGGACTTACTGGATTGTAGATTAGGAAGAGGAAGAGGGAGTGGTAGGAGGTGCCAGTACGTCGTTTCGTCGCCGGGAGCTCCTCGGGCCTTCGTCGGAAATTCGCCGGAGCTTCGCCCTTCGCTAACTCTACTTGTACACAAAAATTCTAGAGAGTTTTCTTGAGAGTTTGGACAGAGTTTGTGAGTGAGGGGTGTGTGATTTGGAGTGGTATTTATAGGGTAATCTAGGGTTTAGGGTAGATGAAAGGTTGTATGAAAATTGTATTTATAAATGGTTTAATGGAGTTTTAAATTTCTTTGTTACTGTGCTGGTGAAATAAACTATACAGGGGTTACCAGAAGATTTAAAGGCACAGAAGCTCAGAAGGGAACTCGGCGTTCTGACTCGGTCGAACCGGCGGCGCCGGCCGATTCGGCCGCGCCACCGGCCCGAGTCGGCCGAGTCGGGCCGGGTCTCAGGGCCACGTGTCCGTCATCGTTTGGTCTACCCCCTGGACTATTTTGTTTTATATGTGACTTTTGGTTTTTACGAGTTATGCACGTGTAGGCTCTTGGGCTTCTAAAAATTTAAAAGAAAATTAATTAAAAAATAATGTGGCTAATGGGATTTGAACTCTGGTGCTTTGGTTCAGCAGTGTAAGGTCTTACCAATGAGCTACAAGCTCCTTCTTGCAATTAAAAAGCAAAACAAACTTATAACTTGTGCTCGGGTAAAAGTACCCCTTTCTGTATTTTTGAAAAAATTGTATAGAAAGTTTAAGGTTGTTACATTCTACCCTCCTTATAAAAATTTCGTCCTCGAAATTTGAAAAAGGAAAGTATAACGGATTCAAGGAAAGTTTGGTGACTAAAGTACTGATAGTGTATGAAAAATAACAAATTGATACAAGGGTTTTAAAAATATGAAAGAGACTTACTAGTGTTACCTTGGTCAGCTGTCTCGGCTTCTACGGCTGCTAAGGTGTAAGCCTGTCGTCGTGGCACGTTTCTCCTTGCTGGAGGCACATTCCTCTCTCCTCGAGGCATGTTCCTCATTGCCTGATGGAATTAGCGATTTGGATGTGCAGGAGATCCACGTGGAGGTGGAGCTGGGAGTGCAGGACGAGGTGCAAGAGCCTGGATGGATAACCATTGCGGGTAGTTGGTGTGTGTGTGAGCTGAGTTATATCTATAAGGACAGGTTTCAATTCTGTGATTGGACGCGCCACAAACTAGGCACAAGCCTTTTGCACGCCTACAGTTCTTTATCAAATGTCCATCTCTCTTGCAATGGAAACAGAAATCTAGTCTTGGCTGGTTAATGGGTTCTTCAGTTCTCCTGGGTTCAAACGATGTCCTGGAAGAGGCTCCTCCTGCCATTTGAGTGGCAGGGCACTTCACTCCGGCAGATTGAGGTCTGCCATTTCCCTTCACTACTGCCTCGTACCTTCGGGCAGCTTTCAGAGCCATATTATGGGTTGGGAAATCCCCTGTAGCTAGAGCAGCTTGGATTTTCGGGTCCAACCCTTGCTGAAATCTTCTAGCTCTGATCTCAGCAGTCGGTATGAGATGGGCCGCAAACCTGTTACGGTCTTGTGTTAGCTGTGTAGTATGTGATATATTGAAAAATCGAATTATTGAGATATATCTTACCGACTGAGCACGGTAAACTCAGCATCATACTCATCTACAGATTTGGTCCACATTGAACCTTATTGCAAATGGATGAACTGTTGTTCCATATCATAGCGGGCGGTCTCAGGAAAGTACTTTACATCGAAAATGTCACGGAAAGTCTTCCATTCGATAGGCTGATGAAGAAGGCTTTCTTTCGCCTTCCACCAAACCCGTCCATTGTCTGTGAGCTGCAGCTTTGCAACTCGGACCCAAGCTATTTCTGGCACTTGTGCTGCTGCTAGATCATCTTCAATGCTCTGAGCCCATTCCTCAGCTTCTAGAGGGCTCTCTTTTCCCGAAAAGTTCTTGGGGTGCAGTGCCCGAAATTGCTTCACTCCGGGTGCTTCCGCTTTTGGTCGGTTTATTAAGATAGCAGTCTGCTGCTGTTGTCCTTCCAGGAGGCTGCGAATTTCCATAAGCAGAACAGTCTGCTCATTGATCGGAGCAGCTATGGCAGGTGAATTGGTAGGGGTGGTGGAGTGTTTTTGAAGTTGGTGCTGGTGTTGTTTGGGGAATCCATAACCTTGAATGAAAAATTTAGGTCAGGACAGATTCAAAGTATATGAAATGATAAGATTCAAGGAACATGAATTGTAAAGAATGTTTTAATTGTTGGTTCTTGTGCTATATTGCTTAGGTTGTCCACGCAGAACTGAACTGCATGGTAGAGTTCCATACAGCTCTGACCTGCATGGGCCACCAACAAAACCTGTCACGCCCCGCTTCCCAGTATACGGGCAGAGTGTTGGATAAGTGCCCTCAGAGTCAATTATTGGATCGCAGGCACATGATTGCAATGATTAAGGGAGGACCTATGCCGGTAGGACAATCTTACTCAGGATGATTGTATACTATCTGGTTTGTCTTTATCATCGTGTACATGCTTTAGTTGACATTATGGTTCACTATTACACGTTGATGGAGAATAGTATGCTACCATGGTTTATCTTTATCATCGTGTACTGCTTTAGGTGACCTTACAAGTTGCTATTACACGTTGATAGAGCCCTTAGAATTCTTGCTTGACTACCAGCAGTATGATGGCGATCATATACGTGAGAGTTGGGTAGTCTATAAGCACATCCTTAAAGTGGTCCCTAGTCGTGGGAGTTTCGAGACTGGGCATCGATACTCCGTTAGTAGACTAGTGTATACAGTCGAGACCCCGACGAGGGGCGGTGGATGGTCTCACAAGCCATTGGTGTCAGTTGGTTCACCTAAGATGTATACAGGTGCTCATTGGGTTATGAGTACACCGGACAGGACTCCTCGGGAACATGCTAGTTGGTATTATACCTGACGTCAGATAGCAGTTCCCTGGTGACATGTGTACATGTTAGTTCATCGAACTGAGATCGTCATTTGTCTCGTGTGAGTTCCCACTATGCTTTGATTACTACCCTACCACGGCTCAAAGGAGTCGTGCAAACAGATTTTAGTTGGGTACAGTCCCGAGCCACATGGAGGCAGTGAGCGGATCGGCAGGGGTTTCATCTCTCCCGGTATTGGGGGTGAGATCGCGTTGTGTCTAGGAGAGCCATTACACGAATCCTTGGCCAAGGCAGGAGATTTACTGGTAGGTATTCGAGTAGTATCTCAGGGTGTTCTGGGCTACACTCCGACACGACTTGTACCGCTTTTGGGGGTCTGACTTTTACCAACCCCTAGGCCCGACATGCGATACTCATAAACGAACGGACCGGACTGTACGGATATTGTCACTGACAGGCTCAGTAGGGTGTCAGGATGAGTTCGCTCATCGACCTCCCTTTTGGTCAATACCTGGTAGCCCGTTAGGTACGGCTAGTACCTCTGACGTGCTACTGGTTAAATCCACAGCAAAAGTATTGACAAGTCTTTAGTGTCCCCCACAGACAGTTTCTCAAGTTTCGGGCGAAACATTGTAGAGGCCGTATGATATATGGCAGGGTCCGATCATATACGTGCAGTAGTGCACGGATCATGATCGGGCGGATCATACTAGTGGGCTTTGGTTTAAGCCAGATCCTAGTATTAGATTTGTTGGATTACTTTAGTCTCATCGCATTCGCATTCAGTCGGAATGCGGGTGCAGGTATGTATATACAGGTGAGGGGTATCCTTGTGATCCGTCACGAGTTTACTTTTGATGTTGCCATATCTTTTTATTGTTGCAAATATTTTGATTAAAGTTTGTAAATGGAAATTGTGAGCTAAAAATCATGATTATAAGCATTAATTGTGACACATGCACAAGTGATGACTCATGGTCTCTTTCTTTGTGCATGTGTCACATTATGAGCTTGATTTGTGTTGATATGATAACAAGAGAGAGAGGGGCTGCCATAGGTGTGAGTTTGGTCTTGTATTATTTTCATCTCATACTCTCTCTTTTTATCATAGCAACAAAAAAGAAAGAAAAGATCTTCTCTTCTTCTTCCTCCTCTAGCTTAAAATCTCCATTAATGGCAACACCTCTAACCTCCATCCAAATCAATCGATGCAAGAGACAAAGTGATCACAAACATTCTCTACAACACCTTGGACACGTCGGCTAGCACACTTCGTGCCCGAGTTGCTTCGGACAAAGCGGGAGGACGTAAAAAGACTCGTAGATGTGGTGCCCTTTTCGACGAGGAGATCGAGACCGGAGTTGCCGCGGGGAGCTTGGGATGGTGGCCAAAGACCGAAGGACACGGATCGATCGGTATAGCTTTCCAACTCTCTCTCTAGATAGCTAGTTGTAGGTTAATGGTTCGATCCGGGTTTTAAGCATACGATAGCGCCGGTTTCTAGTTTGAAAAAGTTTTTGTTTCCGCATTTTGGCCTCGGAAAGATGGGCGGGGCGCTACCGTAGTCTTACATGGTATCAGAGCCACGCCATTAACCTTTACTAGCTTGCTCTAACGTATTTAAAATATCGATCGAACGAATTTTCTAAAAACTGCATTTCCAAGTCACAGTTTCTGTCGAATTTTTCCTGTGGTCAAAAAATTATTTAGTGTGCTGCAGAAAACCATGCAGTTTTTTTAAGAGTTCTGAGAAAATTTGGTACATTGATTGCACTGTAGCGTGGCCGTACCCACGTTTTGGCCGCGGTTCCGCGGTCGTACTGTAGCAACACTGCACCAAACTTTCTACAGTGGTCTCTGACTTGGAAATGGGGTTTCTGGTATCTTTATTTTTGGCCCAGATTATTTTGAGTACTGGGTATTGTACTTGGGGCCCACTTCGGGAAATTTTGTCGATCGAAAATTTTAAATATGTTAGTTCACAATATTTGCATTATATCTGCGACCGTGAATGTCATTCGAGCGGTAAATCCTGTCTAATTGCTATAGTCCTTTTAGACGGATTTATGAACGTGACATTCACGTTGATGTTCTGTGTATTGCTGTGATGTTGCGGATTTGTCGTGGTGGATAGCCTGGATGCAATGGTAGTACAGTTTGGTTGTATTTGTACATTTGATATTGCGGGGCGAGCGTCCGACAAGTGGATTGCCGTAACTACCTGTTTGTATATTATTCTTTTAGGACACGACCGGGCTGAGGTCGATGTACCCGTTGTATAAATCTTACTTTCTGTACTAGGATTACCCTGCAGTGGGGTGCACGGATAGCCGGATTCTATAGGGCAACGGGCCCGCATCTCATGGCTTTGAGACGGAGGGGGATTCACTCTAGAATTGGCGGGCTATTCGCCGCGCTCATAGGGGTACAGGTTGACCCAAGGAGGGGTGCTCAAGTTACCGGATTCCGTGAAGTGCTGGGTGGTCCATTCACGTTGTCGAAGGGGGATGCCTCGCTTCAGGTTCTAGCGGGTAACTTGCCGCGCCCGTAGGGGTCTAGGATTTCATTGCACAGGCTATCCACACGACCAGGGGAACGTAGGGTTTCAGTAGCGGCTCTATGAAACCCGGGGATCCCAGATTATCTGTATTGTTCTGTGATGCTTATTACATTTCTGTGTTGTTGCATTTTTATCACGCCATGAGCGAATATTATATATTGATATATATACTAGTAGATGTTGTATATGTTTTACACCCGCGCTAGTTCAGTCCCCGCTCTGTCGTTAGTTAAGTAACCTAACGGGTGATGACGGGACCCAGTAGCGAATGCGGATGGCATATACGTACATCATAATTTCGTTCTTTTGTGGTGTGATTAATTGATGGGACTGCATTGATTTGGATCAATGCAAGCTAAACAAACCTTTTCTGATGTTGTTGGAACATTTTTCAAAAGGCTGTTATTGCAAGGACGTTCTCTTTTGTTTTGCACAGTGGTATTCGGTTATGAATATCCAGCACCTCAGTCGACGAGGCAAGGGCCGAGATCCCTTCACCGGGAGTGACCCCTTGGACAGAAGTTTGTGTCAGGGTAATAACTTCACTATAGCCGATTGCCTTCTGCTTTGCATAGTGGTATTCAGTTGGAATATCCTGCACCTCATTCTACGGGGAAAGAGCCGAGATCCCTTCACCGGGAGTGACCTCTTTAGCAAAGGTTTTCGTCTGAATATTTTTATAAAAAGCTATCCGGTTCCTTCAACGATATCAAGTTCATTACGTTAAAGGTTTTTCGCCAAAAACCTTTCGTAACCCTCCATCATTTTAAAAAGGTAGCACTTAGTATTCATACTATGTATGTTGGCCTACGTCAAGGCATAGTGTATGGTAGCTATTTGTTACTTTTCTGTTGCATAGATAGATGTGTTAGTTTGAGATAGTCGTACTACTATTTTGGCCTTCGTCAAGGGTATGTACGGGTGGGTTCAAATTAACCTGGATAATGACGGGTAGAACTTGACATGTGACTTATGATACGTTGGCCTACGTTAAGGTCATAAGAGCATGGGGTAAAAATCACATCGGGAGTTTCTAAAGAAACTGAAACTTGCCAGATATGCGCATACCTTCTGGAGTGTGATAACGTGAGTGGATTCCATCACGTTATCATGCGATGATTGTTGGATCCCGATTCCCACTGATGAGTTGGTTTACTCCTCGGGTGATCCCGACTAATTCTTCTTTTAGGTTTGGAGGAGAATTTGAGGTTACAGTGGGAGGTTTCCTGATTAGATAAAGTGATAACCATTCTGATCTAGGTTAGAGTGCACGCAGAGTGTTTCTTTTCTCTCTCTCTTTGGCAGCGACCATGACCCGACCCTTGACTATGACTCAGTGACCAATTTAACCGAACCTTCTTAAAACACTGGCTTTTGGATTGTCTGAGTTGCATACCTCATTGCCACTCCTACTTTTACCCTTTTCTCCAGAACATCCCGTATTACTACGAACATCCACTTCCATTGGATAAAACCATCGTATGGTTATATACGAACTCGAAGAAACTTATTCGAGGATGGTTTCCGGTTATGGAGAAAACGAATAGGACTATTCAGTTGTCTTTTCCTTTTACCTTCTCTCAGGTTGCGAGTGTTCCTTGGATTAGGACGGTACACCTGTTACGCTAATTGGATAGTCTTCATCCAAACTATAGACAGGTGCCGAACGGTAGGGAATAAAGAAAACCATTTAGCTTAAAAGGTGTACAGAACATATTAAGTAAAGATAAATAAATGGATTAGTAAGAGAGCAAAGTAAATTGCGACTCCTATTCACGACCAAACCAAGTATTTCTTCGCCAATCCTACATCTCCTTTGTATTTCTCCAGAACACTCCGTATCACTACGAAGATCCACAGTTATTTGGATACTCCATCGTATGGTTATATACGAACTCGAAAGGAACTTGTTCCAGTTCGGGGATGGATTCTGGTTCAGGAGAAATAGGAATAAGATTTATTCAGTTGTCTTTTATCTTCACATTCTCTCACGTTACGAGTACTCCTAGGATTAGGAGAGTACACCCATTACGCTTATTGGATAGTCTTCTTCCAAACCATAGGCTGGTACCGAACGGTAGGGAAGGAAGAAAACCATTTGGCCTAAGGGGTGTACAGAAGGTAATGACTAAAGACATATAAAGGGATTTGGAGAGATGGCAAAAAAATATACGGTTGCAGTTGTGAATCTGATAATGGAAGAGGCATTACTAAGAATACCCGGATACCCCTTCGAAACATTTACATGTTTCAGTTTCACTGTGTATTGTTAAAAGAAAACTGATTTCCTAATTAGCCCTTGCTCCAGGGCATGTATTTACCAGGTTTGATTCTCACATCTGTATAGTTTTACAGATGATGGGTGGGAGTAACTTATTGGGAATTGGGTGATCATCCTCATTATATTGGGATTCGTTGTAATTGGTGATATTTGAGGAAATCACCTGGGTTGTTTGCCGGACGGAAAATATTTGGTTTTTAATATCCGTTGTAATGCACCAATTTCAAATTGATATATCTGTACGTTTAATTTTATAAAGTGTGATATAACTTTTTGAAATTAGGTCTATGACATTTACCTATATCAGTGGATGGTTAGGTGAGGAGCATTAAACAGCGGTGTAATTCTTCTTAACCATAAGTACAGTTTTCAACCCACGACACATAGGGAATGAGTTATTAGACTCAAAGGACTTATACAGAGTATTGTATGTTGTCCAGTGTCCATTAGGACAGAGGGGTTGGTACTCGTACTATATTCTGTTTACTTATGACTTCTCTAGTTCTTAGACATGTGTTTCGTAAAATGCAAGGTCCAAGTTTTGAGAATTTATAGGTATAAGAATAAAGTAGAGAACCAGGCATCTCAAGTATCAGGATTCTTCAAGGTGATCGAAGATGTGGATACTTGTGTATGGTATTCGGTTGATAGTAATGATTATGAGAACTTGCTTCTCTTTCGGGTTACTCATATCTGGATGTATTCCTAAGTTGAGTAATGCTGATCGGCCTCTCTCCATTTAGTTGACATGCAATGGAGACAGCTGTATGATTTGAATCTGGTTCCAATTAAATTAGTGCCTCTGTTTTTATATTGGATATAGAAAAGTTCATATTTTAACAATGTTAAGGTACGGGGAGTTATCCGGCTTATGCTTAAAACCACACTCTGGATAACTCAAGGCACATTTCTGTAATGGCTGTTTGTGGGTTGACCCGGGCTATGATGAGGGTTGACTATCTACCATCTGGAAGATCAATAGTGATATTGTTCTTGACTCGCCACAGTTTTAGTAAAATAGACTTTTTCAGAAAACAGCAGTGGGAGTATGGTAGAACTGGAAGTGATTCCAGAACCGCAAACGATTATTGAAAATTTGATAAGAACCTAAAGATTCAATCTGGTTTGACATTCCATTGGCCACTCCGCAGATATGGTGGGTAACCTCAGGCATCCGAGAGGTACTCCGGTAGCCTCAAGGACGGTGACAGGGAGGTTCTTGTTTACCCAGACTTGTCATTGCTGTTGTTCCAGACTGTGAGACCCGGCAGGAGGATGAGTATAGCGTCGTTCTAAACTAGCTTTAGAAGTGCACCTGTATATGACTCTGCCAGAGGGTTGTCGTAGTCAGTGGGAGCAGCGGAAGCATAGTGGACAGGTAGCTTATGTCTATTTATGGACTAAAGCAGATATAGCGGAGATAAATCATCTATTTCTGATGTGACAGTCATAGGTTTGACTTCATCAGAATAGGGGATGGATTTGTTAAGAAGGTGGTAGGGTGTGATGTCCTGGTATTTGGATGACATACACAGAGTAGGAAGAGAAATTCCTATACTACAATCGGTTATACTTTGGTTGTCACACAGTGGTTTTTCCACATAGGAATTGGATATTATATCAGACATTCTGGTTACTAGATCTATAGTTTTAGATCTAAATTTGGGAAGTGTCCCAATCAGGGTACTTTGACAACATTCTAAAGGTATTTAGAATGGACGACTCCAGGCATGGTAGTGTACCTGCAGGTGATGGAGTCACCCTCTCTAAAGGTGTCTTACAGACTAAAGGGGAGAGGGATGTGCATGCTTGGCAGATCACTTGCTTAGGAAATTGAGTCAATCATGTGATGTCAAGTACCGCATCAGATGTTGTTTTTGCACTAGATGCAATAAATTGATATTAATCATATCCTAGAGAAACGTTCGGAAGAATTTTTAGAACATAAGTGAATGTTCTAGGGAAATGATAACGGCAGCCTCATTCGGGAGACGGTTATCATTCCAGGCTTCCAAGGTGACCTGGATGATAGAGTGACTGTCAGAGTTATAGTTTTCCCTCTGACGAGGGGCAGTGTTTTGGACAGGTGGTCCAAGCGGATACTGAGGGAGGTGTGGTGCAGGATACTGACTAAGTTCAGTTGACGATACAGTCTAAGAAGTTTGGATTCGGAGTTCATTTATGAACTAGGTCCCATCAGATATCCAGATATATTCCAAGACAGGTATTGCTCATTTCGGGAGATGGCTTTCTCCGCGAACTTGAGATAAAGAGAGACATAGAAAGAAACATCAGAGCGGATCCACTAACTGAGGCTATTCCTCGAACGCAATAGTTTCATAAACGGGCTTTGTGAGACTGATCAGTAGAGGAGTTGGGTGTTCGGTATCACACGGGCTGTGAGTATGCGAAATTGCAATAATTAGCCTTGAGTGCAAGTGGGAGATTGTTGGATATAGTGCCCTCAGAGTCAATTATTGGATCGCAGGCACGTGATTGCAATGATTGAGGGATGACCTATGCCGGTAGGACAATCTTACTCAGGATGATTGTATACTATCTGGTTTGTCTTTATCATCGTGTACATGCTTTAGGTGACATTGTGGTTCACTATTACACGTTGATGGAGAATAGTATGCTACCATGGTTTATCTTTATCATCGTGTACTGCTTTAGGTAACCTTACAGGTCGCTATTACACGTTGATAGAGCCCTTAGGATTCTTGCTTGACTATCAGCAATATGATGGCGATCATATACGTGAGAGTTGGGTAGTCTATAAGCACATCCTTAAAGTGGTCCCTAGTCGTGGGAGTTTCGAGACTGGACATTGATGCTCCGTTAGTAGACTAGTGTATACAGTCGAGACCCCGACGAGGGGCGGTGGCCGATCTCACAAGCCATTGGTGTCAGTTGGTTCACCTAAGATGTATACAGGTGCTCATTGGGTTATGAGTACACCGGACAGGACTCGCCGGGAACATGCTAGTTGGTATTATACATGACGTCTGATAGCAGTTCCCTGGTGACATGTGTACAGGTTAGTTCATCGACCTGAGATCGTCATTTGTCTCGTGTGAGTTCCCACTGTGCTTTGATTACTATCCTACCACGGCTCAAAGGAGTCGTGCAAACAGGTTTTAGTTGGGTACAGTTCCGAGCCATATGGTAGCAGTGAGCGGATCGGCAGGGGTTTCGTCTCTCCCGGTATTGGGGTGAGATCGCGTTGTGTCTAGGAGAGCTATTATACGAAATCCTTGGCCAAGGCAGGAGATTTACTGGTAGGTATTCGAGTAGTATCTTAGGGTGTTATGGGCTACACTCCGACATGACTTGTACCGCTTTTGGGGGTCTGACTTTTACCAACCCCTAGGCCCGACATGCGATACTCATAGACGAACGGACTGGACTGTACGGATATTTTCACTGACAGGCTCAGTAGGGTGTCAGGATGAGTTCGCTCATCGACCTCCCTTTTGGTCAATACCTGGTATCCCGTTACGTACAGCTAATACCTCTGACGTGCTAGTGGTTAAATCCACAGCCAAAGTATTGACGAGTCTTTAGAGTCCCCCACAGATAGTTTCTCAAGTTTTGGGCGAAACGTTGTAGAGGCCGTATGATATATGGTAGGGTCTGATCATATACGTACAGTAGTGCATGGATCATGATCGGGCGGATCATACAAGTGGGATTTGGTTTAAGCCGGATCCTAGTATTAGATTTGTTGGATTACTTTAGTCTCATCGCATTCGCATTCAGTCGGAATGCGGGTGCAGGTATGTATATACAGGTGAGGGGTATCCTTGTGATCCGTCACGAGTTTACTTTAGATGTTGCCGTATCTTTTTATTGTTGCAAACATTTGGATTAAAGTTTGTAAATGGAAATTGTGAGCTAAATATCATGATTACAAGCATTAATTGTGACACATGCACAAGTGATGACTCATGGTCTCTTTCTTTGTGCATGTGTCACATTATGAGCTTGATTTGTGTTGATATGATAACAAGAGAGAGGGGGGCTGCCATAGGTGTGAGTTTGGTCTTGTATTATTTTCATCTCATACTCTCTCTTTTTATCATAGCAACAAAAAAGAAAGAAAAGCTCTTCTCTTCTTCTTCCTCCTCTAGCTCAAAATCTCCATTAATGGCAACACCTCTAACCTCCATCCAAATCAATGGATGCAAGAGACAAAGTGATCACAAACATTCTCTACAACACCTTGGACACGTCGGCTAGCACACTTCATGCCCAAGTTGCTTCGGACGAAGCGGGAGCCCGTAAAAAGACTCGTAGATGTGCTGCCCTTTTCGACGAGGAGATCGAGACCGGAGTTGCCGCGGGGAGCTTGGGATGGTGGCCAAAGACCAAAGGACACGAATTGATCGGTATAGCTTTCCAACTCTCTCTAGATAGCTAATTATAGGTTAATGGTTCGATCCGGGTTTTAAGCATACGATAGCACCGGTTTCTAGTTTGAAAAAGTTTTCGTTTCCGTATTTTGGCCTCGGAAAGACGGCCGGGGCGCTACCGTAGATTTACACAGAGGACGCGATTGGCCGCTACGTATTTACTCTGAAATAAATACGCTAAGTGTATCTAAGCAATATAAAAGAAATATACACAAGAGACAAGGACAATTGATATATATTGAACAACAACTTTATTTATTAACATTCTTTTACAGTACATGGAAAAGTAAATACATGGAATGAAAAATGATGCCTAAACAGTGGCATAACAGAAATGGAAAGTACTAAAATAAAATGAAATAAGTATAAGTGGCTACAGCTCTGGGTCTTCGGTAAACTGGTCCAAGTCTTCAGTGCTGGTGGGCTCGATCTCCTGAAGGTCCAATCCACCTGACAACATTCCAAAGAAGAAAGAGAAGGAATGTCGTCAGCGAACAATTGCTCGGTAAGTCCCAAAGATAAGGGAGAAGTAGAATAGACAGAGAGAGAGAAAGAGAGAGAGGCTTTTAAAGTTTGTATTATTTTGTATAATGTTGTATTTAGTGTTAACGCTGTTGTTTGTAGCTTGGTATAGAAGAGGCCAGTGTATACGAGAGAAGTCTCACTTGCCCCGGAGACTAAGATATCAGGAATACAAGGAACCGTTTATGCCACGGTATAATATAGGTTAGGTGTCTTATGGTTGCAGTCTCGTTCCACTTCTAACTCCTTCCGTACCAATCTACCCCTTAAACCCCGTGATGTCTTGATTGTATTGTTTGTAGTAAATTGTAATGTGTTGTTTGTACTGTTTTGTAAATGTAAATGGAAGACTTGTATTGTAAATGGAAGACTTGTCAAAACCATGATATCGTATAAATGGAAATGGATGTACTGTATAATCATGTAAATGGAATATATCCATGATTCGGTTCAGTCAAGTTGTATAGTTTGATAGATTGAACAGATTGAGTATATGGATTCATGTTGAATTGTAGTTTGTACTTGAATCATATTCAAGTCAGATTAATTATAATGAGACTCAGTCTGAGTCAGAACAATTATAAAAGAAATTGAAGTCCTAAATTAGGTTTTGGTGTTATCGGTAACCGCTGCACATAGGCGGCAGGATTTGTGTCTTTTTCAAAGACGATTACCGTGTTGATAACACCATTTATTAAGTTGTCTACTTTAAATATGTAAGCACCTACTTCTCCGGCTCCCTGAGGCTCAAGAGATTGGTCTCGCTTAAACCTATATTTACCAGGGTTCTTATTGTAATTAATAAAACTTGAGGGGATTTTATGTAAAAATAATTTTATATAATTTTCAAAATACACCTCAAGTATTTTATTATCATCTTTAAAGTTTTCATAGATGTAGATTTTATCATTGTGACATTTCTAGTGAATAAACTCTATTTTTTATAATACATGGTATTTAATTGTAAAGTGTTGAACTTGTATGGAATTGCATGGTATTTTCATGTAAAGTGATTCTTGTGATTTAGAAAAGTTGGAATATTTATATTATCACAAAAATAGATATTTTGATGATACATATACATATATATATATAATTTTAATTTATTATATTTCTAGAAATCTCATTTTATTAAGATATTTGTATTTTTAAATCTCTCGAAACCGAATTCTCCTTGCGGAGGTCTGCATCTCGTACTACTAAGCCCAAGGATGTGCAATAATTCTCACAATCCCGAACGGGTTCTCCAAATGGGTTGTAGTAGCGCTTTGCAAAGATTTGTTTAAAAAATGCGTAATCTTATAGAAAATGGTTTTTATAAGTTAAAGGTATTTAATTTGTAAATTCGTATTCCCGTATTCTATATTCCCAAAAGATATCGTGCTATGTTGTATATGAGTGTTGTGAGGAGGTAGGTCATTATCTCGTGATCTATTTAAAGGTATAGCAAGGATAATGATGTTTTAATATCAAAACTAAACTATATGTTATTTTCCTGTAAAATTGTGATAAAAATTAAAATAGAAATTCTTTTGAAATGGAACTTATTCAATATGTCTTGTTAATGATTAATAGTCATGATATGCAAGTATGGTGTTGTTGTATTTAAGAAAATTGGACTTTTTAAAGAAAACAGAATCGGAAGTCGGATTAACTCCGCTTCCGTCGGGTTTTAGAAATACAAGTTTTTAGATTAGAAAAGAGAAGGGGAAAGAGGTACTTACTGGATTGTAGATTAGGAAGGAGGAAGAGAGAGTGGTAGGAGGTGCCGGTGCGTCGTTTCGTCGCCGGGAGCTCCTAGGGCCGTCGTCGGAAATTCGCCGAAACTTCGCCCTTCGCTAACTCCACTTGTACACAAAAATTCTAAAGAGTTTTCTTGAGAGTTTGGACAGAGTTTGTGAGTGAGGGGTGTGTGATTTGGAGTGGTATTTATAGGGTAATCTAGGGTTTAGGGTAGATGAAAAGTTGTATGAAAATTGTATTAAAAATTGTATTTAAAAATGGTTTAATGGAGTTTTTAATTTCTCTGTTACTGTGCAGGTGAAATAAACTATACAAGGGTTACCAGAAGATAAAAAGGCACAGAAGCTCATAAAGGAACTCGGCGATCCGACTCGGTCGGACCGGCACCGCCGGCCGATTCGGCCGCGTCGCCAGCCCGAGTCGGGCCGGATCTTGGGGCCACGTGTCCGTCATCGTTTGTTCTACCCTCTGGGCTATTTTGTTTTATATGACTTTTGGTTTTTACGATTTATGCACGTGTAGGCTCTTGGGCTTCTAAAAATTTAAAAGAAAATTAATTAAAAAATAATGTGGCTAATGGAATTTGAACTCTGGTGCTTTGGTTCAGCAGTACAAGGTCTTACCAATGAGCTACAAGCTCCTTCTTTCTATTAAAAAGCAAAACAAACTTATAAGTTGTGCTCAGGAAAAAGTACCCCTTTCTGTATTTTTGAAAAAATTGTACAGAAAGTTGTATAGAAAGTTTAGGGTTGTTACATCTGCAGGAGTCCTTTTCGACCATTTATATTAGGTGTTGAACCCGCATTTTTCCTTTCATCCGGAAATCGTTCCACCTTCTGGTATTGGTTAGTATATACTTCAGCTAATGTCTCCTCCCTTCTTTTATAAATAGACGTATTGTTGCTAAGTTTTCTTCATATTGATCATAGCGTCACGGGTCGGAGTAGGAGACGAGAGAATAGTCGTTCCTTCGGTGCTTCCCATCTTACCGCCTGTCACAGCCGGTATAATAGACTTCATCCTTCATGTGTTTTCTTTATCTCCCGAGTCGACATTTGACCGTAATTCATTTTACAGCAATTGCACCGGCTCCAGCTCCTTTTGAGTCTTGCATTCCAATGCCCGCAGGGCCCTTCACTAAATGCATATCTTCCAGGGGCGCCGCAAATAGCCTGCGAATGTTGAGCGAATTTATCGAAGATCTCAATGCCGAGGCCCTCAATTCTGCTACGGATTTTAACGTTGAAGTCAATCTAATGCTGGCAACACTCGTGAACTTCCATGATGAAGATCTCGTCGGCTCTTGGGTTGATCACTGCAGAAATATCGAGGCTTGCCTGCACGAGATTGAGCTCAAGCGTCTCTCTCCTGACGTGTTGGCTTTGAACTCCCAGCGGGCTGCATGGGTCGAGCATAGTGTTCCTTTCATTCGCCATTTTGAACAAGAGGCGACGCTGAGACGAAAGGATCATGAGGTGGCTTCCAGTCCGATTGTGTGCCCAGGTTGAAGTGAATGCTGCGCAGTTAAAATCTGTTTTCGACAACCTCCAGCGATGTATTTCGGATGGGTTGACACTGTGGCGGACGCTTGACTTCTCCGAATGGGTCATGCAGGACTGCGAAACTGCCATGCTAGAAACCAATGAAAAGCTTTCGTCCTGTTTGTGGCAACGGACTCAAGTTGAACCGGAGTTGGCCGCGGTAGCTGACCATGAGAAAGGATTGAGAGGAGCGCACGAGCGGCTCGCTGATTTGTTGAAGATGCCTCCACCTTAATAACCGTCTTTGTACCTTTTTTGTACCAACTGTAAACTTATGATTTATGAATAACATGTATTCATTTTGATTCCTTTATGAAATGTATCTTGTATTCACTTAAATTCATGAATAAAAGACATATTTTATTTCATATTGGCATGTAACACCGGCAAAAATGGCCCGTAGATAGTCCATCTTGACCTCCTTATAAGGCAGCGATGGCTTAGGAAACAGGTTCGGATCTGCCGCCTAAGACTTTTCAACTTTATGAGCCGTGAGGGTCTCATAAAGACTTTTCTCCCTATGAGTCGAGAGGATCCCGTAGGTGTATTTTCTCCTTAGGAGTCGTATGTACTGCTAAATGTGTTTTTTCTTGAGAGTCGTAAGGATCTCACAAGAGAATTTCCCCCCTTACAAGTCGAGAGGATTCGTAAGTGGTTTTTTCCCTCCTTGTCGATATTCAACTTTGGAGAGTGTGGCCCGTGGATAGTATATAATAGTCCATCTTAGATCTACTTGCAAGGCCCCAGTGCTTAGGAAACATGTTGATATTCCCGTTGCCTAAGGCTTTTTCCCTACGAGTCGAGACGAGTCGAGAAGTTCTCACAGGAACATTGTTTTCCCTATGAGTTGAGACGAATTGAGAAGTTCTCGCAAGAATTTCCTAACGTCACGGTTAGCCCCTGCTCTTTATGACAGAGGTCTATTAGGGTCTGTGGTACTAGGATTTTTGTCCGTCGTACCGTCGCGTGGGCTGATGCATTCCTCGTTATGCAATCTTGCTGTTCGAGTAGCCCCGCGACTGTCGTATCTTTGATCCCTTTGGGGGCTGGAAAAGATGTCTTCAAGTAATCTTCCAGGTGATATTATCGTCGGAAGAGCAAGCGTTAGGGATCTTCCACGCCGCTTTTTGCTTGAGGTTGGGCTCAGTTTGGGGAGCCCCGATGAGTCATGACCACTCCACGCTGGTGTGGGATGATCTCCGATAGTCTTTCGGGTTTTATTTGAGTTGCCGTCAAGACCCTGAAGCTAAGGATCTTTGTTTGTTGACATTGTGTCTGCAATATTGCGATGAATGTCGAGGTTGTCTCTAGGTTGTCTATGAACCGTCGAGTCTTGGAACTAGGGACTTTGCCATGGCTCCGTTGTTTTGACCCTGGGATCGGTTGTTGATGTTGCATCTGCATCCTGCTGGAATTGAGAAGGAACGTTGGGGTTGACACTGTGTCTGCTGTAACGAGACGAATGTCAAGGTGGTCTCTAGGTCGTCTGTGAACCGTCGAGATTTGGAACTAGGGGACTTTGTCGTGGCTCCGTTTTGCTGACGTCGTATCTGCATCCTGCTGGGAAGGAACGTCGTTGTTGATCTCTAGGCTGTAGATATTGCCATCGAGACTGGGAACTAAGAACTTTGCCATGGCTCTGTTGTTTTGACCCTGGGGTCGGTTGTTGACGTTACGTCCGCATCTTGCTGGAGCGAGGAGAAACACCGGTGTTGATATCTAGACTGCCGATGTTGCCGTCAAGACCTGGCTTTCCCTTTGACGAAGCCTAGTGGGATAATATGGTTCCCTTTTCGTTTGTGCCCATGGATTGTATACAGGAGTCGCTGTGGACTCACCTGCAGGGCAAAAGTTTCTCTTCTTTTTTTTCTTTCCACGATGCTCTATCATTTCAGCTTCTATATCGCGAAAGTCGCAATTGCCCAATCATTTTGTCTATTTTTCGCGGTGCCCAATCATTTCGGGTATTTTTCTTTTTACTCGCTGTTTTTATGTTGCGAGTATGGAAATTGAGATCTGATACCAATCTTGGTATCAGCACCGCTGCGACTGGAATATTGCCAGGAGCGAATCATCATTTGCTGTGAAAGGACTTAAAAATTGACACATGTTCAGGCATCAGTATCGCTACCACTGGAATATTGCCAGTAGCGAATCATCGTTTGCCTTTGATGATTTAAACAAAGGTGGCTTAGTAGACAAGGTTAGGATCATGCCGACTAAGGCTTTTTTGACTACATGAGCCATAAGTGTCTCATAAAGGTATTTTTCCCTACGTGTCGTGAGGATCTCGTAAGTGTATTTTCTCCTTAGGATTCGTGGGGATTCCTAAGTTATATCTTCTCTTGTAAGTCGTAAGGATCTCACAAGAGTATTTTCTCCTTGCAAGTCGAGAGGACCTGCAAGTGTTGTTCACCGAATGGGGAAATTTCACGCCATTGGTGGAACTCGGTGAGGGAACGTTTATTTGTGCCCGTGGATTGTATATAAGGGCCAATATTGTACCGCCTGTAGGGCAACTTGGGGAGTGTGATGGCTTAAGAACAGGTTTAGGTCCTTGTATCTTAGGGCTTTTGAATCCTTTGAGCCGTGAGGGTCTCATAGGGGGAAATTCTTCTTACGAGTCGTGAGGATCTCGTAAGTGTAATTTCTCCTAAGGAATCATAGGGATCCCTATGTGTGTTGCTCCATTGTGAGTCGTAGGATCCCACGCATGTGTTTTTTCCTCACAAGGTCGAGAGGACCTTGCAGGTGTCTTTATTTTAAGGAGATTGCGCCCTTTCGAGTTTTCACAAACTCGCCGGAAGCCCTGCTGTTTTTACTCACGGCGCCCTTTCGGGTTTTCATCCGTGCCCATTTCGCTTTTGGACGTACCGTTTTTTTTAACACCATGAGATTGCGCCCTTTCAGGTTTTCACAAGCTCGCTGGTAGCCCTGCTGTTTTTACTCACGGCGCCTTTTCGGGTTTTCATCTGTGTCCATTTCGCTTGTGGACGTACCGGTTTTTTTTAACCCTTCTGTTTGCCAATGGCACTTTGGGGGGACTTCACCACTGGAGCAGCTATGCAGCCAGCGGGACCTGAGTTGCAGTCCTCGCCGCTGGGACTTGTGGACTTGAATTCCACTATCGCCGTGTTTGAGGCGATGTATTTAGTTTAAGGACATTACGGTCCATTGTTAATTTAGGGACATCTCGGTCCGTTGTTAGTTTATGGACATCTCGGTCCATTATTAGTATATGGACATCTCGGTCCACTGTTAGCTTCGGGGCGAAGTTTCTCCGGATACTACTTATAGAATTTGGACTCAGGAAGACAGCGAGCGGACACGAGCGTTGTCATCTATCATTAACCTGAGTCGTGACTTGTCAAGCATAGTATTTCTTAAGAAACCGGCCGTTGATTGGCCGGAAGGGTCTTTCGCCATGCATATTCATGAGCAAGTAGGCCCCACCTTGGTAGATATTTTCTATGATGTATAGACCCTCATAGTTCAGCTCAAATTTCCCCCGCATTGCACAGTTGGGAATCATAGGTCTTTTTACGACTAGCACGAGTTCGCTTTGGCGGAATGTTCTCGGCCTAGTCAGTCTTTCGTATGAGCGCGTCATCCTTACTTTGTTAGCTTCCAAATTTTGCTGCGCTGACGAGTGTCATCGAGGGCATCGAGATCCCCAAGCCAAAGATGGGCATTTTCTTCATCCGTTAGCTCGTATCGAACTGCTACTCATAGAGAGGGTAGCTCTATCTCCAAGGGAAGTACCGCTTCTGTGCCGAATACCAACGCAGATGGTGTTGTATTCGTGGCTGTTTTGAACGTGGTTCGATACGCCTAGAGAGCTTCATGCAGTCTCTCGTGCCAGTCCCTTTTATTTATGGACACCGTTTTCTTTATGATCTTCGTCAAGGTCTTGTTGAAAGCCTTAGCTAGACCATTAGCTCGAGGATTATAAACTGAAGAGTATCTCCAATCTATATTATGCTGCTGTGCGAAGCAACTGATATTATGGCTCCTGTAAGCTGGCCCATTATCCAAGATAATTCGTCGCGGATTGCCGAACCGGTAGATGACATGCGTCCTGAAGCAATGGAGGATGTTCTCCATCTTCACCTCCCTTAGCGGTACTGCTTCTGCCCACTTAGAGAAGTAATCGATTGTTGCCAATATGAACCGATGTCCTTTAGATGACACTGGTTCGATAGGCCTGATTATATCGGTTCCCCACATTTCTAACGGCCAACTAGCCAATGTTAGATGTAGCGGATTCGGATGCTGGTGGATGAAGTCCCCATGAATTTAGCACGAGTGACACTGCTTCGCATATTCAAGGCAGTCCTGAATCATCGTGGGCCAATAGTAACCCATTCTTTTGATCTTCAGCTTCATCTTTAGCCCGGCTTGATGGGAACCGCAGAGTCCGTCGTGAGTTTCTTGGACGACCCTCCTTGCTTCCTTCGGTTCCAAGCATCTTAGCCACAAACTGTTGAACGACCTCTTATATAGAGTATCATTGACGAAGGCGAAGGATAGAGCTCGTTTCATGAGCCGATGTCTTGACGACGCATTTTCGGGTGTTCGATGGGATTTGAAGTAGTCTACGAAGACTTCTCTCCAATCCTTAATCTTTTCTTCATCTTCTATTTGGCAGGCTGCTTGTTTGGCCGCTTCCTTTTCTTCAGACGACTCCGGAGATATTTCTGCTGGTGCGAGAATCCGGCAGCTTTGCACAATGATCCTTACGTCATCGAGGTTTTCGTCGGCCGGTTCCTTAGCAAGCTTGGCTAATGCATCTGCTTTATTATTTTCTACATGTGGTATGCTTTCCAGGATGTAGGAGGGAATTTGAGTCAACAGTTGCTGCACTCTTTCGCCATATTTTACCAACTCTGACTTGCACGTCTGATAGTCGCTATTTACTTGGCTAACGACCAGCTGGGAGTCTCCATATATAAGGAGGTTTTCGATTCCCATGTCAATAGCGATCTCAAGACTTGCTATCAAAGCTTCATATTCCGCTTCGTTGTTTGTTCTTGGCTTCGTTAAGGAAAGGACAAAACGCATTATCCCTCCTTGTGGAGTCACAAAGATAAGGCCTACTCCAGCTTTGATTATGGGGGTGCTTTTCTTTCGCTTCTTCAAGGAAGATGCCCCGTCGAAGTATAGTTCCCATCGGGCATCATTTCCTTCTTTCTCCCCGTCGATTGTGTCAAACACATGTTCGTCTGGCAGTTCGCAATTTAGGGGAGAATCGGTTGGTACTGGATGTTCAGCAAGAAAGTCGGCGATGGCCTGCCCTTTCACTACCCTGAGAGGTCGATAGATTATCGAGAATTCCATCAAGAGGAGGGTCCATTTGGCAATCCTTCCCGTTAGTATGGCTCTTGACATCAAATATTTGAGAGGATCCACCTTTGATATGAGATGGACCTAATGTGCCAAGGCATAATGCCGAAGCTTCGTTATCGCGAAGATTAATGCCAGGCAATGCTTTTCGATGGGGGAGTAGTTATTTTCTTCCCCCAGAAGGACTCGACTCAAATAGTAGAGAACTCTCTCTTTTCCCTGATCGTTCTCCTGTGCCCATAGCGCACCTAAAAAACCTTCAAGGGGTTGTTGTGTACAGGATGGGGGGCTTTCCCTTGACCGGAGCGGTTAGTACCGGTGGGTTCTGTAGATATTGCTTGATTTCATCCATTGCATTTTGGCATTTACGATCCCAAACGAACAGGGTCCCCTTCTTCATTAGATGGCTGTAGGGGCGGCATTTTCCGGAGAGATTGGCTATGAACCGTCGGATATACGCGAGCTTCCCATGGAGAGACCGCAGTTGTTTGAGAGTTCTTGGCGTGGGCATTTCCATAACCTCCTTGATCTTTGATGGGTCTATCTCGATGCCTCGGTGTCGTATGATGAAGCCTAGTAATTTGCTTGAGGAGACTCCAAATGCATATTTCAGAGGATTCATCTTCAGATTATATTTCTGAAGACGCTGGAACACTATTTTCAAATGCTCCCAGTGCTCCTCGTACGATTTTCTTTTCACCATGAGGTCGTCGATATAACATTCGACAATCTCGTGTATGAGGTCATTGAAGATCTTCTTCATGGCCCTCTGGTAGGTAGCGCCAGCGTTCTTTAGACCTAAGAGCATTACTTTTTACCAGATTATGCCCAGCGGAGTTCGGAAGGCAGTATACTTCCGGTCTTCGGGATGTAATTTTATTTGATTATAGCCTAAAGATCCATCCATGAAAGAGAAGACTTCATGGGTGGATGTATTATCGATCATCAGCTCGATAACCGGTACGAGGAAGTCATTCTTCGGGCAAGCTTTATTGAGGTCTCGAAAGTCCACGTAGACGCGCACCGTCCCATTTTTCTTCATCACTAGGACAATGTTGGTGATCCAGTCGTGGTATTGAACTTCTTGGATGAAGCCAGAGTCAATCAGCTTCTTGACTTTGGCATTGATACTCATCTCAAGTTCGAGCCGCATTCTTCTTGGCACCTATTTGACTGGCTTGGCGTCCGGTGATATCGCCAGTTTATGCACTGCTATCTCCGGATCTAATCCCGACATCTCGGAATAGTTCCATGCGAAGAAGTCTTTATACTGCATAAGCACGTCTTTTGGTGTAGCCACCTGCTCTTCGGACATCAGCTCACTGACGAACATTGGCCTCGGATTGTTTGTCATCCCCAAGTCGATTTTCCTCAGATTGTCCACCGTGGTATGTATCCCATCCTCCAGCTCTTTTGGCGCCGGTGAAAATTCTGAGATCACCTCGTCCTCATTTTCATCTGCGAGGCAATGGGAGAGGTTGTCCACATTCTCATGCTCTCCCTCTTTTGACAGTGTTATCATGTGGCAGGTACGAGCTCGTTTCCAAACTCGATGTTGATCTGGACCTACCCTCGCAATGTTGGTCACTTTTAGCTCATGCTTTCATAGTGAGGCTACCCTCCAACTGTCGGATAGAGCAAACCTTCCTTACTGATACTGCTCTTCAACCCAGTCTTTGAAGGTGAAGCGGTCTTCAAGAGGATGTCCTACTGATCGGTGGTAGGAGCAATAAACCGGATGATGGACCTCGTTTATTTTCTCAGGGTGCCGAGACTCCGGGAGCGTCATCATTTGATGCTTCATGACAAGGTTGAATATTTTCCTTATCTTGTTTTGAGGAAAAGAGTATTCCCGACCCATCTTTCTCATAAAAGACGGATTCCAGCTGACTTTGTCTCGATCGCGTGGCTTCTTGGATCCGCTTCGCTGTTTTTGAACGTCATTCCCATTCTTCACCTTGTTGTTGCTTCTACGTCGGGCTTAGCGAGCTGAGGGTGAAGGGCATCGTCATCCTCCATAGCCTGCTGAATGAGACGTTGCGTTCTGGCTTTCTCGTAAATGGCCATTTCGCGGCTGTGGTCATCCCGACCCTTTTGACCCACTTCCTTTATTAGCTTGTCAACTTGTTCTTCGAATGACGGGCTTGGCATTTTTACGGTGGAATCTCTCTCTGGTTCAAAATCAGCGCTATCTGGAAGAGCATTCCCTTCTCCACTGGAGTCGTTTATAACGCGGCAGCCATGGAATTGCTTCTGTTTCTTGGACCAAACGTATCCAATCCCAGTCGTCTCCATCCTCCCGTTGGGCATTTTTCGCTGAGTCCCGGGAACGTCCCAAATCTTATTGTAGAACTGGGATTGTCCGAGCAGTTTGTTTGAAGGGCACACCCTGTCATTTTAATATCCTTTTTAATCCCTATGCGTAATATCTGGGCTGACGGATTGGTTGAAGCATGTCAAGTGTAAGATCGGCACCATGCCAGACTTCTTTCTCCACTTTGGTCTCCGGGGATTGATAGAAGAGGATCGCCTTTTCACCTCTTCGCCTGGGATGGACGTAGAAGGTTTGCAGCTCTTGTACGTTGTATGTATCAAGCGCATCGAGTTCTTTATAATTCCGCTGCGGAACCATGGTAATTTTTAAACTCTGATCAGCTTCAACGAAGGTTTGCATTGACGGGCGGACGGAGAACACTGCATTGGCCTCATCCTCAGAGTCACTTCCAAAGACCAAAATAAGAGTAGATGGTCCTGGCCTGCTGCCTTGGGGTTGCCCCGGGAAGACTATCTCTTCATCCTCCTCGGTATCGCTCCCAAAGATCGGGATAGTGGCGACGGCTTTTTGTTTATTCTCCAGTTTACGACATCTTTCCGTGTCTTCGAAGTCTGGTAAGAAGTACTTGGCGTCTTCTTATTTGCGGACTTCATTTACGGAGAATGGGTTTAACTCCCCTGTAACTGTGTACTCAAGGCCGTCTTTGAAGTACTTCATACACTGATGTTTGTGTAGAAGGGATGATGTTGTATTCGTGTAACCAAGGCCGGACGAGCATAGCGTTATAGCAAGTCTTGGCGTCAATGACAAGAAATTTGATGTCAGTGATGATCATCCCAAAGCGTAATGTCTGTATCACAGACCCAAGCATCCGTGATGACTGCGAGTCGAACCCGGAGATGGTAATTTTGTCCCGAGCCAGGTGCTGAATGTTCATGCAGATCTCCTTTAGCACCTCACATTGAGAAGGTTGACGGAGGACCCGTTGTCAACCAGGATCTTCCCTATCTTGATATCGTGGCAGTACCCGGTCACATATAACGGACGGTTGTGCTCGCACGTTCCAAGAAGGAGGTCTTCATCATTGAAGGTGATGTCAGCTGTGTGAACTTCTTCCAGCGCGTCTTTCATCTTTTCTTCTGCAAGGAAGGCTTGAAACTGATTGGGCTCTTGTAACACCCTGATGAGAGAATCTTGTGCCTCTTTAGACAGGAGAAGGGCATCTAAAATGCTCAATTGTGAGGGTATCTTCCTCAGATGTGCCGGAATATTGTAATCCACCTTGTTTTCCTTAGGCGGTTCCTTGGCTGCGAGCTCTTTGACGACTCTATCATCGAGAGCAATTTCCTAAGGGACTTTTTCCTTCCCTTTGTCTCTTTTGCTTGAACATTTTTTTGTTAGCCCGAGGTTCTTCTCAGGCAGCGTGCGGTTTCGCAGCTGAATGTTCTCGCAGTTCTTCTCATCTTCTTCTTTTCCACAAGTGGATTCTTTGAAGAGAGGGCCGAGGGTTATTTCTTTATCAGAATCACTCCCGAATGTAAGAACTTGATTTTTTGCTTTTGTCGAAATGGTATCAATCATATGACAGTTGCCAGTCATTTTTCCATGCTCACCTGTCGCACTTTTTCGCTGTCGACGAGCTTCGCGCTTCATTCGCTTGAAGTGTTGTCGGTAGGCAATGTATCCCCACCACCACTTCTTGAAGGCACTGCACTCTTCGGTGGGGTGTGTAACCCTCCTATAGTATAAGCAGTAGTTTGGGCGTACGTCCGCTTCATCGATGCACATACTCCCGGGAGCATTTCCTTTGAAAGGTGGCAGCTTCATCCCTATTGACAGGGCTTTGGCGAACCTTTTCCCCATCTTAAACCTGCTTTTGTCTGTCGTGGGTGTGCTTCGATCTGGTTGGATTACTTTGTGACTCTTCCTCGCCGCAGCTTCTTCATTCTGACGCCGACGCTTGGCCTTTTCATATATGGCCGTTTCACGCTCTCGGTTAGCTTTGCTCTTCTGAAGGGCTTAGTTTAGAAACCTGTCAATCAGGTCGTCTGACGGTTCCAGGGATCTTGGGACCGATACTTCCCCCAGTTTCTTCGCGTTGCTCTCCGACGCCGAGGGACTTTCTTCGTCTTTTAACGACGAGTGAGAAACTATGTGGCAACTCGCTACATAATCCTCGGATTCTTCCGACGAGTTGTTCCCCTCATCATTGTCGTTGTCTCCATTCTTAAGGATATGGTTGAGAAACTCTTCGAGAGTGAATGGGGTCCGCACCTTCTGGTTGTACTCCACCAGCGCATCAATGTACTTTTGCAGGTCCGTATGCTCGTTATCAGGCCGTACGGGTTTCTTGGTCTTCTTCTTTTTCTTCGAAGACTTTGAAGGCTTAACCTGGGTGTCTTGCCCATTGTTACCAGTTTTCGGTGTTGGGCGCGGTTTAAGCATCCCCTCAATGGCTTCGGGCTCTAGCAGGATTTTCCATTTGATCACCGGACATTCTTGAAGATCCTTCAGCATCCTTTTAGTTTTAACTGAAAGGACAACTTACCACGGAGCTTCTTCTACAAATGAGCATGATGCCCCCGGCGTATCCACCTTTTTAGGAGCGTGCTGCTGTGGCGGGTTTACTTTCCAGTTTTCGAACAGCGCGAACTTTCCTTGTTGGTATTGGTCCTCAACCCAGTTTTTGAAGACATAACAATCTTCGATTGGGTGACCCATTACTCTGTGGTAGGGGCAGTAGTTATGACTGTTGACATCACCAGGCTACAGTGGGTGTCTTGGATCCGGCAAAGTGATAAGCATGTTGCGCACCACCAGTTCGAACAGTCTCCTAGTTTTATCCCGGGGAAATGAGTAAAGACGTCTCAACTTCTCTACGAGGGATTGGCGTGTGTTGCTTTGGCGAGCAACTGGTTTCGGGTTACTTGGTTGTTGTTGAGCGTTGGCAACGAAGGTCGCTTTCCCTTTGCCCTTTTCATTCCGGAGATCCGTTTTTGAAGAGGACGGCCTATGGCCCATCTGGTCCATTTAGGCTAGCTTGTCGATCAGAGCCTGGAAATTGGTCGGCTTGAAGAACATCATAAACTGGGATATAGTCTACTGAGGATCGAGGGTGAACATGCCCACGGCAGGAGCTTCTTCGATGCATTGTTCGCATTTTGACCATAGGTTTCACCACCGAATTGTGTATTGAACCCAGGTCTCTCCTGGCTTCACCCTGGCATTGATTAATGCCATGATTGGGGTGCGCTCGCGAGCCTCTGCATGAACAGTAGCTCCATTTCTGTAATTTTTTTGACATAATCATCTGGGAGCTCGGAGTACCATTCAAATGCTGTCTCCGACAAGCTGCCAACAAACTGGCGAAGCAGCAGTTTGTCGTCGCCTCCAGGATTATTGCACAAAACTATGAATTGAGCAACGTGCTGGTGTGGATTGCTCGTCCCCTTTTACACATGGAACTTAGGGATCATATATCCAGGCTGGTACCAGATTTGATCGTACCATCCTAGATAAGGTCGCCCAGTTCTGACGACTTGGCCTGCCGCTTCGCTTTCTTGATGGGCTCTTATTTGTTGAGCTATATAGTCATCAAGGGCAACCTAGGAAATTATTTCTTCTTGGGCTGCTAAGACAGCCGGAGGAGGGTTTGACGTTTCCTCTCTGTCGTCTTCGATGATTATCGAAGGGTCTTCGGCTAGAGGTTCCGGCTGGATCATCACCCCCACCATGTCTTGGAACAGAAGCGCCATCTGTTTTATATTAGTGACTTGTTCTGTGGCCTCCTTATCTTTCCTTTCCAGCACCCTCCGCAGGAACTCGGTGTCGGTCTCCTGATCTTGGCGCTATTCGGACGATGCTTCCGGGCTTTCTTTCTGCCCAGTGAGTGCGACCATCTTTGTCAGCATCTCCTAGAGCTTTTGTTGTTGCTCCTGAGATTTTGTCACAGACCGTGTGAGTGGTCGATGACCCATGGAAGTACGGCTTTTCTCTTTCCCGGAAGCCATGTACACCGTGTATACGATCATGCCCCCAGACTTGGGGCGTTTGGGTCCATCACCCTTGGGATTTGCCGCCGGTGGTGGTAGATTCTCTGGCCTTCTCTTTTTGTGAGAAGTCAAAGTCGAAGGAACTATTGTAACAGGCGCCTGAGAAGTCCCTCACTGCATGCTAGAGGGATGACATCCCTCTTGTCGAAATTTCATTTTCTCCGGTCGACGAGAATAGTTCTTGTTGATCACAGAATCCTGAACTTTCCGCCAAACTCGGTGGATTCGGGAGGATAGCCACTGAGGGGCTGTTTCGGCTTCGCCTGTACCATGTTTTCAGCATGTGAAGGTGACTTCTTCAGTACAGCGGTTAGAGAGTTCGTTCGCACCCTCCTGAGCAGAGCAAAGCCGTTCCCAGTTAGAACAGCAGGGTCAATTTCCACCATTGGAGCTGGTGGAGTAAATCGAGAGGAGGAGTTGCCCCCAACTCTTCTCACCCGACGCCAGTGGCGACGTCGAGCATGTCTTGCCTATGGGACCACCTCAGCTGTGGAAGCGGCTCTGTCGTGCCCCCTGCTTTGATGAGAGGCCGCCGTTGGTGTCAGCCTGTTGAAAACTGACGTCCGTTGAAAGGGGACGGTCAATCTTGCGAAGGCCAACCTTTTGATAGGGGAAGCAGTCTTGGTGACTTCACCAGAAGCAGGAGTTGGAACGGCCAATCTTGCAAAGACCGATCCTTTAGCAGGAGAATCCCCTCTGACGACTTCGTCTGCCGGAACTGGAATGGCTATCCGCTTCGGGATAACCCTTTCAGGTATCGTGAATCTTTTTGCGGTCCCACTTGAGCTGTGGCTCAGCCTGTAAAAGACTGAGGCGTTAGAATTGGATGACCCGTTGAGAGGGGCCGTGGAGATTGCAAGTCGATCGAAGACCGACTTCTTGGGAGCTTCTTGTGATGGCACTGGGGCACTGAAGCTTGCTGGTGGGATCATGGTCCCAAAAAACAGTTCTGTGGTGGCTTGGGTCACCTGTTCCACTGGCATTGAAAAGATGGAGGCTGCTTGGGGCCCGTAAGTCACTCCTCCGGCAGGGACGGAGTAGGAGTTGCTGTTGCAAGTGCAGTTGGAAGCCATCGATCTTCTTTTCTCTGCACAGGAGCAAGACATCAAATCTTAGTACCTCGAATCTAGGGTTAACCATATTAAACCGCGATTTGTTCATGAACACGACATACGAAGTGTGGAGTGGAAAGAGGAAAAGGTCCCACCGGGCGTGCCAGAATCTGTTCACCGCCGAAAACAGAGACAAACCAGGATGGGTCGTCTTGCCTGAATTTGGGGGCAGATGCTATTTGGATTTATCCGCCCACCTCTCCGAAGATGCCAGGTTGATTTATGGCACTGTGTATCGGAGGTTTGGACGGATGCGGCCATTGTAGCAGACTTCGTCAGATTCCTCCTCGTTTGTGAGGGGTTTTTGATTGTGGGGACGCTCTTCCCTGCAGGCGCAAGCCCCTGCAGTTAATTACGTTACCGCATAGCGGTAACCATTTTCTCCTGCTCCAGAAGGTCACTCTATGTCGTGTGTGTTTGTTTTATTTTTGGTTGCCCGTAGATTGTATAAGGAGACTAATTTATGTTATCGCCCGTAGGGCATGGATTAGTCTAAATCCGTATATTCATAGATTTGAGTTTGGTTTGATTTAAGGATCGTTAATCTCGTTGGGGATTAAGATCAACTTAAATGTTTGTTAAGGATACGTTAGTCTAATTTTAGACTAGGATCTACTTAACGGGGCTTTAGGATCATTCATATCCGACAAAGGAGTATTCAGGCTCGATTGTTTTAGTTTAAGGACGTTACGGTCCATTGTTAGTTTAAGGACGTTGCGGTCTGTAGATCACCATTTTTTCTTTTTGGGTGAGGGTTTAGTTTAAGGAAGTTTCGGTCCGTATTGGGATGTGCCCATCGGTTTGGGAGTGTACCAAAGAGTTGTTGGTTGTCGGGACTCGCCACCTCTCTGAAGACGTTGAAGAATTACAACGACATATATCAGAGATGTGAGGAGATGTACTCTTGAACCAATTTCCAGATTGAAGAGAGATATGGGATGAATATCCGTCGGAAGGTCATTAGTCATGTTTGGGACTAAGACCAATTTGGGAAATGATGAGCACATGGGCTCGGTTGATCTGAATTAGGGATTTGGTCGACTTAGGCTCAGACCACTCAGTCTTTGCCATTTCATTTGAATAAAGTGTTGAACACTTACTTGGGCTCAGTCCCTTTTCTGTGCAAACAATGCTGAGCATTTATATGGGTTCTAACGCTCATACTTTACTTTAATTTCCCCTCTCATTTTTTTATGGAGCGTTAAACACTCTTTATGGCGTCCACGTGCGGAGTACGTGAGGCGCTTGGCGCTGAATGCCAAACATTAGCACTCTTTATTGGGCAGCGCCCACGTGAGGCGCTCAGCGCTGAGCGCCAACCATTGAGTGCTAAGCATTTTTTATTGAGCAGCGCCCACGTTAGGAACACATGAGGCGGTTGGCGCTGAGCGCCAACCATTGAGTGCTAAGCACTCTTTATTGAGCAGCGCCCACGTGAGGGGCACGTGAGGCGCTCGGCGCTGGGTTTTCTTCGTATATTCTGTTCTGAAGAGTTCAATTCTCTGTTCTTTTCTGGATCTTTGATCCCCAAGAACAAGTTCATCCCTATGAGAATTAAATTCTAATTTGTGAGAGGCTTGTCTCATGGATCTCAGATCCATAGAAAGAACTAAGTTCTTTTATAAGGGTTAAACCCTTGGATATGCAGAGGAGATGCTCTAATCTCTATTATTTTTATTTACCTCGAAAAGAGGTATTCTTCTTTCTTCCCTTTTAAAGCTTTCTTCTTGCTTACTCTTTTTTTAAAAAAGTTTGAAGCTTATGGGGGGGTTCCTCTGTGCAAGACTTGAAGCCTTGGGTCCTTTTTATAGTAGAGGCTAGTCGTGGATTTAGTTAAAAAAATCTCTCGTTGAGTGATCCTGATTGATTTAGGGATTTTATCTACTGTTGGATCTTTGATCTAAGGACTTCTGTTTTACAGAAGATATTTTTCTTGTTTTTAACAAGATTAGGGAAATATTTTCCCATACAGAATTTTTCTGTATATAGGTGATTTTTAATCACCATTGGGTTTTTTAATCCAACGGTACTCTGTTTTACAGAGAGTAATCTTTTTTGTTTAGAAAGATTTGAGGAATATTTCCTCAACAGAATTTAATTCTGTATTTTGATGATTTATCAACTCCGTTGGATCTTTGATCCAATGACTCTGTTTAATAGAGAGATTTTAATTCTGGCGTCGGTGCCCTCATGCGAGGCACGTGAGGCGCTGCCTCAGAGTTTTTAACTCTTGGCGCTGGCGCTTTCGTGCAAGGCACGTGAGGCGCTGCCTCAGAGTTTTTAACTCTTAGCGCTGGCGCCCTCGTGCAAGGCATGTGAGGCGCTGCTTTAGAGTTTTTTTAACTCTTGGCGCTGGCGCTCTCGTGCAAGGCATGTGAGGCGCTGCCCTTTTTTCAAATTTTGAACAGTATCTTGCTCTTTTATTGGGGGAAACAAACGATATGTCCAAAAAATCCGACTTGTTCTAGCCAAAACTCACACTTGTTGTACTTGGTATAGAGTTGATGCCGTCGCAAAGTCTCCAGGAAAATTCGTAGATGTTCAGCATGCTCTTTCTGATTCTTTGAATATACCAGGATGCCATCGATGAATATGACAACGAACCTGTCTAGGTAGTCTCGGAAAACTTGATTCATCAGATTCATGAATATGGTTGGTGCATTGGTCACTACAGATGGCATCACGAGAAAGACATAATGTCCATAGCGAGTCCTGAATGCCGTCTTCGGAATATCAGACTCTTTGACCTTCACCTGACGAAAACCCGAACGAAGATCTAATTTTGAGAAAACGCAAGACCCACTTAGCTGATCGAATAGATCGTCGATTCGCGGGAGTGGATACTTGTTCTTTATCGTGAGTTTGTTCAAAGCTCTATAATTAATGCACATTCTGTATGAACCTTACTTCTTTTTCACAAGTAGAACTAGAGATCCCTAACTTGAAGTGCTGGGACGAATCCATCCTTTCTTCAGAAGTTCGTCCAATTGAGTACGGATCTCCTTCAAACCTTTAGGTCTTAATCGATATGGTGCTTTGATCACCGGTTGAGCTCCAGGTACTAAATCAATTCCGAATTCAAGAGCTCGATCGGGAGGCAAACCTGATATGTCTTCAAGAAATACGTCGTCAAACTCTCGAACTACCTCTGGCTTATCTTCTTCCGCTTGTAGAGTTGCAATCACCGCCTTCTTTGGTTTTGCTTTGTATGTGCTGGCTCCAGGGTATGGTCTTCACTTTTGAAATAAAAGACCGGATGGTCTGGAATCTTGAACACTACCCTCCTTTGACGACAGTTGATGGTAGCGTAGAAAGCTTCTAGCCAATCCATACCCAAAATGACATCAAAGTTCAGTATGTCCAACACCTTGATGTCAGCATAGAATTCTCTGCTGCAGATGACCACTGGACACAGGTCGTATCCCATTGTTTCCTTTAGAACGTCGTTCCCTCAACTGAGATTCCAGCTAGATATGAGCGGTTTGACTGGAATCGCATGAGTTCGGAAGAACCGTTGCGACATAAAGCAATGAGATGCTCCAGTATCGAAGAGTGCTAGTGCGGGAAGTGAGGCTACTAAGATTGTACCTAAGTTGTGTGGAATATGTTTTAGGTATAGGAAAAGATATTTTGATATGTATAATGATTGAAAGAAAACTTGGAAGAAAAGAGTTACCATTGATGACTTGACCAGTGGCTTCAGCTTCTTCCACAGTCATTATGAAAGCCTGCAGCCTCGGTGCATTCCTCCTTGCTGGAGAAGCATTCCTCTTTCCGTTCCTCTGTCCTTGAGGTAAGTTCCTTTGTGCTTGATGGAACTGACGAGGAGGAGATGTAGTAGGTCTACGAGGAGGTGGAGTTGGGAAAGCAAGACAAGGAGTAGGTGCCTGGATAGCTGGCCGCTGCGGATAGGTGATTGCTGGTCTGTATGCTGGATTTGGGTTGAGTCTACGGGGATATGCACCAATATCATGAGTGAATGAACCACAGACTAAGCACATGCCGTTTGCACGCCTGTAGTCTTTCACCAAATGTCCATTCCCCCTGCAATAGGTGCAAAAATCTGGACTGGTCCGGTTAAAAGTTACTCCTGGTCTTCTTGGTACAAACAGTGGCCTGGAAGAGGCTCCACTTGCTATCTGAGTAGCAGGGCGCTTCATACCGGTAGATTGAGGTCTGCCCTTCTTCTTCACTACTGCCTCGTATCGACGGGTAGCTCTTAGAGCCAAATTGTGGGTTGGGAAATCCCCTGTAGCTAGAGCAGCTTGGATCTCCGGGTCTAACCCCTGCTGAAATCGTCTAGCCTTGATCTCAGCAGTCGGTATGAGGTGTGCCGCGAACCAGTTACAGTCTTGTGTTAGCTGTGTAGTATGTGTTATTAGAAAATCGAATATTTGAGACATGTCTTACCTACTCAACATAGTGAACTCGGCATCATACTCATCCATAGATTTTCTTCACATAGAGCCTTGTTGTAAGTGGATATATTGTTGCTCCATGTCAAATCGAGCAGCCTCTAGAAAATACTTCGCATCGAACATGTCGCGAAATGTCTTCCATTCGATCGGCTGGGTAAGACGGTTTTCTTCCACCTTCCACCGTACTCGGGCATTATCAGTAAGTTGCAGCTTCGTAACCCTTACCCAAGCAATGTCTGGCATTTGTGTTGCTGCCAGATCGTCCTCAATTGATTGAGCCCATTCTTCAGCTTCCAAAGGAATCTCTTTTCCAGAAAATTGCTTCGGATGCAGTACCCAGAATTGCTTCACTTTAGGTACTTCTTGTAACGTTTTGAAAATCGTTTCGGTGAAATTTCGGAAAAATCGGTAAAATAAGGGGGTTTTCTGTAAAAAGACAAAATGCAAATATTTTTATTATAAAACTAAATATACATATTCTAGCTATGTAATTGCTAGTATTTGGTGTTTATTGAGCCCCTGGTAAAATTTCTAAATTTCTGTTTTTTTTTTCCGAAATTAATTATTTTAATATTATTTTAAGCCGTCACTAATACATTTAATTAGGGAAAATTACAAATTGGAATGGGTTGAAAAAAATTTTGTGCATCATAACAAATCAAACAAAAATTCAACACATTATTTTTGAAATGAAATGAAGTTATTAATCGGTTTTAGAAAATATTGAAGAAAAAGGCTTATTTTGTGAAAATAAAAGGGGTTTGGTGCATATTGAATTGGTATTTGGTGTTCATTGCTTCACACACACACACACCACCTCCCCCTCCCCCCTCTTGCTGGCCGAATATGGGGCTTCCCCAATCCCCAAGTCCCCACATTTTTGTTCACAAGGAATGAAAAGAAAAGAATAATATATATGTATAAGTATGGGCTTTTGACTTTTATTTTTTACTTTGAAACCAACACCCTCACTCTCTCACCTCTCCCCCCTCAAAGCCGAGCCCAATGCTGAATTCCTGCAGCCCCTCCCCTCTTTTTCCCTCTACTCATCTCTTCTCCAAAAATCCCACCCTTTTTACCTTCAAAAATTCATCAAATTCCATCCAAAATCAAAACAAAATCAAAATCTAATTCCTACCCATTTCTCATTAGCCAAAATTGCATGGATCTAGGGAACAAGATTTCAATTTGGGAGGCTATGTGTGCTTGTGGATCTTCAAATTTATTGGGTATAAATTCTAACCCTTTTTGCTTAATTTGTTAGTTAATTTCTTAAAGCTAATTTATTTAAGTGTTAATTAGGCTTTAGTTGCAAGTTTGGAATTTCTAGAATTGGGTATGGATCAAGTTAGGGTTTTATATCATTTTAACATGGGTTAAGTGTGTAATTTAACATATTAAGGCATGTAAAATCTTACCTAGTAACTAGTTTGCTAATTGTTATTTTAAAATTTTACTAATTAAGCTATATTGGTAACTAGTTTTTGTAAACCATGAATTTGTTTAAGAGAAAAATGTAATTAGGTTTTTCATGACTTCATCAACATTTTAAAATGTAGTTTAATGTTTTAGATCATGCAAATCCAAGTTAGATTGTTGTATGTGCATTTTTGCTAAAATGGTCGAAATTAGTTAAAATTGCAAACTAGTTTTTTTGAACGTATATAGTTTGGTGAAATTAAATTGTGGAAATGGTTTGTATGGCTTATTTAAGTTGTTTAATAAGTATTATGGCCATTAGAATTGTTAAAACATCAAACGTTGTATTAAAACGGTAAATTTTGCTTGCTAGGTTTTCGGAAAAATAGCTTTTAAAGTGAATTTGGGGTTTTTGTGAATTCTAACCTATTTCATTTTATAATTAGTGTTTGTGAGTGCGCAAATGGGTGCATTAAGGTTTTTCTCGATGGTTTGGCGTTTGTACGCCGACGTCGAGGGTTTTTGGGTGGATTTGTGAAAGCAACCATAGATTTTGACCTATGTGGGATTCATGTGTCGTTTTGAACATGAGTCGGATTTTAATGCGATACGGTGCGTTATGATATGTAGATACCCCATGTGGACTTTGAGACGACAAGCAAGCGCGTGGCGATGTCGGCACCGGCGAGCGAGGACCAGGTGTAGATTTATATCTACGGGAAGAAGTCGGGTGGATGGCGTATAGCACCCCCGCAGTTCGTGGTGATGTATACGAATACGTATACACACATATATATATATATATATATTGATTTTATATTGTTGAGTTTATTGATGATAAAGATAGATTTTAGGTGGGATTGGATAGGTTTAGTGTTGCGAGACCCTAGAGTAGAGGTTGCACCATTTTTACACACACACACACCCATACTTGCATACATTCTTCTTTCATATGTGCTTATATGGGGTTATATAGTTATGTGTTCACATGGGTATGGGACTATGTGTTCACATACTGGATTTGAGGATAGTATTTGGGATTTGAGTTGAGTCGATAAGATTTGATTGAGACAGTGAGAACGGTGATATGGCAGGATTCGTACTTGAGATACGTCCTGATGTTATAGCGGATCTTGGGACGACGATACATGTGAATAGTGTTATACATTGATTGGTTGACATGTGATCGTGATATGAGATAAGATATGTTAAGATATTCATAATAGGTCGCATTAGGCGATGTATACCTCTTAATGACAATATATGATGATGATATTGGTTTGTATGAGGCTGTAGATCAGCAGTCAGATCATGATTAGATTGATGATATTAGTATTGTACTAGACGTAGATCAGTACCCCGGGTTATGATCTTTGATAAAGAGGATACCAAATGATTAATTTGATGAATGTGATACTGACCTGTACCCAGATTTGAGGATGTCGTACGATGGATTTACGTACGAGTTATATATTGATGTTGATCCGCACTCTTCACTTAGGAATGTCTGATTATAGATATAGTATCGGATGTGATATTATTGAGGCAGGATCACCGACTAACATATACGTGTAGGTATATGTATCGACTCAGAGGTTAGGCGGTTTCCTTACCTTCAGTAGCCAGTTAGCTTAGCCCTTTAGTTTAGTGTAGTTGTTAGACTAGATTTATATTAAATATAGATTTGTTATCTTTATGTCTAGTATTTAGCTCCCGCTCGTTATTGCTGTTGCTCCGCATCGCATACTTATTGTGATTTATATTCCCTTTTTGATATCATGCTGTTAGGACACCAGCACCATTACCGATGATGCGTATGTACCACGTACATTTACTTGCCGGATCACACACATCTTCATCGGTAATTACCATGTCACGTACACTTAGAGAATATTATTGCTTGACTTAGCTTGTTAGATAGTGGTTTTGACATGATATTAGTGTACTTGCCTTATATGCCAGTTTAGACATTGTAGTTATTACCTGTCACTTCATGCATATTGTTATTCATTGTTATGCCGCATTCATGGATTCTCATGCATATATTCACTATTTTACGTGTTATTGAGGTTTTGGATTCAGATTTCCATGAGATTTTCTGGATTTGGGGGAAATCCGCAAAACTTATACAAACTTCTTCTCTCTCTTTTTAAATGAAAAGCGCGGTTTTCCCATGATGTATGAGTCGTTCACCATGAGTTTGCTGATGGATTTCAAGACCCGATTCGAGGAGACGGATGAATCGTTTCGGGTACATGGTGGACCCGGTAAGGTACCCTGGGGCAAGAAGCGCGTGGTGATGACGTTATGAGCCTGGCAGGGAAGCACTACCTACCGGTGATTTTACCGGACGCGTCGGATTTCCGGAGGATACCATCGTGGTACTGAGATGGATATTAGGGGCCGGTCTGGACTGACGGCGCCCTAGATAGTGAGATTGAGACATACAGAGATATTTGAGATATTGAGGTACAAAGATTGCGACACAGAAATATCGAGATATTTGGATACTTGTTTTGTGTCGATGCTAGACACTATTTATGCTGATTTCATTATGATACCTCATTTTAAACATACAAAAATCTCACTAAGTTATGAAAGCAGTTTCTTCAGTTTCATGTATTCTGTTTTCATGCATTCATACCGCATCCATATGATATATTGCTACCTGAGGCACTGACACGGGCACATGGGATTACACTTGGGTTGGATATTTACCCTAGCCATTGTTATAGGCTGCAAGTTTTATATTTGAGGATTATATATTATGATCGTATGACCTAGGATTGCGTCATACATGCGATTCCTGTTCGTAGATGTATTCTATTCACGAGTTGGCAACTCACCCCCGTTGTGCTACAGTTCTTGCAGGTTTTGCCGTACAAGTTTCATTACCGCTTTGCTAGCACTGCTTCTTTTCGGGTGACTTGCTAGTAGGTGGGTTTATTTGTATCGTACCCATCATTATACTTTGTATATTATTATTCTATTGTATCTAGAAGTTCCATCAACCAAACATGTATTTATTTCAGAGATAGAGACAAGTGATGTTATTCTTTCGACCTTAGAGTCGCGCGTTGTATTTCTATGGATTTCTTGCTGTTTTGAGTTTCCTTTTGAGTTTTGATACTCGCCCTTGGCGTTGTATATTATATTGCTTGTGTGGTTGTGACCGTCGATTGACGAAGAGCTAGCTCCCGCTTGGGGATGCCTTTTTATTCATTTCGTATACTATTCATGTTGTATCCCGTTTGGAGGCCAGTATTTACAAAGGAGACTCTGCCGAAATTTTCAGAAAATACTTGATGTTTTTTTAAAATCGCATAATTCGGCTCGTGCTATTAAAACTACTTGCTTTAGTTGGTTTTCCTTCACTCTGCTGCTTCTTTGGTTTTGATTTCTGGGTTTTCGGCTTATTTAGATTACGTACGTCTCTAGACGTTTCGTAGTCTAAGTGTCGGTCATGTTCCGTACTTTCGGGTCGTGACAAAGTTGGTATCAGAGCGTTAGGTTTTACCTTCGGAGCGTAGGATGACCCTTGGTTGATGGAATAGGTGACTAAAGTAGAGTGACGTACCGTAGGTATGTTCCGCGGCATACTTACGATACGCCACTCCACTTTAGAAGCCTTAGGATGTGCATTTCTTTGTTCAGTATTATATTCATTCCTGATTTAGCCTCATCGGTATCAGTTACGGTTTTGCTGCCATGATTACGGGCAGGGAGAGCTACGGCTAGAGTTGCGGTCAGCACGAGCTCGTTACGAATGAGGACTGACCAGGGCGTGATTTCGGCGACACACGATTGCAGAGATGTGTCTTTTTATTGTGTTTTCACGCCACGAGCGTTTGATGGATCGCTGTATGAGATTACTCGGACGTGCAGATCAGCACCAGAGGATTGAGCCAATGATAGAGGCCAGCCAGATTTTGATGACCGTTGGCGTATTGCTTATTCATGATGATTGAGGCACTGTTCAGCGTACATAAGAGTGAGCCAGTTGTTGTTGCGAACGACGAGATATCACCCCAGATGTTGGAGCTACTGCAGTACGAGTTGTACTAAGAGATGAGAGAAGGTCGCTAGTCACCGAGGATGAATGACTAGGACATGTGATTCGTTCGCTACCCCGATGCGAGATTATCAGATAGATTGATTCCAGCTAGAGACGACTTCACGCGGAGACGTTGAGAGTCGACAGAGACGATCGAATGTCAGAAACCTATTATTCCAAGTTTAAAGTATTCGGAAGAGCATGCAGTCAATTCTATGGACCCTCTAGAAGAATGAAACCCTAACTCGACTTAATGACCGTGTGAAAGCGTTTGAACCTTAGGGTTTGCGGTAGTTCCGCGGCGCCATTAGTGAGGCTTGGTTTTGCCCTTCTACGGCTGGACCATCGATGCTGTGGTATGTACTCGATACTGTTAAACTGTACCCAAGATGTTGAGCTCTTGGGGGATTATGAGGTTTTGACGAATCGATCGTATGGTTCGACTTCATTCGGATGCTAGGTGGTGAGATGCACTTTTTGGGAGACTCCAAATACGAGGATAGCCGTTGGAGCTCAGTCCATGCAGCCACGACGAGACGAGTCCAAAGCAGTCGACATTAGAGAAAGTGGAGTAAGAGGTTCGTACGAGATCTTGATGAGACGACGTTCCACTCCGCCGACATCAGAGATGCGATACGCATGCCGAGGCATTGTACTTGGATATGCCTTCCAGAAGGAGTCGCGATGAGTATGCAGCCGTTCCGGAACGAGAACAAATCTAGTAAGGGACGATGACTTCCGGACAGTTCGGCAGAGATGAGATTTGGGAGAGATCTCGACAGGACCTTTCTGGGATGAATTAAAAGAAGACTTGGACCCAGGAGTGGTCATGTTACATACACCGGCAGGCCAGAGTTCAGGATCGTCGACGAAACATGCTATGAGTGACCACGACAGTTGGCCAGAGATTCTTGGAGGTTGTGCTTGAGCGGGACTATTCCGCCATATTTGATTTCGTTATTTTGGGCGGTCTATTTGCATGATTGATTTTGATGATGGAGTTTCATGATATTTGTTTTCATGCACTATGGTTGCACCTACTGAGTATTTATGATTTTTGCACAGTTGTTGCACCTGATATCGTTTTCGTGCCTTGGTTTCACATGTTTGTGATTATTTAGATTTCATACAGTTGAGTTGATTTGTGCGTATATACGCATACGATTTGGTTTTTGCACTCGGTATAGTTCACATATGCTTGTAGTGCAGTGGTACGCATTTTGTGCACTTAGATGCACTGAACTTCGATTTCGATTGTGATGTTCGATATTGTTTTGTGCACCTGATTGGATTTTGCGCATGTTCGGCGCTTGATATTGGATTTCATGATTTCTTGCATGATGGATGCACCTGATTTGGATTTTCGCGCATGTTGAGCGCATGTTTTGAGACGCGATTTTGGTGCACACCAGATGCACTAAAATCGAGATTCTTCGTGCGTGTCAGATACACCTGCTGTCAGGCACACACGTTGCCTATGACAGATGTTGTGTGCACACCCGATGCACTTAGATGTTGTTTCTGTGTGCATGTATGACACATATATGGATTTTGATTTCCGTGCGCACCAGACGCACGTAGTATTCATATGCATATTTTGGGATTGATTTCTTATGGAGCAGTACGTTTTTATGATATTCGCTATGTGTTTTCGTACTGAGCAGGACTAGCCAGAGGACAGTACCTAAATATATTTTGCATGCATTGATAGTTATCGAAGGGATTTCCAAAAAGCGAGCTATAGTCTCAGTATTTACCTACGTGTCCGATATGACACGAAACGTTCAAAACAAGGAAACCCTTCTAAATTATTTCCAAAACGGCAGAACATGCATATTAAACAAAGGATATATATATATATATATATATATATATATATATATATATATATAGTTATTTTCTTACAATAGACGTCCGCCACTGTGCAGTGTTGCGAGCATCGCACAGCGATTTGAAGAAGATTTGGCATGCATTGCTTCCAGATGTTTTATTGATGTATATCATATTGATTTTCATTTTGGATTTAGACATTGTGTCTTCACCATGACTCCGATGATTGCGGGATGCTGGATGGAGTTTTGATTTTGAGTTATATGCTCATATTTCATGCGCATGCGCTGCATTACGATTTGTTTTATGTATTTATGATATCGGAGCCCCGACGACTTGATGGTTTTACTTAGATGTTTTAGTATTTGGGGGGAGTTTTAATTTAAATTCGGGGACCGAATTTCTTTAAGGGGGGAAGATTGTAACGTTTTGAAAATCGTTTCGGTGAAATTTCGGAAAAATCGGTAAAATAAGGGGGTTTTCTGTAAAAAGTCAAAATGCAAATATTTTTATTATAAAGATAAATATACATATTCTAGCTATATAATTGCTAGTATTTGGTGTTTATTGAGCCCCTGGTAAAATTTCTAAGTTTCTGAAATTTTTTCCGAAATTAATTATTTTAATATTATTTTAAGCCGTCACTAATATATTTAATTAGGGAAAATTACAAATTGGAATGGGTTGAAACAAATTTTGTGCATCATAACAAATCAAACAAAATTTTAACACGTTGTTTTTGAAATGAAATGAAGTTGTTAATCGGTTTTAGAAAATATTGAAGAAAAAGGCTTATTTTGTGAAAATAAAAGGGGTTTGGTGCATATTGAATTGGTGTTTGGTGTTCATTGCTTCACACACACACACCACCTCCCTCTCCCCCCTCTTGCTGGCCGAATATGGGGATGCCTCAATCCCCAAGTCCCCACATTTTTGTTCACAAGAAATGAAAAGAAAAGAATAATATATATGTATAAGTATGGGCTTTTGACTTTTATTTTTGACTTTGAAACCAACACCCTCACTCTCTCACCTCTCCCCCCCCTCAAAGCCGAGCCCACTGCTGAATTCCTACAGCCCCTCCCCTCTTTTTCCCTCATCTCATCTCTTCTCCAAAAATCCCACCATTTTCCCTCATCTCACCTTCAAAAATTCATCAAATTCCATCCAAAATCAAAACAAAATCAAAATCTAATCCCTACCCATTTCTCATTAGCCAAAATTGCATGGATCTAGAGAACAAGATTTCAATTTGGGAGGCTATATGTGCTTGTGGATCTTCAAATTTATTGGGTATAAATTCTAACCATTTTTGCTTAATTTGTTAGTTAATTTCTTAAAGCTAATTTATTTAAGTGTTAATTAGGCTTTAATTGCAAGTTTGGAATTTCTAGAATTGGGTATGGATCAAGTTAGGGTTTTATATCATTTGAACATGGGTTAAGTGTGTAATTTAACATATTAAGGCATGTAAAATCTTACCTAGTAACTAGTTTGCTAATTGTCATTTTAAAATTTTACTAATTAAGCTATATTGGTAACTAGTTTTTGTAAACCATGAATTTGTTTAAGAGAAAAATGTAATTAGGTTTTTCATGACTTCATCAACATTTTAAAATGTAGTTTAATGTTTTAGATCATGCAAATCCAAGTTAGATTGTTGTATGTGCATTTTTGCTAAAATGGTCGAAATTAGTTAAAATTGCAAACTAGTTTTTTTGAACGTATATAGTTTGGTGAAATTAAATTATTGAAATTGTTTGTATGACTTATTTAAGTTGTTTAATAAGTATTATGGCCATTAGAATTGTTAAAACATCAAACGTTGTATTAAAACGGTAAATTTTGCTTGCTAGGTTTTCGGAAAAATAGCTTTTAAAGTGAATTTGGGGTTTTTGTGAATTCTAACCTATTTCATTTTATAATTAGTGTTTGTGAGTGCGCAAATGGGTGCGTTTGGGTTTTTCTCGATGGTTTGACGTTTATACGCCGACGTCGAGGGTTTTTGGGTGGATTTGTGAAAGCAACCATAGGTTTTGACCTATGTGGGATTCGTGTGTCGTTTTGAACATGAGTCGGATTTTAATGCGATACGGTGCGTTATGATATGTAGGTACCCCATGTGGACTTCGAGATGACAAGCAAGCGCGTGGCGACGTCGGCACGGGCGAGCGAGGACCAGGTGAGTAGATTTATATCTACGGGGAGAAGTCGGGTGGATGGCGTATAGCACCCCCGCAGTTCGTGGTGATGTATACGAATACGTATACACACATATATATTGATTTTATATTGTTGAGTTTATTGATGATAAAGATAGATTTTAGGTGTGATTGGATAGGTTTAGTGTTGCGAGACCCTTGAGTACAGGTTGCACCATTTTTACACACACACACCCATACTTGCATACATTCTTCTTTCATATGTGCTTATATGGGGTTATATAGTTATGTGTTCATATGGGTATGGGACTATATATTCACATACTGGATTTGAGGATAGTATTTGGGATTTGAGTTGAGTCGATAAGATTTGATTGAGACCGTGAGAACGGTGATATGGCAGGATTCGTACTTGAGATACGCCCTGATGTTATAGCGGATCTTGGGACAACGATATATGTGAATAGTGTTATTCATTGATTGGTTGACATGTGATCATGATATGAGATAAGATATGTTAAGATATTCATAATAGGTCGCATTAGGCGATGTATACCTCTTTATGACGATATATGATGATGATATCGGTTTGTATGAGGCTGTAGATCAGCAGTAAGATCATGATTAGATTGATGATATTAGTATTGTACTAGACGTAAATCAGTACCCCAGATTATGATCTTTGATAAAGAGGATACCAAATGATTAATTTGATGAATGCGATACTGACCTGTATCTAGATTTGGGGATGCCGTACGACGGATTTACGTACGAGCTATATATTGATGTTGATTCGCACTCTTGACTTGGGAATGTATGATTATAGATATGGTATCGGATGTGATATTATTGAGGCAGGATCACCGACTAACATATACGTGTAGGTATATGTATCGACTCAGAGGTTAGGTGGTTTCCTTACCTTCAGTAGCCAGTTAGCTTAGCCCTTTAGTTTAGTGTAGTTGTTAGACTAAATTTATATTAAATATAGATTTGTTATCTTTGTGTCTAGTATTTAGCTCCCGCTCGTTATTGCTGTTGCTCCGCATCGCATACTTATTGTGATTCATATTCCCTTATTGATATCATGCTGTTAGGACACCAGCACCATTACCGATGATGCGTATGTACCACGTACACTTACTTGCCGGCTTACACACATTTTCATCGGTAATTGCCATGTCACGTACACTTAGAGAATATTATTGCTTGACTTAGCTTGTTAGATAGTAGTTTTGACATTATATTAGTGTACTTGCCTTATATGCCAGTTTAGACATTGTAGTTATTACTTGTCACTTCATGCATATTGTTATTCATTGTTTTGCCGCATTCATGGATTCTCATGCATATATTCACTATTTTACGTGCTATTGAGGTTTTAGATTCGGATTTCCATGAGATTTTCTGGATTTGGGGGAAAACCGCAAAACTTATACAAACTTCTTCTCTCTCTTTTCAAATGAAAAGCGCGGTTTTCCCATGATGTATGAGTCGTCCACCATGAGTTTGCTGATGGATTTCGAGACCCGATTCGAGGAGACGGATGAATCGTTTCGGGTACATGGTGGACCCGGTAAGGTACCCCGGGGCAAGAAGCGCGTGGTGATGACGATGTGAGCCTGGCAGGGGAGCACTACCTACCGGTGATTTTACCCGACGCGTCGGATATCCGGAGGATACCGTCGTGGTCTTGAGATGGATATTAGGGGCCGGTCTGGACTGACGGCGCCCTAGATAGTGAGATTGAGACATACAGAGATATTTGAGATATTGAGGTACAGAGATTGCGACACAGAAATATCGAGATATTTGGATACTTGTTTTGTGTCGATGCTAGACACTGTTTATGCTGATTTCATTATGATACCTCATTTTAAATATATAAAAATCTCACTAAGTTATGAAAGTAGTTTCTTCAGTTTCATGTATTCTGTTTTCATGCATTCATACCGCATCCATATGATATATTGCTACCTGAGGCACTGACACGGGCACATGGGATTACACTTGGGTTAGATATTTACCCTAATCATTGTTATAGGCTGCAGGTTTTATATTTGAGGATTATATATTATGATCGTATGACCTAGGATTGCGTCATACATGCGATTCCTGTTCGTAGATGTATTCTATTCACTAGTTGGCAACTCACCCCCGTTGTGCTACAGTTTTTGCAGGTTTTGCCGTACAGGTTTCATTACGGCTTTGCTGGCACTGCTTCTTTTCGGGTGACTTGCTAGTAGGTGGGTTTATTTGTATCGTACCCATCATTATACTTTGTATATTATTATTCTATTGTATCTAGAAGTTCCATCAACCAAACATGTATTTATTTCAGAGATAGAGACCAGTGATATTATTCTTTCGACCTTAGAGTCGCGCGTTGTATTTCTATGGATTTCTTGCTGTTTTGAATTTCCTTTTGAGTTTTGATCCTTGCCCTTGGCGTTGTATATTATATTGCTTGTGTGGTTGTGACTGTCGATTGACGAAGAGCTAGCTCCCGCTTGGGGATGCCTTTTTATTCATTTCGTATACTATTCATGTTGTATCCCATTTGGGGGCCAGTATTTACAAAGGAGACTCTGCCGAAATTTTCAGAAAATACTTGATGTTTTTTTTTTAAATCGCATAATTCGGCTCGTGCTATTAAAACTACTTGCTTTAGTTGTTTTTTCTTCACTCTGCTGCTTCTTTGGTTTTGATTTCTGGGTTTTCGGCTTACTTAGATTACGTACGCCTCGAGACGTTTCGTACTCTAAGTGCCGGTCATGTTCCGTACTTTCGGGTCGTGACACTTCTGCTTCTGGGCGGTTCATTAGTATAGCAGTCTGTTGCCGCTGTCCCTCTAGGAGGCTCTTAATTGCCTCGAGCAGTACCGTCAGCTCGTTGATCAGAGCTACAACGGTAGGTGTAAGTGGAAGAGGTGGTGGTGTGTTGTTGACGTTTGTACTCGTGTTGTTGAGAGAATCCGTAACCTTGAAAGAAAAATAGGGTTAGAATAGATTCAAGAAATATGAAATATAAAGAATGTTTAGTTGCTGAGTCTTATAATTCTTGTGTTATATTGCTTAGATTTCTATACAGAACAGACACTGCATGGTAGGGTTCCATGCAGAACTGACCTGCATCGGCCGCCAACAAAACTTGTCACGCCCCGCTTCCCAGAGTACGGTAAGGAGACATGACGGGTCAGGCGACGTATTTACTCAGAAGTAAACACGCTAAGCGTACATAAACAATATAATGTAAATGTGCACAAAAAAGACATGAGATGTAAAAGAACATCAACTTTTTATTTATTAAACATTCTTTAGAATGCAACTGAAAAGTAAATACAATATGGAAAGCAATGCCTAAACAATGGCATGACTGAAAGTAAAAGTATATACAGGTGACTAAAGCTCCGGGTCTTCTGAAAACTACTCCAAGTCGTCTGAGTTGGGCTCGATCTCCAGAAAGTTGGGTCCTCCTGACAACATTCCAAAGAAAGAATAGAAAAGGAATGTCGTCAGCGAACAATCGCTCGATAAGTCCCAAAGAGAGATAGAAATAGACTGAACAGATAAAGAGAATATATCTGGTATAATGTACGATTATTATGTTAACGCAGTTGTTTGTAGCTTGGTACAGAATACATAGATGTATACGAGAAGAGTCCAACTTTTCCCGTGAATTAAGGTATACGGAGCACAAGGAACCGTTAAGCTACGGAACAACAGCACGGATATTCAGGTTAGGTGTATTATGGTTACAGTCTCGTGCTACTTCTAATATATTCTGTACCAATCTACCCCTTTAAAAACCCTGTAATGTTTATTGTGTTGTTTTATAGATGATTTGCAAATATAAGACTTACCGAAACCATGATATCGATTGTTCATGTAAACGGATAAAGATATAAACGGACAGTCATGTAGACAAGTTAATGTATATCCGTGGATCGGTCAAATCAAGTCATGTTGATATAGATTGTATTCTTGTATTCATGTTCAAGTTCCAATATATATGGATTCATATTATATTGGAGTTATATTTGGATTGTATGTAGATTGGAATTATATTCGGATTAAACTAAGACTTTGTCTGAGTCAGACATTTAAACAGAATTGAAGTCATGAATTAGGTTTTGGAGTTATCGGTAACCGCTGCACATGGATAGCAAGATTTATGTCTTTTTCCAAGACAATTACTGTATTGATAGCCCCGTTTTTAGTTGTCTACCTTAAATAGGCAAGCACCCACTTTCTCCGGTTCCCTGAGGCTCAAAAGAATTAGTCCCGTTTAAACCTATATTTACTTGGGTCCTTATTGTAAATTAATATAACTTGAGTGGTTTTATGAAAAATAGTTTTGATATATTTTCAAAATAAACCTCAAGTATTTATTTATCATCTTTAGGGTTTTCATAGATGTAATTTTTATAAGATGGGATATTCTAGTGGATATAAACCTAAATTGAATAGTATATGGTATTTTCATGTAAATGGACTTGTACTGATTTCTTGATGGTATTTTCATGAACATTTGTGGTTCTTTTCTTTTGATTTAGAAAACATGAAATATGTTATATATTTAAAATAGATATTTTGATAATATTTACACATATATATATATATATATATATATTAAAAATAGAATTTATTTATTAATAAAAATCACGTTTTCTTAAAAATTGTAATAAAAATTCCATTGAGATCGTATGCTCCGTGAGGAGGTCTGCATCTCGCCCTACTATTCTGATAGATGTGCGATAACCCGCACCAATCAAATCGGATTTCCCAAAATGGGTTGTAAGGATATAATCGTATAGAATTTGATTAAAACAATTAAAAGAAATACGGTTTTGATAGTTTATGATATTTAACTGCAAATTCGTCTTAGCCACAAAAATATTGTTTTCAAGCCATCGTGCTATATCATGATGAGTGTTGTGATGAGATAGGTCATTACCTCGTGAGTTTTCTAAAGGTAATATGAGAAATATGATGGAGTGATGTCGTAGGTAAACTTTATGGTATTTAAACGAAAAAGTGTAATACAAGTTGCATAGCATTTTATTTTGAATTGAAACTTATTCTGAATGTTGTTTTATGGTTGCTAAACAAGATATAAATAAATGGTTGATTTGTTGTTATGAAAAGTTGGGTTTTTAATGAAATTAGAATCAGAAGTCGGAATAACTCCGCTTCCGACGAGTTTTAATAAAAGATCGTTTTAGAATAGAAAGAAAGGAGACGAGAGGGAACTTACTGGTTGAGAAGGGAGAGAATAGGTGGAGGAAGATTTTGAAGGCGTTGTGGAGTCGCGGTGTCGCCGGATTTGTCCCGAATCGTTGCCGGAACTTGACCTTGGGCTAACTCCACTTGTACAACTTTTTGGACTTGGAAAAATTTGAGAGTTTTGACAATGGATTTCAGAATAGAGAGGGATAAAGTGTAGGGTGGTATTTACAGGATAGAATTAGGGTTTAGGGTATTAAAATGAGAATTAAAATACATTAAAATTTGTTTTTAAAGCTCTTCTTTGTTAATGAGCAGGAAAATCAAAAAGAAGAGGAGTGGTGGGGGGAGGCCAAGGGGTTAGGGTTCAAAAGATGGGGGCATTACCTATAGAGAAAACCGGCGGTGCTGGCCTTTTGGCAAATCTCACCAGTCTACTGTTGGAGATGGGGTGTGGGATTTGTGCCATGTTTCGGGATCGTTTTATATAACTCTGTGCACATGTTTGATTTCAGTGACTTTTCATTTTTACGTGTGTTATACATGTAAACTTTTGGGCTTCCAAAAATTTTAAAAGAAAAATCAGCAAAAATACTGTAGGCTGAGGTGATTCGAACACAGAGGCTATGTCACAGCAGTGCAAGGCTTTATCAATGAGCTACAAATGCTTTCTTATTGTTTAAAAACAAATCAAATACTTATAGTATGCTCAGAATTGCAAATAATCCATTTAGTTCTTTAACTTTAAACAATTTTGTACATTATTAACAAAGTCGTTACACAATTATGGGTAGGGGCCGATGGATTGTGTACACGTATCATACTCTATGTTTATAATATTTAAATTTTTGGGCTTTCAAAAAGTTTAAAAGAAAAATCAGGAAAAAATATGTAGGTGGTGGGATTCGAACATAGAAGTTACGTCACAGCAATGCAAGGGTTTTACTAATGAGCTACAAGCTATTTCTTGCTATTCTTAAACAAAAATAACTTATAAACTGTACTCAAGCTTGAAAACTCCATTATGTACATTAACTTAAAAATTTTCGTACAGTAAAATTAGAGTCGTTACAGACGGTGAGACAGCGGCATGTGACGACGGCGGCGAGGTGGCATCAAGGGTTAGGGTTTAGGAGATGAAGATGAGGGTATTTTGGAAATAATTGAATTTTTGTGATGATGTAGCAGCTAATACTGACGTGGCGATGATGTGGATTGTTAATGCTAACGAAGCACCGTTAAATATAATAGTTTTCTAAATTTTTTTCAAGTATATGGTAGTTACTTGTCACATGTTGAATCTACATTGGAGTTTGTTGGATTCATGACATGATTTCTTAGTATTATCTTTACTTCTAGTAGTATTATGAGTTAACTGGCCCTGAGAACGTTCTCAGGGCGATGTTCCGTGAGAACGTCACTCAGGGCCTGGTGTGAGGGTATTATTTCTCAGGACAACGTTTTTTGAGAATGTGGCTCAGGTCCTGGTGTGAGTGTCCCACCCGTGTGGATGAGACCCCCCTTACCGCACCATGTCCTGAGTGATGTTCTCAGGGGAAAAGTGCTACTTCTCAGGCCGTTAAAGCCACTATTATTGTAGAGTATTGGGTAAATTGCTTAATAATACCTCTATGTTTCACCATTTTTCCACTTTAATACCATACAATTTTCTTCTCAGCACTTCAACACCCTAATATGTTTTGCCGTTAGCATTTTGTTACCTTTTGCATTTACCGTTGTGTCTATTTTGCATCGGTTTATTTATTAAAAACCGTTTTCATAATTTTTTGTCTACATGTGTTTTCGCCACTAGCAACCTTCTTCTTTTACCGCTGTGTCTATTTTGCGTCATTTTATTTCTGGAATCATACAGACAAAAAATTATGAAAACGGTTTTTAATAAATAAATCGACGCAAAATAGACACAATGGTAAATACAAAAGGTAACAAAATGCTAATGGCTAGACACATTAGAGTATTGAAGTGCTGAGAAGAAAACTATATGGTATTAAAGAGCAAAAGTGGTAAAAGATGGAGGGATTATTAGGCAATCTATCCTTGACGGTTAGAGAATACATTTTTTCCCTCTCACGTGCATCCCACGTGCCTATAAACTCGCCATAAAAGTCCAGAGGGTTTTTTTTTAAAATAATATGAATTTAAAATAATATTATTAAAATAGGGGGGATAAATTTAAATTAGTGAAATAGGGTGGTTTCGAACCACCCCACCTGGCCCACTCCACCCCTCAGTATAGGGGGCTGGTTCTGGGAACCCGCCCTCTATACTTTTGTATAGAGGGCGGGTTCTTCGAACCCGCCCTCTTTTTTTTATTTTTAAAAATTAATTTAATTATTAATTTAATTATTAATTATAATTATTATCATAATATTATTATTATAATTATAATTATAATTATAATTATAATTATAATTCATAAAAATAGAATAAAAGTAAATAGACGAAAAAAAACATTTAAATTAAATAATAAAATTTCACTATATCAATGTTTTTTACAGAATGAATTCGTCAAAATTTACAATTCCAAAAAATCCTATCTATTTGTAAAATCTAAATGCTATATCGACGGTCAAATTTATAATAACAAAATGAATCCGTCAAATTTATAATACAAAAAAATCTGAGTGCACTTGTCACGATCCTGAAGGTCCCGCCCCTGATGCATATCCTGGACATCTGGTCCTATAATGGCCTGGTTGTTTGCATAGGCTACATCTGGATTGCCTTTGCTGAGGATCAGTATCCATTGTCATTCGATCTCGACGTACCTTAGGTCTTCCGGGCCTTATATTTTTTTCCGGCGGTAATACAGTCGGTGTTTGTCTGTTGGCAGTATAATAGTGCCAATAGCGATTGTCCAGTATAGGATGAAATTTTGGATCGTATGCACCTTGGTAATTAGAAACTGTATAGTAATTGGAAGCAAAATTGTAATGTGAGGTATGCATACTGCTCGCAGCAGCAATAGCGTGGGCACAAGGTAAATGTTGTTGCTGGAAAAGACCGCATGTACACGAAGAGAGCCCTTCATCTCTAAAGTTCACGGTATATTGATTCCCATTACCGCCCGTCACCTGAAACTCCGCCGTGTCAAACCTTTCGGATCTGTAGTATTGTGCTCTGCGCTCTCTTTTCCGAAAGATATCTTCGTAATACGCGGTGAGCGGAGTGTCCATCGCCAAGGACTTTTCTCTTCTGTGCACAAAATAAGTATTCATCCGGAAAAATGTTCGAACAATCAACCCCTGTATCAGTAAGCCTCTAACCCCTTTAAGGACCTCGTTGAAGCTTTCAGACATATTAGTCGTCATTAGGAGATATCTGCACCCATCATCATGTGCTTGTGACCACATGCGTACTGGATACTCATCTAACCACGCTTTCGCGGCTTGACTCATCTCCCCAATTTTCGTCATGTATATGTCGTGAACATTAGGGTCAGGCGTTTCACCGGCTCTGTACATAAGTTTATGTAGATCCGAATTTTTAAATTTTCGATCAAAATTTTGCCTGAAATGTCGTAGGCAAAACCTATGTGGGGTCGTCGGAAATACAGATCTCATTCCAGCCAGTATTCCCAGATGTCTATCAGATATGATGCATAAATCCGTTCTATGAAGAACAGATGGGATATTTTTGAGGTTACGGAAAAACCATGACCAGGATGATGTATTTTCACCCTCGACAATAGCAAATCCCAATGGAAATATAACGTTATTAGCATCAACACATGTAGCAATTAACATGCAGCCTCTGTACTTACCGTATAGATACGTACCATCAACGCACAATACCGGCCGACAGTGTGTGAAACCAGCCGCACATGGACCAAAGCACCAGAAAATTCTCTGAAACCTGACAGAGCCCTCGACGTCTGTTTCTGTGGTTTTTAACCGGTATACGGTCCCCGGATTTGATGCTTTCATGGCTTCCATAAAAGGGACTAGTGAGTTGTACGAGCTTTCCCAGTCCCCGAATATCTTGCACAAAGCCTTTCTACGAGCATCCCATGCCTTCACATACGAAATCTGAATTTTATGCTCTCCGCTAACCAAGAGCCGTATCTCTCGGGGAGTCATCGCCACATCTGTACGGATCAGGGGCATGATTAGCGAGCAAATGTAAGATGAAGTGCAATTCCGGTGATCCTGTGACATAATAGAATTGATGCAAGTGTGTTCTTGGTTGTATTTCGTGACCTTCCAAGCCTTGGCTCTTTTGGAACAACATGCATGCAATCTCCACTGACATTCAGGAGATTTCGTACATACCACAGTATAGTACGTCTTATTTGACTCTTCGGTTTTAAATGTAACGTTTTGCTGAATGGACCACGACTTCAGCTTACAAATAAGATCTCCTTTTTCCTGAAACAAATCCCCGACGCTGATGCAGTCTTCGCTTGCTGCTGTCGCGTCCAAATAGGGTGCCGTATTTACTTCTGCAACGGCTAAGTCTACCCAACCATCATCTTCTAGCGGATCGAGGCCGGGATCTTCTAGTTCGACAAAATCATTATTCGCAACCATACCATCAAAGAATGCTACCTCATTCAATCCAGCAGCATATTCCATGCTATCCTCCCCCTGATCACCTTCACCGATTTCATCGTCATCACTGCCACACATATCAATATCACCCGTAGCAACATAAGGCTCGGGTGCAATATATGATGGTTGTGGTCGGTGTAATGTGGATGGTTCAGGGTGAGAAGACCGGAAAGATGTGGACGGACATGCTTGGAATGCGCTGCTTGGATCGTGTTGGAATGATGCGGAGGTGTGGGGAAATCTGCGTTTAGTATATAAATTGTTATTATAATATTATTCCCTAATTTTTTCGTAACTAAATCATCACTTGTTGCAAATTTATTTACCTGTGGAAGGCTGTGTATGGTAGTTCTTGCTGTTCTTCTGGGGTGCATGTAACTGCAGCAGTCGACTGGAAGAACCTGGATTTATGCATTTTATTAAATGTTTGAATATTAGTATACATGTATTACTAAAATGCTTAAATATGGGTTTATAAAATGTTTACCCATGTGCTTGAAGATTTGAATAATGTTGTGTATAGTCATATCCACCGGCACTGACGGCATCATCGTTGACCATGTGACCGTACCTCCAGGAACTATCTCCAGCATTACCATCAAAATTATCCGTTGGAGGGGCATCTGATACTTTCAATTGCTCCTTCTGAACCAAAAGTTCAAAAGAATGCTGGGTGCTTGAGAGACCGAAATCTATCATCGAAGATATTGATGCATCGTCTGTAATTTCAACCAATGCATTTCCACTGAACATAGGCCAGATACAACTTAACTTGACCCTACTTTCACGGGGATCGTATTTCGTAATTTTGTACACTTTAGCCTCTAGTTCATCATATGTCGTTGATACTTCCAATCGCATGATTCGTGCAGACCCGCCCATATACTCGGGACCTTGTGCACTTGTGATAACCTGACCATCGTATTTACATACAACAAATATACTTGGGGAGGCCATAATCCTGCACAAAAAACAGTTATATTTTTTTATGTTGTGTTGAAATTGCAAAAAAATTTCAAACTCGAAGATTGCTTACTCTGATTCATGCATATACTTCGGTATTATTGCAGTGAAACCATGAGACTCTCACCTAATCACAACAAAATGTGATGCACAATTGATTGTTAAAAAAGAAGCATGGTTTTTGCAGTGAAACGAGAAGGAAAATGAATCTAAAGATGCAAGTTTAGTTTAGTTTAGTTTTGTGTCTTATTTAAAGAAGTTTAGTTTTTGCAGTGAAACGAGAAGGAAAATGAATCTAAAGATGCAAGGCTGTGATGCACAAAATGTGATGCACAATTCATGTTCTTGGCAGTTTGGATGTTATTCATAAAAATTGATGTAATCATATCCGTTATATTATCTATAACAGTAAATAGATGAACGGATATGACTCGATTAAAATAAGTATTTTTATCTTCCAACTTCAAAAGGCAATAGTCTATCTATGGCACTTTGAAACTCTATAGAATAAAATGAGAATGCATTGGAGGCCAAGGTTTTATGTCAAATGTATTTCTTTCACATATGTTGTGAAGTGGGTGGAAAAAATTTAATCACCTTATTAATTAGCTCCACAAATCTATATAACCAAGAGAATTCAAATCCAATTCACAAATGAAAATGGCTCTAGGTGCAGACAAAATAGCAAGCTCTGCTCTTAATAATTTATTGATTTGGATCAATTAGTGGATATCCATTAGTATGAGGTCTTGTCAAATTATTGCCTCGGACTTGTATAACATGTTATCTCTAAATTACTCTTCTATGTCTTCCTGCAGCTGCACTTCCCGAGCTCTTGTTATTTATTATTCCATCCTCATTCAACCACCACACTTAATTTGTTTGTTTAGCTATGTTGCCAAAATAATACCGAAGTATATGCATGAATCAGATATAATGAAAAATATCAAACCAAACAAAGATTGAAATTGCAAAAAAATTTCAAACTCGAAGATTGCTTACTTCCAATACTTTATGAACTGTTCTACTGCTCGAAGATTGCTTACTCGCAGACTATGGTACTGAACTTCACCTTCTTCTAAAACTCCACACTTACACAAATTTGATAGCGGAGAAGAACTGATCGAAGTAAATGGATAGTGAGCGGTGTAGGATGCAAATTTGACAGAGATGAAATGAAATGGGTAGTGCGGAGACATATTTATAGCGGCAAGATATTGAAGAGAGCGGGTTCTAACAACCCGCCCTATTATTCACCAGAGTCGTCGTACAAATAATTATTTAAGAAAGTGACAAAATTAATGAAGAGGGCGGGTTCTTGGAACCCGCCCTATTCAATATGATCTTCTGCATCATATTCTGCAACTCTTCTTTGAGCGGGTTCTAACTTGAATAGTACTGATTTGACAACTCATTAATTAATGAAGAAGGCGGGTTCCAGGAACCCGCCCTCTTCTTTGTGAATAAGACCGATCTCTGTGATTTTTGAAGAGGGCGGGTTCCTGGAATCCGCCCTCTTCATTAATTAGTAATTGATTTGACTAATTATTGAAGAGGGCGGGTTCCAGGAACCCGCCCTCTTAATTTCTGAAAACAACAGTGTATTAAAAAGCATTGATGTGAATGGACAATACCAGAATATTTTGAACGTTTATTAAAAAGCATTGATGTGACATATATAGGACAAAGAACAAATAGTACTTGAATAATACTGATTTGACAACTCATTAATTAATGAAGAGGGCGGGTTCCTGGAACCCGCCCTCTTCTTTGTGAATAAGACCGATCTCTGTGATTTTTGAAGAGGGCGGGTTCCTGGAACCCGCCCTCTTCATTAATTAGTAATTGATTTGACTAATTATTGAAGAGGGCGGGTTCCTGGAACCCGCCCTCTTCACAGGAAAGACTGTAGCGGGTTAGACGAACCCGTTCACCTTTATAAATATCGAGCCTCCACACTTTCATCAACCACACAATTTCTAATCTCTTGATAAAACTCTCGACAAATCTCTGCTTCAGTACATTTCAATGGAGAATCAACCACTCGACAAATCTCTGCTTGTCCATCAAAATGAACACAGATCGTTCAAAATATTACACGGGAAGGAAATATTCTAAACTTAGTTAATTTGTTTTAATTACACCTTTCATTTAATTTTTGTACTTGAAAATAACAATATTTAATTTTGCAGGATGGAGATAATCTCACCGTCGTCACGCATTGCTCCGACAAATGGGTAGTTAGCGACCAAAGAATAAACCAACGGCTTAGACGGGCCGGATTTTATGAAGCGTCGTTGATTCGACATATCCAAATCGACCACGCTCTCGTCACCTCTCTGGTCGAACGTTGGAGAAAAGAGACCCACACCTTTCATCTAAGATGGGGTGAGGCCACAATCACACTCCAGGATATTGGCCTCTTACTCGGTTTACGGGTTAATGGGCTTGGGTTGGTCGGAGGAAAAATTGTTGGTCCAGATACCGACCACCCATACTGGGATACATATGCCGAGTCTGCTCTCGGACAGGTAAACAATATCATTCTGCTTTCCCTATTTAGTGTACCTATTTTATATTTTACATTATTTCTAGCTTTAACATTTAAAAAAATACTAATATCAGGCACCAGGAGGCCACAGTAAGGGGTATAAAATCAATTTGAACTGGTTAAGAGATACATTCAGTAATATCCCTGATGAAGCCACCGATGAAGTTTTGGATAGACATGCACGTGCCTACATTCTGTACATGATCGGTTCTTGGTTGATGCCGGACCAATCAGCAACGCATGTCCATCCGTTATACCTTGGCTTCCTAGCGGATTTTGATGTCTGTGGCCAATATGCTTGGGGAGCAGGGGTCCTGGCCTTTCTCTATAAGGAACTCGACAAAGCATGTGCTCCTACGAAGAATAAAATTTGTGGATGCAGTACATTACTTCAGGTAAATTCTTTATTTTTCATAGCTAGAATTTTGCAATATTGGTTTTCTCTCTTATAATCTAAAACTTTTTTTCTAGATCTGGTCGTGGGAGCATATGTATATAGGAAGACCAGAGACTATTAAAATAACTGGCTTGGATAACCCCGGAAAGCCGCTCGGCTGCTGGTGGAATGGGAAGAAAGCGTATAAGGCTCCTCGTCGAGTGCTTAGGTACTATAGAGATGAGTTAGATCGCATGGAGGCGGCTCAGGTAATCATAATTTGGGTAATTTAATTTGTTTTACAATTTTGAAAATACCTAAATCACAATTTTTTTACTATGTTATTTGCGCAGTTTCTGTGGACGCCTTATACAGCAGATCGTCTACAAAACTTACCCGGCATCTGTCTCGAAGGAGAGCCGGTTTGGCGGGCTCGATGCCCACTCCTCTGCATCAATGTTGTTGTTATGCACCTCCCAGATAGGGTATTGCGGCAGTTTGATAGATTGAACATATTCCTGTCCCGCCGCCTTCGCCTATGACAGTAGAGGGAGACATGCGAGGAGGAAATACGGAGCGTGATTGGAGGGAGCATCATCATCAGTATTTGCTGAGATGGGAGGATAGGCAGCATAGTATTACCTTACAGCAAATAGGTGACCACACAGCTACCGACGCTACCAAAGTATATCTACAGTGGTATAAGCGTGTCACCATAAGATATCTTTCTGCTCCTCCCAAAAACTTCCCAAACATCTCGCGGTACGAGCCTAGAGGACACATGGAACGAGATTTGGTAAGCCGCCCTCTTTATATCATATTACTTTTTAACATCCGGCGGTATGAGTCAATACTTATTTCTTATTTCTAATGTAACGACAGGCTCGTGGGTTGCATCTCGTACAAACAATGGTGCAGGAACCATACCCGACTGATGCTGGTCCGGCATCTCAGGCTCAATTTTCAAATCTCGACCAATTTATTGGTGGTGTACTTGGTTCACATGGTATTTCTCAACATTTATCGCCGGCACCGGAGCCGCAGTATCAGCCGGCACCGGAGCCGCAGTATGAACCGGCACCGCAGCCGCAGTATGACCCGGCACCGCAGCCGCAGTATTACCCGGCACCGCAGCCGCAGTATTACCCGGCACCAGAGCCGCAACCGCAGTATTACCCGGCACCAGAGCCGCAGCATCAAGGAGATCCAGCGCAGCAGGATCAGTGGTTTGGATCACCATACCGTCAACAGCAACCCTGGCATACCGGACAGGCGCAACAACAACAGACTTGGGGATCAGGTTTTGCAGAACAGCCGTCTTGGGGGTTAGGTTTAGCGCAACAACAGCACCCTTGGGGGTCAGGATTTGCGCAGCCATGGGGCCAAGCTTTTGTGCAAAATCAGCCGCATGAAACCGGTGCAAGTTCTTCGCTACAACTGCCCAGTTGGGCTTCGGATTTAGCGTCCTACGCAAATTTGTTGGGAAGCAACACATATCTGACACCTGTCCCACATTCAGGTTCAGGATTTGTGGATCAACAGCCTGTCCAAGACGTTGCTGAAGACGAAGCTGAAACAGAACCCGAACCCGAAGCAGCAGAGCAGACGCCGACGCCGCCACCGCCATCTATCCAAGAAACAGGTGGTTCCTCCAGTCATCCCAGGAGACATAGGCTTATGTCAAGCCTTCTCGGATTTCATAAAGGAAAAGGCAAAGGAAAAAACTAGCATTTAGATTTTACAAATAGATAGGATTTTTTGGCATTGTAAAATTTGACGGATTCATCCTGTAAAAAAAAATTGATATAGTGAAATTTTATTATTTAATTTAAATGTTTTTTTGTCTATTTAATTTAATTTTATTTTTAATAATATTATAATTATAATTATAATTATAATTATATCGTTAATAATTAAATTAATTTTTAAAAATAAAAAAAAGAGGGCGGGTTCGCAGAACCCGCCCTCTATACAAAAGTATAGAGGGCGGGTTCCCAGAACCCGCCCCCTATACTGAGGGGTGGGGTGGGCCAGATGGGGTGGTTCGAAACCACCCTATTTCGCTAATTTAATAGAGGGCGGGTTCTCGGAAAGTATAGAGGGCGGGTTCCCAGAACCCGCCCCCTATACTGAGGGGTGGGGTGGGCCAGGTGGGGTGGTTCGAAACCACTATATTTCGCTAATTTAAATTTATCCCCCCTATTTTAATAATATTATTTTAAATTAATATTATTTTTAAAAAAAACCCAAGTCCAGATTTACCCGAACCCTAGCATAAATTTTCTTCCCCTTGTCACAGCTGCAGTCGCCACCTCCACTCAAATCCCATTCAAGCGATGATTTTATGAAAAAGTGCCATATTTCTCTTCCAATTAACTAGCATTTTCATATTTCATATTTTTATATTTTCTTTTTTTGCGTGTACATTCTTCAACTTTGGTTTTCATTTTTGTAGAGTTATATAGATTTCGTATTTTTGGATCAAATTCTCATAACATCTTTTATCTCAACATTTGATATAATTCCTGTTATGTATAAAGTGTTTTGTATGCAATTAGCTCGTTTTAGTTTATTTAATTTGGGAATAATAATAATAATTACTGGTGTTGATGAAGAAAAAGGCCGAACTTACAGCGACCCTGAAACTCTCTCCCCTATCCTATTTGACCGCCGCATCTCTCTCTTTTTGATATTTACCCCCAAAACTTTGCTATTTCTAAATACGACCCCCAAATCTTTCATATTTTTCAAACTTGTTTCAGTTGGTGGTAGAATGATGCAGATTGCTTCAAATGTTATAATCTGAACCAGTTGATTTATTTTATTGCAGATCATTACATGCTTCTTCATGTTAAATTGTTTACTTGTGGTTGCATTTGTAGGGTAAAATTTTTGTTTTAAATATTTTTAGTCTTAACCTTGCGACCAATATTTGACACCTCATCATAAGTGTAGTTAATGATGCAAATAGGGGTAGAGGTAGACCTAGACGACCATAAATAGAGGAAATTAAGATCGATATGTTAATTGTTAATTTGACTGAAGAGACGGTTCTTAACCTACCATAATGCTAACGGCAAAATTTCGATTTATATAGAGAGCGTAGGTTTATATTTTCGTTATTTTTAGATCTTTTAATGGAAATGTGAAGATATAAAAATTTGAATGAAAAATTTATGCAATTATAGGGTTGACATCGACGTGGTTGGTCGGACTTTCTTTGCACTCGAGATACATCGATTATCGGTACACCACTTTATGCTTTTTAGTTATTAAAATATGAAACTCTTAATTGTTAACTATTAAACTTAATCTTAGTCACCTATTAACCATTTAAATGAAAAAACACAACCCTAATCTAGATTATTCATAATCAACTAACCATAAAACCAAGTACTTGACATTCCTTATATTTTCATTTCGCTATAGCATTAAATTCAAATTCTATTAGATATTTGTTTGGTTGATACCGAATTTGAGTGGATTAGGAATGCTTGGGTTGTGAATGGAATTGGTGTTGAATTTGGATATTCGATCTTCGAATTGGCTATGGGTCGATAGCATGTATGAAATTGATATAGAATTTGTAGGAGAAATGCCAAACGTGTCAAAATTTAGGGGAGGTGTTACCTAAATTTTCGGAAATTTTGCGCAGCGGAAGGAATTTTCACGAGCATATAAATACACTTTATTGCGAATAAGTTTCTCAACTTAATCTATCGTGAATTGAACCTTAAATTTCAAAATAACACGAAAATCTTATACAGGTGTACGAAACTCGATGATAACATGAAATTTACATGTTATCATCGATAATCTCACATTCAAAAAACGAAACGCGTTTTAGACCCCGTCTATCGGTTATATAAGTAATGGGTTCTATCTTGACATAAAACTACGTGATAGTTGTCAAAACTAAGCATTTATACGTTTGTTTCTGGCAACTGTCGTGTAGTTTACGCGACGAGAAAATTGATCGTACTATAATCGATAGATTTGTCTAGCGTGGACAACTTAAGAATTTATAAAGTAAACACCATGCATTTGTGATTTCATTCGTTTCGAGATTAGTTTCGTCGGCACTTTCTCGCTGGCTCTCCGTGTGTAAATATAGAGAAGATGATCATTTCAGTGTTGATATTCAGCATTAAAATGATTATTATCCCTTCTATTGCAGGATACTTGGAGAACAGCGAGGTGATGCTGTCGAAATTTTCTTGAAACAAATGAAAGTACAAACGCAAGGGTGTATGCGTTATAAATTCTTAATTAGATTGAAGTCCTACTCCCGACAGCCGGTGTGATGTATTTATAGATCAAACTGAAACATTAAATCTTAAGTCATTAAATAAATTACAAATGATATGTTAATTATGCAATACATGATGTTAGAAATCGAAGAGTAATGGATACGAGTTGGACGAAAGTGTTCAAATTTAGTGATGTATACAAGGCCGGTGTCGAAGAGTTTATGGAATTTGCATTGAGGGACCGATCCCCTGAAAAATTGATTTCGTGTCTGTGTAAAAAGTGCCATAACGATTATGACCTCGTCACGATATAGTGTACGACCATCTACTGAAGAATAAGATTTCGCATGGGTATACAAAATGGACGTACCATGGAGAAGCGGCAACGATAGTCGACATGTCTACGGGTCGTTGGATTAGGCCAAATGGTCCTCGTCGTACGTATTTTATGGACGAGCTCTGAACTGGCATTGCTCATGTAAGAACAAATCAAAATATTCTGAATTTGTCAACTTCCTAAACTTGATTTAAATCAAAATTTTGTCTAAATGGCAGGCGAGACGGACGGGTGAAATGCTCAGTCATGTAGATCTTTACGGTATAGGGTTTGCATGTGACTCCAGCCGTCCCAGCTCACAGGAGGCGATTGAGTATTATGCAAGTGTGCTCCTACATGATTTCTTGTAGTTATTTAATTTACTTAATTTCTTTTTCAATAATTGATTTAATTTGGTTCATACTGTAATTTCTTGCAGCAACGGATGAAAAACAAAATTGAGCAGTGGACGATTACATTTGTTGAGGAGTGCGGCCGAGATCCTACAGACGTGGAGTTTCATGTAGCGGCACAACCGAGACCGGCACGCGATATTTCACATAAGTGGCCAAGGCATTTCGTCTACGGTATATCATGCCCATCACGGTCCGGAGTTGCATCCTTCTTGCGTACACCAATGGATATTCATTCAGGAGCCCGCGCCCTCTGCGGCACTCGTGCCCCATGCGGCCCCGACTCCCTCTCTGTCCGCTTCGATGCACCATCCGGACGGCTCTCATACTCCCGCGAGTGATCGAGCATGCGTCTTCTCGTCTCCTTCTGCATCTGAACCCGCGTCGGCTTCGGGTTCACAGAGGAGTTTGACCAGAGAAGAAGTCCTTTGTAGAATGTTTTTTTGTCACATATTAAGATATGAATACACTCACTTGTCAGGTGTGTACAGATTCCTACTACTTAGGGTAGATTGAGGTTTATTGATCGTCGGGATCCAAATCTCTGATAGCCGCGGACAAAACTGTCGTTAATTACCTCTCTTTTGGAGCAAGAGAACCTCCGATTAACAGGTCGGGCGGATTATGCGAATTCGATATGTAGTGTGCGTGTTGTGTTTTAAAAACAATGCGAAAGGGCGTGTTCAGCTCATTTTTTTTTATTTTGTGGATATTTACGAGAAAAACTTCAAAGAAAACTTTGGTAATCACTTTTTCCTTTTTTTGGAATCAAATCTTTTTTTTATTTCTTCATAATGTTTGCTTTATATAGGCCTTACATTTTACGCATTGCTCCTTGGGCATTACAAAATGGCATTTTGCCTATTCTTGCCCACACCAAGGAATGAGAGAGTGTATATATCATTTCTATCCTTCATTGCATTGAGTCCAATGAAAGAGGATATGGTGAAATAACGCGTGCGTTGTCACTGTGAGATGTTGAGCGATCCGCGTGTGCATGCTCCTTTCTTTTTGCACATGAGAAATGAGTTTTATATAATTTAGGTTTTTGCTCACTTATTTTACAACCTAGCATTTATTTGCGTATAAAAATCTATTTATTACATATTTCTTCTTCTGTCTTCTTCGATGACCGGTTGGCTTCGTTTGGGTTTGAGACAGTTTGGGCGTTGGCCCAGTTGCTTAGGATCGGACACGGATTAGTCGGACCTGGGTTCACTTGGGCGTTGATTTTGAATTTTAATTTTGATTTTCAATTTTGGCAATGGGGTGTCATTTTTCACCCCAACAAAGTGCTTTCCATCAATAAGTGCACGCCGCATGTGTGCATAGCGTGTATGAAATTGATGGATCTTCTTTCGTAGAGAGATTGACTTGGTCCATTTTTGCGACGTGGAGGTCGATGGTTAACGTGCTTCTGGTGCGGAGGTCGTTGCTTGACGTATCACCGGCACGAAGAGTCGTTTAACGTATCACCGGCACAGAGAGCCGCTGTTGACGTGCTACCGAGGCGGAGAGTCACTGTTGATGTGCTACCGAGACGGAGTCACTGTTTCATGTGCTACCGAGGCGGAGAGTCGATGTTGATGTGCTATCGAGGAGGAGCGTCGCTGTTTGACGTGCTACCGAGACGGAGAGTCGTTGTTTTTGACTTGCTACTGAGACGGAGAGTCGTTGTTTGACATGCCACTAAGACGGAGAGGTCGTTGTTGGAATTGGTTGACTTGATTTATTTTGGGATGTTCTAATCTGTCCGGCAGAACTTCTGAGCTTGGAAACACTGCCGGGTGTAACTTTAATTTGATTTGTGTGATTCCTGCCTTGTTTGGCGGGACTTTTGAACTTGGAGGCATTGCCGAGTGGGACTTGGAATTTGGATTTTTGTTTGGCGTCGGTAACGCTACACTGGAATAGTACCAGGAGCGACTCATTACTCGTCGTGGGAGGATTTTATCTGATCCCAGTTTAACGCCTTAGGGGTCATCTGTTCCCATTTTAACGACTTAGGGATTGAATTGATTGAAAATTTAGAATTTTGAGGTTGGGGCTGGCATCAGCATTGCTAACACTGGAGCACGGATGCCAGAAGCAATTCATCATTTACTGTTAGGAAATTTGGGAATTTGAATTTTTGGTTGGCATCAGTGTCGCTAACACTGAAGTATGGTTTCAGGAGCGAATCATCATTTGTCGTTGGAGAAATTGAATTTGGATGTGGATTTGGAGATTTGGATTTTGGTTGGCGTCTGCATCGCTACACTCGAATATGGTACCATGAGCGAATCATCATTTACGTTTGCCCGTAGGGGAGCGATGTCTTAAGAGGCAGGTTTAGGTCCCAGTCACCGAAGGCTTTTTAATTTTATGAGCCGTAAAGATCGCATGGAAGTGTTTTTTCCCTACTAATCAGGGATCTCGTAGGTGTATTTTCTTCTTAGAAGTCGAGAGGACCCCCAAGTGCGCCTTTCCTATGTGGGCCGTAAGTATCCCACGAAGGTGTGTTTTTCTTACGGGTCGAGAGGATCTCGTAAGTACCATTCTACTCATGTATCGTGAGAACACATAAGTGGGTCTTCTTTTTGGTGGCTTGGTTTGCCAACGGAAGATGTTTTGGACGTAACTTTATTGCAAGTAGCCCATAGATCATATACAACAGTCAATTTGGAGATCGTCCGCAGGGCTGTGCAGCAGAACTTGGTTGTGATAGGAATTGTTTGTGCCCGTGGATTGGATTAGGTAATCAATTTAGGGACCGACCGTAGGGCTGGGGGACTTGGAGATTCAGATTTTGGTTGGTGTCTGAATCGCTATGCTGGAATGATATCAAGAGCAACTCATCATTCGCCTTTGGAAGGGTTGAGATGCTTATTCATACATGCATATATATTTCCAGTTTAACGACTTACGTGTCAAAAGTTTTTTTTTCCGAGTTTGCGTCCTTTCGGGTTTTCACAAGCTCGCGGGCAGTCCTGCTGTTTTTACTTACGAAATATTTTCAGGTTTTCATTCATGCCACTTTTGCTTATGGACCGGCCCTTTATTTCTTTTCTTTTTCATTTCTTTTTTTTCTCAGTTTAATGACTTAGAGGTCAAAATTGTGTGCTTATTCGAGCTCCTTGAACTTTGAGTTTGATGAAGCTGAGTTGATGGTCGAGACGATGGGTTTTGCTTGGTTTTCTCATTTTATCCCTGGATCTTTCTCAGGGTGCTTCAACATTATCTGTCTTTTTTGGACAGATGTGTGTCCCGTAGAAACTGCAGTGGACTGGGTCATTTTCTAAAGCGGACGATTGAGGACCAATATAGGCAGAAGAAATAGAACTGTCCCACCGGACGTGCTAGAATATATAGAGTGTTTTTCGTCACCCTATTGAGATAGAAATGCGCTCGCTTGTCAGGCGTGTATAGATTCCTCCTGCCTAGGGTAGACTCAGGTTTATTGATCGTGGGAATCCAAATCTCCGGAAGCTGCGGACAAAACCGTCGTTAATTATCCTCCGCTTTTGAAGCGAGGGAAACTCCGATTAACGAGTCGAATGATCATGCGAACTTGATGTGCAGTGCTTGTGTTGTGTTTTAAATCAATGCAAAATGGCGGGTTCATTTCAGTTTTTTTATTTTGTGGATATTTAAAAGAAAACTTTAGTAATCATTTTTTTCCTTTTCCTTTTCATTTCATTTTTTTTGGGGAATCAAATCTTTTTTATTTCTTTATAATGTTTGCTTTATATAGGCTTTACATTTTACACATAGCTTCTTGGGCATTATAAAATGACATTTTGCCTATCCCATACCCATGTGCTTTTTTCTTCTTGCACATGAGCCATGGGTTTTACATAATTTAGGTTTTTGCTCACTTATTTTACAACATAGCATTTATTTGCGTATAAAAATCTATTTATTACATATTCTTTTGTCTTCATCGACGGCCGGCCTGTTTCTTTTGGGCTTGAGGTGGGTTGGACGTAGACCCAGTTGCTTGGGGTCGGATCCGGATTAGTCGGACCTGGGTCCACTTGGGCATGACTTTTAATTTTGATTTTCAATTTTGGAAATGGGGTGTAATTTTTTACCCCAACATTCTCGCCGATATTGAGGTGAGGAAACTCATGATCCGGAGGCTAGTGCTTCAAGGAAAGGAAATACCGGATGTAAGTTTAATCGATAATTCTTCTTTTCAATACAATTTTCGTATAGTTATTGTGAATATTTTTTTCTAATACTTGTCTATTGATAACACTGTAGGAGCTGCTCGATTTCACTAACCGCCCTCCGGCCCACGACGGCGGCGTTCAAAAAGACGCATTATCGAGAAAGTATGAGTCTTGCTGAGAGAGAAAGCGATAAATACGTTTACTGAAGATGGAGATTGAGAGATCTCCATCTTCACTAAACGTATTTATCGTTTTCTCGCTCAGCAAGACTCATACTTTCTCGATCATGCGTCTTCTCATCGTTTTTTGCTTAGTATCGAATGTAAGTTGTTTAATTTTGGTTTCGTTTTAAGATGTGATTGAATTGAAATTGAATTCAATTGAATGGATTTGAGTTTTAGTGAAAGGAATCGAGTTTGTGGAGATTTGAATTGAATTTGTCGTGAATTGAATTGAGTTTGTGGTGAATATGCATGTTGTATAACATCTTATTGAATTGAATATGTATCGATTGCTCGAAACGGCCAAATCTGCCAATTTTTTTTAATGTCTGTAACTTATTTCGTCGGCTAATAGCCGACGTAATAAGTGTAAAATCGGGGGGGGGGGGGGGGGGGGGGGGGGGGGGGGGGGGGGGGGGGGGGGTGGGGGATGGAAAAGCAGTCCAGGATTTTCAAATTTATTCCGTCGGTTTTTAGCCGACGGAATAAAATGCCCGACGAAATAAATAGGATACCTGACGGGACAAATGTTTTTCCGTCGCATGTTATCCGACGGAATATAGTTTTTTCGTCGGGTCCCTATTTATTCCGTCAGCTAAAGCCCAATGAAATAAACCTATTTTTCTTGCAGTGTCAGTTTCATGAGAATCAGGTGACTCAAATGCACCAAATGCGAGCACGACACGAGTAGGTTCAGAATCAGATGGCTCAAAAATGCTTGGAAAGTAAAACTAGGTAAACATTATTTAGTTTGATACTAGTTACTTAGGTATTTTTTTATTCCCAAGATTGCTAGCTGCTGCTTTATTTTGTTAATTTGTGGTGATCGTAACTGCTGTGCCGTTCAAGGTATGCTGGTTATCACTTGATTGATCGAACATCAGTATAATGTTTAATTTCTAATTAGCGCTTACTGATATAGTTATAATGTTGCTTAATTTGTCGTGTCATTTTCTTTATTGCATCGATGCTTCTAGTACGGAAAGCATCTCAGTTAAAATTGATCAGGAAATATACAGCATCTTTTCCCTTGCTTGTTTACTATTACTTGTTGTCTTAATTTGTTCACTTTTTGTGTTTATTTATCTTTGATCTTTGTTTTCATATTATGGGATTTGAAGATTTTGTTCGGATTAATATCACATGACACCCATTCATACTAAACTGAGGTTACAATAGCTGGAATAGATAAATATAAACGGTGTTACACGTAATCAAACCTTTTGTTTAAGATTTGGAAATTATATTTTCGCTGGTGATGATGAAGAAAAGGCCGAACTTACAGCTACCCTGAAATGTATTTTTACATATTTCAGTTGGTGGTAGAATGATGCAGCTTGCTGTAAAGGTTATATCTGAACCAGCTGGGTGATTTTTAAGTATAAGCTTTGCATAACAATTGAAATGAAGAAAAAGGACATCCAAAAGCTTCATGAAGATAGGCTCATCTCTTGGAGCGCTGGATGAAATTTAAACTTTTCATGAATGCCGCGTCCAAGTTAAAGTACCAAGATGGCAGAAATTGTGAGACAATTATTGCAGTAGTCGCAAGACTGGCGCATGACCAATGTATCCTCGGTAACCCTTAACTAGCTTACGTTCAAACATTTCTTCCACGATCTTGTTTAAAATTTCTGTACAAATACAATTTGATTGCTTCAAAGTATAGAAGCGTAAACCAAATGAGAAGGATTAGGTAAAGAGATCTGGGGAAATGAGTTCTTAAAAAACTCAATAGAAGTACAATGACATTTGACATATAACATTACACGGCATTCATATGAGGACTATGATAAAAGTTTTGCTAAGATATATCTAGTATTATGTTGTAGCAAGCAGGAAAAAGTTTCATGGTATTTATCTCAAAAAAACAATGGAAGTCGATAGTATTTTAGTATAAAATACCCTTGTAATTATATTTTCTTCCTCTTTTCTGTATAGCGATTTTCTGACTGGCTTTGGCAATCTATAGATACATTTATCTCTTTTAGCATACACATTACAAGGAAGAGATTTGCTTTGGCCATTTACTTAATGATTCAAGTTCAACAAATCAGTTTTGAATCTGTACTAACATGATCAGTTGAGGAAGATGGCTTCATTTCTTCAAGGTGAAAAACGTCCTTTTTTGTTGGAGGCAACCTTCAGAGATCAAACCAGCAATCTTTTGCATTAATGAGGAAGGTTTTACCGTAAGAGCTCCTTTAGTGTGAAGGACATTGTTTTGGTGTAAATAGGGTTTAGGGGGTAGATATGCATGTACCCCCGGGTGTGTACATTTTGTCTTTGAGCATTGAAAAAAGCTATACCGGTTAAATTATTTGTCACCTTATATTATTACTCATTCTATAATTTCTATTGAGACCGGTATCTTATTTTTCTTCGTTTTTTCTTTTCTATTTTAGGTTACCGCATAAACTTTATCGCCTGGTAAATGAATAGAAGTTGATGCGGTAATTTCTTTTTGTTGTATTATGCATAAATGGTGCCCTTCTAAATTTTGCCTGTTGGAGTCTTGGTCTTAAGATGTATAATTTCAAAAAATAAAAAACAAATTGAAAAGGAAAAGGTATGACATATGTGGCAGAGGTTCTATTTTTGGGCATCCAGTAACAAATTATCATGCATCTAAATCTCATGTTTGATTTGGTGTCTTTAGAGATGCGAGTTTGTTAGAGCTACTATACTCACATCGAAGAAAGTATGTGAGTTTGTTAAAGCTACTGAGCTCAAATCCAAGAAAGTCATGCTAAAATTACCTCAAATCATACATATCATGTGATTACATTTCTTTATTTAATCTCATTCTCTCCCCCTTATTTCAAAATAATTCGTGTAAGAATTATTTGTAGAAAAGGTTTAAGAAAACAGTAAACAATAAATTAAAAAAATACAAAAATAGATTCTTTTGGGGAGAAAATAGAAGTTTTTAGAGTTTAATAAGATGCTGGAGGATAATCATTATGAACCCCTTGATTCCAAAATAAAGATTCTTATATTGAATTGAATAACCGTGGAGATCCGACCTGAGTCCCCACGTTCTTTTTTATCTGCCCACAACCCCCTTTATTAATTTTATACTCACTTCAATTCATATGCGGTCTTCTTTTATTTTTGGACATTTTAATATTTTACTATTCTTGATATTCTATAGACAGCCGTAATGTGACCGTGGAGGGATGATTCCTATTCACAGGTAGTATGGTTGGTTCAGTCACGTGCCGTAGTTCGTGCATTCTGGGAAGCGGGGCGTGACATCCACATAGGATCTGGATAAAATATCAGGGATTCTGGTCACTAGATCTATGGTTTTAGATCTAGATTTGGGAAGTGTCCTAATTCGGGTATTTGACACTATTCTAAAGTGTTTTAGAATGGACGACTCCTGGCATGGTGGTATACCCGCAGGTGATGGAGTTACCCTCTCTAAAGAGATATCTTCTAGACTCATGAGGAGAGTGATTTGCATAATTGACATATCACTTGCTTAGGCAATTGAGTCAACCATGAAATGTCAAGTACCACACCAGATATTGCTTTTGCACTGGATACAATAAGCATATATTAATCCAATCTTGGAGAAACATTAAGAATCAGTTGTGAACATAATTGGATGTTCTTAGTATATAGTAACGGCAGCCTCCTTCAAGAGGCGATAATCATTTCTGGCTTCGAAGAGGACCTGGATGACAGAGTGGTTGTCAGAATTAATAGTTTTCCCTCTTTTGAGGGGCAGTATGTTGGACAGGTGGTCCAAGCGGATATTGAGGAAGGCATGGCGTATAATACTGATCAAATTTAGTGGAAGATACGGTTTAAGAAGTTTGTTGAATTTGGAGTTCATTTATGAACTTGATCCCATCAGATATTCAGACAAATTCTATGACGATCTCGGGTCTATACGCTAACATGTACAAGTGTTACCAGAGAACTGCTATCTGACGATAGGTATGGTACCATCTAGGAGTTCTCGGCGAGTCCGTTCGGTGTACTCATTCTCTAATGAGCACCTGTGTATAATCTTTGGTGTCAAACACTAATGGTTGTGGGATCAACCATCGCCCCATACAGGGTCAAGAAACGTACACACTAGTCTACTCTGGAATATCGATGCTATATCTCGATATTCCTTAAACTAGGAACAATTAAGGATGAGTTTGTGGACTACTCAGGCCACACTAGTATGATTTACATCATATTCCTTGTAGTCAAGAAAACATTCTAAGGGCTTTATCAACATGTATCAATGAAATAGTAAAGTAGAACAAATGCACATGCTAAGATAAAGAGTAAACAGATAGCATACTATCATGTTAAGCAAGAATGTTCTCTCTCCATATATGTCCAAGCATCCACTATAATTTACAATAATGACCTTTAGGGCATACATATCACTAATAATCTCTCACTTACACTAAGGCCAGTTGTTGTAGTATCGCATACCCAACATCCCAAAAAGCCTCTCGAACTGCGTCTAGGGAAGGGACTTCGTGAGTGGATCCGCCGTGTTGTCCTTCGTGTCAACTCTCCTGATCTCGATCTCACGGTGATCAACAATATCCTGGATCAGATGATACCACCTTAGAATATGTCTGAATAGCTGATGGGACCAGGATTCTTTGGCCAAAGCCACATGTCCATTGTTGTCATAATACAAGGGTATTGGATCAAAAATAGATGAAACCACACCAAATTCAGTAATGAACTTCTTCATCCAGACAACCTCTTTGGCAGCATCGTTAGCATCGATGTATTCAACCTCCATCGTCGAGTCTGTAATGGTATCTTGCTTGAAACTCTTCCAACATACCGTCCCTCCGTTGAGGGAGAAAACAAAACCCGAGACAAACTTGTTGGCATCCTTATCACTTTGGAAGCTCGAATCGGTAAAGGACTCCATTTGGAGTTCACCGTTAACATACACCAAGAACATTTCTTTAGTCCTTCGCAAGTACTTAAGAATGTTCTTCACAGCTATCCAGTATTTCTCCCCTGGGTCTGACTGATACCTACTTACTATATCGAGTGCGTAAGCTACATCCGGTCCGTTACATAACATCACGTACACGATAGACCCGACTGCAGAGGTATAGGGTATCATGTTCATGCGAGCCCTCTCCTCATCAGTCTTGGGAGATATCTCTTTGGAGAGAGTGATTCCTGAGCAAGCGGGTAAGTTACCACGCTTGGAATCTTCCATACTAAACTTTTTTAGTATGGTATCTATGTACCTGGATTGGGACAATCTCAACATCCTTTTAGATCCATCCTTATAGATCTTTATCCCTAGGATGTAGGAGGCATCGCCTATGTCTTTCATGGAGAACTTTTGTGATAGGAAGAGTTTGACCGAGTGCAGCATAAGAACGTCATTTCCTATCAAGAGTATGTAATCCATGTACAATACAAGGAAAACGACCTTACTCTCTACTACCTTTTTATATATACATGGTTCATCTACGTTTTTGATGTAATCAAACTCTTTGACTGCTACATCAAAACAGATGTTCCAACTCCGACGCCTGCTTTAATCCATAGATTGATTTAAGTAGCTTGCACACTTTTCTGCTGCTCTCACTGTCTATGAAGCCCTCTGGCTGTGTCATATATATGCTCTCTTCTAAATCACCATTTATAAAAGCGGTCTTGACATCTATCTGCCAGATTTCATAGTCATGGTAGGCAGCAATAGCAAGTAGGATCCGGATGAACTTAAGCATAGCCACTGGAGAAAAGGTATCGTCATAGTCGACACCTGGTCGTTGACGAAAATCTTTTACTATAAGTCTAGGTTTGAAGGTCTTAACCTTTCCATCTACAACGATCTTCTTCTTGAAGATCCATTTGCTCCCAATGGATTTTACCCCTTCAGGAGCAACCTCTAAAGTCCATTCTTTGTTGGTGTACATGGATTCCATCTCAGATCACGTAGCATCCGGCCATTTCACAGAGTACCCACTTGTGATGGCCTGCTCGAAACCAGTTGGGTCATCGTCTTCTATGATGCAATCCTCACTTCCATCATCTATGAGAAAACCGCAATATCTCTCAGGTGGATGAGAAAACCTACTAGATCTGCGGAGTGACTGGGGTTCATCCGGGATTATTGAATCCGGATGTTCTACCAAATCTTCGGTTACAGTTTGTACTTCTGGAATTTCTTCCAGTTCTACCATGATCCCACCAATTTCTTTTATAAGAAATTCCTTTTCTAAAAAGGTGGCGTGTTGAGCAACAAACACTTTTTGTTCCTCAATGCGGTAGAAAAGATATCCATTTGAATGATTTGGATATCCCACAAACTTACACAAAACCGATCCTGCTTCGAGTTTATCCGGATTCGGTTTTTTAACATAGGCCGGACAACCCCATATCTTAATTCGCTTAAGACATGATCTCTTTCCACTCCATATCTCATATGTTGTTTTAGGCACGGATTTGGATGGAACTTGATTCAATAGATATGCTGCTGTTGTAAGTGCATATCTCCAAAATGAAAGAGGTAACTCAACATTACTCATCATAGAGCGCGCCATATCCAATAGGGCGCGATTTCCCCATTCCAATACACCATTGTGCTGTGGTGTATATGGAGAAGTAAGCTGAGAGAGAATCCCATTCTCTTTTAGATAATCTTGGAATTCCATGCTTAAGTATTCTCCTTCTCGATCAGATTGTAGAATTTTAATACTTTTACCCGTTTGGTTCTCTTCTTCGCTGTTATATTCCTTGAATTTCTCAAAAGCTTCGTGTTTCAACAGGAACACGTGTCCGAATCTAGAGAGATCATTTATGAATGTAATGAAGTAAGAGTACCCACCTCTTGCATGTGTAGACATAGGACTGCATCCATCACTATGTATTAGTTTCAAGAGTTCAGTAGCTCTTGCTTTGTGTCCTGTAAATGGAGTTTTGGCCATCTTTGCTTTGAGACAACACTGACAAGTTTTATGAGATATAAATTCGAACGGATTCAAATATCCATTCTTATATAACTTAGCTAGTCTTGTCGCATTGATATGACCATGTCTACAATGCCACAAGAAGGTTTCGTTCATTTCTGAACTTTTCCTCTTATGTGTATTCTGTATGTTTAGAACTGTATTTTGATTTAGAACGTATAAACCATTACAAAGCGTACCAAACCTAATCAACACTTGATTTAGGAAAATATTCATAACATTTTTCTCTAATACAAAATTATATCCATCTTTATCTAATAAAAAATTGGATATTATATTGCACATCATAAACGGTACAAAATAACAGTCATTCAAAATCAATGTATTACCAATGGGTAATATAAGGTGATATTCGCCGACAGCTTCGGGAGCAACGATTGCTCCGTTCCCTGCTCAGAGAGACATATCATCTTTTCCCAGTGCTCTACTTCTGTTTAACCCTTGTAACATATTACAAATATGGGATTCTGATCCGGTATCCAATACCCAGGACGTAGAGCAGGCTGAGAAACAATTCTCAATAACTAACACACCCGAAGAAGATACATCAGAATGCTCCTTCTTCATTAAAGTTACGTGGAAATCCTTTCATTCCACTATCTCTTGCCTAGGCTCATGACAATTGTCATAAGCTAGAGCGGAACCAACGTTCCCCAGCCCAGCAAAATAAGCTGGTTCGGTCAATAGATCCATATTATTATCTTGATTAAGGCGTGACATGGTCGCTACCTGGAGAGAGAGAGAGAACAAACACTTTAGCGTGCGCTCTTGCAAGATTAGAATGGTTATTATCTTATCTCATCAGGATGGCTTCCACTATTTTTATCAAATCTTCCTTCAAACCCTAAAAGAAAAAATTAGTCGGGATTAATTACACCCTACAAGTTCGCTAATCGGTCAGCCATGCTAGTGTTGGTACTTTGAGGGAGTCTTTCCCATGCTTTCGCACGAACTAATTAAATAATCCAGAGACATAACCCCGTTAACACCTTTCTAAACACCTACTAGATTAGCTAATTGTAAAGTGGAAAACTCTCCCGGGAGTAACTCTTACTCGCAGTGGGTATCGGGATCCAACTATCATATAAAAGGTATACAATCTCATTGCAAATTTCAACACTTGAAACTCCTGATAATTGTTTTTATTCCATGCAGCTTATGACCTTGGCAAAGGTCAACAAATCATAAACCGCAAGTCAAGTTCAACCCGTCATTTTATGACTGATTTAGACCCACCCACATGACCCTTGGTAAAGGTCAACAAAGTCGTACGACTGTCCTAACCAATAGCATCATCATGCGAAAGAAAAACACTAATTAGCTACCGAACACTACACCTCGGCAAAGGTTTACAAACACAGCATGAATACTAAACAGTACCTATCTGAAATGACGGATGGTTACGACTGGTTTTGAGGAAAACCTTTAACGTAATGAACTTGATATCGTTGTAGAACCTAGTGATTTGAAAAGGAGTGGTTTAAGCTCCGCTTTAAAATCGAGTAGTTTTCAAAACTAACCGAGTGGGTTATAGCATATGCTAATTTTGCTAAGGAGATCATTCCCGGTGAAGGGATCTATGCTCTTTTCTCATCGAATTAGGTGCTAAATATTCATAATTGAATATCTCTATGCAAAGCAAAAACTAGAGCTACATTTTTAAAACTGTGGTTGTACAACATCTTTTATGTTTCTTTTCTTTTCATTAATCTTATTAATGAAGTCTCATCATTTAAGTTCCTAACATCACAGAAGAAACAAAAATAAAACACACACATATGCCATGCGTTTTCGCCACTGGGACCCAGGTCTTCACCGTAAGGTTGCTTAACTTACGGTAGGGCGGGGTCAGGACTAGCACAAATGCAAAACATATATAGTGTCTACTAATATATCATATATATAAGTAGCATTCGTCTCACGTATTTATATGACTGTTTCCTGATTTAAAGTCAGGAAAGCTTCTGGGAAAAGCTTCAGAGGAGAGTCACGTGCTTACACGTGACTAGCGGTCACGTGTTGGCACGTGACACCTAAAAAAGCATCATCAAGTCGAGTTCAGTCTCCTGACTACACTGAAGAAAATGGGCTTCAGAAAGAGTCACGTGCTCCCACGTGACCAGGGTCACGTGGCGACACGTGACATTTAAATGCAAGCGTCGAAGACACACAAGTTCTCTGATCAAGTCAAGAAAAAGGCTTCAGAAGAGGTCACGTGCTTCCACGTGACCAGGGTCACGTGTTGGCACATGACGTTCAAGACAGCAGACTCGTTCTCCAGACGAACCAAGGAAAGAGAGTTCAAACAAGGGTCACGTGCTCACACGTGACCAAGAGTCACGTGGTGGCACGTGACGCTTAAGCAACAATCAGAAGAAAGGAAAAGGCTCATTCCAAAGGGGGTCACGTGCTCACACGTGACCATGGGTCACGTGGTCACACGTGACCGGCTTTCAAAGCCCTTTTTGTCAACAGAATTAAATTCTGAGAGAAATGCAAATCTTTCCAAAGGAACGCAACTATATGCATCCAATCAAATTAAAGATTCAGAGGTCATTTATTTATGGAAAATCTCGGGTTTGGAAAGATTTCCCCCTTAAATCTAACCAAAATAACAAGGGAGAATCTCTGGATCTGAAATCCAACGGTGAATAAAATTCACCTAATAATCCAAAGGTCCAGAACGAATGAAGGATGCAAATCAAATCTCTCAATGAAGATTCGTCACAAAACTAACTGATTCAGCTGCTTCTCCTATAAATAGGAGCCAAGAGACACAAAAAAAGGGACATGCGCAGAGAAGAGAAAGAAAAAAGGAGGAGAGCTTTGATACTTTGAAAAGACTCGGATCTTCTGCAAAAACCCTAGGTAAGAAAGGGAAAGCCTTTTGAAAGAGAGAGAATTTAATTCTCAACAGAGTTTAACTCTGATACATAAAACAGAAGAGCAAATTTCTTCTCTCTCTGATAGAGGATCTGCAAAGTGCACATCTCCCCTTAAGGTTGAGAATTTAATTCTTAATGGGTCGAGATCCTGCCATGCAGATCCAAAGCATAGAGAAAGAATGCAAGCATGAGAATTTAATTCTCACAGAACTATAGGAATTTAATTCCTCTAAAATAAAAGTAAGGCTTGACCCTGTGTTATGGGAATTTAATTCCTTCAGAACAGAGAGAAGCAGGGTTTAACCCTAATTGAGAACATAGTTCTGTTGAAACAGCAGGAATTTAATTTCCTTAATCATATTTCTTTAAAACGGGAAGTTTAGTTCCTTAAGAGCCTTCATTAGGGTTTAACCCTATTCAGTTCTTCACATATATGAGGAATTTAATTCCTACAGAAAATTCAGAGTTCAACTCTATTTCAGAATATAAATCTTCAAAAAGAAAGTAGGAATTTAATTCCTTTGAAAATTAAAGCCAGAGGAATTTAATTCCTGAAAAGAAAGATCAACGGATTCTCTAAACAACAACATACATGGAGGTAGGGTCACGTGCCATCACATGACCCTCTCAAAAGAGCTACAGAAGTCCCTTTGAGGCAGCACCCCACGTGATCCACGTGACCTTGGCAGAAACTCTAATACACAGGCATTTGAATGCCCATCACGTGATGGCACGTGATGCTTTGAAGGAAATGATAATTTCAGCGGAACAAAAGAAGGGAGGGCGCCCTCACGTGCTGCCACGTGACCCTTCTCGCCTTAGTGTTTAACACTAAAATTAAAACTCTCAAGCCCAGTGTTAAAACACTGTCGGGCCTTAGCATTCAATGCTGATTAAAAAGCCTTATTTGCAGTGTTCAACACTGAGCTGTTTTAGTGTTTAACATTAATTTGAAAAGCCTTATTGCTGGTGTTTAACACCAATTATCTCTTAGTGTTGAACACTAACTCAACAACCTTATTCCCAGTGTTCAACACTGATTGCTCTGAAGTGTTTAACACTAGGCTTTGGCCCAATTGGCTAAAGGGATGGAGGCAAACATTTTCCCTCAATGGACCAACAAAGAGTCAATATTCCAGACCTGACTGGACTTAGCCCAAGCTGGCCATAAGTCCTCAATTTGTGATTAACTGGGCCGATAGGCTCATAACATAATTGATCAGTCTTGACCCAAATTGGGCCAAGGACTATTTAATCCACCCCGGTTCTAGGGTACATCTCTTCACTCCTTTGATACTTGGCATTGTAATCCCTCAATGTCTTCAAAGAGGTGACGGGTCCCGAAGACCATTCATGATATGGACTGTGGGGTCCTTAAACCCATGCATAATACAAAATTCCTGGTTACGTGGAACGTGGATAACGTCACTCTTTGACCCCGCGGAAAACGTCCAGAGCGGATCCTGGTCCTCGCAGAGCACGGCAGTGAACCCGTGTGAAGCATCCAGAGCGGAGCCTGGTCCTCGCCTAGCACGGCAGTGAACCCGTGTGAAGCATCCAGAGCACATATCGGACTGTGGAGTCCTTAAATCCATGGACTATGACGTCCTTAACCTTGACCGAAATGTCTTAAAACTACCAATGGACCGCAATGTCCTTAAACTACCCACGGACCGCAATGTCCTTAAACTACCCACGGACCGCAATGTCCTTAAACTACCCACGGACCGCAACGTCCTTAAAATTACCCATGGACCGCAATGTCCCTAAACTAGAATCATAGAGCTTCCATATGCTCTTTCGTTGGATCTAAACGGTCCTGTTTAAGTTGATCTTAGCCTCAAGGATGGCTAACGCGTCCTTAAACCTTCAAGCAGACTGGACTATGAATCCCCCCCTAATTAACTTTGGCTCGAGGGTACATCTCTGAACTCCTCTGACATCCGTCGTTGTAATCCTTCAACGTCGTCAGAGAGGTGACGGGTCCCGACGGCCACACATACGATGGACCACTATGTCCCTAAAACTGGAACAATGGAATCCAAACGCTCCCTTGTCGGATCTAAACGATCCCGTTAAGTTGATCTTGGTCTCAAACTAGACTAATGTATCCTTAACAAATGTTCGAGTTGATCTTAGCCTCAAGTATGGCTAACGTGTCCTCAAATCAAACCTCCCCCCAAACCCAAATCTAAGACAACACGGATTTGGACTAGTCCACGCCCTACGGGCGACGACATAACTCGGTCTCCGTAAACGATCCACGGGCAATAAAATATAAAACAAAAACACACGACACAAAGTGACCATATGGAGAAGGAGAAAGTTGTTACCACGATACGGTAGCGTAATTAACTGCAGGGGCTTGCGCCTGCAGGGAAGAGCGTCCCCACAATCAAAAAACCCCTCAAATGAGGGGGAATCTGACGAAGTCTGCTACTTCGGACGCATCCGTCTAAACCTCCAATACATGGCGCCATGAATCAACTTGGCATCTTCGGAGAGGCAGACGGATAGCACCTATTGGCATCTGCCCCGAACCTCAGGCGAGACATGCCCCACGTCCCGCGTGTCCGTTCGGAGGGGAACAGATTCTGGCACGCCCGGTAGGACCTTTTCCTCTTTCCACTCCACACTTCGTGTGTCGTAATTCGCGAACCAATCGCGGTTCGCTAACAGTTGCCCTTGGGTTTCAAGATACTAAGAATTGGCGCCTTGCCTATTGCAGAAAACAAAGGATCGATGGCTGCTACTTCCGCGAAATCCTCCAACTGCTCAAGCTGCAATTGCGACCAACGCTTTGCCTCGCCGGGAGGTATAGCCTATGGACCCCAAGCTACTTCGTTGTTCACAATGCCGGCGGACCAGGTGACTCAGGCCACTACCGGATTGTTCTTTGGGATTATACTCCCACCATCCAGCTTCACGGTGCCAGTACTGACAAAGGAAGCCCTCAAGAAGTCGGTCTTTGATCGTCTCACCCCTGCCACGGCTCCTCTCACCGAGTCGTCCGATGTCAGCGCCTCAGTCTTTTCTAGATTGGGCCAGAAATCCTGCAAATTCATCGCAGAGAAGGCTGCTCCTAAGAAAACGGCCGCTCATGCCTCCGAAATCGCCAAGGCAGCTTCCCCGGCCAAAAAGTCGGTCTTTACCAGATTAACGGCTTCAGCTCCCGCTCCCGCTGCACAAAGGACATCGGTCTTTGACAGGCTAACACCAACAACGACCCCCTACCCACGCAGGGGGCAAGATGAAACCATTCTTATATCTGACTCTACGCCGTCTGCTCGACGCGCTCGACGTCGTCATTGGCGCCGAATAAGGAAGGCTGGGGGCAACTCCCCCTCTGGATTGACTCCACCAGCCCCGGCGGTAGAAGTTAATGCTGCTGTTCCAACTGGGAATAGCTTCGAAATGCTAAATAAGGTGCGAAGGAATTCCCCTACCGCAGTGCTGAAGAGGTCTCCTCCCTCATCAGAAAAGGTTGTGGAAATAGAATCAGAACAGCCCCGATCTCCTCAACGGCTGTCTTCCAAAATCTATAAGGTTTGGCGGCAGGCCCGAGACTCAATCATCGATCCAAACTTCTCCCGCCAGCATAAGAAGCTGAAAATCCAACCGAAGGCTGGTCACCAGGCGAAACCCCAAAAGGCTGTCTGGACGCCCACCTCGATGGCCCCCTCAACCTCCATGGCTCATAAAAGGAGGGAGCCAGAGAAGATCCCTCAACATGCAACGACGGCTAAAAGCAATGAGCCCAGACACCCTAAGTCTGGGGGCACGGTGGTGCACACTGTTTACATGGTCTCTGGAAAGGAGGAGAGCCGCACCTCTACGGGCCACCGACCGCTGACCCGATCCGTGACGAGAGCCCAAGAACAACAACAAAAGTTGCAGGAAATGATGAGTGCTATGGCTGCACTTACCGGGCCAAAAGAAAGCCCGGAAACATCCTCAGACGCACGCCGAGAGGAGGAAACCGATGCTGAGTTCCTTCGCCGGACATTGGAGAAAAAGGACAAAGAGGCTGCTGAACAAGCGGCTAATATACAGCGCATGGGCCTTCTCTTCCAAGATATGATAGGAATGATGATCCAACAGGACCCACCCATTGAAGATCCCCCAATCGTTCTGGAAGATGACCGAGGAGAAACGTCAAATCCACCACCAGCCCTCTCAACGGCCAAGGAAGAGACGATCTTAAGGCTGACTTAGCCGACTACATAGCCCAGCAAATCCGGGTCCATCATGCGACTGAGGCAGCTGGTCAAGTCGTGAAAACAGGGCGGCCGTATCCAAGCTGGTACGATCAAATCAAATACCCGCAAGGCTATACGATACCGAAATTCCATGTGTATAAGGGGACCGACAATCCTCATCAACACGTCGCCCAGTTCCGGGCCCTCTGCGGTAACACCGGCGGTGACGATAAACTGTTACTCCGTCAGTTCGTTGGCAGCTTATCAGAAACAGCGTTCGAATGGTATTCAGAACTCCCGAACGATTCCATCAAAACGTTCGCTGAAATGGAGCTGTTGTTCACTTAGCGATTTGCAAGTGCCAGCGAACGCACTCCAATAACTGCACTTATTAACGCCAGGGTAAAACAGGGCGAAACCTGGGTCCAGTACGCCATACGCTGGCGGAATTTATGGTCGAGATGCGAGCAACGCATTGAGGAGGCACCCGCAGTGGGTATGTTCGTGGGAACCCTTGACCCCCACGCAACTATCTCCCAGTTTATGATGTTCTTTAAGCCAACCACGTTCCAGGCTTTAATCGACAAGTTGGCTCAGATGGACCAGATGGGTCATAGACCACCTGCCTCGAAGCCAGAACCTCGGAATGACAAGGGTAAAGGAAGGGCGACTTTTGTCGCGAACGCCCAACAGCAACCTGACGCCCCGAAATCGGCAGATCAACTGGAAGAAAGACGCCGATATTATAACGAAAAGATGAAGCGTCCCTACTCGTTTCCACGAGACAAGACAAAACGGTTATTCGAGCTGGCAATACGCAACAGACTTATAAACCTACCAAATCCAAGGCGACCGCCACAACCCACCGAGGTGAATAACCCTAACTACTGCCCTTACCATCAAACGGTAAGTCATCCGATTTAAGATTGCTTCGTCTTCAAAGGATGGATTGAAGATCAATACCTCCAGGGGAAGTTTGTATTGTCCGAAAAGTGGAAGGTGAACCCACCACAACCGCATATTCCTAAGAAAGCAGATACACCGGGGGCAACCTGCTCCTTTATTGAAGAAGCTCCGTGGGAAGTTGTACTATCAACTAAAACCAAAAGGATGCTGAGAGACCTTCATGCGTGCCCTGCGATCGAATGGAAGGACCCTCTTGAACCTCAAATTATCGAAGGGATGTTGAAGCCCCGCCCAACTACGAAGACTCGTGATAAGGGCCCAAATACTCACGCCCAGCCGTCAAAAGCTTCGAAGAAAAAGAAGAAGAAATCCAAGAAGCCCGCGAGGCTTGGAGATGAGCGCACGAAATTACAGAAGCAAATCGACGCGCTGGAAGAATATAATCAGAAGGCGCGAACTCCTGTCACACTCCGAGAATTCCTCGATCACATCTTTCAAGACGAAGATGATGAAGAGAGCTCATCGGATGAATCCGAAGAGTATGTGGCAAGCTGTAACGTAATCTCCCACTCGCTTACCGATGACGAGACAGCTCCTGACACTAAGAAGCCGGAGGCAGAGCCCGAACCAAAGCGTGCGAGGCTGACAACTGATATGATCAATGCCTTCCTAGACGAGATTCGTCTAAAAAGTAAAGCAGATCAGGAGCGTGAGATGGCAGCATCAGGAGGAACCAAATGCGGGCGACTGAACGAAGGAGTTGAACTACCCCTGCCAGAGCGAAAGGCATCCGAGATGGACAAGAAGATATTCAAGACGAGGAAAAGGTTCGCCAAAGCCATGTCAATGGGAATGAGGCTACCACCCTCGGAAGGAGACACACACAATGGGGCGGAGAAGCACCCCGATTACTGCGCATATCATCGGAAAGTCTCACACCCCACGGAAGAGTGCGACGCCTTTAAGATATGGTGGCAAGGATATGTTGCTCGTCGGCAACATTTCAAACGCATGAAACGCAAGAGCCGTCGGGAGCAAAGAAGCGCCGTTGACGGGCCCAACAGAATTACTGGCAACTGTTATATGGCTCATGCCGAGGGGTCGCAAGTCCTCACCTTTGGGAGCGACTCTGATGAAGAAATGACTCTGGGCCCTCTCTTTAAAGAATCCGTGTTAGGGAAAGAGGAGGAATCGGAGGCCTGCGAGAACATTCAGCTGCGCAATCGCACACTCCCAGAAAAGAATCTCGGGCCTACGAACAGAAAAGATAAGGGAAAGGAAAAGGTCACTGAAGATATCACTTTGGATAACCAAGTCGCGAAAGAACTGGCTGCCAAAGACCCTCCTAGGAGGAGTAAAGTGGACTATAACATCCTCGCGCATCTAAGGAAGCTATCTTCTCAGCTTAGCATTCTCGACGCCCTCCTATTATCAAAAGAAGCACGGGACTCACTAATTAAGGCACTACAAGAACCTGAGCAATTCCAAGCCTTTCTCGCCACTGAAAAGATGAAGGACGAACTGGAAGAAGTGCATACGGCCGACGTCACTTTCGGTGATGAAGACCTCCTTCTCGGGACGTGCGACCATAACCGTCCCCTATATGTCTCTGGGTACTGCCATGACATCAAGATTGGCAAGATCCTGGTGGATAATGGATCCTCCGTCAATCTCCTTAATGTTCGGGTGTTGAAGGAAATCTGCATGAGTGTGCAGCATCTCGCTCGGGACAAAATTACTATCTCCGGTTTCGATTCACAATCGTCACGGACTCTTGGATCTGTGATACTAACGTTACGCTTCGGGCTTCTCGTCACAGACATCAAATTCCATGTCATTGACGCCAAGACCTGTTACAATGCCTTGCTCGGCCGTCCTTGGTTACACGAGTACAACATCGTCCCTTCTACACAACATCAGTGTATGAAGTACTTTAAAGATGGTTTCGAGTATACTGTAACGGGTGAGCTGAACCCATTTTCCGTGAACGAAGTCCGCAAATACGAGGATGCGAAATACTTTTTGCCAGACTTTGAAGATACAGAAAGGTGTCACGACTCGGAGAACAAGGCCGCCGCCACCATCCCTGTTTTCGGAAGCGATACCGAAGAAGAAGAAGAGATAGTTTATACGGGGCCATCTCAACGCAACAACCGGAGGACGCCCACCCCCATACTGGTCTTCGGAAGTGATTCAGAAGATGAGGTCAATGCCGTATTCTCCAATCGGCTTTCAATGCAAGCACCTCCTGGCGATGACCATAACTTGCAAATCACCATGGTACCGCGAGAACACTACAAGGACCTCGACACGCTTCAAGCTCACAGTGTGCAAGAGCTGCAAACGTTTTGCGTCCCTCCCAGGCGTAGGGGTGAGAAGGTGATCCTATTCTACCGATCCTCAGAGTCGAAAATAGAGAAAGAGATCTGGCATGGCGCAGATGCTGCATGCGACAGACTCCAACCCATCCGTCTGCCCAGATACTATACAGATGGATTAAAGAAGCTATTGAAGCGCCAAGGAGTACCCTTAAAACAAACTGTTCGACAGGCTCGGTTCTACAACAAGATTTGGGATGTCCCTGGAACCCAACGCAAATTGCCCAACGGGAAAATGGAGACACTCGGGCTTGGATACACGAGAACCGGAAAACGAGAGCGGGCCCACAGCAGCTACGCTATATATACCTTTGATGAAGAAGAGGACGCCCCGTCAGGAGATGCCGATCCCTCATCAAAACCAGACCCTGCGATTGAGGCGCCGAATCCGTCATTTCAAGAACGAATGGACAAGCCTATCAGGAAAGTGGGTCAGAAAGGTCGGGAAGACCCCAACCACGAAATGACCATCTACGAGAAGGCCAGGACGCAACGTCTATTTCAAAAGGCTGCGAAAGGCAAGAATGCTCATCCTTATCGACCCGTCATGCAAAAGGCCCAATGCAGAGACGGGAATAAATCGAGAAGCAGAAAGAGGGGTCGAGCGTACTCCTTCCCCCGAAACAAGACGGAGAAGCTGCTCAAGCTCGCTTTAAAACATCAAATGATCACGCTTCCAGAGTCTAGACACCCTGAACAAGCTAATAAGGCCTCTCGCTCGGGCTATTGCTCTTATCACCGAGCCATAGGACATCCTACCGAAGACTGCTTCACCTTCAAGAACTGGGTCGAGGACCAGTACCGAAGGGCAGATTCGCTTTATCCAATAGCTGGAGGGTAACACCGCCCCGAAAGCACGAATCCAAAGCCGCAAGAGCAAAACCGGATCCACCTCAGTCCTGGGAGCGGATTCGTACCTGTTATACGATTACGATATTAAAAGAAGAGCCCGAGAACATAGATGACCTTCCCCGGTGCTTCGAGAACAGCGATGATGAGGTGATCTCGGAATCTCCGCCCGCTCCGAAAGAACTGGAAGACGGTATACATACTACTGCAGATAACCTCAGGAGGATTGAGTTGGGATCGGCAGAGGACCCGCGACCGACATTCGTCAGCGAGCTACTCTCTGAAGAAAGGGTGGCCGCGTTAAAGAACGTGCTTCTGTGACATAAGGACTGCTTCGCGTGGAACTACTCCGAGATGCCAGGATTAGATCCGGAGATTGCTGTGCATAAATTAGCAATATCCCCAGATATCAAGCCAGTCAAGCAGGCGCCAAGAAGGATGCGACTCGAGCTGGAGATGAGCATCAACGCCGAAGTCAAAAAGCTGATCGATTCTGGGTTTATTCAAGAAGTCCAGTATCCCGATTGGATCGCCAATATCGTCCCAGTAATGAAGAAGAATGGGACAGTACGTATATGCGTGGATTTCAGGGATCTCAACAGAGCCTGTCCAAAAGATGATTTCCCGGTGCCGGTGACTGAGCTAATGATAGATAACACGTCCACTCACGAGGTCTTCTCCTTTATGGACGGTTCCTCAGGATACAATCAGATAAAGATGCATCCCGAAGACCAGAAGCACACCGCTTTCCGGACCCCTTTGGGTGTATTTTGCTACAGGGTTATGCCCTTTGGTCTAAAGAACGCCGGCGCTACCTATCAGAGGGCCATGACAAAGATCTTCGACGACCTCATACATGACATCGTCGAGTGCTATATCGATGACCTCGTAGTAAAGAGTATGTCATACGAAGACCACTTAAAGCATCTGGAGACTGTATTTCAACGCCTCCGGCAATATAATTTGAAGATGAATCCCCTCAAATGCGCGTTTGGAGTCTCCTCGGGAAAATTCCTGGGATTCGTCATCCGACACCGAGGTATTGAGATAGATCCGTCAAAGATTAAAGCAATCATGGAGATGCCTCCGCCGAGAACCCTCAAACAGTTGCGGTCTCTCCAAGGGAAGCTCGCATACATCCGGCGGTTTATCGCCAATCTTTCGGGCAAGTGCCGTCCCTACAGCCACCTGATGAAGAAGGGAACCCCATTCGTCTGGGATCATAAATGCCAAGGTGCACTAGACGAGATCAAGCGGTACCTGCAGAACCCGCCGGTATTAGCTGCGCCGGTCAAGGGAAAACCCCTCATTCTTTATACAACCGCCCTCGAAGGTTCCTTGGGCGCACTATGGGCGCAAGAGAACGATCAGGGGAAAGAGAGAGCACTCTACTACTTAAGTCGAGTTCTACTGGGGGCAGAAAGCAATTACTCTCCCATTGAAAAACATTGCTTGGCGTTAATCTTCGCGATAACAAAGCTCAGGCACTATGCGTTGGCACACGAAGTCTGCCTCATCTCGAAAGTGGACCCTCTTAAATACTTGATGTTAAAAGCCATATTGACGGGACGACTCGCTAAATGGGCCCTGCTCTTGATGGGGTTCTCGATAACATATCAACCTCTCAAGGCAGTGAAAGGCCAGGCCATTGCTGACTTCCTCGCTGAGCACCCTATACCGGCCGATTCTCCTCTGAATTGTGATTTGCCGGACGAGCATGCATTTGATGCGATTAGCGGCGGAAGAACCCAATGGGAACTCTATTTCGATGGAGCGTCCTCTATAAAGAAACAAAAGCAAGGTATCCCAATGATCAAGTCAGGGATAGGCCTCATCTTTGCGACTCCATAAGGAGGGATAATGCGCTTCGCCTTCTCCTTAACAGAGCCGAGGACAAACAATGAAGCTGAATACGAAGCCCTGATAGCAGGTCTCGAGCTTGCCATTGACATAGGAATTGAAGACCTCCTCATATACGGGGATTCTCAGCTGGTCGTTAGTCAAGTGAATGGTGACTATCAAACGTGCAAACCGGAGCTGGTGAAGTACGGCGAAAGGGTGCAACAACTATTGTCCCAAATTCCTTCCTACACTTTGGAGAACATACCACGCGCAGAAAATAGCAAAGCAGACGCATTGGCTAAGCTTGCTAAAGAACTGGCCGACGAGAACCTCGATGATGTCAGAATCGTGGTACAAAGCCGTCGAGTGCTCACCCCCGCAGAAATACCTCCGGAACTATATAAAGAGGGAGCAACTGAGCAGACAACCCTACAAATAAAAGACCCAGAGAAGGCCGAGGACTGGAGGGAAGTCTTCATAGACTACTTTAAGTCCCGCCGCATACCCAAAGAAGCGTCCTCGAGGCATCAGCTCATGAAACGAGCTCTATCTTTCGCTTTCGTCAACGATACTCTATACAAGAGATCGCTTGATTCTCTATGGCTGAGATGCTTGGGACCTGACGAAGCAGAAAAAGTCGTTCAGGAAGTTCACGACGGGCTTTGCGGTTCTCATCAAGCAGGCCCAAAGATGAAGTTAAAAATTAAACGGATGGGTTATTACTGGCCCACGATGATCCAGGACTGCCTCGAATACGCGAGACAATGCCACTCGTGCCAAATTCATGGAGACTTCATCCACTAACACCCAAATCCACTACACCCCACGGTGGCCAGCTGGCCATTCGAAATGTGGGGGACTGACATAGTCGGACCCATCGAGCCGGCATCATCTCGGGGACATCGTTTCATCCTGGCGACAACTGATTACTTCTCCAAATGGGCAGAAGCAGTACCACTGAGGGAAGTGAAGACGGAGAATATCCTCCATTTCTTCAAAACGCACGTCATCTATCGGTTTGGAACCCCACGGCGGATTATCTCCGATAACGGGCCAGCCTACAGAAGCCATAAGATTAGCCGCTTCGCGCAGCAGCACAATATAGACTGGAGGTATTCTTCAGTTTACAACCCACGAGCCAACGGTCTGGCCGAGGCCTTCAATAAGACCTTGACAAAGATCATAAAAAAGACCGTTTCCCGGAATAAGAGAGACTGGCACGAGAGGCTGCAAGAAGCCCTCTGGGCTTATCGAACTACATTCAAGACGGCCACGAACACAACGCCGTACGCGTTGGTATTTGGGACGGAAGCAGTACTCCCCCTCGAGATAGAGTTACCCTCTCTACGAGTGGCAGTCCACCACGAACTGACCGACGAAGAAAATGCTCACCTTCGACTTGAGGAGCTTGATGCCCTCGACGAAACCCGACTCATAGCGCAACAACATCTAGAAGCCTACAAAGCAAAGATGACGCGCTCGTACGAAAGATTGACCAGGCCAAGGGCATTCCGCCAAGGCGAACTCGTGCTGGTAGTCAAAAGACCTATGATCCCCAATCGTGCCAAGCGGGGAAAATTCGAGCCAAACTATGAAGGCCCGTACATCATAGACCAGGTTTACCAGGGTGGAGCCTATCTACTCGTGGACATGCATGGTGAAAGGCCTTTCAGGCCAATAAATGGCCGCTTCTTGAAGAAATACTACGCTTAGTGAGCCACAGCCCGGATCAACGATAGATGACGACGACTATGTCCGCTCGCTATCTTCCTAGGCTCAGACTTCACAAGCAGTAACTGGCACTCCCATAACGACGGACCGAAACGTCCTTAAACTAACACGGGACCGAAACGTCTTTAAACTATGAACGGACCGAAACGTCCTTAAACTATCAACAGACCGAAACGTCTTTAAACTAACGACAGACCGAAACGTCTTTAAACTAACAACGGACCGAAACGTCCTTAAACTAACGACAGACCGAAACGTCTTTAAACTAACGACGGACCGAAACGTCCTTAAACTATCAACGGACCGAAACGTCCTTAAACTAACGATGGACCGAAACGTCCTTAAACTATCGACGGACCGAAATATCCCTGAACTACTACCGCAGCATCCTTGGGCTGACGAGATAAAAAAAAAAAATAAAAATAAAAAAAATGTTTGTAAAGCAAAATGGGCACGGATGAAAACCCGAAAGGGCTCCGTGAGTAAAAACAGCAGGACTACCGGCGAGTGTTTGTGAAAACCCGAAAAGGCGCAACCTCGTTAAAAGACACTTATAGGGTCCTCTCGACCTTGTAAGGAGAAATCACCTGCGTGAGATCCTTACGACTCACAAAGGAGCAACACACTTATGGATCCTCACGATTCCTAAGGAGAAAATACACTTACGAGATCCTCACGACTCGTAAGGAGAATTTTCTTATGAGACCCTCACGGCTCATAAGACTTGAAAGTCTTGAGTTACAGAAACCTAAACCTGTTCTTAAGCAAATCCTCCACAACCTCCGACATTGCCCTACAAGCGGCTCGTACTGACCCTTGTATACAATCCACGGGCGCGAATAAACATTTCCCTAACAAAGTCCCACCCGTGACCGGGGATATATCCATATGGTGAACAACCCTTGCAAGTCCTCTCGACTTATAAGGGGAAAATCCTCTTTGTAAGATCCTTACGACTTACAAGAGAACATGCACTTAAGAATCCCCACGATTCTTAAGGAGAAAACACACCTGCAAGATCCTCACGACTTGTAGGGAGAAACACCTTTGTGAGACCCTTACGGCTCATGAAGTCAAAAGCCTTGGTCGACAGGACCCCTAACCCTGTTTGCTAAGCCACCTTTGTTCAAACGTCGACAGAGGCAAATGATGATTCGCTCCTGGTAAACACTCCAGTTGTAGCGGTGCTGATGCCGAAACCGGTATCCAAAAAAAATCCGAGCTTGCCGCGAAAAAGCTAGCAAGCCACACATGCATGACAAAATAGCCGAAATGATGGGACAACTTGCAATAAAAAGAAGCAAGCAAAATCTCGGCGGTTCACAGATAACTTAGTGATCACCACCGTGGCATTCGTCTCGATACAGCAGACGCGATACCAGCAAATGAAGCGAAGGCCAAATTCCTAGCTTCATTGTCTCGACGACACAATATCAAGCGAAACGGAACAGCGGCAACCCCAAGTTCCATGGCTCGGCGACGCATATCGCCAGGAGTCAACCCCCATCCCGTGAAATGCGGATACAATCAGCAAACTTCCTGGTTACGTGGAAAGCGGATAATGTCACTCTTTGACCCCGTGGAAAACGTCCAGAGCGGATCCTGGTCCTCGCGGAGCATGGCAATGAACCCGTGTGAAGCATCCAGAGCGGAGCCTAGTCCTCGCCTAACACGGCAATGAACCCGTGTGAAGCATCTAGTGCAAACTTCCTGGTTACGTGGAAAGCGGATAATGTCACTCTTTGACCCCGTGGAAAACGTCCAGAGCGGATCCTGGTCCTCGCGGAGCATGGCAATGAACCCGTGTGAAGCATCCAGAGCGGAGCCTAGTCCTCTCCTAACACGGCAATGAACCCGTGTGAAGCATCTAGTGCAAACTTCCTGGTTACGTGGAAAGCGGATAATGCCACTCTTTGACCCCGTGGAAAACGTCCAGAGCGGATCCTGGTCCTCGCAGAGCATGGCAGTGAACCCGTGCGAAGCATCCAGAGCGGAGCCTAGTCCTCGCCTAACGCGGCAGTGAACCCGTGTGAAGCATCTAGTGCAAACTTCCTGGTTACGTGGAAAGCGGATAATGTCACTCTTTGACCCCGTGGAAAACGTCCAGAGCGGATCCTGGTCCTCGCGGAGCATGGCAATGAACCCGTGTGAAGCATCCAGAGCGGAGCCTAGTCCTCGCCTAACACGGCAATGAACCCGTGTGAAGCATCTAGTGCAAACTTCCTGGTTACGTGGAAAGCGGATAATGTCACTCTTTGACCCCGTGGAAAACGTCCAGAGCGGATCCTGGTCCTCGCAGAGCATGGCAGTGAACCCATGTGAAGCATCCAGAGCGGAGCCTAGTCCTCGCCTAACGCGGCAGTGAACCCGTGTGAAGCATCTAGTGCAAACTTCCTGGTTACGTGGAAAGCGGATAATGTCACTCTTTGACCCCGTGGAAAACGTCCAGAGCGGATCCTGGTCCTCGCAGAGCATGGCAGTGAACCCATGTGAAGCATCCAGAGCGGAGCCTAGTCCTCGCCTAACATGGCAATGAACCCGTGTGAAGCATCTAGTGCAAACTTCCTGGTTATGTGGAAAGCGGATAATGTCACTCTTTGACCCCGTGGAAAACGTCCAGAGCGGATCCTGGTCCTCGCAGAGCATGGCAGTGAACCCGTGCGAAGCATCCAGAGCGGAGCCTAGTCCTCGCCTAACGCGGCAGTGAACCCGTGTGAAGCATCTAGTGCAAACTTCCTGGTTACGTGGAAAGCGGATAATGTCACTCTTTGACCCCGTGGAAAACGTCCAGAGCGGATCCTGGTCCTCGCAGAGCATGGCAATGAACCCGTGTGAAGCATCCAGAGCGGAGCCTAGTCCTCGCCTAACGCGGCAGTGAACCCGTGTGAAGCATCTAGTGCAAAATTCCTGGTTACGTGGAACGTGGATAACGTCACTCTTTGACCCCACGGAAAACGCCCAGAGCGGAGCCTAGTCCTCGCCTAACGCGGCAGTGAACCCGTGTGAAGCATCTAGTGCAAAATTCCTGGTTACGTGGAACGTGGATAACGTCACTCTTTGACCCCACGGAAAACGCCCAGAGCGGAGCCTGGTCCTCGCCAAGCACGGCAGTGAACCCGTGTGAAGCATCCAGAGCAAACACCGGACTGTGGAGTCCTTAAAATCCATGGACTATGACGTCCTTAACCTCGACCGCGATGTCTTAAAACTAACGATCAACCACCCCTATTCCTTACAGATTTTTGCCTCGGTTTGAGGGTACATCTCTTCACTCCTTTGATACCCGGCGTTGTAATTCCTCAACGTCTTCAAAGAGGTGACGGGTCCCTGCAACCAAACGTCGGACTGTGGAGTCCCTAAATCCACGGACTATGAGGTCCTTAACCTTGACCGTGATGTCTTAAAACTAACATCGGACTGTGGAGTCCTTAAATCCACGGACTATGAGGTCCTTAACCTTGACCGCGACGTCTTTAAACTACAATATCTGGAGAAACCCCTGACTCCGTAGAACACGGACAAAGGTAACCGCATCCGGCACTTACAAGTCCTCACGGCTGGGAGAAAAACTCTTTATGAGACCCTCGTGGCTCATAAAATGTAAAAGTCTCAGGAAGCAGATCTTAACCCTGAGCCCTAAGCCATCGCTGTCCTGCAAGAAGACCAGGATAGAATATCCGCAGAATGCATTCAACAAAAAGGGGACACATCATTGAGAAGAAAAATTGTACCTTTTATTCATAAACCAAAATGGATACAAAATACAATTCATGAAAGAAACAAAAAGGAAGATACCCTTATTCATGAGTATGTACAAAAAATAGAAGAAAAGATACAAGTCCTTAAGCCGGCGGGCGGTGCAATAATTTCACCAGCTCGTCATTCTGTTGTTGAGCCACGGCTTCATGACGCAGGATCTCCAGAAGACGAGCCTCCGCCTGAGCTTGCTCGGCCTGATATAAAGCAAGCCGGGCTTCAAGCTCTTTTTCAGTGGCCTTGTGAGCCTCAACCCTCTCGCGAGTAAACGTGGCGGCTTTATCAAGAGCCACCACCTCCTTGATGGACTCCTGAAACACCCGCCAGAGTTCATACGCTTTGTTGACCTTGGTGATAAGGGTAGCGCGAAGCTCGCTCAGCGACTTGGAAGCTAGCTCCCTCTCCGAAAATTTACGGCCGAGCCTTTTTCTCGCATAACGATATGTTCGCTACGTGAACACGTAAGCTCGCTTTCGTGACCGCGGCCTTGCAAACACGACATTTACAAGACCGTATAAATGGGCTTCCAGCCGACGGGAATAGTCGATCTAAAACGCGCTCATATCATCTGACGCGAAAGGCAACAAGAAAGATTTCCGACATATTTCAAGCATGCGTTCGCAATCATATGAGTATTCAAAAAATAATAATAGCGTTTGCAATTGCATGAACATTCATAATGCCCAAAAAAGGTCTGATGTGCAGGAAAGTGATGATAGCATTTGCAATTAAAGAAAGTTCTCATGAGAAGAATCCAAAGTTTATGCAAGCAGAAACATACATACTAGTACCAAGCCTACATCGAAGTTCTGCATAAGGCGTAAAAAAGGATAGACTAATTTAAAAATGCTCTACGCTAACGAAAAAGGTCACCAAACGTGGGATCAACGGCACAGGGGTTAACGAAGCAAAGGACAAAATTCTCCATCTCTCTCTCTGCTCTCTCCAGCACATCGAAGCGACGGTTCTCACGAGGAGTCGCTCCCCACCGATTGGCGCCGTGTTCGTCCGCGAAAGCAGACATAATAGCTCGCCGGGCCTTGATCTGGCCCAGCATATGAATTGAGCAATCCTTCAAAGCCTGAGTAATCAGGCAAGCTTCATGAAAGCCCTCGAGCTTCTCTTCCGCCGCATCAAGCATCGCCAGGGTCATCTCTGCTGGGTGAGGAGGGATGTCGGCAAGCACAGCCGCGAGAATCATCCGGAGCCAGAGAGAACCCATCGGGAGAGGAGACCCCCTACGGATCGAGAGTTCATGCACGGCTGAGTCGCATTCGTTGTCGGTAAGGAGGGGATCCACCAACCGAGCGGCAAAGCGGGGGATCATCCCCTCGATAGGCACTTCCCATGGCTGTCGACGAGCGTGTGGGCGGTTGCAGGCCATAGCGCTCAGATACTCCTCAAATTAAATCACGTCGATATGGGAATGAATTTCTCTGTGAAGAGAAAATAGGCTATGGCCTCAAGAATATAAAGAAGTGCATTAAGTGCTATGCGCGGAAAATCTTGCATGCGAAAGATGTTTCCAAGGCCCAAAAAGGAAAGGCATCGAAAATCAAGGAGAAATAACTATTTCCAAGGCTCCTTTTATGCATCTGATAATGCGCGCTAAAAATGCGGCATGGATAATTTTGTAAACAATCCCATCAGAAGATCTCACGTGTAGAACACGTGAGACCCAAACCTACTGTGCATTTAAAAGAAAGAATATGGAGTGGTACCCTGCATATTAAAGCACAAACGACAATAGTAACAGAATAATAAGATTTCAGAGAAAAAGTATGCAAACACACAGAGGCATAATAAAGCTTATCATCCAGACTTCAAGAAGGCGATACAAAATAAAAGAAAAACTTTTACAATGGTAAGGCTTCAGACGCGGGGCATGGATTGAGAAAATTGAAATTAACTTTATCCAAGATCTTCCAAGCATTTCGAACCTCCCGAGTATGCTTTCTCTCACGGTCACAAGCATCGGGATCCCCGCGGATGTCCTCTACCCTCCGGTAGGCGCCCAATATGGCTGATTGTTGAAAAAGTTGATGAAGGAGATCAATGAGATCATCCCGCCTCCTCTTCGAGATCAAGCCCATAAGGTACACTGAATGCACCTTATCCTCGGCAATGTCTAAGTCCCCGAGCGGTATGCCGGCGCAAAAGAGGGGAAGCGCCTCCCGGATCGCCAGCACGATCAGCCTCAGAAGAGAAGAGCGACGGGGGAGTAGCCTGTGATTGTACTCGTCGAAGCGGCCCATGATCTCGGCGCACTGAGCATCAGTGAATTCCTGGTTCTGACTGCGGCCCAGTGCACGAATATTCCCGTATGAAATGATTTCGTCAAGACGATACAGATGGGCGTCCATGATACCTGAAATAAAAGTCACGAAAATCATTACAAAACCGCCATTTCATTAATTGCCAGAAGAACAGCCTCGGGCCAAGAGACCCCAAGGAGCCTCTGGGTGAAGAAACTGAGTTCTTCATAAGAATTAAATTCCTTATCAGGAAAAAGGGAATTGAATTCCCGGGAATAATTTTGATGGAATTAAAGTCCAGGGAGTTGAAACGCTGTCATCGTCCCCCCAAAGATCATCTAAACCCTAAGAGATCTACAGTTCGAAGGTTAGGCGGTTTCATGTTCTTATGGAAAATCTGAAGGAAAAAGGGTGAAAACCCTTGTTTTGGATTTAAAATCCAGAGAAATGTGAGGTCCATCGTTGTCCAAGAACATTACCTGAGAAAAAGGGCTCTTTTCGAACAGAGTTAAACTCTGAAGATTGTTTCAAGACAGAGAACTAAGCTCTGAAAGCGAGAATTAAATTCTCAAAGAAGAAATTCTCGGAAGAAGAAAATGAGCAAAGTGAAGGCTCCTATGAAGGGACGAAGGTATTTATAGAAGATGATAGAAACGCTTCGTCTCCCCAGATCCCTAGAGGAATCCAACGGTCACAAGAGGTGACAGCGTTGCACTCACGTGCAGACACGTGAGAACAACGCTGTGGGGGCATTTGTTTCCTGATTTAAAGTCAGGAAAGCTTCTGGGAAAAGCTTCAGAGGAGAGTCACGTGCTTACACGTGACTAGCGGTCACGTGTTGGCACATGACACCTAAAAAGGCATCATCAAGTCGAGTTCAGTCTCCTGACTACACTGAAGAAAATGGGCTTCAGAAAGAGTCACGTGCTCCCACGTGACCAGGGTCACGTGGCGACACGTGACATTTAAATGCAAGCGTCGAAGACACACAAGTTCTCTGATCAAGTCAAGAAAAAGGCTTCAGAAGAGGTCACGTGCTTCCACGTGACCAGGGTCACGTGTTGGCACGTGACGTTCAAGACAGCAGACTCGTTCTCCAGACGAACCAAGGAAAGAGAGTTCAAACAAGGGTCACGTGCTCACACGTGACCAAGAGTCACGTGGTGGCACGTGACGCTTAAGCAACAATCAGAAGAAAGGAAAAGGCTCATTCCAAAGGGGGTCACGTGCTCACACGTGACCATGGGTCACGTGGTCACACGTGACCGACTTTCAAAGCCCTTTTTGTCAACAGAATTAAATTCTGAGAGAAATGCAAATCTTTCCAAAGGAACGCAACTATATGCATCCAATCAAATTAAAGATTCAGAGGTCATTTATTTATGGAAAATCTCGGGTTTGGAAAGATTTCCCCCTTAAATCTAACCAAAATAACAAGGGAGAATCTCTGGATCTGAAATCCAACGGTGAATAAAATTCACCTAATAATCCAAAGGTCCAGAACGAATGAAGGATGCAAATCAAATCTCTCAATGAAGATTCGTCACAAAACTAACTGATTCAGCTGCTTCTCCTATAAATAGGAGCCAAGAGACACAAAAAAAGGGACATGCGCAGAGAAGAGAAAGAAAAAAGGAGGAGAGTTTTGATACTTTGAAAAGACTCGGATCTTCTGCAAAAACCCTAGGTAAGAAAGGGAAAGCCTTTTGAAAGAGAGAGAATTTAATTCTCAACAGAGTTTAACTCTGATACATAAAACAGAAGAGCAAATTTCTTCTCTCTCTGATAGAGGATCTGCAAAGTGCACATCTCCCCTTAAGGTTGAGAATTTAATTCTCAATGGGTCGAGATCCTGCCATGCAGATCCAAAGCATAGAGAAAGAATGAAAGCATGAGAATTTAATTCTCACAGAACTATAGGAATTTAATTCCTCTAAAATAAAAGTAAGGCTTGACCCTGTGTTATGGGAATTTAATTCCTTCAGAACAGAGAGAAGCAGGGTTTAACCCTAATTGAGAACATAGTTCTGTTGAAACAGCAGGAATTTAATTTCCTTAATCATATTTCTTTAAAACGGGAAGTTTAGTTCCTTAAGAGCCTTCATTAGGGTTTAACCCTATTCAGTTCTTCACATATATGAGGAATTTAATTCCTACAGAAAATTCAGAGTTCAACTCTATTTCAGAATATAAATCTTCAAAAAGGAAGTAGGAATTTAATTCCTTTGAAAATTAAAGCCAAAGGAATTTAATTCCTGAAAAGAAAGATCAACGGATTCTCTAAACAACAACATACATGGAGGTAGGGTCACGTGCCATCACATGACCCTCTCAAAAGAGCTACAGAAGTCCCTTTGAGGAAGCACCCCACGTGATCCACGTGACCTTGGCAGAAACTCTAATACACAGGCATTTGAATGCCCATCACGTGATGGCACGTGATGCTTTGAAGGAAATGATAATTTCAGCGGAACAAAAGAAGGGAGGGCGCCCTCACGTGCTGCCACGTGACCCTTCTCGCCTTAGTGTTTAACACTAAAATTAAAACTCTCAAGCCCAGTGTTAAAACACTGTCGGGCCTTAGCATTCAATGCTGATTAAAAAGCCTTATTTGCAGTGTTCAACACTGAGCTGTTTTAGTGTTTAACATTAATTTGAAAAGCCTTATTGCTGGTGTTTAACACCAATTATCTCTTAGTGTTGAACACTAACTCAACAACCTTATTCCCAGTGTTCAACACTGATTGCTCTGAAGTGTTTAACACTAGGCTTTGGCCCAATTGGCTAAAGGGATGGAGGCAAACATTTTCCCTCAATGGACCAACAAAGAGTCAATATTCCAGACCTGACTGGACTTAGCCCAAGCTGGCCATAAGTCCTCAATTTGTGATTAACTGGGCCGATAGGCTCATAACATAATTGATCAGTCTTGACCCAAATTGGGCCAAGGACTATTTAATCCACCCCGGTTCTAGGGTACATCTCTTCACTCCTTTGATACTTGGCATTGTAATCCCTCAATGTCTTCAAAGAGGTGACGGGTCCCGAAGACCATTCATGATATGGACTGTGGGGTCCTTAAACCCATGCATAATACAAAATTCCTGGTTACGTGGAACGTGGATAACGTCACTCTTTGACCCCGCGGAAAACGTCCAGAGCGGATCCTGGTCCTCGCAGAGCACGGCAGTGAACCCGTGTGAAGCATCCAGAGCGGAGCCTGGTCCTCGCCTAGCACGGCAGTGAACCCGTGTGAAGCATCCAGAGCACATATCGGACTGTGGAGTCCTTAAATCCATGGACTATGACGTCCTTAACCTTGACCGAAATGTCTTAAAACTACCAATGGACCGCAATGTCCTTAAACTACCCACGGACCGCAATGTCCTTAAACTACCCACGGACCGCAATGTCCTTAAACTACCCACGGACCGCAACGTCCTTAAAATTACCCATGGACCGCAATGTCCCTAAACTAGAATCATAGAGCTTCCATATGCTCTTTCGTTGGATCTAAACGGTCCTGTTTAAGTTGATCTTAGTCTCAAGGATGGCTAACGCGTCCTTAAACCTTCAAGCAGACTGGACTATGAATCCCCCCCTAATTAACTTTGGCTCGAGGGTACATCTCTGAACTCCTCTGACATCCGTCGTTGTAATCCTTCAACGTCGTCAGAGAGGTGACGGGTCCCGACGGCCACACATACGATGGACCACTATGTCCCTAAAACTGGAACAATGGAATCCAAACGCTCCCTTGTCGGATCTAAACGATCCCGTTAAGTTGATCTTGGTCTCAAACTAGACTAATGTATCCTTAACAAATGTTCGAGTTGATCTTAGCCTCAAGTATGGCTAACGTGTCCTCAAATCAAACCTCCCCCCAAACCCAAATCTAAGACAACACGGATTTGGACTAGTCCACGCCCTACGGGCGACGACATAACTCGGTCTCCGTAAACGATCCACGGGCAATAAAATATAAAACAAAAACACACGACACGAAGTGACCATATGGAGAAGGAGAAAGTTGTTACCGCGATACGGTAGCGTAATTAACTGCAGGGGCTTGCGCCTGCAGGGAAGAGCGTCCCCATAATCAAAAAACCCCTCAAATGAGGGGGAATCTGACGAAGTCTGCTACATCGGACGCATCCGTCTAAACCTCCAATACATGGCGCCATGAATCAACTTGGCATCTTCGGAGAGGCAGACGGATAGCACCTATTGGCATCTGCCCCGAACCTCAGGCGAGACGTGCCCCACGTCCCGCGTGTCCGTTCGGAGGGGAACAATGACCACATCACATCCCTGCACAGCAGAAGCATATATTTATGAAATATAGGATATACTAGGAGTTTCGTGTTTTAGATTAAGACATTAACGAAAAACACGGATTCCACGGCCGTGATGAATAGCTAAGCCCTCACCCTTATAAGAGAAGCAAGCAACCCTGTCAATTCTAGAGTTAGGCGACCGGTCTCGACCCCTCGAGATGGGCACCCACTGGACTCTAAAACCCGGTTACTTGAGCCCCCCGCCTTTGGTCTATCCTAATGCGGAAAAGTAAATAATATACATCTAGGTGACTATATCCTCACTCCCGGATGTACCCCAATAAAAGTGTAACATTTCAGAAAATATAAAATATTATTTTTGGAATTTAATATTAAAATAATATTTTTCCCGAAAACTGCCCGATTTGCGAAATTGGGGTTTTCGAAAAAGAGTATAAATATATACCAATAATTGTGAAATAAATGAAAATTAAAATGATTTATTCATTTAATAATATATTTAAAGGATTTGCCATTTTTAAATTTTTTTTATTATATGCAGTTTGGATAAAAACCCGATTAGTGCACTGCTAATCGCAATTAAGCCAAATCCATGTTTTTACAGTTTTTCATGGCTAGTGCACCATGACATGTTGCATTTTGGTTACATGTTGTTTCCTTGTGTTGTTTTGGGTATTTTATGGTTTGGTTTTAAAAGAAAAGAGAAAAGAAAAGAGAAAAGGGTAAAAGGGTAAATTGATGAGAGAGTGGGTGAGAATAAGAGGAGGAGAGAGAGAGGGCAGCCATGTTATTTCATTTCCCCCATTATTTTTCCTTCTTCATCTTCCTCAACTCACTTTCTTCCACCCTCAACCCTAGATCCATCTCAAAATACTTCTCAAAACCCTAAACCTCTTTTACAAAAATTGACCACCTCTTCATCCTCTACAAAATGAACCATGCAAAGTGGGATTTTGACGACTTTAGGAAGCTAGGGCTGTCTAGAGTGGCCTAAATGAGGTATAGCTTCTTCCATTTAGTTAGTTTTAAGCTTATTTCTATTCTAGTTTTAGTTTAGAATTGGTTTGATGATGGGTTTGTGAACTTGAGAATTTCTAGAGAAGGGTTTGGGGTGATTGAGTGGAATCAGTGATGTTAGTGGCTGTCAATAAGACCTTTGAGCTGATTCTAGAGCTGGGATTTAGCATAGAAACAAAAACACGGATTTAGGAATTGATCCATGTCGGTTTTGTGAGGATATAGGGTGTGCAGGGAAATCTGGAGCAACCCGGGGACTTTCTGAGTTTAGCAAACAATACCAGGGACCCATTTAGGACCCTAGGAGACCACCCTATGAAGACAAAGCCCATGGGTGTGTGGGGGGCCGAGGAGGCCGGAATTCATGGCCTTGTGGCCGGCCAGTTTGGGTGGGTTGGTGCTAGGTTTGTTCCAGTAGCTCAAATACCCAATATACTACACCCTAGACTTGTTTTCTTAGGTTTATTTGACCCGAGTCCAATTCTGGGAGCATTTTAGTGTGATTTTGGCTATGTTTTCCATATTTTGAAATGCCGATTCTTGATATTTGGATTTGTATTTGGTGGTTGGATGTTCGTACATCAACAACAAGGGTTGTTTTGTTGATCTTGTACGCGTAAGCTATAGGTTCTAACCTATGAGCAATGCGCGTGCTGTTTTGGTTTCTGGACTCGATGTTAATAGCGATTTCGATTGTTTATTTTTCTAGGTATCTTCGCGTGGATTCCTAGGCGATGGAGCATGGCGTCATCGACTTCGGTAAGCGAAGACCTAGGTGAGTAGATCTATATCTACGGGGGAAGTCGGGTGGATGGCATATAGCACCCTCACACACTTGATGGAATCCGATTTATATATAGATTATGGTTAATGAAACCTTTTATAGAAGACTATAGTAGAGTCAAAAGGTAGTTAGAGAACCATATTAGAACTTGAGGATAGTTAGAAGTGATATGATACAACTATTATGTGATGACGGAATTTGAGGATGACATTTGACGATATTGCCGTTTAGGGTACTATAGGACTAGATAGCCGACGTAGATGTGTCATCCGAACCATACCTATTTCCAAACTAAAGAATCGTATGCATCTTTTAAACATATACCTTGAGGGATGTTACGGATTTTCAAATGATATCTTTTCCTTAAAAACATCGTAGCCCCTACTTTCAAAACTACGATGCGCATCTTTCAAAAGCTGTTTGTATGGTTCGGGTGTGTATGTTAGATTAGATACTTATACTTATAGTAAAGGTAGAATGTATTTATAAAATTGACTTGATGAGAGATATAAATGGGATGAAAAGAATATATGACGCGATATGATGATTTGATGATATGTTGGTGTACGGATGCGAGTCGATTGAGATAATTTATACCCTGCCGGTCTCCTGATATGAGATTGTTGCGGATGTGACCTGAGACATAGGTATATAGAGATATTTATATGTGTTGTGAATCGTGAGTGTTAGCCGTACGTGACGTTAGTCCGTACCCTCCTCGTCTTATAGGTTGATAGGATCCCTAATAGCTTAATGCCGCCGTACGATGATTTTCCGTGCGTGATGAGTTTGACTTGATGATTGATCCATACCCTTGACTTGAGGTTTCCGTACGATGGATTATACCGTACGCGATGTTGTTAGGCTGGATGCCGATTGATAGATTCACCGACTCGACCATGTTAGATATGTAGACCTTATAGCCTTTAGCTGACGATTTACCTTATGATGCATTCATGTTATTCGCATTGCATTACTTATACCTGTGCTAGTACACTTACACCATTATCGATGATGCGTATGTTACACGTACACAGATTTGCCGGCTCACACACTTCATCATCGATAATTGCCATGTCACTACACAGTAGGGTTTTTGCATCATGACATACATATTGTACACCATACTTGCGCACATACATATTGTACACCATACTTGCGCACATACATATTGTACACCGTATTTGCGCACATACATATTGTACACCATACTTGCGCATATACACATTGCATACCCATATTGGGGCATATACATATTGGTACCTCTATACTTGCGCATATACATATTGTATCTACATAGATAACTGGTTTTATTGGGAAATTGGGAACCACATATTATATTTTAAAAACTGGAATCATTTAAAAGAGCGGTTTTTCCCTTAATATGTCATATCACTGTTCCATGTTGCATGATATACGGATATGCTTACATTTCTATTATATGTCGCATACATCATGCTCTATGATTTTACGCATTGAGATATGCTGTTTTCATGAGATTTCTGAATTTGAGAACCGTGGACATTTTAAAAGAGATTATGTATTGTTTTAAAAAACCCGGTTTCTCTTGATATGATATTTTAGTGTGTCCACCATGCGTTTTCTCGGTTCTGAGACGTGTGACATGTGAAACCCGATTCGAGGAGCTGGTTGAGGCCGATTGCGGGTACATGGTGGACCCGGTATGGTACCCCGGGACGAGAACGGATTGCTGTGCTGCAGACAGTGAGTCTGGCAGTGGGACTACTACCTACCGGTGATTGTATTTGGGCTCAGCGGATATCCGGAGGATACCGACCGGAGTCGAGAGATGTTATAGGCTGATCCGGACTGACGGTGCCCGAGGGCCGATCCGGACTGACGGAGCCCGAGATATGAGGATTTACGTGTCGATACTGGACACGTGTTTCATGATGTTTTTGGGTGTCGATGTTGGACACCCAGGTTCCATGATTTTGATGTGTTGCGAGGGACACCGTTGATTTATACCCTCATACTTTCATGCACACTCTTTTATGATATTTACGTGCATACAGACATTGATTATATGGTTGGAAGAGATCCATACGCATACATACATTGATTATATGGGTGGACGAGATCCACATGCATACATACATTGATTATATGGGTGGACGAGATCCACATACATACATACACTGATTATATTGCTGGATGATATCCACATGCAGATAGACCTTGAGTATATTATTGGCACATATGTAGATATGGTCACCCTACATATCATAGTATTACTTTTATGATATAGTTGACCTAGGAGTCGTTGTTTATTCGATTTCTACTTGTAGATGTTTTTCTACTCACGAGTTGGCAACTCAGCCCCGTTGTGCCACAGTTCTTGCAGGTTGACCGCATGGATCAGTAGCGGCATCGCTGGCACACAGTTGCTTTCGGGTGATTGCTTTGGTAGGTGGGACATTGTATCGTACCCACTCTTGTATTTTTATTTCATATTGTATCTAGTCAACTCCATCAATCAAATTTAGTAATTGTATAAGTAATGAGACTTAGTGAGATTGTGGTTGCGAGACTTAGAGCGAGGGGTTTTCCGCTATTTGTGGTTTGATGTCTTGCTTTTCCTTTATCTTTTGTGGGGATCTTCGCCATTGGGCGTCGTATACTTATTTTTATACTTTGGGTGGTTGTGATCCGCCGGTTGGCGAAGAGCTAGCTCCCGCTTGGGGATGCCTTTATCATTATCTTGTATATGTGGTTTTGGATCAAAATATACAAAGGAGGTGCTGCCCAAATTTTTAAAAGACGAAATATGTTTTCAAACTAGTAAATTTCACTTGCATTATTCATGTTCCTTTTCTATGCATTTAAGAAAACTTGATTTCATTATACCTTTATTTCAAAACTTCACCTTCTTTATTTTCTTAAAAAGGTTTAGATTTCTAGGTTTCAGCATACTTGAATTATGTCACGCCTTTAGACGTTGTGCGATTTAAGTGCTGGTCACGAGCTAATATTTTAGGTCGTGACAAAGTTGGTATCAGAGCGTTAGGTTTAACCTTGGTTCGAGTCTATGTTTGACTATGCGGAGTTTAGGGCGTATGTATATTTCGGAACCTAGGCTTGACCTTACGGAACTTAGACTTGAACGGGAGGGGGGGTATTAGACCCGAACTTTCGTTTCTTAGGTTGACCCTAATTGATGGAGTAGGTAGCTTGAGTAGAGTGACGTACCGTACGTATTTTCTGCGGCATATTTACGATACGATACTCCACTTAAGAAACCTTAGGATTTACATATTTTTGAGACTTATGATTCTCTTCATACCCATGATTATACATCCATTTGAGATCCTTGATTCTATTCGTTTCCATGATCATACTCTCATTGATGCTGTTCCTTCTTATGATCATGTATCCATTCTGGATCTGTCGTTTCTTTTCTTGCCGTTGATCTGCTCTCTTCGATACTCGATTGAGGTTCTTGTCACTATGGTTTGAGCACAGTTTGAGCTGCTACTAGTGAGGCGATCAGGGCAAGCTCGTCTGGTATGAGGGTTGACCATTGTGTTTCTGGTGACATGGGAACGTCTCGATGTAGTGTTGTGTTGTGACCTCCTGTTGAGGTGAGTGTTTGGTTTTGCACCGGAGGATCGGGCTATTGATAGAGGCTGCCAGTTGCAAGAGGACTGTTAATGTACAGCATAACTCAGAGATTATGATGTCGCCTACCGTGCAGACAGATGACCTAGCTGTTGCTGAGATTGATAGGGCGTCGCTTCCAGAGCTTACAAGCTGAGATCGCCGGAGCTTCCAGACAGAAATGCGACAGATGATAGTTAGTCTACCCCGATTTGAGAGATGAATGTGATACGTCAGATTGATGCGCCGACGCAGGCCCAGTTGAGTTGAAGATTTTCAGCGTAGAGAGTCTTACTCAGATATAGAGCAGACCAATCCAGAGATGACCGTTGATGTATCGTCTTTCCTGGAGGATTGAGGTATTGTTTTAGCATGCGGACGAAGGGTATTCACATGTCGGCTAGGCGAAGCTAAAAAAGTTCGAGCGAGTGTCAGAAACCCATTTTTCCCAAGTTTAAAGTATTCGGAAGAGCATGCAGGTAATTCTATGGACTCTCTAGAAGAATGAAACCCTAACTCGACATGATGACCATGGAACCGCTTTTGAATCTTAAGGTTTGTGGCAGTTTAGCGGTGCCATCAGTGAGGCTTGGGTTTGCCCTTCTACGGCCGGTCCAGAGGTATTGTGGTATGTACTAGATATTATTAGACTGTGCTCAGGTGTTGAGCTTTCGGGAAATTATGGGAATTTGACGAATCGATCGAAACGTTGAACGTCGTCCGGATATCATGTGATAAGAGATCAGCAAGATGACCAGTTTCAGATAGAGGACCTCACTCAGACGCGTTGTGAGTTGACAGAGAACGGACGAGTATGGAGTATTCCTCCGATGGTTGGGACGAGTTCCCGAGGATGTGTTCGGCCAGATATCTTCTACAGAGTGATGAAGATACCGAGTTCGTAATTTCGAGTCCGTGTGAGTGACTCCGGATTGACCGTGGCCGAGAACAGTTGCAGAATGCAGATAGCATGGCGTGACGTCGAAGTGGACGATGATACAGATAAGTGGAACCAGAGGTTCGCGCGAGAGGTTGGCGAACTGTTGTTACTTCCCGTCGAGATCAGTGATCTGATATGCTTACAGAGGCGTTGGGATGTGGCCAATTCCCAAGGAAATGTTGTGCTGAGAACGCAGATGTCCAGAAAACAAGAACAGATTATGTAAGAGTACCAGCCTCCGTACAGTTCGGCATAGGCGAGATCGGAAGAGACCTTGAGCAGGATTCCTTTCAGGACACTGCTACAATAAGATTTGCACCGAGGATCAGTTGTGTCACAGGTATTTAGAGGACCAGAGGCTGACGCCAGTGACGTGATGCTTTACGAGTGGTCATGATAATTAGCCGAGAGATGACCAGAGAAGTGCTAGAGCGGAATCGTTCCCATTAGCACACCGGACCGGGCCGACGAGCCGATGGATTGGGAGATTGGTGAATCCACAGAGAAATGAAGACCCAGAGACAGAAGACGCCAGACCGTGAGCAGGAGGCGAGCAGATGTTCTTGTTCTGCCGGTTTTAGGTGCACTGACATTTTTCGACATTGTAGGAGGTGTATCTCAGTGTCATTTATTGCGATTTGTGTTTGTGATCCGAGTATCACGCTTATATCGCTTGGATTTGAGTTTTGATGATTGAGTTTCCTGATATTGATTTCGTGCAACATGGCTGCACCTACTGGATATTTACATTTTGTGCATAGTTATTGCACTTGAGATATGTTTTTATACACTGATGTGTTGGTTTTTGATTTGTGCATATTTATTGCACTTGATATCGGTTTTGTGCCTTGACTGCATATGTTTATGATTTCGTGGATTTCATACAGTTAATTTGATCTTTGTGCGTGTGGTACGCACTCGATTTGATTTTTGCACTCGGTATAGCTTATATATGCTTGTAGTGCATTGATATGCGTTTTGTGCACGCAGTTGCACACATTTATGATTTTATACACCTTGGTACACTCGGTGTTGCTGTTTACGCATTTGAGTTATGGATTTATATTTCGTGCATTGGATGCACTGTATTCGTATTTCGTGCACTGTATTCGTATTTCGTGCACTGGATGCACTGCATTTGTATTTCGTGCATTGGATGCACCAGATTTTCACCTTGGTACACTAGGTTTTCATTTCGTGCAATTGTCGCGCCAGATTTATATTTTGTGCATTTGCTGCACCAGATTCGTATTTCGTACATTAGTTGCACTAGATTTGCATTTCTTGTATTTGTTGCAACGGACGGGCATTTATGTGTTTGTCGCACTGGATTTATACTCCGTACCTTGGTTGCACCCGATTTATTTCCTTGAGCATTCGTTTTACCAGATTTGTATTTTCATGCGCGTTGGCACTTGCCGTTCGTTTTTGTGCATACTACTGCACTATATGCTTTTACGGACCCGACGCACTTTGGTTGGATTTTTGTGCATATTAGGTGCTTGATTTTGGATCTTTGTGCGCATCAGATGCACTTGAGTGTGATTTTACTCGTGCATGTGGGATGCTCTTGATTTAGATTTCTTTCGTGCATGATGGATGCACTTGATTTGGATTTTCGCTCATGTTGGGCGCATGATATGAGATGTGGTTTTGTGCACACCGGATGCACTCAATTGGGATTTTCATTTGTGCATGTTAGTTGCACCGGATGCACTCTAGATTCACTTGATATTGTTGTCATGCACACCCGTTGCACTGGACAGATGCTTTCGTGCACACCCGTTGCACTTAGTTTTGGTTTTCTGCACATTCGTAGCACTTGTATTTGGATTTAATTTCCGTGCGCACCAGACGCACGTGATTATTGGATATACCTTTTGAGGCTGATTTTGCTTTTGAATACTTTATTTTCATGTTGGGCACTATTTTGTGTAGTAGCCGAACATAACTGATCTGAGGACGGTACCTGAGTACTTTGCATGCAAGAAAAGTATACCAAGAGGTTTTCAAAAAAGAGCTATAATCTCGCTATTTCTTACGTGTCCGTGAGCGACACGAACGTTTATAAAGGAAAACCTTTTAGGATATTTTGAAAACGACGGAACGTGTATTTAGGAAAACGTATATGGACATATATTATTATTTTAAAATGAGCGTCCGTCACTTATGCCGTGAGTTACGCATTCACGCGGCGATTTAGAAAATATTTTTGCATGTATTTTATTTAGATTTTGGAGATTTTTCAAGTATGCGTACTATTTACATGTTATAGTATTTGACTAGTGTATATTGGATTTCAGTAGTGGATTTCGAGATCTGTATCTCCACTGTAACTTCGAGGATATGCATGCAAATCTGATGATTTGCGTGACACTTGACGGAGTTCGATTTTGAATTTCATATTCGTTTCCAGGCGCACGCGTTGCGCGGTGCTATTTCTGTATCTTCCGTGATTTCGGAGCCCTGTCGATTTAAGTTGATTATTGAAATGTTTTAGATTTTGGAGGTTTAAATTTAAATTCGGGGACCGAATTTCTTTAAAGGGAGAAGATTGTAACATTTCAGAAAATATAAAATATTATTTTTGGAATTTAATATTAAAACAATATTTTCCCGAAAACTACCCGATTTGCGAAATTGGGGTTTTCGAAAAATGGTATAAATATATACCAATAATTGTGAAATAAATGAAAATTAAAATTATTTATTCATTTAATAATATATTTAAAGGATTTGGCATTTTTTAAAAAAAATTTATTATATGCAGTTTGGATAAAAACCCGATTAGTGCACTGCTAATCGCAATTAAGCCAAATCCGTGTTTTTACAGTTTTTCATGGCTAGTGCACCATGGCATGTTGCATTTTGGTTACATGTTGTTTCCTCGTGTTGTTATGGGTATTTTATGGTTTGGTTTTAAAAGAAAAGAGAAAAGGGTAAAAGGGTAAATAGATGAGAGAGTGGGTGAGAATAAGAGGAGGAGAGAGAGAGGGCAGCTATATTATTTCATTTCCCCCATTATTTTTCCTTCTTCATCTTCCTCAATTCACTTCCCTCCGCCCTCAACCCTAGATTCATCTCAAAATACTCCTCAAAACCCTAAACCCCTTCTACAAAAATTGACCACCTCTTCATCCTCTACAAAATGGACCAAGCAAAGTGGGATTTTGATGACTTTGGGAAGCTAGGGCTGTCTAGAGTGGCCTAAATGAGGTATAGCTTCTTCCATTTAGTTATTTTTAAGCTTCTTTCTATTCTAGTTTTAATTTAGAATTGGTTTGATGATGGGTTTGTGAACTTGAGAATTTCTAGAGAAGGGTTTGGGGTGATTGAGTGGAATTAGTGATGTTAGTGGTTGTCAATAAGACCTTTGAGGTGATTCTAGAGCTGGGATTTAGCATATAAACCAAAATACGGATTTAAGAATTGATCCATGTCGGTTTTGTGAGGATATAGGGTGTGCAGGGAAATCTGGAGCAACCCGGGGCTTTCTGAGTTTAGCAAACAATATCAAGGACCCATTTAGGACCCTAGAAGACCACCCTACGAAGAAGAAGCCCATGGGAGCATGGGGGGCCGAGGAGGCCGGAATTCATGGCCTTATGGCCGTCCAGTTTGAGTGGGTTGGTGCTAGGTTTGTTCCAGTAGCTCAAATACCCAATATACTACACCCTAGACTTGTTTGCTTAGCTTTATTTGACCTGAGTAAAATTCTGAGAGCATTTTAATGTGATTTTGGCTATATTTTCCGTATTTTGAAATGCTAATTCTTGATATTTGGATTCGCATTTGGTGGTTGTATGTTCGTACATCAACAATAAGGGTTGTTTGGTTGATCTTGTACGCGTAAGTTATAGGTTCTAACGTATGAGCAATGCGTGTGCTGTTTTGGATTCTGGACTCGATGTTAATAGCGATTTCGATTGTTTATTTTTTTAGGTACCTTCGTGTGGATTCCGAGGCGATGGAACATGGCGTCATCGACTTCGGCAAGCGAAGACCTAGGTGAGTAGATCTATATCTACGGGGGAAGTCGGGTGGATGGCGTATAGCACCCCCACACACTTGATGGAAACCGATTTATACATAGATTATGGTTAATGAAACCTTTTATAGAAGACTATAGATAGAGTCAAAAGGTAGTTAGTGAACCATATTAGAACTTAAGGATAGTTAGAAGTGATATGATACGACTATTATGTGATGACGGAATTTGAGGATGACGTTTGACGATATTGCCGTTTAGGGTACTATAGGACTAGATAGCCGACGTAGATGTGTCATCCGAACCATACCTATTTCCAAACTAAAGAATCATATGCATCTTTTAAACATATACTTTGAGAGATGTTACGGATTTTCAAATGATATCTCTTCCTTAAAAACACCGTAGCCCCTACTTTCAAAATTACGATTTGCATCTTTCAAAAACTGTTTGTATGGTTCGGGTTTGTATGTTAGATTAGATACTTATGCTTATAGTAAAGGTAGAATGTATTTGTAAAATTGACTTGATGAGAGATATAAATGCGATGAAAAGAATATATGACGCGATATGATGATTTGATGATATGTTGGTGTACGGATGCGAGTCGATTGAGATGATTTATACCCTGCCGGTCCCCTGATATGAGATTGTTGCGGATGTGACCTGGGACATAGGTATATAGAGATATTTATATGTGTTGTGAATCATGAGTGTTAGCCGTACGTGACGTTAGGTCCGTACCCTCCTCGTCTTATAGGTTGATAGGATCCCTGATAGCTTAATACCGTCGTACGATGATTTTCCGTGCGTGATGAGTTTGGCTTGATGATTGATCCATACCCTTGACTTGAGGTTGCCGTACGATGGATTATACCATACGCGATGTTGTTAGGCTGGATGCCGATTGATAGATTCACCGACTCGACCATGTTAGATATGTAGACCTTATAGCCTTTAGCTGGCGATTTACCTTATGATTCATTCATGTTATTCGCATTGCATTACTTATACCTGTGCTAGTACACTTACACCATTATCGATGATGCGTATGTTACACGTACACAGATTTGTCGGCTCACATACTTCATCATCGATAATTGCCATGTCACTACACAGTAGGGTTGCTGCATCATGACATACATATTGTACACCATACTTGCGCACATACATATTGTACACCATACTTGCGCACATACATATTGTACACCATACTTGTGCACATACATATTGTACACCATACTTGCGTATATACACATTGCATACCCAAATTGAGGCATATACATATTGGTACCTTTATACTTGCGCATATACATATTGTACCTACAAAGATAACTGGTTTTATTGGGAAATTGGGAACCGCATGTTATATTTTAAAAACTGGAATCATTTAAAAGAGCGGTTTTTCCCTTAATATGTCATATCACTGTTCCATGTTGCATGATATACGGATATGCTTACATTTCTATTATATGTCGCATACATCATGCTCTATGATTTTACGCATTGAGATATGTTGTTTTCATGAGATTTCTGGATTTGAGAACCGTGGACATTATAAAAGAGATTATGTGTTGTTTTAAAAAACCCGGTTTCTCTTGATATGATATTTCAGTGCATCCACCATGCATTTTTTCCGTTCTGAGCCGTGTGATATGTGAAACCTGATTCGAGGAGCTGGATGAGGCCGATTGCGGGTACATGGTGGACCCGGTATGGTACCCCGGGGCGAGAATGGATTGCTGTGCTGCAGACGGTGAGCCTGGCAGTGGGGCTACTACCTACCGGTGATTTTATTTGGGCTCGGCGGATATCCGGAGGTTACCGACCGGAGTCGAGAGATGTTATGGGCCGATCCGAACTGACGGTGCCCGAGGGCCGATCCGGACTGACGGAGCCCGAGATATGAGGATTTACGTGTCGATACTGGACACGGGTTTCATGATGTTTTCGGGTGTCGATGTTGGACACCCAGGTTCCATGATTTTGATGTGTTGCGAGGGACACCGTTGATTTATATCCTCATACTTTCATGCACACTCTTTTATGATATTTACATGCATACAGACATTGATTATATGGTTGGAAGAGATCCATACGCATACATACATTGATTATATGGGTGGACGAGATCCACATGCATACATACATTGATTATATGGGTGGACGAGATCCACATACATACATACACTGATTATATTGCTGGATGATATCCACATGCAGATAGACCTTGAGTATATTATTGGCACATATGTAGATACGGCCACCCTAGATATCATAGTTTAACCTTTATGATATAGTTGACCTAGGAGTCGTTGTTTATTCGATTTCTACTTGTAGATGTTTTTCTACTCACGAGTTGGCAACTCACCCCCGTTGTGCCACAGTTCTTGCAGGTTGACCGCATGGATCAGTAGCGGTATCGCTGGCACACAGTTGCTTTCGGGTGATTGCTTTGGTAGGTGGGACATTGTATCGTACCCACTCTTGTATTTTTATTTCATATTGTATCTAGTCAACTCCATCAATCAAATTTAGTAATTGTATAAGTAATGAGACTTAGTGAGATTGTGGTTGCGAGACTTAGAGCGAGGGGTTTTCCGCTATTTGTGGTTTGATGTCTTGCTTTTCCTTTATCTTTTGTGGGGATCTTCGCCGTTGGGCGTCGTATACTTATTTTTATACTTTGGGTGGTTGTGATCCGCCGGTTGGCAAAGAGCTAGCTCCCGCTTGGGGATGCTTTTATCATTATCTTGTATATGTGGTTTTGGATCAAAATATACAAAGGAGATGCTGCCCAAATTTTTAAAAGACGAAATATGTTTTCAAACTAGTAAATTTCACTTGCATTATTCATGTTCCTTTTCTATGCATTTAAGAAAATTTGATTTCATTATACCTTTATTTCAAAACTTCAACTCCTTTATTTTCTGAAAAAGGTTTAGATTTCTGGGTTTCAGCTTACTTGAATTACGTTACGCCTTTAGACGTTGCGTGATTTAAGTTCTGGTCACGAGCTAATATTTCGAGTCGTGACAAAAAGAATATTACATACAATAATTTACATGAATGAAAATGAAAAAACTCTCATCTCACATAAACCCCCGCTATTCTATCACGACGATCCAATATATCACATCGATGCAGCAACACAATAACATCGCTTGTTATCAACGTAAGTAAATATGTGTATCTCTAATGTCGTTGATGTATAGCAATTAGATTGGGAATACCTCCACATATTACACTTATGGTCGCAGAAAAGAAATGAAAAACTACAACAATTAGAATCCGCAACTGCAGATATCATAAACCCGGAATATCTCATAGTCCGAATTTCATACCTAACCCTAAAAACCTTACTTTTAAGCCTCGAATTGGAAGCCATTTTCAATGAAAAAGCAGGGGAATTCATTAAGATTCCCGGTAAAAGAGTCAAAGGCTCGTCTGGAATGTTAAGGGATGGCTGCACCCCCGAGGCCGTCGACGAAGTGGCCTTAGGCGGGACACCATGGCCGCGAGCACCCAAGTGGATGCTCTTGTCCATGAGGTTCTCCCATGGTCACTTTGTCGAGGCTATGGGGTGAGGCTCTCCTTTAGTATCTTCCAGCGAGTCTTCACGTACGTTACGAAACTACGACAGAGTTTTGATACAAATCTAAACTCCGTGGTAACTCATCATTTGATGCTAAAAGTTAGATTTACATATAACTAGTTTTCACAAAACTAATTAAAGTGGATTCTAAAAAATTTATCAACCAACCTTAACGTTTAAAAGACGTTAACAATTTAATCGACTTTTTAATCAATAACAATAAGCAGAGACCTCAACAACTTGAGCCTCAACTTAAATACCCAGAAAATCCATTTTCTCAAAATAAAGCACCAGAAGAAAACTGGAGTCCTAAGACTCTAAGTCGGCGGTGGATCCGTGGAAGAGGCATAGCCTAGGCGGCAGATCCGAGGCGACTTCAGAGCTTTAGGGGCTCCGTTTTCTTGTGTGGCACCATAAAATAGCCTGCATGATTTTCTAAGAATTTTTAATTTGAAAAATATTGCAGTTTGAAAAAATGAACAGAAAGGTGTATTTTGCGGAAAAAATTGTCAATCAAATACTTTAAATTCGTCTAAATATTTCCTAAGCCTCTAGTTTGGCTATGTTACCATGAAGGTAGGTCCTAACACCTCTACTAGGGTTTTAATAAGAGTAAGTATGCAATTTAAAATTTTCTAGACGGCCAAGTCTATAAACAAGAATCAAACTAAAGGTTTAGGTTTAGAAAAGAAAGCAAACTAGAGTTCTAAACTAAGTGAAGAGAAACTACAACCTTTGTAACCAAGTTCTTCACTTCTAAAGCTCCTTATAATAGTTCCTTGAACTCATTCTTAAGCTCCACTTGAAGAAATGAGCTAGCTTTATCGATGTCATCTTTGTCGAAGATGATCCTCCTTGAGGCTACTCTAACTTAAGCTCACACTTCACTAATCAAACTATTAGTGAAGAGAACAACCTAAACTAATTTGCTAGTTTAGTTTAGATTGATCAAGTAGAGTTTTAGCTCACTTAAAATTCTTTTTTTTTTCTTTTATCTTGAATTAATAGTAATTCAAGAGAAGAGATGAAGAAGATGGAGATGGAGATGAGAATGAACTTGGAGTTGTGGATAAGTGCAAATCATAAACTTATATCAACAAAAAGAGAAAAGAAGAAGTGAGTCGTGTAAACTACAGAGTTATAAACAATGACTCATTCTTTCTTTTTCTCAATTCATATAAGTAATCATTATCCTTTTATCTTAAACCCCAATGTAATTCTCATATACACAACTCTTTTGTATAAACAACCATGTCAAACATATATTTATATCATATATATATAAGAGAATAATGGAGGAAAAATGCCATAGGAGGGAATTTCCTTCTATGGCGTCGAAAAAGTACACTCTCCACAATTTTTTTCGACGATCGGCATCCATCATCATCATCTTTATTATGTAAGATGCGGGCACACCAAATTTCATGTGATTCCATCATTTTTTCACCATTGATTTAGTAGGTGAAAAATTAACGGTTTACCGACAATTGAACTTTTTACATTGCTAATTCAACGGTGAAAAGGTGGCGGAATCACATGAAATTTGGTGTATCCATATCTTAAATGATAAAGATGATGATGATGAGTTCCGATCGTCGAATAAAATGGTGGAGGGTGTAGTTTTTTGATGCTACCTGATGAAAATTCCTCTTAGAGCCTTTTTCTACATTATTTTCTATATATAAATATATAAAAAGATGAAAATATAAAGTGAGCATAGTATAAGTTAATATATATATATATATATCAAATTATTAAATTAACACTAGATTTAATAATCCGGTTATATCATATATAATCCGGCTAATATCAAATAATGCTAGATTAGAATACGGTATTATATATCCGTAGTTAATCAAACTCCCGCACAAATCTCTATACATGCCCTACTTCGTTTCACTTGAGCTAGAAAAGCTCTATGTGGAACTCTAAAGACTCATCAATACACTGGCAGTAGGTAATGATCACATCAAACACCTATAAGCACGTCAGCGGTACTAACTGCACGTAACAGCTACCCAGGTATTGAACGAATTGAAGATCAACAAGTGAACTTGTCCAAACTCTCTGTAGAGCCTATTAGCAACACTTACCGTACAGTCTAGTCTCTTCGTCTGATATATTGCTTATTGGGACTGGGGGTGATATCTTCAGACCTAAATAACTCGATAAGTCATGCCGATGTGCGGCCTATAACCAGTCGAGAAACTACTGATAACACTTATCAGTAAATCTCATCAGCTCTGGTCAGGAACCTGCGGTTATAGCTAATTGCGCATAGCACAACATCAAGTACCAATACCGGGAGAGACTAAACCCCTTCTATCGCTCACTGCCTCCATGTGACTCGGGACTGTACCCAACTACCACCTGTTTACACGACTCAGTAGAGCCGTGATAGGAGGTAATCAAAGCACAGTGGGAACCACACAAGACACTATGACGATCTCGAGTCTACAGACTAACCTGTACAAGTGTTTGTTCCCCTATTAATTAAACACAATAATAAGAGCTAAGCTCTGTGAAACACAATGAGGCAGCGCCTCACGTGCTACCCACGTGAGCGCCAGTGCCAGCGCCAGTCTTACAGGATTAAATTCTACAGTGGCGCCACACGTGAAGTTCAAGTGAGCGCTAATGTGCAAAGTATAGAAGCACCTGTTATATATAAGTATTTAATTCTTAAGTGGCGCCTACGTGCATAACACGTGAGCGCCAGCGTCCAAACTAAAGCGGGTAGAATTAAATTCTACATGGGGAATATTTCCCTAAAACCTGAGATATTCTCTGTTAAACAGAGCTGTTGGATCAAAGATCCATTGGTGATGATAAATTATCAAATGACAGAATTAAATTCTATTTGGAGAAAATATCTTCCTAATCTTTCTAAGTGAGAAAGATATTCTCTGTTAAACAGAACCGTTGGATCAAACATCCATTGGTGATGATAAATCATCAAATGATAAAATTAAATTCTATTTTGGGAATATATTTCCCCAATCTTTCTAAATAAATAAAGATTGTGCTCTGTTAAACAAAGCACCCTTGGATTAAAAATCCAATGGTGATTAAAAATCGCCGATTCACAGAAATAAAATTTTGTATATGGGAAAATATATCCTTAATCTTGTTTAAAAAAAGAATAAATATTCTGTGAAATAAAATTCTCTGGATCAAAGATCCAACGGTGGATAAAATCCCCCAAATAATCTTTGAGGCCAATTAAATCAATTGGTATTTCTCAAATGAGAGATTTTCTCAAAACTAATTAACAAATTTTCCTCTCCTATATAAAGGACCCGAGACTTCAAGTCTCAGATAAAGGATTGACCCCATAAGTTTCTCCACAAACAAAAGAAGAAAAACAGAGAGTTTAATTTTCAAGAGAAGAGGAAGATCTCCCCCCTTTCAAATTCTAGGTAAAAAAAAAGAAGAGATCAAAATATCTCCTTTGCTTAGCATGAACAAAAATAAGGGTTTAACCATTCATACAAGAACTTAGTTCTTTCTCTGATTTGAGATTTGCAAATCAAATCTCCCCACAAGTTGAGAATTAAATTCTCATCTGGGAGATTTTGTTCTTCAACCTCAAAATCTAGGGGAAAAGAACAATATTAAAAAGAAAAAGAAGAAAAAAGAACCTATGTTTTAGGAATTTAATTCCTCCGAAAATATGGTTTAACCCTATAAAGAAACTTAGTTCTTAATATATATATATATATATATATATATATATATATATATATATATATATATATATATATATATATAATAAGAGCTTAGTTCTTAAAGAAGGCTTGATCCCAGATCTTCAAAATAAATATCTTGGCGATCATTAATGGTCAAAATGCTATTAATAGAGATTCAATCTCTAGAAAAGAAAAGAATTAGCGCCTCACATGCTTCCCACGAGGGCGCCCCCAACAAAGGACTCAGCGCCTCACGTGAAAAACACGTAGGTGCCCAAGACAGAAGGCCAGCGCCTCACGTGAAATCCACGTGAGCGCTGAGTAAAGGTGCTTAGCACTTCATATATAGACAAAACGGCCGAGGGTTTAGCACTGATTGGGCAGCGCCCAGCGCCTCCACGTAAAACACATGTAGGCGCTCAACAAAATAAACGAGACTGCACCGCACGTGCTCCTCACGCAGACGCCATATAAAAGTGCTTAGCACTTCATATGCAGCCAAAACGGCTGAGTGCTTAGCACTAATTTGGCAGCGCCCAGCGTCTCACGTGAAAAACACGTGGACGCTGAACAAAATAAAATAAGACAGCGCCGCACGTACTTCTCACGTGGATGCCATACAAAAGTGCTTAGCACTATACATATTCAGTCAAAATGATTGAATTGCCCAGCATTCCTGCACAAAAGGAAAATGGCTGAACAAACAGAACCCAAATAAATGCTTAGCACTTTTGAAGAAGAAAAGACTGTGCAGACCAAGCCCAAATTGGCTAAGTCTCTGAAGTTTTCTGGCAACTGAGCCCAAATACTCTGTTGTTGGATCTTAATAAAATTTAATAATCATGAAAATGTTGCTAAGTTGATCTTAGTCTTGTTGGGGGTCAAAAATTACACCCCAGTTGACCATGTCAAAACCAAGGTCAACCCCAAGTCAAGTGGGACTGAGCCCAAGCTCAAGTTAAGACCAAGCATGGCCGGCTCCATGCCAAAAAGGAGGCAATAAATTAGTCTAAATGTAATTTTTAGAAATAAATATATGTAAAATAGGTAGAAAGCCAGAATTTTGTAAACCTCATGGCTTATATGCAAAAAAGAAATAAGCACATAAGGCATGGGGTGGTACAAGTGCCATTTGGGAAAGTCCAAGGGGCTATATGAAAAGTGTGTAGCCTATAAAGGCAACATGATCAAAAAATCAATAATAACTTTTTCTCTCTCTAAAAAAATTAAGGTCTGTGCCTCCTTCTCCTTCCTCAAGGTTCTAAAACCTTCTTCCCCTTTTTAAATTAAATCAAGAGTTTAACTCTTCCTTTTCCAAAAATAAACAGTTTTTCACCATCAAACCCTTGAAGGGGAACTCGGATCTTCCATCAGATCTCAAAAGGGGAGATTTTTAAATCTCACCCCCCCTTTTTCTCCAAGATCCAGCCAACAGAAGAGGAGGAAGAAGGAGACCCACCTCCAAAAATCCCACTTTGGGGAAGATACAGGGCCAAAGGGGAGAAGAAAGGGATCCCCTTCGGTCATTTCCAAAGATTTCTAGGAGTTTAACTCCATAAACAAAACCCTTTTGGGAGTTTAACTCTAAATCTATACATAATCCCTTGGGAGTTCAACTCCCAGCCCAGGGGCTAATCCCCTTTTCCGCTGGTGTTTCCGTGTGCCGCACACGTGACCCGCGGGCGCCCAGCGGTCGCGTGCCGTGCACGTGACCCACGGGCGCCCAGCGGTCATGTACCGGGCATGTAACCCACGGGCGCTCAGCACCCACGTGCGCATCGCAGGATCCGCGGGCGCTCAGCGGTCGCGTGTAGGGCATGTGACCTGTGGGCGCCCAGCGGTTGCATGCCGCACCCACAGCCCGCTGGCCCCCAGCGGTCGTGTGCTAGGCACGTGACCCGCAGGTGCCCAGCGCCTACGAGCCTGGCACGCGACTTGCAGGCGCCAAGAGCCCACGCGCCTGGCATGTGACCCGCGGGCGCCTACGCGCCTACGCGCCATGCACGCGTCTTTTAAGATGCTCTTCACCCCTCATTTTCCATGCACTCCACACCCAAAACACGTCCCCCGTAAACTCTGCGAGGCCCCTGATATATCCAAAACCCCTCAAGACACACGTACGCACACTGCACATTGAGTTCGCATGACCAGTTTGACCCGTCAATCGGAGGTTCCCTCGCTCCAAAAGCGAGGGGTAATTAACGACAGCTTAGTCCACGGCTTCCGGCGATTCGGATCCCCACAATCAATAAACCCCAGCCTACCCTAGGCAGGGAGAATCTGTAGTACGCCTGACAAGCGACGCGTATTACCATTTCAATGGGGTGAAGAAAAACACCCTACAAATTTCTGGCACGCCCGGTGGGACGTTTCTCTTGTAAGTCTACGCTAGCGCCCCGGCAGTCTACAGACGCCAAAATGCGGAACAAAAACTTTTAAACTGGCGCTATCGTATACTTTAACCCGGATCTGCCATTATTGCTAAACTAACAAACTGTAAAGAGTGTAGAAAGGTTATACCGAACGATCCGAGTCCTTCGTTCTTTAACCATCATCCCACGCTCCGTTGCGGCTGCTCCGATCTCGTCGATCTCCGATCTCCTCGTCGAGGTGGCACCACATGATCGGTTCTTTAAACGGGCTCCCGCCTCTGACTCGAGGCAACTCGATCGTCAAGTTTGCTAAAAGAGACGACCAAGACTGATGTAGAGAATGAGTAGATGACTTTGTCTCACTTCATCCAAATCCGTGGACAATCGGTTAATGAAGTTGCCGAGGGAATTGGGTGATGGAATGAAATGAGCTGTGGATTCCATACACCCCAAATCTATCATAATCTTTTTTCCAATGAAAAATCATCAAGTGAGAGTGTGAATGAGGAGAGAGAGGGGGCCGGCCTCTTATAGGAAGAGGGGGGTGACCGTAGGAGAGGGGGGGTGACCACAAGCAAAAGATATTATGAACAAATATCCTAAGGAAAACAAAACCCATTAATAACAAAGCATGAGTCATTAGGTTAGTCATCAAAAAACCATTAATGCACTAATGAGTCATGAAGCCTAGTCATCATCTAGAACCTTCTAGAAGCTTCTAGAAGCACTGACTCACCTCAACAGAAGAAAAGATAAATCCGTCTTTAACCGAATGTTAAAAGACGGCTGATAGAAAACTGGAAACTGGCAACTTCCAAAAGTGATCCTGAAACGAATTTCAGGACAACCCCGAAACTGTATAAATATACCCATATTTGTATTACGACCGAATACAAATGCAACTGAGACAAAGATATTATACATACTCAATATAATACTCGGATCCGGCTTAAACCAAAGCCAACCAGTATCATCTGCCCGAAAACTGACACGTGCGTAAACGCACGTGCATTTTCCGAACCCTACCATAAAACCATACGGCCTCTACAACGTTTCGCCCGAAACTTGGGAAACTGTCTGTGGGGGACTCTAATGACTCGTCAGTACCCTGGCAGTGGGTTTAACCAGAAACCGTCAGCGGCACTAGCTATGCGTAACGGCTGCCCACGGACTGACCTCAAGGGAGACCGATGAGCGCACTCAAGGGAGGCCGATGAGCGAATTCATCCAGAAACCCTACTGAGCCTAACAGTGACAATGTATATACAGTCCGGTCCGTTCGTCAATGAGTATCGCATATCCGCCTAGGGGGCTAGTAACGTCAGACCCCCAAGAGCAGTATAAGTCGTGTCGGAGTGAAGCCCAATAACACCCTGAGATACTACTGGAGTACCTACCAGTAAATCTCCTGCCACGGCCGTGGGCTTTGTGTAATGGCTCTCCTAGACACAGCACGATCTCGCCCCCAATACCGGGAGAGACGAATCCCCTGCCGATCCGCTCACGTGCCTCCATATGACTCGGGACTGTACCCAAAAGCTACATGTTTGCACGACTCCTTTGAGCCGTGGTAGGATAGAAATCAAAGTACAGTGGGAACTCACACGAGACAAATGACGACCTCAGGTCGATGAACTAACCTGTACACATGTCACCAGGGAACTGCTATCTGACGATAGATATAATACTAACTAGCAGATTCCCGGCGAGTCCTGTCCGGTGTACTCATAACCCAATGAGCACCTGTATACATCTTAGGTGATCCAACTGACACCAGTGGCTTGTGAGACCGGCCACCGCCCCTCGTCGGGGTCTCGACTGTACACACTAGTCTACTCCGGAGTATCGATGCCCTGTCTCGAAACTCCCACGACTAGGGATCACAATTAAGGATATGCATATAAACTACCCAACTCTCACGTATATGATCGCCATCATACTGTTGGTAGTAAAGCAAGATCCTAAGGGCTCTATCAAAGTGTAACATGCAATCAGTCACCTGAACATGTACACGACTGATAAAGGCAAACCAGATAGCATACTATCATCTCGAGTAAGACTGTGCTACCGGGATAGGTCCTCCGCAATCATTGCAATCACGTACCTGCGATCCAATAATTGACTATGAGGGCACTATCTCCAACAATCTCCCACTTGCACTTAAGGCTAATATTGCGATGTCGACTACTCACAGCCCGTGTGAAACCGAACATCCAACTCCTCTACTAATCAGTTTCACAAAGCCCGTTTGTAAAACTATTGTGTTCGAGAAATAGCCTCAGTGAGTGGATCCGCCTAGAAGTTTCTTTCTGTATCTCTCTTAATCTCAAGTTCGCGGAGAAAGCCATCTCCCGAATTGAGTAATACCTGTCTTAGAATATGTCTGGATATCTGATGGGACCTTAGTTCATAAATGAACTCCATATCCAAACTTCTTAGACTGTATGGATCACTGAACCTAATCAGTATCCGGCACCATGCCACCCACAGTATTCTCTTGAACTACCTGTCCATAATACTGTCCCTCTTCGTCAGAGGGAAAACTATAACTCTGACAATCACTCTGTCATCCATGTCACCTTTGAAGCCTAGAATGATAACCGTCTCCCGACAGAGGCTGTCGTCATCAAATCCGTAGAACATGTACTTATGTTCTAAAACTGCTTCCTTATGTTTCTCCAGGATTGGATTAATACAAACTTATTGCATCTAGTGCAAAACCAACATTTGGTGTGGTACTTGACATCTCATGATTGACTCAATTGCCTAAGCAAGTGATCTGCCAATCATGCACATCCCTCTCCCCTTTAGTCTGTAAGACACCTTTAGAGAGGGTGACTCCATCACCTGCAGGTACACCACCATGCTAGGAGTCAACTATTCCAAAAACCATTAGAATATCTGTCAAAGTACCCACATTGCGAAACTACCCAAATCCAGATCTAAAACCATAGATCCAGAAACCAGAATGTCAAATATTATATCCATATCCTGTCTGGAGAAACAACTGTGTGACGACCACAGTACAACCGATCGTAGTATAGGAATTTTACTTCCTACTCTGTGTATGTCATCCAGATACCATGACATCACACCCTACTACCTTCTTAACTGATCCATCCCTTATTCTGATTGAAGTCAAACCCATGACTGTCACATCAAAATTAGATGATCTATCTCCGCTATAACTGCTCTAGTCTATAAATAGACATAAGCTACTTGCCCACCATGCTTCCGTTGCTCCCACTGACTACGATAACCCTCCTACCGGGTCTCATAACCTGGAACAACAGTAGTGTCAAGTCTTGGTAGATAAGAACCTCCCTGTCACCGTCCTTGAGCCTACCGAAGTACCTCTCGGGTGTCTGAGGTTACCTACTATACCTGCGGAGTGGCTATTGGAATGTCAAACCTGATTGAATATATAGGTCCTATTCAATTCTCCGTAATCGTTTGCGGTTCTGGAATCACTTCCAGTTCTACCATACTCCCACTACTGTTTTCTGAAAAAGATCCATTTTTACTAAAACTGTGGCGAGTCAAGAACAATATCACTATTGATCTTCCAAATGGTAGAATATCAACCCTCGTCATAGCCAGGGTCAACCCACAAACAGCCACTACAGAAACGTGCCCTGAGTTATCCAGTGTCTGGTTTTAAGCATAAGCTGGACAACTCCCCGTACCTCAATATCTTTTAAGGTACGAACTATTCTATATCCAATATAGAAACTTTGGCACTTATTTAATTGGAACCATATTCAAATCATGCAGCTGTCTCCAGCGCATATTAACTTAATGGAAAGAGGCTAATCAGCATTACTCAACTTAGGAATCCATCCAATTATGAGTAACCTGAAAGAGAAACACGTTTCTCAAAACCATCACTATCATCTGAATACCAATCACAAGAATCTACATCTTCGATCTCTTTGAAGAATCCCGATACTTGTGACACCTGGTTCTCCACTTTATTCTTATACCCACAACTTCTCAAAACTTAGACCTTGTATTTCTACGAAACACTTGTCTAAATACCAGAGAAGTTATAAGTAAACAGAACATAGTACGAGGACCCACCCCTTTATCCTGATGGACACTGGACAACATACAATACTCTGTATAAGTCCGCTGAGTTGAACAACTCAAAACCTGTGCGTTGTAGGTGGAAAACTGTACCCTGGCGATTTCCTCAAATATCACCAATTACAACGAATTCCGATATAATGAGGATGATCACCTAATTCCCAATATCTTACTCCCACTCATCATCTGTAAAACCATACAGATATGAGAATGAAACCTGGTAAATACATACCCTTGGAGTAAGTGTCTAATCAGGAAAACAATTTTTCCTTTAACAATGCACTGAAACATGAAAATGTTTCGTAGGGGTATCCTGGTATTCATAGCAATGCCTCTTCCATAATCCAATTCATGACTTCAACCGTATATTTTATTGCCGTCTCTCCAAATCCCTTTATTTGTCTTTAGTCATTACCTTCTGTACACCATCGTTAGGCTAAATGGTTTTCTTCCTTCCTTACCGTTCGACACCAGCCTATGGTTTGGAAGAAGACTATCCAGTAAGCATAATAGGTGTACCCTCCTAAACCAAGGAGTACTCACAACTGAGAGAAGGTGATGATAAAAGACAACTGAATAATACCTTATTCTTTTAAAGGTGAAATAGGAGTGGCGATGAAGTACGCGGTTTTGGTCGTGAATGATATCAGTCGCAATTTACTTTGCCCTCTTTCTAATCCCTTTATTTTGTCTTTACATATTACCTTCTGCACACCCTACTTAGGCTAATTGGTTTTCTTCATTCCCTACCTTTCGGCACCAGCCTATGGTTTGGAATAAGACTATCCAATAAGCGTAATAGGTGTACTCTCCTAAACCAAGGAGCTCTCGCAACCTGAGAGAAGGTGATAATAAAAGACAACTGAATAAACCAATTCTATTTCTCCTGAACCTTGATCCATCCTCGAAGAAGTCCCTTCGAGTTCGTATATAACCATACGATGGATCTATCCAATGGAAGTGGATATCCGTAGTAATACGGGTGTTCTGAGAAATTCAAAGGGTAAAAGAAGGAGTGGCAATGACTTATGCAACTCAGACAATCCAAAAGCCAGTATTTTAAGAAGGTTCGGTCAACCTGGTCACTGAGTCATAGTCTACGGTCGGTCAAAGGTCGCTGCCAAATAGAGAGAGAGAAAAGAAACACTCTGAGTGCACTCTAACCTAGATCAGAATGGTCATCACTTTATCTAATCCGGAAACCTCCCACTGTCCTGTCAAATTCTCCTCCAAACCTCAAGAAGAATCAATCGGAATCACCCGAAGAGTAAACCAACTCATCAGTGGGAATCGGGATCCAACTCTCATCGTATGATAACGTGACGGAATCCACTCGCGTTATCACACTCCAGAAGGTATGCGCATGCCTGGCAAGTTTCAGTTTCTTTAGAAACTCCCGATATGATTTTTGCCCCATGCTCTTATGACCTTGGCGAAAGTCAACAAATCATAAGTCACATGTCAAGTTCTGCCCGTCATTATCTTGTTACTTTGAATCCACCCGTACATACCCTTGACGAAAGCCAACAAGGTAATACGACTGTCCCAAACCAACACATCTATCTATGCAACAAATGAATACCCCAGCAACTACCAAACACTATGCCTTGACGAAAGCCAACAAACATAGCTTGAATATTACTGACCATCCATAAGAAACGACGGAGGGCTACGGCTGGTTTTTGGCGAAAAACCTTTAACGTAATGAACTTGATCTCGTTGAAGGAACCTGATAGCTTTTTAAAATATAGCGGCGAAAACCTTTTGCTAAAGAGGTCACTCCCGGTAAAGGGATCTCGGCTCTTTCCTCGTGGAATGAGGTGCAGGATATTCCACTGAATACCGCTATGCAAAGCAACATGTAATCGGCTATAGTGAAGTTATTACCCTGATGCAAACTTCTGCCCAAGGGGTTAGTCCCGGTGAAGGGATATCAGCCCTTGCCCCGTCGAATGAGGTGCAGGATATTCCACTGAATACCGCTATGCATAACAAAAGGAAACGTCTTTGTAACAACACTTTTTAAATTTGTTCCAACAACATCAAACAGGTTTTTTATACTTTGCATTGATCAGAATCAACGCAGTCCCATCATTTATCACACCAGAAAAGAACGAAAATAAAATGTACGTATATGCCATCCGCATTCGTCACTGGGTCCCTTCATAACCCGTTAGGTTACTTAACTAACGACAGAGCGGGGACTGGACTAGCGCGGGTGTAAAACATATACAACATCTAATAGTATATAAACCAATATACAATAATCGCTCCAGGCGTGATAATATGCCACATTACAGAAAAGTAATAAGCATCACAGAACAATACAGATAATCTGGGATCCCCGGGTTTCACAGAGCCGCTGCTGAAACCCGACGTTCCCCTGTCGTGTGGATAGCCTGTGCAATGAAACCTAGACCCCTACGGGTGCGGCAAGTTACCCGCCAAAACCTGAAGCGAGGCAGTCCCCACAGCATAGTGAATGGAACACCCGGCACTTCACGGAATCCGGTAATCTTGGGCACCCCTCCTTGGGTCAACCTGTACCCCCTACGAGTGCGGCGAATAGTCTGCCAATTCTAGAGTGGGACCCCTCTGCCTCTCAAAGCCATGAGATGCGGACCCGTTGCCCTCCCGAACCCGGCTATCCGTGCACTCCGTCGCGGGGCAAAACCTAGTACAGTAATGTAAAATAGTACAATAGGTACATCGACCGCAACCTGGTCGTGCCCCAAAAGAATATTATACAACAGGCAGTGACGGCTGTCCACAAGTTGGACGCTCGCCCTGCAATATCAAATGTACAAATAAACTCAAACTGTACTACCATTGCACACTGCTATCCACCACGACAAATCCGCAACATCACAGCACAACACAGAACATCAACGCGAATGTCACGTTCGCAAACCCGTCTAAAAGAACTATAGCAATCAGACGCGGTTTACCGATCAAATGACATTCCCGGTCGGAGATATAATATAAGCACTGTAAACTAACGTGTTTAAATTTCGATCGACCAAAGACCAAATATCAAAAAGTGGGCCCCACTGCTTACTGGTGAACAGTAACAAAACCTGGGCCAAAACGATATTTACCAAAAACCCCAAAATCCATCACAGAACCCACTGACCAAATTTGGGAGCACGTGCTCACCACATGGCCGCGGATGCGCGGCCAAACCATGGGTTTGGCCGCGTTTCCGCGGCAGCTTGGAGGAATCACGACCCCAAATTTTGTCGTGGCTCTTAAAAACGCCTGCACAGATTTTTAAGATATACAGAAATAATTTTTGAGACCGTTTAAAAACAACAGAAACTGTCAAGCAAGGATTTTGCCGTTTTTGATTTTCGGTTCGATCGATGTTTTGAACGCGTTAGCACAAGTTAGTATAGCAAAATGGTTAGGCTCTGATACCACTGTAAGTCTACGCTAGCGCCCCGGCAGTCTACAGACGCCAAAATGCGGAACAAAAACTTTTAAACTGGCGCTATCGTATACTTTAACCTGGATCTGCCATTATTGCTAAACTAACAAACTGTAAAGAGTGTAGAAAGGTTATACCGAACGATCCGAGTCCTTCGTTCTTTAACCATCATCCCACGCTCCGTTGCGGCTGCTCCGATCTCGTCGATCTCCGATCTCCTCGTCGAGGTGGCACCACATGATCGGTTCTGTAAACGGGCTCCCGCCTCTGACTCGAGGCAACTCGATCGTCAAGTTTGCTAAAAGAGACGACCAAGACTGATATAGAGAATGAGTAGATGACTTTGTCTCACTTCGTCCAAATCCGTGGACGATCGGTTAATGAAGTTGCCGAGGGAATTGGGTGATGGAATGAAATGAGCTGTGGATTCCATACACCCCAAATCTATCATAATCTTTTTTCCAATGAAAAATCATCAAGTGAGAGTGTGAATGAGGAGAGAGAGGGGGCCGGCCTCTTATAGGAAGAGGGGGGTGATCGTAGGAGAGGGGGGGTGACCACAAGCAAAAGATATTATGAACAAATATCCTAAGGAAAACAAAACCCATTAATAACAAAGCATGAGTCATTAGGTTAGTCATCAAAAAACCATTAATGCACTAATGAGTCATGAAGCCTAGTCATCATCTAGAACCTTCTAGAAGCTTCTAGAAGCACTGACTCATCTCAACAGAAGAAAAGATAAATCCGTCTTTAACCGAATGTTAAAAGACGGCTGATAGAAAACTGGAAACTGGCAACTTCCAAAAGTGATCCTGAAACGAATTTCAGGACAACCCCGAAACTGTATAAATATACCCGCATTTGTATTACGACCGAATACAAATGCAACTGAGACAAAGATATTATACCTACTCAATATAATACTCGGATCCGGCTTAAACCAAAGCCGACCAGTATCATCTGCCCGAAAACTGACACGTGCGTAAACGCACGTGCATTTTCCGAACCCTGCCATAAAACCATACGGCCTCTACAACGTTTCGCCCGAAACTTGGGAAACTGTCTGTGGGGGACTCTAATGACTCGTCAGTACCCTGGCAGTGGGTTTAACCACAAACCGTTAGCGACACTAGCTATGCGTAACGGCTGCCCATGGACTGACCTCAAGGGAGACCGATGAGCGCACTCAAGGGAGGCCGATGAGCGAATTCATCCAGAAACCCTACTGAGCCTAACAGTGACAATGTATATACAGTCCGGTCCGTTCGTCAATGAGTATCGCATATCCGCCTAGGGGGCTAGTAACGTCAGACCCCCAAGAGCAGTATAAGTCGTGTCGGAGTGAAGCCCAATAACACCCTGAGATACTACTGGAGTACCTACCAGTAAATCTCCTGCCACGGTCGTGGGCTTTGTGTAATGGCTCTCCTAGACACAGCACGATCTCGCCCCCAATACCGGGAGAGACGAATCCCCTGCCGATCCGCTCACGTGCCTCCATATGGCTCGGGACTGTACCCAAAAGCTACCTGTTTGCACGACTCCTTTGAGCCATGGTAGGGTAGAAATCAAAGTACAGTGGGAACTCACACGAGACAAATGACGACCTCAGGTCGATGAACTAACCTATACACATGTCACCAGGGAACTGCTATCTGACGATAGATATAATACTAACTAGCAGATTCCCGGCGAGTCCTGTCCGGTGTACTCATAACCCAATGAGCACCTGTATACATCTTAGGTGATCCAACTGACACCAGTGGCTTGTGAGACCGGCCACCGCCCCTCGTCGGGGTCTCGACTGTACACACTAGTCTACTCCGGAGTATCGATGCCCTGTCTCGAAACTCCCACGACTAGGGACCACAATTAAGGATATGCATATAAACTACCCAACTCTCACGTATATGATCGCCATCATACTGTTGGTAGTAAAGCAAGATCCTAAGGGCTCTATCAAAGTGTAACATGCAATCAGTCACCTGAACATGTACACGACTGATAAAGGCAAACCAGATAGCATACTATCATCTCGAGTAAGACTGTGCTACCGGGATAGGTCCTCCGCAATCATTGCAATCACGTACCTGCGATCCAATAATTGACTATGAGGGCACTATCTCCAACATCTCTCCTCCCATATCTTGGGTCAAGTGTTCATGCGAACTCATTTAACATATATACCGATGTTTGTACTGAAATAATGTTTTTCCGTGCAGCAATCAACTTTCAACGACGATGTCAACTTCCGACGCGACCCCGATCGAGTACGTAGTCAAGATCAATGCCCGCGTGGTTCTCCTTGCAAGTCTCAGCCGGCAATAGGAGGAGCCACCCCGTCAATTTGGTTCCGTCACCATCTACCCTGCCGGAAGCGCTCGTCTGGTGGAGGTCACGGCAAACCAAGCCGCCAAACTAACCTCAAAGGGTAGGAGGCCGAACGTTGTGGTCGCTAATGCATCCCACCCCAAATGCAAATCTGTATTCGAACGGCTCTCCACTGTTCCGACTGGGGGCAAGGCCGTCAACACCAATGGGGCCATAAAGCATCTCCAGCAAGCTCAGATGGTGCCTTTGACAATCGCGCGAGCAGGCATCTTCTCTAGGCTCTCTGTCAATCGGTCCCCAGCGTCTTCTGGAAGAGCCGAAGTATGCCAAGTGCTTAAAACAGAAAAGTTAAGGAAGAAGCGGCTCAGGTATCAAGCCAACAAGAGGGCCAGGACTTCGACCAAGTGGAATCTTGTGAGGTTCCAAGAGCAGGGTTACTCCGTCACGACGGCTGAGTCGGCAGTAAAAGTCAGTAATTCCTTCGAACCTCTGAAGTGGGTTCAGAAAAATCCCATGATCGCCAGTATCAAGAAGACAGCAGTCCGAACAATGCTATAGAGAGACGTGTCCCAGCCCCAAAAGAGAAAGCATGACACCATCTCTTCAAGAGTCTATCGGGCGCTCTGTTCCACGAGAAAATAGCGGGGCAAAGACAAAAGGGAAGCGCCCGCACCATTCAAGAACCTAGTCAGGCCAGCCGCCTTCAGTCGATTTCCCGTTACCGAAAAAGAAGGGCAACGACATCAGTCCGCAAAATCAGTTGCCAATAATAAAAAGATGGCTGGATATGTTATCCATACGGTCTATATGGCAGGCGCGCGTCCCAGCGACAACTTGCGCAGCAAAAACAAGGATGGGGCTACCACATCCCAAGCCCAACCTGGTTTGAATGTGGTTGCCGCTTCCCAAGATCATCCGCCTCCGCTGGATGATGAAAACCCTCTCGATGAGGACGATAGGAAGAAAGACTCCTCAGTATATGTGGAGTCAAGCTCGGATAGCGAGGAAGAACCGAATTTCTGCCCCAGGACCGTTGAGCAAGAGTTGCTTTAAGAGCTTCGAAAATAGCTCAAGAGCAAAGATAAAGAGATGGCCAAGCTCTATTCAAAATTGACGACCTAACGAACGTTGTGATGCAGCTCATGGATCAAATTGCTCGGGCGCCTCCTAATCAAGCACAAGTATCTACTCATGAGCCAAGTGATGACAACCCGAAGCAACCGATGCATGTCCCTTTGGGTCCAAGATTGGGCGAGCCGCAGGAAAGCCGGCCACATTCCGCTTCTGGGGACACTTTGGCCCCAGATAGCGCCATCTCGCTAATACAAGATCAGATAATGGATTTGGTCACTAGCAAAGTTAGAACATTGGTAGCCGAAGCCGAAGCTCAGAAAGAAATCGGCAGTAGTGGGCGGCCATATCCCGCACAGTACGATTTGATCGAGTTCCCGAGCGGCTACGTCATTCCTAAGTTTGGAAGATTCGACAGGACGAGAAACGCAAATCAGCACGTCGCCCACTTGAAAGCGTCGTACGGAAATACAGGGGGCAATGATGCACTCCTTCTTCGTCAGTTTGTCAATAGCCTGACCGATGCCGCTTTCAACTGGTACGCAAGTATACCAGACGGGTCCGTCACTACTTTCGCCCAAATGGAATCTCTGTTTCGGCAAAGATTCATGAGTGTTAGTGACAAAATCTCTATCGCTGACCTCGTGAGAATCAAGCTGGGAAAAAACGAAAGCAACACGGACTTTATTGCTCGATGGCGCAACCTCACTGTCAAGTCCGAACCGCCGCTAGAGAAGGACCAGTCTGTCAGCCTCCTTATTGGGAACCTCAACAATTGGATGGTCCCATTCTTGTGTACAACAGGCCTCAAGACATTTCAAGAGCTGACCAAGAAAGTCCAAATGCTGGAACGCTCGAAGCAAGAGTCTACCCCGTACTCTCAGAGAGACAAGACTTGGAAAAGCAAGAGGGACGACACCCGTAGAAGCGGGAATTCCAGCAATACCAATGTCTCCAATCCGTCTGACAATGAAGACAAGTGAAAGGCAGGCGAATCCAAAACTAACCGGTCTCGAAAGCCAGTGCTGGGAGGAGAAAGGCCTTCCCTAGAGGAGAAAAAAAAACAAAGTTTACTCTTTCAGAAGGGACAAGGTCCGTAAGATATTCAAAGATGCCTTGAACAACGGTCTATAATTGCCAGAGTCGAAAAGACCTCACGAAGCAAAAATGACCGACAATTCTCTATATTTCCCGTACCACCGAGTAGTGAGCCATGCTATCGAGGATTGCTATATTTTCAAAGAATGGGTTGAGAAGCAGTACAAGATTGGGGAGATCGAGTTGTCCAAGAGTGTGTTGGTGAACAACCAAGTTGCAACCACCAACTTTATACAGAAATAAGCTGAAGCCTACTAGGAGCAGACAGCTGAACCCGCTATCCTGAAGAATGAAATTGACTTGCCGCGGCCTCCATGGAGCATGCACATGTCTAAAAAGATGAAGAAGATGCTAAAACTTCAGAAAGAGCCCAGAATGGAATGGGAAGGGCAGAAGAAGCCTACCATTCAAGCTGCCAATTCGACTCCATCATGCTTAAAATCCAAAAAGCTCAAGGAAGAAAAGTGCAGCTCGACTTGAAAAAGAGTCTGCAGGGAGATCGACCATTCAAAAATATATCGATTCTCTCAAAGACTATGAACAGAAGGAAAGAACTCTAATTCAATTGAAGGAGTTCCTCCCTGTAGAAGCGGCTGAAATTCTGGAGGAGTTAAAAGAAGACTCCAATGAAGAGATCCCTATAGTGACCTGCTACGCCATCCATCTTGGCAGCGACTCTGAGGAGGAGCTCTGTTTTCCAGGAGAGGACGAGGAGCTCGCCACAAAGGCCAACCAAATCCAGCTCAGAAGCGGCAGGGCTCTACCGCCAAATCAGGACAACGCCCCAAAAGGAAAGGAAAAACAGGTGGCTAATGAGGAAGATGGCAGAGAACCGGCTAATGAAAACTCAAGTCCTTCCTCAGTGGACTACAATATCTTGGCTCATCTCCGGAAGTTTTCATCTCTCCTGAGCATCTACGATACCTTGGTCCTATCTAAAGAGCTTAGAGATATTCTCATTCACGCTCTACAAAACCCCGAGCGGTATCAGGCTCACTTTGCGTAAATTAATATGAAAGAAGCCCGGTATGCTCTGCATGCCACCGTAGTCACGTTTAAGGACGAAGACTTGCTACTGGAAATGGCTGAGCATAATCGGCCGCTTTACATGACAGGGTACAGCGACGGAGACCGAATTAATCGCATATTGATTGATCCAGGGTCCTCAGTGAACATCATGAACTTGCGAACTCTGAAGAGTTTGTCAATGGACGTCCGACACCTGTCAAGGGAAAGGATTGTCATTTAAGGCTTCAATCAAAATTGCCAGCAAGTTTTGGGATCCATAGCTCTGCCAATCAAATTTGGGGATCTGCAGACCGAAGATAAGATATACGTAATCGACGCTGACACATCTTATAAAATTCTCTTGGGACGGCCGTGGCTCCACGATTACGGTATCGTTCCGTCAACTCTCCATCAATGCATGAAGTATACTAAAAATGGCGAAGAAAAACACATTGACGGAGACATCCAGCCATTCGGTGTGCATGAAGTCCGATATGAGGATTCTCGGTACTTTATGAAGCCCCAAAATACTAAGCCACAACTGACCAAGGACAGAGCGGCCCCGTAACTCAAAAGAAAATCTGAGCCGATTGTCACTTTCAAAAGCAAAATCCCCAAGTGCGTCAGCGTTTCGGTAGTGACACTGATGAGTCTGACGCTAGAAGTCCATCCTTCCGTAAAACTCGACCTCGTTTCGGTAGCGATACAGACGAGTCTGATACTGAAGGCCCATCTAGAAGCAAAGTCTGCCCTCATCTTGGCAGCGATACTGAAGAGTCGGAGGAAGAGGATCCGCCTTGCAACAGCTGTGCAGACTGGGCCCCCATGCAACAAGCGAAACTACGAGAGACCTTCGAAATTGCAGAAGGGTCCCTAGCCCTCACAAGGGTGCCGGAGCAGATGTGCAAAGAGATCGATGCATTGTCAGTCTCTACCGCGGACCAGCTCAAAACTTTCTACGTTCCCGGAAGGAAAAATTGAGAGAAGGGCATCCTGTTTTATGGGTCAAATCCTGTTGTGCACCCGAACAACTTGTCTGTCACATGCCTTCCCTATAAGAGAGGTGTTTCGCCCAATCAGAGCAAAGCTCTGTTGAAATTCAAAATTCAAAATTTTGAAGCAACGCTTCAAATCTCGGGCGCAACGCGCCACATGTCAGGCGCTAATACGTCAGCGCAGCGCCCAAGAAGGCGCGCCCAATCAGAGCAAAGCTCTATTTAAAGGAAGCAACGCTTCAGTTGCGCATGCATTGCGCTGCGCGACACATGTCAGCGCAGATGCGCTCGTGCAGTTGCGCTGATCGACACGTGTCAGCGCAGATGCGCCAGCGCAGTTGCGCTGCGCTGTGCGCTGCGCGACACGTGTCAGCGCAGATGCGCCAGCGCAGTTGCGCTGCGCTGTGCGCTGCGCGACACGTGTCGCGCGCTGGGGCATCTGCGCCAAACAGAATTAAATTTCTAAGAAATCTTTTCTGTTCTTGTTAAAACAAGAAAATTTTCTTCTACAAAGCAGAAGCCCTTGGATCAAAGATCCAACGGTGGGGAAAATTCCCCAAATCACTCAGAGAAAGATCTCTTTAACAAATTTAACTAATTTATGAGCACTATAAAAAGGACCCTAGGCATCAATTCAAAGCATCAACATTTCTTGAAAAAAGTCAAGAGCTTCAAACAGAGAGAACTCTGAGAAAATTTCAAGAAAGAGGTAAAAAACCTTCACGAGAGAGAAGAAATCTCTTTTAATAAATCATTGATCTAAAAACCAGATCAATGTTTTTCACATAATAAACAGTGCTTTGCACTTCTTTTTGAACCACTGGTTCTTTAAAAACAAGAAAACAACAAAATAAAAAATAGTGCTTTGCACTTTTATGAACCTCTGGTTCTTGAAACAAAAAAAAAGAAAAATTTATTTTTCTTTGATCTAATTTAGATCAAGAAATCAAATAGTGCTTTGCACTTCTGTTCTTGAATCTAAAAGATTCTTAGTGCTCTGCACTTCCAAACTGCGCTGTTGCGCTCTTAAGAGAGCGCCACGTGTCAGCTATAGAACCACTTGCGCTACGCGCTCTTGAAATAGAGCTTCGCTCTCTGGAATTGGCGCAACTCACCAGAGCGCGCCACATGTCAGCAGCGCAACAGCGCAGCGCACTAGCGCAGCGCACTGCGCTGTTGCGCTTGCGCTCCCCAGAGCATGACACGTGTCCTCACCACAAGCGCTTGCGCTTAGTGATTGGCGCAAAGCGCCTGAAAAATGCAATGCATTTCATTTCCTGAAGGGCCAGGCCCAATTAAAAGGCTTAACATGCCTAATAAATAAAATGCTATGCATTATTTAAAAGGGCAGAGCCCAATTGAAAGGTCCAATGGACCAAAACAAATGATCTGCATCATAATAAAAAGGGCAGAGCCCAGTCAAAATAGGCATAAATGGCATGAAGTAATGCAATGCATTATTTAAGTGTGGGCAAAGCCCTAGCACAGGTCTAATAGACCAGAAATAAATAAAGGTGTTGAACATTTTCAACTGGACTTAGCCCAATTTTGGCCGTAAGTCCTCAAATTAAATTGACTGAGCACGGCTGCTCCCTAAATCAATTTATATCTGGTTCGAGGGTACATCTCCGAACTCCTCTGACACCTATCGTTGTAATCCTTCAATGACATCAGAGAGGTGACGGGTCCCAACGACCACACACTATATGGACTGCGGGGTCCTTAAACTCGTGGACCGAAACGTCCTTAAACTAATATCGGACCAAAACGTCCTTAAACTAATAGCGGACCACCACGTCCCTAAACTGGAATATGGACCACCACGTCTCTAAACTGGCGATGGACCACCACGTCCCTAAACTGGCGGTGGACCGAAACGTCCTTAAACTAATATTGGACCGAAACGTCCTTAAACTAATATTGGACCGAAACGTCCTTAAACTAATGTGGGACCGAAACGTCCTTAAACTAATGTCGGATCACCACGTCCCTAAACTGGAATATGAACTACTACGTCCCTAAACTGGAATATGGACCGCAATGTCCTTAAACTACCTATGGACCACTACGTCCCTAAACTGGAACAATAGAGCCTTCAAATGCTCTTTTACCGGATCTAAACGATCCCGTTTAAGTCGATCTTAGCCCCAAACACGGCTAACGTATCCTTAAACATTCAAATGGATTATAAAATTCCAAATCATCGCTGGTTCGAGGGTACATCTCCGAGCCCCTCTGACACATGTCGTTGTAATCATTCAACGATATCAGAGAGGTGACGAGTCCTGACGACCGTATATTAAATGGATCACCACGTTAAGTTGATCTTAGTCTAAAACAGGACTAACGTATCCTTAATGAACGTTTAAGTTGATCTTAGCCACAACGCGACTAATGCATCCTTAAACTAAAAACACCAAACCCAAATCTAAGTAAATACGGATTTGGACTAATCCACGTCCTACGGGCGACGGCATTACTCAGTCTCCGTATACAATCCACGGGCAACCACAAACAAAACAAACACACACGACACGAAGTGAAATTCTGGAGAAGGAGAAAGTTGTTACCGCGATGCGGTAGCGTAATTAACTGCAGGGGCTTGCGCCTGCAGGGAAGAGCGTCTCCACAATCAAAAACCCCTCAAGCGAGGGGGAATCTGACGAAGTCTGCTACATCGGCCGCATCCGTCTAAACCTCCGATACACGGTGCCATAAATCAACTTGGCATCTTCGGAGAGGTGAACGGATAAAACCAAATAGCATCTACCCCGAATCTCAGTGTCGGGACTTCGCAGTCCTGTGCGCCGTCCTTCGGAGGGGAACAGATTCTGGCACGCCCGGTGGGACCTTTTCCTCTTTCCACTCCACACTTCGTGTGTCGTCTTCGCGAACCAATCGCGGTTTGTTAAATGGTTGCCTTCGGATTTCAAGTTACTAAGATTTGGTCTTTTGCCTGGCGCAGAACTCAAGATTCAATAGCCTTTAATTGCACCAACTACTCGAAGTGCCACTGCAACGGACGCTCCACCTCACCTGGAGGTGTAGCATATGGGCCCCAAGCGGCCTCCTTCCTTGCTCTGCCGGTAGAACAGGTGACCCAGGCCACCACTGGTCTGTTCTTCGGGACCATGATCCCACCTACAATCTTCCCTACGCCAATACCTGCACCGGAAGTGAACAAAAAGTCGGTCTTTGACCGGCTCACTGCTACGACGGCCCCTGTCAACGGGTCGCCCACCGCCGAACCAACAGCCTCTGTTTTCACCAGGCTAAATCAGAACTCTAAACTGGCTGTCCCAAGGAAGGCAATGACTACTGCTCCAGAAGTCGTCAAGGCGGCTTCCCCTGTCAAAGAATCAGTCTTTTGAAGATTGACGATTCCTGCTCCTGCCCCTGCTCGAGGATCCGTCTTCAACAGGTTGAATATCACCCCTCAAAAGACAACCTCAGTCTTTAAGAGGTTAACACCGGCGGCACCTCATTCAGACAGGGGGCAAAAAGAAGATGTCTCAATCTCCGAGCCAGTCCCAACGGCTCGTCATGCTCGACGTCGCCATTGGCAACGAGTGAGGAAGGCAGGGGGCAACTCCCCCTCAGGGCTAACTCCACCGGCTCCAGTGGTGGAAGTCAACGCTGCTGTTCCAACTGGGAACAGCTTTGAACTGCTGAGGAGGGTACGGAAGAATTCTCCAACCGCTACACTGAAAAGATCTCCTCCGCCTGCGGAGAGAGTTCCAGAAACAAAACAAGAACAGCCCCCTCAACGGCTGTCTTCAAAAATTTATAAAGTTTGGCGGAGGGTTCAAGACTCTGTGATTGACCCAGGTCACTCTCGTCACCAGAAAAAGGCGAAAGTGGAAAAAGACAAGGACTGTCCCATTAAACAGCAGGGGACAGCAGCTGCTAGGCTGCCCCCTTCAACGGTTCCTTCAACCTCAACGGCCCACAAAAGAAGGAGGCCAGAGAAAACTCCCGCGTCAGCGGCAAAAGTTAAAAATGGTGAACCTAAATGCCCCAAGTCAGAGGGCATAATAGTTCATACGGTTTACATGGCATCGGGAAAAGAAGACAGCCGTGCATCCACGGGTCATAGACCGCTTACACGGTCAGTGACCAAGGCTCAGGAGCAGCAACAGAAGCTCCAGGAGATGATGAACGCTATGGCCGCACTTACAGGGCCAAAAGAGAACCCTGGAACGTCCTCAGACGAGCGCCACGAGGAAGAAACCGACGCCGAATTCCTTCGTCGGATATTGGAAAAGAAGGATAAAGAGGCCACTGAACAAGCAGCCAACATCCAGCGTATGGGCCTCCTCTTCCAGGACATGATAGGGATGATGATACAACAAGAGCCCCCGGTTGAAGAGCCCCCGATCGTCCTTGGAGACGATAGGAGAGAGACATCAAATCCTCCACCAGCTCTATCGACAGCTAAAGAGGATACAATCTCCAAAGCTGATTTGGATGAGTACATCGCCCAACAAATACGGGTTCATCATGCGACCGAATCAGCCGGCCAGGTCGTGAAAACGGGGAGGCCATATCCGAGTTGGTACGATCAAATCAAGTACCCGCCAGGTTATACGATTCCCAAGTTTCATGTCTACAAGGGGACGGGCAATCCTCACCAGCATGTTGTCCAGTTCAGGGCACTCTGTGGCAATACCGATGGTGATGACAAGCTTTTACTTCGCCAGTTTGTTGGAAGTTTATCGGATACGGCGTTCGAGTGGTACTCTAAACTCCCGAATGACTTTATCAAAACCTTCGCGGAGATGGAGCTACTGTTTACTCAGTGTTTTGCAAGCGCCAGTGAACGTACCCCGATGACGGCACTGATTAACGCTAGGGTAAAGCCCGGCGAGACGTGGGTTCAGTACGCTATACGATGGCGGAACTTATGGTCAAAGTGTGAGCAGCGCATTAAAGAAGCTCCCGCAGTGGGTATGTTTGTGGGAACCCTTGATCCGCAAGCGACCATTTCACAATTTATGATGTTTTTCAAGCCAACTACCTTCCAGGCCTTGATTGACAAACTAGCGCAAATGGATCAAATGGGCCATAAACCCCCTCTCCCAAGGCCGGACTCCCGAAATGACAAAGGGAAGGGAAAAGTGATCGTCGTCGCTAATGCTCAACAACAACCGAGCGACTCGAAGCCGGTTGCTCGTCAAAATAATATGCGCCCGTACGTACCCCTTGAGGATAGGATGGGACGTCCTTATTCCTTTCCCCGCGATAAAACGAGGAGGTTATTCGAGCTGGCGTTGCGCAACAGACTCATAAATCTGCCGGATCCAAAACGTCCGTTGCAACCAAGTGATGTCAACGAGCCTAACTACTGTCCTTATCATCGAGTACTAGGCCATCCGATCGAAGATTGCTACGTTTTCAAAAATTGGCTTGAAAACCAGTACCGACAGGGCAAGTTCGCGTTATCTGACAAATGGAAGGTGAATCCCCCGCAACCCCACACCTCTAAGGGGACGAATACGCCGGGGGCAACATGCTCCGTCATTGAAGAAGTTCCTTGGGAGGTTGTATTATCAGCCAAGACAAAGAGGATGCTAAACGATCTTCAGGCATGTCCAGCGATCAAGTAGAAGAACCTGTTGGAACCGCAGGTCATTGAGGGGATGTTGAAGCCACGTCCAACTCCGAAGATCGATGGTGGTGGCTCAAGCACTCACAACCAGCCGTCAAAATCCTTGAAAAAGAAGTCAAAGAAGCCCGTGAAGCCTGGCGACAAGCGCACAGACTTACAAAAGCAAATTGACGCGCTGGATGAATACAACCAAAAGGCACGGACTCCCATTACGCTCCAAGAGTTCCTCAATCACGTCTTTCAAGAAGAAGATGAGGGAGAAAGTTCATCGGATGAACCCGAGGAATATGTGGCGAGCTGTCATATGATTCCCATTCGATCGCGAACGATGAGGAGACTCCTGGCACTAAAACGCTGGGGGCAGATACCAAATCAAAAATTCCGGAGCTATCGGTTGAAATGATTGACGCGTTCCTTAACGAAGCTCGACTGAAAAGTAAAGCTGATCGAGAACGCGAGATGGGTATATTTGAAAGGGCCAAGCGCCAGCGACTTGATGAAAGAGCTGAGACGATCCCGCTGGAGCAAAACACCTTCGCTACCGACAGAAGCCAATTCAAGATAAAGAAAAGGTTTGCTAAGGCCATATCAATGGGCATGAAGCTACCATCCTCCGAGGAAAAAATTACTAGTGAAATAGAAACGCACCCCTCCTATTGCTTATATCATCAAAAGATTTCGCACCCCACTCAAGAGTGCAAAGCTTTCGATAGATGGTGGCAAGGATACGTTGCTCATCGACAACGCTTTAAGCGAGAAAAGCGCAAAACTCGTCGGGAGCAAAGAAATACGACCGAAGGGCTTGAAAGAACTACCGGCGATTGTCGCATGGTTAACACTGGCGGGCCACAAGTGCCTACATTCGGGAGCGATTCTGATGAGGAGCTGGAACTTGCCCCTCTCTTTAAAGAGTCCACTTCGGGAAAAGAAGAAGAGCCGAAGGTCTGCGAAAATATTCGGCTGCGGAATCGGACGCTGCCTGAAAAGAACCTCGGACCCTCAAGCAGAAAAGATAAAGGGAAAGAAAAGGTCTCTGAAGATATCGCCTTAGATGACCAAGTTCTGGAAGAGCTAAACGCCAACAACCCGCCGAAGAAGAATAAGGTGGATTACAACGTCTTAGCACATCTGAGAAAGCTGCCCTCATAACTCAGCATTTTTGACGCCCTTTTGCTATCAAAAGAGGCGAGAGATTCGTTGATCAAGGCACTACAAGATCCGGAACAATTCCAAGCATACCTGGCCAAGGAAAAGATGAAGGATGAGTTGGAGGAAATGCACACGGCCGATGTCACTTTCGGCGATGAAGACCTTCTTCTTGGGACGTGCGAACACAATCGCCCTCTCTATGTCTCAGGATATTGCCACGATATTAAGATAGGCAAAATCCTGATCGACAATGGATCCTCCGTTAATCTCCTCAACGTGCGGGTGTTAAAAGAAATCTGCATGAGCGTCCAACACCTCGCTCGTGACAAGATCACCATCTCCGGGTTCGACTCCCAATCGTCAAGAACTCTTGGGTCTGTGATACTGACGCTACGCTTCGGGCTACTCGTCACGGACATTAAGTTCCACGTCATTGACGCCAAGACATGCTACAATGCTTTGCTCGGCCGACCATGGTTACATGAGTACAACATCATCCCTTCTACACAACATCAGTGTATGAAGTATTTTAAGGATGGTTTTGAGTATACCGTGACGGGAGAACTGAACCTGTTCTCTGTGAACGAGATCCGCAAATACGAAGATGCCAAATACTTCTTGCCGGATTTCGAAGACACGGAGAAGTGTCACAAGCCGGAGAATAATGCTAATGCCACCATCCCTGTCTTCGGCAGTGATACCGAGGAGGAAGAGGAGATAGTGTATTCGGGTCTGCCCCAAAACAACACGCCGGGACCATCGGCTCCTACATTGATCTTTGGCAGCGACTCGGAAGATGAGATCCGTGTTGTATTCTCTGCTCGACCTTCCATACGAACGTCCGCTGACGAAGAACAAAGTCTACAAGTCGCCATGGTGCTGCTTAAACACCATAAAGAACTGGATGCACTTAATATCTACAGTGTAGAAGAGTTGCGGACATTCTATATCCCTCCCAGGCGAGAGAGCGAGAAAGCAATTCTGTTTTACCGCTCTGAAGAAACCAAAGTAGAAAAAGAAATCTGGCATGGCACGGATCCTGCGCTCGACAGGCTTCAGCATATCCGTCTTCCCAGATATTATACAGAGGGTTTGAAGAAGCTGCTGAAGCGCCAGGGGATATCCTTCAAGCAGACCGTTCGGAAAGCCAAGTTCTATGACAAAGTCTGGAACGTTCCCGGGACTCAACGCAAACTGCCTAATGGGAGAATGGAAACAATTGGGCTTGGATACATCAGGTCAAAGAAACGAGAGTTACTACCCGGCTGCTACGTCGTGTATGACCTTGATGAAGCGATGGATGCTCAATGGGAGGACGCTAATCCTAAGCCAGTGAAAGCTCCAGATGCAAAGGAGCCCAGTCCGTCGTTCGAGGAACAAATGGACAAACTTATAAAGAAAGCTGGTCAAAAAGTCCGAGATGATCACAACCGTGAGACAGCCATCTACGAGAAATCCAAGACGCAACGCCTTCTCCAACAAGCCATAAAGGATGAAAATGCCGCTCCTTGTCAACCTGTTATAAAGAAGGCTCGACGCAAAAGCAGAAATAAGTCGAAAGGCCGGAAATGCGCTCAACAACAACAAAGCAGGGCTAAGAAGCCACGCAAATGGGAGTCGAGCGTTATTGATCTATCCCTCATGAAGAAAATGGGTCGAGCGTACTCGTTTCCTCGGGACAAGACGAAGAAGATACTTGATCTTGCTCTAAAACATCAAATGCTTACACTGCCGGAGTCCAAAAACCCCGAACAAGCAGGCGAAGTCTCTGACCCAAACTATTGCTCTTACCATCGAGTAATAGGGCATCCTCTTGAAGATTGCTTCACCTTCAAGAATTGGGTCGAAGATCAGTATCAGCTTGGAAAGTTCGCTCTGTCCGACAACTGGAGGGTAGCGCCGCCACAGAAGCACGAGCCAAAGGCCATGAAAGAAGAACCGGTTCCACATAGGGATTGGAAGCGAATTCGCACTTGTCATGTGATTACAATATTAAAAGGAGAGCCCGAGGACATAGATGAGTTCCCTTGGTGCTTCGAAAACAGCAGCGACGAGATAATCTCAGAATTCCCACCAGCGCCAAAAGAGCTGGAAGATGGAATCCATACCACTGCAGATAACCTCAAAAAGATTGAGTTGGGGACGGCAAACGATCCACGACCGACATTCATCAGCGAGTTACTATCTGAAGAAAGGGTCGCTGCGTTAAAGGATGTGCTTCTGCAGCATAGAGATTGCTTCACGTGGAACTATTCCGAAATGCCGGGACTAGATCCAAAAGTTGCTGTGCATAGGTTGGTGATATCTCCGGACGTCAAGCCAGTCAAACAGGCGCCGAGAAGAATGCGGCTCGAGCTTGAGATGAGTATCAATGCTGAGGTCAAGAAGCTGATTGACTCTGGCTTCATCCAGGAAGTTCAATACCCTGAGTGGATCGCCAACATCGTCCCGGTGATGAAGAAAAATGGGACGGTGCGCATATGCGTGGATTTTCGAGATCTCAATAAAGCTTGCCTGAAGGACGATTTCCCAGTGCCGGTCACCGAACTGATGATAGACAATACATCCACTCATGAGATTTTCTCCTTCATGGACGGCTCGTCAGGATATAATCAGATAAAAATGCATCTAGAAGACCAGAAGCACACAGCCTTCAGGACCCCTTTAGGAATATTTTGTTACAAGGTAATGCCCTTCGGTTTAAAGAATGCTGGTGCCACCTACCAAAGGGCCATGACGAAGATCTTCGACGACCTTATACAAGAAATCGTCGAATGCTATATCGACGATCTCATGGTTAAAAGAAAATCATACGAGGAACATCTCGAGCATTTGAAGACTGTATTTCAAAGCCTTCGGCAATACAACTTGAAGATGAACCCGCTCAAGTGTGCATTCGGAGTTTCCTCAGGCAAATTCCTGGGATTCATTGTTCGACACCGAGGTATTGAAATAGATCCGTCAAAGATCAAAGCGATCATGGAATTGCCTCCGCCAAGAACTCTTAAACAGTTGCGATCTCTCTAAGGGAAGCTCGCATACATACGGCGATTTATAGCCAATCTTTCGGGCAAGTGCCGTCCCTATAGCCACCTGATGAAGAAGGGAACTCCATTTGTCTGAGATGCCAAGGCGCACTAGACGAAATCAAGCAGTACCTGCAGAACCCTCCGGTATTGGCTTCTCCAGTTAAGGGAAAGCCTCTCATTCTTTACACGACCGCCCTCGAAGGTTTCTTAGGCGCATTATGGGCGCAAGAGAACGACCAAGGGAAGGAAAGGGCACTCTACTACTTAAGTCGAGTTCTGCTGGGGGCAGAAAGCAACTACTCCCCTATTGAGAAATACTGCCTAGCGTTGATCTTTGCGATAACAAAGCTCAGACACTATGCGTTGGCGCATGAAGTCCTTCTTATTTCGTAGGTGGACCCCCTTAAATACTTGATGTCAAAGGCCATATTGACGGGACGACTCGCTAAATGGGCCCTACTCTTGATGGAGTTTTCAATAACGTATCAACCTCTCAAGGCAGTGAAAGGCCAGGCCATCGCCGACTTCCTCGCTGAGCATCCCATACCCGCCGATTCTCCTCTAAATTGCGATCTTCCAGACGAACATGCGTTTGATGCGATCGACGGTGGTGATACCCGATGGGAGCTCTATTTCGATGGAGCATCTTCCATGAAAAGGCGCAAACAAAGTACCCCTATAATTAAATCGGGGGTAGGACTCATCTTTGTGACTCCACAAGGAGGGATAATGCGCTTTGCTTTCTCCCTGACGGAGCCGAGGACAAACAACGAAGCCGAATATGAAGCTTTGATAGCAGGCCTTGAGATCGCCATCGACATGGGAATTGAAAACCTCCTCATATACGGAGACTCCCAACTGGTCGTTAGTCAAGTAAACGGCGACTACCAGACGTGCAAGCCAGAATTGGTAAAGTACGGCGAAAAGGTGCAACAATTGTTGACCCAAATTCCCTCTTATACTTTGGAGAGCATACCGCGCGCGGAAAATAGCAAAGCAGATGCGTTGGCCAAACTTGCTAAAGAACTGGCTGACGAGAACCTCTATGACGTTAGAATCGTGGTACAAAGCCGTCGAGTGCTTGCCCCAGCAGAAATATCTCCGGAATCATCCAAAGAAAAGGGAGCGAGCGAGCGGACGACCCTGCAAGTAAAAGATTGGAAAAATACCGAGGATTGGAGAGAATTCTTCATAGACTACTTTAAATCCCACCGAATGCCTGAAGAAGCGTCCACAAGACATCAGCTCATGAAGCGGGCTCTATCTTTCGCCTTCGTCAACGATACTCTGTACAAGAGATCGTTTGATTCTCTGTGGTTGAGATGCCTGGGACCTGACGAAGTGAAAAGAGTCGTTCAGAAAGTTCACGACGAACTCTGCAGTTCTCACCAAGCGGGCCCAAAGATGAAGTTGAAGATAAAACGGATGGGCTACTACTAGCCCACGATGATTCAGGACCGCCTCGAATATGCGAAGCAGTGCCACTCATGTCAAATTCATGGGGATTTCATCCATCAGCATCCAAATCCATTACATCCAACGGTGCCTAGCTGGCCATTCGAAATGTGGGGGACTGATATAGTCGGCCCCATCGAACCAGCATCATCTAGGGGACATCGTTTCCTCCTGGCAACGACTGACTACTTCTCTAAATGGGCAGAAGCAGTACCGTTAAGAGAAGTTAAGATGGCGAATATCCTCCATTTCTTCAAGACGCATGTCTTATATCGGTTTGGAACTCCACGACGGATCATCTCCGATAACGGGCCAGCTTACAGAAGCCACAAGATCAGTCGCTTTGCGCAACAGCATAATATAGACTGGAGATATTCCTCGGTTTATAATCCACGAGCTAATGGTCTAGCTGAAGCCTTCAACAAGACCCTGACGAAAATCATGAAAAAGACGGTGTCCCGAAATAAGAGAGACTGGCACGAGAGGCTGCAAGAGGCTCTCTAGGCGTACCGAACTACGTTCAAGATGGCCACAAACACGACGCCGTACGCGTTGGTATTCGGGACGGAAGCAGTACTCCCCCTCGAGATAGAGTTACCCTCTCTACGAGTGGCAGTCCACTACGAGCTGACGGACGAAGAAAATGCTCACCTTCGGCTTGAGGAGCTTGACGCCCTTGATGAAACCCGGCTCATAGCACAGCAAAATTTGGAAGCTTATAAAGCAAAGATGACGCGCTCATATGAAAGATTGACCCGACCGAGGACATTCCGCCAAGGCGAACTCGTGCTAGTGGTCAAAAGGCCTATGATTCCCAATCGCGCCAAACGGGGAAAATTCGAGCCAAACTATGAAGGCCCGTACATCATAGATAAGGTCTACCAGGGCGGGGCCTATCTACTCATGGATATGCACGGTGAAAGGCCTTTCAGGCCGATAAACGGTCGCTTCCTAAAGAAATACTACGCTTAATGAGCCACAGCCTAGGTCAATGATAGATGACGACGACTACGTCCGCTCGCTATCTTCCTAAGCTCAAGCTTTATAAGCAGTAGCCAACCTCTCAACGACGGACCGAAATGTCCTTAAACTAATAGCAGACCGAAACGCCTTTAAACTACTACCGCAGCATCTTTAGGCTGACAAGATATAAAAAAAAACATATAAAAATAAAATAAAAAAAACGGTATGTCCGTAAGCAAAATAAGCACGGATGAAAACCCGAAAGGGCTCCGTGAGTAAAAACAGCAGGACTACCGCGAGTGTTTGTGAAAACCCGAAAGGGCGCAACCTCGATAAAAGACACTTACAAGATCCTCTCGACCTTGTTAGGAGAAACCACCCGCGTGAGATCCTTACGACTCACAAGGGAGAAACACACTTAGGGATCCCCACGATTCCTAAGAAGAAAATACACTTGCGAGATCCTCACGACTCGTAAGGAGAACTCTCTTATGGGACCCTCACGGCTCATAAGAGTTGAAAGTCTTAAGTTACAGAGACCTAAACCTGTGCTTAAGCAACCTCCAGAACTTCCGATATTGCCCTACAAGTGGCTCAATACTGACCCTTGTATACAATCCACGGGTGCGAATAAACATTTCCCTAACCAAGTCTCATCCGTGACTGGGGATATGTTCGCATGACCCTTGTAGGTCCTCTCGACTTACAAGGAAAAAATCCTACTGTAGGATCCTTACGACTTACAGAGGAACATACACTTAGGAATCCTCACGATTCTTAAGGAGAAAATACACCTACAAGATCCTTACGACTTGTAGAGAGAAATAACTTCGTGAGACCCTTACGGCTCATGAAGTCAAAAGCCTTAGTCGACAGGACCCTAACCCTGGTCGCTAAGCCACCTTTGTTCGACATTGACAGAAGCAAATGATGATTCGCTCCTGGCAATATCCCAGTTGTAGCGGTGCTGATGCCAAAATCGACATCTAATTGCAGGTTTACGGCGAAAAGCCAATAGGACGCACATGCATACGAAATAGCCGAAATGATAGGGCAACTTGCAATAAAAAGCAGCAAGTAAAAATGTATGCATGCAAAATAGCCGAAATGATTGGGCAACTCACAATAAAAAGAAGCGAGTAAAAATAAAATAAATAGCCGAAATGATTGGGCACCGCGAAAAATAGCCGAAATGATTGGGTAATTGCAACCTTCGCGATCTAAAAGCTGAAATGATAGAGCATCGCGGAGATAAAACAAAGAAATGATGATAAAACTTTGGCCCTACAGTTAAGATCACATCGATCCCTGTATACGATCCAAGGGCATAAACAAAGAGGGAACCATACTTTCCCAATAGGCTCCGCCGGAAGACGAAGCCAAATCTCGACGGTTCAGTCCAACTCCGAAGAAACCAGTGTCTTCAGCAAATTCCTCGACTCACGGATACAAACACTCCTTGACGAGAGCCTCCTGATCCGCGTCGACTCGCAGAGCAACCAGTGCCTCCGTGGGAAATTCTCGACTCATTTCAAACCCCAAGGAAACAAATAATCCTTGGCGCTAGGGAAACAAATAATTCTTAGCAAATTCCTCGACTCACAGATACAAACACTCCTTGACGAGAGCCTCCTGATCCGCGTCGACTCGCAGAGCCACCAGTGCCTCCGTGGGAAATTCTCGACTCGTTTCAAACCCCAAGGAAACAAATAATCCTTGGCGCTAGGGAAACAAATAATCCTTAGCAAATTCCTCGACTCACGGATACAAACACTCCTTGACGAGAGCCTCCTGATCCGCGTCGACTCGCAGAGCAACCAGTGCCTTCGTGGGAAATTCTCGACTCGTTTCAAACCCCAAGGAAACAAATAATCCTTGGCGCTAGGGAAACAAATAATCCTTAGCAAACTCCTCGACTCACGGATACAAACACTCCTTGACGAGAGCCTCCTGATTCGCGTCGACTCGCAGATCCACCAGTGTCTCCGTAGGAAATTCTCGACTCGTTTCAAACCCCAAGGAAACAAATAATCCTTGGCGCTTGGGAAACAAATAATCCTTAGCAAACTCCTCGACTCACGGATACAAACACTCCTTGACGAGAGCCTCCTGATTCGCGTCGACTCGCAGAGCCACCAGTGTCTCCGTGGGAAATTCTCGACTTGTTTCAAACCCCAAGGAAACAAATAACCCTTGGCGCTTGGGAAACAAATAATCCCTAGCAAACTCCTCGACTCACGGATACAAACACTCCTTGACGAGGGCCTCCTGATTCGCGTCGGCTCGTAGAGAAACTAGTATCTCCGCGGGAAATTCCCGATTCGTCTCAACATGCAAATGAAGCCTCAGGCAGCAGGAACTAAAAAAAAACTTGCTTCCTGAACAATGGGACCCTGCAAGTCAATCCAAAATGGTCTCTTGCATACTATTCACGGGTCTCACTCTCCAAAGTCGAATTTCGACGAGGAGGGAAACAACCGCTTGTGGGTCCTCTCGACTCGTAAGAGGGAAAAATTCTCTTATAGGATCCTTACGACTTATAAGAGAAAACCACACTTAGGAATCCTCACGATTCCTAAGGAGAAAACCCACCTACGAGATCCTCTCGATCCGTAGGGAGAAAAGTCTCTATGAGACCCTCACGGCTTATAGAGTTGAAAAGTCTTAGGCAGCAGATCTGAACCTGCGGCCTAAGCCATCGCTATTTCTTAAGAAAGTCAGGATACTCGTTCTAATCATCCGTTAGCCATGTTTGCTAAGGTGATATGCTGATAATAAAAGAAAGAAAAGACGGAGAAAATGACACATTACAAAAAAGGAGTATCTTTTATTCATAAACTTGATTGGATACAGGATACATCATTTCAAAGAATAATATATATATATATATATATATATATACATTCTTTTATCTACGAGTACAAACGATACAAAGATGGATAGCTACTGAGGAGGAAGTGTCTTTAGTAAATTCACAAGCTGCTCTCGCACTTCCTTCAGCGCTTCCTCCTGAGTGACAGCCGCAGCCACCTCCGCCTCCACTTGGGCCCGCTGCTGCAAGAAGGATGAAAGTTGCTCCTCTGCCGCCTTCTGGGCTGCTTCCTGGCTGGGTGCATCTCGCTCGACAACGTCAAGTTGTTGCCTCAATGATAACCCTTCGGAAAGACATTGCAGAAGGCCCTCAAAGACAATCTTCAGCCGTGCGGCGTTGGCCTCCACCCGAGCATGCAGTTGGGCAGACTTGCTCGAAGTCTCACCACGCTCCTTACGCCTTGAAATGACTTCTTTTTCGAGATGGCGGAAGTAAGGAGCGCTCTGCTCAATCCACGCTGTTCTTTGATTACTGGCAGCCAAGGTCTCGGGGGCGGGACGCAGCGACTCCAACTGATATAGGCGACCCTCAATCTCCCTACAATGGTTAACCCAGGATGCGATGATGCCCTCATCATGAAAGTTCACGAGTATTGCTAGCATCGGGTTAACCACCATAGCGAAGTCTGCGGCAGATGTAGGAGTTTCAATGTCGAGTTCCTCGACGTAGTCACTCAACATGCGCAGACTATTCGCGGCGCCTTTTGAAGACAGACTCCTCAGATAAGGACCCGCCGGCATTGTAATACGAGGCTCGAAGGGCGCCGAGGCCGGAACGACAGCTGAAAAGAAACAGGATGCGATCAGATAACAGTACAGAAAATAAAGAGAGGGAAGTTACCAATGTGATGGTCGATGTACCAGTTGAGATAGGTGGCAAGGTCGGAAGAGCCGGTGGCGCAGCTGATCTTTTATCCCCTCCTTCAATCTGTAGCACTGCAGTTGAGATGAGAAAAAGAGGATTAGAGGTAATTCCATCAATAAAAAAAAAGATGTCAATGGAAATCATACTCACCAACACCACCAGAGGAAGAAGCAAGTTCGAATGGGAAAGAGAAGTGTGGGAGCAACATCTGATATACATGATCAAAGAGCACTCCTGAAGAGACACAACAATATGACTTTAGTACACAAATTATATGTCTGAAGTATAGGATTAATAAATTGCAAACACATACCTTCCAATATCTTAGATGGTATGAGAGAGGGTTGAGAGGTGACCACCGCCAAAGCAGTTGTTGAAGGCGCTCCCTCAAGCAGTGGAGCATCAGCACTGGCTGCACCTGCGTTACAACAAATGCGAATTTGTCAGAAAGTATTGTAAGATAAAAAAAGATAGCAACTTGGGATTTACCTGATGAGCTGCCGGCTGAAACGGAGGCGATTCCCTCCTCTATTGACATGAGACCACCGCCCGTGGCCTCATCATTCGACTCAATGGGAACCGTTGTGGTGCTCGCAAGACCTGGAGACGGCGGAGGACCATAGATGGGGAGGGCTATGACTGGAGTATTGCCAGATTCCAGAGAAGGAGCGGTTGGCTCATCCTCGGGAATCATGGCCACCTCGCCCACTACTCTCTCAGGTTCAGTAGTCGCAGTTGTATTGTCCACCATCACCATGAGATCGCAGGCCTCGAGCGCCTCATCCGCCACCACCCTGGACTCAGTTATAATGATCATATCATCTGCCACCACTTCAGGTTCGGCATCAATGACCTTCTCGGCGGTAGGCTCCTCGACCTCCACCTCAGGCTCCAAAGCCACAACGACGTTGCCTACCGTCGGCTCGAGTTCGGCAGGTACCACCTCCTCTGTTTCTTTGGGATCAACGGTTTCCGCCTCCCCCTCGATCGGACTTGGCCCTGCAAGATAAGAGATGTAAGGACCAATGATATTAAAATCCTTATAACAAAAACTCTGAGAGAAATATTACCTGAAGCGGATTTACCGTTTGCGCTCCGAACTGCGCGCGCCACCTCTCTACGGGCAGTGGATAGGGCGACAGGGGCCTCTTCAGATGGAGTATCAGCACGAGGGGCAGTACTGGGACCCGCTCCCATGGCCAAGGCAGCCCTGCGTGCCTTCGCCTCACGCCTCAGCCGCTTCCTTTCCTCCCGGGCTATCGCGATGGACCTTTGTGACGCCTCCTTCAAGGCGTCGTCATCCTCGTTCAGGGATGCCTCCAGAGCCTTTAAGGCATCTCTCATCGGCTCTTCAAGACGAACATCCTGCGGTGGCCCAGAGGAAGCAGGAACATCGGCAGCTGGTAGAACATCTGCGTCACTTGGAGGGAACAGCATTGAGGTTCCTGTGATTAAAAAGGAAAGGTTAGATCGACCATAACACAAGGAAAATGAAAACTTGATGAGTCGAAACTTACTAAGGCCCATAGATGCTCTAAGACGTTCCTCCTCCTGGAAAGTCTTCAGAGAAGCGGCAATGGCTTCTTCATCAGTGATGCCTGTTGAAAGAAAAGAATGAAAAGCGTTAGTCAAAGGCAATGAAGAGGATATGTTGCAATAAAGAAAAGGCGACTAGTAGTTACCTGATTGCGCAAGCTTAGCTAGCCACGCATCACGCCTCGCCAACCATGCTGAAGCTTTGAGAGCAGCCTCCAAGTCTGTATCGTCCGGCGGCGGCATCACTAATCCTTCGTTAGTCCCGTATTCGAGCAGGCCCTCGGCATAGGGAGCATGGGGTTCCTGACCGAACACGACATCCGCAGCGAAGAGCGACTTCTTTTTCTTTTGCCCTCCGACCCTAGGCTCACGGGGGATCGACTTCCGTTTAGCAGCCACTTTGGGACGACGGGTCCCGATGTCCGCACCCATGCCAGACTCCGGCGAGGGTACAACCACTGTTTCCACTGGAGCACAGGGTGAGGGAGGTGCATCTGTGATATCAGGGAGCGGCAGCTCACGTGGAGGACTTTGCGCACGCGATGGTCTTCCCCCGGCATCTTTTAGAGGAGGAGCCACCGGGGTCCTTGGCACTAAGGGAGCGTTACGGTTGGTGCCGGGGGGTACTTCTTTACGGTCGATCAACACTCGCCTCTTGATTGATTTATTTTTCGGATGTGTAAATGTGAAAGTAAAAAGTATCGATTAAAATAGTCCCCGATTTCGGCGCTATTTGATTGATCATAAAATGCGAGACTGAGTCAAATCGATAAGAGTCTCTTTGTGTCGGTAATTAGAAAATTGAATAAAGTTCACAATCAAAAAATTATATTTGACCGCAATCAACTATGGTGTCGGTTGTAGATCGTAAGCGAGTGCGGATCGTCCACAGGGATTGTGCGATTCGTTTTTATATTTGCTTTGTTTGAATTGAAAAGTTAATCGAAAAGAAAAGAAAACATGATTCAAGAATTTATCAATTAATTCAGGTGTCACGAGTTTAATCAAGAATCAAGAAACTGATAAACAATCAAGAATTGGGTTTCGATAATATTTCCAACCAAAATGTCAAGAATCTAAATGAGGCTCGTAGGAATCGATCGGATCTATAGACGTGATGTAATCTCAAGATTTCGTGTTCTTGTCCTTCGAAGGATTAATACTAGATCGATGATGATCGACGAGAGTTAGGGCTTTCTTGATTGAAACTAGGGTTTCATCGTTTAACCCTTGTTCTTTCGTCGATATCATTCACATTCTAGCCTCTAGCAATTTCAAGAAACGATCGTAACTCCCCAATTTCGAGCGATATCAATCAAGAAAGCATCGCAACGAAATGGGTCGTCGGTTCTTGAATTTGCTAGGGTTTACAAAACTCGTAGGAATCAAGAATCGATTTAAGATATATTACATCATCATTCTATTGATCTTCTCGACTCCTCGACGAGCGGAGTATTACTCAAACATCACAACAAGAATTATAACTAGAAATTTAGATTGACTCATGATGCAAGAATTTAAAGAAAACAAGATAAAAGAATTTCACCTTTTATTTATATCAACAATTTGATTACAGTCGCTCAAGAACTATAAGAGGAAGAACTAAATTGTCGACTTGGCTTCGCTCGGCTCCGTGAGTCGCGAATCGGCTTGGACCACTTGCTCCGTTGAAGACCGGCTCGGCTCCTAAAAGGTTGCAAGGCTTCTTGCTTAAATGGGTACTCGGGATTCTTGGCTTTTGAATGGAATTAGGGTTAGGGTTTCACACAAATCCTCTCACTAGACTTGTGGAAGAAGAAGATGAAGAGAGAGATAGAATGGCTCTCAAATGAACTAGAATTGGGTTAATTCCATAATGAATTATAAGTGAGCCTAGGGTCTTATTTATAGAGTACCCAAACCCTAAGCCTTCTTGAGTTCCCTCCAAAAGTTTGTTGAAAGACTTCTAGAAAGAGTTTGTTAGGCTTAGCTTAGGGTTTAAGCTAGGGTTTAGGTAGAAGTTTCTAGAATACAAGGCTAGTTTAGTGTTGGAACAAGGGTTTGCTGATCTGGCAGAAGTCTCTGGAGTATTCTGGAACTTGAAGTATATGAGCTGTATGTGGGCCCTGAGTTAAGAGTTTTGATGCAAAGATCAAGTGCTGACGTGGAAAGACAGCCGCGGAACCGCGGCACAAGGCGGCTTAGGCCGCGGTTCCGCGGCTAAGTATGCTCCTTGGGGCTTTGTCTTTTTGCATTGGTCTTAGGCTGCTATTTGGGGCTTCTTCTGATATGTTGATTTTTGTTTGTCCCTTTGGATTGATGCCAGAACTGAAATCATTGAGTTGGCGTAACGTTTTAGCTGTACCCTGTAAATTTTGGCCTTTCTGCTGGATTTTCCTGCACAGATCTCAAAACAAGTGTTGCGCAAATGTAGGGATGATGCGATGCCATGAAATGCGATCAATTTCCTGTATAGTGTCGGTTTAAGAGTCTAATTCATGCAATCTGATATTTTGCGACAGTTTTGCTAATATGTAAAATATGAATGCCGAACACTTCTATATGGATGCAAATGATGAGGAAATTGCCGGCTAAAATATACAATATTTTCGACTAATCAAATTCCCCCAAACTTAATTTCGATCGTCTCGAGCGAACTGTTTTATTAAAAAGAGAAGGAGAAAAATAAAGAAAGAGAAAAACTAACTAGCACACTTTCGTAGCCAACACGATTGCACTGAGCACGTGCAACAAGCCTTTAAACCTCTAGGTGTCCCTAGTAGGAGGAGTGTTGTCTCCTGAGGGTTTTCAGCGGATTGCACCCACAAAATCCAATAATAAAAGCAAGATCATGAATATTACATTTAAAGACAAGAATTGTAAAAGAAAAAGCCTTGAAAATTAGGGTTTCCAACTAAGCTAGCTTTTCGGTTGTCATGAGCCCTATCTTAATGGTCATGAAAAGATGTCAGAAATCACGTCCCCTCTCAATAAAACATCGTCTTATTTTTCATTCCTATCTTTCTTCCAAAACATCGATCATATCACCCTGCGTGTGTGTAAAGACATCCCTACACCCGGAGAATTCAATTCAAGCTATCATACTCTTGCCCATCAGCCTCAGTACTTTTTGATTAATGAATATTTAAACGAGATTGCTCACACACTTTCATGCGACCATTAATACTTCTTGAGGTACTAACCGACCGATTACTCCTGTGCTTGCTTACTTGGTGTATTTTCCTCGTTTTGCACCACCTCAGGCATAGCAGTGACTCCCAGACCAGTTGGCCTTAGGGCACTAGGCGAAGAAGCACCCTCGCTATATATTTTTTTATTGCCCTTGGTGATAACAAAACCAGTGTCCATTTTTTCTCACCACTTTATATTTTCTTCATTTCATTTTTTTATCTCCTTCATACTTTTGGTTTTAAGACAAGAGCATTTCAAGGTATCCTCTACTATCCCAGGCTTTAAGATGTGTGTAAGTGCGAATAGCAGGGTATCAACGTTCAAAATGTTTGGCTTCCAGAATAGAAACTATTTTTCAGACTTATTTTTATCCTCAGATTAGTGACGTCCTTCATCTTACTAACCCTTGGGACAACGGCTCATAACTACTTATTACTACTTCGTATAAGAAAACTTCTAATTTTCTTAGTTTTCTTAAATTTTTCTAATCTCATGGATGTAACTGTTCACTATCTAAACTTTCATTATCTTATTTATGTACAAAAAAGTGTAAATATTAAAATTATTTTTATACTTGAAAATTTTAAATTTTTATGGGTTTTGAAAATTTTTAAATTTTTATAGATTTTTAAAAGAAATGTTTTGTGCTTATGCAGATGATATGCAAATGATGCAAAAATAAGCACAAACCTCCCCCAACTTGTTTTCAACAGCGTCCTCACTGTTGCCAACAACTATATCTGAAAAACCTGTAAATCTGGGAGGAATTATTAGTGGGGGAAAAATGTATAGTGAAGAACTTCCCCCAAACTTATTCTTTTCACTCACCTCCATTCAAAAGATGATGCAATGATATACTGGATATGAGGGTGAGACGGAGGAATTTTAATCCAAATAAACTGGCTCTTGTAAGAACAAGAGCTCCTCCGTGGGGTCAGTGGAAAAATACGGCTTTAGTCTATGTCCATTTACTTTGAAAAAGGTGCCGTTTTTAACATTTTCTACTTCTACTGCCCCGTGCGGGTATACAGACCGCACAACAAAAGGTCCCTTCCATCGAGATCGGAGCTTACCCGCGTGAAGGTGTAATCGTGAATCATAAAGAAGGACTTGTTGACCTTGTGAAAATGTTTTCCTCAAAATGTTTTTATCGTGAAAAACCTTAGTCCTATTCTTTGTGATTACAGCGTTATCATAAGCTTCATCGCGGAGTTCGCTTAGCTCGTTAAGTTGCAGCTTCCGAAAGTTGCAAGCAAGGTTTAAATCAAAATTTATTTCTTTAATAGCCCACAACGCTTTATGTTCTATCTCGACGGGTAAATGACATGCTTTTCCAAACACTATCCTATATGGAGACATCCCTAGGTCGGTCTTATATGCAGTTCGGAATGCCCAAAGAGCATCCGTCAGTTTGCTCGACCAGTCTTTTCTATTTTTAGCAACAGTTTTCTCTAGGATAAGTTTGATTTGTCTGTTTGATATTTCAGCCTGCCCGCTTGTTTGGGGGTGATAGGGTGTAGAAAGTCGGTGGTTGATTGAATATTTCCGCATCAGAGTCTCGAAAGACCTGTTGCAGAAGTGTGTCCCATTATCGCTAATAATAGCGCGTGGGTGTCCAAATCGCGAGAAGATATTCTCTTTCAAGAACTTAATGACAACTTTCCTGTCATTAGTGCGACATGGAATGGCTTCTACCCACTTTGAGACATAATCAACCGCCAGCAGTATGTACAAATTCCCAAAGGAGTTGGGAAAAGGACCCATAAAATCTATACCCCAAACATTGAATATTTCAACAACCAAGATGGGTTGCTGAGGCATTTCATTCTTCTGGGATATTCTACCCGTATACTGACATTGTGTACAGGTTTTGCAATGCTCAAATGCATCCTTGAATAAGGTCGACAATAAAATCCACATTGCAAAACCTTCTCCGCTGTCTTTCTAGGACCAAAGAGACCCCCACAGGCCTGATCATGATAAAAAGAAAGAACACTCTTGAACTCTTCATTCGGGACACACCGGCGAATGATCTGATCAGGACAATATTTAAACAAATAGGGCTCGTCCCAGTAAAAGTGTTTTACTTGGGATAGAAAACGGTATTTGTCCTGTTTTGACCAATCGCTGGGTATCAGTCCCGTGGCATGATAGTTCACAATATCCCTGAACCATGGTTCATTGGATACGCTCAAGAGTTGCTCGTCAGGAAACGAGTCATTGATCGGCAGGGTCACAGGGGCAGAAATGATGCGTGAAAGATGGTCAGCTACTACGTTTTCACATCCTTTCTTATCTTTGATAACAAGATCAAACTCTTGTAATAGTAGGATCCAACGTATTAGTCGACCTTTTGCATCTTTCTTCGCCAGAAGATGTTTTAAAGCGGAATGGTCAGTATACACAACTATAGGTGAGCCGATTAAGTAAGGCCTGAATTTTTCTAATGCAAATACAACCGCTAAAAGTTCTTTTTCTATGGTTGTATAATTGATTTGCGCATCATTCAGGGTCTTACTTGCATAGTAAATCACGTGTGGCATCTTTTCGATGTGCTGTCCTAAGACTGCACCTACTGCAAAATCAGATGCGTCACACATCAGCTCAAAGGGGTAGTCCCAGTTTGGTGATGATAAAACGGGGGCTGAAGTGAGTGAGTGTTTAAGTGAGTCGAAAGCTGTCTCGCAATCCGAGTCAAAATGGAAGGTTGTATCCTTGGCCAGGAGAAGAGTTAAAGGTCTAGCCATTTTGCTAAAGTCCTTAATGAATCTCCTATAAAAGCCCGCGTGGCCAAGGAAAGAGCGAATATCTTTGACGCTTTTGGGATGAGGGAGGTTTTGAATGACATCTATTTTAGCTCTGTCAACCTCAATGCCTTTCTGTGAAATGATATGTCCAAGGACAATTCCTTCTTGGACCATAAAATGGCATTTTTCCCAGTTTAAAGTCAAGTTCTTCTCTTTGCAACGAGTAAGAACAGCGTCAAGATTCGCTAGGCAATCGGAAAAAGAGTCTCCAAAAATCGAGAAGTCGTCCATAAAGATCTCCAGAAAATTCTCTACCATATCAGAGAATATCCCCATCATACACCGCTGAAAGGTAGCGGGAGCATTGCATAACCCAAAGGGCATGCGACTGTAAGCAAAGGTACCAAAAGGACAAGTAAAAGTGGTTTTATCTTGATCCTTTTTGGCGATGGGGACCTGATTATAGCCTGAGTATCCGTCCATAAAACAATAATACTCTCGTCCCGCTAAGCGTTCCAGCATCTGATCAATGAATGGTAGAGGAAAGTGGTCTTTCCTCGTGGCAGCGTTGAGTTTTCTATAATCGATACATACACGCCACCCAGTTTGGGTGCGTGTCTGAATCAACTCATTTGCCTCATTGGTTATAACTGTGATGCCGGATTTCTTAGGAACGACATGTATAGGACTTACCCATTGGCTATCGGAAATGGGGTATATAATACCATTATCTAAGCATTTGACGATCTCTTTCATCACCGCTTCCTTCATGATGGAATTCAACCGTCTCTGTGGTTCTCGGGTTGGTCTGGCATCATCCATCACATGTATATGATGTTCAACTATCAAGGGACTAATCCCTTTGATGTCCGCCATACTCCAACCAAACGCCTCTTTGTTAGATCTCAATACCGATAAAAGTGCATTCTCTTGCTCTAATGCTAGAGAAGCGGAAATTATAACCGATAAAGACTCCTTCTCACCTAAATAAGCATATTTCAGATGAGAGGGTAAAATTTTGAGATCTAATTCGGGCGGAGAAATGATAGAAGGAGGGATCATTGAGTGATTTTTGGATTTACAAAGAAGCTCAGAGCCTGTGAAAGATACAGACTCGGGTGGAGAAAAGTCAGAAGTGCAGGACTCAAGTGTAGGTAAAGTGTCCTCACTAAGATCTTGTGTAAAGTCAAACAGAGATGTGGTAATGTCATCGAGATTAGTAAAGCAAAGTTCCTCAGCTCCACAACTATCGGGAGCGATCTCATGGACAGAGCACACATCTAAAATATGAGCAGAGGGTTCTGATGGCTGACTTCCAACTTTATAGATATTTAGTTCAATGGTCATATTTCCAAATGATAAGTTCATTGAACCGTTTCTACAGTTTATAACAGCCTTGGAAGTGGCAAGGAAAGGACGACCTAGAATCACCGGAATTTGGCCCCGGGGGTTTGCTACAGGATGTGTGTCGAGTACAATGAAGTCTACAGGGAAAACAAATTCCCCGACCTTTATCAACACATCCTCTAATTCACCCCTTGGTTTGGTGATAGATCGGTCTGCCATCTGGAGAGTGCAGTGAGCAGGTTTCAGCTCTCCAATCCCTAGTTGCTCATAGACAGAATAAGGGAGTAGGTTAACACTTGCGCCAAGGTCTAAAAGAGCACGATTTATATTTTTACCCCCAATAGAAATCGATATTGTAGGACATCCTGGGTCCTTTCGTTTCTTTGGTAGCTGGGGAATAAAAGCAGTGCTGATATTATTAGACATAAAGACCTTCTTCGGCACTTGAGTCTTCCTCTTCCTAGTGCACAAGTCCTTAAGAATTTTCGCATAAGCGGGGACTTGTTGAATCGCATCTAGGAGAGGGATATTGATGTTAACATGTTTGAACATTTCTAAAATTTTCTCCATATGAGGACTCGTTCTATTACCCCTTAACCAGTTCGGGTAAGGAGCTTTCGCAATAAGCGCAGGGTCCATCATAGGAGAAGGAAGAGGGGGTAGACGAGGTCCCAAAAGAGGTGTGGGGACCGTCTGTGGAGAACTATAAGGGTTGGGAGAAGGTGTTGAGCCTAATGGGAAATGGAGAATAGGCTCTCGAGAAGGTGGTATGGTAGAAGAAGAAGGATCAGAAGGAGAAGTGTGTGTGTGTGGAAAGGTCTCAGCCGGGGTGTTGATATGATTTTCAGTATCATCAATACCTTCCCCGACATGATTGTTCAGCACTTTTCCCGATCTCAACGTTATGATGGCATTTACATTGTAATGCCCAGGATTCTGTAGGGGTTGAGAGAAAAGTTTCCCTTTTTCTCTCGCACTCATTTCGGCTTTTAGACGTGCGATTTCAGCTTCCATCGATCTGATACTCTCAGCTTGGGACGCTGAGTTTTTCTTTATCTCACTGACGGAAGATCTAACCTCAGTCGAAACCTCTATGAAATTTGATAAAAGTGATTTCATGGTTTGAGTGAATTGAGAGAATTCGTCAGAACAGGACAACTGCATAGGATTAGACTGTGCAGGAGTGTTGCCCTGGTTTTGGAAATTTTATGACTGGTAGGGGTGCTGAGTGAGTTGAAGGGGTTGCTGTTGTGGTGGAGGAAGAGCCCTTTGAAATTGATTCATGTTTGGAACCGTGTTTTGAGATTGGTTTTGGTTCCAAGCGAAATTCGGGTGATTCCTCCAACCCTGATTGTACGTGGAAGAATATGGATCGTTTCGAGGTCGTTGAAATGCGGCATTAGAATGCTCGTGACCTTGAAACGCAGAGTTTAATGGACATTCTTCCGTTAAATGAGACGGATCAGAACAGCACCCACAAACAGTTTTGGGGAGCGACATTGGGTTTAGGGAGGCTGCAGAAAATTTGTGTTCCATAGCGTCGAGCTTCTTTTGCATTGCTGCCATCTCAGCTCGAACACCTATGGATACATCTATTTGGTGTACGCCACCCCTATTCAATGGTTGGGTTCCACTCTCCCACTGTAGTGATTTTTCAGCGAACTCTTCTAAGTACTTCCAAGCTTCCACATCATCCTTGGTCATAAAAGTACCTTGACACATGTTTTCAAGGCTCTGTTTAGTGTTTGAGTTAATGCCCTCATAAATGATTCGGAAAAGCTCCCATCTTGGGATGCCGTGATGAGGACACTGAACCAATATATCCTTGAAACGTTCAAAGCATTTAGAGAATGGTTCGGTAGGGAGCTGGGTAAATTGATTCATTTCGCTACGGATTCGAGCTGTCTTTTGGATTGGGTAAAATTTCTTAAGGAATGCAGCGACGAATTCTTCCCAATTCGTAATAGAGTGTGCGGTAGTATTATATAGCCACTTCTCGGCTATATCGCACAATGTAAATGGAAGAAGTCGTAGACGCATCGCATCCACTGAAAGTTGTGACGTACCCATCATTGCGCATACGTTTTCAAATTTGGTAATGAAAACGTAAGCGTCCTCAGTCTCGAGTCCGTGGAATTTGGGTAAAAGATTGATATACTGGGGCTTAATCTTAAAGTTATCCCCATTGGCTGGTGGTGTGGATAAGCAGGTCGAAAGAGGACCTCTAAGTGGATAGCACCTCTCCTGGAGAGAGATGCGGGGTGGATTCTGCGCACCAACAGACGGCGGCAGATTAGGGTTAAAGAAGTTTGATGGATTTGGATCCATCGGTGTGGGTGTGGTAGTAGGTAAAGAAAAGGTAAATGGAGAATTATCGACTTCGGAGTCGATAAAAGGTACGCGGACTAAACGGGCACTAGAATCCCGTGTCCAGCCTATCTTGTACTAAAAAGGGTTAGTACAAGTGGCAGCGTTGGCTTATAATTAGGGGTAAATGAATGAAGTGTTTGCTTTTGAAAAAGTGACGGATTTTTGAAAAAAAATGATGCGACACACAAATGCAGCACACAAACCCTAGAATCTAGTGGTCACCTAGGTCCGGCTCTAGACCGCTCCTAACTGCCAAAAGACAAGTCGCGGGATAGAATCCTCCACTGCCTCTTTGTCCCCCTGTGGCCAGGTAAGTGCCAGGTAAGTGGGAAGGTACTCCACTACGTAAGTAGTGGGCCTAATTAATAACCACTAGCCTTCGACACACTTTCCTAGGCACCACAAGAAAACGCGGATAAGCAATGAATTACCCATGGCCTTCTTCTGTCCTAATTGAGCGCGACAGTCCTTAGAGTCATCTCTAGATTTCTTTTAGTTAATGTGGGTCAATGCGGATGCAAGTTTTGTGGTTTTCGGGGCCCAGGAAGGGTAATGAAATCCCCACCTAATTTGGATTTGGCCGTGCCCCTTAATATCCGTATTTATAATGCAAAACAACCAAGAAACAAAATCACGCACAAATTTAATTTTTGCAATTTGCGAGCTGCTATTCTTTGCAAAGAATCCTGCAGAAAATTGTCAATTGGAGCTAAAAAGAGGAGTGAGGAGAAGGTAAAAAGTCACCTGAAAATTTTTTTTTGCAGAGAACCCTCAAGGCCACCGCGGTTCCGCCGCAAATGCCCTCTAATGCCGCGCTTCCGCGGTCTCTTGATGAGATCACCCCACCAAAATTCTTCAGAGAGTCTCTGTAGACTCCCTCAGCTCTCTGGTATTTTCCAAAAAAATTTCCAAATTCCCAGCAAGCTCCAGATCTCCTTGCAATGAAACACAACAAATTGTTTAGGGTTTGCACGAATTTTGATCTCAAAAATCACAATGAAATAAATCTTTCAATTCAAACTTTGATATAAAACGAATTAGCGCGCGATCCCCGGCAACGGCGCCATTTTGATTGGATTATTTTTCGGATGTGTAAATGTGAAAGTAAAATGTATCGATTCAAATAGTCCCCAATTTCGGCGCTATTTGATTGATCATAAAATGCGAGACTGAGTCAAATCGATAAGAGTCTCTTTGTGTCGGTAATTAGAAAATTGAATAAAGTTCACAATCAAAAAATTATATTTGACCGCAATCAACTACGGTGTCGGTTGTAGATCGTAAGCGAGTGCGGATCGTCCACAGGGATTGTGCGATTCATTTTTATATTTGCTTTGTTTGAATTGAAAAGTTAATCGAAAAGAAAAGAAAACATGATTCAAGAATTTATCAATTGATTCAGGTGTCACGAGTTTAATCAAGAATCAAGAAACTGATAAACAATCAAGAATTGGGTTTCGATAATATTTCCAACCAAAATGTCAAGAATCTAAATGAGGCTCGTAGGAATCGATCGGATCTATAGACGTGATGTAATCTCAAGATTTCGTGTTCTTGTCCTTCGAAGGATTGATACTAGATCGATGATGATCGACGAGAGTTAGGGCTTTCTTGATTGAAACTAGGGTTTCGTTTAACCCTTGTTCTTTCGTCGATATCATTCACATTCTAGCCTCTAGCAATTTCAAGAAACGATCGTAACTCCCCAATTTCGAGCGATATCAATCAAGAAAGCATCGCAACGAAATGGGTCGTCGGTTCTTGAATTTTCTAGGGTTTACAAAACTCATAGGAATCAAGAATCGATTTAAGATATATTACATCATCATTCTATTGATCGTCTGGACTCCTCGACGAGCGGAGTATTACTCAAACATCACAACAAGAATTATAACTAGAAATTTAGATTGACTCATGATGCAAGAATTTAATGAAAACAAGATAAAAGAATTTCACCTTTTATTTATATCAACAATTTGATTACAGTCGCTCAAGAACTACAAGAGGAAGAACTAAATTGTCGACTTGGCTTCGCTCGGCTCCGTGAGTCGCGAATCGGCTTGGACCACTTACTCCGTTGAAGACCGGCTCGGCTCCTAAAAGGTTGCAAGGCTTCTTGCTTGAATGGGTACTCGGGATTCTTGGCTTTTGAATGGAATTAGGGTTAGGGTTTCACACAAATCCTCTCACTAGACTTGAGCAAGAAGAAGATGAAGAGAGAGATAGAATGGCTCTCAAATGAACTAGAATTGGGTTGATTCCATAATGAATTTTAAGTGAGCCTAGGGTCTTATTTATAGAGTACCCAAACCCTAAGCCTTCTTGAGTTCCCTCCAAAAGTTTGTTGAAAGACTTCTAGAAAGAGTTTGTTAGGCTTAGCTTAGGGTTTAAGCTAGGGTTTAGGTAGAAGTTTCTAGAATACAAGGCTAGTTTAGTGTTGGAACAAGGGTTTGCTGATCTGGCAGAAGTCTCTGGAGTATTCTGGAACTTGAAGTATATGAGCTGTATGTGGGCCCTGAGTTAAGAGTTTTGATGCAAAGATCAAGTGCTGACGTGGCAAGACAGCCGCGGAACCGCGGCACAAGGCGGCTTAGGCCGCGGTTCCGCGGCCAAGTATGCTCCTTGGGGCTTTGTCTTTTTGCATAGGTCTTGGGCTGCTATTTGGGGCTTCTTCTGATATGTTGATTTTTGTTTGTCCCTTTGGATTGATGCCAGAACTGAAATCATTGAGTTGGCGTAACGTTTTAGCTGTACCCTGTAAATTTTGGCCTTTCTGCTGGATTTTCCTGCACAGATCTCAAAACAAGTGTTGCGCAAATGTAGGGATGATGCGATGCCATGAAATGCGATCAATTTCCTGTATAGTGTCGGTTTAAGAGTCTAATTCATGCAATCTGATATTTTGCGACAGTTTTGTTAATATGTAAAATATGAATGCCGAACACTTCTATATGGATGCAAATGATGAGGAAATTGCCGGCTAAAATATACAATATTTTCGACTAATCACCTCTCTTCCTTTATAACAGCCCCCGTCGCATGATTGTACCACTCTTTATATACATTAAGGAGTCGTGGAGCGCAGGCCGGCGTGCTGATGAAAAAACGAGAACCCGTGTTCAGGCGCATGAAGTGATGTAACGCGTTCTCCATCCCTTCTTCATTGGCAGCAGGTTCCAGTAAGAAAGCTTCCAAGGGTACCCCTTGATCGTAGCCCAGTTGTTGGGCAAAACGATGCGGGTTATATCTCATGAAGATTGCCGCACTGCCCTGCCTGAAGACTAGGAAGCCCGGTCTAATAGAATACAAGTGGAGGGTCTCCCGGGCCGTTAACACTGAAGCTTCATCCTTAAAGGAGTCCTGTAATGGTCGCACCGCAGTGGTGGACGCTTTTCCAATGGTTAATACCTTGTCAATAAAGGACATCCCGACTCCAACGGTGTGAGGGCGAAGCAGTAAACCCCTGGCGTTCCGTGGTGAAGGGGTCACGATTGATGAGCCAATCAACTGTATAATGCGAGGAAAACCGCACTTGTCAAAGAATGAAGGCCTTTTATGCATGCCGAAGACACCCGCCGTGTGTAGCTCGAGCCACGATGCAAAGTAATGCATCGGGAAGACCACGTGCAGTACCCCGGGCTCATTGGCATCCGCTGCTCGGCTGAGGCCATGATATAGGTGCGCCAAGCCAGCGATCCCCATAGCCACCTTTACCCCGATGACCATTCGGTGGGCTGGGTAAAAGACAGAAGGCCGCATGCGATGAGAGTGCATTGGGATCGCGAACCAACTCAACCACAGTCCGTGAAATCCTAAGAAAAAGGCCTCCTCATCCATTTCGGGAGCCGCAATTTCTGCAAAGGACATGGTTGGGGAGTTAGGAAGAAAAAAGTTCTTTTGGTCTATGTCTCTCGCTGGCAGGTTATCCAAACCTAAACCGAAAGGGTCCTCAAGGGTGGCAAACTTGGCAGCTTCTGCCGAGAGGACGTTTGGATAAAGGAACTGAGCAATGAAATCCTCAAAATTAACTCCGCGGCTCCCGCGTTCGATAAAGAGAGATTCATAGATGTTCAACACCTTAATCAAGCTCGGGAATTGGTGTTGAACGGCATTCTCCGGCGTGACCCCCCTTACCACTGGCCTAGCACCAAAGACGTACACATCTGTCGGGAGCAGCTCCTCATAATGTTCTCCCATGACCGGTAGGCCGGATACCTCCGCGAATTCCTCCAAAGAGATGGACACTTCCCGATCCATGGCAAGGAAAGTGTGGGTGGGAATATTCCATTGCTCCAAGAAAGCCTTGAACCACCAGGTGGGGAGCGTGGGATACTGGAAGAGAGAGACGTAGACCGCGGTGTACAGTCCTAGTCTTATCAACTGCGACTTCTTCGTCGACAGGATGTACCGGGCCCACGGCAGATAGCCAATCGGGTGACGGGGAATCAAACCAAGGTTATATGATTGCCCCCAGGGCCGTGCTTCACCTTGACAAATACGGCGTCCTAGGATATCCAAAACCATGGGACGCTGAACCGGAACCGCCTCCATAGCGGGATGAAGAAAGCTGTTCGCGGTCCAATCTATCATCTCCACGACATACTGCACTGAAGGTGGGGTAGCGTAGTGAATTGTCGTGATGGGCTCAGACGGCACTGCGCATATGAAGCTGCGTCGACCCATAATGATCTGGTTATACCAAGACCCCCAAAGGTGGAGTTTCTTGTACTCCGGGTTGTATTCTCTAATCATGGTCAGGACTTCACGGTCCGAGGGTGCCTCGGGAAATCCCTCCTCCGAGCGGACGAACGGGAATGAAGTGTCTAGAGACATGATCGCTGCAAAAGAACAATATAGCCGTTAGTGTTGTAATTCCAACGTTTGGCGTATAAAAAAGAAAATGCATTAATTAAATTAAATTAAAATTAATTAATTACACCACACAGCAGTGCAGTGAGTAGGAGACCAAAGAGGGACCCACAAAATCTGGATGACAATACGTCAGTTAATAAGACAAACTCATCATTGGATGAGATTGTCAGTTGGTCCCCAGGAAAACAATCCCATTAATAAAGAATCCCTAGAGACAAGGAGAAAATCTCCTCTTTCAGAGCAAAGCTCTGTCACAGAGTGACACTTGTCAAACTCTGGTCCTAGGGAAATAAGATTCCTTAAAAGAGCATGGCTCTGTGGTAATGATGGAAAAAGTTCATCAGAAAATTTTTGGAATCTTGAAAGATTCATGAAAAATTTATAAAAAAAAAGACTCTTCATTTTTCAAATCTAAGAGAGCTGTTTTTTTAGATCTATGAGCAAAGCTCTGTTCATGGGTTAAAACCCATGAACAAGATCCCTGTAGATCTATAAATTTTGAGAGCAGAGCTCTGTTTATGAAACCCCAATGGGGATTTCTTTAGATCAAAAGATCTGTGAGAGCAAAGCTCTTTGGTTAAGATTAATTTAAATTAATTTGATTTAAGTTTTACCTAAAGTTTCTAACTTTGGGAAGGAGCAAAGCTCTGAAGTTCTTAAGCAAGAGCAAAGCTCTGTTGAAATCAAAAATCTTAAAACGGTAAGATTTTTCTAAGGGCCAGAGGTCCTATTTATAAGGCGCTTGTGCCCCTTGAGCTCACCCCTTGATTCAACGAGCAGGAGTTTGCCACCGCTGCACTCACGTGTGCGCCATGTGAGCGCAACGGTGGGGGGGCATTTGTTTCGCCCAATCAGAGCAAAGCTCTGTTGAAATTCAAAATTCAAAATTTTGAAGCAACGTTTCAAATCTCGGGCGCAACGCGCCACATGTCAGGCGTTAATACATCAGCGCAACACCCAAGAAGACGCGCCCAATCAGAGAAAAACTCTATTTAAAGGAAGCAACGCTTCAGTTGTGCATGCACTGCGCTGCGCGACACGTGTCAGCGCAGATGCGCTCGCGCAGTTGCGCTGCGCTGTGCGCTGCGCGACACGTGTCAGCGCAGATGCGCTAGCGCAGTTGCGCTGCGCTGTGCGCTGCGCGACACATGTCAGCGCAGTTGTGCTGTGCTGTGCGCTGCGCGACACGTGTCAACGCAGATGCGCTATCGCAGTTGCGCTGCGCTGTGCGCTGCGCGACACGTGTCGCGCGCTAGGGCATCTGCGCCAAACAGAATAAAATTTCTAAGAAATCTTTTCTGTTCTTGTTAAAACAAGAAGATTTTCTTCTGCAAAGCAGAAGCCCTTGGATCAAAAGATCCAACGGTGGGGAAAATTCCCCAAATCACTCAGAGAAAGATCTCTTTAACAAATTTAACTAATTTATGGGCACTATAAAAAGGACCCTAGGCCTCAATTCAAAGCATCAACATTTCTTGAAAAAAGTCAAGAGCTTCAAACAGAGAGAACTCTGAGAAAATTTCAAGAAAGAGGTAAAAACCTTCATGAGAGAGAAGAAATCTCTTTTAATAAATCATTGATCTAAAAACCAGATCAATGTTTTTCACATAATAAACAGTGCTTTGCACTTCTTTTTGAACCACTGGTTCTTTAAAAACAAGAAAACAAGAAAATAAAAAATAGTGCTTTGCACTTTTATGAACCTCTGGTTCTTGAAACAAAAAAAAAAGAAAAATTTATTTTTCTTTGATCTAATTTAGATCAAGAAATCAAATAGTGCTTTGCACTTCTGTTCTTGAATCTAAAAGATTCTTAGTGCTCTGCACTTCCAAACTGCGCTGTTGCGCTCTTAATAGAGCGCCACGTGTCAGCTATAGAACCACTTGCGCTACGCGCTCTTGAAATAGAGCTTCGCTCTCTGGAATTGGCGCAACTCACCAGAGCGCGCCACGTGTCAGCAGTGCAACAGCGCAGCGCACTAGCGCAGCGCACTGCGCTGTTGCGCTTGCGCTCCCCAGAGCATGACACGTGTCCTCACCACAAGCGCTTGCGCTCAGTGATTGGCGCAAAGCGCCTGACAAATGCAATGCATTTCATTTCCTGAAGGGCCAGGCCCAATTAAAAGGCTTAACATGCCTAATAAATAAAATGCTATGCATTATTTAAAAGGGCAGAGCCCAATTGAAAGGTCCAATGGACCAAAACAAATGATCTGCATCATAATAAAAAGGGCAGAGCCCAGTCAAAATGGGCATAAATGGCCTGAAGTAATGCAATGCATTATTTAAGTGTGGGCAAAGCCCTAGCACAGGTCTAATAGACCAGAAATAAATAAAGGTGTTGAACATTTTCAACTGGACTTAGCCCAATTTTGGCCGTAAGTCCTCAAATTAAATTGACTGAGCACGGCTGCTCCCTAAATCAATTTATATCTGGTTCGAGGGTACATCTCCGAACTCCTCTGACACCTATCGTTGTAATCCTTCAATGACGTCAGAGAGGTGACGGGTCCCAACGACCACACACTATATGGACTGCGGGGTCCTTAAACTCGTGGACCGAAACGTCCTTAAACTAATATCGGACCAAAACGTCCTTAAACTAATAGCGGACCACCACGTCCCTAAACTGGAATATGGACCACCACGTCCCTAAACTGGTATATGGACCACCACGTCCCTAAACTGGAATATGGACCACCACGTCCCTAAACTGGCGGTGGACCGAAACGTCCTTAAACTAATATTGGACCGAAACGTCCTTAAACTAATGTCGGACCACCACGTCCCTAAACTGGAATATGGACCACCACGTCCCTAAACTGGAATATGGACCGCAATGTTCTTAAACTACCTATGGACCACTACGTCCCTAAACTGGAACAATAGAGCCTCCAAATGCTCTTTTACCAGATCTAAACGATCCCGTTTAAGTCAATCTTAGCCCCAAACACGGCTAACGTATCCTTAAACATTCAAATGGATTATAAAATTCCAAATCATCGCTAGTTCGAGGGTACATCTCCGAGCCCCTCTGACACATGTCGTTGTAATCATTCAACGATATCAGAGAGGTGACGAGTCCTGACGACCGTATATTAAATGGATCACCACGTTAAGTTGATCTTAGTCTAAAACAGGACTAACGTATCTAAATCAATTTATATCTGGTTCGAGGGTACATCTCCGAACTCCTCTGACACCTATCGTTGTAATCCTTCAATGACGTCAGAGAGGTGACGGGTCCCAACGACCACACACTATATGGACTGCGGGGTCCTTAAACTCGTGGACCGAAACGTCCTTAAACTAATATCGGACCGAAACGTCCTTAAACTAATAGCGGACCACCATGTCCCTAAACTGGAATATGGACCACCATGTCTCTAAACTGGCGATGGACCACCACGTCCCTAAACTGGCGGTGGACCGAAATGTCCTTAAACTAATATTGGACCGAAACGTCCTTAAACTAATATTGGAACGAAACGTCCTTAAACTAATGTGGGACCGAAACGTCCTTAAACTAATGTCGGACCACCACATCCCTAAACTGGAATATGGACCACCACGTCCCTAAACTGGAATATGGACCTCAATGTTCTTAAACTACCTATGGACTACTACGTCCCTAAACTGGAACAATAGAGCCTCCAAATGCTCTTTTACCGGATCTAAACGATCCCGTTTAAGTCGATCTTAGCCCCAAACACGGCTAACGTATCCTTAAACATTCAAATGGATTATAAAATTCCAAATCATCGCTGGTTCGAGGGTACATCTCCGAGCCCCTCTGACACATGTCGTTGTAATCATTCAACGATATCAGAGAGGTGACGAGTCCTGACGACCGTATATTAAATGGATCACCACGTTAAGTTGATCTTAGTCTAAAACAGGACTAACGTATCCTTAATGAACGTTTAAGTTGATCTTAGCCGCAACGCGACTAATGCATCCTTAACTAAAAACACCAAACCTAAATCTAAGTAAATACGGATTTGGACTAATCCACGTCCTACGGGCGACGACATTACTCAGTCTCCGTATACAATCCACGGGCAACCACAAACAAAACAAACACACACGACACGAAGTGAAATTCTGGAGAAGGAGAAAGTTGTTACCGCGATGCGGTAGCGTAATTAACTGCAGGGGCTTGCGCCTGCAAGGAAGAGCGTCCCCACAATCAAAAACCCCTCAAGCGAGGGGGAATCTGACGAAGTCTGCTACATCGGCCGCATCTGTCTAAACCTCCGATACACGGTGCCATAAATCAACTTAGCATCTTCGGAGATGTGGACGGATAAAACCAAATAGCATCTGCCCCGAATCTCAGCGTCGGGACTTTGCAGTCCTGTGCGCCGTCCTTCGGAGGGGAACAAGAGGCATAAGAGCCGTCCTCAATCCCAGATACTATGCACCCGAGATGCGGTAATATTTTAAAAGGTGCGTATACCGGTTATATCAAACGGAGTTCGATGCAATGTTTTATGAGGAGCTATGGCATCCGCCTCAGGTCCGATCACTCATCGATGGACGAATTCCAGATAGATGGGGCATAAGTTTCATTCAACCTGATTCCAAAGAATGCTACATAAACCATATTGGTGAAGCCAGCAAAGATTCAAATGACGAAGACGAGCTAGCTGAGCCAGAAGAAGCCCTTCAAGAGTTCGAAGATGGCGAACAAGCAACCCTCGACGAGCTAACCGAGGTTGATTTGGGAACGCCCGATAATCCAAGGCCGAACTACATCAGCTCACTCATGTCATAAGAAATGAAAGAGCAGATGTCGCCCTGCTGCATGAGTTCACCGACTGCTTCGCGTGGATGTACAAAGAAATGCCTGGCCTTTCCCCTGAAGTGGTCATGCATAAGCTGGCTATATCTTCTGATGCTAAGCCAGTTAAACAAGCTCCTCGAAGAATGAGAAGGGAACTGGAAGAAAAGGTCATCGAGGAATCCAAGAAACTCATTGATGCCGGCTTCATCAGGGAAGAGAAATACGCGGACTGGATCACGTGCATCGTCCCAGTGAAAAAGAAGAACGGGCAGATACGAGTTTGCGTCGATTTCAGGGATCTCAATAAGGCATGCCCTAAATACGATTTCCCGCTTCCGATCATGGAAATGATAGTCGACGATACCTCAAATTATGAGTTGTTCACTTTCATGGATGGCTCGTCTGGATATAATCAAATCAAGATGTCGCCTGAGGATGAGAAGCATACAACATTTCGAACCCCGATCGGCATATACTGTTATAAAGTGATGCCATTCGGACTGAAGAACGCAGGTGCTACATATCAAAGGGCAATGACCACTAACTTTGATGACCTAATCCATAAAGTCGTCGAATGCTATGTTGATGATCTGGTCGTCAAGACTAAAGCCAAGATCGATCACATCCAAGATCATAGGACCGTTCTCACTAGACTGAGGGAATACGATCTGAAGATGAATCCTCTGAAGTGCGCTTTTGGCGTGTCATCGGGAAAATTCCTGGGCTTTCTAGTCCGACATCGGGGGATCGAAGTTGACCCATCCAAGATAAAGGCTACCATGGAGATGCCCCCTCCAAAGAGTCTGACACAGCTAAGATCTTTTCAAGGCAAGCTTGCTTATATACGAAGGTTTATCTCAAATTTATCGGGGAGATGTAGGCCCTTCTCAAAGCTCATGAAGAAAGGAGCTCCTTTTGTCTGGGATGCCGAATGTCAAGAAGTGTTCGAAAGAATCAAACAGCACATGTTGCACCCTCCAGTGGTTGCTGCCCCTATTCTAAATAAACCATTGATTCTCTATACTACGTGTTGATTCTCTATACTGTCGAATGTGTGTCTTTTAATACGCTCCTCACCAACACGTCCCCCATTGGAAAAATTTTCTAACGGGGCGTTGTCCCGCACCCCACAAGAGGTCTGCTATTTCCCTTGACCCCCAGCGGGACCCCCGTAAACTCTGAGAGGCTCCCGATATATCCAAAACCCCTCAAGACACACATACGCACACTGCACATTGAGTTCGCATGACCAGTTCAACCCGTCAATCGGAGGTTCCCTCGCTCTAAAAGCGATGGGTAATTAACGACAGTTTAGTCCGCGGCTGCCAAATATTCGGATCCCCACAATCAATAAACCCCCGCCTACCCTAAGCAGGGGGAATCTGTAGTACGCCTAACAAGCAACGCATATTCCCATCTCAATGGGGTGACAAAAAACACCCTACAAGTCACAAATAAGACTAACGTATTCTTAGTTAAAATAAATTGAGCCCAAATACTCATATATTTAAGTTGATCTTAATCTCAAACCAGATTAACGGTCCTTAAATAAAACAAAAATATTTTTGAACTAAAGGAATATATAACCTAAGTTCAAAACCCAAACCCAAATCTAAAATATACAGATTTGGATTAATCCACGCCCTACAGGCGACGACATAAACTAGTTTCCGTATACAATCCAGGGCAACCGAAACAAACAAAATAACACACGACACGAAGTGAACTGCTGGAAAATAAGAAAGTGGTTATCGCAACGCGATAACGAAATTAATTGTAGGGGCTTGTGCCTATAGGGAAGAGCGTCCCCACAATAAAAAAAACCCTCATAAATGAAGGAGAATCTGATAAAGTCTGCTACAATGGTCGCATCAATCCAAACCTCTGATATATGATGCCATAAATCAACTTGGTATCTTCAGAGAGGTGGATGGATAACTCCAAATAGCATCTTCCCCCAAATTTAGGCAAGACGTTCAATCCCAGTTCGTCTCTGTTTTCGGCGGTGAACAGATTCTGGCACGCCCGGTAGGTCCTTTTCCTCTTTCCACTCCACACTTCGCGTGTCGTGTTTCGTGAACAAAATTGCGGTTCACTTTTGTTTTCCTAATATTTAATCTAATAAAAGAGCAAAACTCTGTTTGAATTAAATGAGGCAGCGTCTCACGTGCTCTCCATGAGGGCGCCAGCTCTAGAGCCAATCATATAGAATTAAATCCTATGGTGGCGCCTCACGTGCTCCTTACGCGGGCGCCAATGTGCAAAACACAAAAGAATCTATTAAATAAGAGTTAGACTCTTATATGGCGCCGCACATGCTCATTACGCGGGCGCCAATGTGCAAAGCACAGGAATACCCATCTTAAGAATTAAATTCTTAAGTGGCGCCCACGTGCACAATACGTGAGCGCCATCGCCCAAGTAGAATTAAATTCTATGATACTCTCTGTTAAATAGAGCCGTTGGATCAAAGATCCAATGGAGATGATAAGTCATCAAAATAACATAATTAAATTCTATTGAGAGAAAATATTTCTCAAATCTTTCTGAAATAAGAAAAGTACTCTCTGTTGGATCAAAAATCCAATTGTTGAATAAAATTCTATTATGGAATATATTCTCTCAATCTTTCTAAATAATAAAGATTGCTCTCTGTAAAAAAGAGAAACGTTGTATTAAAAATCCAATGGTGAATAAAAATCACCGTTTTACATAATAAATTATGTATAGGGAAAATATTTCCCAAATTTCGTTAAAACCCCAAAATCATATTCTCTAAAAACAGAAGTTCTTGGATCAAAAATCCAATGGTGGGTAAAAATTCCCCAAATCAATTTTGAAACCAATTAAATCAATTGGAATCTCTCAATGAGAGATTTTCTCAAAACTAATCAACAATTTGCCTTACCTATATAAAGGACCTGAGACTTCAAGTCTCGGAGAAAAAAAAGGAGTGAGACAGAGACAGATACAAATATCCAGATAGAGAGCGAGAACAACACAGAGAGAAAGAGAGAGAAAAACAGAAAGAAAAAAGAATCCAATTCTCAAAGAAGAAGAGTTCCATTTTCGAAACCCTAGGTAAAGAAAATATCGAGATCAAAACATCTCCTTTACCTAACATATCTAAGGGTTGAACCCTCCTAAAAGAACTTAGTTTTTTCTCTGGATCTGAGATCCACAAGACAAGTCTCGCACAAATTGAGAATTTAATTCTCATCGGGGAGGTCTTGTTCTTCAGAATCAAAGGTTCAGCGAAGAACAAATTTAAAAGAGAAAGAATATGAAGTCTATAATACTCCAGGAACTCAGTTCTTTCGAATCAAGAACTTAGTTCTTAAAGAACATGATCCCAGATCCTCAAAATAATGATCTTGGTGATCGTTAATGGTCAAAATACCATTAACAGAGATTTAAGTTCTCTAAAAATATCAACAGAGATTAAATCTCCAAAAATATAACGCCTCACGTGAAACTCACGTGAGTGCCAGAGAAAATTAGTGCTTAGCACTATTGTAGCGCCTCACGTGAAAAGCACGTGAGCGCCCAAAGATAAAAACCCAGCGCCTCACGTGAAAAGCACGTGAGCGACAGAAAAGATTAGTGCTTAGCACTATGCCAGCGTCTCACGTGAAACACACGTGAGCGCCGTATATCTTAGTGCTTAGCACTGCTGGGCAGTATAGAAACCCAATCTCAGCCCAAATTGGTTAAGTTTCCTGAGGTCAAACCTCTTTCATTTTAAATCAACCGAGCCCATATGCTCGTGATTTCCAAACTGATCTTAGTCTCAAACATGACTGATGATCTCTCATTGATGATATCCAAAATGATATTCATCCCATATCTCCTAAGGTAATCTTAGTCTCAAATATGACTAACGATTCTTAGGTCCACCACAACCCCTTTTGCCCTCAAATACGGGATTTGGTTCAAGGGTATATCTCTCCACACCTCTGATATATGTCGTTGTAATTACTCAATGTCTTCAGAGAGGCGGCGGCTCCTGACAACCAACAACTCTTTTCTCGTCCCAACTTGATGTAAAACTTCATCAATATTGGGAATGATATATCCCATGTTGATGCACTTCCAAATTGACATGCACACCTCAAATCAGATCGCACTCCAAATTGGGTGTATTCTATGTTACCATTGTTCACTTCATCACGTAACAAATACACGTGCACACAAGATGAATAAAAGACCGAAATGTCCCTAAACTAACAGTCCCCTCAAAAACGGGGACAATGGACCGAAGTGTCCTTAAACTAACATTCGTCCCTAAAACGGGAATGTTGGACCGAAATGTCCTTAAACTAATATCTGCCCCAAACACGGCAGTAATAGACCGTGATGTCCTCAAACTAAAACAAACTGAGCCCCAAATGCTCATTTATATTTAAGTCGATCTTAATCTCAAACCAGATTAACGGTCCTTAAATAAACCAAGCCCGAATCTAAAAATATACGGATTTGGACTAATCCACGCCATACGGGCGACGACACAAACTAGTCTCCGTATACAATCCACGGGCAACCTAAACAAACAAAAACACACACGACACGAAGTGAACTTTCGGAGCAGGAGAAAGTGGTTATCGCAATTCGATAACGTAATTAACTGCAGGGGCTTGCGCCTGCAGAGAAGAGGGTCCCCACAATAAAAAAAACCCTCACAAACGAGGGGGAATCTGATAAAGTCACACTACAACGGCCGCATCCGTCCAAACCTCCGATATACGGTGCCATAAATCAACTTGGTATCTTTGGAGAGGTGGATGGATAAATCCAAATAGAATTTGCCCCCAGATTCAGGCAAGACGATCCATCCCAGTTAGTCTCCATTTCTGGCGGTAAAGAGATTTTGGCACGCCCGGTGGGATTTTCTCCGGCCTCATCCTTTTGTGGGAGGTCGAAGTTGAAGGAGCCGTTGTAATAGGCACCAGTGCAGAAGAAGTCCATCGTTGTATGTAACGACTATGTTTTAATGTACAAAATTTTCTTAAAATTAATGTATTGAATGGAGAATTTGCAAGCCTGGGTATACTTTAAGTATTATTTTGTTTGAAAAACAACAAGAAAGCACTTGTAGCTCATTGGTAAAGCTTTGCACTACTGTGACGTAACCCCTATGTTCGAATCCCATCAGCCACATATTATTTTTAATGATTTTTCTTTTAAATTTTTTGGAAGCCTAAAAGTTTACACGTGCAATACACGTAAAAATGAAAAGTCAGATTAAATAAACATGTGGAATATTTTATATGAACAGATCCCGACACGTGGCATAAATCCCACCCCACTCCTTTTCCAATCAACCGGAGAAGAAGCCATTTAGGCCGGCACCGCCGGGCTTGCTCGATGGTAATGCCCCCAAACTTTGCCCAAGTGACTTTTCCCCTACCCCTCCTACTCCTCTTCTGTTTGTTTTTTTCTGAAAATTAACAGAGAATTAAAAATCACCATTAAAACCAAATTTTAATGCATTTTAATTCTCTTTTTAATTCTCAAAACCTTAATTCTATCCTATAAATACAACCCCACACCCTAGCCCTCTCCATTCTGAAATTCATTATAAAAAATTCTCAAATTTTTCCAAGTCAAAAAAGTGTACAAGTGGAGTTAGCCCAAGGTCACTTTCCGGCGACGATTCAAGAAGATTCCGGCGACCCCGCGACTCCACGAAGCTCTCAACTTGTTCCTATATCTCCCCTCTCTCATTCCAACTCGTAAGTTCCCTCTTTTCTTCTCTCTTTCTAACTTAAAAATTTCACTTTTCAAAACTCGTCGGAAGTGGAGTTATTCCGACATCCGATTCTACATTTGTTAAAAACACCATCTTTCTTAATAACCAATGTCCAAATCATTATATCTTGTTTAATAATCTTAAAACAAACTTTGAGAACAAGTTTCATATTAAAATACCATGCTATGTAACTCTTATTGCACTTTTACGTTTAAATACCACAAACTTTATATACGACATCTTTTATCATATTTGCTTGTACTACCTTTAGAAAAAATCTCACGAGATAATGATCTACCTCTCACAACACGCATCTTGACATAACACGATTTCCTTTTAAAAATATATTTTGGGACAAATACGACTTTTACATTAAAATACCATAAACTATTAAAAACCGTATTCTTTAAATTTGTATTATTTACATTCCTTGCAATTAAGCCTATACAACCGATTTTGGGGAACCCGATCGGGATGGTGCGGGTTATCACACATCTTCGGGACTAGTAGAGCGAGATGCAGACCTCCTCACGGAGCATCCGATCTCGATGGAATTTTTAATGCAGTTTTTAAGAATAACGTGATTTTCTATTAATAAATAAATTTTATTTTTTTATAATTATATATAAATATTATCAAATCATCTATATTAAATATATAATAAATTCCACGTTTTTCCAAACAAAAGAAAAGAATCACAAGTTTCATGGAAATACCATCACGAATCCATACAAGTCAAATTTACACAAAAATACCATATATTTTCACTAGAATACCTCACCTTTAAAAATTACATCCATGAAAACCCTAAATACAATAAATAAATACTTAAGGTTCATTTTGAAAGTATACTAAAACCGTTTTTCATAAAAACCCCTCAAGTTATATTAATTTACATTAAGGACCCTAGTAAATATAGGTTTAAACGGGACCAATTCTCTTGAACCTCAGGGAGCCAAAGAAAATGGGTGCTTGCCTATTTAAGTTAGAAAACTAAAACGGGGTTATCAATGGTAATTGACTTGGAAAAAGTCATAAATCCTGCCGTCCATGTGCAGCAGTTACCGATAACTCCAAAACCTAATTCAGAAATCCAATTCTGTTTAAGTGTCTGACTCAGTCAGAGTATTAGTCTAATCTGAATACAAACCATACATGATTACAATTCAAATATAACTCCAATACAATATGAATCCATATATACTTGAACTTGAACATGAATACCGGAATATTATCAAATATCAATATGACTCGACTGGACCGAACCATGGATATATATTGACTTGACTACATGACTATCCATTTATATCCTTATCCGTTTACATGAACAATTTATATCATGGTCTCGGCAAGTATTATACAACAAATCATTAAAATCAATAAAAAAATACATTACGGTTTTTTTTAAAGGGGTAGACTGGTACGTAATATGTTAAAAGTGGAACGATGATGGTCACTATAATACACCTAACCAGAACATCCGTTGCCATTGTCCCGTGGGTTTTGATGGGGCCTTGTACTCTATATACCTTAGTCCACGGAGCAAGTTGGACTCCACTCATATACACTGGCACATTCTGTACCAAGCTATAAACAACTATGTTTGCATAACAAACATACATTATACAGTTATATTCTCTTTAATTGTCCATTCTATTTTCTCTCTCTCTTTTGGGACTTATCGAGCGATTGTTCGCTGACGAAATTCCTTTTGTTTTCTTTCTTTGGAATATTGTCAGGAGGACCCGACTCTCTGGAGATCGAGCCCAGCCAGGACGATTTGGAGCAGTTCATTGAAGACCCAGAGCTCTAGTTCACTTGTATATACTTTTACTTTCAGTTCATGTCATTGTTTAGGTATTGCTTTCCAGCATTGTATTTACTTTCCAGTATATTGTAAAGAATGTTTAATCAATAAAAAGTTGTTGATTTATATCTTTTGTCATTTCTTGTATACAATTATTATATTGCTTATTTATGCTTAACGTGTTTACTCTGGGTAAATACGTTGCGGGCCTTGTCACGTCTCCTTACTCGTACACTGGAAAGCGGGGCATGACAGGTTTTGTTGGTGGCCCATACAAGTCAGTTCTGCGTGGAAAACTACATCACTATGCAGGGTCAGTTATGCATGGAAACCTAAGCAATATATCACAAGAATTACAAGAATCAGCAACTAAACGTTCTTTACATTTCATATTCTTTGAATCTATTCTAACTCTATTTTTCTTTCAAGGTCATGGATTCACCAAACAATACGAGCACGAATGTGAATGACAACACAACACCACCACCACCTCTACCACTTACACCTACCGTAGCTGCTCCGATCAACGAGCAGACGGTTTTGCTTGAGGCAATCAAGAGCCTCTTAGAGGGACAGCAGCAGCAGACTGCTGTCCTAATGAACCGACCAGAATTCGAGGCACCCGGAGTGAAGCAATTCCGGGCATTGCACCGAAAGATCTTTTCTGGGAAAGAGAGCCCTTTGGAAGCAGAAGAATAGGCTCAATCAATTGAGGACGACCTGACAGCAGCACAAGTGCCAGAGATTACTTGGGTAAGGGTTGCAAAGCTGCAACTAATTGACAATGTCAGGGTATGGTGGAAGGCGGAAGAAAGCCGTCTTGCCCAGTCGATCAAATGGAGGATTTTTCGCGAGATGTTCGACGCAAAATATTTTCCCGAGACTGCCCATTTTGATATGGAGCAACAATTCATCCACTTGCAACAAGGCTCTATGTAGAGCAAATCTGTGGATGGGTATGATACTGAGTTCACCATATTTAGCAGGTAAGATATGTCTTAAATATTCGAATTTCTAACATCACATACTACACAGGTAACACAAGACCGTAACAGGTTTGCAGCCCATCTCATACCGACTGCTGAGATCAGGGCTAGACGATTTCAGCAAGGGATGAACCCGGAGATCCAAGCTGCATTAGCTACAGAGAATTTCCCAACCCATGATTCGGCTTTGAAGGCTGCCCGAAGATATGAGGCAGTGGTGAAGAAGAAGGACAGACCTCAATCTGCCGGTATGAAGCGCCCTGCTACTCAGATAACAGGAGGAGCCTCTTCCAGGCCACCGTTTGTACCCAGGAGACCGGGAGTATCTTTTAACCGGCCCAGTCCAGATTTTTGCTTCTATTGCAAAAGAAATGGACACCTGGCGTAGGATTGCAGGCGTGCAAATCGCCTATGCTTAGTCTGTGGCTCATCCACACACGATATTGGATCTTGTCCTCAAAGATTCAATCCAAACCCTGCACCCAAACCAGCAATCACCTATCCACAGTGGTCAGCTATCCAGGCACCTGCTCCTCGATTTGCTCTCCTAGCTCCACCTCCTCATGGACCTACTGCACCTCCTCCTCGTCAGTTCCATTATGCACAAAGGAACCTACCTCAAGGACAGAGAGACGGACAGAGGAATGCATCTCCAGCAAGGAGGAATGTACCTAGGCGACAAACTTTCACAATGACTGTGGAAGAAGATGAAGTCACTGACCAAGTTATCACTGGTAACTCCCTTTCTTTCGAACGTTCTTTCAACCTTTATACATATCAAAATATCTCTTCCTATACCTAAACATATTCCACACGACTTAGGTACAATCTTAGTAGCCTCACTTCCTGCACTAGCACTCTTCGATACTGGAGCATCACATTGCTTTATGTCGCAACGGTTCGTCCAAACTCATGCGATTCCAGTCAAACCGCTCGTATCTAGCTGGAATGTCAGTTCAAGGAACGGCGTTCTAAAGGCAACTTTGGGATACGACCTGTGTCCAGTGGTCATCTGCAGCAGAGAATTTTATGTTGACTTCAAGGTGCTGGACATACCGAACTTCGATGTAGTCTTGGGTATAGATTGGCTAGAAACTTTCTACGCTACCGTCGACTGCCGTCAAAGAAGGGTAGTGTTCGAGATTCTAAATCACCCGGTCTTTTATTTCAAGAGTGGAGACCGTACACTAGAGCCTAGCACATACAAAGCTAAGCCAAGGAAGGCCGTGGTTGCAACACTACAAGCAGAGGGAGAATCGAAGCCAGAGGTAGTTCGAGAGTTCGACGATGTATTTCCTGATGATATATCAGGTTTGCCTCCCGATCGAGCTCTTGAATTCAGTATTGACTTAGTACCTGGTGCATAACGGATGATCAAAGCACCGTATAGGTTAAGTCCAGAAGGATTGAAGGAGATCCGTACTCAGCTGGACCAACTTCTTCAGAAAGGATGGATTCGTCCCAGTACTTCAAGTTGGAGATCTCCAGTTTTGCTTGTGAAGAAGAAGGAAGATTCATACAGAATGTGCATTGACTATCTTGCATTTTCTCAAATTTAGATCTTCGTCCGGGTTATCATCAAGTAAAGGTCAAAGAGTCTGATATTCCGAAGACGGCATTCAGGACTCGCTATGGTCATTATGAGTTTCTCATAATGCCATTTAGAGTGACCAATGCACCAGCTATATTCATGAATCCGATGAACCAAGTTTTTCGAGAGTACCTAGATAGGTTCGTTGTCATATTCATCGACGACATCCTGGTGTATTTGAAGAGTCGGAAAGAACACGTTGAACATTTGAGGATTGTCCTAGAGACTTTGCGACAACATTAACTCTATGCCAAGTATAGCAAGTGCGAATTTTGGCTAGATCAAGTCGGATTTCTCGGGCATATCGTTTCAGGTGAAGGAATCTCTGTGGATCTAGCTAAAGTATCAGCAGTAAGCGAATGGCCAACACCAAAGACAGTGAAAGACATTCAAAATTTCTTGGAATTAGCGGGATACTATCGAAAATTCATAGAAGGCTTTTCGAAGATTGCAACACTCCTGACCAAGCTCACATATAAAGATGAAGCATTCATGTGGTCAGAAGCATGCAAACAGGTTTTCGTAGAACTCAAGTCAAGATTGACATCAATGCCTATTCTCATAATACCGGACCAATCAGGAGGATTTGTTGTGCATTGCGATGCATCCGTTAAGGGATCAGGATGTGTTCTACACTAGCATGGAAAAGTTGTAGCTTATGCATCAAGACAGTTGAAGATTCATGGGCGCAATTATCCAACGCATGACTTAAAGTTGGCGGCTGTTATATTTGCACTGAAAATTTGGCGTCATTATCTGCTTGGAGAACGAATAGATATATACACAGACCACAAAAGTCTGAAGTATGTGTTTACTCATAAAGAGCCGAATATGCGGCAGAGAAGATGGCTAAAATTTATGGCGGACTTCGATAGCAACCTACAATATCATCCAGGGAAAGTGAATGTAGTTCCTGATGCACTTGGTCGCCAGCCACTATCAATGAATCTCACCGCACAGTGGAAGCTACAGCAAGATTTGCACAAGATGGAGATTGAAATGGTTATGCCAGGTAATACTTCAAAGTTGATGAATTTACAAGTTCAATCTACTATTATCAATCAGATCAAAGAAGCTCAAGCAAGTGATGCCAAGTTGTAAAAGATCAAAGAACAAGTAGAAAGTGGACTTAGAATAGACTTCATCATCCACGAAGACGGATCTTTGAGATACGAAAGCAGATTGTGCGTACCACAAGGTCCTGTTCGAGAAGAGTTGATGAAAGAAGCTCACAGCTCTCCATACTCAGTACATCCTGGTGGTACAAAGATGTACAAAGATCTGAGGCAACATTACTGGTGGCATGTAATGAAGCGTGAAGTAGCCAGAAGCGTAGCCAAATGCTTGGTGTATCAATAAGTAAAAGCTAAACATCACAGGATTGTTGGTTTACTTCAACCGTTACCTATCTCAGAATAGAAGTGGCAACACATAACCATGGACTTCGTGACTGCACTTCCTCGCAGCACGAAAGGTAACAATGCGGTATGGGTTATAGTGGATCGACTCACAAAGTCGGCTCATTTCATCCCATTTCGAGTCGGTCAATCTACCGAGACACTAGCAAAGAAGTACATGGAAGTAAGTCTGAATCTAAGTAAGATTTAACTCTTCATAATGTACTATTTTTGATACCCATGAACTCATGCAGGAGATCGTGAGATTACATGGAGTACCGGTTTGCATTGTCTCTGATCGTGACACCAGATTCCGATCGCAGTTTTGGCAGAGTCTGCAAGCTAGGTTGGGAACAAGTCTGAACTTTAGCACAGCTTATCATCCACAAACATATGGTCAGTCTGAGTGAACAATTCAGATCCTTGAAGATATGCTAAGAGCGTGTATGTTAGACTTCGGAGGATCGTGGGAAGATCACCTATATCTTGTGGAGTTTTCATACAACAACAACTACCAAGCGAATATTGGAATGACGCCCTTTGCAGCTCATTATGGAAGGAAGTGTTGTTCACCATTAAGTTGGGACGACATCGGAGATAGGGAACTCCTTGGACTAGAGATGATCATGACGACGGTGGACATAGTTTGCACGATCAGAGAAAGAATGTGCATAGCCCAAGACCGACAGATGAACTGGGCTGATGCAAAACGCCGACACTTGGAGTTCTAATCGAGAGATCATGTATTCTTACAGATCTCTCCAAATCGTGGAGGGATTCGCTTTGGAAAGAGGGGTAAGCTCAGTCTAAGATTTATTAGACCGTTCGACATACTCAAACGAGTCAGAGAAGTGGCATATCGTTTGGTACTTCCTCCCTCATTGAAAGGAGTGCACAATGTGTTCCATATATTCCAGCTCCGAAGGTATGTGAGTGATCCCAGTCACATTTTTGATCACTCCGAGCTCACTATACAGACAAACTTATCTTATGAGCAGCAACCCGTTGAAATCCTGGAAAGAAAAGTGAAGTCGCTACAGAAAAAGGAAGTAAACTTGGTCCGAGTGATGTGGAGAAAAGATTCACCGGGAGAATCAACGTGGGAACGTGAGGAAAACATGCGTGCAAGATACCCTTTCTTATTCGTAAATTAGTCCTTATATAATTGTAAATTTCGAGGACGAAATTTTTGTAAGGAGGGTAGAATGTAATGACTCTGTTTTAATGCACAAAATTTTCTTAAACTTAATGTACTGAATGGAGTATTTGCAAGCCTGAGTATACTTTAAGTATTATTTTGTTTGAAAAACAAGAAGAAAGCACTTGAAGCTCATTGGTAAAGCTTTGCACTGCTGTGACGTAGCCCCTGTGTTTGAATCCCATCAGCCATATATTATTTTTAATGATTTTTCTTTTAAACTTTTTGGAAGCACAAAAGTTTACATGTGCAATACACGTAAAAATGAAAAGTCAGATTAATTAAACATATGGAATATGTTATATGAATAGACCCCGACACGTGGCACAAATCCCACCCCACTCCTCTTCCAATCGACCGACGAAGAAGTCCTTTAGGCCGGCGCCGCCGTGCTTGCCCGATGGTAATGCCCCCAAACTTTGCCCAAGTGATTTTTCCCCTACCCCACTACTCCTCTTCTGTTTGTTTTTCCTGAAAATTAATAGAGAATTAAAAATCACCATTAAAACCAAATTTTAATGCATTTTAATTCTCTTTTTAATTCTCAAAACCCTAATTCTATCCTATAAATACAACCCCACACTCTAGCCCTTTCCATTCTGAAATCCATTATAAAAAATTCTCAAATTTTTCCAAGTCAAAGAAGTGTACAAGTGGAGTTAGCCCAAGGTCACTTTCCGGCGACGATTCAAGAAGATTCCGACAACCCCGCGACTCCACGAAGCTCTCAACTTGTTCCTATATCTTTCCTCTCTCATTCCAATTCATAAGTTCCCTCTTTTCTTCTCTCTTCCTAACTTAAAAAGTTCTCTTTTCAAAACTCGTCGGAAGTGGAGTTATTCCGACATCCGATTCTACATTTATTAAAAACACCAATTTTCTTAATAACCAATTGTCCAAATCATTATATCTTGTTTAAAAATCTTAAAACAAACTTTGAGAACAAGTTTCATATTAAAATACCATGCTATGTAACTTTTATTGCACTTTTACGTTTAAATACCACAAACTTTACATACGACATCTTTTATCATATTTGCTTGTACTACCTTTAGGAAAATCTCACGAGATAATGATCTACCTCTCACAACATGCATCTTGACATAGCACGATTTCCTTTTAACAATATTTTTTGGACAAATACGACTTTTACATTAAAATACCATAAACTATTAAAAACCGTATTCTTTAAATTTGTATTATTTACATTCCTTGCAATTAAGCCTCTACAACCCATTTTGGGAAACCCGATCGGGATGGTGCGGGTTATTGCACATCCTCGGGACTAGTAGAGCGAGATGCAGACCTCCTTACGGAGCATCCGATCTCGATGGAATTTTTAATGCAATTTTTAAGAATAACGTGATTTTCTATTAATATATAAATTTTATTTTTTATAATTATATATAAATATTATCAAATCATCTATTTTAAATATATTATAAATTCCACGTTTTTCCAAACAAAAGAAAAGAATCACAAGTTTCGTGGAAATACCATCACGAATCCATGCAAGTCAAATTTACACAAAAATACCATATATTATTCAAGCTAAGTATTTATTCACTAGAATACCTCACCTTTAAAAATTACATCCATGAAAACCCTAAATACGATAAATAAATACTTGAGATTTATTTTGAAAGTATACTAAAACTATTTTTCATAAAACCCCCTCAAGTTATATTAATTTACATTAAGGACCCTAGTAAATATAGGTTTAAGCGGGACCAATTCTCTTGAGCCTCAGAAAGCTGGATAAAGTGGGTGCTTGCCTATTTAAGGTAGAAAACTAAAACAGGGTTATCAATGCTAATTGGCTTGGAAAAAGTCACAAATCATGTCGTCCATGTGCAGCAGTTGTCGATAACTCCAAAACCTAATTCAGAAATCCAATTCTGTTTAAGTGTCTAACTTAGTCAGAGTCCCAGTCTAATCTGAATACAAACTATACATGAATAAAATTCAAATATAACTCCAATACAACATGAATCCATATATACTGGAACTTGAACATGAATATCAGAATACTATCAAATATCAACATGACTCGATTGGACCGAACCATGGATATATATTGACTTGACTACATGACTATCCGTTTATATCCTTATCCTTTTACATGAACAATTTATACCATGGTCTCGGCAAGTATTATACAACAAATCATTAAAATCAATAAAAAATACATTACGGTTTTTTTAAAGGGCTAGACTGGTACGGAATGTGTTAAAAGTGGCACGATTATGGTCACTATAATACACCTAACCTGAACATCCGTTGCCGTTGTCCTGTGGGTTTTGACGGGGCCTTGTACTCCATATACCTTAGTCCACGGAGCAAGTTGGACTCCTCTCGTATAAACCGGCACATTCTGTACCAAGCTACAAACAACTACGTTAGCATAACAAACATACATTATACAGTTATATTCTCTTTAATTGTCCATTCTATTTTCTCTCTCTCTTTTAGGACTTACCGAGCGATTGTTCGCTGACGACATTCCTTTTCTCTTCTTTCTTTAGAATGTTATCAGAAGGACCCGACTCTCTGGAGATCGAGCCCAGCCAGGACGATTTGGAGCAGTTCATTGAGGACCCGGAGCTCTAGTTCACTTGTATATACTTTTACTTTCAGTTCATGCCATTGTTTGGGCATTGCTTTCCAGCATTGTATTTACTTTCCAGTATATTGTAAAGAATGTTTAATCAATAAAAAGTTGTTGATTTATATCTTTTATCATTTCTTATGTACAATTATTATATTGCTTATTTACGCTTAACATGTTTACTTCTGAGTAAATACGTCGCGGGCCTCGTCACGTCTCCTTACCCGTACACTGGGAAGCGGGGCGTGACACTGTATGACAGAGGATTGGTCTTCCTCTTGTCGAGCCTTTGGTTTCTTCGGTCGACGAGAGTAGTTTTGATCAATAATGGAGTCCTGGACTTTTCGCCAGACCCTGTGAATTTGCGAGGAGTGCCGTTGATGGGGGCGCTCCATCTTCGCCTGCACTGTGGTTTCTGCAGGCGGGGGCGATTTATTTAGCACCGCCGTTAGAGAGTTCTTGCGTACCTTCCTGAGTAGATCAAAGTTGTTCCCGGTTGGAACAGCAGCATCAACTTCTACCATTGGAGTTGGTGGGGTAAGTCCAGATGAGGAGTTGCTCCCATCTTTCCTCACTCGACTCCAGTGACGACGTCGAGCATGTCTTGCAAAAGGGACCGCCTCAGTTTTAGAAGTGGCTTCTTTGTGCCCCCGGATTTAGTGATGGGCTGTTGTTGGTGTCAGCCTGTTGAAGGCTGACGTCCTTGGAAGAGTTTGAGGAGGATTAGCCAATTTTTCAAAGATTAACTTTCTGGTAGGGGAAGCACCTTTGATGACTTCACCTGCAGGAGGATTTGGGAGGGCTATCTGTTTTGGGGCAGCCCCTTCAGATATCACGAGCCTTTTTGCGGGTCCGTTTTGGTTCTTGCTCAGTCTGTTGAAGACCGAGACATCTGAGCTTCGGCTCAGCCTGTCAAAAATTGAGACATCGGATTTGGACGACCGGTTGAGAGGAGCCGTTGTAGTTGCTAGTCGATCGAAGACCGACCTTTTGGGAGCTTCTTCCTGCAGCGCTGAGGCACCGACACCCACTGGTGGGAACATGGTCCCGAAGAATAGTATAGTAGTGGCTTACGTTACTTTCCCCACCGGCATTGAAAAGATGGAGGCCGCGTTAGGCCCGTAGGCCACTCCTCCAGTTGGGGCGGAGCGGGAGTTACTGTTGCAAGTTGTGCAATTGGAAGTAATTGATTTTTCTTCTTCTGCATAGGAACAAGACACCAAATCTTAGTACCTCGAATCCAAAGGCAACCATAGCGAATCATGATTTTGTTCACGAAACACGACACACGAAGTGTGGAGTAGAAAGAGGAAAAGGTCCCACCGGAAGTGCCGGAATCTGTTTACCGCCGGAAACGAAGACGAACTGGGATGGATCGTCTTGCCTGAATCTGGGGGCAGATGCTATTTGGATTTATCCGTCCACCTCTCTGAAGATACCAAGTTGATTTATGGCACCGTATATCGGAGGTTTGGATGGATGCGGCCGTTGTAACATGACTTTATCAGATTCACCCTCGTTTGTGAGGGTTTTTTTATTGTGGGGACGCTCTTCCCTGCAGGCGCAAGCCCTTGCAGTTAACTATGTTACCGCATTTCGATAACCACTTTCTCCTGCTCCGGATGTTTACTTTGTGTTGTGTGTGTTTTTGTTTGTTTAGATTGCCCGTGGATTGTATATGGAGACTAGTTTGTGTCGTCGCCCTAGGGTGTGGATTAGTCCAAATCTGTATATTTTTAGATTCGGGCTTGATTTATTTAAGGACCGTTAATCTGGTTTGAGATTAAGATCGACTTAAATATATATGAACGTTTAGTTTGAGGACATCACGGTCCATTACCGCCGTGTTTGGAGCAAATATTAAATTAAGGACATTTCGGTCCAACATTCCCGTTTTAGGGACGAATGTTAGTTTAAGAACACTTCAGTCCATTGTCGTCGTTTTTTAGGCGACCGTTAGTTTAGGGACAATTCGGTCCTTTATTCATCTTGCGCGCACGTGTATTTGTTACGTGGCGAAGTGAACAATGCTGATATGGAATGTACCCAATTTGGAGTGCGATCCGATTTGAGGTGTGCACGTCAATTTGGAAGTGCATCAACGTGGGATATATCATTCCCAGTCTTGATGAAGTTTTACATCAAGTTGGGACTAGAAAAGAGTTGTTGGTTGTCGGGACCCGCCACCTCTCTGAAGACGTTGAGGAATTACAACGACATATATCAGAGGTGTGGAGAGATGTACCCTTAAACCAAATCCCGTATTTGAGGGCAAAAAGGGTTGTGGTGGACCTAAGAATCGTTAGTCATATTTGAGACTAAGATTATCTTAGGAGATATGGGATGAATATCATTTTGGATATAATCAATGAGAGATCATCAGTCATGTTTGAGACTAAGATCAGTTTGGAAAGCATAAGCATATGGGCTCGGTTGATTTAAAATGAAAGAGGTTTAACCTCAGAAAACTTAGCCAATTTGGGCTGAGATTGGGTTTCTATATTACCCAGCAGTGCTAAGCACTAAGATATACGGCGCTCACGTGTGTTTCACGTGAGACGCTGGCATAGTGCTAAGCATTAATCTTTTCTGGCGCTCACATGCTTTTCATGTGAGGCACTGGGTTTTTAGCCTTGGGCGCTTACGTGCTTTTCACGTGAGGCGCTACAATAGTGCTAAGCACTAATTTTCTCTGACGCTCACGTGAGTATCACGTGAGGCGTTATATTTTTGGAGATTTAATCTCTGTTGATATTTTTAGAGAACTTAAATCTCTGTTAATGATATTTTGACCATTAACGATCACCAAGATCATTATTTTGAGGATCTGGGATCATGTTCTTTAAGAACTAAGTTCTTGATTCGAAGGAACTGAGTTCCTGGAGTATTATGGACTCCATATTCTTTCTCTTTTAAATTTGTTCTTCGCTGAATCTTTGATTCTCAAGAACAAGACCTCCCCGATGAGAATTAAATTCTCAACTTGTGGGAGACTTGTCTTGTGGATCTCAGATCGAGAGAAAGAACTAAGTTCTTTTCAGAGGGTTCAACCCTTCGATATGTTAGGTAAAGGAGATGATGGTTACCCTTGGATTCGAAGTACTAAAACTTGGTGTCTTGCTCCTATGCAGAAACATCAATGGCTGCCCGCTGCACTTCATGCAACAACAACTCCCGCTCCACCCCAACTGGAGGCGTGACCTATGGGCCCAAAGCGGCCTCTATTTTCTCAATGCCGGTAGGGCAAGTGACATAAGCCACTACTGGACTGTTCTTCGGGACCATGCTCCCACCTGTGAGTTTCAGTGCCTCAATGTCGTAGGAAGAAGCTCCTAGTAGGTCGGTCTTCGATCGACTGGCAACCACGAAAGCCCCCATCAGCGATCCGTCAAACTCTGGCGTCTTAGTCTTCAACAGGCTAAGCAAAAGCTTAAATGGGCCCATAAAGAAGCTCGTGATACCTGAAGGGGCTACCCCAAAAAGGCTAGCCCTCCCTACTCCTGCTATAGGTGAATCCATCAAAAGTGCTTCCTACGTCAGACGGTCATTCTTCGAAAGATTGGTCGGCTCTCCTCAAACTCCAGCAAGGACGTCGGTCTTCAATAGGCTGACATCGATTGAAATCCCTCAGCAAAGCCTGGGGCACGATGAAGCCACTTCCAAAATTGAGGCGGTCCCTTCTGCAATGCACGCTCGACGTCGCCACTAGCGCCGAGTGAGAGAGTTTGGGGGCAACTCCCCCTCTGGACTCACCCTACCAGCTCCTGTGGTGGAGGTCGACGCTGCTGTTCCAATTGGGAACAGTTTTGAACAAGAGGGTGCGTAAAAACTCCTCAACGGCATTGCTAAAGAAATCATCCCCACATGCAAAATTTATAGTGCATGCAAAGCCGGAGTTGCCTTATCAGCGGCTCTACTCACAAATTCATAGGGTTTGGCGAAAAGTCCAAAACTCTGTATGTCACGCCCCGCTTCCCGGTGTACGGTAAGGGGACGCGACAAGGCCCGCTATGTATTTACTCAGAAGTAAACACCCTAAGCGTATAATGTAAATATACACAAGAAGACATGAAGTGTAAAAGAACGGCATTTTTTATTTATTAAACATTTCTTTACAAGTACCACTGAAAATGTAAATACAGGAATGGAAAGCAATGCCTAAACAATGGCATGAACTGAAAAGAAAATATATATACAAGTATCTAGAGCTCTGGATCAATGGAGAACTGCTCCAAGTCTTCAGTACTGGGCTCGACCTCCAGAGAGTCCGATCCACCTAACAACATTCTAAAGAAAGAAGAGAAGGAATGTCGTCAGCGAACAATCGCTCGGTAAGTCCCAAAAATAGGTAAGATTGGACAGATGCATAGACAGATATGAGAATATTACTGGTGAGTTTGTTATATTAACGCAGTTGTTTGTAACTTGGTACAGAATATGCCAGTATATACGAGAGGAGTCCCACTATTCCGGAGACTAAGGTATACGGAGCACAAGGAACCGTTAATCCACGATAAAACAGCAATGGATATTCAGGTTAGGTGTATTAAAGGGACTGTCTCGTGCCACTTCTAACACATTCCGTACCAGTCTACCCCTTTAAAACCCCGTAATGTATTTTGTATTGACTGTATTGTTTTGTTTTATAGATGGAAGAATTGTCGAAACCATGATATCATATAAACGGAATGGATATAAATGGATAATCATGTAAACAGAGTATATCCATGGTTCGGATCAGTCGAGTCATATTGATATAGATTGAATTATGGTATAAATGGATTCATGTTGTATTATAGTTATACTTGAATTGAATTCAAGTCAGATTCATTTCATATTAGACCGAGGCTCTGTCTGAGTCAGACACTTTAAAACAAATTGAAGTCCTGAATTAGTTTTGATGTTATCGGTAACTGCTGCACATGGACGGCAGGATTTGTGTCTTTCTCCAAGACAATTACCATATTGATAACACCAATTTTAGATTTTCTACCTTAGATAGGCAAGCACCCATATTCTCCGGCTCGCTGAGGTTCAAGAGAACTGGTCCCGTTTAAACCTATGTTTACTAGGGTCCTTATTGTAAATTAATATAACTTGAGGGGGTTTTATGAAAAATAATTTTGATATATTTTCAAAATACACCTTAAGTATTTAATTATCGTATTTAGGGTTTTCATAATTGTAATTTTTTTATAAAGTGAAATATTCTAGTGGATATAACCTAGATTTCATTGTATATGGTATTTTAATGTAATATTGGAATTGTTTTAATTTGTAATGGTAGTTTCATGAAATTGATGATTCCTTTGATTTAGAAAATATGGAATATATATTGTATACTTAAAGTAGATATTTTGATAATATATATATATATATATATATATATATATATATTTATAAAAAATAGAACTTATTTATTAAATAGAAATCACATTTTTCTTAAAAATTGCATTGAAAATTCCATCAAGATCGGATGCTCTGTGAGGAGGTCTGCATCTCACTCTACTAATCCCGAGTATGTTCCATAACCCGCACCATCCCGATCGGGGTTCCCCAAAATGGGCTGTAGAGGCGCATTTGCAAGGAATTAAATAATACACTTTTAAAGAAAACGGTTTTTTGTATGTTTATGGTATTTAAATGTAAACTCGTATTTTCCCACAAACTAATGTTCCAAAAGTCATCGTTCTATGTTAAAAATGTGTGTTGTGATGAAGTAGGTCATTATCTCGTGAGTTTTCTAAATGTAATACGATCAAAATGAATAAGCAATGTCGTATGTAAATATAATGGTATTTTACCGTAAAAATTGAATAGAAGTTGCAATATATATTATTTTGAATTGAAACTTGTTGTGAATATTATTTTATATTTGGTAAACAATATAAGAAGAAATGGTAATTTGTTGTTTAAGAAAAATTTGAGTTTTTAAAAAAAAGAGAATCGAAAGTCGGAATAACTCCGATTCCGACGAGTTTTGAAAAGTGGAAATTTTATACTAGAGATTGAGAAGGGGAGATGGGACTTACAGGTTGGAATTAGAGAGAGGAGGTAGAGGGAGATTTTGGGATCGTTGGGGAGTCGTTTCACCGCCGGATTCTTCCCGAAACGTCGCCGGAACTTCGACCTTTTCTAACTCCACTTGTACAACTTTGGACATGGAAATTTTAGAGAGTTTTTGTGATAATTTTTAGAATGGAGATGACTATGGTCTATGGGGTATTTATAGGATAGAATTATGGTTTAGGGTAATGAAGAATGGAATTAAAATGTGCATTAAAAATGGATTTAAGAGAGGAATTATCACTCTCTGGATAATTGCAGAGAATTCAAACAATATGGGGGTAGTGGGGTAGGCCAAGTGGTGCTAGGGAAATTTTTTTAGAGCATTTCCTACGGGGGGGCCTGGCGGCGCCGGCACCATAGGCAATCTCGCCGGTCCAATAGGTGAGGCGGGGTGTGCGATTCTTGCCACGTGTCCTAATCGCTTGGTATACCTCATGCACATGTTTGATTTTGTTGTGACTTTTCATTTTACGTGTTTTGTACGTATAAACTTTTGAGATTCTAAAAGTTTAAAAGAAAAGTCAATAAAAAATATATATGGCTGGGGGGATTCGAACACAGGGGCTATGTCACAGCAGTGCAAGACTTTACCAATGAGCTACAGGTTGTTTCTTGCTGTTCAAAAGCAATTTAAATACTTATAGCATATACAGGATTGCAAATAATCCATTTGTACATTAATTTTTAAACAATTTTCTGTACACTGAAACAGAGTCGTTACACAGTTTTTGACAAAGATTACTCTCGTCGGCCTGAGAAATCCAAGGGCTGACAAGAAAAAGAACTCTCCTCCGCCATATAATGGGGGATTTTTCCTAAACCGGTGCCTGTCACAATATCTCCTTCAACTCCAATCTCTCATAAAAGAACAAGGCGGGAGAAAACTCTACCGCCCGCGGAAAATTCCAAAGGCGATGGATCCAAACGCCCGAAGCCTGGAGGAATAATCGTACATACGGTCTACATGTCTTCAGGAAAAGAGGAAAGTCGTGCTTCCGTGAGTCATCGACCGCAAACCCAATCGCTGACCAAGGCTCAGGAGCAAAAGCAAAAGCTCCAGGAAATGCTGACCAAAATAGCAGCACTTACCGGATAAAAAGAAAGTCCGGATAAAGAAGTTGAACAGCGCCAAGTGCAGGAGACAGATACAGAGTTTCTGCGAAGGGTGCTTGGGAGAAAAGATAAAGAAGCCGCTGAGCAAGCTGCTAACATGAAACAGATGACTCTTTAGTTCCAGGACATGGTTGGAATGATGATCCAACCAGAACCCCTGGCCGAAGATCCCTCCGATAATCATCGAGGATGATAGAGGGAAAACATCAAACCCTCCTCCGGCCTTTTCAGCGGCCAAGTAGGAAACGAGCTCTAAGGCTGCCCTGGATGATTACATTGCTCAACAAACAAGAGCTCATCAAGCCAATGAAACCGCTGGCCAAATTGTCAGAACCGAACGACCATATCCAGGATGGTATGACCAAATCAAATACCCGCCGGGATATACGATCCCTAAGTTCCATGTATACAAGAGAATATGAAACACTCATCGACACGTCGCGTAATTCAGAGCTCTGTGTGGCAATACCGGAGGCGACGACAAACTATTGCTTCACCAGTTCATTGGCAACTTGTCAGAAACAGCTTTCGAATGGTCCTCGGAGCTTCCAAATGATTCCGTGAAAACATTCGCAGAAATGGAGCCGCTGTTCACACAGCGTTTCGCCAGCGCGAGCGAGCGCACCCCGATCACGACATTAATCAATTCCAGGGTAAAGCCGGAAGAAACGTGGGTACGCGATTTAGTGGTGAAACCTGTGGTCTAAGTGCGAACAACGCATTGAAGAATCTCTTGCCGTGGGCATATTCATTGGGACCCTTGATCCTCAAACGACAGTGTCCCAGTTTATGATATTCTTCAAACCAACTACCTTCCAGGCTCTGATCGATAAACTGGCCCAAATGGACCAGATGGGCCACGGGCCTTCCTCTTCAAATAAGGACCCTCGAAATAACAAGGGTAAAGGGAAAGCGGCCTTCGTTGCCAATACTCAACAACAACCGAGTGGCCCAAAACCGGCTGCTCGCCAAAACAACGCGCGTTCGTGCCCATCCTTGGAGGAAAGACTAGGACGCGCTTACTCGTTTCCCGCGACAAAACGAGGAGACTGTTCGAATTGGCACTGCGTAATAAACTCATCATATTGCCAAACACGCGGCGTCCACCGCAACCCGGCGACGTCAACAACCCTAACTACTGCTCCTATTATAGAATGGCGAGCCACCCAATTGAAGATTGCTACGTCTTCAAAAACTGGGTCGAGGACCAGTATCAACAGGGAAAGTTAGCGCTGTTTGATAACTGGAAGGTAAACCCACCCCAGAAGCACACTCCGAAAAAGGTGGATGCACATGGGGCATCATACTCACTCGTGGAAGAAACTCCATAGGAAGTCGTTCTTTCAGCAAAGACCAAAAGAATGCTGAAGGATCTATAAGCATGTCCAGCAGTCATGTGGAAAAGCCCACTTGAACCCGAAATAATCGAAGAGATGCTGAAACCTCGTCCCGCACCGAAAATTGTTGACGATGGGAAAAACCTCCCCATTCAAGCCTTCGAAGTCTTCAAAGAAAAAGAAGAAGACCAAGAAGACTGTGTAGCCTGCCGAGTATGACGACAAGTGCACATATCTACAAAAATACATTAACGCGCTAGAGGAGTACAACCAGAAGGCATGGACACCAGTCACGCTCGAAAAATTCCTTAAGCATATTCTTGAGGACGAAGACAGTGACAATGATGAGGAAAATGACTCATCCGAAGACACCGAAGACCGTGTAGCAAGTTGACACATGGTCTCCCATTCGTCATTATATGACGAAGAAGCTCCCTCAGCGTCAGAAAACAACAAAGAAGAACTGGGGGCAGAATTGGCGCTAAAATCCCTAGAACTTCCAGAAGCTCCGATCGAGAGGCCGTTAAACGAAGCCTTTCAAAAAAGTAAAGTTGACCGAGAACGCAAGACAACCATATATGAAAAGGTTAAGCGTCAGCGTCAGGATAAAGAAGCTGCGGCAAGGATGAGTAGTAAAGTACTCCGACCAAACCAAAGCACACTTGCTACAAATAAGAGCAGGATCAAAACAAAGAAGCGGTTCACCAAAGCCCTGTCAATGGGGATGAAGCTGCCATCTCTCCTAAGGAAAACTCCTGGGATCATGTTCCTCGATGGAGAAGAATCGCATTCAGACTACTGCCTATATCATCGGAGGGCCATTCACCCCACCGAGGAATGCAGTGCCTTCAAGATGTGGTGGCAAGGATACGTTGCTCATCAAAAACACTTCAAGAGGATAAAGCGTGAAGCTCGCGCTCGTCAGCGGCAAAATAGTGGGACGAACACACCTGAAGAAATGACTGGAAAATCTCATATGGTTGATACCAGTTCGGAAGGAAAAAAAAACCCAAGTTCTTATCTTCGGGAGCGATTCTGAGGACGAAATACCCCTCAGCCCTCTCTTCAAAGACTCCGCCTCCAAAAAAGAAGTAGGACGAACACACCTGAAGCCCTCTCTTCAAATACTCCACCTCCGATTCTGCGAGAATATTCAGCTGCATAACTGCACGCTGCATGAGAAGAACCCCGGACCTACAAACAAAGGTTCGAACAAAAAAGACAAAAGGAAACGGAAAATCCCTGAGGAAATTTCCCTCGATGATGGAGCTGTCAAAGAGCTCGCCGCAAAAGACCCGCCTAAGAAAAACAAGGTGGATTACAACATCCTGGCACATCTGAGAAAAATACCCTCACAACTGAGCATATTGGATGCTCTCCTCCTATCCAAAGAGGCACGGGATTCTCTGATCGAGGTATTATAAGAGCCCGATCAGTTCCAAGCTTTCTTCGCAGAAGAGAAGATGAAATATGAAATGGCAGAGGTCCACATGGCTGATTTTACATTCAGCGGTGAAAATTTCCTCCTCGGTACGTGCAAACATAATCGTCCGTTATACGGAACCAGGTACTGCCACGATATCAAGATAGGGAAAATTCTTGTCGACAACGGATCCTCCGTTAACCTTCTCAACGTGAGAGTGCTGAAGAAAATATGCATGAACGTTCAGCACCTTACCCGAGTTAAAATTACCATCTCCGGGTTTGACTCACAGTCGTCACGGATACTGGGGTCCGTAATACTGACGTTACGCTTCTGGCTGCTCATCACGGACATCAAATTTCATGTCATTAACACCAAGACTTGCTATAACGCTTTGCTCGGCAGGCCTTGGTTACACGAATACAACGTCATCCCTTTTACACAACATCAGTGTATGAAGTATTTCGAGGATGGCTCGGAGTACATCGTCACGGGAGAGCTAAATCTGTTCTCCGGAAACGAAATCCAGAAATACGAAGACGCAAAGTACTTCCTAGCAGACTTCGAGGATACTAAAAGGTGCCACAAGCCGAAGAATAAACAAAAATCCATCGCTACTATCCCGATCTTTAGGAGCGATACCGAGGAAGACGAAAAAATAGTTTACTCGGGGCAACCCCAAAAAGAAAACAATAAGCCCGGACCATCTACTCCTATTTTGGTCTTTGGCAGCGACTCAGAGGACGAGGCCAACGCAGTGTTCTCCGTCCGCCCGTCAATACAAACTTTTGCCGGAGCAGATCAGAGTCTACAAATTACAATGGCTCCACCTTGGCATTACAAGGAATTTGATGCACTCGATACATACAGTGTACAAGAACTATAAATTTTCTACGTACCTCCCGGGCGAAGAGGTGAAACAACGATCCTCTTCTACTAATCTACGGAGACCAAAGTAGAAAAAGAAGTTTAGCATGGTGCCAATTTTGCACTCTGTTCAGTTGATAAAACAGCACATTTAATATGACATTTTTCCTACTATTATTATATAATAAAAGGTGTTTATTATAATATATGATACATATGAGGGTTTATCTGTAAAAATACTATTTTCATGTGTTTATATATTATAAATAACATTTTGTAGGAAAAAGTAAGCATATAATATCCATGTAACATTTGGCCCATTTAAATATGCTTGCCTTATTAATACCTTTGACCAATTCTTAATGGTTAAATTAATATCTCAATAAAACAAACTCTACTAATATTGTTTGTTGAGTTATTGTGCAGAATTTTTAGGGCTGAAATCAAGGAAATCAAAGTTGGCAAATTAAATCTACCAAAGATATTCAAGAAACTAATTCTGGTAGAAATGTAGAAAAGATTTTCAAAGTCTAGATACTCAAAAAATTACCAAGTGTTACAGATATGCAGCTACAAAAATTAGAGGCCATGATCTCACCAAAAGGGGGCGGATCCGCGGCCAAACCTATCCAATGGCCGCGGTTCCTCCGCGGAGTTGAAGAGTTGAGATATGGGATTGTGGTGGTTAGGATCCTAACTAGTTTCCATATTAGGAAACTAGGGTTCTGGCTCTGTGACTATAAATAAGGATCGAGAGCCTCTTGAAAAAATGATCAAGCCGACGAGATCACGAAGTCCAAGACGGCTCACGCATCCAGGCTGATCATCAACTGTTCGTCTACCTCCTTAGAAGAGATCGAGAAGCAACTAGAAATTGTAATCATTTTCTAAGGATTCAAGTGTAATGAATATTGTTGATTAATAAAGGTAGCTTTCTTTTTCTTATTCTATTTCTTCGTAGTTTAATTATGCAATTTCTTTCCATCTCTTTTTCTCCCAACATGCGCGAGTAATTCTCCGCTTGTTAGGGTTCGTAGGATTAGGGTAGGCTAATGGATGATGAACATCCCTAAACCCTTTTTAAGTCCTATAAAGTTTATGAACTTTATCAAAAGAATCATTAATATCCTAATCGGGCGCGCTAACAATTCTTTGTTAGTTTCGACTGCGATTAGAGATTAGATTAATGATTGTTTTGGTAAAGGCTAGATATGAACGGAGTTCCGTGTCGAGATAAGGGTTAAGAGTGAGATTCCTTTTCCCTCCAGAAACCCTAATCTACACGCATCACTGTCATTCTAGTTTTAAATCCATTAAAGGATAAAAATGGTAACTTTTAATTAATCGTCCATGACTACTAAATCCTAACGAACCCTACAAGCCCCCTTATTATATTAACTACATCCCTAAAATAATCTAGATATATATTTTTGCATTCTTGCTTAACGTAGATCTAGAAACCATTCTTCAAAATTCTTTATCTCTCCTCTCTTTCTCAACACATCTAATGTAAGAATAAAAGGTTCAACGTTTCCCAGAGGACAACCCGTACTCATCTCGGTCTAGCTACGCGCGACACCGTTATTGATTGCGGTTAATTACTACAAACACACTCTTTCGAAACAATCAAATGGCGTCGTTGCCGGGGATACGTGCGTAATTTTTTATTCTTACTATTTGTGTTGAATTCTTATACGATCTATATCATAAATAAAACAAAACTGCAAATTATATATTTAACGATTGTCGTGTGAATTTTGCGAGGGGATCTGGAGTCACAGAATTGAGGAAACAGAGATTCAGAGACATTCATCAAGATCCAGAGGAGTGCAGGAGGCCACAGAGGAAAATATCAACACCTGATCCCTCTTTATCGCGGCGGAACCGCGGCAATAAGATACATTTGGCGGCGGAAGCGCGGTGGGAGAAGGGATTTGGGGTTCCAAACTTCTCTGGTATATTTCCTATATTTTTCTCTCTCCTCTGAAATCCAATAAAATCTCTTTTCTGCAGGATTCTTTGCAAAATTTCACCACTCAAAAATCTTTTTGCAAAGTTTTGTGATTGGTTTTGTTTTACATTTTTTAATACGGATTTTAAAGGGAAAAGACCAAATCCAGATTAGGTGGGGATTCATCACCCTTCCTAAGCCCCACAAATCACAAACCGAGCATCTGCATCAACCCTACATTAATTTAAAAAAATATCTAGACCAGACTCTAAGGACTGTCGCACTCAGGAAGGTCGTGGGTAATCTATCGCTTATCCGCATTACTTTTGTGGTGTCTAGGCAAGTGTGTCTAAGGCGAGTGGTTGCTTAATTAGGGCCACTACTTGTAGTGGAGAGCCTCCCACTCACCTGGCACTTACCTGGCTACAAGAGTAGTAAAGAGACGGTAGAGGATTGATCCTACGCCTTGTCCTTTGGAAGTCTAGGAGCGGTCTAGAGACTGGACCTAGGTAACCTTAGTTCTAGGGTTGTTTGTGCATTTTTGTGTGATTTGTCTTAAATCCCACTTTTTTTCAAAACAAACCAAATTTTTAAATCACACACGCTGCCACTTGCGCTAAACCCGCTTAGTACATGCTCGGCTGGACACGGGATTCTAGTGCCCGTCTTGTCCGCGTTCCTGCTATCGACTCCGAAGTTGGTGCTTCTTCATCTTCTTTTCCCCCACCACCCACCACGACCGCGATGGACGGATATCTATCAAACTTTAACACCACTCTGCCACCGCCCGCAGGTGCGCAGAATCCTCCACGCATTTCTCTCCAGGAGAGATGCTACCCTACACATGGTCCCCTTCACACTTGTCTTTCCATTCCACCAGCCAATGGGGATAATTTCGAAATTAAACCTCATTTCATCAAACTTTTACCCAAATTTCACAGGCTCGAGTCTGAAGACGCATACGTTTTTATCACCAAATTCGAAAATGTATGTGCTTTGATGGGTACTTCACAACTGTCTATGGATGCTCTGCGTTTACGTCTTCTCCCATTCACTTTGTGCGATTTAGCCGAGAAATGGCTTTATAACGCACCCGCAAATTCTATTTCAACATGGGATGAATTCGTTGCAGCATTCCTGAAGAAATTTTATCCCAATCATAAGACCAGCCGTGTTCGGAGCGAAATCTTCAAATTTACCCAACTTCCTAATGAACCATTTTGGAAATGCTTTGAACGGTTCAAGGATCTTCTTATCCAATGTCCTCATCACGGAATCCCTATATGGGATCTGTGTCGAATTATCTATGAGGGTATTGATTTCACGACAAAACAGATGCTTGAAACCATGTATCAATTTCAATTCCTATCTAAAGATGATGGTGAAGCTTGGAAATACCTGGAAGATCTTGCTCAAAACACTTTACAATGGGAAAGTGTTAGTTACTCATCGTCTAGGGAAGGTATCAATCAGCTCGATATTTCCGTCACAATGAGAGCCGAAATGGCCGCTATACCAAGAAAACTCAACGCTATAGAAAACAGAATCTCTTCAACCTCCCTAAACCAATACACACTTCCTAAAACCATGTGTGGATGCTGTTCCAACCCATCACATTTGACGGAAGAATGTCCTTTGAATGTACCGTTTCAAGGTCACATTAATGCTGCATTTCAGCAACAACCTAGAAATGATCCTTCTTCTTCCACATATAATCAAGGTAGGAGGAATCACCCTGATTTTTCTTGGAACCAACACCAAACTCAAAACACGGTTCCAAACCAGAATGACTTTCAAAGGGTCCCTCCACAACAGCAACCACCACAACTGAGTCAGCTCCCCTGTCAACCACAAAATTTTCAAAACCCGGCCAACAACTTTGATCCTTTTTTTGCCGGTACTGCTACACCCTCTACACTCAACATGTTCATTGCACATTCCATACGAACGAATGATATTTTAACGTCTTCTATCCAAACGTTGGTACAAAATTCTGCCTCCCATGGTGAGAGTATTAAATCGGTAGAAGCATAAATCGCACAACTGACTGCTGCAATGAGTGCTAGAGAGAAAGGGAAACTTCCATCTCAACCCTTACCTAATCCTGGACCCTCGCATTATAATCATGTGAGTGCTATTTCCATGTTGAGATCTAGAAGAGTGCTGGATAACCATGTGGGTGAACAGATTGATAATGATGAATTGATCATCAACACCCCGGCTTCCAATTCCACTTCCACTTCTACTTCTTACCCTACTTCGTCTAGTTTACCTTCTTCCAAGCCTATTCTCCGTTTTCCCCAAGGCTCGAACCCTCCACCCACTTCATCCTTTCCACACCCACAAACTTCTCCACAGATGTTGGACCCAACACTTATTGATAAAGCTCCATTTCCAGATAGATTGAGGCCTAACAAACCTAACGCACAAATGTAGAAGATTGTGGATATGTTCAAGCAGGTTAACGTAAACATCCCTCTCCTAGATACAATTCAACAAGTTCCGGCTTATGCGAAAATCCTTAAGAACTTGTGCACTAGGAAGAGGAAGACTCAAGTGCCGAAAAAAGTTTTCATGTCGAGTAATGTAAGCACAGCTTTTACACAGAATTTACCCAAGAAACGTAAGGATCCTGGCTGTCCTACAATCTCTATTTCTATTGGGGTAAAAATACCAATCGTGCTTTACTAGATCTTGGCGCTAGTGTTAACCTGCTTCCATATTCTTTGTATGAGCAATTGGGTATCGGAGAATTGAAACCATCGCAATGCACCTTACAGATGGCAGATCGATCTATCACCCGCCTAAGGGGTATGCTTGAGGATGTTTTAATAAAAGTCGGGGAGTTTATCTTCCCTGTGGACTTTATTGTTCTAGATACACAGCCTGTAGCAAACCCACGAAACCAAATTCCGGTGATTCTCGGTCGACCCTTTTTGGCTACTTCCAACGCTGTAATCAACTGTCGAAACGGCTCTATGAACCTATCTTTCGGGAATAGGTCAATTGAGCTTAACATTTACAAGTTGGGAAGTCAACCCTCCGAACCTCATGCTCGTGTATGTTCTGTCGAATTAATGGATGTCTACAGCAGTGAAATTGAACAGCTCCATGATACTGATCTAGATTTCTTTCATACGTTGATGTTTGACCCAGATATGTATTATACACATACGGACCCTTCTTTCGAGTTGTCCGGGTCAACATCTAACGCTGATAATAAACTTTTTATGGAGTCTGACGATCACCCCGCTCTTTCTGATGAGATTATTCTTCGGGGTATCGATGAAAGTTTTGAGGAAATTTTCGCTGATGAACTCGCATTTTTAAAAGACACGGGTGTTGAGATGAATCAACTCCAAGATAAAGAAATTGAACCTCCACCCCTACTTTTTCACACTCACAAGAATGCGAGTTATCCATCACCATCACTGTGTCGTCTCTCCAAATTGAGACATAATCCTTTTCCTTTACACCACTTATCTTTATCCCATTTCTTACTGACTCTATACAACACGTTCTTCAACCAACCGGTGCGCTTCTCTGATAAATTCTTTGAGTGGTTGGTGTTGACTTTTGGTCTTTGCAAAACTTGGCATTGACCAATAACTTTGACCCCATATTGTGACTTTAAATGCTTAATATTGTTTAACTCAAGTTTAAGGGGGGTATAATTTGGCTCTTGAAAATAAAATTTTAACTCAAAATGGTGAGCCAAAAAAAAATTTGGGGGAGGATTTTCACTTTCATATTTCATGTCCCCATTAATAAATTTTTCCTCCCAAGTTTATAGGTTTCTGCGATTTAACAGATGGCAACAGTGAGGACACTGTTGTAAACAAGTTTGGGAGAGGTTTGTGCTTATTTACGCATCAATTTGCATTATACTATATATAAGCACAAATTATTTTTTTTATAATAAAAGAGTAGAAAGTGAAAAATTATATATGAAAGATAGGAATAGTTTAAGAAAAACAAGAAAGTTAGAAGTTTTCTTAAATGAAACTAGTAATAAGTAGTTATGAGCTGTTGTCCCAAGGGTTAGTTAGATGAGGAAATTGCTAATCTGAGGATAAAAATAAGTCTGAAAAATAGTCCATATTCTTAAGGCCAAACATTTGAACGTTGATACCCTACTACACGCACTTACACACATCTTGAAACTCGGGATAGTAAAGGATACCTTGAAATGCTCTTGTCTAAAAGCCAAAGTGGAGAATAAAAGATAAAATGGTGAAAAAAAAAATGAACACTGGTTTTGTTATCACCGAGGCAGCAATAAAAAAATATAGCGAGGGTGCTTTATCATCTAGTGCCTTAGACCAACTGGTTTGGGAGCCACTGCTAAGCCTTAGGTATTGCAAGACGAGGAAAAGCACCTAATTAGCAAGCACATGATTAATCGGTCGGTTAGTATCTCAAGAAGTATTAACGGTCGCATGAAAAATGTGTGAGCATATTCCATATAAATATCGATTAAAAAGTACTAAGGTAGATGAACAAGAGTATGATTGCTTGAATTGAATTATCCGAGTATAGGGATGTCCAGTTCACACACGTAGGGGTATATGATCAATGATTGGAGGAAAGATAGGGAGGAAGACTAAAGGTGATGTTTTATTGAGAGATGATGTGATTTCTAACATTTTTTCATGACCATTAAGATAGGGCTCATAGCAACTGAAAAACTGGTGTAGTTGAAAACTCTTATTTTCAAGCACTTTCTTTTATAGTTCTTATCTTTATTTATAATTTTCACCATCTCTCTTTTATTATAGGATTTTGTGGGTGTAATCCGCTGAAAACCCTCAGGAGACAACACTCCTCCTACTAGGGACACCTAGAGGTTTAACGGCTTGTTGCACGTGCTCAGTGCAACAGTGTTGCCTACGAAAGTGTGCTTAGCTTTCTCCATTCTTTCTCCTTCTCTTGAATAAACTAGTTTGCTCGGGACAATCAAAGATAAGTTTGGGGGTATTTGTTCAGTTGATAAAACTGCATATTTAATATGACATTTTTCCTACTATTTCTATATAATAAAAGGTGTTTATTATAATATATGATACATATGAGGGTTTATCTGTAAAAATACTATTTTCATGTGTTTATATATTATAAATAACATTTTGTAGGAAAAAGTAAGCATATAATATCCATGTAACATTTGGCCCATTTAAATATGCTTGCCTTATTAATACCTTTGACCAATTCTTAATGGTTAAATTAATATCTCAATAAAAAAAACTCTACTAATATTGTTTGTTGAGTTATTGTGCAGAATTTTTAGGGCTGAAATCAAGGAAATCAAAGTTGGCAAATCAAATCTACCAAAGATATTCAAGAAACTAATTCTGGTAGAAATGTAGAAAAGAATTTCAAAGTCTAGATACTCAAAAAATTACCAAGTGTTACAAATATGCAGCTACAAAAATTAGAGGCCATGATCTCACCAAAAGGGGGCGGATCCGCGGCCAAACCTATCCAATGGCCGCGGTTCCGCCGCGGATTTGAAGAGTTGAGGTATGGGATTGTGGTGGTTAGGATCCTAACTAGTTTCCATATTAGGAAACTAGAGTTCTGGCTCTGTGACTATAAATAAGGACCGAGAGCCTCTTGGAAAAATGATCAAGCCGACGAGATCACGAAGTCCAATACGGCTCACGCATCCAAGCTGATCATCAACTGTTCGTCTACCTCCTTAGAAGAGATCGAGAAGCAACTAGAAATTGTAATCATTTTCTAAGGATTCAAGTGTAATGAATATTGTTGATTAATAAAGGTGGCTTTCTTTTTCTTATTCTATTTCTTCGTAGTTTAATTATGCAATTTCTTTCTCTCTCTTTTTCTCCCAACATGCGCGAGTAATTCTCCGCTTGTTAGGGTTCGTAGGATTAGGGTAGGCTAATGGATGATGAACATCCCTAAACCCTTTTTAAGTCCTATAAAGTTTATGAACTTTATCAAAAGAATCATTAACATCCTAATCGGGCGCGCTAACAATTCTTTGTTAGTTCCGACTGCGATTAGAGATTAGATTAATGATTGTTTTGGTAAAGGCTAGATATGAACGGAGTTCCGTGTCGAGATAAGGGTTAAGAGTGGGATTCCTTTTCCCTCCAGAAACCCTAATCTACACGCATCACTGTCATTCTAGTTTTAAATCTATTAAAGGATAAAAATGGTAACTTTTAATTAATCGTCCATAACTACTAAATCCTAACGAACCCTACAAGCCCCCTTATTATATTAACTACATCCCTAAAATAATCTAGATCTATATTTTTGCATTCTTGCTTAACGTAGATCTAGAAACCATTCTTCAAAATTCTTTATCCCTCCTCTCTTTCTCAACACATCTAAAGTAAGAATAAAACGTTCAACGTTTCCCAGAGGACGACCCGTACTCATCTCGGTCTAGCTACGCGCTACACCGTTATTGATTGTGGTTAATTACTACAAACACACTCTTTCAAAACAATCACACTCGAAAGGTTTCAACTCATCCACCTGCCAAGATATTACGCGGAAGGATTGAAAAGGCTGTTAAGATGCCAAGGTGTACCCCTCGAACAAACTCAATTCTACAAAAATATTTGAGATATTACCGGGACTCTGATGCCCAACGGGAAGATGGAGACAACCGGGCTCAGATATGTTCGGTCCAAGAAACAGGAGCAGATCTATAGTTGCCACATCGTAAATAGCTCAAGTGAAGCGGAAAACGCTCTTCCGAATAGCCGTGACATCAAATCGGAGCAAGCACTTGTTCTAAAAACGTTGAGTTTGTCGCTAGATGAATAAATTGACAAGCTAATAAAAGAAGCTTGTCAAACAAGCCGGGACAACCATAGCCGCGAAATGGCCAGTTATGAAAAAGCTAGGACGCAGCGTCTCAGTCAGCAATCTGCGGAGAAAGTAGACCGTAATGTTCTTCATCCCCGGCCCGACATATGTTCTCACGAAAGGGGAAAACCCCGAAACGGAGGTAAAAACAGGGCGAAGAACGTAAACAACGCTCGAAGACAACAAAGCGGATCCAAGACGCCGTGCAAACGAGAAAAACTCGATTGGAGCCTATCCTTTATAAAGAAGATGGGTCGGGAATACTCTTTCCCCCAAAACAAGACAAGGAAAATATTCAACCTTTTCATGAAGCACCAAATGATGACGCTTCTAGAATCTCGGCTTCCCAAACAAATAAACGAGGTCCATCATTCGGATTATTGCTCTTATCACCGAGCAATATGTCATCCCCTCGAAGACTGTTTCACCTTCAAAGACTGGGTAGAAGACCAGTATCGACAAGGAATGTTCGCTTTATCCGACAGCTGGAAGATAAGCCCGCCGCAAAAACACGAGCCAAAAATGACCTACACCGTCAGGATAGGACCAGCTCAACCGTAAAAATGGAAGTGTATTCGTGCCTGCCATATGATAACACTCTCAAAATAGGAAGGGCGCGAGAGTTTCCACCGGCACTAAAAGAGCTGGAGGATGAGATACACACCACGACAGACAACCTAAGAAAAATTGACTTAGGGACGGAAAACGATCCGAGGCCAACGTTCGTCAGTGAGCTACTATCTGAAAAACAGGCAGCCACATTAAAAAAAACATGCTTATGCAATATAAAGACTGCTTCGTATGGAACTACTCCGAAATGCCGGGTCTAGATCCAAAAGTAGCGGTTCATAAACTGGCTATATCGCCAGACATAAAGCCAGTCAAACAGGCGCCAAGAAGGATGCGACTCGAACTTGAGATGAGTATCAACGCTGAAGTCAAGAAACTAATCGACTCTGGCTTCATCCAAGAAGTTCAGTATCCAGACTGGATCGCTAATATTGTTCCAGTGATAAAGAATAATGGAACAGTCTGTATAACAACCTAGTTCATTTATACCAATTCCAGTTCTCGCATTTCCTTAATTGTGGTATTTTTCCTGGTTTATCGTGTTTTGGGTGCGAATAGTATTTTAAATTTTACATTGCATTCGACCCGACCCGCTTGCTTGAACTTATTTGATTCATGTTTATGATTTATCCTGACCTGTTACATGGACTCGTGAACTTTCATTTTAATTTATACATCTTGAATACTGGCATTTTATCTGGCATTTGCATTTTTACAATATAACATTTTAAGTCACATAAAATATTTTAAAAATACATTGCATGGCCTGCATGATACCCCTAGTCTCGTGGTAGCATCCGCGCATCTTGTTCTTGTCCCGTTCAGTGAAACGGACTTGTTTGGATGGCTACGCGCACGTGCGTGCATCCGTTCTTAGGGGTATCCATTTTTCGTTATCCGTACATTCATTTTTTTTTTATTTTGGTCAACATGTATATTTTTCGTATTTTAAAACTGAATTTTAGACCCGACCGGGGTATGTTTTGGACTATATTTGTATTTACCAGAATATCAAAATTTATTTATATGATATTAATTTTATAAATTGATACAAATTAAAATTAAGTTAACTAATAAAAGATTTTTTAAATTTAAATCTAAACTAATTTCCTAACAAACTAACAACCCCTTTTTCTCTCTCCTCTGCATATATATATTTATATATTTTATTTATTTAATTTTTCTTTCCTTATTTAATTCAGAGCCTCTTCTTCTTCTTTCTTCTTTCTTTTTCTTAATCTTTTTTCTTGATTCCGGTGATTACCGCCGGAGCCGTGCTCATCGTTGACGATCCAAGTGATCCAGTGAACGTACCTGACTTGCGTGATCACCCTCGTGCATTGTTTGGAACCGTTCCGTGTACCGTGTGCGCGTCGCGACATTTCGCCGACGATAGAAGTTCCGTACACATCCGTTCTTGTTCCGTCTATGCAAGTTAATCTTGCTACATGCTATATAACTCATCATATACCTATTTAAATAAATATCACACCTGTATTTTAAATCAAGCATCGCATGTTTCATATTACAGCCTTTCGACGTTCCGTTTACATTTGTATAGTGCATTTCAGATCTAGGGCATGCAAACTAATCTTAATTACATGCTACATTACTTTAGACGCATCTATTTTAACAAATGGAATACCTGTATTTAAAATGCACCCCATGTTTAGTTTTATAACTTTTCGATGTTCCGTTTGCATCCATTCATATCATTTCAGATCTAGATCATGAAAACTTATCTTGTTACGTACTATACTATCATATACTGCATCAAATTGAATGGTTACATTTCATATTGCTTAGTTATATGTTCCGCACTTGTTAGTTATCATTTTACGATTATGTGATACCCGTTTGCATCCATATCATTTAAAATATATATCGTCGTAATATTTCTTATTATTATCTTTAATTAGTTTATAATCTGAATTTTATAATGTTATACAAAATATAGTTTGAAAATATTATAGTTTACAAATGAAACGTCGTTGCAAAGCGGATACGACAAATCTGAAATTTACTGTACACCTTACCTTATAAAATTCATTATAAATCATAGAAAAATCATTAGTATACGTTATTTAGTTCGTTACGAAGATAACTCTATAAAATATTTACTTGCAAAATAAATTGTTACATAATATAAAATGCAAATGAAAATGTATCTAAACTGCTGTCCAGGGAAATTCCAGCAGCAAATTTTCAACTTCGAATGTTCATAACTTTTTGTAGGAACAACCTGAGATACTTAAACTTAAAAAAATGAAAACTTTATTGAATTATCTTTGTTTTGGTATATGACACGTCCCTTTTGGAGAATGTTTGTTATTTTTAAGCTATTTTACAAATCAGGGTGACGCTGAATTTCTGAACGGAACTTTCTTGTGTATGGTTAATCAATACCACTTTTATAGTTATTAATTGGTTTGAATATGTTATCCATATTAATATTATTATGTCAATATCTATTTAATAAATAATAGTGCTTGTGTTTTAATATTCAACAAATTTTACTGATTTACAGTTTTATAATATCCGTCTGTATCCGTACGGTTTATTAAATATCTAGTTGCGCGTCGAGACCATATTATTTCATGTTACTGTTGTATTAGTACACTGTAAATCCCCGTTTCCATTCTAATAAAAATTTCCTATTCTCTGAAATCCCAGTGACTTCTTCTCTCTTCCTTCATATTTTGATTTGGTTATTTAAACTTAATATGTATACTTTTCCTTAAGCCTAAAAGTTAAAACCCAGAATCTAAAACCTAAGACCCAAAGCCAAATTAAAAACAAGATTAAAATAAATTAAAACCCTTTTAACAATATCCCTCAGCCCACTTCTTTTTTTTAATTCCTTACCATTTATCCCAGCCCGTTCCCTTCTCTGCAGCCCACTTTGGGAATTAATTGTTTTTTTAAACCCGGCCCGTTTCTTTCTGAAGCCCACGAGATTTATAAGGGAAAATGAATTTCTTTCATAGCCGGCCCACTTCCATTAACCCAAGCCCGCTCGCCGACCCCTCACTGTTCTTCTTCCCTTTCAAAAAAAATTTCCCAACGGCTACACCCCAAACATACGCGCGCGACCCGCCTCCTCCGCCGCAGCCCACGCCCTCGCAGAGACGTTGTCGACGTTTCCTATCACACCTTCATCCCTCTCCTCACTCGTTTTCTAAAAATCTCTAACCATTTTCATCCTCCAAAAATACTCACCGAACACCAAACTCTCTCGAACCCATTGCCACCCCAACGCCGGCGGTCAGCCCACCTCGTCGCTCGACCCACGTCGACGACAGCCACTCATTCTTCCATCAGCCTCCTCCCTCCACGACTACACCCTTCTTCAACCGAGCCCCTCTCAAATATCCCCTGCACACAACCCACTTCAACCAAGCTCGGCCACCTTATCCCCTCGACGCCGATGAGCCACCCCATTTCCCCTGAACCACATCTGTAGCCCTCAACACCCTCAGCATCACCCTCAACTCCCCAGACCCGACCCCCACTGCTCCCCATCTCTCCAAATCTCAAAAACCCATTTTTTAAATTTCTCCCCCCACTGTGAAATTGCACCGTACACATAGCCGGAGCGCCGCCAACCGACGCCGACCCCAGTACACCCCGGGAGACCCACAGAGCACCATTCTAGACTTCCAGCAGGCACAAAGACGACTCCGGGAACTCCGACGTAAAACCCGTGCTTGATCGAGGCTCGCGCGAACTTGTTCCGCGGCGTACAAATCGCGTTCGTGACGACACTGCTGCCGTACGATCCCGAGGCGTTCTCCAGGCAAGTGTTTACTTGCTTCATACTAAATTATTAGTGGTACAACCTTAAAATCATATGAATTGAAACTTACCGAATAACTAAATATATTATGACGTATGTGTTCGATGTATGATCCCAATGGAAATATTTGTCTAATTTGACGGTAACCTATACGTTCTGTTGGCCCTTTTTATGATGTATAACGTGTGCGAAATTCGCTGGAAAATACGATTGTTCGTGACAAAAAGTGATACCCCCATATATGTTGTTTAAACTAGAACTTTCTCGTACCTGAAAACGAATAAAATCACCACAAATCATATACATATTGGAAAGCTGTGTTCGAGGGCTTAAATCGAAGCCGACTCGATGAACTTTAATCCTATGTAAATTTCTGATCATTTCTGTTATGTAACCATGAAGATATTCGGATCGGAACACGACTCTGGACTGCAGTCCAGAGCGTTTCTGATTAGTGTGTTCTGTCTAAAATCCTGCGTCCCCGTGTTTCCTGAAATCGCATGATACGGAACTTTCAGTAGTTATAATATATACCTGTTAGTGAAATAAAACAAGTGGTTCCATTCCGATTCATCGCAGTTTGTTATTTTTTTAACTTATTTTAAAAGGCAGAACGTAAAGCTGTCCAGAACACTTTCTGAAATGACATTTGAGATTGAACAGTGTATAACTTTCAACGTAGAGATGAGATTGAAGATCCGTCTGTTGCGTTGAATACTTTATCGAAAACCCTAAATTTCATTTAACTATGACATCGCTAAATTCTGAGCCCAACTGGGCGCAATTCGTGTCGCGAAACGGATGTTCAGTTCTGAAATTGAAATTCCAGCTGCGAACACTTAAACTGAAAAAGTTATATCTTGAAAACTGAAACTCCGATTGAACTGAAACAAATTTTGATGAATTACTGACTGATTGTTCTATATATCTTACCTACATCATGTTTGCTGAATTCGTAACATATTAATTTGTGCAATTTATTTTAGTTCATAATATGCATGCTAATTCATAACATACAGAGCTTATTGGTAGCATGCAATACATATATCATACCCTTGTCATATACACAGTGTTAGTGCATGTGGACATTGCATTATCGTGCGTGATAGATGTTGGTTTAGGAGTGACGAGTATACCAATGGAAAGTGAACATTCGTGACAGTGATTGATACAGTGGATAGTGATGAAACCGTGTCGTTAGTATACTTGTACACAACCAGATCAACATCATAAATAGTGTAACCTGGGGAAAAAGGGGGAAATCAAAGTGGAAAGAGTATCGTATTTAGCGGGACCGTGTTTAGAGGATGATCATTCGAACCGTGATACTTATGCGTGTAGGACAGGATCTAGCGATCCGGCTGACAGGGTTATGTCCCGGGCATGTGGGCCGTTGTCTCGGGTATGTACGAGACTCCTGTTAAACATGATCCTCCTTCCACTATGTGATTTCAAACATGACCTAGAGACCGATAGGGACACATAACATATTCTGCATCATATTGTGACATAGTGATTACTTGCATTATTCTCATACCAGTATACCTCATTTACTTGTTGCATCTGATTATAATGATATTATTATTTGTGTCGCTCTGACGACCTGAGTATGCATGCTCAGATTCCGCGGGAGGACCAGCACAGAAGACGGATCTATCCTTTGAGTTCACGGAGATATAGTTTGGTGTATCTTCTTCATTTACTGCTTTCCATAAAACAAATTGTGAGATTGAACTTGGTTAGTTATCGTTCTTATTATCTGTAATCTGTGAACAATGGAATTTTAATGTAATAAATTAGTGATGTGATTCCTTTAATACCGTGCTTTATTACTGATTGCCATGTAGTGCTAGAAGCCGAAGTGTGACTACGGCGGGACGATCCCTTGACCGTAGGAGCATGGCCGGCCTAGTCATACCTCGTATTCCGTATTTTGGGATGCGGGGCGTGACATACACCATGCTTGATAATTGTGCATCCTACTTAGTCATGATGCGACCTCTGATCGATATTTGTGCATCCTTGTTTTTATTGTACATCCCTACTTTCACCTTGATTCAATACTTGCTACAGTTTAATTATGAGCACCCGTTTGACACCTGTGCACTACTTGACATGACCTGATACACCACTACTTGACATGACTTGATATATGTACACTACCTGACATGACCTGATATATTACTACTTGACTTATCACCTGATCTTGTTACTAATGCCGACAATCTTGACATGTTGTCCCTACGGACATTTCCTGTTGTCTATTCAGACAAATCTGTACCTGCTTGATCCTGTGTTGGCATTAGTTCCAGATTTATCAATACCCGACTTGAACACATAACCTGGGGGTATGGAGAAATCAATGATGAAACCTGACTTGTAACTCGACAGTTCGATACCTTTACTGATCAGTCTTACAGGCTAGGCCAGCCCCGGGATGATGCTGCTGACATCATTCATCGTTACATACTATCTTTTACTGCCTAGCGGCACGTCTCAGATTCATCCCGAGAATCTTGACGGTGGTCCCGGGCATGCACGGGATACTATTGAGTTACATCGATGATTCATCAAATTGATTTCAAAGACTTGAGAGTAGTTAACCCAGTAGACCAGTTTAGATTACTCACTGCACATCACATATGCCTTACCCTTCACTGTCATTATTTATATTACTGTTATACCTGTTTTACCGTTCATACTCGTACCTGCATGCCTTGCTACTCCTTGATTTTATTATTGCTTAATATTATGACGCACTGACGTCTGGGTTTTGCATGGCCCAGATCCTCTACCTTTATCGCAGGCTGATCAAGAGTATTTCCGCCGTCAGGCCGAGCAGTGAGGATCCTGTTAGTATCCAGTTAGTTATTTCCTTACTTTCCAGATGTTATTGTTACTTGGATTTATTGCTTCCGCATATTATTTCTTGACTCGTTTATTCTGGCTCATGGACATGTACTGGATAGTTTATTTACTTTCCTGTTCTTGATATCTCTACAGCTGTAATGTGGCTATGGAGGGATTTTTCCTATCCACAGGTAGCATGGTTGGCTCTGTCACGTGCCTATCTTAGCGCACTCTGGGAAGCGGGGCATGACAGGGTTTGTTTGGTATCAGAACCATAGGATTTAGGTTAATCGGGTTTGATTCTTTTGTAGTTGGGTATTGGACCCAATACCCGAATCAGAAAATCCATGATTAGGAACATGTCCTGCCATATTGTTATCATGATTCTTGAATCATATCTTTCTCTTGACCCCTGTCCTGACGATATGCAAACAACTTTGCATCTCGGGTTGAAATTCTTTTGGTTCCCTATTGTTTCTTCCGTCCTATTCCTTTGATTCTGATACTAGGGTTTGGGCGACTTGAATGGAGTTATGTGATTGTAACTATGAACTGCAGCATGGTTATAATACGGTACTCTATTTAAGTAACTTGGAGTCCTGGTCTTGTTTCATTTCCTTATTTCATGGTCGTTCTATTACCTTGGTTCTCTCCGTTTCATTGCTTACCAGTTTATGTTTTGCAGATTTCTTGGTGATCGATATCGGCAGTTATGAAGTTGTCTTGGGAATGGATTTTCTCAGCACTTTCCACGCTCACATGGATTGTAGGGCAAGAAAAGTGATTTTCCAGATTCCCGGACATCCGGAGTTTGTTTTTGCTGGAGGTAGCAGTTCTGTCGGGCCAGTCGGGTTTAGGGCTAGGCCGACAAACAATGTTCTTTCGTCGATGGAAGTTGATAAGGAAGAAGCGCCAGCAATAGTTCGAGATTTCATGGACGTGTTCGAGGAAATCGTAGGTTTACCGCCAAAACGAGATGTGGAGTTCGCTATTGATCTTGTTCCTGGTGCAGCGCCAGTCTCAAAGGCGTACTATCCCATGGCACCAGTGGAATTGGAAGAAGTCAAGAAGTAGGTTACCGAATTGCTAGAAGAGGGTTGAATTCGCAGCAGCAATTCATCTTGGGGAGCTCCAGTTCTTCTAGTAAAGAAGAAAGATGGCACAAGGAGGATGTGCATCGATTATCGAGAATTAAACCGGGTGACTATTAAGAACACGTACCCGATCTCTCGCATTGGCGAATTGTTCGAGCAGCTTAGTGGCGCGAGGGCATTCTCGAAGCTGGATTTGCGGTCCGGATATCGTCAAGTCCGAGTTAAATCAGAAGATATTTGCAAGACTGCGTTCCGAACTCGGTATGGACATTACGATTATTTAATGATGCCATTCGGAGTCACGAATGCACCGGCGATATTTATGGACTTGATGAACCGAATCTTTTCACCGTTCTTGGACCAGTTTATAGTGGTGTTCATCGATGATATTCTGGTCTACTCGAGGAGCATTGAAGAGCATGCAGAACACTTGAAGATCGCACTACAGACATTGAGGCAAGAAAGATTATATGCAAAGATGAGCAAGTGCAAGTTTTGGCTTGAAAAAGTGAAGTTTTTGGGACACGTCGTATCCGAAGATGGAATCGCCGTTGATCCCGAGAAGATTACAGCAGTTCAAAATTGGCTGATTCCGAAGAACGTAGCAGAGATCAGAAGTTTTCTTGGACTTGCCGGATATTACAGAAGGTTCGTGGAGAATTTTGCCCGTTTGGCTGAGCCTTTAACCAAGCTTACGCGTAAGGAAGTACCGTTCGTATGGACGGATAGGTGTGCGTCAGCCTTTGAGGCGTTGAAGCAAAGATTGATAACCGCTCCTATTTTGACCATACCATACGGTTCCGGAGGATTGGTGATTCACAGCAACGCATCTGGGAAAGGTTTGGGATGTGTTTTGATGCAGCATGGGAAAGTTATAGCTTACGCATCGAGATAGTTGAAGACCCATGAGAAGAATTATCCAACTCATGACTTGGAGGTTGCAGCTGTGATTTTCGCTTTAAAGATTTAGAGAAACTACTTATTGGGCGAAAGGGTCGAAGTATTCACCGATCACAAAAGCCTAAAGTATGTGTTCACACAGAAAGAGCTTAACATGAGGCGGCGTAGATGGTTGGAGCCGATGGCCGACTATGATCTTGATCTTAAGTACCATCCGGGGAAAGTTAATGTAGTGCCGGATGCGCTTAGTCAGTTGCCAGAAATTCGGATGTTGACTGCACAGAAGGAGCTTATCGAAGATTTTTGGAGATTCGAGTTGGAGATCATGCTTCCGCATTCTTCAGGACAGTTGATGTAGCTGCAAGTATAGTCGTCATTGATCGAGAGTATTAAAGCAGCGCAGTCGAAGGACCCAAGATTGCAAAGGTTTCGAGAATAGGTTGAAGCTGGACTTCTAACGGACTTGTTAATTCATGAAGATGGTTCGTTGCGATATGGTAGCCGTTTGTGTGTGCCAAAAGAAGATATTCACAAAGAAGTTATGAAGGAGGCACACAGTTCTGCGTATTCCGTACATCTAGGAGGCACGAAGATATACCGTGATCTACGACAGCATTTCTGGTGGGAAGGCATGAAAAGGGAGATTGCTCGCTTTGTAGCAAAGTGCTTGGTGTGTCAGCAAGTTAAGACTGAATATCAAAGGGTTGCTGGTTTATTGCAACCACTTCCGATTCCTCAATGGAAGTGGGAACATATAACCATGGATTTCGTGACAGCTTTACTGCAGAGTCCAAAGGGCAACAATGCAGTTTGGATGATTGTTGATCGATTGACCAAGGCAGCTCACTTCATACCGTTTCGAGTTGGTCAGTCAACGGAAGCATTAGCAGAACGGTATATGCAGGAGATTGTGAGATTGCATGGAGTACCTGTGAGCATCGTGTCCGACCGTGACACCCGATTCTTATCGCACTTCTGGAGGAGTTTACAGGAAAGTTTGGGGACTCGATTGAAGTTTAGCACAGCTTATCATCCTCAAACAGATGGTCAGTCGGAAAGAACGATCCAAACTCTTGAAGACATGTTGAGAGCTTGCATGTTAGACTTCAAGGGTTCATGGGAGGATCATCTACACTTGGTGGAGTTTTCGTACAACAACAGCTTTCGGTTGACTATTCAGATGGCTCCATTCGAAGCGTTGTATGGTCGCAAGTGTCGTTCACTTATTTATTGGGACGATATTGGAGAATGAAGATTGTTGGGACCGGATTTGATCGTGCAAACAGTAGAGAAAATTAATACTATCCGGAATCACATGAAGGCAGCACAAGATCGGCAGAAGAGTTAGGCTGACACATCGAGAAGACCTCTAGAGTTCGATGTTGGTGATCTGGTATTCTTGAAGATATCACCGACTAGAGGAGTGATTCGTTTTGGGAGTCGAGGCAAGCTTAGTCCTCGATTCGTGGGGCCTTTCGAGATTTTGGAGCGTGTTGGAGAAGTGGCTTATCGATTGGCGTTACCACAATCTTTGGCGAATGTTCATGACGTGTTTCATGTATTTCAACTCCGTAAGTATGTTCGAGATGAAACACACGTGCTAGATCATTCGGAGCTGACAGTAAGAGAGGATTTAACCTTTGAGGAACGATCGATGTCGATTGTTGATCGAAGGGAAAAGGACCTTAAGAACAAGGTTATCCCTCTCGTACTTGTTTCTTAGGAAATCGCTCGCATGGAGAATCGACTTGGGAACGTGAAGACGAGATTCGACAGAAGTTTCCACACCTATTCTTGTAGATTCATATTTGTTTATCCTTTCTTGTTCTTGGAATTTCGAGGACAAAATTCTTTTGTAGTTGGGTATAATATAACAACCTAGTTCATTTATACCAATTACAGTTTTCGTATTTCCTTAATTGTGGTATTTTTCCTGGTTTATCGTGTTTTGGGTGCGAATAGTATTTTACATTTTACATTGCATTCGACCCGACCCGCTTGCTTGAACTTATTTGATTCATGTTTATGATTTATCCTGACCTGTTACATGGACTCGTGAACTTTCATTTTAATTTATACATCTTGAATACTGGCATTTTATCTGGCATTTGCATTTTTACAATATAACATTTTAAGTCACATAAAATATTTTAAAAATACATTGCATGGCCTGCATGATACCCCTAGCCCCGTGGTAGCATCCACGCATCTTGTTCTCGTCCCGTTCAGTGAAACGGACTTGTTTGGATGGCTAGCGCACGTGCGTGCATCCGTTCTTGGGGGTATCCATTTTTCGTTATCCGGACATTCATTTTTTTTTATTTTCGTCGACATGTATATTTTTCGTATTTTAAAACTGAATTTTAGACCCGACCCGGGTATGTTTTGGACTATGTTTGTATTTACCAAAATATCAAATTTTATTTATATAATATTAATTTTATAATTGATACAAATTAAAATTAAGTTAACTAATAAAAGATTTTTTAAATTTAAATCTAAACTAATTTCCTAACAAACTAACAACCTCTTTTTCTCTCTCCTCTGCATATATATATTTATATATTTTATTTATTTATTTTTTCTTTCCATATTTAATTCACAGCCTCTTCTTCTTCTTTCTTCTTTCTTCTTTCTTTTTCTTGATCTTATTTCTTGATTCCGGTGATCACCGCCGGAGCCGTGCTCGTCGCTGACGATTCGAATGATCCAGTGAACGTACCTGAGTTGCGTGATCACCCTCGTGCGTTGTTTGGAACCGTTCCGTGTACCGTGTGCGCGTCGCGACATTTCGCCGACGACAGACATTCCGTACACATCCGTTCTTGTTCCGTCTATGCAAGTTAATATTGCTACATGCTATATAACTCATCATATACCTATTTAAATAAATATCACACCTGTATTTTAAATCAAGCATCGCATGTTTCATATTACAGCCTTTCGACGTTCCGTTTACATTTGTATAGTGCATTTCAAATCTAGGGCATGCAAACCAATCTTAATTACATGCTACATTACTTTAGACGCATCTATTTTAACAAATGGAATACCTGTATTTAAAATCATGCACCCCATGTTTAGTTTTATAACTTTTCGATGTTCCGTTTGCATCCATTCATATCATTTCAGATCTAGGTCATGAAAACTTATCTTGTTACATACTATACTATCATATACTGCATCAAATTGAATAGTTATATTTCAGATTGCTTAGTTATATGTTCCGCACTTGTTAGTTATCATTTTACGATTATGTGATACCTGTTTGCATCCATATCATTTAAAATATATATCGTCGTAATATTTCTTATTATTATCTTTAATTAGTTTATAATCTGAATTTTAGAATGTTATACAAAATATAGTTTGAAAATATTATAGTTTACAAATGAAACGTCGTTGCAAAGCGGATACGACAAATCTGAAATTTACTGTACACCTTACCTTATAAAATTCATTATAAATCATAGAAAAATCATTAGTATACGTTCTTTAGTTCGTTACGAAGCTAACTCAGAATACTATAACTCTATGAAATATTTACTAGAAAAATAAATGGTTTAAATAACGTAAAATGCAAATGAAAATGTCTCTAAACTGTTGTCCAGGGAAATTCCAGCAGCAAATTTTCAACTTCGAATGTTCATAACTTTTTGTAAGAACAACCTGAGATACTTAAACTTATAAAAATGAAAACTTTATTGAATTATATTTGTTTTGGTATAAGACACGTCCCTTTTGGAGAATGTTTGTTATTTTTAAGCTATTTTACAAATCAGGATGACGCTGAATTTCTGAACGGAACTTTCTTGTGCATGGTTAATCAATACCACTTTTATAGTTATTAATTGGTTTGAATATGTTATCCATGTTAATATTATTATGTCAATATCTATTTAATAAATAATAGTGCTTGTGTTTTAATATTCAACAAATTTTACCGATTTACAGTTTTATAATATCCGTATGTATCCGTACGGTTTATTATATATCTAGTTGCACACCGAGACCATATTATTTCATGTTATTGTTGTATTAGTGCACCATGCTTGATAATTGTGCATCCTACTTAGTCATGATGCGACCCCTGATCGATATTTGTGCATCCATACTTTTATTGTACATCCGTACTTTCACCTTGATTCAATACTTGCTACAGTTTGATTATGAGCACCCGTTTGACACCTGTGCACTACTTGATATGACCTGATACACCACTACTTGACATGACTTGATACATGTACACTACCTGACATGACCTGATATATTACTACTTGACTTGTTACTAATGCCGACAATCTTGACATGTTGTCCCTACGGACATTTCCTGTTGTCTATTCAGACATATCTGTACCTGCTTGATCCTGTGTTGGCATTAGCTCCAGATTTATCAATACCCGACTTGAACACATAACCTGGGGGTATGGGGAAATCAATGATGAAACCTGACTTGTAACTCGACAGTTCGATACCTTTACTGATCAGTCTTACGGGCTAGGCCAGCCCCGGGATGATGCTGCTGACATCATTCATCGTTACATACTACCTTTTACTGCCTAGCGGCACGTCTCGGATTCAGCCCGAGAATCTTGACCGTGGTCCCGGGCATGCACGGGATACTATTGAGTTACATCGATGATTCATCAAATTGATTTCAAAGACTTGGGAGTAGTTAACCTAGTAGACCAGTTTAGATTACTCACTGCACATCACCTGTGCCTTACCCTTCACTGTAATTATTTATATTACTGTTATACATGTTTTACCGTTCATACTCGTACCTGCATGCCTTGCTACTCCTTGATTTTATTATTGCTTGATGTTATGACGCACTGACGTCTGGGTTTTGCATGGCCCAGATTCTCTACCTTTGTCGCAGGCTGATCAAGAGTATTTCCGCCGTCACGCTGAGCAGTGAGGATCCTGTTAGTATCCAGTTAGTTAGTTCCTTACTTTCCAGATGTTATTGTTACTTGGATTTATTGCTTCCGCATATTATTTCTTGACTCGTTTATTCTGGCTCATGGACATGCACTAGATAGTTTATTTACTTTCCTGTTCTTGATATCTCTACAGCCGTAATGTGACTGTGGAGGGATTTTTCCTATCCACAGGTAGCATGGTTGGCTCTGTCACGTGCCTATCTTAGCGCACTCTGGGAAGCGGGGCATGACAGTCTGCATCTGCATAGACTTTCGAGACCTGAACAAAGCTTGCTCGAAGGACGACTTTCCAGTCCCCGTTACCGAGATGATGATCGATAACACGTCTATCCACGAGGTCTTCTCCTTCATGGATGGATCTTCAGGATACAACCAAATAAAAATGCATCCTGTAGACCAGAAGCATACCGTCTTCCGGACCCCGTTGGGCATATTTTGCTATAAGGTGATGCCCTTCGGTCTGAAGAACGCTGGCTCTACCTACCAGAGGGCTATGACAAAGATCTTTGATGATCTCATACACGAGATTGTTGAATGCTGCATCGACGACCTTATAATGAAAAGCAAATCTCATGAGGAATATTGGGAGCATCTAAAAATAGTGTTCCAACGTTTTTGGAAGTATAATCTGAAGATAAATTCTCTAAAATGCGCGATTGGAGTTTCCTTAGGAAAATTCCTGGGATTCATCATTCGTCACCGAGGTATCGAAATCGATCCCTCAAAGATCAAGGCGATTATGGAAATGCCTACATCAAGAACCCTCAAACAACTGCGGTCTCTTCAAGGAAATCTCGCGTATATCCGGCTTCATAGCCAATCTTTACGAAAAATGCCATCCCTATAGTCATCTAATGAAGAAGGGGACCCCATTCTTCTGGGATAAGAAGTGCCAAAATGCACTGGACGAAATCAAACAATACCTGCAAAATCCGCCGGTATTGACCGCTCCGGTTAAGGGAGAACCCTTTATCCTATATACAACAACCCTTGAGGACCCTCTAGGCGCATTATGGGCACAAGAGAACGATCTGAGAAAGGAGAGAGCTCTGTACTATTTGAGTCGAGTTCTCTTGGTGGCAGAAAACAACTACCCCATCGAAAAGCATTGCCTGGTACTGATCTTCGCAATAACGAAGCTCAGACATTACGCCTTGGCACACGAGGTTCATCTTATATCGAAGGTGGATCCTCTCAAATATCTAATGTCAAGGGCCATACTAACAGGGAGGCTTGCCAAATAGGCCCTCCTCCTGATGGAGTTCTCGATAACGTATCGTCCCCTCAAAGCAATGAAAGGGAAGGTCGTTGCTGACTTTCTAGCGGAGCATCCGATACAAGATGAATCCCCATTAAATTGCGAATTGCCAGCCGAATATGCGTTCGACGCAATCGAAGAAGAAAATGATCCCCAAGGGAAACTCTACTTCGATGGAGCATCTTCCGTGAAGAGGCGAAAGCAAAACACCCCCATAATCAAAGCTGGGGTGGGCCTTATCTTCGTGACTCCGCAAGGAGGGATATTGCATTACGCCTTTTCCTTAACAGAGCCAAGGACTAATAATGAAGCTGAATATAAAGCTTTGATAGCAGGTCTCGAGATCACTATCGACATGGGAATCAAAGATCTCCTTATATATGGAGACTCCCAGCAGATCGTCAGCCAAGTAAATCGCGACTATCAGACATGCAAGTCAGAGCTGATAAAGTATGGAGAGAAAGTGCAGCAACTGCTGACACAAATTCCTTCCTATACCCTGGAAAGTATACCGCGTGTGGAAAACAACAAGGCGGATGCATTTTCCAAATTGGCTAAGGAACTAGTCGATGAAGACCATGATGACGTAAGGTTCATTGTGCAAAGCCGCAGGATTCTCACGCCAACAAATATATCTTAGGAAGATCTGATAGAGCCATCCGATGGAAAAGAAATGACCGAACAAGTAGCCCTTCAAATAGAGGACGGAGAAAAGGTCAAGGACTGGAGGGAAGTCTTCATAAACCACTTCAAATCCCAACGAACGCCCAAAAATGCGTCGTTTAAACACCAGCTCATGAAACGAGCTTTGTCTTTTACCCTCGTCAATGATACTAATTATAAGAGATTGTTTGACTATCTATGGCTAAGATGTCTGGGGCCGGAGGAAGCAAAGAAAGTCGTTCAAGAAATACACGATGGACTCTGCGGTTCTCATCAAGCTGGGCCAAAGATGAAGCTGAAGATAAAAAAGAATGGGTTATTATTGGCCCACGATGATCCAGGACTGCCTCGAATATGTGAAGCAGTGTCACTCGTGCCAGATTCACGTGGACTTCATCTATCAACATCCAAATTCGCTACAGCTGACAATAGCTAGCTGGCCGTTCGAAATGTGGGGAACCGATATAATCGGCCCTATCGAACCAGCATCATCCAAAGGACATCGGTTTATATTGGCAACGACCGATTACTTCTCTAAGTAGGCAGAAGCAGTACCACTAAAGGAGGTGAAGACGGAGAATATCCTCCATTTCTTCAGAACCCATGTCATCTATCGGCTCGGCACTCCGCGACGCATTATCTTGAATAATGGGCCAGCTTATAGAAGCCATAAAATCAGCCGCTTCGCACAGCAATATAAAATAGATTGGAGATATTCTTCAGTCTATAATTCTCGGGCCAACGGTCTAGATGAAGTTTTCAACAAGATCTCGATAAAGATTATAAAAAAGAAGGTGTCCAGAAACAAAAAAGATCAGCACAAAAGGCTGCTTAAAGCTCTCTGGACGTACCGAACAACGTTCAAGACAGCCATAAATACAACACCATACACATTAGTGTTCGGCACGGAAGCAGTGCTCCCATTGGAGATAGAACTCCCCTCTCTACGAGTAGCAGTTTGATACGAGCTGACAGATGAAAAAATGCTCATCTTAGGCTTGAGGAGCTCGACACACTCGACGAAACTCGCCTTATAGCACAGCAAAATCTGGAGGCTTATAAGGCAAGGATGAAACGGTCATACGAAAAAATGACCAGGCCGAGAACATTCCACCAAGGAGAACTCATGTTAGTCGCCAAAAGACCAATGATCCCCAATCGTCCAAAATGGGGGAAGTTCGAGCCGAACTATGAAGGACCGTACATCATAGACAGATTCTACCAAAGTGGAGCCTATCTGCTCATGGATATACATGGCGAAAGACCCTTCCGGCCAATAAATGGATGATTTCTCAAAAATTACTACGCTTGAGGAGTCATGACTTAGGTCAATGATAGATGACGACGCTTGTGTCCACTCGCTATCTTCCTAAGTCAAGAACTCTGAAAGCAGGACCAAATAAAACTAGTGCGTCACCTCAAACATGGCGATAATGGACCTAAATGTCCTTAAACTAAATAAAAATATCCCCAAAACGGGAATGATTGGACCGAAACGTCCTTAAACTAATACTCGCCCTAAATTACGGCGATAATAGACCGAAACATTCCTAAACTAATGGGTTTCCCCAAAACACGGGAATAATGGACCGAAAAGTCCTTAAATTAAAAATCCGCCTCAAACATGACGATAATGGACCGAAACGTCCCTAAACTAGCGCGTCGCCTCAAACAGGGCGCATCGCCCTAAATACGGCGATATCCTCCCTTGAGATCTATGTTGCTATCGAAGTCTCGACGGCGAGGGTTGCAACTCAAGTCCTACCGACTACACAGCTACTCTAGCGGTGAAGCCACCTCTAAGTCCCACTGACAAACAGATGGGTCACCTGCGGCGAAACTACTTTCAAGAGCTCCATCGTTCGCACAAAAAAAACAAAAAAACGGTATGTCCACAAGCGAAATGGGCACGGATGAAAACCTGAAAGGGCGCCGTGAGTAAAACCAGCAGGACCGCCGGCGAGTTTTGTGAAAACCTGAAAGGGCGCAATCTCGTAAAATAAAAAAATTATTATGTGCAATTTTGACTTTGTGAGGAGAAAATACCTGCGTGAGATCCTTACGACTCACAAAGGAGCAACACACTTACGAATCCTCACGATTCCTAAGGAGAAATTACACTTACGAGATCCTCACGACTCGTAAGGAGAATTCCCCTCTATGAGACCCTCACGGCTCATAGGTTTCAAAAGCCTTAAGCTACAGGGATCTAAACATGTTCTTAAGCCGTCATATTTCCCTAATGTTGCCTTACAGGCGGTCCAATGTTGACCCTTGTATATAATCCACGGGCATAAATAAAAATATCCCCTACCAAGTTTCACCAATAACAAGAAATGCCCCCGTATGGTGAACAATACTTGTAAGTCCTCTCGACTTATAAGTAGAAAATACTCTTGTAAGATCCTTACGACATAGAAGAGAAAAACACATTTAGGAATCCTCATGAATCCTAATGAGAAAATACACCTGCAAGATCCTCACGACTCGTAGGGAGAAATACTTTTATGAGACCCTTACGGCTCATAAAGCCTTAGTCGACAGAATCCTAACCCTGTTTGCTAAGCCACCTTTGTCAAAACTAGCAAAGACAAACGATGATTCGCTCCTGACAATATCTCAGTTGTAGCGATGCTGATGCCTAAATAGTTATCAGATTGCAAGTCCTCTCACGGCAAATGATGATTCGCTCCTGGCAATATTCCAGTAATAGCAATGCTGATGCAAAGATTGGTATCAGATTTCAAATCAAAAAAAGAAAAAAAAGCCGAGATGATAGGGCAACTCGCAATAAAAGCAGAGAGTAAAAAAACAAAAACAACCGAAATGATGGGGCACCGTGATAAATAGCCGAAATGATTGGGCAATCGTGACTTTTACGATATAAAATCTGAAAAGATAGTGCATCGCGGAAAAAAATAAAAAAAATAAAATGAAAATGAAACTTTTTTTTGCCTTGCAAGTATGTCCATATTGACTCTTGTATACGACCCATGGACACAAATAAAGGGAAAGGGACCATATTTCCCACCCCGCTTCGTCAAAAGGAGAACCGAGTCTCGACGGTACATGTACCACCTAGAGACCATCCCTGCGTTCCCTCTCATTTCAGCAGGGTGCGGACACAACAAACAAATAAAAGTGAAGTGACTGCAAAATCCTAGCTTCAGGTCTTAATGTCAACATATATAGCCTAAAGATCATCCCGGCGTTCATTCTCATTCCGGCAGAATGCAGACGCAATGTTATCATCAAAAAAAAAAGATCCAAGGGTCAAAACAAAAATGGAGTAATGGCAAAATCCTAGCCCAAGTCTCGATGATACATATACAACCTAGAGACTATCCCGGCGTTCCCCCTCATTTCAGCAGGGTGTGGATGCAACTATCAAATGAAATTGGAGCAATGGCATATGCCTAGCTCCGGACCTTGACGGCAATACATACATCATAGAGGTCAAATGGATGTCTACCCTATATCAACAAAGAATCGGCGCAACATCATCAAAGCAAAAACGAAGTGACAACATATTCCTAACTTTGGGACTTGACAGCATTACATACAAAGCCTAAAGACCGTTGGAGATATCCTACCCTAGAAGGGTGTGGTTATGACTCATCGGGGCTCCAAATTGAGCCTAACCTCAAGTAAAAAGTGTCATTGCAAATACCTAATGCTTTTTCTTCCAACGGTAATATGACCTAAGAAGATTACTTGAAGACATCTTATCCAACCTCAGAAGGGATCAGAGACATGATAGTCGCGGGGCTACTCGAACAGCAGCTTAAAGACTGCATATAGAGGAATACAGCAGCCAACACGACGGTACCACGGACTAAAACCCTATTACCACAAACCTAACGGACCTCAGTCATAAAAGAATGGGGGTTATCTACATACAATGTTAAGACAAGTTTGCCTATAAACTTAAGGGAGGTAAACTAAAAATACTCCGAAATGAGCACATAAACTAGAGACTCCCAAAATGAGTGAATAAACTATAGACTCCGAAATGAGTACGTAAACTAGAGACTCCGAAATGAGTGAATAAAGTATAGACTCCGAAATGAGTGAATAAAGTATAGACTCCGAATGAGTACGTAAACTAGAGACTCCGAAATGAGTGAATAAACTAAAAACTCCGAAACGAGTAAATAAACTACAAACTCCGAAATGAGTACATAAACTACTTCGCGCCAAATCAAGACATCAAGAAACAGAAAGGCACAACTCATGGGCCTCAGAGCTCAGAACTACATTTCTTAAGAATTGAGATCTGAGTTAACGATAGATGACGACGCTTGTGTCCGCTAGCTATCTTCTCAGATCGAAATTCTAAAAATTGTGTACAATATGCCAGCCCGAAACCAGCCGTATGCTATGCAAGACAGTAAGGACAACATTTGATTCATACCTGTTTAAGCGCTCACTTACAAATACATGCATACTTGAATGGAAATAATGTTGGAAGCATGCCGATTTATATACGCATGTGGAGGGCTAGCACATGACACATGCATATCAGTGGCATTCGCACTTTAAAAAAATAAGGGTGAAGTGCACGTGCGCACATGCAGGTTGTACATATATTTAAGTAATACAATCAGAGGAAGAACATGTGTTAGAAACGAAGCACTCGGTAGTCAACGATAAAGGGAATGCATTTAAATAAATATTTTATTTTACAGGAAAGAGATCACTAAACACGGATAAAAAATACAAGGGTTTACAAAACTCTAAAAAAAGTTTTCTGAAGCCCTCTCAGCCTTCTCCACCATGTCAAAACGGCGATCTTCGCGAGGAGTCGCTCCCCATCGGTCAGTGTCGTGCTCTTCGGCGAAAGCAGACATGATGGCCCGCTGAGTCCGTATCTGGATTAGCAATTGAATAGAGCGATCCTTCAAAGGCTGGGTAATCAAATGTGTCTCATGAAAGCACTCGATCTTGTCCTCCGCTGCGTCGAGCATCGCCGAAGTCATCTCCGCTGGATGAGGAGGAATATCGGCAAGCACGGAGAGGAAGATCATCCGGAGCCAAATGGAGCCGATAGGAAGATGAGATTCTCTACAGGTCAGGAGCTCGTCCATCACCGTGTCACATTGGTCATCTATGAGAACGGGATTCACCAATCGTGCAGCAAAGCGAGGAACAATTCTCTCGATAGGCATCTCCCATGGTTGCCGGCGAGCATGTGGACGATTGCAAGCCATGACTCTTGATCTGTTAAAATGGTTCTTTCCTTGTGAAGAAGAAGGAGAACATTGCTTCAGAATATAAAGAAAAACATTTAAGTCTAGGCACAGAAAATGTTGTGCATGGTGGAACTATTTCCAAGCTCTGACAAAAAGAAGGCATTGAAAAAGAAAGAGTTGACTCATGAAAAGCAGAGCAAGAAAGTGAAATGATTCCCTCGTATCCTATAGAAGCGCCTCACGTGCATGACACGTGAGCGCCGGCGCTAGTCTTTTTAGGATTAAATCCTATATTAGCGCTTCACGTGCACGACACGTCAGCGCCGGCGCTAATTTTTATATATATAACAGCACCTCATGTGAAGCACATATGAGTGTTGGCATAAAAAAACTAGGACTTTGTCATTCACGCTTCAAAGAAAATTATGTATTGGTAATAAGGATGATAAAAAAAGAGAAAGAAATAAGTATTGTCAAAATGTTTACAATGGAAAAACACTGAACTCTGAACATGGATTCTCAAACTCAAAAGAAAGTTTGAGCGATGCATGTTCAGTCCCATCAACCATTTTTTATGCATCTTCTCTTGGATGAAAGCATCGAGATCACCACTGATGTCCTCCACCCTCTAGTATGCTGATACTATCGCCTTTTGTTGAAAGACACGGTACAAAATAGAGACAAGAGTATCTCGCCGTTTCTTCGAGATCAACCTCATCAGATACACAGAATGCATCCTGTCCTCAGCATCATCGAGCACTTGGAGCGGCATAACCTCAAGACGTCCAGGTATAGCTTCCCAGATTGACCCAACGGCGATCTTCAAAAGGGCAGAACGGCGGGGGAGCAATCGACCATTGTAATCATCAAAGCGACGCATCATCTCGTCGCATTGGGCCATAGTGTATTCTTAGCCTTGACAGCGACCCTGAATACGAATCTCCTCATAAAAAATAATCTCTTCAAGATCATACAGATGACTTGCTATGGTACCTGAAAAGAAACCAGGTAATAGATTCAAATCTGTGGGTAAAAAGGGATTAAGACCCCAAAAATTATGGAAAAAAGGGAAAAACATCTAAGAACAGTTTAGGGAATAAAATTCCCAAAGTTCTTAAGATCCAAATCAGAGCTAAGCTCTGCAAAAAAAATGGAATTAAAATCCCCCAAGCAGTGGGATTAAATCCCAGAGATCCCCATGTTAGAAAATTCATGAGTTAATCGATGGAATCAAATTCCAGAAAAAATGTCAAGATTGACAACAAGGTAAAACTCTAAGGAGAATCAAAGATTCCCAAGTCTTAGATGAGGACATTAAGATCCACGATCTATAAAAAGAAAAGATTTTTTTTAGATCTCCAAGAGATCGATTTTAAAAAAAGAGAGCTAAGAGCCGCTTCCACAACTGAGGTGGTCCATCTGCAAGGCATGCTCGACGTCGCCACTGGCACCGAGTGAAAAGAGATGGGGGAAACTCCCCCTCCGGACTCACCCCACCAGCTCTAATGGTGGAAGTTGACGCTGCTGTTCCAACTGGGAACAACTTTGAACTGCTTAGGAGGGTGCTAAAGAACTCTCCGACCGCAATGCTGAAGAAATCTCCACTTCCTGCTGAAAACATGATGCAGGAAAAACCAGAGAAGTCCCCTCAATGGCTCTCCACCCAAATCCACAGGGTCTGGCGGAAAGTCCAGGACTCTGTGATCAATAGAGACCACTCTCGTCAACCGGAGAAAATGAAGGTTCGACAAGAGGAAAATCATCCCTCCACCATACAACGAGGGACGTCTTCAACATGGGTGCCTGTAACAACGGCCCCTTCAACTTCGAACTCCCACAAAAAGAGAAGGACGGAGAATCTCCCACCGCAGGCGGAAAATTCCAAATGCAATGGTCCTAAGTCTGGGGACATGATAGTGCACACGATTTACATGGCCTCCGGAAAGGAGGAAAACAGTGTTTCCTTGGGTCATCGGCCGCAAACTCGGTCGCTAACAAAGGCTCAGGAGCAGCAACAAAATCTCCAGGAGATGCTGATGAAAATGGCAGCACTCACCGGGTAGAAAGAAAGTCCAGAAGCGGTGTCTGAACAGCGCCAGGAGCAGGAGACAGATACAAGGATCCTGCGAAGGGTGCTGGAAAGAAAGGATACGGAGGCCGCGGAACAGACTGCTAATATAAAATAGATGGCACTTTTGTTCCAAGATATGGTTGGAATGATGATCCAACCAGAACCTCCAGCTGAAGACCCGCCGATAATCATCGAGGACGACGGAGGGGAAACATCAAACCCTCTTCCATCTTTATCAACAGCCAGGGAGGAAACGATCTCCAAAGCTGCCCTTGATGATTACATAGCTCAACAAATACGAGCTCATTAGGAAAGTGAAGCGGCTGGCCAAGTCTTCAGAACTGGGCGACCGTATCTGGGCTGGTATGACCAAATCAAATACCCGCCAGGATATATGATCCCCAAGTTCCATGTGTACAAAGGGACAGGCAACCCGCATCAGCACGTTGCTCGGTTCAGAGCTTTGTGCGGCAATACTGGAGGCGATGACAAATTGATGCTTTGCTAGTTCGTTGGCAGCTTGTCGGAGACGGCATTTGAATGGTACTCAGAGCTCCCAAATGACTCCGTCAAGACATTCACTGAAATGGAGCTGTTGTTCATATAGCGGTTCGCAAGCGCAAGCGAACGCACCCCGATCACGGCATTAATCAATGCCAGGGTGAAGCCCGGAGAGGCCTGGGTTCAATACACAATCCGGTGGCAGAACCTATGGTCAAAATGCGAACAGCGCATCGAAGAGGCTCCTGTCTTGGGGATGTTCATAGGGACTCTTGATCCTCAGGCGACTGTGTCCCAGTTCATGACGTTATTTAAGACGACCACCTTTCAGGCTTTGATCGACAAGCTGGCCCAAATTGACCAGATGGGCCACAGGCCTCCCTCTTCAAAAATGGACCCTCATAATGGAAAGGGTAAAGGGAAAGCGACTTTCGTTGCCAACACTCAACAACAACCGAGTGACCCGAAACCAGTTGCTTGCCAAAACAACGCGCGCCCGCACCAATCCCTGGAAGAGAAGCTAGGAAGTGCTTACTCGTTCCCCCATGATAAAACGAGGAGATTGTTCGAACTGGCTGTAACAACCCTAATTTTCTTATACATTTTTTCCATACAAAATTTTAAATTGTTTTTTTTCAAAATCCTTAAAGGGGTATTTATTGCCTGAGCACAAAACTTAAGTAATTAATTAGCAATTTAATTACAAGAAGGAGCTTGTGGCTCATTGGTAATACCTTGCACTGCTGAACCAAGCCACCAGAGTTCAAATCCCATGCCCCACATTATTTTTTTTATTTATTTTTTTTTAAATTCTTTGGAAGCCCAACAGTCCACACACAATAACTCCCAAATATTGAACTAAACCTGAAAAACTAAATATACCAGAGGCTACACCATACGACCCCCCACCTTCCTGACCTTCGACTCAGCCCGACTCGGCCGACTCGGACGGCGGACCGGCCGACTCGACACGGCGCAGCCCGCCGGATTCGGCCGGACGGCCGAGTCGTCAACACAAAAAAGTTGACTCTTAGCCTCCCCTACCCCCCTGTATACTCTATTTATTTAGATCGGTTCCAGAAACCTTTGAAATCCCTATTCACTCTATATTTTAATGAATTTTAATATATTTTTACATTTTTTTATTTAAACTCTTCACCTACCCTAACCCTAGCCTAACCCTATAAATACACCCCCTACCCTCTACCCTCTCACTCACATTTCTGAGCCAACTCTCTAAAATTCTCAAGAGATCTTGTGTACCTTGAAAATGAGCTCGAGGTGAAGCTCCGACGAATTTCCCGGCGGAACTTCCGACGATCGTTTTAGGAACTACCGCGACGCAACACATCGGTGATTCCACTACTTCCCTCTCACCCTCATGTGTGTCCTAAAACCCGTAAGTCCCAATTTCTACCTATCTCTTCTATCTAAAAATACGGTTTTACAAAACCCGATGGAATCGGAACAAATCCGATTTCCGATTCGGTTTCTTATAAAATTCCACTTCTCACTAATACAATCATACTTAAATTTCCTCATGTTGACTATTAAATACCAATCAACCAAATTGATCAAGTTTCATCACATGAAATGATGGCTATTTCAATTTATCGTATTTTTCACTTAAATACCACATTGTTTCAACTTTACATTTAGCTCCATTAAACTTGTTATACCTTTAAAGTAGATCACGAGGTAACGACCTACCTCCTCACACACTCATATACAACCTAACACGACACCGTCGAAAACTTAGAATACGAGAAAACGAACATTTTCATTTAAATACCCTTTACTTAATAAAACCATTTCTAAAAGATTTAGTGTTGATACACTTTTAAATAAATACCACTTATTAGGAAAATAGGACAAGGTTGTGGACATCAGTCGTTTATCTAAACCTGACTTTGTGGTGTCTAGGCTAGGTAAGTGAGAAGGGTAACTTTAAAAGGCCCGTCTCATGGTGACTCGTGAGCGGATCCTTCCTTTCTTCACTTGTACTTACCTGGCCATAATTGGCGGTGAAGAGGCGATTTGAGGCATCTCACAACTTGTCATTTTGGACCAGTTAGGAATAGTCTAGTTGACTTAGAAGACCCTAGAACATAGAATACGGAAAATTTACATCTTTACAAATAAATACCATTTACTTAATAAAACCGTTTTCTAAAGGATTTAGTATTTTACAATCTTTGTAAAGCGCCGCTACAACCCATTTTGGGGAACCCGTTCGGGATGGTGCAGATTATCGCAAATTCTCGGGCTTAGTAGTGCGAGATTCATACCTCCGCAAGGAGCATTCGGTCTCGAAAGATTTAAAATACGACCTCTTAAGAAAATGAGATTTTTAGAATATAATAAATATATTAAAATTATTTTTGTATAAATATATGTATATTTATCATTAAAATACCTATTTTTTTATGATATAAATATTCCACCTTTTCTAAAAATCCCAAGAATAAATTTACACTAAAATACCATGAATTTCAAATAAATCAATATTACAGATAAATACCTTTATTTATAAAACTAGGATATTTTCACTAGAAATATCATAATATAAAATCCACACTCATTACAACTCTAAAGACGAATAATAAATGCTTGGGGAGTATTTTGAAAAGTATATAAAAGTATATTTTACATTAAAAAAAACCCTCAAGTTTATAAATTACCCTAAGGACCCTAGCAATTATAGGTTTAAGAAATAATCAAGATTTTGAATTACATTTCTAATTGTCTGACTCGAGTTTGAGTCTGATTAATCTGACTTGAATATGATTCAAGTCAATCTACACACTACAATCTTCAACATGAATCCGCAAGTCCAAATATCAATCTATACAATTTGACTGAACCGAACCATAGATATACATTCCATTTACATGATTCTCCAGTTATTCCATTTATATGATTCTACGGTTATATCTGTTTACTGATATCATGGTTTCGGTCAGTCTTACAATTATACACTCAATTCAATTTACAGTACAAAACAATACAAATAAAACACTACGGGGTTTAAGGGGTAGATTGGTATGGAAGGTGTTAAAAGTGGCACGAGGCGGTAAGATTAAGATACCTAACCTATATTCCGTTGCTGTTGTACCGTGGCTTAACGGTTCCTTGTACATTCCGTTTGCCCTGGTCTCTAGCATATAGAGACCCCTCTCGTATACACTGGCATCCTTCTGTACCAAGCTACAAACAACTGTGTTAACACAACATTACAACAATATTATACAACTTTAAAAGATATCTTCTTATTCTATCTATTCTACTTTCCTCTTACCTTTGGGACTTACCGAGTGACATGTTTGCTGACGACATTCTATTTCTTTCTTCATTGAATGTCGTCAGGTGGTTTGGACACGGCAGAGATCGAGCCATCTGCAGAAGACTTGGAGCAGTTTGCCGAAGATCCAGCACTTTAGCTTCATTGTACACTTTTCCATTCAGTACTTTTCATTTTCTGTTATGCCACTGTTTAGACATCGTTTTTATTTCAGTTGTATTTCCTTTTCATGCATTGTACAAAAGAATGTTAATAAATAAAAGTTGTTGTTTTTATTATATCTTGTCTCTTTTGTATTTATTTTATATTGCTTAGATACGCTCAGCGTATGTACTTCTGAGTATATACGTAGCGGACCGGTCGCGTCCCCTTCGCCGTATACCGGGAAGCGGGGCGTGACAGGTTTTGTTGGTGGCCCATGCAGGTCAGAGCTGTATGGAACCCTAAGCAATATAAAACACATGAACCAGCAACTAAAACATTCTTTACAATCATGTTCCTTGAATCTTACAATTTCATGTTCTTTGAATCATATACCTTGAATCTGTCCAAATCCAAAATTCCCTCACCTCTTTTACAATTTTACCAAAACCTTCGCATTCTTTCATTCCTTCACACATTATTCACATTTTTAAAACCCTTGCACCACCTTGTTATTTTTCACATACTGTCAGTACACCAGCACCAAACTTTCCTTAGATTAGTTACACTTTCCTTTTACAAATTTCGAGGACGAAATTTTTATAAGGAGGGTAGAATGTAACAACCCTAATTTTCTTATACATTTTTTCCATACAAATTTTTAAATTGTTTTTTTTTTCAAAATCCTTAAAGGGGTATTTATTGCCTGAGCACAAGACTTAAGTAATTAATTAGCAATTTAATTACAAGAAGGAGCTTTTGGCTTATTGGTAATACCTTGCACTGCTGAACCAAGCCACCAGAGTTCAAATCACATGCCCCATATTATTTTTTTTTATTTATTTTGTTTTAAACTCTTTGGAAGCCCAACAGTCCACACACAATAACTCCCAAACTTTGAACTAAACCTGACAAACTAAATATACCAGAGGCTACACCAGACGACCCCCCACCTCCCTGACCTCCGACTCGGCCCGACTCGGCAGACTCGGACGGCGGACCGGCCGACTCAGCACGGCGCCGCCGGCCGGACTCGACCAGACGGCCGAGTCGTCAACACAAAAAAGTTGACTCTTGGCCTCCCCTACCCCCCTGTATACTCTATTTATTTAGATCGGTTCCAGAAACCTTTGAAATCCCCATTTACTCCATATTTTAAAGAATTTTAATATATTTTTACATTTTTTTATTTAAACTCTTCACCTACCCTAACCCTAGCCTAACCCTATAAATACACCCCCTACCCTCTACCCTCTCACTCACATTTCTGAGCCAACTCTCTAAAATTCTCAAGAGATCTTGTGTACCTTGAAAACGAGCTCAATGGGAAGCTCCAACGAATTTCCCGGCGGAACTTCCGGCGATCGTTTTAGGAACTACCGGCAACGACGCAACACATCGGTGATTCCACTACTTCCCTCTCACCCTTTTGTGTGTCCTAAAACCCGTAAATCCCAATTTCTACCTATCTCTTCGATCTAAAAATACGGTTTTACAAAACCCGACGGAATCGGAACAAATCAGATTTCCGATTCGGTTTCTTATAAAATTCCACTTCTCACTAATACAATCATACTTAAACTTCCTCATGTTGACTATTAAACACTAATCAACCAAATTGATCAAGTTTCATCATATGAAATGATGGCTATTTCAATTTATCGTATTTTTCACTTAAATACCACATTGTTTCAACTTTACATTTAGCTCCATTAAACTTGCTATACCTTTAAAGTAGATCACGAGGTAACGACCTACCTCCTCACACACTCATATACAACCTAACACGACACCATCGAAAACTTAGAATACGAGAAAACGAACATTTTCATTTAAATACCCTTTACTTAATAAAACCATTTCTAAAATATTTAGTGTTGATACACTTTTAAATAAATACCACTTATTAGGAAAATAGGACAAGGTTGTGGATATTAGTCGTTTATCTAAACCTGACTTTGTGGTGTCTAGGCCAGGCAAGTGAGAAGGGTAACTTTAAAAGGCGCATCTCACGGTGACTCGTGAGCGGATCCCTCATTTCTTCACTTGCACTTACCTGGCCATAATTAGCGATGGAGAGGCGATTTGAGGCATCTCACAACTTGTCTTTTTGGACCAGTTAGGAATAGTCTAGTTGACTTAGGAGACCCTAGAACATAGAATACGGAAAATTTACATCTTTACAAATAAATACCATTTACTTAATAAAACCGTTTTCTAAAGGATTTAGTATTTTACAATCTTTGCAAAGCGCCGCTACAACCCATTTTGGGGAACCCGTTCGGGATGGTGCGGATTATCGCACATCCTCGGGCTTAGTAGTGCGAGATTCAGACCTCCGCAAGGAGCATTCGGTCTCGAAAGATTTAAAATACGACATCTTAAGAAAATGAGATTTTTAGAATATAATAAATATATTAAAATTATTTTTGTATAAATATATGTATATTTATCATTAAAATACCTATTTTGTTATGATATAAATATTCCACCTTTTCTAAAAATCCCAAGAATAAATTTACACTAAAATACCATGAATTTCAAATAAATCAATATTACAGATAAATACCTTTATTTATAAAACTATGATATTTTCACTAGAAATATCACAATATAAAATTCACACTCATTACAACTCTAAAGACGAATAATAAATGCTTGGGGAGTATTTTGAAAAGTATATTTTACATAAAAACCCCTCAAGTTTATAAATTACCCTAAGGACCCTAGCAATTATAGGTTTAAGAAATAATCAAGATTTTGACTTACATTTCTAATTGTCTGACTCGGGTTTGATTCTGATTAATCTGACTTGAATATGATTCAAGTCAATCTACACACTACAATCTTCAACATGAATCCGCAAGTCCAAATATCAATCTATACAACTTGACTGAACCGAACAATGGATATACATTCCATTTACATGATTCTCCAGTTATTCCATTTACATGATTCTACGGTTATATCTGTTTACTGATATCATGGTTTCGGTCAGTCTTACAATTATACACTCAATTCAATTTACAGTACAAAACAATACAAATAAAACACTACGGGGTTTAAGGGGTAGATTGGTACGGAAGGTGTTAAAAGTGGCACGAGGCGGTAAGATTAAGACACCTAACATATATTCCGTTGTTGTTGTACCATGGCTTAACGGTTCCTTGTACATTCCGTTTGCCCTGGTCTCTAGCATATAGAGACCCCTCTCGTATACACTGGCATTCTTCTGTACCAAGCTACAAACAACTGCGTTAACACAACATTACAACAATATTATACAACTTTAAAAGATATCTTCTTATTCTATCTATTCTACTTTCCTCTTACCTTTGGGACTTACCGAGCGATCTGTTCGCTGACGACATTCTATTTCTTTCTTCATTGAATGTCGTCAGGTGGTTTGGACCCGGCAGAGATCGAGCCATCTGCAGAAGACTTAGAGCAGTTTGCCGAAGATCCAGCACTTTAGCTTCATTGTACACTTTTCCATTCAGTACTTTTCATTTCCTGTTATGCCACTATTTAGGCATCGTTTTTATTTCAGTTGTATTTCCTTTTCATGCATTGTACAAAAAATGTTAATAAATAAAAGTTGTTGTTTTTATTATATCTTATCTCTTGTGTATTTATTTTATATTGCTTAGATACGCTTAGCATATATACTTCTGAGTATATAAGTAGCGGACCGGTCGCGTCCCCTTCGCCGTATACCGGGAAGCGGGGCGTGACACTGGCAATGCGCAACAAACTCATCACACTACCGGATCCGAGACGTCCATTGCAGCCCGGTGACGTCAACAATCTCAACTACTGCTCCTACCACAGAATAGTGGGCCATCCAATTGAGGATTGCTACATCTTCAAAAACTGGGTCAAGGATCAGTACCAACAAAGGAAGTTTGCACTGTTCGAAAACTGGAGGGTGAACCCGCCATAGAGGCACACTCCTAAAAAGGTAGACACGCCGGGGGCATCATGCTCGTTTGTGGAAGAAGCTCCTTGGGAAGTGGTCCTTTCAGCTAAAACTAAAAGAATGCTGAAAGATCTTCAAGCATGTCCGGCGATCAAATGGAAAAGCCCGCTGGAGCCCGAGATCATTGATGGGATGCTTAAACCGCGCCCAACACTGAAAACTGGTAACGATGGGCAAGACCTCCAAGCCAAGCCTTCGAAGTCTTCGAAGGCAAAGAAGAAAATCAAGAAGCCCACGCAGCCTGACGACAAGCGCACGGACCTGCAAAAATACATCGATGCGCTAGAAGAATACAACCAGAAGGCGCGGACCGCAGTCACTCTCGAAGAGTTTCTCAAGCATATCCTTAAGAACGGAGATAGTGACGATGATGAGGGAAATGGCTCGTCGGGAGAAACCGAAGAATATGTAGCAAGTTGCCACATGGTTTCTCATTTGTCATTAAATAACGAAGAAATTCCTTCGGCGTCGGAAAGCAACGCAGAGAAACTGGGGGCAAGACCGGCGCCAGAATCCTTGGAACTGTCAGAAGACCTAATTGATAGGCTGCTAAATGAAGCTTTTCAAAAGAGCAAAATTGACCGAGAACGTGAAACGACCATATACGAAAAGGCCAAGCATCAGCGTCAGGTTGAAGAAGCTGCGGTAAGGATGAGTCGTAAAGCACTCCACCCAAGCCAAAGCACACCTACTGCAAACAAGAGCAGGATCAAAACAGAGAAGCGGTTCACCAAAACCTTGTTAATGGGAATGAAGCTGCCCCCTCTCATGGAAAACACTCCCTGGAGTACGTGCCTCGAAGAAACGGATGTACATCCGAACTACTGCTTATACCATCGGAGGGTCACACACCCCACCGAAGAGTGCAACGCCTTCAAGAAGTGGTGGCAAGGATACATTGCTCACCGGCAACACTTCAACCAGATGAAGCGTAAAACCTGTCGACAACAAAGAAGCGCGACAGACGAGCGTAAAGGAATGGCTGGCAACTGTCATATGGTTGATACCAGTTCGACAAAAGGAAAATCTCAAGTTCTTACATTCGGGAGTGATTCTGAGGAAAAAATGACCCTTGGCCCTCTCTTCAAGGAATCCATCTATGGAAAAGAAGAGGAGGAGAAGAACTGCGAGAATATTCAGCTGCATAACCGTACGTTGCCTGAAAAGAACCTCAGGCCTAGAAACAATGGTTCGAGCAAAAAAGACAAGGGGAAGGAAAAAGACCCTGAGGAAATTGCCCTCGATGATAGAGTCGTCAAAGAGCTCGCAACCAAAGATCCGCCTAAGAAAAGCAAGGTGGATTACAATGTCCTGGCACATTTGAGGAAGATACCCTCACAACTAAGTATATTGGATGCTCTCCTCCTGTCTAAAGAAGTAAGAGATTCTCTGATCAGGGCGTTACAGGAGCCTGATCAGTTTCAAGCTTTCCTTGCAGAAGAAAAGATGAAGGACGAGCTGGCAGAGGTTCATGCAGCTGACATCATATTCGGCGATGAAGATCTTCTCCTCAGAACGTGCGAGCACAACCGTTCTCTATATGTCACCGGGTACTGCCACGACATCAAGATAGGGAAGATCCTAGTCGCTAACAGGTCCTCTGTCAACCTTCTCAACGTGAAGGTGCTGAAAGAGATTTGCATGAACGTTCGGCACCTTACTCGGGATAAAATTACCATCTCTGAGTTCGACTCGCAGTCATCATAGACGCTTGGGTCCGTAATATTGACATTACGCTTTGGGCTTCTCGTCACTGACATCAAATTTCATGCCATCGACGCCAAGACTTGCTACAACGCTCTACTCGGCCGGCCTTGGTTATACGAGTACAACGTCATCCCTTCTACACAACACCAGTGTATGAAGTATTTCAAAAATGGCCTTGAATACACCGTCACAGGGGAGCTAAATCCATTCTCCGTAAATGAAGTCCGCAAATATGAAGACGCAAAGTACTTCTACCAGACTTCAAAGACACGGAAATATGTCGTAAGCCGAAGAATAAACAAAAAGCCGTCGCCGCCACCCCGGTCTTTGGGAGCGATATCGAGAAAGATGAATAGATAGTCTACTCGGGGTAACCCCAAGGCAACAGGCCCGGACCATCTACCCCTATTTTGGTCTTTGGCAGTGACTCTGAGGACGAGGCCAACGCAGTGTTCTCCGTCCGCCCGTCAATGCAGACCTTCACTGGAGATGATCAGAGTTTACAAATTACCATGGTTCCACAGCGGCATTATAGGGAACTTGATGCGCTCGATACATACGGCGTGCAAGAGCTGCAGACCTTCTACGTCCCTCCCAGGCGAAAAGGTGAAAAGGCGATCAAAGTGGAAAAAGAAGTCTGGCATGGTGCTGATTTTGCTTTTGACAGGTTTCAACCAATCCGTCTGCCCAGATATTATACAGAGGGATTGAAAAGGTTATTAAGATGTCAAGGCGTACCCTTTCAACAAACCACTCGACAAGCCTAGTTCTACAACAAGATTTTGGACGTTCCCAGGACTCAGCAAAAGATACCCAATGGGAAGATGGAAACAACCGGGCTCGGCTATGTTCAGTCCAAGAAACGGAAGCAATTCCATGGCTGTCGCGTCATAAATAGCTCCGGTAGAGAAAGGAGTGCATTTCCAGATAGCGCTAACATTGAACCAGAGCGAGATCCCGCCATAAGAATGTCAAGTTCGTCGTTCGAAGAGCAGGTTTCTACGCTAATAAGAGAAGCAGGTCAAAAGGTTCGGGATGACCACAGCCGCGAAATGCCATTTACGAGAAAGCCAGGACGCAGCGTCTCACTCAGCAGTCTGCGGAAAGAGAAGACTACGATTCCCTTCACCCTCAGCCCGTTGTGCGCTCTCGTGGCAAGGAAAAGCCTGATGCAAAGGCAACAACAAGGTGAAGAATGAGAATGACGTTCGAAAACAGCGAAGTGGATCTAAGAAGCCACACGATCGAGAAAAAGTCAGCTGGAATCCGTCTTTTATGATGAAGATGGGTCGGAAATACTCTTTCCCCCAAGACAAGACAAGGAAAATATTCGACCTTGTCATTAAGCATCAAATGATGACGCTCCCAGAGTCTCAGTATCCTGAACAGATAAATGAGGTCCATCACCCGGATTATTGCTCCTACCACCGAGCAACAAGTCATCCTCTTGAAGACTGCTTCACCTTTAAAGACTGGGTCAAATACCAGTATCAGCAAGGCATGTTTGATCTATCCGACAGTTGGAGGGTAACCCCACCATGAAAGCATGAGCCAAAAGCAACCTATATTGCGAGGGTAAGTCCAGATCAACATCGAGCTTGGAAGCGAACTCGTACCTGCCATGTGATAACATTCTCAAAGGAGGGGGGAACGAGAATATGGACGACCGCTCCCAGTGCTTCGCAAATGAGAATAAGGACGAGATGATCTTAGAATTTCCACCGGCGCCAAAAGAGCTGGAAGATGGGATACACACTACGGCGGACAATCTAAGGAAAATTGACTTGGGAACGGAAAACGATCCGAGGCCAACGTTCGTCAATGAGCTACTGTCTAAAAAGCAGGTGGCCACACTAAAAGACGTGCTTATACAATATAAAGATTGCTTCACATGGAATTATGCCGAGATGTCAGGACTAGATCTAGAAATAGCGGTGCATAAACTGGCGATATTGCCGGACGTCAAGCCAATCAAACAGGAGCCAAGAAGAATGCGGCTCGAGCTTGAGATGAGTATCAACGCCGAAGTCAAGGAACTAATTGACTCCGGCTTAATCCAAGAAGTTCAATATCCTGACTGGATCACCAATATCGTTCCAGTGATAAAGAAAAATGGGACGGTGGGCATCTGCGTGGACTTTCAGGACCCCAACAAGGCTTGCCCGAAGGATGACTTCCCAGTACCCGTTACCGAGCTGATAATTGATAACACATCTACCCATGAGGTCTTCTCCTTCATGGATGGATCTTCAGGCTACAATAAAATAAAAATGCATCCTGAAGACCAAAAGCACACCGCCTTCCGGACTCCTTTGGGTATATTTTTCTACAAGGTTATGCCTTTTGGTCTGAAGAACGCTGGTGCTACCTACCAGAGGGCCATGACGAAGATCTTCGATGACCACATACATGAGATTGTCGAATGCTATATTGACAACCTTATAGTGAAAATCAAATCATATGAGGAGCACTGAGAACATTTGAACATAATGTTCCAGCGTCTTCGTAGGTATAATCTGAAGATGAATCCTCTCAAATGCGCGTTTGGAGTCTCCTCAGGCAAATTCCTGGGATTCATCATACGGCACTGAGGTATCGAAACAGACCCATCAAAGATCAAGGCGATTATGGAAATGCCCACGCAAAAACTCTCAAACAACTGCGATCTCTCTAAGGAAAGCTCGCGTATATCCGACGGTTCATAACCAACCTCTCCGGCAAATGCCGCCTTGTTCAGTTGATAAAACTGCACATTTGTTATTACATTTTTCCTACTATTTCTATATTAAAAAGGTCTTTATTATAATATATCATACATATGAGGGTTTATCTGTAAAAATACTATTTTCCATGTGTTGATATATTGTAATTAACATTTGGTAGGAAAATATATGCAAATAATATCATTGACCAAATCCTAGTAGAACAAAGTCTACTAAATATTATTTGTTAAAGTTGTTGTGCAGAATTTGCAGGTCTAAAATCAAGGAAATCAAGTTGTTAAAGTAAACCTGCCTAATTAAGAAATCAAAATGAAGAAATCAAATATGGCAGCAACTACGAGAAGATATCCAAATTCCAAAGATTCCAGAGAACACCACATGTCACAAGGAGAAAGCCCCAAAAATTGGATGAAGTGATCCCCACCCTTAGCCGCGGATCCGCGGCCAAACCCCCCTGTTGGCCGCGGATCCGCGGCATGATAGGGGAGTTAGAGTGTGCAATTTTCTAGGGTGAATCTCTACTGTTATCTTCCAATTTTGGAAGCTAAATTTCTGGCTTTTGGGGGTATAAATAAGGACCGAGAGCCTCTTGGAAAAATTATCAAGCCGACGCGATCACGAAACCCCAGACGCTCACGCATCCAGGCTGATCATCAACGGTTCATCTACCTCCTTGGAAGAGATCGAGAAGCAACTAGTTTTGTAATCATTTTCTAAGGAATAAAGTGTAGATTGTTCAAGTTGATTAATAAAGGTAGTTATTTTATTTAATTCTTTTGCATTTTACATTATGTTTTCCCTCTCTGTCTTTTCATCTTCTTCTCCCAACATGCGCGAGTAATTCTCCGCTTGTTAGGGTTCGTAGGATTAGGGTAGGCTAATGGATGATGAATATCCCTAAACCCTTTTTAAGTCCTATAAAGTTTATGAACTTTATCAAAAGAATCATTAACATCCTAATCGGGCACGCTAGCAATTCTTTGCTAGTTCCGACCACGATTAGAGATTAGATTAATGATTGTTCTGGTAAAGGCTAGATTTGAACGGAGTTCCGTGTCGAGATAAGGGTTAAGAGTGGGATTCCTTTTCCCTCCAGAAACCCTAATCTACATGCATCACCGTCGTTCTAGTTTTAAATCTATTAATGGATAAAAGGGTAACTTTTAATTAATCGTCCATGACTACTAAATCCTAACGAACCCTACAAGCCCTCTTATTATATTAACTATATTCCTAAAATAATCTAGATCTATAAATTTGCTCTCTTGCTTAAAGTAGATCTAGAAACTTTTCACAAAATTCTTTATTCCTCCTCTCTTTCTCAACACATCTAAAGTAAGATTAAAAGGTTCCACGTTTCCCAGAGGACGGCCCGTACTCACCTCGGTCTAGCTGCACGCGACACCGTTCTGATTGTGGTTATTCTACAAACACACTCATTCGAATCAATCAAATGGCGCCGTTGCCGGGGATACGTGCGTAATTTTTTATTCTTATTATTTGTGTTGAATTCTTAGACGATTCATATCATTATTAAAACAAAACTGCAAATTGCATATTTAACAATTTGTGCGTGAATTTTTGCAAGGAGATCTGGAGTCACGGACTTGAGAAAACAGGAGATCTAGGGTTTCACACTTCTCTGGTATCTTTCTTAACTCTTTCTCTCTCCTCTAAAATCCAATAAAATCTATTTTCTGCAGGATTCTTTGCAAAATAGCGCCGCTCAAAAAAATCTTTTTGCAAAAGTTTTGTGATTGGTTTTGTTTTGCATATTTTAATACGGACTTTAAGGGGCAAAGACCAAATCAAGATTAGGTGGGGATTTCATCACCCTTCCTAAGCCCCACAAATCACAAACCGAGCATCTAGATCAACCCTTCATTAATTTAAAAAATATCTAGACCAGACTCTAAGGACTGTCGCGCTCATTAAGGACAGAGGAAGGTCGTGGGTAATCTATCGCTTATCCGCATTACTTTTGTGGTGCCTAGGCAAGTGTGTCATAGGCAAGTGGTTACTTAATTAGGACCACTACTTTCGTAGTAGGGAGCCTTCCACTTACCTGGCACTTACCTGGCCACAAGAGTAGTAAAGAGGTGGTAGAGGATTTATCCTGCGGCTTGTCCTTTGGAAGTCTAGGAGCGGTCTAAAGACTGGACCTAGGTGACCTTAGTTCTAGGGTTGCTTGTGCATTTTAGAGTGATTTGTCTTGAGTCCCACTTTTTTCAAAACAAGCCAATTTTAAATCACACACACGCTGCCGCTTGCACTAAACCCGCTTAGTGCATGCTCGGCTGGACACGGGATCCTAGTGCCCGTCTTGTCCGCGTTCCTGCTATCGACGCCGAAGTCGGTACTTCTTCATCTTCTTTTCCCCCACCACACACCACGACCGAGATGGACGACACTCCATCAGATTATAACACCACGCTGCCACCGCCCGTAGGTGCGCAGAATCCACCGCGCATCTCTCTCCAAGAGAGATGCTATCCTATCTGTGGTCCCCTTCCTACTTGTCTATCTCTTCCACCACCTAACGGGGATAATTTAGAAATTAAACCCCACTACATCAATCTGCTGCCCAAATTTTATGGGCTTGAATCGGAAGACACATACGTTTTCATTACCAAATTCGAAAACGTATGCGCAATGATGGGTACTTCACAATTGACTTTAGATGCTATGCGCTTACGTCTTCTCCCATTCACACTGTGCGACTTGGCAGAAAAATGGCTTTACAATACTGCCGCACACTCTATCACTAATTGGGATGAATTCGTAATAGCATTTCTTAAGAAGTTTTACCCAAACCATAAGACTGCCCGTGTTAGAAGCGAGATCAACCAGTTCACCCAGCTTCCCAATGAACCATTTTGGAAGTGCTTTGAACGTTTCAAGGATCTGCTTGTCCAATGTCCTCATCATGGAATCAATAGATGGGATTTATGTCGGATTATATATGAAGGCATTAATCCAGCGACAAAGCAGATGCTTGAAATAATGTGTCAATGCAATTTCATGTCTAAAGATGACGGTGAAGCTTGGAAGTATCTGGAAGACCTCGCTGAACACACTTTGCAGTGGGAAAGCGTAAGACCGCCTTCATCTAGGGGAGGTGTTCACCAACTCAATGTTTCTATCGCAGTAAAAGCCGAAATGGCAGCGATACAGAAGAAACTCGACGCTATTGAGAACAGATTCTCATCATTCTCCCTAAATCAGGTCACGCTTCCTAAGACTGTCTGTGGTTGATGTTCGGATCCTTCACACTTAACGGAAGAATGTCCTATGAATGCACCGTTTCAAGGTCACGAGCAAACTAATGCTGCTTTTCAGCAGCGACCTAGAAACGACCCTTATTCTTCCACGTACAATCAAGGATGGAGGAATCATCCTAACTTTGCTTGAAATCAAAACCAACAAAGCAATTATCAAAGACCTCCTCCACAGCAACCACAACCACAGAATCAGCCCCCCTTTCAGTCACAGAATTTCCAAAATCCGGCCAACATTTCTACACCACAAGTAGCCGGTATTGACAACTCACTTGCACAAACTTTGGATATGTTCATGAAACAATCCATGCAATTGTCGGCTGAGATGAAGTCTTCTATTGATACCATAACGAAAAACTCCGCCTCCCATGGTGAGAGTATTAAATCAATAGAAAACCAAATCGCACAGTTAAACGCCGCAATGAGTGCGAGAGAGAAAGGGAAACTCCCATCTCAACCCATACCTAATCCTGGCCACTCACAAAGTTATAATGTGAGTGTCGTTACTACGTTGAGATCGGGAAAGGTGTTGAATAACCGAGTGGGTGAGCAATGTGATGATGTTAGTGACACTAATGATACCCCAGCTTCTTCTTCTTCCCCTAATTCGTCTAGTCTCCCACCTTCTTCCGAGCCTATTCTTCGTTTTCCCCAAGGCTCGAACAGTTCGCCGAATCTATCTAAGTCGATTCCCACTCCAATTTTGGGATCGAATCCATCCCCACAATCCTCTCCAATGTTGGACCAAACCCTTATTGATAAAGCACCTTATCCAAACAGGTTAAGGGGCAACAGACCAAGTCCACAAATGGAGAAGATTGTGGAAATTTTTAAGAAAGTTAACATAAACATTCCTCTCCTAGATGCTATTCAACAAGTTCCGTCATATGCGAAAATCCTAAAGGACTTGTGCACTAGGAAGAGAAAAGTTCAAGTACCTAAAAAAGTTTTCCTTGCGAGTAATGTGAGCACTGCTTTTACACAACAACTACCCAAGAAACGAAAGGACCCCGGAAGTCCTACAATTTCTATTTCTATTGGGGATAAAAATATCAATCGTGCTCTACTCGATTTAGGTGCTAGTGTTAACTTGCTTCCGTATTCTGTTTATGAGCAATTAGGGATCGGAGAGTTAAAACCTGCGCATTGCACTCTTCAGATGGCCGATCGATCTATCAACCAACCTAGGGGTGAGCTAGAGGATGTGTTAATTAAAGTCGGGGAATTTATATTTCCTGTGGACTTTATCGTTATTGATACACAACCTGTGGCAAACCCACGCAATCAAATCCCGGTGATACCCGGTCGACCCTTTTTGGCCACTTCCAACGCAGTAATCAATTGTAGAAACGGCTCTATGACCCTATCCTTTGGAAAGAAGTCAATTGAGCTTAACATTTACAAGTTGGGAAGTGAACCCTCCGAACCCTATGCTCATGTGTATTCTGTCGAATTAATGGATGTCGACAGCAGCGAATATGATCAACCTCATAATTCTGACTCTTTTCATATGTTGTTGCTTGACACGGACTCTTCCACCGAGTTGTCTGGGTCAACATCTAACGCTGATAAGGAATTTTTTATAGAGTCTGACGATCACCCCATTTTTTCTGATGACATTATTTTTCGGGGTATCGATGAAAGCTTTGAGGAAATTTTCGCTGATGAACTCGTATTTTTACAAGACACGGGTGTTGAGATGAATCAACTCCAAGATGAAGAAATTGGACCTCCACCCCTTCTTTTGGGCAATCATGATAATGCGAGTAATCCATCATTACTATCACTATGTCGTCTCTCCAAATTGAGACGCAATCCTTTTCCATTACACCTCTTATCACCTCCCCACTTCTTCACGTCGAAAGGTGACATGTTCTTCCACCAACCTTGGTACTTCATCGATAAAATTTTTGAATGGTTGGTGTTGACTTTTGATCTTTGTAAGGCTTTACTTTGACCAATAACTTTAACCCCCCCCCAATGATTTTAATTGCTTAACATTATTTAACTCAAGTTTGGGGGGGGGGATATTTTGGCTCTTGAAAAGAAAATGATTTTTACAAATTTGTGAGCCAAAAATAAGTTTGGGGGAGGATTTTCACTTTCATATATTCTTGCCCCCATTAATAATTTCCTCCCAAGTCTACAGGTTTTTGAGCTTAACGGATGACATCAGTGAGGACACTGCTGTAAACAGGTTTGGGGGAGGTTTGTGCTTATTTACACATCAATTTGCATCATATTTTGCATAAGCACAACATTTTCAAAAAAAATTTTTAAAAAAAAAAAATTTTTTATAACAAAAGAGTAGAAAGTGAAAAATTACATCCAAAAGATAGGAATAGTTTAAGAAAACCAAGAAAATGATTTTTATAAATTTGTGAGCCAAAAATAAGTTTGGGGGAGGATTTTCACTTTCATATATTCTTGCCCCCATTAATAATTTCCTCCCAAGTCTACAGGTTTTTGAGCTTAACGAATGACATCAGTGAGGACACTGCTGTAAACAGGTTTGGGGGAGGTTTGTGCTTATTTACACATCAATTTGCATCATATTTTGCATAAGCACAACATTTTCAAAAATTTAAAAAAAAATATTTTTTTATAAAAAAAGAGTAGAAAGTGAAAAATTACATCCAAAAGATAGGAATAGTTTAAGAAAATTAGAAGTTTTCTTAAACGAACTAGTAATAAGTAGTTATGAGCTGTTGTCCCAAGGGTTAGTAAGATGTAGGAAGTCACTAATCTGAGGATAAAAATAAGTCTGAAAAATAGTTTCTATTCTGGAAGCCAAACATTTGAATGTTGATACCCTACTATATGCACTTACACACGTCTTGAAACTCGGGATAGTAGAGGATACATTGAAATGCTCCTGTCTAAAAGCCAAAGTATGAAGGAAATTAAAAAAAAATGAATGAAGAAAATATAAATGGTGAAAAGAAAAATGAACACTGGTTTTGTTATCACCAAGGCAGCAATAAAAAAATATAGCGAGGGCGCTTCATCACCTAGTGTCCTAATGCCAACTGGTCTGGGAGTCACTGCTAAGCCTTAGGTGGTGCAAGACGAGGAAAATACTATCACCTAATCAGCAAGCACATGAGTAATCGGTCGGTTAGTACCTAAAGAAGTATTAACGGTCGCATGAAAATGTGTGAGCAAATCTAAATATTCATCAAAGTTAAAAAGTACTGAGGTAGATGGACAAGAGTATGATAGCTTGAATTGAATTCTCCGAGTATAGGGATGTCCATTTCACACACGTAGGGGTATATGATCGATGTTTGGATGAAAGATAGGAATGAAGAATAAAGACGATATTTTATTGAGGGATGATATGATTTCTAACATTTTTTCATGACTATTAAGATAGGGCTCATGACAACTGAAAAGCTAGTGTAGTTGGAAACTCTAAATTTTCAAAGTCTTTCTTTTATGGTTCTTATCTTTATATGTAAATTTCACCATCTCTCTTTTATTATAGGATTTTGTGGGTGTAATCCGGTGAAAACCCTCAGGAGACAACACTCCTCCTACTAGGGACACCTAGAGGTTTAACGGCTTGTTGCACGTGCTCAGTGCAATCGTGTTTGCCTACGAAAGTGTGCTTAGTTTTCTCCTTTCTTTTTTCTCCTTCTCTTGCATAAACTAGTTTGCTCGGGACGATCAAAGATAAGTTTGGGGGTATTTGTTCAGTTGATAAAACTGCACATTTGTTATTACATTTTTCTTACTATTTCTATATTAAAAAGGTCTTTATTATAATATATCATACATATGAGGGTTTATCTGTAAAAATACTATTTTCCATGTGTTGATATATTGTAATTAACATTTGGTAGGAAAATGTATGCAAATAATATCATTGACCAAATCCTAGTAGAACAAAGTCTACTAAATATTATTTGTTAAAGTTGTTGTGCAGAATTTGCAGGTCTAAAATCAAGGAAATCAAGTTGTTAAAGTAAACCTGCCTAATTAAGAAATCAAAATGAAGAAATCAAGTCTGGCAGGAACTACGAGAAGATTTCCAAATTCCAAAGATTCCAGAGAACACCACATGTCACAAGGAGAAAGCCTCAAAAATTTGATGAAGTGATCCCCACCCTTGGCCGCGGATCCGCGGCCAAACCCCCCTGTTGGCCGCGGATCCGCGGCATGATAGGGGAGTTAGAGTGTGCAATTTTCTAGGGTGAATCTCTACTATTATCTTCCAATTTTGGAAGCTAAATTTTTGGCTTTTGGGGTATAAATAAGGACCGAGAGCCTCTTGGAAAAATCATCAAGCCGACGCGATCACGAAGCCCCAGACGCTCACGCATCCAGGCTGATCATCAACGGTTCATCTACCTCCTTGGAAGAGATCGAGAAGCAACTAGTTTTGTAATCATTTTCTAAGGAATAAAGTGTAGATTGTTCAAGTTGATTAATAAAGGTAGTTATTTTATTTAATTCTTTTACATTTTACATTATGTTTTCCCTCTCTGTCTTTTCATCTTCTTCTCCCAACATGCGCGAGTAATTCTCCGCTTGTTAGGGTTCGTAGGATTAGGGTAGGCTAATGGATGATGAATATCCCTAAACCCTTTTTAAGTCCTATAAAGTTTATGAACTTTATCAAAAGAATCATTAACATCCTAATCGGGCACGCTAGCAATTATTTGCTAGTTCCGACCGCGATTAGAGATTAGATTAATGATTGTTCTGGTAAAGGCTAGATTTGAACGGAGTTCCGTGTCGAGATAAGGGTTAAGAGTGGGATTCCTTTTCCCTCCAGAAACTCTAATCTACATGCATCACCGTCGTTCTAGTTTTAAATCTATTAATAGATAAAAATGGTAACTTTTAATTAATCGTCCATGACTACTAAATCCTAACGAACCCTACAAGCCCTCTTATTATATTAACTATATTCCTAAAATAATCTAGATCTATAAATTTGCTCTCTTGCTTAAAGTAGATCTAGAAACTTTTCACAAAATTCTTTATTCCTCCTCTCTTTCTCAACACATCTAAAGTAAGATTAAAAGGTTCCACGTTTCCCTGAGGACGACCCGTACTCATCTCGGTCTGGCTGCACGCGACACCGTTCTGATTGCGGTTATTCTACAAACACACTCTTTCGAATCAATCACGCCTCTACATCCATCTAATGAAGAAGGGGGCCCCATTTTTTTGGGATCGTAAATGCCAAAGTGCACTGGACGAAATCAAGCAATATTTGCAGAACCCGCCGGTACTGACCGCTCCGGTCAAGGGAAAGCCCCTCATCCTGTACACAACAGCCCTGGAAGGTTCTTTAGGCGTGTTATGGGCACAGGAGAACGACCAGGGAAAAGAGAGAGCTCTCTACTATTTGAGTCGAGTTCTTCTGGGTGCAGAAAATAACTACCCCCCATCGAAAAACATTGTCTGGCACTGATCTTCGCGATAACGAACCTCAGGCACTACGCCTTAGCACATGAGGTCCATCTCATATCAAAGGTGGATCTTCTCAAATATTTGATGTCAAGAGCCATACTAACAGGAAGGCTTGCCAAATGGGCCCTCCTCTTGATGGAGTTCTCGATAACGTATCGACCCCTCAAGGCAGTGAAAGGCCAGGTCGTTGCCGACTTTCTCGCTGAGCATCCGATACCAGCCGACTCTCCCTTAAATTGCGAATTGCCAGATGAACATGCGTTCGACGCAATTGAAAGGGAGAAGGAAGGAAATAATGCCCGATGGGAACTATACTTCGACGAAGCATCTTCCTTGAAGAAGCGAAAGCAAAGCACCCCTATAATCAAAGATGGGGTGGGCCTTATCTTCGTGACTCCGTAAGGTGGGATAATGTGTTTCGCCCTTTCCTTAACAGAGCCGAGGACAAAAAATGAGGATGAGTACGAAGATTTGATAGCGGGTCTTGAGATTTCTGTCGATATGGGAATAAAAAACCTCCTTATATATAGAGATTCCCAGCTGGTCGTTAGCTAAGTAAATGGTGACTATCAGACGTGCAAACCAGAACTGATCAGGTATGGTGAAAAAGTGCAGCGATTGCTAAGACAAATCCCCTCCTACATACTGAAATGCATACCGCGTGAGGAAAATTGCAAGACAGATGCATTAGCCAAGCTTGCTAAGGAACTGGTTAACGAAAACCTCGATGACATAAGGATCGTTGTGCAAAGCCGCCGGATTCTCGCGCCAGCAGAAATATCTCCAGAGTCGTCTAAAGGAAAGGAAGAGACTAAACAAGTAGTCCTTCAAATAAAAGTAGTCCTTCAAATAAAATACGAAGAGAAGATCAAGGATTGGAGGGAAGTCTTCATAGACTACTTCAAATCCCATCGAACTCCCGAAAATGTATCTTCAAGACATCAGCTCGTGAAACGAGCTCTGTCTTTTGCCTTCGTCAATGATACTCTATATAAGAGATCGTTCGACAGTTTGTGGTTAAGGTGCCTAGGACCAGAAGAAGCAAGGAGAGTCGTCCAAGAAATCCACGACGGACTCTGCGGTTCTCATCAAGCCGGGCCAAAGATGAAGCCGAAGATCAAGAGAATGGGTTACTATTGACCCGGCTTGATGAGAACCGCAGAGTCCGTCGTGGATTTCTTGGACGACTCTCCTTGCTTCTTCTGGTCCTAGGCACCTTAACCACAAACTGTCGAACGATCTCTTATATAGAGTATCATTGACGAATATGCGAAGCGGTGTAACTCGTGCCAGGTTCACGAGGACTTCATCCACCAGCATCCAAATCCGCTACACCCAACACTGGCTAGTTGACCGTTCGAAATATGGGGAACCGATATAATCGGGCCCATCGAACCAGCATCATCTAAGGGACATCGGTTCATATTGGCAACAACTGATTACTTCTCTAAGTGGGCAAAGGCAGTACCGCTAAAGGAAGTGAAGATGGAGAACATCCTCCATTTCTTCAGGACACATGTCATCTACCGGTTTGGCACTACGCGACGGATCATCTCGGATAATGGGCCGGCCTACAGAAGCCATAAGATCAGCTGCTTCACACAGCAGCATAATATAGACTGGAGATACTCTTCAATCTATAATCCCCGAGCTAACGGTCTAGCTGAGGCTTTCAAAAAGACCTTGACGAAGATCATAAAGAAAACGGTGTCCAGAAATAAAAAGGACTGGCACGAGAGACTGCATGAAGCTCTCTGGGCATATCGAACCACGTTTAAAACGGCCATGAATACAACGCCATACGCGTTGGTATTCGGCACAGAAGCGGTACTTCCCTTGGAGATAGAGCTACCCTCTCTAAGAGTGGCAGTTCGATACGAGCTGACGGATGAAGAAAATGCTCATCTTCGGCTTGAGGAGCTTGATGCCCTCGATGAAACTCGCTTCATGGCGCAGCAAAACCTAGAAGCTTACAAAGCAAGGATGACGCGCTCGTACGAAAGACTAACCAGGCAAAGAACATTCCGCCAAGGCGAACTCGTGCTAGTTGTCAAAAGACCTATGATCCCCAACCGTGCAAAACGGGGGAAATTCGAGCCAAACTATGAGGGCATGTATATCATAGACATAGTCTACCAAGATGGGGCTTACTTGCTCATGGATATGCATGGCGAAAGACCCTTCCGTCCAATAAACGGCCGGTTTCTTAAGAAATACTACGCTTGACAAGTCACGACTCAGGTTAATGATAGATGACGACGCTCGTGTCCGCTCGCTATCTTCCTGAGTCAAAACTCTAAAAGTAGTATCCAACAGAGTTTCCGCCCCAAACATAGAGACAACGGACCGAAATGTCCTTACACTAACCGTTGCCTTCAAGATGGCGACAACGGACCGTAATGTCCTTAAACTAAAACGTCGCCTCAAACACGGCGATAATGGACCGAGATGTCCCTAAACTAACAACGGACCGTAATGTCCTTAAACTAAAACTTCACCTAAAAAATGGTGATAGTGGACCACCACGTCCTTAAAATGGCAATAGACCACTACGTCCTTAAACTGGCAATGGGCCACTATGTCATTAAATTGGCAATGGATCGAAATGTCCCTAAACTAGTACTCCACCTCAAACATGGCGCATACCTTAAATACGGCGATATCTTCTCTTGGGATCTATGTTGCAATCAAAGCTCCAACTGCAAAGACTGCAACCCAAATCCAAAAAAAACGGTACGTCCACAAGCGAAATGGGCACGGATAAAAACCCGAAAGGGCACCGTGAGTAAAAACAGTAGGGCTACCGGCGAGCTTGTGAAAACCTGAAAGGGCGCAATCTCGTTGTTAAAAAAAACGATACGTCCACAAGTGAAATGGGCATGGATGAAAACCCGAAAGGACGTCGTGAGTAAAAATAGCAGAGCTACCTGCAAGCTTGTGAAAACCCGAAAGGGCGCAATCTCGTAAAATTTTCACTTACGTGATCCTCTCGACTCGTAAGAAGAACTCCCCCTATGAGACCCTCATGGCTCATAGGATTCAAAGCCTTAAGCTACAGGGACCTAGACCTGTTCTTAATCCGTCGTATCCCCAAAGTTGCCCTACAGGCGGTACAATGTTGGCCCTTGTATACAATCCACGGACACAAATAAATGATTTCCCCCACCAAGTCCTACCAATGACGAGGAATGTCCTCATACGGTGAACGACACTTATAAGTCCTCTTGACTTGTAAGGAGAAAACACTTTTGTAAGATCCTTACGACTTGCAAGAGAAAATATCACTTATGAGTCCTCATGACTTCTAGGGAGAACCTACACCTACGGGATCCTCTCGACTCGTAGGGAGAAAACCCTTTATGGGACCCTTATGGCTCATAAAGTCAAAAGCCTTAGTCGACAGGATTCTAACTCTGTGTACTAAGCCACCTTTGTTCAAATCAGCAATGGCAAATGATGATTCGCTCCTGATAATATTCCAGTCGCAGCAGTGCTGATGCCAAGATTGGTATCAGATCTCAAGTTCCATAATCGCAACAAAAATCAGCGAGCAAAAAGAATGCATATGAAATAGCCGAAATGATGGGGCAACCCGTAATAAAAATCAGCGAGCAAAATATATGCATATAAAAATAGCCGAAATGTTTGGGCAACTCGAAATAAAAAACAGCGAGTAAAAAGAAAAGAATATCCGAAATGATTGGGCACCGCGATAAAAAGCCGAAATGATTGGGCAATCGCAACTTTTGCGATATAAAAAGCTGAAATGATAGAGCATCGCGGAAAGAAATAAAAGATGATGAAACTTTTGCCTTGCAGGTGAGTCTACACCGACCCATGTATACAATCCATGGGCATAAACGAAAAGGGAACCATATTTTCCCACCAGGCTCCGTCAAAGGGAGATCCAAGTCTCGGCGGTTCACAAACAACCTAGATGTAGGGTTCCTATTGCGTAAGCAAGGTTTCGGGAGGCATCGTCCATGCCATTTTCAAAATTTTGTCGTTTTAGAGAACCCTAAACTAGAATCGTTAACTAGAGAATCATACGAAACATAAAGTAAACTACTTTACTTCTAAGTGATAACGAAAATACAACCTTTGTAGACCAGTCCTTCACTTCAAAAGCTCCTTGTAGTAGTCCCTTCGCTGCGATCATGGAACTCCCGGACTCTTGCATGGCTTCTCAAGGCAAAAGGAACGTTCTTGCTTGAAGTTTTCGAGGCCGAAGATGATCACGTCGAGGAGATACTAACTCAAGCTACTACTTAACTAATGAGAGATTAGTGAAGAAAACACCCTATACTAAAGTGCTAATCTAGTAGAGGATGATGAAGTAGGAAGTGGGCTCACTTTAGTTTTATTTTTCTCATAATATTTTCTCTCTTTAGAAAACCCTAGCAAGCTTTTGCTCAAGGAAGAAGAAGATAAGCTCAAAAGATGAGAATGAACTCAAAAATGAGGTGAGAGAAATAACCATGGGTGAGTTTGTATCATATACTAACTCATATAGAAACATAACCATGGCTTAATTATAATGGTTAGGTTAATAAATATCTTAAGTAAAACAAAACTAGTGGACTTAGTCAAAGTATCCACAAGCTTCTACAAGCTTCATGCATTTGGCTAATAACCCACTAATTTGTAATTACTTTAAATACTAAAACCCAACATTATAATTAGTATGGTGTAAGTCTCATACACCCATGTAGTGTGTAACAACAACCATGATACAAAATAAAACACAATTAATATATATCTCATATAAATTAAGTGTGCACATGTGAGAATAATAAATACTTAAGTGAGCTAATATTAGTTAATGTAAATTAGTATATCAAATATACAATTATACACTAAACTATCAAATCAACTCTTGATTTAATAATCCGGCTATATCACATATAACTGACTAATATTAAATGTACCAACTTATCGAATCAACACTAGATTCGATAACCCGGCTATATCACATACAACCGTCCGATACTAATATCGCGAGAATAGAATACGGTATCATATACTCGCATTATTCTTGGTCCCTCACATATCACATATGTGCTCCTACTTCGTTTTGCCTGAGTCAGTAAAACCTCTATGTAGGACTCTAAAGACTCATCAATATGGCGGCAGTAGGTGATGATCACATCAAGCACCCACAAGCCGTCAGCGGTACTAGCTGGACCTAACAGCTACCCGGGTATTGAGCGATCAGAAGATCAACAAGCAAGCCCGCTCTAGCTCCTGTAAAGCCTGTCAGTAACACTACCGTACAGTCCGGTCTCCTCATCTGATATGTCGCATATCCAGTCTTGGGGTGGTAAACGTCAGACCCCAATAACCGATAAGTCATACCGATATGAGGCTCATAACGGGTCGAGAAACTACTGATAACACTTACCAGTAAATCTCTAAATCAGCCCTGGCCAGGGACTTCCCTGTTATGGCCAATCGAGCACAGCGCAACATCAACCCCCAATACCGGGAGAGATGAAACCCCTCCTATCGCTCATTGCCTCCATGTGACTCGGGACTGTACCCAAAAACCACCATTTTGCACGTCCTCTTGAACGTGGTAAGGTGGAAATCAAAGCACAGTGGGAATCACACAAGACTCTATAACGATCTCGAGTCTACAGACTAACCTGTACCAGTGTCACCAGAGAACTGCTATCTGACGTGAGGTATAATACCATCTAGGAGTTCTCGGCGAGTCCGTCCAGTGTACCCAGTCTCCACTGAGCACCCGTATACCATCTCTGATGTCAAACACCAATGAATATGGGATCATCCATCGCCCATCTCATAGGTCGAGAAGCGTATACGCTAGTCTACTCCGGTATATCGATGCCCTGTCTCGATACACCCACGACTAGGAAAATTAAAGGATGAACTTAAAGATTCAAGACTTCAACGCTAAGCTTACGGTAAAAGTCCATAAATTCTGCACTGTTGGAAATCTGGAAGAAAGTAGAAAAGATTCTGAAGAACCAAGTGAAGAAAATAGAATGAAAAGGAAACTTGAAGCATCCCTAAAGAATTGGGCCCATGAGCCCACCAAATGGCCGCGGATCCGCGGCCAAACAGGCTATTCTGCCGCGGTTCCGCGGCCGTGCAATGCACGTGTCGGTGGGGTGTCGGTGCTTTGACTCGGTCTTTGGGGTTGTTTTGTAATTTCATGTATGGATTAGAATGTAACCTAGGGTTTTTCCTATCTATAAATAGGAAGGATGTCTCTCTCTAGTTTTTGTGCCTCTTTTGGTTACCTCTTTTGAGATGCCTCTTTTTATTTTCTAGATCTAAATTTTCATTCCATTGTAATCGTCAAGAGGTCATCAATAAAGGTATTTTTTTTTATCGTGCATTCTTTTATCTGCATTTAATTCCTGAATTTTTATCTTTCTTTTATTATCTGCAACTTAGATAGTCTTTTAAAATTATAAAAATGAATCGTGACATAACTTCCCTAATGAGTGAGTAATTCCTCACTTGTTAGGGTTAGGAGAGGGAAGGTTTGAGAGAAGGAAATCTCTCTCACTCTTTTCTTTGCCCCCATAATTTTAATCAATACGGACTCTATTTAAATAAATCACACACCGCTCACTACGGCACCCTATCCCACGAGATAGCGGTGATTCCCTAGTTAGACCGATTGTGATTGATTTAAATAGAGGTTAGGGCTAAGAGTTAAGAAAGGACGGACAAGGACCAAAGGGAAGAAACTTAGTTTCTTCCTAGTCGTGCTAATTCCCTTTGTTGACTATTACCCTAACACCTATATTCTTCACTAGGGCTTTGAAAGCAGTGGGTAGAATCCCTTTTCCAAACTAACCTAATCCTAATCCTAGCAAGATTTTTAATCAATTGAATCTCATTCTTAGATCGTAAAACAAAACCCGACTTGATCGGATTAACTCGTTAGAACATTAAAAAAAAGGAATCCATCTCCCTGTGGACCGACCCGTACTCAACCGGCTAGCTACCAAGCGACACCGTTATTGATTGCGGTATATTCTATTCTTTGATTTTAAAAGCACGCATACGTGAAAATCTACAATCAAATGGCGTCGTTGCCGGGGATCGAACCCGGGTCACCCGCGTGACAGGCGGGAATACTCACCACTATACTACAATCCTGGTAGTCAAGTACACATCCTAAGGGCTTTACCAACATGTAACCATAAGACAGTATCAAGAGACAAGTATACATGTTAAGATAAAGAGCAACCAGATAGCATACTATCATGTCGAGCAAGAAAGTCCTCTCTATATATGTCCAAGCATCCACTATAATATACATCATATGTACAATAATGGCCTCTAGGGCATACATACAACTAACAATCTCCCACTTGCACTAGGGCCAGCTGCTGTATTATCGCATACCCAGCATCCCGAAGAGTCTCTCGAACTGTATCTGGGGAATGGCCTTTGTGAGTGGATCCGCAGTGTTGTTCTTCGTGTCAACTCTCCTAACCTCGATCTCCCGGCGATCAACTATCTCCCATATCAGGTGATACCGCCTCAGAATATGCCTGGATCGCTGATGGGACCTGGGTTCCTTGGCCAAAGCCACCGCTCCATTGTTATCACAATACAAAGGTATTGGATACTCAATGGATGGAACCACTCCAAGTTCAGTTATGAACTTCTTCATCCAGACAGCCTCTTTGGCAGCATCATTGGCAGCGATGTATTCAGCCTCCATCGTCGAGTCTGCCATGGTTTCCTGCTTGGAACTCTTCCAGCATACCGCCCCTCCATTGAGGGTAAAGACAAATCCCGAGTGCGACTTAGAGTCGTCCTTATCACTCTGGAACTCGAATCAGTAAAGGACTCCACTTGGAGTTCTCCGTTACGTTACACCAAGAGCATTTCTTTAGTCCTTCTCAAGTACTTGAGAATGCTCTTCACAGCTGTCCAGTGACTCTCTCCAGGATCTGCTTGATACCTACTCACTACACTTAGTGAGTGTGCTACATCAGGTCTGGTACATAGCATTGCGTACATGATAGAGCCTACTGCCGAAGCATAGGGTATCCCTTACATGCGAGCTCTCTCCAAATCAGTCTTGAAAGACATCTCTTTGGAGAGAGTGAGTCCTGAGATCATGGGTAAAAACCCACGCTTGGATTCTTCCATACTAAACCTCTTTAGTATGGTGTCAATGTACCTGGATTGGGACAATCCCAGTATCCGTTTAGATCTATCTCTATAGATCTTAATCCCCAAGATGTAGGACGCATCCCCTAGATCTTTTATTGAGAATCTTTGCGATAAGAAGAGCTTGACCGATTGCAGCATAGGAATGCCATTTCCTATCAAGAGTATGGCATCCACGTACAATACGAGGAAGACAACCTTACTCTCTGCCACCTTCTTGTATATACAAGGTTCATCTACGTTTTTGACGAAATCAAACTCTTTGATAACGACATCAAAATAGCTGTTCCAGCTCCGCGATGCTTGCTTTAACCCGTAGATGGATTTAAGCAGCTTGCACACCTTTCCGCTGCTCACACTGTCTACGAAGCCCTCTGGCCGAGTCATGTACACGCACTCTTCCAAATCACCATTCAAAAAGGCGGTCTTAACATCCATTTGCCAGTTTCGTAGTCATGGTATGCAGCGATGGCAAGCATGATCCGGATGGATTTAAGCATAGCCACTGGAGAAAAGGTTTCGTCAAAGTCCACACCTAGTCGTTGACGAAAACCCTTTGTAACAAGTCTAGCTTTGAAAGTCTCCACTTTCCTATCTACACCAAGTTTTTTCTTGAAGATCCACTTGCTCCCAATGGGTTTTACCCCTTCAGGAGCATCTTCCAAAGTCCATACTTTGTTGGTGTACATGGATTCCATCTCGGATCGCATTGCATCCAGCCACTTCACAGAGTCCCCACTCATGATGACCTGCTCGAAGCTAGTTGGGTCATCATCCTCCATGATGCAATTCTCGCTTCCACTATCAATGAGAAAACTGTATTATCTCTCAGGTGGACGAGGAACCCTACTAGATCGGCGGAGAGGCTGAGGTTCGTTTGGAATTACCGAATCCTCTGGTTCCACCAAATCTTCTGCCGTAGTTTGTATAGCTGGAACTTCTTCCAGTTCTACCTCCTTGCCACTAATTTATTTCAAAAGAAAACCCTTTTCTAAAAAGGTGGCATGTCGAGAAACAAACACCTTTTGTTTCTCGGAATGGTAGAAGATATACCCTCGCGAATGTTTGGGATATCCTATAAACTTACACAGAACTGACCTTGCCTCAAGTTTGTCCGGATTTTGTGTTTTCACATATGCCGGACAACCCCATATCTTAACATAATTAAGATATGGTCTCTTTCCTTTCCATATCTCATATAGAGCGCACCATATCTAATAGGGTGCGATTCCTCCGCTCTGATACACCGTTGTGTTGTGGTGTATACGGAGGAGTAAGCTGAGAGAGAATCCCATTCTCTTTTAGATAATCACGGAATTCCGTGCTCAGGTATTCTCCTCCTCAATCAGATCGTAGGATTTTAATACCTTTACCCGTTTGGTTCTCGGCTTCGAATTTATATTCTTTGAATTTCTCAAAAGCTTCAGACTTGTGTTTCATCAGGAACACATGTCCGAATCTTGAGAGACCGTCAGTGAATGTAATGAAGTACGAAGAACCATTCCTGGCATGTGTAGACATAAGACCACATATATCACTATGTATCAGTCCCAAGAGCTCACTAGCTCTTTCTCCGTGTCCTGTAAACGAAGTTTTGATCATCTTGCCTTTGAGACATGATTGGCAAGTGTCATAAGATGAAAATTCTAACGGATTCAAATATTCATCCTTATGCAACTTAGCCAATCGTGTCGCATTGATATGACCTAGTCTACAATGCCACAAGAAGGGTTCGTTCATTTCTGAACTCTTCCTCTTGTGTGTATTTTGTACATTAAGAACTGTAGTTTGATTTAGAATGTAAATGCCATTATTTAACGAGCCTGATCCAATCAACTTTTGATTCAGGAAGATGTTCATAACATCATCCTGTACTACAAAATTATATCCCTCTTTACTTAATAAAGAAACTGATATAAGCTTGTATATCAGAGTCGGAATGTAATAGCATTCGTTCAGAATCAATGTATTACCATTTGGTAATACAAGGTGATATTCGCCAACTGCTTTGGCTGCAACATTTGCACCATTCCCAACTTTTACGGAATGATTACCCATTCCCAGTTCTCTACCTTTCTTTAGCCCGTGTAACATATTACATATGTGGGATCCCAATCCGGTATCTAATACCCAGGACGTAGAGTGAACTGAGAAACAGTTCTCAATAACTAACACACCCGAAAAAATGCATCAACATGCTTATTCTTCGTTTGGGCGGCGTGGGAATCCGGATATGTCCCTATTCCCTGTTCATTCTTATAACAATTATAAGAAAGAACGGAACCAACGTTCCCCTGCACAGTATAACATGCGGGTTCGGTCAATACATCCATATTATTATCTTGATTAGGGCCTGACATGGTCGCTACTTGGAGAGAGAGAAGAAAACACTTTAGCGTATGTTCTTACAAGATCAGATTAGTTATTATTTTATCTAATCGGGATGGCTCTCACTATTTTTATCAAATCTTCCTTCAAACCCTAAAAGGAAAGACTAGCCGGGATTAATTACACTCTACAATTTCGCCAATCTTTCAGCCAGGATAGTGCCGGTACTTTGAGGGAGGTTCCCCGTGCTTTCGCACGGACCTAATTAAAATAAACCTCGTTTTCCCAGAGTCATAACCCCGTTGACACCTTTCTAGACACCTACTTGATCGGCTAATTGTCCTGTGTAAAACTCTCCCAGCTCGCAGTGGGTATCTGGATCCAACTATCTCATAGAAGGTATGCAATCTCATTGCAAATTTCAACACTTGAAATTCCCGATAATATTTTTCCCCTAGCGTGCTATGACCTTGATGCAGGCCAAACAACCCATAGTCTGCTAGTCAAGTTCAACCCGTCATTTCCTGATTGAATTAAACCCACCCGCACGACCCTTGACGCAGGCCAAACAACGTCGTACGAATACCCTAATCCAATCGCATCTCATGCTCCAGATAAGTACTAATTCAGCTACCGTACACTACGCCTTGACACAGGCCAAACTACCGTAGCACGAATACTAAAATAACACTTATCTGAAATGACGGAGGGCTACGACAGGTTTTTCAGAAAACCTTTTGCGTAATGAACTTGATATCGTTGTAGAATCGAGTGAATTTGAAAAGGAGTGTTTTTTAGGCTTTTACTAGTTTCCCTAAAGAGGTCACTCCCGGTGAAGAGATGTCGGCTCCTTCCTCATCGAATAAGGTGCGGGATATATCACATATATCACTATGCAAAGCAAAAACTCCAAAAGCAATCAAAAGACAAACCGAGTGTTGTAGCATCTGCCAATTTTGCTAAAGAGGTCACTCCCGGTGAAGGAATCTCGGCTCTTTCCTTATCAAATAAGGTGCGGGATATATCATATATATCACTATGCAAAGCAAAAACTGTAGCTGCCCTTTTTTTGAAAATTTTGATTCTACAACATCTTTTAGGTTTCTTTTTTTCATTAATCTTATTAATGAAGTCCCATCATTTAAGCTTCCTAAGCATCACAGAAGAAACGAATATACAACGTACGCTTATGCCATCTGCATTCGCCACAGTATCCCGTTATGCACCGTTAGGTTACTTAACTAACGACATACCTGGACGGGACTAGTGCGGGTGCAAAACATAAACAACGTCTACTATATATCTCATATATAATGTATATCCATTCGTCTCAGAATCCACAGTGATCACATCACAGAGCAGCAGAAGAAACATATGAAATATTAGATATACCAGGATGTCCGTGTTTTATTTTGAGCCTATATAAAACACGGATTTCACGGTCGCGATGAATAGCCAAACCCATATCCCTAGACCCCTACGAGAGCGGCAAGCAACCCTACCAATTCTAGAGTTAGGAGACCCAGACTCGACTCCTCGAGTTGGTCTCCCACTGGACTCTAAAACCCGGTTACTTATGCTCCCCTCCTTAGGTCTATCCTAATACGGAAAAGTAAATAATATACAATAATGGTGACATCATCCTCAATCCAGAAGTGCCCCAATAAAAGAATATTACATACATTGAATTTTACATGAATGATAATAAAAACTCTCATCTCACATAAAACCCCCGGCTATTCAAAACACGACGATCCAATATAACATATACAGCAACACAAAACATCACATGTCATCAACGTAAGTAAATATACGTATCCCAATTGTCGTTGACATATAGCAACGAAACCGGCGATACACCACATATTACACTTACGGTCGCAGAAAAAACTAGACGACGTTAAACATTCCGATCGAATCAACAAATACCCACAATTACCCAAAGAGCTCAACACTTGAGCGTAGTTTAAAATTATTCAGCACATGCCACAGTACCAATGAACCAGCCGTAGAAATGTCAACCAAGGGCTCACATGTGGCACCGCTGAACCACCACAAACCCTAGGGTTTAGTGGCGGTTCTGACGGTCACATAATCGAGTTAAGGTTTTGTTCTTCTAGAGGGTCCATCGCATTATTTGCATGATGTTTGAGTGCTTTTAAACTATGGAAAAAATCCAACACTTGGAAAATTTTCCGGCAAGGGTTAAAGCGGGTATTTGATATCCAATCGAACTTTTTAACACCGTCTAAAGTAACCCGAAAACAGTTAGAATTACGACTACGAAACACTCTAAGTTTCCATTTCAGTAAGTTAATCATCACATGAAAAAGTAGAAAAATCAAACAACACCTGAAACACAAAAACCCAGAGAATAGAACATGAAAAAAATTTGGGACCAAAATGCTACACTGGGGCCGGCCACCTCAGAAAAACCCTTCATCTGCTCGGCCAAAATCCGATCAGATGCCCCCAAATTTCTTCCATGTTCTTATTTTCTCTCAAATATGATTCTGCAGTTGTTTGAAAAAAATTTAGAGCTCATATAAAAATCGACAGAAACATGGTTTTGATGTGTCAAGTTTCAGAGTTGTTTCGGTTTCGTAATCCTACACGATCCGTCTAATTCTCTAGCTAGGATTTGATACCACATTAGGGTTCCAGTTGCGTAAGCAAGGTTTCGGGAGGCATCGTTCATGCCATTTTCAAAATTTTGTCGTTTTAAAGAACCCTAAATTAGAATCGTTAACTAGAGAATCATACAAAACATTAAGTAAACTACTTTACTTCTAAGTGATAACGGAAATACAACCTTTGTAGACTGGTCCTTCACTTCAAAAGCTCCTTGTAGTAGTCCCTTCGCTGCGATCATGAAACTCCCGGACTCTTGCATGGCTTCTCAAAGCGAAAGGAACGTTCTTGCTTGAAGTCTTTGAGGCCGAAGATGATCTACGTCGAGAAGATCTAACTCAAGGTACTACTTCACTAATGAGAGATTAGTGAAGCAGACACCCTATACTAAAGTGCTAATCTAGTAGAGGATGATGAAGTAGGAAGTAGGCTCACTTTAGTTTTATTTTTCTCATAATGTTTTCTCTCTTTAGTAAACCCTAGCAAGCTTTTGCTCAAGGAAGAAGAAGATGAGCTCAAGAGATGAGAATGAACTAAAAAATGATGTGAGAGAAATAACCATGGGTGAGTTTGTATCATATACTAACTCATGTAGAGACAAAACCATGGCTTAATTATAATGGTTAGGTTAATAAATATTTTAAGTAAAACAAAACTAGTGGACTTAGTCAAAGCATCCACAAGCTTCTACAAACTTCATGCATTTGGCTAATAACCCACTAATTTGTAATTACTTTAAATACTAAAACCCAACATTATAATTAGTATGGTGTAAGTCTCATACACCCATGTAGTGTGTATCAACATACAAAATAAAACACAATTAATATATATCTCATATATATTAAGTGTGCACATGTGAGAATAATAAATGCTTAAGTGAGCTAATATTAGTTAATGTAAATTAGTATATCAAATATACAAATATACACTAAACTATCAAATCAACTCTTGATTTAATAATCCGGCTATATCACATATAACCGACTAATATTAAATGTACCAACTTATAGAATCAACACTAAATTCGATAACCCGGCTATATCACATACAACCGTCCGATACAAATATCGCGAGAATAGAATACAGTATCACATACTCGCATTATTCTCGGTCCCGCACATATCACATATGTACTCCTACTTTGTTTTGCCTGAGCCAGTAAAACCTCTATGTAGGACTCTAAACACTCGTCAATACGCCGACAGTAGGTGATGATCACATCAAGCACCCACAAGCCGTCAGCGGTACTAGCTGGACCTAACAGCTACCCGGGTATTGAGCGATCAGAAGATCAACAAGCAAGCCCGCTCTAGCTCCTGTAAAGCCTGTCAGTAACACTACCGTACAGTCCGGTCTCCTCGTCTGATATGTCTCATATCCAATCTAGGGGTGGTAAACGTCAGACCCCAATAACCGATAAGTCATGCCGATATGAGGCTCATAACGGGTCGAGAAACTACTGATAACACTTACCAGTAAATCTCTAAATCAGCCCTGGCCAGGAACTTCCCTATTATGGCCAATCGAGCACAGCACAACATCAACCCCCAATATCGGGAGAGACGAAACCCCTCATATCGCTCATTGCCTCCATGTGACTCGGGACTGTACCTAAAAACCACCGTTTTGCACGTTCTCTTGAACGTGGTAAGGTGGAAATCAAAGCACAGTGGGAATCACACAAGACTCTATAACGATCTCGGGTCTTCAGACTACCCTTTACCAGTGTCACTAGAGAACTGCTATCTGACGTGAGGTATAATACCATCTAGGAGTTCTCGGTGAGTCCGTCCAGTGTACCCAGTCTCCACTGAGCACCTGTATACCATCTCTGATGTCAAACACCAATGGATATGGGATCATCCATCGCCCATCTCATGGGTCGAGAAGTGTATACGCTAGTCTACTCTAGTATATCGATGCCCTGTCTTGATATACCCACGACTAGGAACATTAAAAGATGAACTTATGGACTACCATGGCCCCACTAGTATGATCTGCATCACAATCCTTGTCACGCCCCGCTTCCCAAAATACGGAAAACGAGGGATGACTAGGCCAGACATGCTCCTACGGTCAAGGAATCATCCCGCCGTAGTCACACTTCGGCTTCTAGCATTACATGGTAATCAGTAAATAAAGCGCAGTGGTAAAAGAATCACATCACTAATTTATTATATTAATATTCCATTGTTCACAAATTACAGATAACAAGAACAAATACTAACCAAAGTCAAACTCACGATCACTTTTATGGAAAGCAGAAAAATAGGAAGTACACCAGACTATATCTCCGTGAACTCGAAAGGTAGATCTGTCTCCTTGGCTGGTCCTCCCGCGGGATCTGAGCATGCATACTCAGGTCGTCAGAGCGACACAATAACAATATTATTTTAATAAGATGAAACAGGTATATGAGGTAATACTGGTGTAAGAACAATGCAAGTAATCACTATATCACTATATGATGCAGAATATGTTATGTGTCCCTATCGGTCTCTAGGTCATGTTTGAAATCACATAGTGGAAGGAGGATCATGTTTAACAGGAGTCTCGTACATACCCGAGAAAACGGCCCACATGCCCGGGACATAACCCTGTCAGCCGGATCGCTAGATCCTACCCTACATGTATCCGTATCACTGTTTGAATGATCATCCTCTAAAACACGGTCCCGCTAAATACGATACTCTTTCCACTTTGATTTCCCCTTTTTCCCCATGTTCTCACTAGTTATGATCTTGATTTAGTCGTGTACAAGTATACCAATGGCACGGTTTTATCACTGTTCACTGTATCAATCACTGTCACGAATATTCACTTCCCCTTTGGTACACTCGTCACTCCTAAACCAACATCAACCACGCACGATAATGCAATGTCCACTGACTCTAACACGCACTAGCACTAGGTATATGGTAAATTGGGTATGATATATGTATGTATGCCATCATTACGCTAAGGGTAATATGAATCAATAGGCATGTCATTATCTTCCAGAAATTTCATAAATTCATATGTTAAGAATTCAACAAAGTGATACAAGTAAGATAAATTGAACATTCAGTCAGAAATTCATCAAAATTAGTTTTAGTTCAATCGGGATTCCGGTTTTCAAGATACAGCTGTTTCATTTTAAGTGCTCGCGGCTGGAAATTCAGTTTCAGAACTGAACGTCCGTTTCGCGACACGAATTGCACCCAGTTGGGCTCAGAATTTAGCGATGTTACAGTTAAATGAAATCTAGGGTTTTCAATATAGTATTCAACGCAATAGACGGATCCTCAATCGCATCTGTATGTTGAAAGTTATACACAGTTTAACCTCAGTATTTCATTTCTGAATCTGTTCTGGACAGTTATACGTTCTGCCCTTTTAAATACAGTTTAAAATAGCAAATGGCGATGAAACGGAATAGAACCACCTGTTTTATTTAGCTAACAGAATTATCTTTAATCTACTGTAGAGTTCCGTAACATACGACTTCAAGAACCACAGTGACACAGGTATTGGGACAGTACACAATAATCAGAAACGCTCTGGACTGCAATCCAGAGTCGCATTCCGATCTAATTATCATCACGGTTACAGAACAGAAATCATTGAAATTTTACGTAGGGTTAAAGTTCGTCGAGTCGGCTTCGATTTAAGCCCTCGAACGCATCATTCCAGTATGTATGTAATTTACGGTGATTTTATTCATTTTCAGATACGAGAAAAATATTAGTTTTAACGGCATGTTTGGGGGTATCAATTTTTGTCTCTAACAATCGTATTTTCCATCGAGATTCATACACGATATTTATCATCAAATGGGCCAATAGAAAATATCAGTTTCCGTCAAAATAAACTATTATAGTCATTGGAGACTAGCATCGAACACTTAGGTCACAATACGTATCGGGAATCGGTAAATTCGTAAACTAGATTATTTAGGTTTGTACCACTATTATTTTAGCATGAAGCAAGTAAACACTTGCCTGAAAACGTCTCGAGGTCGTAAGGCAGCAACGGCGTCAAGAACGCGCGATGTACGCCGTGAAACGGATTCTCGCGAGCTTGGATCGAGATGCGGATTTTGCGTCAGAGTTGTCCGGAGTCGTCAAGTGCTTGCTGGAAGCGGAGGTGGTGCTCTGTGGTTGGCCTGGGACTTGCTGGGGTCAACGATGTCGGCGGTGGTCGCTCCGGCGACGTGCACAGTGAGTGCGCAATGAGGGGGAAAGATTTGGGTTTTTTTTTGGGAGAGAGAGAGAGAGAGCAGGGGGACTTTTGAGAGGAGGTGGAGGAGACACTGACGACGAGGAGGGTGTAGTATGGTCGACGACATGGTGGGGATCGCCGGCGTCGAGGAGGCGTGCAGGGGAGACTCGAGCTCGGCGGGCGGGGTTGGAAAATGGAGCTTGGTTGATGGAGGAAGAGGGTTGAGCGGGCAAGGGGGTGAAGAGGAGCGAGATGAGAGGGAGGAACAGGGGTGGTCATAGTCGTCGTCGGCGGCAGAGGGGACGAAGAGATGCAGTGGGTTGTTGAGGGTTCGTGGGAGATTTTGAGGGGGGTTGGAGAGTTGAGAAGGAGTTGGAGAGTGAGAGGTAGATGAGGAGTTGGAGGCGGGGAGTTTGAGGGAGTCGTGGCCGGGGTCGCGGGTCGTGGGCAACAGCGAGGGCGACGTGGGGAGCGGCGCGACGTGGGTGCGACGTGGGAAGGAGTGAGCGGGGAAAATGGAGTGGGGAAGAAGGAAATAAAGAAGAGGGTCGGGTCGGTTAGATTAAGGCGGGCGCGGGTAGTGGAAGCTGGGCCGGGGCCCATTTTAAAATAATTTCTTTAAAAGTTTTGCGGGCTGAAGGAGTTTGGATTTGGGCCTGTAAAAAAAAGATAATTCCTTTTTAAAAATTTTCTGAAGTGGCTGAGGGTTGAGAAAGGAACGGGCCGGGGCTTTTATTATTTGTTTTAAGAAATTTGTTTGGGCTGGGTTTAATTTTATTGATTAAAATTTGGTTTTAGTTTTATTTAGCTTTGATTTTGAATCTTGGGTTTTAACTTTTAGGGTTTGGAAAAATATACATATTAAGCTTAAACAACCAATTCAAAATATGAAGGAAAAAGAAAAGAAACCACTGGGATTCAGAGAATAGGAAACTTTTATTAAAATGGAAACGGGGATTTACAATCCTGGTAGTCAAGTACACATCCTAAGGGCTTTACCAACATGTAACCATAAGACAGTATCAAGAGACAAGTATACATGTTAAGAGAAAGAGCAACCAGATAGCATACTATCATGTCGAGCAAGAAAGTCCTCTCTATATATGTCCAAGCATCTACTATAATATACATCATATGTACAATAATGACCTCTAGGGCATACATACAACTAACACTAGAGATCACCTTGACACTCATCTCGTTACAGCAGACATAGTGTCAACTACGGCATTCCTTCTCACTCAGGATGCAGACGCGACGTAAACAAACGACCCCAGGGTCGAAACAAAGCGGAGCCATGGCAAAGTCCCTAGTTCCAAGTCTCGACGGTTCACAAACAACCTAGAGACCACATTGACACTCATCTCATTACAGCAGACGCAGTGTCAACAACGCCGTTTCTTCTCACTCTAGCAGGATGCAGACGCAACGTCAACAAACGACCCCAGGGTCGAAACAAAGTGGAGCCATGGCAAAGTCCCTAGTTCCAAGTCTCGACGGTTCACAAACAACCTAGACACCACCTCAACATTCGTCTCGTTACAGCATACGCAGTGTCAACAACGGCGTTTCTTCTCACTCCAGCAGGATGCAGACGCGATGTCAACAAACGACCCCAGGGTCAAAACAAAGCGGAGCCATGGCAAAGTCTCTAGTTCCAAGCCTCGATGGTTCACAAACAATCTAGAGACCACCTCAACATTCGTCTCGTTGCAGCAGACGCAGTATCAACAACGGCGTTTCTTCTCACTCCAGCAGGATGCAGACGCGATGTCAACAAACGACCCTAGGGTCGAAACAAAGCGGAGCCATGGCAAAGTCCCTAGTTCCAAGTCTCGACGGTTCACAAACTACCTAGAGACCACCTCAACACTCATCTCGTTACAGCAGGAGCAGTGTCAACAATGGCATTTCTTCTCAATCCAGCAGGATGCAGACGCAACATCAACAAACGACCCCAGGGTCGAAACAAAGTGGATCCATGGTAAAGTCCCTAGTTCCAAGCCTCGACGGTTCACAATCAACCTAGACACCACCTCGACATTCGTCTCGTTACAGCAGATGCAGTGTCAACAACGGCGTTTCTTCTCACTCCAGCAGGATGCAGACGCAACGTCAACCAATGACCCCAGGGTCAAAACAAAGCGGAGCCATGGCAAAGTCCCTAGTTCCAAGCCTCGATGGTTCACAAACAACCTAGAGACCACCTCGACATTCATCTCGTTATAGCAGACGCAGTATCAACAACGACGTTTCTTCTCACTCAAGTAGGATGCAGACGCAACGTCAACAAACGACCCCAGGGTCAAAACACGGCGGGGCCATGGCAAAGTCCCTAGTTCCAAGCCTCGACGGTTCACAAACAACCTAGAGACCACCTCGACACTCATCTCGTTACAGCAGACGTAGTGTCAACAACGGCATTTCTTCTCACTCTAGCAGGATGCAGACGCAACGTCAATAAACGACCCCAGGGTCAAAACAAAATGGAGCCATGGCAAAGTCCTTAGTTCCAAGTCTCGACGGTTCACAAAACAACCTAGAGATCGCCTCGACATTCATCTCATTACAGCAGACGCGGTATCGACAAAGGAAGTGAAAGCCAAATTCTAGCTTCAGGGTCTTGACGGCAACTTGAATAAAACCCGAAACACTATCGGAGATCATCCCACACCAGTGCAGAGTGGTTATGACTCATCGGGGCTCCCAAACTGAGCCTAACCTCAAGTAAAAAGCGACATGGTAAAATTCCTAACGTTTGCTCTTCCGACGGTCAAACTGCCTAAGGAGATTACTTGAAGACGTTTTGTCCAGCCCCCGAAGGGATCAGAGACACGACAGTCGCGGGGCTACTCGAACAGCAGCGTAAAGACTGCATATCGGGGAATGCATAGGCCAACGCGACGGTACGACGGACAAAAACCCTAGTACCACAAAACCTAACGGACCTCTGTCGCAAAGAGCAAGGGTTATCTATGACGTTAGGATAAGTTTGCCTACAAGCCCAAGGGAGGTAAACTAAATAAACTCCGAAATGAGTCCATAAACTACAAGCTCCGAAATGAGTTCATAAACTAGAGACTCCGGAATGAGTGAATAAACTACAAGCTCCGAAATGAGTTCATAAACTAGAGACTCCAAAATGAGTGAATAAACTACAAACTCCGCAACGAGTATATAAACTACTTTATACCAAGTCAAGACAGCGAAAGAAAGAAAAACGCTGGTATGAAATGAAATATGTCTTTTATTCATGAATCAAAATGAATACAAGATACTCTTATTTATGAATGAATACAAAAAATAGGGAGAATATACAGCGACAAGAATGTTTAAGTCGGCGGATGGTTCAATAGGCCAGCAAGTTCGTCGTTCTTCCGCTGGACTTCGGCCTCAAGCTCCATCAGTGCTGCAAGACGAGTCCCTGCCAGGGTCAGTTGATTCTGGTATGAAACAAACCGACTCTCGAGCTCCTTCTCGGTGACCTTATGGGTTTCGACCATATCACGGGTAAAAATAACGGCTTCGTCAAGAGCCACCACCTCTGTAATGGCTTCTTGAAGCACCCGCCAAATTTCGTACGCGGGGGTGGTCTTGGCAGTAAGCTGAGCCTGAAGTTCCCCCAAAGCGTTTGAAGCCAACTCCCTCTTCGAAGACTTCCGGTTGAGCCTCTTCTCACATGACTAGATATTGGTTGCACACCGTTTGATCCATCCCCGCAGGCTCTCTTTTACAGTTAAGATGTCGGAGGGAAGGCATATAGACTCAAGCCCATGTAGGCAGGCCTCCACTCGGCGACAGTACTCAACCCAGGCACGCATCATTGCTTCGTCATGATAGGTGGGGAGAACAGACAAGGAAGCGTTGGCTTCAGCAGCAAATTCTTCGGTCGCGACAGAGGAACCAGCGCGAAGATCTTCAATAAGAGCCGCCAGTGAGTAAACGCTCTGTTTTGCCATCCTTTCAGATACACGTCGGGCGTCAGGGCCTAGTGGCATGGGGATCCGAGACTCTAATGGGGTCAGGGCTGGCAAAGCTATGAAGATTTATATACGGTCAGTTGTATATCCAAACATAGAGTAAACAGAACGATGCCAAAGATAAAGCGTCACTTACCTATAGTCATGCAAGGTGGGTTTGAGAGATCCTCAGGCCCATCAAGAATCTTGACCTCGTCGTCAGCTACCAAAACTATGGTTTAAAATGAATGGCATATTAGCATCATTATAAAAATATAAAACAAAAAGGGTAAAAGAATACCGACCTTGGCCAGAAGAGGGTATTATGCTTTACGGATGTATTTTTTGTGGGGCCGCCATGTCAAGCAATCGCTGGAAGGTTTCCCTTAGGGAAAGATCCACGATGGAAGCCGCCAGCTCCCGCAATTCTGAGGGATGGGAAAATTCAGATAACGGAGAGGTCGTTAAACAAAAGGTGTATGTGTGGAAGATTACCTTCGATGCTTCGCCCGCCCTGAACTGGAGGGATAGCAGCTTTGGCAACTTCTTCTACACCCACTGGTGCGTCACTAGAAATAGCCATAGGACCTATGGCCAGCAAGACTACCTCTGCCGGGGGAGTAGATGCTGAAGGGACAAAAGCCACCACCGGAAACTCCACAGCAAGGGTAGCAGCTTCACCAATCTCCTCTATACCCGTCGGTGCGTCACGGGAGATATTCGTAGAATCCGCAGCCATGGCTCGATCTGGACTCAAATTCACTCCCACTGCAGAAGTCCCTGCAAAGTTTTCGCAAAAATAAGAAGGCATAAAAGTAACACAAATTACTCGCCAAAAGAACTGTTAGTAATATGTATGCCCTAGAGGCCATTATTGATGATATAGTGGATGCTTGGACATATATAGAGAGGACTTTCTTGCTCGACATGATAGTATGCTATCAGGTTATCTTTATCTTAACATGTAGACTAGTATTTATACTGTCTATCTCTTACATGTTGATAAAGCCCTTAGGATATGTACTTGACTACCAGGACTATGATGAGATCATACTAGTGGGGCCAAGGTGGTCCACAAGTACATCCTTTAATCAGTTCTTAATCTTGGGAATATCGAGACCAGGGCATCGATATTCCAGAGTAGACTAGCGTATACGCTTCTTGACCCATATGATGGGCGATAGATGATCTCACATCCATTGGTATTTGACATCAAAGATGGTATACGGGTGCTCAGTGGAGACTGGATACACTGAACAGGACTCGCCGAGGACTCCTTTGTGGTAGTATACCTATCTTCAGATAGCAGTCCTCTGGTGACACTGATACAGGTTAGTCTGTAGACCCGAGATCGTCATAGAGTCTTGTGTGTCTCTCACAGTGCTTTGATTTCATCCCTACCACGGCTCAAAGGAGTCGTGCAAATAGGTGGATTTTGGGTACAGTCCCGAGTCACATGGAGGCAATGAGCGATAGGAGGGGTTTCGTCTCTCCCGGTATTGGGGGTTGTTGTTGCGCAATACTCGATTGGTTATAACTGGAAGTCCCTGGACAGGGCTACAGCCGAGATTTACTGATAAGTGTTATCAGTAGTTTCTCGAATCGTTATAGGCCAGACATCGGCATGACTTATCACGTTACTGGGGTCTGACGATTTCCACCTTTAGACATGATATGCGACATATCAGACGAAGAGACCGGACTGTACGGTAGTGTTACTAATAGGCTTCATGGAGATTATGGACAAGCTTGCTTATTGATCTTCATATCGCTCAATACCCGGGTAGCCGTTACGTCCAGCAAGTACCGCTGACGGCTTGTAGATGACTGATGTGATCATCACCTGCTGCTGGCGTATTAACGAGTCTTTAGAGTCCCACACAGAAGTTTCCTGGTTCAAGCAAAACGAAGTAGGACACATATGTGATATGTGTGTGAGCCTGATTAAATACGAGTATGTGATACCGTATTGTAATCTGGCAGTTATCTGTTATCAGTCTTTCCGGAAATGTTAAGCAAAAGTTTTCCCCTCGCATCTCGGTCACTTTTACTTTTTAACTTCTTCCCCCTATTGCTGACTTGTTTGATCGGGGGTTATATATATGATATAACCGGATTATCGAATCAAATGTTGGTTTGATAATGTGATATTCAGATTAATGATATTAGTCGGTTATATGTGATATAACCGGATTATTAGATCAAGTGTTGATTTAATAATGTGATATATATTATATGTGATATAATTATATCTTAACTAATATCATTAGCTCACTAATTGCTTTATATATATATATATATATATATATATATATATATATATATATATATATATATATATATTAATGTATATTTGATATATATAAATATATATATATATATATATTATTATATGAAGCATGGCATGTTTTTCTATTTTTTAGAAAATAGAAAAATGAGGTGTAAATTGTGGAGATATTTGTGGTATGGTTCAAGGCATGGGTTTATATGTTTTTATATTACTCTTGACTCACTGTTCAAGCATGGTTGCAATTTTAATTGCATTTTTATTCCATACTTGAATGAGTGAGGAAAGAGATGATTCATTTTCTTCATTCTACACTTGCTTCATGGTTCATGCCGTAGCCATTTTTCAAGAGCTCTTTTCTTCTCTTGCTCTCTACAATTTTCTTCACCTTACCTCCAAGCTCAAAACTCTCACATGAAATGTTAATCATTGAGCTTGTGAGACCTTAGTGAGCTTTACTTATTCCCTACTTCATCATCCCACACCAAACTAGCAATTTGGTGCGGTGTGTTTCCTACACTAAAAGTGTTTAGTGTAGTGAAAAGCTTGTGGTTGTGGACTTCAGGTGGATCGTCTTTGGCGCGAAGATCACGAAGGAGGTTCGTTCAACTTGGAGAGGACCCTTGAAGAGTCGTGTGGACTTCATCCCGGAGCTTTTGAAGAGAAGGAAACGAACTACAAAGGTTGTATACTCTTAAACTTTCTATTAAGCTTAATCACATCACAAAGGAAAAACCTAAAATTCTAGTAGTGATCTTGTTAGTCTAGCTTAGCACCTAGAAAAATTAAAATTTGGCATGCTTGATGCCTCTTGAACCCCTTGACGGTGCTAAGGTCGACTTTCATGGTATCATATCCAAGTTAGAACATTAGGATTACTTGTAGCGATGTTAGAAATCCGCTGTTTTTATCGCGCAAAAACTGCCGGAAAAACAGTTTCGAAATTGATGTTTTGAATTGTTTGCACACCGCGCGAGCTCACGGTTTGAAACAAGAAGCCACGGGGTGGGTGCGCACCCCGGGGACACCCCGGGAGGGACCGAACGGCTGGGCCCACTCCCCAAGACCATCACAAGGTGGTCTTGGCGGTGGGGACCCGAAACTGCCCCACCTTGGGCAGTTTCGGGTCTGCCTCACCCCCTGGCCACCTCGTGGTGGCCTCGGGGGTGGGGTACCCCCTCTAGGCCCCCCTTTTGACACTTATTTATGGGTCTTCACCCCCGCGAAGATTCGGTCGGTTTTCTAGTTCGTTTCGACTACCGGATTGGCTTAAAACGATCGGTTTTGGAACTTTAGCTCACTGTTTTTCAAGTGTTGGAAAAATTGGTTTAAGTTTACTAATTGTGTGCGGAATTCTAATGTCGCGGTTACTTTATAAGCTTTGTGATGTGTGATACAATTATTAGAATCCGGATTAATTAGTTTTATGAAAACTAGTTAGTAAACCTAGCCGTTTAGTCTCAATTGATCGATTGCAGCGAAGTTTTGATTCGGATCAAAACTCCGTCGCAATTGCGTATTGTACGCGATCATCTAGTCGGTAATCTTGTTGAATTATCCGACACATTATTGAAAAGTGTTTTCAATTTGAGACTAAAATGCAAGTTTTACATGTTAGGCATGAAATTCGGAATATGTGATATTCCGGGTTTATGATGTCTAAGGATAATATGGATTCTAATCATTGAAGTTTTCTGTTTCTTTTCTGCGACCGTAAGTGTAATATGTGGGGTATCACGATCTCGTTGCTATATGTCAAAGAGTTTTCGGGATACGCATATGTACTTACATTGATGACATGAGATGTTATGTGTTGCTGTTGATATGATTTATTGGATCGTCGTAATTGAATAGCCGGGGGTTTTTATGTGAGATGAGAGTTTTTACATTTTCATTCATGTAAAATTCAATATAATATTCTTTTATTGGGGCACTTCCGGGTTGAGGATGATGCCACCACTGTTGTATATTATTTACTTTTCCGCATTAGGATAGACCCAAGGTGAGGAGCACAAGTAACCGGGTTCTAGAGTCCAGTGGGAGACCATCTCAAGGAGTTGAGACCGGGTTTCCTAACTTTAGAATTGGTAGGGTTACTTGCCACTCTCGTAGGGGTCTATGGGATGTGGGTTTGGCTATTCATCACGACTGTGGAATCCGTGTTTTACATTACTGGCTAAATTTAAAACACGGAAATCCTAGTATATCCAATATTTCATATGTTGCTTATGCTGCTTGTTTCTGTGATGTGATCATGTTATATTATATATATGATATATAATAAACGTTGCTCACCCACGCTAGTCCAGCCCCCGCTCTGCCGGTAGTTAAGTAACCTAACGGTGCATGACGGGGCCCCGTGGAGAATGCGGATGGCATAAGCGTACGTTCTATTTTCGTTTGTTTTTCTGTAATGTTTAGGAAACGTTAAATGATGGGACTTCATTGATGTGATTAATGAAAAGAAAGAAACCAAAAGATGTTGTAGAATCAAATTTTCAAACAGGGTAGCTCTAGTTTTTGTTTTACATAGTGGTATTCCTTGATGAATATCTAGCACCTAATTCGATGAGGAAAGAGCCGAGATCCCTTCACCGGGAGTGACCTCTTTAGCAAAACTAACAAATGCTACGACACTCGGTTTTGTTTTTGATAGCTTTTCTAGTTCTTGTTTTGCATAGTGGTATTCCTGAATATCCTGCACTTCATTCGATGAGGAAAGAGCCGAGATCCCTTCACCGGGAGTGACCTCTTTAGCGAAACTAGAAAAAGCCTCAAAAACACTCCTTTTCAAAATCACTAGATTCTACGACGATATCAAGTTCATTACGCTCATGCTTTTCTTAAAAACCTACGTAGTCCTCCGTCATTTCAGATAAGTACTATTTAATATTCGTGCTGCGTTTGTTGGCCTTTGTCAAGACGTAGTGTGTGGTAGCTGATTAGTGCTTATCTGTAACCATATGATGCGATTGGATTAGGATAGTCGTGCGACCTTGTTGGCCTTTGTCAAGGGCCGTGCGGGTGGGTTTAATTCAATCAGGAAATGACGGGTTGAACTTGACTAGCGCCCTATGGTTTGTTGTCCTTTGTCAAGGTCATAGGACGTTAAGGGTAAAAACATTATCGGGAATTTCAAGTGTTGAAATTTGCAATGAGATTTCATACCTTCTATATGATAGTTGGATCCTGATGATACCCACTGCGAGTAAAAGTTACTCCTGTGAGAATTTTGCACTTTTCAATTAGCCGATCAAGTAGGTGTCTAGAAAGGTGTCAATGGGGTTATGCCTATAGGGAAAATGAGATTTATTTTAATTAGATCCGTGCGAAAGCACGGGGAACCTCCCTCAAAGTACCGACACTGGCCTGGCCGAATGATTGGCGAACTTGTAGGGTGCAATTAATCTCGGCTAATCTTACCATTTGTGGTTTGAAGGAAGATTTGATAAAAAACAGTGGGAGCCATCCTAATTAGATAAAAATAACCAATCTAAATCTTGCAAAGAGCGCACGCAAAATGATTATCCTTCTTTCTCTCCTAGTAGCGACCAATGACATGCCTTAATCAAGAAAATAATATGGATGTATTGATCGAACCTACTTATTATACTGGGCTAGGTTCCGCTCTATCTTATGATTGTCATAAGTCTGAGCAAGGAATAGGGAAATATTCGGATTCCCACGCCACCCAAACGAAGAAAAAGAATGTTGATGCATTGTCTTCGGGTGTGTTCGTTACCAAGAACTGTTTCTCAGTTTACCTCTACGTCTTGGGTATTGGATACCGGATCAGGATCCCACACATGTAATTTGTTACATGGGCTATAGACAGGTGGAGAACTGGGAAAGGGTGATATATCTCTAGTAGTAGAGATGGTGCAATTGTTGCAGCCAAAGCAGTTGGCAAATATCACCTAGTGTTACCAACTGGTAATACATTGATTCTTAGCGACTGTTATTTCGTACTAACAAATATTGTGAATATTTTCCTAAATCAAGTGTTGATTGGGTAAGGTATGTTGTATAACAGTATACACGTTCTGAATCAAACTACAGTTCTAAACGTACACACACAAGAGGAACAGTTCAGAAATGAACGAAGTCTTCTTGTGGCATTGTAGACTGGGTCATATCGATGAAACAAGACTAGCTAAAGTTCCATAAGGATGGATATTTGAATCCGTTCGAATTTACATCTTATGAAACTTGTCAGTCATGCCTCAAAGACTAGGTGACCAAATCTCTGTTTACTGGAAACAGAGAAAGAGCTACTGAACTCTTGGACGGATACATGGTGATGTATGCGGTCCTATGTCTACAAATGCTAGGGATGGTTCCACGTACTTTATTACATTCACCGATGTTCTCTCAAGATACGGATATGTGTTCTTGTTGAAACACAAAAACTGAATCTTTTTAGAAATTCAAGGAATATAAGTACGAAGTTGAGAACGAGATGGGTAAAGGTATTCAAATCCTTCGATGTGATCAGGGAGAAGAATACTGGAGCACGGAACTCCAAGACTATTTAAAAGAGAATGAGATTCTCTCTCAGCTTACTCCTCCGTATACACCACAGCACAACGGTATATCGGGGTGGAGGAATCGCACCTTATGAGATATGGTGCGCTCTATGATGAGTACTGCTGAGTTATCTATTTCCTTTCAGGGACATGCACTTGAGAAGTTGCATACCTATTGAATAGAGTTCCAATCAAATCCGTTGCCTACCACTCCATATGAGATATGGAATGGGAAGAGACCATCTCTTAAACGAGTTAAGATATGGGGTTGTCCGGCCTATGTTGAAAAACAAAATCCGGACAAGCTCGAGGCAAGGTCAGTTCTGTGCAAGTTTGTAGGATATCCCAAACATTCGCAAGGGTATATCTTCTACCACACCGAGGAACAAAAGATGTTTTGTTTCTCGACATGCCACCTTTTTGGAAAAGAAATTTCTTATGGAAGTAATTAGTGGCGATGAGCTAGAACTGGATGAAGTTCCAGCAAAGCAAACTATAATTGACGATTTGGTGGAACCGGAGGATTCAATAGTCCCTGATGAACCGAAGCCACTCCGCAGATCTAGTAGGGTTCCTCACCCACCTGAGAGGTACTACGGTTTTCTCATAGACGGTGGGAGCGAGGATTGCATCATGGAGATGATGACCCAACTAGTTTCGAGCAGGCCATCACAAGTGGAGACTATGTGAAATGGCTGGATACTATGCGATCTGAGATGGAATCCATATACACCAGCAAAGTGTTGACTTTGCATGTTGCTCCTGAAGGGGTAAAACCCATTGGGAGCAAGAGGATCTTTGAGAAAGATAAATTGGTGTAGATGGAAAAGTTGAGACTTTCAAAGCTAAACTTGTCACTAAGCTTAAGTCCATCAGGATCCTACTTGCCATTACTGCATACCATGACTACGATATCTGGCAGACTGCACGTCAAAACCGCTTTTCTAAATGGTGATTTAGAAAAAAGCGTGTATATGACACTGCCAGAGGGCTTCATAGACAGTGGGAGCAGCGGAAGCATGTGCAGGCTGCTTAATCCACCTACGGGTTAAAGCAGGCATCGCGGAGATGGAACATCTGTTTCAAAGAGTTTGACTTCATCAAAAAAATAGATGAACCGTGTATAAATAAGAAGGTTGTAGAGAGTATAGTTGTCTTCCTCGTATTGTACGCGGATGACATACTCTTGATAGGAAAGGGTGTTCCTATGCTACACTCGGTCAAGCACCTCTTATCACATAGGTTCTCCATGAAAGATCTAACTGATGTCTCCTACATCCTGGGGATATAGATCTATAGAGATAGATCTAAATGGATTTGGGATTGTCCCAAACCAGGTACATAGACACCATGCTAAAGGGGTTTAGTATGGATGATTCTAAGCGTGGTAATATACCCGCTTGTTCAGGAATCACTCTCTCCAAAGAGATGTCTCTCTAGAATGATTTGGAGAGGGCTCGCATATAAAGGATACCCTATGCTCTGGCAGATGGGTTAATCATGTATGCGATGTTATGTACAAGACCAGATATAGCTTACTCACTAGGTGTAGTGAATAAGTATCGAAAAGATCTTTAGGAAAACCACTGGACAGCTGAAGATCATTCTTAAGTGCTTGAGAAGGACTAAAGAGATGTTCTTGGTGTATGGTAACGGTGAACTCCAGATAGATTCCTTTACCGATTCGAGCTTCCAGAGTGATAAGGACGACTGAAAGTCAGTCTCGGGTTTTATCTCCACCCTCAGTGGAGGGACGGTATGTTGGAAGGGTTCCAAGCTATATATCGTAGCAGACTCGTTGATAGAGGCTAATTACATCGCTACCAACGATACTGCCAAAGAGGTTGTCTGGATGAATAGAGTTCATGAGATGAACTAGGTTCCTACCATTGGGCATCCAATACCTGTGTATTGTGATGACAATGGAGTTATGGCTTTGGCTTAGGAACCCCGGTCCCGTCAGCGATCCAGACATATTCTTGGACAGTATCACCTGATCAGGGAGATAGTTGTATCTCCGGGAGATCGAGGTTAGGAGAGTTGACACAGAGGATAACACAGCGGATCCACTCACCGAGGCCACCCCCAGAAGCTATTCGAGAGACCTTTTGAGACGTTGGGTATGAGATACTACAGCAACTGGCCTTAGTGAAAGTGAGAGATTGTTAGTAATATGTATGCCCTGGAGGCCATTATTGATGATATAGTGGATGCTTGGACATATATATAGAGGACTTTCTTGCTCGACATGATAGTATGCTATCAGGTTACCTTTATCTTAACATGTAGACTAGTATTTATATTTTTTTCTCTTACATGTTGATAAAGCCCTTAGGATATGTACTTGACTACCAAGACTATGATGAGATCATACTAGTAGGGCCAGGGTGGTCTACAAGTACATCCTTTAATCAGTTCCTAGTCGTGGGAATATCGAGACCAGGGCATCGATATTCCAGAGTAGACTAGCGTATACGCTTCTTAACCCATATGATGGGCGATGGATGATCCCACATCCATTGGTGTTTGACATCAAAGATGGTATACGGGTGCTCAGTGGAGACTGGATACACTGAACAGGACTCGCCGAGGACTCCTATGTGGTAGTATACGATAGCACTCCTCTGGTGATACTGATACATGTTAGTCTGTAGACCCGAGATCGTCATAGAGTCTTGTGTGGCTCCCATTGTGCTTTGATTTCCTCCCTACCACGGCTCAAAGGAGTTGTACAAACAGGTGGATTTTGGGTACAGTCCCGAGTCACATGGAGGCAATGAGCGATATGAGGGGTTTCGTCTCTCCTGGTATTGGGGGTTGATGTTGCGCAATGCTCGATTGGCTATAACTGGAAGTCCATGGCCAGGGCTGCTGCCGAGATTTACTGATAAGTGTTATCGGTAGTTTCTCGAACCGTTATAGGCCAGACATCAGCATGACTTATCACGTTACTGGGGTCTGACAATTTCCACCCCTAGACATGATATGCGATATATCAGACGAAGAGACCGAACTGTATGGTAGTGTTACTGATAGGCTTCATGGAGAGTATGGACGAGGTTTCTTGTTGATCTTCATATCGCTCAACACCCGGGTAGCCGTTACGTCCAGCTAGTACCGCTGACGGCTTGTAGGTGACTAATGTGATCATCACCTACTGCTGGCGTATTGACGAGTCTTTAGAGTCCCACACAGAAGTTTTCTGGTTCAAGCGAAACGAAGTAGGACACATATGTGATATGTGTGTGGGCCTGATTAAATACAAGTATGTGATACCGTATTGTAATCTGGCAGTTATCTGTTATCAGTCAGGTTATATGTGATATAACCGGATTATCGAATCAAATGTTGGTTTGATAATGTGATATTCAGATTAATGATATTGGTCGGTTATATGTGATATAACCGGATTATTAGATCAGGTGTTGATTTAATAATGTGATATATATTATATGTGATATAATTATATCTTAACTAATATCATTAGCTCACTAATTGCTTTATATATATATATATATATATATATTAATGTATATTTGATATATATATATATATATATATATATATTAATGTATATTTGATATATATATATATATATATATATTATATGAAGCATGTCATGTTTTTCTATTTTATAGAAAATAGAAAAATGAGGTGTAAATTGTGGAGATATTTGTGGTATGGTTCAAGGCATGGGTTTATATGTTTTTATATTACTCTTGACTCACTATTCAAGCATAGTTGCAATTTTAATTGCATTTTTATTCCATACTTGAATGAGTGAGGAAAGAGATGATTCATTTTATTCATTCTACACTTGCTTCATGGTTCATGCCTTAGCCATTTTTCAAAAACTCTTTTCTTCTCTTGCTCTCTACAATTTTCTTCATCTCACCTCCAAGCTCAAAACCCTCACATGAGATGTGAATCATTGAGCTTGTGAGACCTTAGTGAGCTTTACTTATCCCCTACTTCATCATCCCACACCAAACTAGCAATTTGGTGTGGTGTGTTTCCTACACTAAAAGTGTTTAGTGTAGTGAAAAGCTTGTGCTTGTGGACTTTAGGTGGATCGTCTTTGGCGCGAAGATCACGAAGGAGGTTCGTTCAACTTGGAGAGGAGCCTTGAAGAGTCGCGTGAACTTCATCCCGGAGCTTTTGAAGATAAGGACACGAACTACAAAGGTTGTATGCTCTTAAACTTTCTCTTAAGCTTAATCACATCACAAAGGAAAAACCTAAAATTCTAGTAGTGATCTTGTTAGTCTAGCTTAGCACCTAGAAAAATTAAAATTTGGCATGCTTGATGCCTCTTGAACCCTTGACGGTGCTAAGGTCGACTTTCAAGAACAACACGAAAAATACGCATACCAATACGCCAGGAAGCCTGAAGTATGGCTTTTTCGAGCAGTTGTTCTTTTCTGATTAAATACGCTCGCCGGGTTTCAAGTGCAAATAAATGACTACCCGTCTTTAGTGCAATCTCGTCTTCAGAAGCAACCGAGATGGGTTGTTTAAGGTCCCGTTCTTATTCCATTAACAGAGGACCTATGTATTTTCCGTAATGATGGGGCAACGTCGTAGAATACAATGGGGGGTAGGCTTTCTTCGGGAGGCGCACGTTTTCAGTCTCATCTCGTGAGCACCTTAAAGCCTCGGATTCAAGCAAAGTGTCGAGTAGGCCGGCGACTGATTTCTTTCTCCTCTTGGAGCCTGTGCTAACGCTAGCGTAGGAGCGCTTCCTCCCCCTTGGTGCTTTGGTGCGGCGTTGCCTAACTTTGCCTTTAGTATCACCCTTTGGTGACACCACCGCGGGTGCTTTATCAGGAACTTCTGCCTGGGCTCTAGTACACACCGGCATACCAGCAGAGCGATGGGTCGATTCTATTTCTGCGGCTTTAGGGATAAGCACCAAAACGCTATCCCTCAGTGGAGGGTGTAAGTCTACGGTAGCGCCCCGGCCGTCTGTTCGAGACCAAAATGCGGAAACGAAAACTTTTCTTAAACTAGAAACCGGCGCTATCGTATGCTTAAAACCCGGATCGAACCATTAACCTACAACTAGCAACTAGAGAAGGGTTGGAAAGGCTATACCGATCGATCCGTGTCCTTCGGTCTTTGGCCACCATCCCAAGCTCCTCGCGGCATCTCCGGACTCGAGTCTTCTTGTCGGAAAGGGCACCACATCTTCGAGTCTTTTTACAGGCTCTCGCCTCTGAACCGAGGCAACTCGGACACGAATTTTGCTAGCCGACGTGTCCAAGATTGCTGTAGACTAAGTGTAGAACGCTTTGTCTCAAGGGTTAATTGAAGTTGCCACAATGGAGGGAAGATCAAAATGAGCTTTGAAATGGAGCTAATGTTTTGTTGCAAGAATGAAATGAGATCAAAACCTCACACACCAAATTGGGGTTGTCCAAGATGGGGGCTCGGCCACTCAAAAGAAGAGGAGGTGTGAGCATAATGCAAGAGGTGGTGACCATAAGAAAAAGGCAATAAAAACCCACACCAAAACATCACACTCAAACCTCACAATTAATGCAAAGAAATAATGCACAAAAGAATCAATCTTATTCAAGATCATTGTGTTTGCTGCAGGAATCTGGAGCCCCGGCTACCACAAAAAACACCTCCATTCACTAATTTCACATTTGCAAATAAACCACTTTTCAACAAAGGAATTTCAGCCAAGAAGGAAGGAAAGGAAAATGGCCGAAACGGAATGCAAACTGGCAACTTCAAAAAGCGATCCCGTAATAAATTACAGGATAACCCCGCAACTGTATATACATACCCGCATTTGTATTACGACCGAATACAAATGCAATGAGACAAAATCTACACTGTATGATACTAGGATCCGGCTTAAACCAAAGCCCGCTAGTATTATCCGTCCGAACCATAACCCGTGCACAAGTGCACGCGTATGTTCGAACCCTGCCATAAATCCATATGGCCTCTACAATGTTTCGCCTGAAACTTGAGAAACTGTCTATGGGGGACTCTAAAGACTCGTCAATACTTTGGCTGTGGATTTAACCACTAGCACGTCAGAGGTACTAGCCGTACGTAACGGGCTACCAGGTATTGACCAAAAGGGAGGTCGATGAGCGAACTCATCCTGACACCCTACTGAGCCTGTCAGTGACAATATCCGTACAGTCCGGTCCGTTCTTCTATGAGCATCGCATGGCGGGCCTAGGGGTTGGTAAAAGTCAGACCCCTAAAAGCGATACAAGTCGTGTCGGGGTGTAGCCCAGAACACCCTGAAATACTACTGGAATACCTACCAGTAAATCTCCTGCCTTGGCCAAGGACTTCGTGTAATGTCTCTCCTAGACACAGCGCGATCTCACCCCCAATACCGGGAGAGACGAAACCCATGCCGATCCGCTCACTGCCTCCATGTGGCTCGGGACTGTACCCAACTAAAACCTATTTGCACGACTCCTTTGAGCCGTGGTAGGGTAGTAATCAAAGTACAGTGGGAACTCACACGAGACAAATGATGATCTCGGGTCGATGAACTAACCTGTACACATGTCACCAGGGAACTGCTATCTGACGTCAGGTATAATACCAACTAGCATGTTCTCGGCGAGTCCTGTTCGGTGTACTCATAACCCAATGAGCACCTGTATACATCTTAGGTGAACCAACTGACACCAATAGCTTGTGAGACCGGCCACCGCCCCTCGTCGAGGTCTCGACTGTATACACTAGTCTACTAATGGAGTATCGATACCCAGTCTTGAAACTCCCACGACTAGGGACCACTTTAAGGATGTGCTTATAGACCCCAGCTCCCACGTATATGATCGCCATCATACTGCTGGCAGTCAAGCAAGAATCCTAAGGGCTCTATCAATGTGTAATAGCGACCTGTAAGGTCACCTAAAGCAGTACATGATAATAAAGATAAACCAGATAGCATACTATCATCTTGAGTAAGACTGTCCTACCGGTATAGGTCCTCCCTCAATCATTGTAATCATCTGCCTGTGATCCAATAATTGACTCTGAGGGCACTATATCCAACAATCTCCCACTTGCACTCAAGGCTAATTATTGCGATGTCGCATACTCACAGCCCGTGTGATACCGAACACCCAACTCCTCTACTAATCATACTCACAGAGCCCGTTTGCGAAACTATTGCGTTCGAAGAATAGCCTCAGTGAGTGGATCCGCCCTGATGTTTCTTTCTATGTCTCTCTTTATCTCAAGTTCGCGGAGAAAGCCATCTCCCGAAATGAGCAATACCTGTCTTAGAATATGTCTGGATATCTGATGGGACCTAGTTCATAAATGAACTCCAAATCCAAACTTCTTAGACTGTATCATCAACCGAATTTAATCAGTATCCTGCGCCATGCCTCCCTCAGTATCCCCTTGGACCACCTGTCCAAAATACTGCCGCTCTTCAGAGGGAAAACTATAACTCTGACAGTCACTCTGTTATCCAGGTCATCTTGGAAGCCTGGAATGATAACCGTCTCATAAAAGAGGTTGTTGTTATCATATCCCTAGAACATCCACTTATGTTCTAAAACTGCTTCCGAACGTTTCTCCAGGACAGGATTAATATCAACTTATTGCATCTAGTGCAAAAACAACGTCTGGTGTGGTACTTGGCATCTCATGATTGACTCAATTGCCTAAGCAAGTGACTGCCAATCATGTACATTCCTCTCCCCTTTAGTCTGTAAGACGCCTTTAGAGAGGATGACTCCATCACCTGCAGGTACACTACCGTGCCAGGAGTCGTCCATTCTAAAACACCTTTAGAATGATGTCTAAGTACCCAGATTGGGAAACTATCCAAATCTAGATCTAAAACCATAGATCTAGTAACCATAATATCTGATATAATATCCATATCCTATGTGGAGAAACCACTGTGTGACAACCAAATTATAACCGATCGTAGTATAATAATTTCACTTCCTACTTTGTGTATGCCATCCAAATACCAGGACATCATACCCTACTACCTTCTTAACAGATCTATCCCCTATTCTGATGAAGTCAAACCTATGACTGTCACATCAGAAATAGATGATCTATCTCCGCTATATCTGCTTTAGTCTATAAATAGACATAAGCTTCTTATCCACTATGCTTCCGCTGCTCCCACTGACTACGATAACCTTCTGGCAGAGTCATATACACGTGCACTTCTAAAGCTAGTTTAGAACGACGCTATACGCATCCTCCTGCCGGATCTCATAGCCTGGAACAACAGTAGTGTCAAATCTGGGTAAACAAGAACCTCCCTGTCACCGTCCTTGAGGCTACCGGAGTACCTCTCGGGTGCCTGAGGTTACCCACCATATCTGCGGAGTGGCTAATGGAATGTCAATCCAGATTGAATCTTTAGGTCCTATTAAATTTTCAGTAATCGTTTGCGGTTCTGGGATCACTTCCAGTTCTACCATACTCCCACTACTGTTTTCTGAAAAAATCCATTTTACTAAAACTGTGGCGAGTTAAGAACAATATCACTATTGATCTTCCAGATGGTAGAAAGTCAACCCTCGTCATAGCCCGGGTCAACCCACAAACTGCCATTACAGAAACGTGCCTTGAGTTATCCAGAGTATGATTTTAAGCATAAGCCGGAAAACTCCCCGTACCTTAACAATGTTAAGATATGAACTATTCTATATCCAATATAGAAACAGAGGCACTGATTTAATTGGAACCAGATTCAAATCATGCAGCTGTCTCCAGTGCATGTCAACTAAATGGAGAGAGGCCGATCAGCATTACTCAACTTAGGAGTGCTTCCAATTATGGGTAACCTGAAAGAGAAGCAAGTTCTCTTAAAACCATTACTATCAACTGAATACCATACACAAGTATCTACATCTTCGATCACCTTGAAGAATCCTGATACTTGCAATACCTGGTTCTCTACTTTATTCATATATCTATAACTTCTCAAAACTTGGATCTTGTATTTCTATGAAACACATGTCTAAGAACTAGAGAAGTCACAAGTAAACAGAATATAGTACGAGTACCAACCCCTCTGTCCTAATGGACACTGGACAACATACAATACTCTGTATAAGTCCCCTGAGTCTAATAACTCATTCCCTGTGTGTCGTAGGTTGAAAACTGTACTTATGGTTAAGAAGAATTACACCGCTGTTTAATGCTCCTTACCTAACCATCCACTGATATAGGTAAATGCCATGAACATAATTTTAAAAGGTTATATCTCACTTTATAAAAATAAACGTACAGATATATCAATTTGAAATTGGTGCATTACAACGGATATTCAAAACCAAATATTTGTCGTCCGGCAAACAACCCAGGTGATTTCCTCAAATATCACCAATTACAACGAATCCCGATATAATGAGGATGATCACCCAATTCCCAATAATTTACTCCCACTCATCATCTGTAAAACTATACAGATGTCAGAACCAAACCTGGTAAATACATACCCTGGAGCAAGGACTAATTGGGAAATCAGTTTTCTTTTAACAATACACAGTGAAACTGAAATATATAAATATTTCGAAGGGGTGTCCGGGTATTCCTAGTAATGCCTCTTCCATTATTCGATTCACAACTATAACCGTATATTTCTTTGCCATCTCTCCAAATCCCTTTATATGTCTTTAGTCATTACCTTCTGTACACCCCTTTAGGCCAAATGGTTTTCTTCCTTCCCTACCGTTCGGCACCAGCCTATGGTTTAGAAGAAGACTATCCAATAAGCATAATGGGTGTACTCCCCTAATCCTAAGAGTACTCGTAACCCGAGAGAAGGTAAAGATAAAAGACAACTGAATAAAACCTTATTCCTATTTCTCCTGAACCAGAATCCATCCCCGAACTGGAACAAGTTCCTTCGAGTTCATATATAACCATACGATGGAGTATCCAATAAACTGTGTGTAAGGTTCTTAGGCACACTAATGAGGTCTCACAAGGCATCAACCATGCCAATTTCAAATTTTTCCGGTGCCGAGAAACCCTAATACGAATCGTTAACTAGGGTTTAGGCGAAACTACAAGCTACTAAACTACTTTAGTGCTAAGTGAACGGAAATACAACCTTTGTAGATCCGGCCCTCCACCTCCATAGCTCCGTGATGAAGTCCCCTCACTGCGATCATCGGATCCCGGGATCTAGCGTCGACTTCATCGGAGAAATGGGCGGGCTAGGTCGTCGACTTCGATGCCGAAGATGATCTACGTCGAGGCAACACAAGATCAAGCTCCAACTTCACCAAGCCATGAAACTTGTGAAGAAAACACCCTATACTACTTGGCAAGTGGTAGAGGATGAAGAAATAGGAAGTGGGTTCTTTAGAATTGGATTTCTCACTCTTTTTCTCATGTTGCCATTGATGGTAGCAAGCTTTTCTTCATTGTTGAAGAAGAAGAAGAAGAAAAGAATTATGATAAGAATAAAAAGAATTATCTTATCATATAGCAACCATAGTTAGGTGTAGAGAATAAACTAAGGTTAGGTTTAATGGTTAGGTTAAGGCTAAGAGACAAAATGGTCAAAGCTTCAAAACTTGATGAAGTTTCATGAAAGAAACAAAAACTAGCCACCATTTTATTCTTGCCTTTAAAAAATGAATTAATAAAAATAAATAGATAAGAAAATCAAAACCCTAACCATTAAGATAACCATGATTTAATCATACACACTCAAGTTTGCATGTATCATCAAACATAATACAAACTAGTGCACAAAACTATATCACATATACAATGTGCACATCAAGTGAGAAAATCCATCTTAAGTGAACTAATACTAGTTAATGTAAAGAAATATATCAAATATATAATTATATATTAAATCATTAAATCAACACTTGATTTAACGATCCGGTCATATCGCATATAACCAACTAATATCAAGTGTATCAATGAATCGAATCAACACTTGATTCGGTAACCCGGCTATATCACATATAACCGACCAATGATACAAATCGCGAGAATAGAATACAGTATCACATACTGGTATAATTCTCGGTCCCGCACATATCTCATATGCGCTCCTATTTCGTTTCGCTTGAGCCAGGAAACCTCTGTGTAGGACTCTAAAGACTCGTCAATACGCCGGCAGCAGGTGATGATCATATCAATCACCCACAAGCCGCAAGCGGTCTGCTAAACGTAACGGCCACCCGGGTATTGAGCGATCAGAAGATCGACGAGCAAGCCCGCTCACACTCCTGTGAATCCAACCAGTAACACTTGCCGTACAGTCCGGTCTCGTCGTCTGATATGTCGCATATCTTGCCTAGGGGTGGTAAACGTCATACCCCAATAGCTCGATAAGTCGTGTCGATATGAGGTCTATAACAGTTCGAGAAACTACTGGTAACACTTACCAGAAAATCTCAGCAACCCTGGCCAGGGATTTCCAGTTATAGCCAATCGAACACAGTGCAACATCAACTCCCTATACCGGGAGAGACGAATCCCCTCCTATCGCTCATTGCCTCCATATGATTCGGGACTGTACCCAAAAGCCACCGTTTTGCACGCCCTCTTGGACGTGGTAAGGTGGGAATCACACAAGACTCTATGACGATCTCGGGTCAACAGACTACTCTGTACCAGTGTCACCAGAGAACTGCCATCTGACGTAAGGTATAATACCATCTGGGAGTTCTCGGCGAGTCCGTCCAGTGTACCCAGTCTCTACTGAGCACCCGTATATCATCTCTGATGTCAAACACCAATGGATATAGGATCATCCATCGCCCATCTGTATGGGTCGAGAAGGTATACGCTAGTCTACTCTGGTATATCGATGCCCCGTCTCGATATACCCATGACTAGGGACCTTGAAGGATGTACTTATAGACTACCATGTCCCCACTAGTATGATCCGCATCATAGTCCAGGTAGTCAAGTACACATCCTAAGAGCTTTACCAACATGTAACAGAGAGACAATCAGTATACACGTTAAGGTAAAGAGTAACCAGATAGCATACTATCATGTCGAGCAAGAAAGTCCTCCCTATATATGTCCCAGCATCCACTACAATATACATCTCATGTACAGTAATGGCCTCTAGGGCATACATATAACTAACAATCTCCCACTTGCACTAGGGCCATCTGTAGCAGTGGTTGTAGTATCTCATACTCAACCATCCCATAAAAGTCTCTCTCTGGGAATAGGCCTTCGTGAGTGGATCCGCCGTGTTATCCTCTGAGTCCGCTCTCCTAACCTCGATTACCCTGGAGATCAACTATCTCCATGATCAGGTGATACTGCCTTAGAATATGTCTGGGTCACTGATGGGACCGGCGTTCCTTGGCATAAGCCACAACTCCATTGTCACACAATGATAGGAACCAAGTTCATCTCATGAACCAATATACACCCAAACTGCCTCTTTGGTAGCATCTTAAGTAGTGATGTATCCAGCCTTTATCGTCTAGTATGCCACGGTATCTAGCTTGGAACTCTTCCAACATACCGTCCCTTTACTGAGGGTAAAGACAATGCCTGTGACTGACTTTCAGTCGTCCTTATCACTCTGGAACCTTTCCAATGATTCTCCCCAGAATCAACTGATACCTTCTCACTACAACTAGTGAGTATCCTAACATCCAAATAGATATATCTCATAGATCCAAAACCCAGGATTTAGTAGGTATCACTTTGATCCTATATGGAGAATCATTGTGATAAACGGAGATTGACCGAGCGTAGCATAGGAAACTCCTTCCTTATCAAGAGTATGTCATCCATGTACTCTACGAGGATCACTACCATACTCCCCACTACCTTTTTGTATATACAAGGTTCATCTACCATTTTGATGATGTCAAACTGTTTGACTAACTCATCAAAACAGATGTTCCAACTCCGCGATACCTGCTTCATCACATAAAACATCTTGCACACGTTTCCGCTGCTCCCACTGTCTACGAAGCTCTCTGGCTGTGTACTTATAGACGCTCTCTTCTAAATCAATATTTAGAAAAGCAGTCATGGCACCCAACCGCCAGATATCGTAGTCATGGTATGTAGTCGTGGCAAGTAGGATCTGGATGGACTTAAGCTTGGTTACTTGAAAAAGGTTTCATCATAATCCGCGCCTGGTAAATGATGCAAACTTTTAACAAGCCTAGCTTTGAAAGTTTCAACCTTTACATCTACACCAAGTAATCTTCTCAAGATATACTTGCTCCTGATGGGGATTTAACCCTTCAGATATAGCAGCCAAAGTCCATACTTTGCTGGTGTACATGGATTCCATCTCAGATTGCTAAGCATCCAGCCATTCTTACAGAGTCCCTACTCTTGATGGCCAGCTCGAAACTAGTTAGGTCATCATCTCATGATGCAATCCTCGCTCCCACTGTCATAGAGAAACCGAAGTAACTCTCAGGTGGGTGAGGAACCCTACTAGATCGGCGGAGAGGCTGAGGTTCGTTGGTAACTATTGAATCCTTTGGTTCTACCAAATCATCAGCTGCAGTTTGTATAGCTGGAACATTTCCAGTTCTACAGAACTGACATTGCCTCGATCTTGTCCGGATTTTGCTTTTAGACATAGGCCGGACAACCCCAAATCTTAACTAATTTAAGATATGGGCTCTTCCCTTTCCATATCACATATGAAGCGGTAGGCTACTGATTTGATTGGAACCCTATTCAATAGGTATGCAACTTCTCAAGTGCATAACACTCAATAGGAAAAAGGTAACTCGGTAGTACTCATCATAGAGTACACCATATCAAATAGGGTGTATCTGCTCCGCCCCGATATACCATCGTGCTATGGTGTATACGGAGGAGTAATTCTGAGAGAGAATCTCATTCTCCTTTAGAATAGTTCAGGATTTTCGTGCTCAAGTATTCTCCTCCTCGATCACATCAAAGGACATAATACTTATACCCGTATTTTGGTTCTCTACTTCTAAATCATATTCTGTGAATATCTCAAAAGGTTCGGACTTGTGTTTCAACAGGAACATATGTCTGAATCTCGAGAGATTATCAGAGAATGTAATGAAGTTCAAACAATCGGTCTTGGCATGTGTAGACACGGGACCTACATACATCAACATGTATCATCCCAAGAGTTCACTAACTCTTTCTCTGCTTCCAATAAACAGAGCTACGGTCATCTAATCTTTGTGACATGACTGGCAAGTTTCACAAGATGTAAATTCAAGCTGATTTAAATATACATCTAAATGTAACTTTAGCTAGTCGGGTCGCATTGATATGACCTAGTCTACAATACCTCAAGAAGGATTCGTTCATATATGAACTCTTCCTCTTGTGTGTGTTCCGTATACTAAGAACTGTAGTTTGATTTAGAACATCAATGCTTTTAGATAACGTGCCTGAACCGATCAACTTTTGATATAGGAAATGTTCAAAACATTATCCAACGATACAAAATTTTATCATTTCTTTACTAATAAAGAGACTGATATGATTTTGTATATCAGGTTCGGTATCTAATAACATTCGTTCAGAATCAATGTATTGGTAATACAGGGTGACAGTGACCAACAGACTTGGCTGCAACACTTTCCCCGTTTTCTGCCTAATGAAACTTATCACCCGTTCTCAGTTCTCTTCCTTTCTGTAGCCCTATGTAACAGATTACATATCTGGGATCTTGATCCGGTATCAAATACCTAGGACGTAGAGGATACTGAGAAACAGTTCTTTATAATGAACACACCCGAAGATGATGCATCAGCATGCACTCTCTTCGTTTGGGCGGCACGGGAATTCTGGTAATCCCCTATTTCCTGCTTTGTCGTATAACAATTATAAGTTGGAGCGGGACCAACGTTCCCCAGCTCAGTATAACAAGCGGGTTTGGTCAATATTCCGTATTATTATCTTGATTAAGGCGTGACATGGTCGCTACCAGGAGAGAGAGAGAAGAAAACACTCAGCGTGCGCTCTTGCAAGATCAGATTGGTTATTATTTTATCTAATCAGGATGGCTCCCACTGTTTTTATCAAATCTTCCTTCAAACCCTAAAAGGAAAGACTAGCCGGGATTAATTACACGCTACAAGTTCGCCAATCTTTCAGCCAGGCCAGTATCGGTACTTTGAGGGAGGTCCCCCGTGCTTTCGCACGAACCTAATTAATGTAAACCTCGTTTTCCCAGAGGCGTAACCCCGTTGACACCTTTCTAGACACCTACTTGATCGGCTAATTGTAATGTGTAAAACTCTCCCAGGAGTAACAATTACTCGCAGTGGGTATCGGGATCCAACTATCTCATAGAAGGTATGCAATCTCATTGCAAATTTCAACACTTGAAATTCCCGATAATTTTGCCCCTAGCACCCTATGACCTTGACGGAGGTCAACAAACCATAGGCTACTAGTCAAGTTCAACCCGTCATTTCTTGATTGAATCAAACCCACCCGCACGACCCTTGACGGAGGTCAACAAGGTCGCACGACTACCCTACTCCAATCTGCATCATATGCATAAGCAGATAAATACTAGTTAGCTACCGCACACTACGCCTTGACGGAGGTCAACAAACGTAGCACGAATACTAAGTAGGACTTATCTGAAATGACGGAGGGCTACGACAGGTTTTTCTGAAAACCTATTGCGTAATGAACTTGATATCGTTGTAGGATCGAATGAATTTTGAAATGGAGTGTTTTTTAGGCTTTTCTAGTTTTGCTAAAGGAGTCACTCCTGGTGAAGGGATCGTCGGTCCTTTCCTCGTCGAATGAGGTGCGGGATATATCATATATATCACTGTGCAAAGCAGAAACTATAGAAGCAATCAAAAGACAAACCGCGTGTGTAGCATCTGCCAGTTATTGCTAAAGGAGTCATCCCAGTGAAGGGATCTCGGTCCTTTCCCTTCGAATAAAGTGCAGGATGTTCTACAAGGAACACCGCGATGCAAAGCAAGAACTGTAGCTACCTGTTTTATTTTTGAAATTCGATTCTACAACATCTTAGGTTTCTTTTCTTTCATTAATCACATTAATGAAGTCCCGTCATTTAAATTACCTAAACATCACAAATAAATACGACGTACACTTATGCCATCCGCATTCGCCTCGATGTCCCCTCGTGCACCATTAGGTTAGGTAACTAACGACAGAGCGGGGCAGGGCTAGCGCGAGTGCAAAACATAAGTAACGTCTATATAATATATCATATATACTATATACAGTATTTATCACATAACATCAAATGATCACATCATAGATATCGCGGCAGAAAAAACATATGAAATATTGGATATACTAGGACGTCCGTGTTTTCAATACGAGCCAGTATAAAACACGGATTCCACGGTCGCGATGAATAGACAAACCCACACCCCTAGACCCCTACGAGAGCGGCAAGCAACCCTACCAATTCTAGAGTTAGGAGACCCGGACTCGACTCCTCGAGTTGGTCTCCCACTGGACTCCAGAACCCGGTTACTTGTGCCCTCCTCCTTGGGTCTATCCTAGTGTGGAAAAGTAAATAATATACAATGGGTGACATCTTCCGCAACCTGGAAGTGCCCCAATAAAAGAATATTACTTACAAGTTTTTACATGAATGAAAATGAAAAACACTCATCTCACATAAAAAAAACCCGGCTATTCAAACACGACGATCCAATATAACATATCCAGCAACACATAACATCACATGTCATCAACGTAAGTAAACATGCGTATCCCAATTGTCGTTGGTATATAGCAACGAAACCAGCGATATCACATATTACACTTACGGTCGCAGAAAAGAAAGTGTAAAACTACAACAGTTGGAATCCGCAACCTGTATAGACATCGCATGCCTAATCAAATGAATTCCTTAGACATCGCATGCCTAACAATTATAAACCCCGCATTTTAGTCTCATTATCGAAAACACTTTTCAATATCAAGTCGGGCAATTCAACAAGATTCCCGACAAACCGATCGAATGCTCGTCGCAAACTTTAGTAGGCGGCCGCACCCCCGATACCGTAGACGAAGTGCACCAAGGCGGAACACCGCTACCGCGAGCACCCGAACGGATGCTTTCGGCGACGGGGTTCTCCTACAGTCACTTGGTCGAGACTATGGGGTGTAGCTGTCTATTAAGTTTACCCGGCGAGTATCCGCGTACACTACGTGATTGCGACGGACTTTTGATCACATCAAAATTCCGTGGCAACCGATCAAGTGAGACTAAAGTGTTGTTTTTATAACATCCAAAACAGTTATCTAACTACTTGTGGATTCCAAATGTTGTATCACATTCCAGATAAACAGAAAATGTTAAACTTTCCGATCGAACAGTCAAACACCCAAGTTTTCCCGAGACAGCTCAACACATGAAATAAGTCTAAAAACATCCACTTCATGCCACAGTAGCAACGGTCCAGCCGTAGAAGGGTCAAGCCAACGCCTCACATGTGGCACGCCGTACTTCCCCAAACCCTAAGGTTCAAAGGGCAGTTCAAGACGGTCACATAATCGAGTTAAGGTTTGTTGTCTTCTAGAGGGCCCATCGCGTTACTTGCACTACTTAGAACGTTCTTAAACCACTGAAAAATCCAACACTTGGAAATTTTCCGGCAGGGGAAAAAGTTGGCATTTATATCCGGTGGAACTTTTTAACATATTCTAAAATTACCCGGAAAAACACATAGACAAAGTTTGAAATTTCCGATCCAATCATCGAAGCTCCAAAACACCCCAGAAAACTCAACTCTTGAGTGCAAATTAAAAATTCCCAGAAAACTCATAACCTGAAGAATCAAATTACTGTGCAAATATAGAAGGATGATCTCATTATATGGCCGCGGAACCGCCGCAGAAGCCAAGCTTCTGCCGCGGTTCCGCCGCGCTTTAGCCGTAACTTTTGGTAAATTTTGCACCGTAATTCATATAACTTCCTGCTAAATTTTTCAAGAATTTTTAATCTGGAAAAAACCCAGTTTTGAAAAAAAATCCAAAGAGGGGTCATGGATTGGCGTTTCGGGTTCGATCGGGTTTCTAACTCCGTCTACGCATCGCCTAAGGCTCTAGCTAGGCTCTGATACCACTATAAGGTTCCTAGGCACACTAATGAGGTCTCACAAGGCATCAACCATGCCAATTTCAAATTTTTCCGGTGCCGAGAAACCCTAATACGGATCGTTAACTAGGGTTTAGGCGAAACTACAAGCTACTAAACTACTTTAGTGCTAAGTGAACGGAAATACAACCTTTGTAGATCCGGCCCTCCACCTCCATAGCTCCGTGATGAACTCCCCTCGCTGCGATCATCGGATCCCGGGATCTAGCGTCGGCTTCATCGGAGAAATGGGCGGGCTAGGTCGTCGACTTCGATGCCGAAGATGATCTACGTCGAGGCAACACAAGATCAAGCTCCAACTTCACCAAGCCATGAAACTTGTGAAGAAAACACCCTATACTACTTGGCAAGTGGTAGAGGATGAAGAAATAGGAAGTGGGTTCACTTTAGAATTGGATTTCTCACTCTTTTTCTCATGTTGCCATTGATGGTAGCAAGCTTTTCTTCATTGTTGAAGAAGAAGAAGAAGAAAAGAATTATGATAAGAATAAAAAGAATTATCTTATTATATAGCAACCATAGTTAGGTGTAAAGAATAAACTAAGGTTAGGTTTAATGGTTAGGTTAAGGCTAAGAGACAAAATGGTCAAAGCTTCAAAGCTTCATGAAGTTTCATGAAAGAAACAAAAACTAGCCACCATTTTATTCTTGCCGTAAAAAAATGAATTAATAAAAATAAATAGATAAGTAAATCAAAACCCTAACCATTAAGATAACCATGGTTTAATCATACACACTCAAGTTTGCATGTATCATCAAACATGATACAAACTAGTGCACAAAACTATATCACATATACAATGTGCACATCAAGTGAGAAAATCCATCTTAAGTGAACTAATACTAGTTAATGTAAAGAAATATATTAAATATAAATTATACATTAAATCATTAAATCAACACTTGATTTAACGATCCGGTCATATCGCATATAACCGACTAATATCAAGTGTATCAATGTATCGAATCAACACTTGATTCGGTAACCCGGCTATATCACATATAACCGACCAATGATACAAATCGCGAGAATAGAATACAGTATCACATACTGGTATAATTCTCGGTCCCGCACATATCTCATATGCGCTCCTATTTCGTTTCGCTTGAGCCAGAAAACCTCTGTGTAGGACTCTAAAGACTCGTCAATACGCCGGCAGCAGGTGATGATCATATCAATCACCCACAAGCCGCAAACGGTCTGCTAAACGTAACGGCCACCCGGGTATTGAGCGATCAGAAGATCGACGAGCAAGCCCGCTCACACTCCTGTGAATCCAACCAGTAACACTTGCCGTACAGTCCGGTCTCGTCGTCTGATATGTCGCATATCTTGCCTAGGGGTGGTAAACGTCATACCCTAATAGCTCGATAAGTCGTGTCGATATGAGGTCTATAACAGTTCGAGAAACTACTGGTAACACTTACCAGAAAATCTCAGCAACCCTAGCCAGGGATTTCCGGTTATAGCCAATCGAACACAGTGCAACATCAACTCCCTATACCGGGAGAGACGAATCCCCTCCTATCGCTCATTGCCTCCATGTGATTCGGGACTGTACCCAAAAGCCACCATTTTGCACGCCCTCTTGGACGTGGTAAGGTGGAAATCAAAGCACAGTGGGAATCACACAAGACTCTATGACGATCTCGTGTCAACAGACTACTCTGTACCAGTGTCACCAGAGAACTGCCATCTGACATAAGGTATAATACCATCTGGGAGTTCTCGGCGAGTCCGTCCAGTGTACCCAGTCTCTACTGAGCACCCGTATATCATCTCTGATGTCAAACACCAATGGATATGGGATCATCCATCGCCCATCTATATGGGTCGAGAAGGTATACGCTAGTCTACTCTGGTATATCGATGCCCCGTCTCGATATACCCACGACTAGGGACCTCGAAGGATGTACTTATAGACTACCATGTCCCCACTAGTATGATCCGCATCATAGTCCAGGTAGTCAAGTACACATCCTAAGGGCTTTACCAACATGTAACAGAGAGACAATCAGTATACACGTTAAGGTAAAGAGTAACCAGATAGCATACTATCATGTCGAGCAAGAAAGTCCTCCCTATATATGTCCCAGCATCCACTACAATATACATCCCATGTACAGTAATGGCCTCTAGGGCATACATATAACTAACACTGTGGATCTTCGTAGTGATACGGGGTGTTCCGGAGAAATACAAAGGTGAAGTAGGAGTGGCGATGAAATACTTGGTTTGGTCGTGAATGATAGCAGTCGCAATTTACTTTGCCCTCTTACTAATCCTTTTATATGTCTTAACTTAATACCTTCTGTACACCTTTTAGGCTAAATGGTTTTCTTCATTCCCTACCGTTCGGCACCAGCCTATGGTCTGGAAGAAGACTATCCAATTAGCGTAATAGGTGTACCGTCCTAATCCAAGGAGCACTCGCAATCCAAGGAGCACTCGCAACCTGAGAGAAGGTAAAAGGAAAAGACAACTGAATAGTCCTATTCATTTTCTCCAGAACCGGAAACCATCCTCGAATAAGTTCCTTCGAATTCGTATATAACCATACGATGGTTTTATCCAATGGAAGTGGATGATCGTAGTAATACGGGGTGTTCTGGAGAAAAGGGTAAAAGTAGGAGTGGCAATGAAGTATGCAACTCAGACAATCCAAAAGCCAGTGTTTTAAGAAGGTTCGGTTAACTTGGTCACTGAGTCATAGTCAAGGGTCGGGTCATGGTCGCTTCCAAAGAGAGAGAGAAAAGAAACACTCAGCGTGCACTCTAACCTAGATCAGAATGGTTATCAATTTATCTAATCAGGAAACCTCCCACTGTAACCTCAAATTCTCCTCCAAACCTGAAAGAAGAACTAGTCGGGATCACCCAAGGAGTAAACCAACTCATCAGTGGGAATCGGGATCCAACTATCATCGCATGATAACGTGATGGAATCCACTCACGTTATCACACTCCAGAAGGTATGCGCATATCTGGCAAGTTTCAGTTTCTTTAGAAACTCCCGATGTGATTTTTACCCCATGCTCTTATGACCTTGACGAAGGTCAACAAATCATAAGTCACATGTCAAGTTCTATCCGTCATTGTCCAGGTTAATTTGAACCTACCCGTATAAGCCCTTGACGAAGGCCAACAAGGCTATACGACTGTCCCAAACCAACGCATCTATCTATGCAGCAGAAAGGTAACAAGCAGCTACCATACACTATGCCTTGACGAAGGTCAACAAACATAGCATGAATACTAAGTGCTACCCGTCTGAAATGACGGAGGGCTACGGATGGTTTTTGGCGAAAATCCTTTAACGTAATGAACTTAATATCGTTGAAGGAACCAGATAGCTTTTTATAAATATAGTGGCGAAAACCTTTGCTAAAGAGGTCACTCCCGGTGAAGGGATCTCGGCTCTTTCCCCGTAGAATGAGGTGCAGGATATTCCAACTGAATACCACGATGCAAAGAAAAAAGTAATCGACTATAGTGAAGTTATTACCCTGACGCAAACTTCTGTCCAAGGGGTCACTCCCGGTGAAGGGATCTCGGCCCTTGCCTCGTCGACTGAGGTGCGGGATATTCCAACTGAATACCACTGTACAAAACAAAAGAGAACGTCCTTGTAATAACAGCTTTTTGAAAAATGTTCTAACAACATCAGAATAGGTTTGTTTATCTTGCATTGATCCGAATCAATGCAGTCCCATCAATTAATCACACCACAAAAGAACGAAAATATGATGTGCGTATATGCCATCCGCATTCGCCACTGGGTCTCGTCATCACCCGTTAGGTTACTTAACTAACGACAGAGCGGGGACTGGACTAGCGCGGGTGTAAAACATATACAACATCTACTAGTATATATATCAATATATAATATTCGCTCATGGCGTGATAAAATGCAACATCACAGAAATGTAATAAGCATCACAGAACAATACAGATAATCTGGGATCCCCGGGTTTCATAGAGCCGCTACTGAAACCCGACGTTCTCCTGGTCGTGTGGATAGCCTGTGCAATGAAATCCTAGACCCCCTACGGGCGCGGCAAGTTACCCGCCAAAACCTGAAGCGAGGCAGCCCTTCAACAAAGTGAATGGACCACCCAGCACTTCACGGAATCCGGTAACTTGAGCACCCCTCCTTGGGTCAACCTATACCCCCTACGGGTGCGGCGAATAGCCCGCCAATTCTAGAGTAAAGCCCCCTCCGTCTCAAAGCCATGAGATGCGGGCCCGTTGCCCTCTAGAACCCGGCTTTCCGTGCACCCCACCGCGGGGTAATCCTAATACAGAAAGTAAAATATATACAACGGGTACATCGACCTCAGCCCGGTCGTGCCCCAAAAGAATAATATACAAACTGGCAGTGACGGCAGTCCATATGTCGGACGCTCGCCCCGCAATATCAAATATATAAATACAACCAAACTGTACTACCATTGCATCCAGGCTATCCACCACGACAAATCCGCAACATCACAGCACAACACAGAACATCAACGTGAATGCCGCGTTCGCAAATCCGTCTAAAAGAGCTATAGCAATTAGACAAGATTTACCGATCAAATGACATTCACGGTCGCAGATATAATGTAAATACTGTGAACTAACATGTTTAAAATTTTCGATCGACAAAATTTCCCGAAGTGGGCCCCAAGCACAATTCCCAGTACTCAAACAAATCTGGGCCCAAAACAAAAATACCAGAAACCCCAATTCCAACTCAGAGACCACTGTAGAAATTTTGGTGCCCTAATGCTACAGTATTGCGGAGGAACCGCGGCCAAAACAAGGGTCATGCCGCGGTTCCGCGGCGCTACAGTAGGCTCAGGCAACCAATTTTCTGCAGTGGTCTTAGAAAAACCTGCATGATTTTCTGACGTACTCAAAAAAAAATTTGACGACAAAAAAATTTCGACAGAAACTGCACAAATTGGAATCGCGGTTTTGGAAATTTTGTTCAATCGAAGTTCTAAATACGTTAGAGCAAGCTAGTAAAGGTTAATGGCGTGGCTCTGATACCATGTAAGTCTACGGTAGCGCCCCGGCCGTCTGTCCGAGGCAAAAATGCGGAAACGAAAACTTTTCTTAAACTAGAAACCGGCGCTATCGTATGCTTAAAACCCGGATCGAACCATTAACCTACAACTAGCAACTAGAGAAGGGTTGGAAAGGCTATACCGATCGATCCGTGTCCTTCGGTCTTTGGCCACCATCCCAAGCTCCTCGCAGCATCTCCGGTCTCGAGTCTTCTTGTCGGAAAGGGCACCACATCTTCGAGTCTTTTTACGGGCTCCCGCCTCTGAACCGAGGCAACTCGGACACGAATTTTGCTAGCCGACGTGTCCAAGATTGCTGTAGACTAAGTGTAGAACGCTTTGCCTCAAGGGTTAATTGAAGTTGCCACAATGGAGGGAAGATCAAAATGAGCTTTGAAATGGAGCTAATGTTTTGTTGCAAGAATGAAATGAGATCAAAACCTCACACACCAAATAGGGGCTGTCCAAGATGGGGGCTCGGCCACTCAAAAGAAGAGGAGGGGCGAGCATAATGCAAGAGGTGGTGACCATAAGAAAAAGGAAACAAAAACCCACACCAAAACATCACACTCAAACCTTACAATTAATGCAAAGAAATGATGCACAAAAGAATCAATCTTATTCAAGATCATTGCGTTTGCTGCAGAAGTCTGGAGCCCCGGCTACCACAAAAAACACCCTCCATTCACTAATTTCACATTTGCAAATAAACCCCTTTTCAACAAAGGAATTTCAGCCAAGAAGGGAGGAAAGAAAAATGGCCGAAACGGAATGCAAACTGGCAACTTCAAAAAGCGATCCCGTAATAAATTACAGGATAACCCCGCAACTGTATATACATACCCGCATTTGTATTCCGACCGAATACAAATGCAATGAAACAAAATCTACACTGTATGATACTAGGATCTGGCTTAAACCAAAGCCCGCTAGTATTATCCGTCCGAACCATGACACGTGCACAAGTGCACGCGTATGTTCGAACCCTGCCATAAATCCATACGGCCTCTACAATGTTTCGCCCGAAACTTGAGAAACTGTCTGTGGGGGACTCTAAAAACTCGTCAATACTTTGGCTGTGGATTTAACCACTAGCACGTCAGAGGTACTAGCCGTACATAACGGGCTACCAGGTATTGACCAAAAGGGAGGTCGATGAGCAAACTCATCCTGACACCCTACTGAACCTGTCAGTGACAATATCCGTACAGTCCGGTCCGTTCATCTATGAGCATCGCATGGCGGGCCTAAGGGGTTGGTAAAAGTCAGACCCCTAAAAGCGGTACAAGTCGTGTCGGAGTGTAGCCCAGAACACCCTGAGATACTACTGGAATACCTACCAGTAAATCTTCTGCCTTGGCTAAGGACTTCGTGTAATGGCTATCCTAAACACAGCGCGATCTCACCCTCAATACCGGGAGAGACGAAACCCCTGCCGATCCGCTCACTGCCTCCATGTGGCTCGGGACTGTACCCAACTAAAACCTGTTTGCACGACTCCTTTAAGCCGTGGTAGGGTAGTAATCAAAGTACAGTGGGAACTCACACGAGACAAATGACGATCTCAGGTCGATGAACTAACCTGTACACATGTCACCAGGGAACTGCTATCTGACGTCAGGTATAATAGCAACTAGCATGTTCCCGACGAGTCCTGTCCGGTGTACTCATAACCCAATGAGCACCTATATACAACTTAGGTGAACCAACTGACACCAATGGCTTGTGAGACCGGCCACCGCCCCTCGTCGGGGTCTCGACTGTATACACTAGTCTACTAATGGAGTATCGATGCCCAGTCTCGAAACTCCCATGACTAGGGACCACTTTAAGGATGTGCTTATAGACCCCAGCTCCCACGTATATGATCGCCATCATACTGCTGGCAGTCAAGCAAGAATCATAAGGGCTCTATCAACGTGTAATAGTGACCTATAAGGTCACCTAAAGAAGTACACGATGATAAAGATAAACCAGATAGCATACTATCATCTTGAGTAAGATTGTCCTACCGGTATAGGTCCTCCCTCAATCATTGCAAACACGTGCCTGTGATCCAATAATTGACTCTGAAAGCACTATATCCAACAGAGGGAAAACCACTGACCGCGGCCGTAATGGGGCATTGGTGGCCTGAGCTGGAACGGAAGCTCTACCCTCGAAAATCACCCGTCTCTCCTCTACAATGACGGGGCCGACCCGATGGCGATACCAACCCTTAAAGGACCCTACAAGTCTCGGGAGATAGTCGAACTCTGGGATCATGAAGAGGGAGCCAGTGTTTAACCGCATGAAATGGTGAATGACGTCGCGAGTAACCTCCAAGGAGAGAGTAGGCTCGACTAAAAATGCCTCGAGAGGGACGCCCTGGTCGTAACTTAACTACTGGGTGAAGCGGTGCGAATTATACAGCATAAAGAAGACAGCATTATTCCGGCGGAACACCACATACCCTGGCCTGATCGAGTATAGGTGCATGACCTCTTTTGGTTTCAAAGATGGAACACTATTCTTTGATAAGTCAAATAATTGCTGGACGGGCCCTACTGGAGAAGAAAGGACTCGATCGCTAAAAACCATTCCGCCTTCATTTGAGTATGGGTTGAGCAGTACGCGGAGAGCCCCTGGCTGGGTCGGATCGGGAGCGGAAGCATCAACCAACCTCGTGATCCGCGGGAAGGTATACGAATCATAAAATCCGGCCGCCGGTTCGCAGTGAACGCTCTTAGCACATGAATCTCGATCCATGACATGAAGTAGTGGAGGGAGAAATTCACGGTCTCCGCACCCGGGTTCGAAGTATTAGCGGCAACGCTTAACCCGTGATATAGATGCGAAAACCCCGCGACGCCAACAGATAATCGTGCTCCTCCAGCTATGCGATGAGCAGGATAAAAAGCGGAGGCTCTCATAAAGCGGCGATGCATCGGCATGGCGAACCAGCTGAGCCAAAGACTGATAAAGCCGACGAAGAAAGTTTCTTCGTCCATGCCGGGGGCCGCGATCGCATCGAAAGCTACGGTCGACGAGTTTGGAATATAGAACTGTGGCAGGTCTTCCTCTTTGGCCGGCAGTTTCCTCGGCCCGAATCCAAAAGGGTCTTCAATTTTCGCGAATTTTAGAGCCTTTTTGGATAAGACATCTTCGCGGAGGAAGCAAGCAATAAAAGCGTCAAAGGTGACACCCTGCCCTTCTGATGTCACAAACATCTTTTCAAAGATACCCAGGGTCTTGATTAGACTCGATTACTTGTAACGAATGGCATTTTCAGTCGTCGGTCCGTCAAGCATAGCGGGCACCGTATCAAACACATACTCATCAGGAAGCAGTAACTCTTCATAGTGCTCTTCCCTGATCGGCAACCCGGAGATCTTACGAAACTCTTCCAGTGAAATTGAGACCTCACGATCCCCTAGCAAGAACGTGTTGGTGGGAAGATTCCATTGATTCAAGAAAGCCATAACCCACCAGACGTGAGGGGCGTGATAATAAAATAACGAAGCGTACACTGCTTGGTACAACCTAACCTTCTGCAGACGTGCGCGTTGGGCGGAGAGAATGTATCGAGCCCAGGGAAGGTAGTCCACTGGGTGGCGGGAGGTAACGCCTACCTTATAAACCTGCCCCCAGGGTCGAGCTTCACCCTGACATATTCGGCACCCCAGAATATTAATGGACACCATGGTTGGTTGGGTATCCCAGTCGTTGACGGCTCGAGTCGGCCCGCGGGAGTACAGTTAGTCGCCTCCACCGCATAAGCAGTCCATGGGCATTCCATCAATAATATAGGGCGGATGGGTTCTGTCGGCGCTTCGCAGGTAAAACTACGGCGGACCCTGATGATATGACCATACCACGTCCCACACAAGAGAAGAGTAGTATGGTCCCTGTCATGTGCTCTGATCATCGCCATAACCTCCTCGTCCGATGGCGATTGCAGAAAAGCGACTTCTGAGCGGATGTAAAGGAAGTCGTGGAAGTGAGGCCATCGTTCCTGGAATAAGAGGAAAGGAAAAACCCATTAAATAATAATAATAATAATAATAATAATAAATGACAATAAAAAATAATAATAAATAATAATAAGGTAAAATAAAATATAAAAAAAACCGTGATGTGTGTTTCACGGGACCACTGCCTGCAAAACCAATGGACCCCACGAAATCTAAATAGCGGCTCACCAATGATGAGGCAAAATAATCATTGTGAGAATCAAAAAGGATTCTCATCAAGTAAATAGTGAAGTTTAAACGACTCTTAAAACGAGTTCTGTTGAAATGCACGACAGATTCAAATCTGTATTAGAGGCATTAAAACCCTAAAATGCTCGAGAACAATAGGGAATAAAATTCCTAAAAGTGTCTGAGTCTTTCAGGGCTAAGCTCTGTAAATACGGAATTAAATTCCTTTAATAAAAAGATTAAATCCCAGAAAAACCCCATGTAAAGGAGGCAAAGAAAATGGAATTAAATTCCAAGGATCGTTAAAGATCGGTGAAAAGGTAAAACCCTAAGAGGAGAATTAACAATCCCCATTGATTCAAGACCCCGGTATCTACAACAAAAAGAACAAAAAAAATGTGTTTGATTTAGATCTTTAAGAAATAAATTCAAGAAAAGAGCAACGCTCTGTCGATGGATTTAAAATCCAGGGCAAAAACAAAAAAGAGTTCCGTTCATAATCCTTACCAAAGAAAAAGTTTTGATAGAGTTTAACTCTGAAATTTCAGCGGGCAGAAAACTAAGCTCTGAAGAAGAGAATTAAATTCTCAAGGAAAATAAGTAAGGAAGAAGATGAAAGAACAGTGGTCATCCCAAAGGCCAAAACCCCTGCATTTATAAGACATGATGGGGAGCGGTTCATCTTCCCATTCCCCTAGGCAATCCAACGGCTGTAAGGGCAGACGGCGTTGCACTCACATGCAAGCCACGTGAAAGCAACGCTGGGGGGCATTTGTTCCCTTATAAAAAAGGGTAAGGGGAAAGTTCCCCACTATTCAAAACCTCACGTGTTAAACACGTGGGCACCTATATGCAATGCATATAGGCACTACAATCAAAGCAACTGTTAAACTAAAACAACCTCACGTGTTTAATACGTGAGTGCCTATATGCAACGCATATAGGCACTGCGATTAAAACAACTGATAAACTAAAACAGCCTCGCGTGTTTAACACGTGAGTGCCTATATGCAACGCATATAGGCACTGCGATTAAAACAGCTGATAAACTAAACAGCCTCATGTGTTTAACACGTGAGTACCTATATGCAACGCATATAGACACTGCAATTAAAACAACTACTAGACTAATGGAGCCTCACGTGTTTAACACGTGAGTGCCTATATGCAACCCATATAGGCACTGCAATGCAAACAAACTATAGGCTAATAATCCTCACGTGTTAAACACGTGAGCGCCTATATGCAAAGCATAGAGGCGCTGCAATCAAACAACTGACAAAATAAATAAGCCTCACGTGTTGAACACGTGAGAGCACCTCCCTACGTAAAATTAAATTCTACTCAACAAGGAGTCGTTGGATCAAAGATCCAATGGTGATTAAGCATAGAATTGAATTCTATTGATCTTTTTAAGTGAGGAATGATATTTTCTGTTAAACAGAAAGTTGGTGGATCAAAAATCTCATGAGATGGAAAATATTTTCCGTATCTTTCTAAACAAAGAGAGATTGTGCTCTGTTAAGCCGAGCACCCTTAGATTAAAAATCCAATGATGGTTTAAAAAATTCCTATTTTATAGAATAAGATTCTGCATATAGGAAAATATTTCCCCAATCTTGTTAAAAACAAGAAAAATATATTCTGTAAAATAGAAACCCTTGGATCAAAGATCCAATAGTGGGCAAAATTCCCTAAGTCAATTCTAGCACCAATTAAATCAATTAGGATCTCTGAATGAGAGATTTTTTCATAATTAAACAAACTTCTCTCCACTATATAAGGGACCGGAGACTTCAAGTCTCGAGAGGACGAAGAGTGAAAGAAGATAGAGAAAGAAAAACAAAGGAACCCCCTCAGAAGCTTAGAAAAAAGAGAGAAGGTTAAGAGAAAAAGAAAGAAAAGTTTCAAAAGAAACAGAGAATTTAATTCTCACAAAGGAAGATTTGTTTCATTAAAACCCTAGGTAAAAAAGAAAACAAAACTCAGAGATCATCTTGTCTCTCTTTTGCCTCTCTAAGGGTTTAACTCTTCATGCAAGAACTTAGTTCTTGCTCTGGTTGAGATCTGCAAAAGCAGACCACCCCCCCCCACACACACACACAAGTTAAGAATTTAATTCTCATCGGGGAGATTCTGTCATGCAGATTCAAAGCCTAGGGGAAAGAATTGAGTTCAAAAAATTTGATTACAAAACACATGAAAACTAGGGTTTAAACCTATAAAAAGAATTTAATTCTTACAAAACAAGAAGCATGAGATCCTCCAAACTCTAGGGTCATTAACATGAGATCAAAATCTCTAAACACCCAAAAGGAAAGACTGATAATTCATTAGTGTTTAAACACTATAACGAGGACCGCACGTGTTTCCCATAAGAGCGCTTAAAGGAAGAACGAGAAGTGCCTGTTAAGGCAATCACGTGTTTTGCATGCACTCACCTAAAAGGAGGGGATAAAAACCTAAAAGGCAGAACCCAACTCTGGGGCGCCTCACGTGTTTTACACATAGGCGCCACAGAACTCTAATGTTTAACACTAATCCGGTGCCTCACGTGTGTCATGTGGGCGCCAAATACTAATCCGATGCCTCACATGTGTCACGTGCGCGCCACAAAACTCTAGTGTTTAACACTAATCAGGTGCCTCACATGAAATGCACGTGAGCATTATATGCCTTAGCACTTAGCTCTGTTGGGTAATTATGGAGACCCAGATCTAGTCCAAATTGACTAAATTCTTCCAATCAACTGATCCCTTCTGCACTCATCATTCCCCAAATTGATCTTAGTCCCAAACATGACTAATGATCTTTCAACTGATGATATTCAAAATAATGTTCATCCTATATCTCCTAAGTTAATCTTAGTCTCAAAAATGACTAATGATTCTTAGATGATCCACCATGGTCTTTTTCCTCAAATACGGGAATTGGTTCAAGGGTACATCTCTCTATACCTCTGATACATGTCGTTATAATTCCTCAGCGTCTTCAGAGAGATGGCGGGTCCCGACAACCAACAACTTTTTGGCGCATTGCCCAAAATGACGTGCACACCCCCAAATCAAACCACACCCCAAACTGGGTGCATCCCATATCATCGTTGCTCATCCCGTCACGTAACAAATACACGTGCGCGCAAGATGATCAATGGACCGAGATGTCCCTAAACTAACGACGGACCAAAACGTCCTTAAACTACAGCGGACCGAAATGTCCTTAAACTAAATGTTGCCTCCAAAATAGAGACAACGGACCGTAACTTCCTTAAACTAAAACCTCACCTCAAAAATGGTAATCAACAGACCGAAATGTCCTCAAACTACAACTTCGCCTCCAAAATGGTGATAAGGGACCGAAACGTCCTTAAACTAAAACAACAGAGTCCAAATGCTCTCTTGTTGGATCTGAAACAAAAATGATCCTAACACCCTGTTAAGTAGATCTTAGTCTCAAATTGGACTAATGTATCCTTAACAAAAAAACCAACCGAGCCCCCAAATGCTCACATACATTTAAGTCGATCTTGATCTCAAAGCAGATCAACGATCCTTAAATCAACCCAAACCCCAATCTAAGATATACGGATTTGGACTAATCCACGCCCTACAGGCGACAATATAAATTAGTCTCCGTATACAATCCACGAGCAACCTAAACAAATAAAAACACACACGACACGAAGTGAACTTCCGGAGCAAGAGAAATTGGTTATCGCGATGCGGTAACGTAATTAATTGCAGGGGCTTGCGCCTGTAGGGAAGAGCGTCCCCACAATCAAAAACCCCTCGCAAACGAGGGGGAATCCGACGAAGTCTGCTACAACGGCCGCATCTGTCCAAACCTCCGATATACAGTGCCATAAATCAACTTGGCAATTTCGGAGAGGTGGACGGATAAATCCAAATAGCATATGCCCCCAAATTCAGGCAAGACGATCCATCCCGGTTCGTCTCTGTTTTCGGCGGTAAACAGTGGCCAATCATCTTACAATGTGAACAGAAATGATCACCTCCTCACCCTCTTCCTCCAAAAGGCCCTCGAACTTCTCTACCATGTCCTCGTATACTACCTCTACCTCGTCCTCTACCACCATAAGAAGAAACAAGGACAGATTTTTCTTCACCTTCTTTTGCAATGGAAACAATAGTACCTTCAACAACAGAAGAAGGATAGGCGCGAAGAACAACCCTATAAGCATCCGCGAGAGAGGGAACCTTTGATCCTCCTAAAATTTGTGGACGTATACTATCAAATTCGAGACCAATACCAGCGAAGAATGTCATCACCATCATATGATCATGATATGTCTTTCATCCCTTCTCTTCACTACCAATAGGATAAATCGCAAAGAGTTCTGTTTCGAGCTTCTTGATTTCACCGTAATAAAAGGAGATAGATTTTTTCTCCTGCTCAAGTTTATTAAGAGCTCTCCAAGTATCAAAAGCCCTAGTAATATTAAATTTCCTTTCAAACTGTAGGGTTCCTAGGCACTCTTGTGAGGGTTCATAAGGCATCAAATATGCCCGAATAAAATTTTAGACGTGCCGAACAACCCAAAGCCGGGATCTTTGCTAGATTATTAGGGTTTAACATGCAAGTAAACATCTTTACTACTAAGTGTGAGGGATTACAACCTTTGTAGTCCGCTCCTTCGCTTCATAAGCTCCGAGTAGAAGTCCCTTCGCCGCGATCCACGATCTCCCGGACTCAAGAGAAGCTCCACGACTCGAACGATCCATGCTAGCTTGTAGTGTTCCGCTTCTCCGATGATCTACGTCAAAGTTGCTATAACTCAAGCTCTCTCACTCTAAAGAGGTGAACACCCTAATCTAATGGGCTAGATTAGATGAGGATGATGGAGTAGTTTTTTTGCTTTCTTTTTATATCATTTTCTCACAAGAAATCATCACAAAATGAATAACTAGTAAGCTTTCTCAAAGCTAAGGAGAGAAGAAGATGATGGAAAAAGAGTTAATCCTTTTGTGATGAATAGTAGAAGTGAATATATGATTGATCATGGAACCATGGTCAAGGATGATAAGGATAACCTTTGTAGAGAATAAACTAGAGCTAGGGTTTGGTTAGGTTAAAAATGAGTCATGGATAAATATCAACCATAATATCTTAACCAAGACAAAAGGAATGCTTCTAGATGGTGCAAGAAGAAGCTAACCCTAATCAAACCCTAATCTTATTTTATCATCACTAAACATGTTTCATTATTAATCATATCATGTTACTATAATATATATCACATATATATTATATTTGTAACAAAAGAAAATAATACAATTAATATATATCGCATATATATCAATGTATTATCCGGTGAGAAAATGAAATAATAAAGCGAGCCAATATTAGATAATGTAATACAATATATCATATATATTATTATACATTAAATCATCGAATCAACACTTGATCCGACAATCCGGCTATATCGAATATAACCGACTAATATATCATGTACCGATTCATCGAATCAACACTTGATCCGATAATTCGGTTCATATCTAAATATCGCGAGAATATAATACGGTATCTTATATCGCATTATCCTCAGTCCTGCACATATCACATATGTGCCTCTACTCCGTTTTTCCTGAGCCAAGAAATCTCTGTGTAGGACTCTAAAGAATCGTCAATACGCCGGTAGCAGGTGATAATCATATCAAACACCCACAAGCTGCAAGCGGTCAGCTAAACGTAACAGCCACCCAGGTATTGAGCGATCAGAAGATCAACAAGCTAGCCTGTACGTTCTCCTGTGAATCCAATCAGTAACACTCCCGTACAGTCCGGTCTCTTCGTCTGATATGTCGCATATCAAGTCTAGGGGTGGTATACGTCAGACCCCAGTAACCGATAAGTCGTGTCGATGTGAGGCTCATAACGGGTCGAGAAACTACTGGTAACACTTACCAGTAAATCTCTATATCAGCCCTGGCCAGGGACTTCCAGTTATAGCCAATCGAACAGAGCACAACATCAACTCCCTATACCGGGAGAGACGAATCCCCTCCTATCACTCATTGCCTCCATGTGATTCGGGACTGCACCCAAAAGCCACCGTTTTGCACGCCCTCTTAGACGTGGTAAGGTGGAAATCAAAGCACAGTGGAAATCACACAAGACTCTATGATGATCTCGGGTCTACAGACTACCCTGTACCAGTGTCACCGGAGAACTGCCATCTGACGTGTGGTATATCACCATCTGGGAGTTCTCGGCAAGTCTGTCCAGTGTACCCAGTCTCCACTGAGCACCCGTACACCTTCCTTGATGTCAAACACCGATGGATATGGGATCGTCCATCGCCCATCATATGGGTCAAGATGCGCATACGCTAGTCTACTCTGGTGTATCGATGCCCTGTCTCGATATACCCTCGACTAGGAACAGTTATAGGATGTACTCATCGACTACCGTGGCCCCACTAGTATGATCTCATCATAGTCCCAGTAGTCGAGTACAGATCCTAAGGGCTTTATCAACATGTGAGAGAAACACAGTAAACCAGTGCAAGTCAACATGTTAAGATAAAGTGAAATCAAATAGCATACTATCATGACGAGCAAGAAAGTCCTCTCTATATATATCCAAGCATCCATCATAATATACATCATATGTACAACAATGGCCTCTAGGGCATATACATAACTAACACAAACAACTCTGTCAGATAACTCCAAATACAGTAAGCGGTTGAGTATTTGAATAGTTGCAACACAATCACTTCCACCATGGCCTCAGTCATCAAGCGATGCAACATGGCATCACGTGATACCCAGTCTTCAGAAAGATCGGAAGGAGGTGGTTCAATGAGATATTTCATTAACCTATGCTCCTTAGCAAACATTTCCACAGCATGTTTCCATCGAGGATAGTTGCCTGTGTTCAATCGGATTCTTGTAATAAAATTAGGATACAAAACATTAGAGTATCCTTCAGAAACTTTCTCTTTATCAACCATGATCACAGAGTGCTAACAACTTTACAATAATCAACAAGACGGCGATTTTCTAACCCGCAACACCAAGCAATCACCAACACAAATCCAATAACAACAAATCACATCAAATATCTAGTTCTTAATCTATAAGAGTTAAGAAATAATACCCTTGATGGTGGGCGGCGGCGGCGGCGGCGGCGAGGAATCAATCCAGATCTGGATCGGTCAGCGATGATAATGGTGAGGGCGGCGACGGTGGCGAGGCAGCGATGAGGGGCAGAGAAGGCAGCAGGGTGAGATCGATGAGGGCGATGGTTGCAGCGATGGCTGTGATGATTGCAGTTGGTTGCAGCGATGGTTGCGATGAGGCAATGAGGGCGGCGATGGTGGTGATGGTTGCGACGGGGGTGATGAGGGCAAAGGGGCAGCGATGGTTGCAGCGATGAGGACGAAGGGCGTGGTTGGAAGCAGCGATGAAGGCGAGGACGTGAGGGCGAGTGGCGGAGGCAGCGATGAGGGTGAGGGCGTGAGGAGCAGTGACGATGAAGAAGGGCGAGGGCGTGAAGGGCGAAGGGGAAACAGGGTGAAGAGGGGTGATGGCTAGGTGTTAAGGCTAGGATTAGTCTCTGATACCATATAATCAGAGAATTAGGGGAAATTATGAGGTAACTTGATAATCCCCTCTACCTCATATATTTATTATTACTGTTCTAATAATGGGAAATACAAATAATCCTGATGGAGGCCCTGATCTCCTTCAGATGCTGTCCTCCGTCGATACGTCGTGAGCGTTGTTGGATGGTTGAGATTGGATTCAGAGATTGCCTCCTTGAGTGAGTGGATCTCAATGGGTTGAGTTTTAGGTGGAAGTCGAGCTACCTGCAAAGAAGTCCCAGGGTAGGTGACCACCGTAGGACCCTCCGACGATCAAGTTAGCTGAGGAATTTGAGCAGAGTAGTGGCCTATTGGGTGCCAATTGCCTTACCTGAGCCGTTTGGGAGAGGGGTTTTATAGTGGTCATATGGAGCGAGCAGACGCGAGATCTTCGCCTTCGGTTACGCCCCCGATGTTACGTGTGCGTGAACGACGGGATCCCTTCATTAATGACGGGATACGCTCATTAATGGGGGACGTGCCAATGTGGGACGCGAGACGTGGGACGGCGGTCATCTCTCTTTGTCGAGATACGCGGAGCCATTGCGGAGGCGCTATGGCTCCGCAATCTCGGTTGATCGGGGGAGGCCGAGGAAGCTCGGCACATCAGGGGCTCGGAGACGAGCGGGAGGCCGAAGAAGCTCGGCGTACTTAGAGCTCGGAGACGACCGGGAGGCCGAGGAAGCTCGGCACGAGAGAAGGCTCGGAGGCGAGGAGACCGAAGAAGCTCGGAGACGAGCTGTTGGTAGTCTGTTAGACGAGGGTAGAATGTTTTTCAGGGGGGTCTCCCGAAAGGTCGGGGAACTCCCCCAAGAAGGGGCCCCGGGGAATGTCCCCAAGACGGCTCACTTATTCCACCCCCCATGGAATTCGGGACACGTCATCTGCCACGTGTCGTAATCTGGGAGGGCACCACTTGTGAGCATCATCAAATCCTAAACATACTCCTCAAAATAGCATTACCAAAAATACATATTTGACTTGGTTCTTTCTTCAACAGGCACAATTGAACTGAATAACCCAAACTTGTCTCGTGGATAGATTGAATAGACTCAAAATAAACGAAATATATATGACATTTTTGACAAAAATACCTCACTTTTTTTATATAATGAAAATACGGGTTTTATAGCATTTTATAAGTTCAATCGTGTTATCCCAAAAACTCGGAAAAGTCAATGGTATTTATCCTAGTTTTTTTTTTTTTGAATAAAACGGGATATGGCAAAAAGGTTGAGATGAAGAACCCGCCGTTGGCTATACCAGAAAACTCTTTCTCCAACTAATGTTAAGTAAAAAATTATCTTCAATGTTTCAAGGGGTATATAGGTACACACCATTCACATATTTTATGAAATCTTCGATTTACCTTATAATCCCAGGTAAGAAATGTAAAATATAAGATTCAATCAAATGACGCACAAAATGAAGGTTTTTCTGAAACAACCTGAAAGGACGATATTCAGCATATGTACAGATATGTATATACATGTGTTGTGCATTGCATGTGCAATAACTTAGTAATGCTTAGTGGTATTTTTAGTTAAAAAAGCTTATATCTCTGGACCATGTGGTTTGATGCACTGTTCCGAAACCAATCCTTAAGAAAACGCTGCTTAATTCCCCCACTATAGTGCACTTTCCATACCCGACACTCCTTTCCGTAACCTATGCATTATCTGAGCTCAATACCTTTTTTCTTCCTCCCCTTTTGCCAAACTTTTAGTCCAAAATAAATGTTTGAAATTTCCGATTTTTCCCATCACAAATTTGAGTTATTTTATGCGAGGAAGAGGCACAAGGATTGGGATGTGAAGGAAAGTGGAGTTTCAACGGATAACCCTAATTTTGAATTATAAGTGCAAATTATTTGAGAAATTATTTATTTATGATTAATTTTTCATCAATTACTTTAATTAATCTCATTTCTGTGAATACATTGAGAAATTGTTTGGGTATTTTTGAATTACAAACTACTAGGTGTCTAATATTCATTATTCAATTTATAGATACTTTGGGAATAATTACCATTTTTCATTAAAAAGGGTATTTTTCCGAAAGAAAGTGTCAAAAGTAAGTGATGGAGGTCCTTTTCGGGTCTCCGTCAGATGTTATCTTCCGTTGATCTCTTGGTGGACTTAGGTGGTTACCTTCCATTGCGTGTGGGTCTCAATGGGTTTTGGTGGAAGAGCTGATATGAGGAGTTCAGTGCCGAGTGCCTGCAAAGAAGTCCCGGGATGGTTTGGTACCACCAAGGACCCTCCGACAATCAAGTTAGTGATGAGATCCGAGCAATGTAACGGCTTAAAGAGTAGAAAATGGCTTACTTGACCCCTCTGTGATAGAGGTTTATATAGCGGTGGTGGCATGCAGCAGCAGGTGCAAGGATCTTGCCGGCAGTTACGCCCCCGGCGTCACGCCCGCGTAGAAAGCGGATCGCCCATTTATAGGGATTGATGGCATGGAACGTGGGGTGTTGCTGGCGTAGAATCTGCGCATGGCGAGATTCGCGGAGCAACGGTTACGCCTGTGAGTGGTGGAGCTGGTCGGAAGGTCGAGGAAGACGGCCTCGGCGGGCGCTCCGGGACGAGCTAGAAGGCCGAGGAGTCTTGGTCTCGCGGCAGCTCGAGGCGGGCTGGGGGGCCGAGGAGGCCAATTTGCAGGGAGCCCCGAGAAGGGCCAGCTTGTGCTTGCAGGTTGGGTGTAGGGTGGCCTGGTCGGCCCCCGTGGGCCCTTTCTTCCGAGTCCTGGGACACGTCACCCACCATGTGCCTTGATCTTGGAGGTTGCCGATCCTGAGCATCATCATTAGCCCCCCACTCCTGTCCCGACCATCTAGTGGGTCGGGGCAAGGGTGGATTGCCAGGTCTCCCGAGGTGAGCCCCTTTCCCGGGTTCGGTCGGGAATAGTCCTCGGGCCGTCGGTTGTCTTTTCCGCTAGTGAATCAAGGCGAGGTTTCTGCATCTAAAGAGGATGCGCCGTTTCATGCGCCCTGCAACTGAAGCGACGGTCCATGCTGTTGGGGTAAAAATTTACACCCCGGTTGACCAAGTCAAAATCAAAGTCAACACCAAACCAAGTGGGCCCAAGCCCAGATCCAGTGGGCCCATGCCCGGGTCGAGCCCGAACATGAAGCGGCCGGCCTCCCCCCACGCCAAGATAAAAAATTTTGTAATAAACAATTTTGTTGTATTTCTTTTATTTTATTTCATGGATAAATGTAAGAAAAATAGGCATAAAACCAAATTTTTGTAAAGCCCATGGCTTATGTGCAAAAAGAAATGGCACATAAGCCATGGGATAGGCAAAATGCCATTTTGTGAAGCCCAAGGGGCTATGTGTAAAGTGTATAGCCTATAAAGGCAAGAATAATGAAATATCCCAACAACTTTTTCTCTCTCTAAAAAATTTTCCAGATCTGGGATCTTTCTCCTTCTTCAAGGTTCCAAAACCTTCTTCTTTCTCTTGAATTAAATCAAGAGTTTTACTCTTCTTTTTATAAAACAAAATAGTTTTTCACCACAAAACCCATAAAGGGAAACTCAGATCTTCCATCAGATCTCAAAAAGAAGAGATTTTTAAAAAAAAATCCCACATCTCTTGATCTTCAAGATCCAGCAAACAGAGGAGGAAGAAGAAGAATATCTTTCACTAAACCCCCAAAAAAGAAGAAAAACATACTGAGGAGTCCAACTCCTCTCTGATTTCTCTTCTGAGAAATTTTTTCAGGCTAAAAGCCTCTTTTTCTCGCCGGCGCTCAAGCGCAGAGCGCCCGCGTGCCGACACGTGGCGCGCTTGCGCTCAAGCGCAGAGCGTCCGCGTGCCGACACGTGGCGCGCTTGCGCTCCAGCGCAAGTGCTCGAGCTCAAGTCGCCCCCGTGCCGACAAGTGGCGCTCTTGCGCTCCAGCGCAAGCGCTCGAGCGTAAGTCGCCCCCGTGCCGACGCGTGGCGCAAGAGCGCTCAAGCGCAAGCGCTCGAGCGCAAGCCGCCCCCGTGCCGACGCGTGGCGCGCTTGCGCCCAAGCTCTCAGAATCTGAGCGCAAAGCGCCCACGTGCCGACACGTGGCGCGTTGCGCTCCAGCACTTTGCACACAAGCGCAAAGCGCCCACGTGCCGACACGTGGCGCACTTGCGCTCAAGCGCCTAGGCGCTGGCCCCACGCATCCTTTGGATGTCTTTTTCCCCTTTATTTATATATGCATGTATATATATACATATGTATACAAATATACACATACACATACTCCACGACACTGCCGCTGTTAGAAAAAAATTTCTAACGGGGCGCTGCCCCGCACCCCGCAAGGGGGCTGCTAGCCCCCTTGACCCCCAGCCCGCTATCCGGGTAGCGGGACCCCCGTAAAAACTCTGCGTGGCTCCCGACATATTCAAACCCCCCCTCCAAAACAACAACACACGTACACTGCACATTGAGTTCGCATGACCAGTTTGACCCGTCAATCAGAGGTTCCCTCGCCCCAAAGGCGGGGGGTAATTAACGGCAGCTTAGTTCGTGGCTGCCGGAGATTCGGATCCCCACAATCATTAAACCCAGGCCTACCCTAGGCAGAGGGAATCTGTAGTACGCCTGACAAGCGCACGCGTATTCCCATCTCAATGGGGTGACGAAAAACACCCTACAGATTCTGGCACGCCCGGTGGGACCTATCTCTCCTCCCATATTTCGGGTTAAACGTTCATGCGAACTCAATCAATATACATATCGATTACCTATACTGAAATGATGTTCTTTTTTCCGTGCAGCAATCAACTTTCGACGACAATGTCTCCCCAGATGAATTCAGCTTCCGACGTGACCCCGATTCCGTACGTGGTCAAGATCAACGCTCGTGTGGTTCTCCCCGCAAGCCTCAGTCGACAGTGGGAGGAACCGCCCCGCCAGTTCGACTCCGTCATCATCTACCCTGCCGGAAGCGCTCATCTGACGGAGATCCCGGCGGAACAGGTGGCCAAGCCGGTCTCAAGGGGAAAGAGGCCGAATGTCGTGATCGCCAAGGCACCACAACCGAAACTCAAGACGCTATCTGAACGATTCTCTGGTGCTCTAGCGGGGGGCAAGAACTTCGGTACAAAGGGCAACATCAAATGTTACGGACGAGCTCAGGCAATAATTCCAACAAATGCACAATCGAGCGTATCTCCAAGGCCCTCCATCAACCGGTCTGCGGCGTCTTCCCAAAGAGCCGAAGTCTGCCAGGTGCTTAGAACGGAAAAGTTAAGGCAGAAGCGGCTCAGGTATCGAGCCAACAAGAGGGCCAAGGCTTCGGCCAAATGGAATCGTGTGAAGTTCCAAGTGCAGGGTTGCCCGGCGACGACGGCTGAGTCGGACGTAAGAATCAGCAATTCCTTCGAGCCTCTGAAGTGGGTTCAGAAAAATGCCATGACCGCCAGAATCAAGAAGGCAGTGGTCCGAACAGTGCTACAAAGAGAGGTGTCCCGGCCCCAACAGAAAAAGTATGACACTATCTCTTCAAGGGTCTATCAGGCGCTCTGTGCCGCACGAAAGCAGCGGGGCAAACCCAGGAAAGAAGCGCCAGCACCATTTAAGAACCTGGTTAGGCCAGCCGCCTTCAATCGACTACCAGCTACTGAAACAAGGGGGTCAAGACAGCGATCCGTGAAATCAGCTGCCAATGATAGAAAGACGTCCGGATATACCATCCATACGGTCTATATGGCGGGCGGGCGCCCCAGCGACAACGTTCGCAGCAAAAGCAAGGATGGGGCCACCACATCCCAAGCCCAATCTAGCCTGAATGTGGTTGCCGCCGCCTAAGAACAGCCGCCCCCGCTGGATGAAGAAAACCCTCTCGATGAGGATGATAGGCAGATAGACCCCTCGGTCCATGTAGAGTCAAGCTCGGACAGCGAGGAAGAGCCGACTTTCCGCCCCAGGACTGCGGAGCAGGAGCTGCTTCAAGAGCTTCGAAAACAGCTCAGGAGCAAAGATAAAGAGATGGCCAAGCTCTATTCAAAGATTGACGACTTAATGAACGTGGTGATGCAGCTTACGGCTCAAATTGCTCGAGCGCCTCCCAATCAGGCACAAGCCGCTACTAATCAGCCGGGTGATGACAATCCGAGGCAGCCAATGCCTATTCCTTTGGGACCAAGACTGGTCGAGCCAAATGAAAGCCGGCCACATTCCGCTTCTGGGGACGCCTTGGCCCCAGATAGCACTATCCCGCTAACACAGGATCGGATAATGGATTTGGTCACCAGCAAGGTTAAAACATTGGTGGCCGAAGCCGAAGCTCAGAAAGAAATCGGCAGTAGTGGACGGCCATATCCCGCGCAGTACGATCTGATTGAGTTCCCAAGCGGCTACGTCATTCCTAAGTTTGGAAGATTTGATGGAACGGGGAATGCAAACCAGCACGTCGCCCACTTCAAAGCGTCGTGCGGAAATACATGGGGCAATGACGCGCTCCTTCTTCGTCAGTTTGTCAACAGCCTGACCGGCGTCGCCTTCGACTGGTATGAAAGTATACCGGACGGGTCCGTCATTACCTTTGCCCAAATGGAGTCTCTGTTTCGGCAAAGGTTCATGAGTGTCAGTGATAAAATCTCCATTGCCGACCTTGTGAGGACCAAGCCGGGGAAGAATGAAAGCAACACCGACTTTATCGCCCGATGGCGTAATCTTACAGTCAAGTGCGAACCGCCGCTGGAGCAGGACCAGTCCGCCAGCCTTCTCATTGGGAACCTCAGCAATTGGATGGTCCCATTCTTGTGTACAGCGGGCCTCAAGACATTTCAGGAGCTAACCAAGAAAGTCCAAATGCTGGAACGCTCGAAGCAAGAGTCCCCGCCGGACTCTCAGAGAGACAAAACCTGGAAAAGCAAGTGGGACGACAACCGTAGAAGCGGGAGTTCCAGCAGTACCAATGTCTTCAATGCCTCCGACAATGAAGAAAAGCGAAGGGCGGGCGAATCCAAAACCAACCGGTCTCGAAAGCCATTGCTGGGAGGAGATAGGCCTTCCCTAGAGGAGAAAAAGAACAAGGTTTACTCTTTCAGAAGGGACAAGGTCCGCAAGATATTTAAAGATGCCTTGAACAACGGCCTACAATTGCCGGAGTCGAAAAGACCCCAAGAAGCAAAGATGACCGACAATCCTCTGTATTGCCCGTACCACCGAGTAGTGAGCCATGCGATCGAGGATTGCTATATCTTCAAAGACTGGTTCGAGAAGCAGTACAAGGCTGGAGAGATCGAGTTGTCCAAAAGCGTGTTGGTGAACAATCAAGTTGCAACCGCCAACTTTATACAAACAGAAGTTGAAGCCTTCTGGGAGCAGACAGCTGAACCTGCTTCCCTGATGAACAAAACTGACTCATCACTGCCTTCATGGAGTACGCACATATCTAATAAGACGAGGAAGATGATAAAGCTACTTCGGAAAGAACCCAGGACGGAACGGGAAGGGCAGAAGAAGCCTACCAGTCCAGCTGCCAATGCGGCTCCATCAGGCTCAAAATCCAAGAAGCTCAAGAAGAAGAAAAGTGCAGCTAGGCGCGAAAAAGAGTCTGTAGGGAGATCGACCATTCAAAAATATATCGATTCCCTCGAAGAATATGAACAAAAGGAAAGAACATTGATTCAATTGAAGGAGTTCTTCCCTGTACAAGCGGCTGAAATTCTGGAGGAGTTAGAAGACTCCAATGAAGAGATTCCAGTAGTGACCTGCTACGCCATCCATCTTGGCAGCGACTCCGAGGATGATCTCTGTTTTCCCGAAGAGGACGAGGAGCTCACCACAAAGGCCAATCAAATCCAGCTCAGAAGCGGCAGGGCTCTACCGCAAAATCAGGGCAACGCCCCAAAAGGGAAGGAAAAACAAGTCGCTAATGAAGAAGATAGCAGAGAACCGGCCAATGAAAACATAAGTCCTTCCTCGGTGGACTATAATGTCTTGGCACATCTCTGGAAGCTTCCATCTCTCCTGAGCATCTACGACGCCTTGGTCCTATCTAAGGAGCTTAGAGATGTTCTCATTCACGCTCTACAAAACCCTGAGCGGTATCAGGCTCACTTTGCGGAAATTAATATGAAAGAAGCCCAGCACGCTTTGTATGCCGCCGCAGTCACATTTAAGGATGAAGACTTGCTACTGGGAACGGCTGAGCATAATCGGCCGCTTTACGTGACCGGGTACAGCGACGGAGATCGAATTAATCGCATATTGATTGATCCGGGGTCCTCAGTGAACATCATGAACTTGCAAACTCTGAAGAGTTTGTCAATGGACATCCGACACCTGTCAAGGGAAAGGATTGTCATTCAAGGCTTCAACCAAAATTGCCAGCAAGTTCTGGGGTCTATAGCTTTGCCAATCAAATTTGGGGATCTGCAAACTGAAGCTAAGATATACGTGATCGACGCCGACACATATTATAAGATTCTCTTGGGGCGGCCGTGGCTCTACGATTACGGCATCATTCCGTCAACTCTCCATCAATGCATGAAGTATACTAAAAATGGCGAAGAAAGACGCATTGACGGAGACATCCAGTCGTTCGGTGTGCATGAAGTCCGATATGAAGATTCTCGGTACTTTACAAACCACCAAAATGCTAAGCCACAACTGACTGAGGATAGACCGGCCCCAAGACTCAAAAGCAAATCTGCGCCGGCTGTCACTTTCAAAAGCAAAAATACCCAAGTGCACCCGCATCTCGGCAGCGACACCGATGAGTCCGATGCTGGAAGCCCGTCCTTCCGCAAAACTCGCCCTCAGTATGGCAGTGATACAGACGAATCTGTTACTGAAGGCCCGTCTAGCAGCAAAGTCCGCCCTCATCTGGGCAGTGACACTGAAGAGTCAGAAGAAGAGGACCTTCCGTGCAACAGCTGTGCAGATCGGCCCCCCATGCAGCAAGCGAAACTACGAGAGACATTCGAAGTCGCAGAAGGGTCCCTGGCCATCACAAGGGTGCCGGAACGGATGTGCAAAGAGCTCGACACATTGTCAGTCTCTACCGTGGACCAGCTGAAAACTTTCTACGTGCCCGGGAGGAAAAATGGACAGAAGGGCATCCTGTTTTACAGGTCAAACCCCGTTGTGCACCCGGACGACCTTTCTGTCGTGTGCCTTCCCTATGAGAGAGGCATAAGAGCCGTCCTCAATCCCAGATACTATGCGCCCGAGATGCGGGAATACTTTAAGAAGTGCGGATGCCGGTTATATCAAACGGAGTCCGAAGCAAAGTTTTACAAAGGGCTATGGTATCCGCCCCAGGTCCGAGCACTCATCGATGGATGAATTCCAGATAGACGGGGCATAGGCTACATTCAACCTGATTCCAAAGCGTGCTACATGATCCATGTTGGTGAGGCCAGCGAAAGATCAAATGATGATGACGAGATAGCCGAGCCAGAAGAAGCTCCTCAAGAGCTCGAAGATGGCGGACAAGCAACCTTTGATGAGCTAACCGAGATTGACTTAGGAATGCCCGATAATCCAAGGCCGACCTACATCAGCTCACTCTTGTCGGAGGAAATGAAAGAGCAGATAATTGCCCTGCTGCGTGAGTTCGTCGACTGCTTCGCGTGGACGTACAAAGAAATGCCTGGCCTTTCCCCTGAGGTAGCCGTGCATAAGCTGGCTATATCTCCTGATGCTAAGCCAGTCAAACAAGCTCCTCGAAGAATGAGAAGGGAGTTGGAAGAAAAGGTCATCGAGGAAACCAAGAAACTCATCGAGGTCGGCATCATCAGGGAAGAGAAATATGCAGACTGGATCGCATGCATAGTCCCGGTGAAGAAGAAAAATGGGCAGATCCGAGTTTGTGTCGATTTCAGGGACCTCAACAAGGCATGTCCTAAAGACGACTTTCAGCTACCGGTCATGGAAATGATGGTCGATGACACCTCAAATTACGAACTGTTCACCTTTATGGATGGCTCGTCTGGATATAATCAGATCAAGATGTCGCCTGAGGATGAGAAGCACACAGCATTTCGAACCCCGATCGGAATATATTGCTACAAGGTAATGCCATTCGGACTGAAGAACGCAGGTGCTACATATCAAAGGGCAATGACTAATATCTTTGATGACCTAATCCATAAAGTCGTCGAATGTTATGTTGATGATCCGGTCGTCAAGACTAAAGCCAAGGCCGATCATATCCAAGATCTCAGGACCGTTCTCACCAGACTGAGGGAATACGATCTGAAGATGAATCCTCTGAAGTGCGCTTTTGGCGTGTCATCGGGAAAATTCCTGGGCTTCATAGTCCGACATCGAGGGATCGAAGTTGACCCATCAAAGATAAAGGCCATCATGGAGATGCCCCCTCCGAAGAGTCTGACGCAGCTAAGATCTTTTCAAGGCAAGCTTGCTTATATACGGAGGTTTATCTCAAATTTATCAGGGAGATGTAGGCCCTTCTCAAAGCTCATGAAGAAAGGAGCTCCTTTTATCTGGGATGCCGAATGTCAAGCAGCGTTCGAAAGCATCAAACAATACTTGTTGCACCCTCCAGTGCTGGCCGCTCCCATTCCAAATAAACCGCTGATTCTCTACACGGCCGCGCTGGATGAGTCACTCGGTGCGCTCCTTGCCCAGAATAACGAGGAAGGAAAAGAAAATGCCCTCTACTACCTCAGTCGAACTCTAGTCGGGGCGGAACACAACTACTCCCCAATCGAAAAGCAATGCCTGGCTCTAATATTTGCTGTGAAGAAGCTGAGGCACTATTTGCTCGCTCATCGGGTTATGCTGATCTCCAAGGTCGACCCGCTCAAACACTTGATGACCAAAGCAAGCCTAGCCGGCAGAATGGCAAGATGGGCTGTCATGCTACTTGAGTTTGACATAGTTTATACCCCTCAGAAAGCCGTAAAAGGGCAAGCTATTGCAGACTTTCTCACCGCTCATCCCATACCAGAAGGGTCGCCGCTAAATTGTGAGTTACCCGATGAACAAGTGCTGCACCTCGAGGAAGATGAGCCATGTTGGGAGCTCTACTTCGATGGAGCCTCGTCGATAAGGACCTCCAGTAAATCAAGCGTCCCGGAGATAAAAGCAGGGATAGGATTGGCGTTCATCACACCATCAATGGGAACCCTACGGCGTTCTTTTGCTCTCACCGAGCCTCGGACAAACAATGAAGCTGAGTATGAAGCTCTGATAGCTGGTTTGGAGCTTGCCGTAGAAATGGAAATCCGTCGGCTACGAGTCTACGGTGACTCCCAGCTCGTCGTCAGCCAAGTAAGCGGCGACTATAAGATATACAAACCCGAGTTAGCTTGGTACAGAGGTCAAGTGGTGGAACTCATGAAACGGTTCACTCATATTGAACTAACGAGAGTCCCTAGAGCGTTGAACGGAAAGGCTGATGTACTCGCTCGCTTGGCCAAGGAGCTGGCTGATCCTGACATGGACGAAATTCTGATCACAGTCAGGAGCCGGCAAATTCTACCCCAAGTCTCTCTACGAGAAGAGGAAAGCGCGGAACAGAAGAGCAGTCCTGCGGAAGAAGCTTCGATCATCCAAGACGAGCCCGATTGGAGAGAACCCTTCATAGAGTACCTCCGATACGGCAAGCTGCCCGAAGAAAAATCTGTGAGGATTCAGCTGAAGAAAAGAGCTCTCCGATACGTGTTTGTAAATGACACGTTATACTGCAGGTCATATGACCAACTCTGGCTCAGGTGTCTATCATTGGCCGAAGCCCAAAAGGTCATGAAAGATGTCCACTCGGGCGTTTGCGGTGCTCACCAATCTGGCCCCAAGATGCGACTTCAAATCAAACGGCTTGGGTATTACTGGCCCACCATGATACGGGATTGCGGAGAGCATGCAAAGAAATGTTATATCTGCCAAATTCACGGTGATTTTATTCACAAGCATCCCAACCCATTGCATCCTACGGTGGCGTCGTGGCCCTTCGAAGTTTGGGGCACCGACATTGTTGGCCCAATTGATCCTCCGTCATCTAAAGGCCACCGGTTCATACTGGCCGCGACAGACTACTTCTCCAGGTGGGCTGAAGCTGTCCCGCTAAAAGAAGTCAAGACAAAGGATATTCTGACATTCTTCCAGCATAATATTCTATACCGCTTCGGTACACCAAGAAGAATCATTTCTGACAACGGGCCTTCTTTCAAGAGCTTCAATGTCTCAAGGTTCGCTACTCAGCACAAGATAGACTGGAGATATTCCTCCATCTATAATCCAAGAGCCAATGGGCTAGCCGAAGCCTTCAATAAGACTCTATGCAAGCTCCTGAGGAAAAATGCTTCAGCCAACAAGAGAGACTGGAATCTCAAGCTTCACGAGGCATTGTGGGCATATCGTACCACGCACCGTACTCCAACTCAGTCCACTCCATACTCATTGCTCTTCGGAGTGGAGGCGGTCCTCCCCCTCGAAGTCGAAGTTCCAAGCTTAAGAATGGCCGTTCAGCATGAGTTGACAGAAGAGGAAAACGTGCTCCTTCGACTTGAAGAACTCGATGCCCTCGAAGAAAAGAGGCTCACGGTGCAGCAAAATCTGGAGCTATACCGAGCCCAAATGTCACGGGCCTATGACAAGATAACCCGTCTCCGCGCTTTCAAGAAAGGTGAATTGGTGCTGGTCCTCAAAAGACCGATCATCCCCAATCGACATGCCAAAGGAAAATTCGAGCCGAACTGGGAAGGACCATACATCATCGAGAAAGTGTTCGACAGAGGATCCTACCAACTAATAAGTGCCGAGGGAGAAAGGCCCATGCCACCCATCAATGGCCGATATCTCAAGAAATACTACACATGAATGCTCCAAGTCACAGGCGAATTGAGCACATCAGCCCTACGGTCTGGATCAGACATCCTGCAAAACCGTATACAATCCACGGGCGTAAATGACCCCTATTTCTCCCAAATCCTACCGGTGAGACTACTTTAAAGTCCCACCAACGGCAAAAAAAAAGAGAAAAAAAAAAGAAGAAGAAATAAACGGTATGTCCACAAGCAAAATGGGCACGGATGAAAACCCGAAAGGGCTCCGTGAGTAAAAACAGCAGGACTACCGGCGAGTCTGTGAAAACCCGAAAGGGCACAAACTCGTGAAAAGAGATGAAATACACTCGCAAAGTCCTCTCGACCTTGTGAGGAGAAACCCCCTGCGTGAGATCCTTACGACTCACAAAGGAGCAACACACTTAGGAATCCTCATGATTCCTAAGGAGAAAATACACCTGCGGGATCCTCACGACTCGTAGGGAGAAAATGCTTTTATGGGACCCTCACGGCCCATAAAATTGAAAAGCCTTAGGTGATAGGGACCCAAACCTGTCTCCTAAGCCATCGTTCGCCAACGGGCAACGGCAAATGATGAGTCGCTCCTGGCATTTCGCTTCAGTGTTAGCGGTACTGATGCCGACCAAAAACCCAAATTCCAAGTCCTCCCAAGGCAAATGATGAGTTGCTCCTGGCATTATTCCAGTGCAGCAATGCTGATGCCAAACAAGATTCAAATTCCAAGTCCCCAAACGGCGAATGATGAGTCGCTCCTGGTACCACATTCCAGTGCAGCGATGTAGACGCCAACCAAAATCCAATTTCTCAAAATTCTCCCAGCCCTACGGTTAGTCCCCAAATTGACTACCGCATACAATCCACGGGCTCAAATAATTCTCGTCATACCCATGCCCCACCACAATTACCAGTTACGCGGCTGGTCTCGCCTTTGGAATTATGCTCCATTGAGAAGACCCACTCATGTGTCCTCACGATACATGAGGAGAACAAACCTTTGTGGGATCCTTACGACTCATAAAGGAAAAACACACTTAGGAGTCCTCACGACTCTTAAGGAGAAAATACACCTGCGGGATCCTTACGACTCGTAGGGAGAAAATGCTTTTATGGGACCCTCACGGTCCATAAAATTGAAAAGCCTTAGGCGATAGGGATCTAAACCTGTCTCCTAAGCCATCGCTCCCCAATCCCCAAATGGCGAATGATGAGTCGCTCCTGGTACCATATTCCAGTGCAGCGATGGAGACGCCAACCAAATTCCAAATCCCATACCCCAACGGCGAATGATGAGTCGCTCCTGGTACCATGTTCCAGTGCAACGATGCAGACGCCGACAAAGTCCCGAAATTTTTCCAGCCCTACGGTCTGGATCATACATCCTGCAAAACCGTATACAATCCACGGGCGTAAAACAATCCCAATCTCTCCCAAATCCTCTGGGGGCAAATGATGAGTTGCTCCTGGCATTATTCCAGTGCAGCGATGCAGATGCCAAATAAATAAAAAAAAAACCAATTCCCAAATCCTCCCGGGGCAAATGATGAGTTGCTCCTGGCATTATTCCAGTGCAGCAATGCAGATGCCAAACAAAAACCAAAATCCCAAAATCCTCTCCATGACAGATGATGATTCGCTCCTGGTACCATATTCCAGTATAGCGATGCTGATGTCAACCCAAATCAAAATCAACAAGTCAACTTCCACTCCGACGCCACAGAAAGCGGAGCAAGTCAGAATCCAATCTCGACACCGCAAGAAGAGGAGCAAGTCAAGTCTACCCCTGACACTGCAAGAAGCAGAGCAAGTCAAATCAAGCACCGACCGTCTATGTCGCAAAAAGGGCAGAACCGACCGTCCAAGTCGCTAAAATGGCAGCGTCGACCGTCCAAGTCGCAAAAAGGGCAGCATCGACCGTCCACATCGCTAAAATGGCAGCATCGACCGTCCACGTCGCTAAAATGGCAGAACCGACCATCTACGTCGCTAAAAGGGCAGCATCGACCGTCCAAGTCGTAAAAAGGGCAGGACCGACCGTCCACGTCGCTAAAAGGGCAGTTCGACCGTCCAAGTCGCAAAAAGGGCAGAACCGACCATCTACGTCGCTAAAAGGGCAGTACCGACCGTCCAAGTCGCAAAAAGGGCAGCATCGACCGTCCACGTTGCTAAAATGGCAGCACCGACCGTCCAAGTCGCTAAAATGGCAGCACCGACCGTCCAAGTCACAAAACGGGCAGCACCGACCGTCCACGTCGCTAAAATGGCAGCAACGACCGTCCATGTCGTAAAAAGGGCAGTGCCAGCTTCCCAAAAGGTGGGAACCGAATCAAGTCGCCTCCACGTGAAGGAAGATCCATCAATTTCATGCACACGACCTACATATGTGGTGTGCATTTATTGATGGGGGGCAATTTGTTGGGGTAAAAATTTACACCCCGGTTGACCAAGTCAACCCCAAGCCAAGTGGGCCCAAGCCTAGATCCAGTGGGCCCATGCCCGGGTCGAGCCCGAACATGAAGCGGCCGGCCTCCCTCCACGCCAAGATAAAAAATTTTGTAATAAACAATTTTGTTGTATTTCTTTTATTTTATTTCATGGATAAATGTAAGAAAAATAGGCATAAAGCCAAATTTTTGTAAAGCCCATGGCTTATGTGCAAAAAGAAATGGCACATAAGCCATGGGATAGGCAAAATGCCATTTTGTGAAGCCCAAGGGGATATGTGTAAAGTGTATAGCCTATAAAGGCAAGAATAATGAAATATCCCAACAACTTTTTCTCTCTCTAAAAAATTTTCCAGATCTGGGATCTTTCTCCTTCTTCAAGGTTCCAAAACCTTCTTCTTTCTCTTGAATTAAATCAAGAGTTTTACTCTTCTTTTTATAAAACAAAATAGTTTTTCACCACAAAACCCATAAAGGGAAACTCAGATCTTCCATCAGATCTCAAAAAGAAGAGATTTTTTAAAAAAATCCCACATCTCTTGATCTTCAAGATCCAGCAAACAGAGGAGGAAGAAGAACATCTTTCACTAAACCCCCAAAAAAGAAGAAAAACACACTCAGGAGTCCAACTCCTCTCTGATTTCTCTTCTGAGAAATTTTTTCATGCTAAAAGCCTCTTTTTCTCGCCGGCGCTCAAGCGCAGAGCGCCCGCGTGCCGACACGTGGTGCGCTTGCGCACAGCGCTCAAGCGCAGAGCGCCCGCTTGCCGACACGTAGCGCGCTTGCGCTCCAGCGCAAGCGCTCGAGCGTAAGTCGCCCCCGTGCGGACACGTGGCGCTCTTGCGCTCGAGCGCAAGTCGCCCTCGTGCCGACACGTGGCGCTCTTGTGCTCCAGCGCAAGCGCTCGAGCGCAAGTCGCCCCCGTGCCGACGTGTGGCGCTCTTGCGTTCCAGCGCAAGCGCTCGAGCGCAAGTCGCCCACGTGCCGACGCGTGGCGCGCTTGCGCCCAAGCGCTCAGCGTCTGAGCGCAAAGCGCCCACGTGTCGACACGTGGCGCGCTTGCGCTCAAGCGCCTAGGCGCTGGCCCCACGCATCCTTTGGATGTCTTTTTCCCCTTTATTTATATATGCATGTATATATATACATATGTATACAAATATACACATACACATACTCCACGACACATCCGCTGTTAGAAAAAAATTTCTAACGGGGCGCTGCCCCGCACCCCGCAAGGGGGGCTGCTAGCCCCCTTGACCCCCAGCCCGCTATCCGGGTAGCGGGACCCCCGTAAAAACTCTGCGTGGCTCCCGACATATTCAAACCCCCCTCCAAAACAACAACACACGTACACTGCACATTGAGTTCGCATGACCAGTTTGACCCGTCAATCAGAGGTTCCCTCGCCCCAAAGGCCGGGGTAATTAACGGCAGCTTAGTTCGCGGCTGCCGGAGATTCGGATCCCCACAATCATTAAACCCCGGCCTACCCTAGGCAGGGGGAATCTGTAGTACGCCTGACAAGCGCACGCGTATTCCCATCTCAATGGGGTGACGAAAAACACCCTATACACGCGTCAGGCGTCGATTGGCCAACACGACGTATGCAGGCCTGTGGCGTCAGATGGGAGGCGGTCCAACGCAGGATCGACACGTGGAGCGATCAGGACCGCTGTTCTGGGGGGTGCTTTGGCGGGAGATGATGGTCGCCGTTGGATGAGGCTGTACGCAGCAATAAACAGGGGTGGGGCCCGCCTCAGGGCCCCCAATCTTTCATTTTCCCCTTTCCCTTGAGGCGCGTTGCTCGGCGTTCTTCTTTCTTTCGAATACATGGTTCGCTCTCACTTTTCGGGTTGCTCGAGCCAGAAGGAGGCTGGTGGCGCGGCCGAGCCCCCGGGAGGGCCGTCTGCTTCGTAGACGGCATCTGAGGGTTTCTCCGGCGGTGGCCAGGGACGTTCACAGTTACCCGAGCTCTCGACGGAGGACAGAGGGAAGGGCGAGGGCAGGCCCTCTCTCAAGAGGAAGAGGACGGTCTCTCGCGCGTCGTCGTCGAGGGCCCCTGAGGGAATTTCCATGCAGGAGGGGGGCGTCGTTTTCACGGTTCCGTCTGGACTTTCCGTCGCCGCTGGCCTGCTCGCCGGGATGGAGGAATCGGCCGGGGGAAAGCTTCCGCACGGCTCCCTGAAGGATCATTTGGAGGCCATGGCCCAGGGGGCGGTCCAGGTACGAACCCCTTTGCGTGTATTCCTCTTGGTATACCTTACCCTGGCTCGGGGGCCTCCTAGTTTCTTATCAGCTTTCTGTCAGGTCCTTCAACATTATGCCCTCGCCACTCGTATGGAGACCGAGGGGGCGTTCCACGCCCCGAGGCCAGTGGAACCTTTCCCTTCAGAGGTCGAGGTTCTGCGGCGTGACCTGCGCTCGGAGAGGGCAAGGCCCAACGTCTCGGAGGGCCGGGCGGAAGCTGTGGAACTTGCCAATTCGGCGAATCGGGGTGTCCTTCGTCGCCTGAACGCGTCCCTCAGGGTCGCTGATAGGAAGCTGGCAGATTTGGCCGGACGCTTCGCGGCCCTGGAAAAAGAGAGGGACGCCAGCAGGAGAGACGCTGAGGCGGCGCTGCTGAGGGCCCAAGTTGTCGAGGCTCGGGCTAAGAAAGCTGTGGCCGAGTATAAGGCATCAAAGCAGTTTTACGCCGAGCTCGAGGAGTATTCTGCCGTCGCGTGGAACAAGGCTCTGGACGCCGTGAAGGAACAGCTTCCTGAGTTCGACGATGGTGAACTCCGCGCTCGAGTTCCGCTCCCGGCGGCGAGGCCTCCGGTGGGAGATGGCGAGGGAAGTAGTGCACGCCCCTGGTGGCAAAGTCTCTGGTGGTAGAGCCCCGGGCCGTGACGCCGGCGATGAAAGGGCCGAAGTAAGCCTCCGGGCAGTTTGTAGGGCTGGGGGGGCCCAGAATACCCTTTGTAAAAACCTTGATTTTGGCAATAAAAGAGAATCCTTGATTCGTCGGTTTGCATTTTGTCTTTTGTGTGTGAAGGATGTTCGTAGGATATCTTTGCTTGTACCAGCGGAAATTGGGCAGTATAGCTGCGCAGTTGCCTCCTGGCGAGGGCTTTGATTCCTGTCGGTTGTGTTACGAAGCTACCAGCCGAGGATAGCCGAGCAAGTGCTCGACTTCCTCTTTGAGGGCTTTGGTCCTTAGCACTAGAGTTGCTGTAAGAAACTTGTTGTGGATGTCCGGGCAGTGAAGCTGCGCGGTTGCCTCTTGGCGAGGGCTTTGACTCTAGCGTGGGGGGTAGGCAACTACCAGCCGGAGTAGGCCGAGCAGGGTTGCTGCTCGGTTGCCTCTTGCGAGGGCTTTTGATCCTTCAGGACAGGAACGGAGCAGGGTTACTGCCCAGTGCCTCTTGGCGAGGACTTTGATCCATGTCGGTTGTGGTAGGGAGCTACCAGCCGGGGATAGCCGAGCAAGGACTCGACCGCCTCTGGGAGGACTTTGGTCCTTAGTGCGGGAGTGGCTGTAGAAACCTACCAAGGACCCTTGACCGGGCAGGGTTACTGCCCGGTGCCTCTTGGCGAGGGCTTTTGTCCTGAAGGATAGCCGAGCGAGGGATCCTCGGGCTCGACTGCCTCTGGGAGGGCTTTTTGATCCTCGGCATTGTGGCAGGGGGCTGCCCGCTGGGGATAGCCGAGCGAGGGTGTAACACCCGAGCCCAATGCTACTAGTTTCTGTTACCATATGAATGGAGTGTGGCCTTTATTTCATTTATCTTGCTTGATTGTTACTTATTGTAATTTTACCCCGTCAATTCATTTCTGCATATAACAATTTAAGGCATCTAAAATAAAATTAAAAATATTCATCATGGCATGTTTGACACCCATAACCCTGTTGTAGCGTTCGTGCATCGTGTTCTCGTCCCGTTCGGTGAAACGGGCGAGTTTGGACGGCTACGCGCACGTACGTGTGTCCGTTTTGGGGGTATGCTTTTTGATTGTAAAATACTTCATTTTAAATTTTGGATCCCGCCTAAAATTTTCTTATTTCAATTTCGAATTTTTGGACCCGACCCGAGCGCAATTTGGAAATATTTTACTTTGCGCCAAAACCCAATTTCTAATATATTTTTAAACCGTCGAATATATATATTTTTAAACTCATAATATTTTTAATAATTCTAAATCTTTTATTTAAATTTCCCTAACCCCACAAATCCCTTATCCCAACCAATTAGATTTCCGCTTACACCCCCGTGGGCCCCACCTTCGTTCTCTCTCTCTCGCTCGCTTTTTCCTCTCTCCTCTCGATCTCTCTCTCTCTCCCCCTATATCTCTCTCTCTCTTCTATATATAAACTTTTCCCCCCTCAAATTCTTTTCCTCAGCGAACCCAACGTCGAGAAACCCTAGCCGCCTCACCCCTTCCCCGCAGCCCCAACGCCGACGCAACCATCACCGGCCTCCTCGCCCTCGTCGCCTCCACATCCATATCTTCTCCCTCCTTCATCAACTTCCCGTGCACCCTGCACCAGCACCGCGGCCACCTGCGCACCCCTGCACGCGTCTGCGCCGCCGGTGACCTCGTCCCCGTGTCCCCGGTCTTCGTGCGCACTCAGTAAGCTTCTTCTCCTCTCCTCCTCTCTTCTCCTTTCTTCTTCTTTTCTCGGTTCATATTTTATTGATCCATAGGTTGTCGTCACTGTCGTCGTAGGCCGACCGCCGGAGCTCCGTCGACGTGATCGGCGATCACCACCCCTCCACAGATCCTCATGAGCACCCCTGTCTCTATCCTCCTTCTCTTCCCTCTTCTTGATTCTCCTTTTGTCGTTTCATGAATTCTTGAAATTGTAGATTCACTGTTTTTGGGTTCACCAGAATTCGGCCGTGCCGGCGACATGTCCCAACGATCCAGCGAGGTACTCTGATCTGTGTGGTTCCACTATTCGTCGTTTGGGTTCATTCCGTGAACCGTGCGCCCGTCGCGAGTTTTCCCTGCCGACGTTTTACGTTCCGTTTTCCCAATTCGTGACCCGTCGAGGCAAATACCCCTTGCTACATGCTAAATAATATTTACATATACGTTGAGAACACCCTAAACCTGTAGTTTTAACTTTAGTACAATCATTTCCCATTTTCATGTTCAATATTGTTATATATCATTTTATCTTCCAAACGTGAAACCTACTATTTGCAATTATTGTATTGAACCTAATAATCACATTTACATGTTTTAATTACACTTTCACTAATGACGTAGCCTATGGCACTTTCTCTATCGTTTTATTTCATTCGGACACATGTGTACATTTAACCTGCATAAACTGTGATTTCATCCATGGAACTTATATATATATATATATATATATATATATATATATATATATATATATATATATATATATATATATATATATATATCATTGCATCCACAAAATTCTTAAACTGATTAACATGATTTAACGGCCCTAACTGTCATACTGTATTCTTATAATATTAATAACACCTCGGACACACAATTGATAACTGTGCTGCTAATTAATCGATGCTTCTTTATTGTTTAATTCGTTGCTTAAATCTACGTTGTGATGACCATGCTTGATTATGTAACTGAATATGAGCACACCCATGATATCGTTTACATTTTGACCTGGCTTGCTACATACATATTGATTGACCCGACATGGTACCGTATACTGCTTGACTTGACCTGATGTACCATGACCTGACCCGTTACCTGATCTTGTGTCTAATGCCAACAAACCTGACATGTAGTCCTCATGGACCGTTCCTGTTGTCTATCCAGACAAACCTGTTTACCTGATCCTGTGTTGGCATTAGTTCTTGATTACGGGATACCTGACCTGACATACACATATAGCTTGGGGGTATGGGGAAATCAAAGGTGAAACCTGACTTGTAACTCAACAGTTCGCTACCTGTTCTGATCAGTTTTGAGGCTAGGCCAGCCTTGGAATGATGATGCTGACATCATTCATCTGTACACATTCCTGTTTGGTGCCTAGCGGCATGTCTCGGTTTCAGCCCGAGAATCTGGGGCCGTGGTCCCGGGTATGTACGGAATACTATTGAGTTACATCGATGATTCATCAATTTGGTTTCAAAGACTTTAGAACAGAAAACCTGATAGAACAGTTTAATTTACCCACTGCACACTACCATGCACTGCTCTGATTTATATTATTGTTACCCTTGCTTTATTCATGTTTATATTCGCATTTCCTGTTACCCTGTTTATTATGTTATTACTTGATGACTTGACGCGCTGACGTCTGGGTTTTGCATGGCCCAGATTCTGTACCGCTGTCGCAGTCCGAGCAGGAGTACTTCAGCCGACAGGCTGAGCTGTGAGTGTCAGCAGTAGATAGTTTTCTTTCCTGCATTTATTTCCTGATGTGAGTCCGCATTATGGGACATACATTCCAGTTATTTTGTATTGGATCTTTCGCTTCCGCATTTTATTATTCTTGACTCATGCTATCTTGGATTATGGACATGTTTTAGATAGTTTTATTTTGTTCTTGATATCCTTACAACCGTAATGTGACTGTGGATGGATACTTCCTACCCACAGGTAGCATGGTTGGCTATGTCACGTGCCCATTTTAGCGTACTCTGGGAAGTGGGGCGTGACAGAGGGATCCTCGGGCTCGACTGCCTTTGGGAGGGCTTTTCGATCCCCGGCGTTGTGGCAGGGAAGCTGCCCGCTGGGGATAGCCGAGCGAGGGATCCTCGGGCTCGACTGCCTCTGTGAGGGCTTTCGATCCCTGGCGTTGTGGCAGGGAAGCTGCCCGCTGGGAATAGCCGAGCGAGGGATCCTCGGGCTCGACTGCCTATGGGAGGTCTTTTAGTAAAGGGGGAACTCTACTGGGTTAAGAAGATTCGACGTTCTTATTCGTATGGACATGAATTTCAGATAACATTTTACACCATCTTTGTGAAAGGGAAATTTCGAGAGGGGGTTTTTTTGGGCAGCACTCGCCGGCTTTGACCTCATTGGTATAGCTTGAGCTTCTCGGCGTTGTAAGGCCGCGGCAGCTTTCATCCGTCCGCGTCTTGTAGGTGGTAGGCTCCGCCGGGGAGCACTTCAGAGACGAGGAAAGGACCCTCCCATTTTGGGGGGAACTTGTGAAGCCTGCCTTGGTCGATGAATTCATTCCTCCGTAGGACCAGGTCTCCGGTCTTGAAGGAGCGGCGTTTAACCCGAGTGTTGTAGTATCGGGCCATCTGTCGCTGATAGGCGGCGGCTCTGATCTGGGCCCGATCCCTTCTTTCCAACAATATGTCAAGGTTGGTCCGCGGCGCCATGGTATTTGCGTCATCGTCGAAGTGCTCAACCCGGTGACTGGGCAGCCCGATCTTCGCTGGGACCATCGCTTCGGTCACGTAGCAGAGGCTGAAGGGGGTCTCCCCGGTAGGGGTCTTCTTTGACGTCCGCAGGGCCCATAAGACCCAGGGCAGCTCTTCGACCCAGTCGCCTTGCCTCCCTTTTAGGCGGGTCCGGAGACCCCAGAGGACGTCTTGGTTAGCGACCTTGGCCTGCCCGTTACATTGGGGGTGCGTGACCGCGGCGAACTTCATGAGGATATGGTACTCTTTGCGGAAGTCCTTTACTTTCTCGTGATCGAAGTCCGTCCCGTGGTCGGTGATGATGCACCTCGGGATGCCAAACCGGAGTATCAGGTTGTTTTGCAGGAACTTGATGGTCGTGGCGGCGTCCTGTTTTCTGATGGGGACGGCCTCGATCCACTTGGTGAAGTAGTCCACCGCAACGAGGACGTATTTGTGCCGCCTGTTCCAGTAGGGAACTGACCGATCATATCCAGCCCCCACTGTGCGAATGGCCATGGGGAAGTCAGGGCGGTTAGCTCGGTAGCCGGGAGGCGTGGAATGCTGCCGTGGAGCTGGCAGCTTTTGCATCTCCTGACCAGCTTCAGGGCGTCCTCGTGCATGGTGGGCCAGTAGTACCCTTGGAGCAACGCCTTTTGGATCAAGGTTCGAGCCCCCTGGTGCGCGTCGCCTACCCCTTCATGGATTTCCCGAAGGACGTAGTCGGCCTCCTGGGGGTCAACACACCGGAGCAGGGGTTGAGTGAAGGCTTTCTTGTAGAGGTTCCCGTTGCTGCAGACGAAGTAGCGGGCTATGGCCCGGAGACGGCGGGCAGGCGCCCGGTCCTCCGGGAGCGCGCCGTCCTTCAGGAACTCCACAAGGGGCTTCCTCCAATCCTGGTCGCTCTCCTGCGCCACGTACACGTGGAGTGTCGTCGCTTCGTCTCCCACGCTGGGTCGAGGCAAGGTTTCGAAGAGGATTGACCGCCTATTACTGGCCGAGTATGACGAAGCTAGCTTGCTCAGGGCGTCTGCTTGGGCATTCAGCTGTCTGGGTATTTGTTCTACCTGGACCTTGTCGAAGTTTTTCCGGAGCTTCCTTACTTCGTCCAGGTACTTCATCATTAGAAGCTCTCGAGCTTCGAAGCGGCCGGTCACCTGGCCGACAACGAGGGCCGAGTCGCTGCGGATTCGAATTATCTTCAGCCCCAGACCGACGGCAATGTGCAGTCCGGCCAGGAGGACCTCATATTTTCCACGTTGTTCGAAGCTTTGAAGCCGAGCCTCAAGGAATACTCCATCCCGGCTTTGTTCGGGCCTCGGATGATGAGACTGGCACCGCAGCCTTCCTCGGTAGAAGACCCGTCGACGTAGATGACCCATTCCGGAACAGAGCTAGGGCCTTCCAGGACGGAACACCGGGCTGCGAGGGGCGGCGCAGACTCCGGCTTCCTGCTAGGGATGGTGCATTCGACGATGAAATCGGCCAGGGCTTGCGCCTTGATGGCTTGCCTTGGGCGATACCTTATGTCGAATTGAGATAGCTCCCACCTCCATTTTTCCAGGCGGCCTGAGGATTCTAGTGATGCCAGGATAGCCCCCAACGGGTGCTCGGTGAGGACGATGATGGTGTGTGCTTGGAAGTAGTGCCGCAGCTTCCGCGAGGTAACCACGAGGGCCAAGACAATCTTCTCTATGGTGGGGTATGTCACGCCCCGCTTCCCAGAGTATGCAAGATTGGGCACGTGACATAGCCAACCATGCTACCTGTGGGTAGGAAATATCCATCCACAGTCACATTACGGTTGTAGAGATATCAAGAAACAAAATAATAAATTAATCTAAGACATGTCCAAATCCATAATAACAAGAATCAATAAACAATGAGTGCGGAAGCAAATGATCCAATACAATAAATAAACAGTACGTCCCATAATGCGGGCTCACATCTGGAAATGGAATGAAAATAAATAAACTAAACCCTAAGGAACTCACAGTTCAGCCTGCTGGCTGAAGTACTCCTGCTCGGTCGTCGATAGTGGTAAGGAATCTGGGCCATGCAAAACCCAGACGTCAGCGCGTCATGTCAACCAAATAATATAATATAAACATGGTAATAAGCAATGCAGGTATGAACATGAATAAAGCAGTACTAAGAAATAACAGAGCAGGGTAATGTGCAGTGGTGACTAAACTGTCCTATCAGTTTTCTACTCTATAGTCTTTGAAATCAATTGATGAATCGTCGATGTAACTCAATAGTATCCCGTGCGTGCCCGGGACCACGGTCAAGGTCCTCGGGGCTGAATCCGAGATGTGCCGCTAAGCAGTAAAAGGTAGCAAGATGGGCGAGTGATGTCAGCATCACCACTCCGGGGCTGGCCAAGCCCGTAAGACTGATCAGAACAAGTATCGAACTGTTGAGTTACAAGTCGGTTTCACCTTTGATTTCCCCATACCCCCAAGCTATGTATGTCAGGTCAGGTATTCAGTAGTCAAGGACTAATGCCAACACAAAATCAGGTAAAAGTAGGTCTGTCTGGATAGACAGCAGGAATGGTCAGGTTTGTCGGCATTAGGCATGAAATCAGGTAACAGGTCAGGTCACGTTTCAACAGGTTGAGTCGATATGTACAGGGTGTCATGTCCGGTGTATCAGTACATGTGTCAGGTGTATCAAGATCGGTCAATATGTAATGCAATCAAATGTATGCTGATAACAGGTATAGTAACGAATAAGGAACAACAGCAGGAACAGCAAATAACAATATTATTCCATGTAAACACAGTGATGCTTTGTATTCTCTTATTAACAGGTTCAAGCACCCTTGGGGTGCAATAATCACAGTGTAGCGCAATATTAATAACAGCAGGCAATAAAGATATAAGTGTGCGACTATTATCCTCTAAATAGTAAAATGATTAGCAGGTAGTTGTCATTAAGGTTACGGTGGCAAAATACGATTTAGGTGGCAGTATTATAATGCATATCACACTTCGTCCAATGAGGACAAGTAACAATACTTAGTTAAAACAGCACGTTTTATGAGTCAAATATTTAATTAGTTAACGTAGCATGTAGCAAGAAATCTTGCCTTGACGGTTTCGCAAACCGGAAAGCACGGATGCACCGTCGGCAGAAATCACGAGACGGGTGCACGGGCCACGGATCGAGTCCCAACAGTGAACAGCGGGACCACACGGACCGGGTACTTCGCTGGAGCGTCGGGTCCAAACGACGGCACGGTCGGAATCCGGCAAAAGTCAAAAGCAACGAAGTTAGCAAACGCGATAAACGTATTTAAGGATCAGCGGGGGGATTTAGCCCAAAAGGAAAGATAAGGGATGCTTATAGGGAGACACCAGGGGCAACCACGGCGGGCTCGACGGCGCTGGGACGCCGGCGAGGCAGCGACGGCGGCTGCGGAGGCTGGAAAGTTCCTGGGTCGCTGGAAAGGTGGTGGTGCAGTGCGATGAGGGGATGTAAGGGCCGGGTTCTGGTCGTAGGGGAGAGGAGGTAGTGCGAGTGACGTCGACGAGGGTCGACGGCACGTTTTCCAGCGAACTGCAGAGGGTGGTAGGGTTGCGGTTTTGGGTTCTGTGGTCCGGCGAGGGGAGGAGGAAGGCGACGACGAGGTCGGGACGAGGAGGAAGAGAGGGAGTCTCGGGCGTCGTTGGTGACGGGAGGCGGCGTCGACGGCGAGATCTGCGGCCGGGTGATGTTGTCGGGGTTGGGTGCAGGCGCGGAAGGAGACGGAGGAAGGAGGTAGGAGGGTGCGGCTAGGCTGAGGAGGCGATGACGGCGACGGCGAGGTCGCGGGGAGGTCGGCGGCGAGGTCACGACGAGGTTAGGGTTAGGGTTAGGGTTTCTCGTGGGGGTTTTCTGCGCGATGATGGTGAAGGAACAGTTGGGGAAATATATAGAGGGAGAGAGATTTGATGAGGAGAGAGAGAGAGATTTGATGAGGGGAGAGAGAGAGGCAGTGAAGAGAGATAGAGAGAGAGTGGGAAAAGGTGGGGCCCACGAGGTGATTACGAGCTCGTGATTGGCTGGAAAAAATTTTGTGGATTAAAATTTAAAGATTCTAAGGGATTTAACGATAGATTTAGGTAACAATAAAATATATGTATAGTTTAATATATTAAATCAAGCGGGCAATTTTGGCGCTAAATGAAACATTTCCAAATCGCGCCCGGGTTGCGCCCAAATGTTCCAAATTCAAATTATAGGATTTTAAGCGAGTTCCAAATTTTGAAAAGAGGTGTTTTGTAATTAAAATGCATGCCCCCAAGTCGGACACTTGCACGCGCACGTAGTCGTCCAAACTTGCCCGTTTCACCGAACGGGACGGAATCTCGACACACGGACGCTACCACGCGACTAGTGGCGACGAGTAGGCCAACATGGATATTTTTAATTTCATTTTCGGTGTTAAAATTTGTTATGTGCCAAAATGATTTAACCGGTTAAAATTTAGCAATAAGCACCAAACCATTAGGATAATCGAAATGAGCAATGTATAACACTCAACTAGAAATAGAAATAGTATTATTGGGCTCGGGTGTTACATTATACCCAACTACAAAAAGAATTTCGTCCTCGAAATTCCAAGAATACAAGATAGCTAACTATAGGAAAAGGTGAGGAAATTTCTGCCGGATCTCGTCTTCTCGCTCCCAAGTGGTTTCTCCATGCAATCGATTTCCCCAAGAAACTAACACAAGAGGGATAACCTTGTTCTTAAGAACCTTTTCTCTTCGATCCTTGATTTCAACTGGTCGCTCCTCAAAAGTTAGGTCCTCCCGTACAGTCAACTCCGAATGATCCAAGACATGAGTCTCATCACGAACATACCTCCGTAGTTGAGACACATGAAACACATCGTGCACTCCTGCCAATGACTGTGGTAACACCAAACGGTACGCTACCTCTCCAACACGCTCCAATATCTCGAAGGGTCCAACGAATCGAGGGCTAAGCTTTCCCCGACTCCCAAAGCGAATCACCCCTCTAGTCGGTGATATCTTCAGGAATACCAAATCACCCACGGCGAACTCTAGAGGTCTTCTTGACGTGTCGGCCCAACTTTTCTGTCTGTCTTGAGCTGCCTTCATATGCTTCCTGATTGTATTCACCTTCTCGACTGTCTGTACCACCAAATCTGGTCCTAGTAACCTTCGTTCACCAACATCATCCCAACAAACCGGTGAACGGCACTTACGACCATACAACGCTTCAAACGGAGCCATCTGAATAGTCGCTTGGAAGCTATTGTTGTACGAAAACTCCACCAGGTGTAGATGATCCTCCCAAGAACCTTTGAAGTCCAACATGCAAGCTCTCAACATATCTTCAAGTGTCTGGATCGTTCTCTCCGATTGTCCATCAGTTTGAGGATGATAAGCTGTGCTAAACTTCAATCGAGTCCCCAAACTTTCTTGTAAACTCCTACAGAAGTGCGACAAGAACCGAGTGTCCCGATCGGACACGATGCTTACCGGTACTCCATGCAATCTTACAATCTCCTGCATGTACCACTCTGCCAAAGTCTCTGTCGATTGACCAACCCGAAAAGGAATAAAGTGAGCCGCCTTGGTCAACCGATCGACAATCACCCATACTGCATTGTTGCCCTTTGGACTCCGCGGTAAAGCCGTCACGAAATCCATGGTTATATGTTCCTACTTCCACTGAGGAATCGGAAGTGGTTGCAACAAACCAGCAACCCTTTGGTGTTCAGCCTTGACTTGCTGACACACCAAGCACTTAGCCACGAAGCGAGCAATTTCCCGTTTCATACCTTCCCACCAGAAGTGCTGTCGAGTATCTCGGTACATCTTTGTCCCTCCTGGATGTACAGAGTAAGCTGAACTGTGTGCCTCCTTCATAAGCTCTTCACGCACATCTCCTTTTGGCACACATACACGGCTATCATATCTCAACGAACCGTCTTCATGGATCAGTAAATCGGTTCGTAGTCCGGCTTCAACCTGCTCTCGAAACTTTTGCAGCCTAGGATCCTGCGATTGCGCCACTTTAATCTTCTCAACTAAGGACGACTGTACTTGCAACTGCATCAACTGTCCCGTAGCATGTGGTAGCACAACCTCCAAGTCAAATCTCCGAAAATCCGCAATGATCTCCCTCTGTGCAGTCAATACCTGAATTGCTGGTAACCGACTTAGAGCATCTGGCACGACGTTAACTTTTCCCGGATGGTACTTAAGATCAAGGTCGTAGTCGGCCATCAGCTCCAACCATCTGCGTTGCCTCATGTTCAACTCCTTCTGAGTGAATACATACTTCAAACTCTTGTGATCTGTAAAGACTTCGACTCTCTCGCCCAAAAGGTAGTGTCTCCAAATCTTCAGGGCGAAGATCACGGCTGCAAGCTCCAAGTCATGAGTCGGATAATTCTTCTCATGAGTCTTCAGTTGTCTCGATGCGTAAGGGACGATTTTCCCATTCTGCATCAGAACACATCCCAATCCTTTTCCGGATGCGTCGCTGTGAATCACCAGTCCTCCTGAATTATCCGGTACAGTTAGGATAGGGGCGGTTATCAACTTCTGTTTCAACGTCTCGAAGGCCAATGCACATCCATCCGTCCAAACAAACGGTACCTCCTTGCGCGTGAGTTTGGTTAACGGCTCTGCTAAACGAGCGAAGTTCTCCACAAATCTCCTGTAGTATCCGGCGAGTCCAAGAAAACTTCTTATCTCCGCAACATTCTTTGGAATAGGCCAATCTCGAACTGCTGCAATCTTTTCGGGATCGACGGCGATTCCGTCGCCCGACACGACATGCCCCAGAAACTTCACTTCTTCCAGCCAAAATTCGCACTTACTCATTTTCGCGAATAATTTCTCCTGTCTCAGCGTCTGCAGTGCGATCTTTAAATGCTCAGCATGCTCCTCCGGACTCTTCGAGTACACCAGAATATCGTCAATGAATACCACAATAAACTGGTCCAGGTATGGTGAAAAGACCCTGTTCATCAAATCCATGAATATTGCCGGCACATTCGTCACTCCGAAGGGCATCACTAGATACTCGAAATGTCCATATCGAGTTCGAAACGCCGTCTTGCAAATGTCTTCTGCTTTTTCTCGGACCTGATGATATCCTGATCGCAAATCCAGTTTCGAGAATACCCTCGCGCCACTAAGCTGCTCAAAAAGTTCTCCAATGCGAGGGATCGGGTACTTGTTCTTAATAGTCACTCGATTCAATTCTCGATAATCAATGCACATCCTTCTCGTGTCATCCTTCTTCTTTACTAAAAGAACTGGAGCTCCCCAAGGCGAGTTGCTGCTTCGAATCCAACCTTTCTCGAGTAATTCACCAACTTGTTTCTTAACTTCTTCCAATTCCACCGGTGCCATCGGATAATAAGATTTTGATACTGGCGTTGCGCCAGGAATAAGGTCAATCGCAAACTCCACATCTCGCTTCGGCGGTAAGCCCGAAATATCTGTAAATACATCCATAAAGTCGCGAACAACTGCCGGCTCTTCATTACTATCCACTACCATTGCTGCAAGAACACTGTTTGTCGGCCTAGCCCTAAACTCGACTGGCCCGACAGAACTGCTACCCCCAGTGAAGGTAAACTCAGGGTGTCCGGGAATCTGGAAAATTACCTTCCTTGCCCTACAGTCAATATGGGCGTGGAAAGTGCCAAGAAAATCCATTCCTAAGACTACTTCATAACTGCCCGTATCTATCACCAAGAAATCTGCAAAAAGCTCCCGTCCGCAAACAACAACTGAACAATCTCTACATTCCTTACTAGCTATGATTTTCCCATTCCCAGTGTGTATGTCCCAGAAACTAGACAGGGTCGTACAGGTAATCGAGTGTGTAGTTATAAATTTGGATGACATAAAACAGTGGGATGCTCCGGAATCAAATAATGCCAATGCAGGAAAACCATGAACGAGCAAAGTACCTGAAACCACTTCTCCTGATGCCTTGGCTTCCTCAGCTGTCAACGTGAAAGCTCGAGCCTGATTTGGTCCTTGAGTCAGCTGTTTCTGCCCTTGGAACGGTCTCTGCGGAGGCTTCTGTATATCATCTCTCGTGCGAATCTTCGACGGACAAGCACCCACTGCGTGATCGGCTGCTCCACAAACCAGACAAAGTCCCAGTCTCCTTCGACACTCCTTCTGCACGTGCCCAGGTAATCGGCAGTAATCACAAATCACGCTCTTCCTTCGATCAACGATCACATGCTTCTTCATTGGCGCTGCACCTCGACGGTCCACTGGAATACCTTTGCGCCCATGATCTCGGTTAGGTACAAATGCAGGCTTCCTGGCCGCAACTGCTGTCTGGTGAAGGTTCCCTTTCGATCCTGATAAACTCTGTTGCTCTCTGGCTGCCGTAAGAACCTGCGAGAAAGTGGTCAAACCTAGAGAGACAATCTGCCTCTGGATGTCCACATCCAAACTGCGCAAGAACCTTCGCGCCCTGTCTGCCTCCTTGGCGACTAAGGGTCCAGCGAAACGGCTGAGTCTCGTCCATTCCGCTGCATGTACATCCACAGCTGCTCCATTTTGTCTCAGCCCGATAAATTTCTCTTCCATTTCTTCCCGTGCAGTCCGCGGGAAGAACTTCTCCAAGAAACTTTTAGAGAAATCCGCCCAACTGATTGGCTTGGACAAGCGGATCTCCTCCACAAGCCACCACTCTCGGGCGTAATCCACCAGCTGAATGCGCACCACATCAACTCTCTTGTCGTCTGGGATCTGTGCCGCAATCAGTAAATTCTCCGTGTCTACTAGCCACTGCTCGGCTGGTAACGGCTCCTCCAGACCAGTGAAAGTAGTAGGACCCAATCGTCTGAAATCTGCCACGGTCCCTACTCGGTCAACTGGCTTCGCTACAGCGGTGTTTACAGACTGCTGAATAGCCTGCAAACCCTCCTGAAATGAATCTGCTTACTGCTGGATCAGCTCAGTTTGCCTCTTCTGATTTTCCAACATCCCACGTATCACTCCTAACATGGCGGCTTCATCCACACGCCTCTGATACGTCTTGAAATTCTTATCTGCCATGGTCCTGAAATCAAAACAAATAACATTAGCATGATGATAGATTCAATATATAAACCAAGGCTAGAACTCCAAGATACTTAAATAGAGTACTGTATTGTAGCTATGCCGCGGTATCATAGCCGCAATTACTTAACTCCACCCAAGTCGCCTAAGTCCTAGAGATAACAAGAAATCAGGTTTTCGAGTTAACATGCAAAGTAAGTTTGCACGTCGACATGATCCGGAAGAATGTGATTCAAGAATGGTATAAACGGTCAAGATGGTTGGACATGTTTCCTAATCACGGGTGTTCTGATTCGTGTATTGGGTACAATACCCAACTACAGAGAATCAACCCAATTAACCTATGGCTCTGATACCAAAAGAACCATGTCACGCCCCGCTTCCCAGAGTACGCAAGATTGGGCACGTGACATAGCCAACCATGCTACCTGTGGGTAGGAAATATCCATCCACAGTCACATTACGGTTGTAGAGATATCAAGAAACAAAATAATAAATTAATCTAAGACATGTCCAAATCCATAATAACAAGAATCAATAAACAATGAGTGCGGAAGCAAATGATCCAATACAATAAATAAATAGTACGTCCCATAATGCGGGCTCACATCTGGAAATGGAATGAAAATAAATAAACTAAACCCTAAGGAACTCACAGTTCAGCCTGCTGGCTGAAGTACTCCTGCTCGGTCGTCGATAGTGGTAAGGAATCTGGGCCATGCAAAACCCAGACGTCAGCGCGTCATGTCAACCAAATAATATAATATAAACATGGTAATAAGCAATGCAGGTATGAACATGAATAAAGCAGTACTAAGAAATAACAGAGCAGGGTAATGTGCAGTGATGACTAAACTGTCCTATCAGGTTTCTACTCTATAGTCTTTGAAATCAATTGATGAATCGTCGATGTAACTCAATAGTATCCCGTGCGTGCCCGGGACCACGGTCAAGGTCCTCGGGGCTGAATCCGAGACATGCCGCTAAGCAGTAAAAGGTAGCAAGATGGGCGAGTGATGTCAGCATCACCACTCCGGGGCTGGCCAAGCCCGTAAGACTGATCAGAATAAGTATCGAACTGTTGAGTTACAAGTCGGTTTCACCTTTGATTTCCCCATACCCCCAAGCTATGTATGTCAGGTCAGGTATTCAGTAGTCAAGGACTAATGCCAACACAAAATCAGGTAAAAATAGGTCTGTCTGGATAGACAGCAGGAATGGTCAGGTTTGTCGGCATTAGGCATGAAATCAGGTAACAGGTCAGGTCACGTTTCAACAGATTGAGTCGATATGTACAGGGTGTCATGTCCGGTGTATCAGTACATGTGTCAGGTGTATCAAGATCGGTCAATATGTAATGCAATCAAATGTATGCTGATAACAGGTATAGTAACGAATAAGGAACAACAGCAGGAACAGCAAATAACAATATTATTCCATGTAAACACAGTGATGCTTTGTTTTCTCTTATTAACAGGTTCAAGCACCCTTGGGGTGCAATAATCACAGTGTAGCGCAATATTAATAACAGCAGGCAATAAAGATATAAGTGTGCGACTATTATCCTCTAAATAGTAAAATGATTAGCAGGTAGTTGTCATTAAGGTTACGGTGGCAAAATACGATTTAGGTGGCAGTATTATAATGCATATCACACTTCGTCCAATGAGGACAAGTAACAATACTTAGTTAAAACAGCACGTTTTATGAGTCAAATATTTAATTAGTTAACGTAGCATGTAGCAAGAAATCTTGCCTTGACGGTTTCGCAAACCGGAAAGCACGGATGCACCGTCGGCAGAAATCACGAGACGGGTGCACGGGCCACGGATCGAGTCCCAACAGCGAACAGCAGGACCACACGGACCGGGTACTTCGCTGGAGCGTCGGGTCCAAACGACGGCACGGTCGGAATCCGGCAAAAGTCAAAAGCAACGAAGTTAGCAAACGCGATAAACGTATTTAAGGATCAGCGGGGGGATTTAGCCCAAAAGGAAAGATAAGGGATGCTTACAGGAAGACACCAGGGGCAACCACGGCGGGCTCGACGGCGCTGGGACGCCGGCGAGGCAGCGACGGCGGCTGCGGAGGCTGGAAAGTTCCTGGGTCGCTGGAAAGGTGGTGGTGCAGTCCGATGAGGGGATGTAAGGGCCGGGTTCTGGTCGCAGGGGAGAGGAGGTAGTGCGAGTGACGTCGACGAGGGTCGACGGCACGTTTTCCGGCGAACTGCAGAGGGTGGTAGGGTTGCGGTTTTGGGTTCTGTGGTCCGGCGAGGGGAGGAGGAAGGCGACGACGAGGTCAGGACGAGGAGGAAGAGAGGGAGTCTCGGGCGTCGTTGGTGACGGGAGGCGGCGTCGACGGCGAGATCTGCGGCTGGGTGATGTCGTCGGGGTTGGGTGCAGGCGCGGAAGGAGACGGAGGAAGGAGGTAGGAGGGTGCGGCTAGGCTGAGGAGGCGATGACGGCGACGGCGAGGTCGCGGGGAGGTCGACGGCGAGGTCACGACGAGGTTAGGGTTAGGGTTAGGGTTTCTCGTGGGGGTTTTCTGCGCGATGATGGCGAAGGAACAGTTGGGGAAATATATAGAGGGAGAGAGATTTGATGAGGAGAGAGAGAGAGATTTGATGAGGGGAGAGAGAGAGGCAGTGAAGAGAGATAGAGAGAGAGTGGGAAAAGGTGGGGCCCACGAGGTGATTACGAGCTCGTGATTGGCTGGAAAAAATTTTGTGGATTAAAATTTAAAGATTCTAAGGGATTTAACGATAGATTTAGGTAACAATAAAATATATGTATAGTTTAATATATTAAATCAAGCGGGCAATTTTGGCGCTAAATGAAACATTTCCAAATCGCGTCCGGGTTGCGCCCAAATGTTCCAAATTCAAATTATAGGATTTTAAGCGAGTTCCAAATTTTGAAAAGAGGTGTTTTGTAATTAAAATGCATGCCCCCAAGTCGGACACTTGCACGCGCACGTAGTCGTCCAAACTTGCCCGTTTCACCGAACGGGACGGAATCTCGACACGCGGACGCTACCACGCGACTAGTGGCGACGAGTAGGCCAACATGGATATTTTTAATTTCATTTTCGGTGTTAAAATTTGTTATGTGCCAAAATGATTTAACCGGTTAAAATTTAGCAATAAGCACCAAACCATTAGGATAATCGAAATGAGCAATGTATAACACTCAACTAGAAATAGAAATAGTATTATTGGGCTCGGGTGTTACAGGGTACCTCGTCTCTGCGTCCTTGAACACGTGGCTCACATAGTACACCGGCTTCTGCGCCCCTTCGGCCTCTCGAACGAGCACCGAGCCTGCTGCTTGGTCGGATACTGCCAGATACAACGACAGCTCGTCCCCCTCCACTGGCCGGGTGAGCAGCGGCGGTATAGCGAGGTGCTTCTTCAATTGGTCGAAGGCGGCTTGGCATTCCTCCGACCACTCGAACCTCGGAATTTTCCTTAGCGCCTTAAAGAACGGAAGGCACTTCTTCCCCGACCTGGACATAAAACGGCTCAGAGCGGCGACCCGCCCCGTGAGCCGCATGATCTCGACGTTGGTCTTGGGTGCGGCCATGCTCAGGATTGCGTCGATCTTCTCCGGGTTAGCTTCGATTCCGCGGTGAGTGACCATGAACCCGAGGAACTTTCCACCAGTGACTCTGAATGCACGCTTGGCGGGGTTTAATTTCATGTTGAATTTGCGGAGCACTCCGAATGCCTCGCCCAGGTCCTTGGCGTGGTCGGCCGACGAGGTGGACTTGACGAGCATGTCATCGACGTAGACTTCCATGTTCCTGCCCATCTGCGGCTTGAACATGCGATTGACCAGCCTCTGGTATGTGGCCCCGGCGTTCTTGAGGCCGAAGGGCATCACCCTGTAGCAGTATACCCCCCAATCCATTGTGAATGCGGTCAGGTCCTCGTCTTCGGGGTTCATACGGATTTGGTTATAGCCGGAGAAGGCGTCCATGAAGCTCAATAGCTCGTGACCAGCCGAGCTATCAACGAGCTGGTCTATGCGGGGGAGCAGGAAGTTGTCCTTGGGGCAGGCCTTATTAAGGTCGGTGAAATCGACGCGCATACGACATTTCCCGCTTGACTTCTTGACTAGGACCACGTTTTCCAGCCACTCTGAATAGGGCACATTCCTGATGAAGTTGGCGGCGAGGAGCCGATCGACCTCCTCTTCGATCGCCTTCTGCTTGACCGGGGCGAAGCTTCTTTTTTTCTGTCTGATGGGTCGGGCCGTAGGATCAACTTCGAGCTTGTGGGAGATGATTTTGGGTTCGATCCCAGGCATGTCAGCGGGCGCCCAGGAGAAAACGTCGGAGTTGCTTCTGAGGAACTTGATCAGGTCGTCCCGCTGGGTCCCCGCTAGGAGCGACCCGACCTGAACGGTCCTTCCCTTGTCTCCCTCTGCTAGGGGAACCTCGGTAAGAGGTTCGACCAGCGCCCCACGGACCTCCTTCCGCTCGTCCCGGGTGTCCAGGGACCCTTTGATGTCGCTACACGCATCGGCGGCGTCAGCATGCTGCTCGGGCGAAGATGTCTCTGTGAGACCTATCCCGCCCCGGTCGAGAGGGAATTTTATCGCCAGGTGGTATGTCGAGATCTGGGCCTGGAGGGAGTTCAGCGTCGGGCGGCCGAGGAGGACGTTGTAGGCCGACGGAACCTTCGCTACGATGAAGTCCACAGGCAGCGTGCACGTGCGGCCGGGTTCCCCGATCGTGAATTGCAGAGTGACCACCCCTTGCGCCGGGAGTGCGTGGTTGGTGAACCCCGAGAGGACGTGGGAGGTCGGTCTCAGGTTTGCGGGGGCGAGCCCCATACATAGGAAACAGTCGTGGAAGAGGATGTCCGCCGAGCTGCCCGAATCGATGAGTATTCTGTGGACCTCGTACCGGTGAATTTGGGCTATGATCACCAGCGGATCACTATGGGGCACAGATATGCCGTGGAGATCCTCGTCGTCAAAGGTGATGGGCTCTCGGCCCCTAGCCCTTTTGCTCGGGCGGTCGCTGGGGCCTGTGAGGCGGCAGCCAGCGGGGAGGCCGACGACGTTGGGTGAGGTCCCGTCTGCATCTCCATTGTGAGGGAGGCGACAACGGGCGTTTGGATCTTCAGGGGGATCGATTACCATGTGGGCGGAGATTGGAAGGCCAACTTTTGTTTTTGTGGAGTTTTCGAGGTTCCCACAGACGGCGCCAACTGATGGAGGTCATTTTCGGGTCTCCGTTAGATGTTGTCTTCCGCTGATCTCTTGGTGGACTTAGGTGGTTATCTTCCGTTGCGTGTGGGTCTCAATGGGTTTTGGTGGAAGAGGTGATATAAGGAGTTCAGTGCCGAGTGCCTGCAAAGAAGTCCCGGGGTGGTTTGGTACCACCAAGGACCCTCCGACGATCAAGTTAGTGATGAGATCCGAGCAGAGTAACGGCTTAAAGAGTAGAAAATGGCTTACTTGACCCCTCTGTGATGGGGGTTTATATAGCGGTGGTGGCACGCAGCAGCAGGTGCGAGGATCTCGCTGGCAGTTACGCCCCCGACGTCACGCCCGTATAGAAAGCGGATCGCCCATTTATGGGGATTGATGGCGTGGAACGTGGGGTGTTGCTGGCGTAGAATCTGCGCATGGCGAGATTCGCGGAGCGACGATTACGCCTGTGAGTGGTGGAGCTGGTCGGAGGGTCGAGGAAGACGGCCTCGGCGGGCACTCGAGGACGAGCTAGAAGGCCGAGGAGTTTTGGTCTCGCGGCACCTCGAGGCGAGCTGGGGGGCCGAGGAGGCCAATTTGCAGGAAGCCCCGAGAAGGGCCAGCTTGTGCTTGCAGGTTGGGTGTAGGGTGGCTTGGTCGGCCCCCGTGGGCCCTTTCTTCCGAGTCCTGAGACACATCACCTACCACGTGCCTTGATCTTGGAGGTTCCCGATCCTGAGCATCATCAGTAAGTCACACGACTGGTAACTATTCCACATACCTTATACATGTGCTTGGTCATGAAAAAGACAGATAAACTTATTGGACCATAAAGCTAGCCGTAGGTTGCCCGAAATTGTCTCTCTCTCTCTCTCTCTCTCTCTCTCTCTCTCTCTCTCTCTCTCTCTCTCTCCTGCCTGGCTGTATCATACCCGATATACCAAAAAACTTCTATATCATGTGACCTATATAAATTGTTTCCAAACTCACACAACATGATGTTTGGATAACAAAATTAAACTATAAGGAAAAGCCGAATAATGCAAAAGTTAGCTTTGACCAAACCACAGGATTCTTTTTATTTTAAGGCTTACTAACATGATTTTTTTTCTTTTGGAATCAAACTTCTTCGGGGATTGAATTTGCGAGCTCTCATGATATTGAAGAGAAAATTGAGACCAACTGAACTAAGACCAGTTGGTTTATTAACATGATTGCCCCCATGAAAAGGTTGGCTAACTAACAGAATTGGTTAATCTAGCCAATCAAAATATCTATCAAAATCTATCTAAGAGACAAACACCACATGTATTTAGATGTTGTGGATCTCATTTTTGCGTGGCTTGCGGTAGGATTTAGAAATGCCTTTTTTTAAGTATAATATTCAATTTCCTAAATATTCTCTCAAAGTTACCAAATAAGGAAACGAAAAGGAGGAAAATCTCTGCAAAATAAATTAAAAAATCGAGATGCAGAGAACTTAAAAATCGCAAACCCATCTTCTTCCTCAATAAAACCTCTCCAAGATTTCCCAAATCCTCACCGCTTCTCTCTCAAAAAGTTCCAATCTTGGAAATTTTTCTTCAAGTTTTTCAAGTGTTGTAAATGGGAGACGCTTGGGGTTCATGGGATTCTCACAGTAGACCGCGGCAATATCCTGGTAAACTATTCAAAACCTTAACTTTTCGATCGATTCTTTGATTTCTTGTCGATGCTACCTTCGATTTTCGATTAATTTCGCATGGGTTATTATTTTGTTTGGAATTTTGGGTGTTTTATAGATTGGAGTTTTGTTGTTATGTTTGTGTTGTAGATGTGATCATAATGTTGAACTGTGTTATTCTAACGTTTAAAGATTGCATTTTGTTATGGTTTATGTCATCAGCGATGGATTATATGGATTATTTTGGTTTTGTGTAGATGAAACAGTTGACTATCAGAAACAATATTAGTTTTGATTTTTAACCCTAGGTATGTTCCCTGCTTATTTTCTTATACTGTAATCAATCTCTGTTAGGAATTAGTTAGTTTTATATTTGCCTCCAATTTTTTTCAACTGTTTGTATTAGTCACAAACATAAAGGGGTCATCTCTCCCAAGATCGATTTTTTTAAAAAATAAAATAAAATGGGAGCGCAACATTATGTTCAAGGGGAGATATTAAAATGGACAAAACAACCCAAGATCGAATTTTCTACCAGATGGGTTCCCCTATTATGAAAAGTTGAATATATGGATAAATTTCGAAGTTTAGAGATTGTCTGCCAACCAAACAATTTCGATTCAATTATTCGGATGCGTACTTGGTTTGTTTTCAATACCTTATCAGGTTTTGTTTGCTGTTGCGAGTTTGTATTAGTGATTACCCGGAGTAAATTCCTTTTACGGTTATAGTTGCTTGGCGGACCGTTGAAAATTAGTTTGTATACCTATAAGTAACATCTTTTTAAAGCTCGTCTGTTTATGCGAGAGTACTGCTCGCAGGTTACTTGTAGGCTGTTTGTATAGTTCATTTTTGAAAGAAAGATGCTTTCTTATGATATTTTAGGATTTATCCCCCTTTAAATGTATTCTAATTGGGATTTTTAGTCTTAAATTAGCCAAAAAAGTTACTTTCTGTTCATAAGTGAAGCTTGTTGATATAAGTTATGCGGAGTAAGGCTTTTGTTTCTTGAGAATTATAGTTTGTTTGCATATAAACCTTGAGTATAATTCTCTAAAATTTATCAATGTTTTTTTGGCCAATAAAATTTATCAATGTTCATGTCCAGTATTATGTGTATTGATCTTCCACTTTCATTATTAGATGGCGGTGTGCTTACCATTCACCTTTATATTATCTGGGTATCTGAAATCATTCCTTCAAGTTTTTATTTTGGCGAGGTCTTATCTTTTTCCTTCTCGCTGAAGTTTTATTAAGCAAAAACATTTTCTGTCTTTGCTTCTCAAGTATTCCAACTTCTTTCCAATTTGAAATTATTTCATCGTCGGCTTTTGGTATTTCTTCCACTCTTGGAAAAGAACATGCTGTTGTGATCAGCTTGTGCTTTACATGTGCTGCATGAATTCCTTGTTGAGGAGACATATCTGTAACAGATCCATATCACTTTCATATCTCTATCAGATTCTATTGGATTCCCCGAGGATACCCTTGGAATTTTATTTTTTTGCACGTCCGAAAATTTAGTTTTGTTCTACAAGTATCGTACTCATATTAATTACTATAACACCAACATCCGACAGTAAATGCATTGCCACTAACAAATTATGTGTTTGTATTCAGAATTGCTAAAATGATAATTTCTTTTGTAATGCATAAATATTTGAACTAGAAAAACTTAGCGTAGCCCATACTTTCTGGTGGATGGAGAATTGCTAATTGTGACTGGTGTTGTGTCCCAAATCCGTATTTCAAATCTGTCCTACTGAGTATGCCAGCACATCTTCTTCCACATTTGAAGCATTGCTGGTTTCATTATACTCGTATAAAGACTTCTTTGTGGGGTTCACCTTTTTTCCCCTCGTAATAATGATGTGTTGTGGAATTGATTGGATTGATTTTCTTTCCGTTTGTCACGGCTACTGTATACTGGCATAAAGTGTTTGGTGTTTCTATAAACAATTTCTTTTTCCTTTTCCTATTTAACATGCAGTTCCTTCATGGGAGAAGAGATTTTGCACTTCGGTCTGCTCGATTCCTTGGGGAAGAATTTTGGTTGCTAAGGCTTCATTATCCGCGTATAAAGGCATAGCTGATTGGGACGACACTGCAGCAGTTGAAGCATTCAATAATGCAAAGGCTCGCTATTGGTCATCTATCAATGGCCTCCCTTGTAACATCCCTTTGCCCGATCCAAATCTTTATATTGATAATATCAATCACAACCCTGTCATCGATCCGAAATTGGTGGAAGATTTAGAGAAAAGGCAGACACCTCCTCATCTATCGGAAGAGAATAATGAAGAAAGTAGACTAGTAATTGATATAAATACAGGATGGGCTGGTAATTGGGATAAGTTTCTGGAGAAAACGAATAATGTCTCGGGGAAAGGCGATTTGAGTAATGCTTGGAATTGTTGTGATGGCTGGGGAAGCGGAGGAAATGATAATTCATGGAATATCGGAAGAGAAGATACCTGGGTCCAAAATTGGAATAATTTGGATAATTCATGGAATTGTAGAAGAGATGATTCTTGGGGCCAAAATTGGAATAATTTGAATAAAGGGCAGGGGAGGAGAGATAACTATAGGAAAAGAAACGGTGACAACTATGACTCGAGATTTTCAAAATCAAGGAAAACAAATAATTACTCGGAAAACAGAGTTACACAGAAGCCTATGTTTATGCGGCATTCAGAGCCACGGCGGTCTCGTGGGCCAATTAATTATCAAAGAGCAACTGAATCAGCCGGTGCTTGGTGAACTATTTTGTGTAGGCTGGGCATTGAAGCTTTATGTTGTTGAATAGTGTTTTCTATCTCTGTGCCTAAGATAATTTTTGAAGTTGTTTTATGTAAGGGATGGACAAAAAATTGAAGAGAACGTTTACAGATAGTTTATGCTTTTACTGTAATCAATTCTTTTGTATTTAATCATTACTTTAAGTGTTCAAGGAGCAGTATATTTATTGTTTGCTATCACCCTGTTTGTATTCAAATATGTTTGTTATATTTTAGAGTATCAATTTGATAATCATACTCAAATTTTCATGTATGAAAACAATTTCAAGTTATGCCAATTTTTAACATCCAGATAATTCTTTATCTTGTAATGTGCAGATAAGCTAATGCAATTTGTTATGTGGGTTATCTGCAGTCAACTTGTGAAGCCTGCAAGGAAGTGAAAAAGGAGCAAATGAGATCGTAGCCTAACGATCTAAGGTATGAAAACTGGACCATGAGAATTCATATATAATATCTTGATTAGGATTATATATGATAACTTATAATAGGCAGTGTTACAATATTGTGTTGCTACTCCTAGACTGAAGAAATGACTAGATGGATACTGATGGCATTCAGTCTAAAAAAACACATAAATTTTCATCTATATACGCTTGACAACATGCACATAAACGTCTGTTCCCAGGTACGATCCCATTAATATATACATACATATATTATCATCTAAGCCTTCTTTCATTAAAATGTGACTGGATATAAATCGACTACACGTAAACGTATGTTCCTGGGCGTGCGTGGGAGTGTGTGTCATGGGACCCTTGAGCTAGCCCGGGGTGCTCATGTTCCTGGGCGTGCGTGGGAGTGTGTGTCATGGGACCCTTGAGCTAGCCCGGGGTGCTCATGTTCCTGGGCGTGCGTGGGAGTGTGTGTCATGGGACCCTTGAGCTAGCCCGGGGTGCTCGGTTGTCAAAATAAATAAATTGACTACATGACAGATTTAGCAAGGTTTTGCTGCCAAATTCTTGGTAATCATAGAGTATAAAATGATGACAAGAAAAGGACATGCCATGGTCTGATCAATTATGTTTCTCAAAGTTCTTCTAGCTAGGACTTGGCAAAGTCTTAAGACATGGATAAAACGAGGAGCAAACCGAACATATCCCCCACCCTGACACATGTAGGAACACGGTATGCACCACATGCTGTTGAGTGCTGCACACTACATATACGGAAAAGAAAAAAGGAGGGAAGAAGGAAAAGGAAGAAAGCAAGGAAAGATGTTGATGAGAAATCAAGCAACAATAAAGAAAAGCTTGAAAAATCTATAGTTAATACTACTAAAATTTGTAATACATTGAAAAAATTGAAGAATTAGTTTTGTTATAGCCAATCAATACTCGAAAAATTGAAATATATTTATAATATATGTGGTATGGGTATTTCTCTAAGTTTTGTCGAATTGTCATTCATTGGATAAGTCAGAGAAGTTGGGGAAGCAAGGGATGAGGAAGAAAACTGTCACGACCCGAGAATTCGACTCGTGGCCGGCACTTAACCACGCAACGTCTACAGGCGTAACGCGGCTAAGTAAGCCGAACCCAGAAATCAAAACCAATAAATATAGAGTGATTTAAAACGTTTTGTAAAAGCAATAGTAAAGGTCTGAAAAACTTCCATTTATTTAGTAGAAATCCCTTTTTAAGTTCGCAAGTTATGAGTTTTATAATTTTGGTAACATTTCCTTTTTAAAACATTAGCCCCGAAAGTCGGGAAAAAGTAAAGTGTAGCGGAAATAACAAGTGACATGAATAAAGCATCACAATGTGATATACGACGCCGTAGCGAAGAATACACAGTAAAACAAGGACAATATCATAAAAGGTAAGACTGCATAAAGTAACGTCGACTCACATGCGAGCTCGACACCAGAATATAAAATCATACATATCGTCCTCACAACTGTCTCTAAGTCAATACATAAGGTAGATGGAGAGTACTAGATACATCAATATACAACTGGAAGATAACAGATACCGTACAAAACCCACCTAGACAGCAAAGGGCTATCTCTGCTCAAAAGGGGTATCTGTGCCAAAAGATGCGGTAACAGCCAGCCGTGACTACTCCCAAGGGCAACCTGCAAACACTGTGGCACAACGGGGGTGAGTTGCCAACTCGTGAATAGAGATAACATATAAAGGTGATCGCAGGCATGCACATATAGCGTGGCTCTACTAATGCCAGCAGATGATATCGATGCATGTCAACAGTGGGTACAATAGTAATGCATGTACTCTAACAGGTAAATGCCACAGGATGAGATGTATAGTAATCAATACTGAGTATGGGATAAATAATATCTACATGGACTATGTCAACATGGAAAGCAATGATCGGTGCCTCACACTGCACCCAAATCCCACATATACTCAGGCGCCGGCACACCCATCGGCCCTCAAATCCTGTATAACTCGGAGGAATCACGAGTGCCCAACATCGGCACCCAAAACATCATAAAATACCCGTGTCCAGCATCGACACGTAAATCCTCGAACATCGGGCGCCGTCAGTCCAGACCGGCCCCACGGGGTCCGTCTGCGGTATCGGCCCTCGGCCCCGGCAGCACGGTCATCCCGCATCCATCACTCGACTCTGGGCAGTATCCTCCGGACAACTGCCAGGTCCAACCAATCACCGGTAGGTACTCGCCCGCCTCCAGGCTCAATCGGCAAATCCCATCGATCATCTCGCCGAGGGGAACCATACCGGGCCCACCACGAACCCGCAAACGGAACATCCACTCCTCGAATCGGGTTTCAAGCACACGTCTCAGCACCGAGAAAACGCGTGGTGGACACACCGAAATATCATATCACGAGGTACCGGGTTTTTCAAAATAACATATCTTTCCTTAAATAATTCCACGGTCCTCAAAACAGAAATCACATGAAAATCCAATACCAATAATAAATCCAATGCGAGGTACAATATACATCAAAATCGTATCAATCACATGTAAGATGAACTACAGCAATAATACAACAGTATAATCATGGCAGTTCTACAGTGAGTGTGGCATGGCAATTACTAACGGTGTGTGTGTAGCATGTAAATAGTGCTCGTGCAACATAAACCGTTAGTAATAGTGTGGTGTTCTATCAGTTCTAGCATATATCAATAACACATAGCAGGGAAATGCAATATGTAATACTAAGATCCTATCAGCCCTGACGCATAACGCCATGCGGGCGATATCCCCGTAGATGTGAAATCTACTCACCGTGTCTCGCGCTAAGTGTATCCAACCACTTGCTTGTCCTTCTTCGCAGCGTCCGTCTCACTGGCCTGCGAACCTAGAATCACATATACATATCATACATAAGCTTAAGTCACAAAACGCGACATTAAAATCCAACAAGAAACCCGTGTCGCAAACCAATCGCGCGTGTGCGCGATACGCTAAAACGTGTACTCACGCGCCACGAAACTACCCCGACGCGCCGCGATACGCAGAACCCAAACCTACTCACGTATCACGCGTGTCGCGAAGGTTTAGAAAAACGGCAAAACAGGTATTTGGTCCCAGATTTTCCTACAGAAATGATCTTAAAAATATATATATACCAAAACACTACCCACAGTAGCATACACCCACTGGACCAAACCCCAACCCAAACCCTACCCATCTGGCCGCAATTGGCGGCCAGAATGAGGAAATTGGCGGCCTACTGTAGCTGTATGGGGGTCGGGTTTCACCTGGTGCATCATCTCCACTCCACTACACTACAGTCTCCTCAATTTCATTCTGCACTCACCGGGTCAAAAGCAGATCCAGAAAAGTTCACTTTTGCACAAAAACGACATTTTGCATCACATAAGAAAACTGGTGGTATTTTAGTGTAATCGGGGTTCGACTAAGTCACAATGGCCTCAACAGACCACAATCATCCTACTGAAACCAAATCTCACCTCGTTAGCACAAAGTTCTCACTAATCACCCCATATCGCACTAAAACACACTAATTTCTAAAAACCGATGCAAAGCTACACTAACAAGGCAAACTAGTGAAGCAAGCTAGGGATTATACCTCACTCTCGACCCAAGGGAGCTGCAGGAAGGAGAAGAAGTGAAGGGGAGTCGCTGCACAGGGATCTGGGGCTGCTGCTGCTGCTCACTGCCTCTGCTGCTGCTGCTGTTGCTGAATGCTGCTGCTGCTGCTTGTGCTTCTGCTGCTGCAGTTGCTTCTGCTGCTGCTGCTTGAAGAGGTAAGTGTGTGTGTGAGTGTGTTGGTGTGAGACTTGAGAGAAAACACAAAAGAGAAATGAGAGCCACCACAATAATTCAAACAAAAGTCACCCCTCTCTCTCTCTCCTCATTTAATGCAAGCATGGCCTAAAGCCATGATGCATTCTCTCTCTCTCACACAAGTCAACACTAATTCCATAATTCAAATTAAAGAAATCTTTTAATTTAACTAATTAATTAAACCCATTTAAGAATCCAAAAGAAATAATCCTATAATTAACCCACCATGGTTAATAATTATTGTATTTACTTGATTTAAAAACCCTAGTTTACATGCACATATGTGTGCAAGCCTAGGAAAATTTTGGAAAAATGTTTATTAAATTAGGAAAAATATTTAAAACACAATTTGGTAAACTTTTTATTAAAAATCATTATTTAATTATAATTATACACTAACCCTTATCCTAAGGTGTTACAATCTCTCCCCCTTAAAGAAATTCGTCCCCGAATTTCAAAAATCTATCTAAGGTTACCTTCAAAAAGATGGGGGTACGTCTTCATCATCTCGCTTTCGGTCTCCCAAGTGATCTCTTCACGGTTCTGACCATGCCAAAGTACTTTAACTGATGGAATCTCCTTCGATCTCAATTTCTTCACTTGTCGATCCAAGATCATCACCGGCTGCTCTGCATAGGAAAGATCACGCTCAAGCTGGATCGTCGGATGCTGAATCGCGTGCGAAGGATCATGTAGATATCTGCGGAGCATCGAAACATGGAATACGGGGTGCATGTCTGGAAAGCTGGGCGGAAGGGCTAACCGGTAAGCTACTGCACCAACACGCTCGAGGATCTCGAAGGGGCCCACATATCGGGGGCTAAGCTTTCCCTTCTTCCCAAACCTCATCACACCTTTCATTGGGGAGACCCTCAAGAAAACATGATCACCAACAGAAAACTCAAGTCTGCGTCGTCGACGGTCTGCATAAGCCCTCTGCCTACTCTGCGCTGCTCTCATCCTATCGCGAATCAACTGGATCTTCGCGGTCGTCTCCTCAACGATCTGTGGCCCTAAGATACTGCTCTCACTGAGCTTTGTCCAACAAGTAGGTGACCTGCATCTCCTCCCGTAAAGAGCCTCAAACGGTGCCATCTGAATAGTCTCCTGGTAGCTGTTATTGTAGGAGAACTCTACTAAGGGCAAATGATGATCCCAGCTACCTCCGAAATCTAGCACACAAGCTCTGAGCATGTCCTCGAGAGTCTGGATGGTCCGCTCTGACTGTCCGTCGGTCTGCGGATGAAATGCCGTGCTGAAACTCAAGCGAGTGCCCAAAGCCTCCTGAAGCCTCTGCCATAGTCTACTGGTAAACTGGGTGCCTCTGTCGGACACAATGCACGTCGGGACTCCGTGTAATCGCACTATCTCGTCAATATAAATCTGGGCATACTGCGTAAATCCGAAAGTCGTCTTCACCGGTAGGAAGTGAGCCGCTTTCGTCAAACGATCCACGATCACCCAGATGGAGTCATACCCCCTACTAGTCCTGGGTAGACCCACCACGAAATCCATCGAAATCTGTTCCCATTTCCACTCCGGAATGGGTAACGGCTGGAGCTCTCCCGCGGGCCTCTGGTGCTCAGCCTTGACTTGCTGACAAGTCAGGCATCTCGATACAAAATCTGCAATGTCCCTCTTCATTCCGTCCCACCAGTAAACATCTCTCATATCATGATACATCTTGGTGGAACCGGGATGGACGCTAAATACCGATCGATGTGCCTCCTCAAGAATCTCACGCCTCAGTCCCTCAGCATCAGGTACGCACAGTCTGACTCCAAACCGTAGTATCCCCTGATCATCGATCACGAACTCGGAAAATCGGTCCTGTCCCATCTGTGCCATGATCTCTGAACATCGGTCATCACTGAGCTGTGCCTCTCGTATACGATCAATCAACTGTGGGCGTGCACGGACATGCGCTATCTGTCCTCCAATCGGCGTGAACTCGAACTGTACTCGACTGTCGCATAATATCTGCCAATCCGCCGATGACTGCTCCTGCACTGCGCGCAAACATGATAAACTACTCCCGGGCCTCCTGCTCAAAGCATCCGCTACCACATTTGCCTTGCCCGGGTGATATAAGATCTCGCAGTCGTAATCCTTCACTAACTCCATCCATCGACGCTGTCGAAGGTTCAGGTCCCGCTGCTGGAATATGTATTTCAGACTCTTGTGATCCGTAAATATCTGGCACGACTCACCGTATAAGTAATGTCGCCAGATCTTAAGTGCGAAGACCACTGCTGCCATCTCCAAATCATGAGTGGGGTAGTTCTGCTCGTGCTTCTTCAATTGTCGCGAGGCATACGCGATCATTCTATCATGCTGCATCAGAACGCATCCCAATCCCACTCGAGAAGCATCACAAAAGACCACAAATCCGCCCGATCCAGAAGGTAAAGATAACACCGGTGCCGTCGTCAGCCGTGTCCGTAACTGCTGAAAACTGTGCTCGCACTCCTCCGTCCAATCGAAGGGAACTCCCTTCCGGGTCAACCCGGTCAACGGTGTAGCAATACGTGAGAAGTCCTGCACAAAACGCCTGTAATAACCGGCCAATCCCAAAAAGCTGCGAATCTCCGTCACCGATGTGGGTCTGGGCCAACGCTGAACGGCCTCGATCTTCCTCGGGTCTACACATATACCGTCTCGTGAAATCACGTGACCCAAGAAGTCCACGCTGTCTAGCCAAAAAGCACACTTGGAGAATTTCGCATAAAGCTGGTGCTCCCTCAATGTCTGCAATGTAACCCGCAGGTGCTGCTCGTGCTCCTCACTACTCCGGGAGTACACCAAGATATCGTCGATGAAGACTATGATGAACAGATCCAAATAAGGCCGGAAAATACGGTTCATCAAATCCATGAAGGCTGCTGGCGCATTGGTGAGTCCGAACGACATCACCAAAAACTCGTAATGGCCATAGCGCGTACGGAAAGCCGTCCGGGGAATGTCCTCCTGTCGAACCCGCAGCTGATGATAGCCCGATCGTAAATCGATCCTCGAAAAGTACCCTGCCCCCTGAAGCTGGTCGAACAAATCGTCGATACGCGGCAAGGGATACCTGTTCCGCACTGTCACCCTGTTCAGCTGGCGGTAGTCGATACAAAGACGCAAGCTGCCGTCCTTCTTTCTGACGAACAGGACTGGAGCACCCCAAGGAGAAACACTGGGTCGAATAAGTCCCTTGTCCAGCAAATCCTGTAACTGACCCTTCAGCTCACGAAGTTCTGCCGGGGCCATCCGATAGGGCGGTATAGAAATAGGCCCCGAACCAGGAACCAAATCAATACAGAAAGAAATGTCGCGCTCGGGTGGCAACCCAGGAAGCTCGTCAGGGAACACATCAGGAAACTCGCTAACAACCGGAACCTGATCCAACGGAACCTCTGTAGCGCGAGCATCGCGAACATAAGCGAGAAATCCCTGACATCCCTTCCTCAAAAGCTGTCCAGCGCGAAAAGAAGAAATCACACTGTGAGGGGCGGCACTACGGTCCCCCAACACAACAAAAACCGACTCGCCGGGGAAACAGAATCTAACTGTCTTCTCGCGGCAGTCCACAGAAGCATAGCACGTGGCTAACCAATCCATGCCCAAAAGAACGTCGAAGTCCAACATCTCCAGAAGGATCAAGTCGACAGGCAACTCTCTCTCGCCAATACAGACGATACAGGATCGGAACACGTGCCTAGCCACAAACGACCCTCCCACAGGAGTAGTCACCACAAGCGGCTGATCAAGTAAGCCGGACTCTCTACCCAAAGTCGGCACAAAGTGTGTGGATACGTACGAGTGTGTGGATCCGGGATCGAACAGTACATGTGCATCAACCGAACATACAGGAAGGATACCTGAAACCACTGCATTGGACGCCTGCGCGTCCTGATGTGTCAAAGCAAAGACCCTCGCCTGTCCACCACCTGTAACTGACTGACCTCTGCCTCGGTCATCTCGTCCCATCTGAGCAACTCCTCCACGTCCACGACCTCTCTGTGCATAAGTCTGGCGTGGAGCAACGGTAGGCACAACGGGCAACGTCCTCTGGGGTGGTGAAGGTGGTAAGGTAACATGCGGTGCTGCCGCCTCCCTCCGGTGTGTCTCTGGACAATCTCGAACGAGGTGAAGTAGGCTGCCACATCTGTAGCAACCCCGCGGCGACTGCTGACCGTCCTGGGGGTACGAACTAAACATCCGACCCCGTCCCGAATCTCTGCTACCCCTCGTACCGGAACGATACCTGTCGCGGCGTCTGAATGACTGCCTCCGTGCGGAAATACTGGTACGAACTCTCTTCGGCTCTGGAAATACCGAAGTCTCAACAAGGTGCTCCTCGACCACTAGGGCTGCGTCTACAGCTGCTGCATAGGTCTCGTAGTGCTGCGCGCTGATCGCGAGGAACACTGGTGAAATCAAGCCTCGAACAAATCTCCGGACTCGCAACTCCTCGGTGGCCACTAGATGTGGGGCGTAGACTGCTAGCTCTGTAAACAGTACGTCATACTCTGCCACTGTCATCCCTGGCGTCTGGCGCAAAGACTCAAACCTGCGTGCTCGGGCATCTCTAACACTCCGGGGAAGGAAACGGGCTAGAAATATAGTCACAAACTCCGTCCAGGTCATAGGAGGAAGACCTGCTGCTCTGCCCTTCTCCACGGAATCACACCATTTCTGCGCAAGACCTTCCAGGCGAAAGCTCGCGAACTCAACCCATCTCGCATCTGCACATCTGAGGGAACGGCATATCCTGGCCATCCTGTCGATGAAAGACTGTGGGTCCTCGGCTGTATCGGTGCCTGTGAAAACCGGAGGCTTCAGCCTCATGAACTCTGATAGAGATACTGTAATCACCTCCGTGGCTGCAGGGGCAACTGGCTGTGCGGTAGGCACCATCGCGGTCTCTGGAACTGGTGGAGCTACCTCTGGTCGCTGCGCTCGAAGCGTCTCAACTAGCGATCCTATCATCTGGCGCATCTCCTGCATACCAGCCCCTAACGAGGCGATCTGCTCTGTCACGGCAGGAACAGCCTGCTCGGGTACCACCGGCGTACTGCCCGGATCAGTCCTCGTCTCGGACGAGTCAACACGAATCTCGGCCCTCGCGGCCGCTCTCTGTGCCCTCGTAGTCTTAGGCGGCATATTGGCTGAAAGAAAATTTGGATTCGATAAGAACACGGAAATCGAATCACAAGAATATAAGGAGGAATCAAATCAACAAGTCCTAAGGTCGCGTAAGCGGAGTACCGTGTCGTGAGTATGCCGCGGAACATACGCACGCTACGCTACCCTGCCGCAGCTACCTACTCCATCATACCAGGGTCATCCTACACTCCGAAGGTAAAACCTACGCTCTGATACCAACTTTGTCACGACCCGAGAATTCGACTCGTGACCGGCACTTAACCACGCAACGTCTACAGGCGTAACGCGGCTAAGTAAGCCGAACCCAGAAATCAAAACCAATAAATATAGAGTGATTTAAAACGTTTTGTAAAAGCAATAGTAAAGGTCTGAAAAACTTCCATTTATTTAGTAGAAATCCCTTTTTAAGTTCGCAAGTTATGAGTTTTATAATTTTGGTAACATTTCCTTTTTAAAACATTAGCCCCGAAAGTCGGGAAAAAGTAAGGTGTAGCGGAAATAACAAGTGACATGAATAAAGCATCACAATGTGATATACGACGCCGTAGCGAAGAATACACAGTAAAACAAGGACAATATCATAAAAGGTAAGACTGCATAAAGTAACGTCGACTCACATGCGAGCTCGACACCAGAATATAAAATCATACATATCGTCCTCACAACTGTCTCTAAGTCAATACATAAGGTAGATGGAGAGTACTAGATACATCAATATACAACTGGAAGATAACAGATACCGTACAAAACCCACCTAGACAGCAAAGGGCTATCTCTGCTCAAAAGGGGTATCTGTGCCAAAAGATGCGGTAACAGCCAGCCGTGACTACTCCCAAGGGCAACCTGCAAACACTGTGGCACAACGGGGGTGAGTTGCCAACTCGTGAATAGAGATAACATATAAAGGTGATCGCAGGCATGCACATATAGCGTGGCTCTACTAATGCCAGCAGATGATATCGATGCATGTCAACAGTGGGTACAATAGTAATGCATGTACTCTAACAGGTAAATGCCACAGGATGAGATGTATAGTAATCAATACTGAGTATGGGATAAATAATATCTACATGGACTATGTCAACATGGAAAGCAATGATCGGTGCCTCACACTGCACCCAAATCCCACATATACTCAGGCGCCGGCACACCCATCGGCCCTCAAATCCTGTATAACTCGGAGGAATCACGAGTGCCCAACATCGGCACCCAAAACATCATAAAATACCCGTGTCCAGCATCGACACGTAAATCCTCGAACATCGGGCGCCGTCAGTCCAGACCGGCCCCACGGGGTCCGTCTGCGGTATCGGCCCTCGGCCCCGGCAGCACGGTCATCCCGCATCCATCACTCGACTCTGGGCAGTATCCTCCGGACAACTGCCAGGTCCAACCAATCACCGGTAGGTACTCGCCCGCCTCCAGGCTCAATCGGCAAATCCCATCGATCATCTCGCCGAGGGGAACCATACCGGGCCCACCACGAACCCGCAAACGGAACATCCACTCCTCGAATCGGGTTTCAAGCACACGTCTCAGCACCGAGAAAACGCGTGGTGGACACACCGAAATATCATATCACGAGGTACCGGGTTTTTCAAAATAACATATCTTTCCTTAAATAATTCCACGGTCCTCAAAACAGAAATCACATGAAAATCCAATACCAATAATAAATCCAATGCGAGGTACAATATACATCAAAATCGTATCAATCACATGTAAGATGAACTACAGCAATAATACAACAGTATAATCATGGCAGTTCTACAGTGAGTGTGGCATGGCAATTACTAACGGTGTGTGTGTAGCATGTAAATAGTGCTCGTGCAACATAAACCGTTAGTAATAGTGTGGTGTTCTATCAGTTCTAGCATATATCAATAACACATAGCAGGGAAATGCAATATGTAATACTAAGATCCTATCAGCCCTGACGCATAACGCCATGCGGGCGATATCCCCGTAGATGTGAAATCTACTCACCGTGTCTCGCGCTAAGTGTATCCAACCACTTGCTTGCCCTTCTTCGCAGCGTCCGTCTCACTGGCCTGCGAACCTAGAATCACATATACATATCATATATAAGCTTAAGTCACAAAACGCGACATTAAAATCCAACAAGAAACCCGTGTCGCAAACCAATCGCGCGTGTGCGCGATACGCTAAAACGTGTACTCACGCGCCACGAAACTACCCCGACGCGCCGCGATACGCAGAACCCAAACCTACTCACGTATCACGCGTGTCGCGAAGGTTTAGAAAAACGGCAAAACAGGTATTTGGTCCCAGATTTTCCTACAGAAATGATCTTAAAAATATATATATACCAAAACACTACCCACAGTAGCATACACCCACTGGACCAAACCCCAACCCAAACCCTACCCATCTGGCCGCAATTGGCGGCCAGAATGAGGAAATTGGCGGCCTACTGTAGCTGTATGGGGGTCGGGTTTCACCTGGTGCATCATCTCCACTCCACTACACTACAGTCTCCTCAATTTCATTCTGCACTCACCGGGTCAAAAGCAGATCCAGAAAAGTTCACTTTTGCACAAAAACGACATTTTGCATCACATAAGAAAACTGGTGGTATTTTAGTGTAATCGAGGTTCGACTAAGTCACAATGGCCTCAACAGACCACAATCATCCTACTGAAACCAAATCTCACCTCATTAGCACAAAGTTCTCACTAATCACCCCATATCGCACTAAAACACACTAATTTCTAAAAACCGATGCAAAGCTACACTAACAAGGCAAACTAGTGAAGCAAGCTAGGGATTATACCTCACTCTCGACCCAAGGGAGCTGCAGGAAGGAGAAGAAGTGAAGGGGAGTCGCTGCACAGGGATCTGGGGCTGCTGCTGCTGCTCACTGCCTCTGCTGCTGCTGCTGTTGCTGAATGCTGCTGCTGCTGCTTGTGCTTCTGCTGCTGCAGTTGCTTCTGCTGCTGCTGCTTGAAGAGGTAAGTGTGTGTGTGAGTGTGTTGGTGTGAGACTTGAGAGAAAACACAAAAGAGAAATGAGAGCCACCACAATAATTCAAACAAAAGTCACCCCTCTCTCTCTCTCCTCATTTAATGCAAGCATGGCCTAAAGCCATGATGCATTCTCTCTCTCTCACACAAGTCAACACTAATTCCATAATTCAAATTAAAGAAATCTTTTAATTTAACTAATTAATTAAACCCATTTAAGAATCCAAAAGAAATAATCCTATAATTAACCCACCATGGTTAATAATTATTGTATTTACTTGATTTAAAAACCCTAGTTTACATGCACATATGTGTGCAAGCCTAGGAAAATTTTGGAAAAATGTTTATTAAATTAGGAAAAATATTTAAAACACAATTTGGTAAACTTTTTATTAAAAATCATTATTTAATTATAATTATACACTAACCCTTATCCTAAGGTGTTACAAAAACCCTAGCAAGAACAGAATAAAAAGAAAGGAAAGAGAAGTAAAAGAAGTTCTAAAAAAAGAGGGTTCATTTAAGTTCACTTCCCTGTATAGAGGTCTAACATAGTACATAATCAACTCGCAAGGCATATGCACCACGGTTACGTAAGATAGCACCCCTTATATGTTTTGAGATAGATTTTTTTCTTTACGGACATAATGGGTCATGCAGGCCAATTTTATACGCCAAGAGGAAGAGGGTGCACAATGCATATGCATCACATAAACTGCATTTTACCACACTGGGTAATATAGAGTATAAATATCTTCTTGTCACAGTTGCATGGACGATTCCAGAATATAGAAGTATCCTTTTGCGCCTTAATTACAATTTTAGAGCTCTGGTGCAGGGAAATATACATAAAGATGATATTAATTAGAACAGCCCTGGTTCAAATCCTATCCAGCATGCCGGTAAAAAAAAGCAGATTAAAAAATATATCTATGCTTAAAAGCTTAGGTTTCGGCACATAATAACAGCACTCAACTTTTAGGGCGTGTTAGTTATAGATGTATATCCCTCGACTACTACAGCAACTTCAGAACTCAATTGATAATATAAGTTGGATTCATGAGTTAGGATCGTGTGTATGACATGAACACCGTTTTATAAACCTGATTTTTGAGGGAAAAATTATATTGCATGCAACAAGTATTATATTTACATTGCAACAATTTACAAGTGCTTCAATATTTGTATCTTATACTCTTAACATATGCTCTCTGAAAGTTATTTCGCTGAACATGTGTCAGAATTTACAAAGTACTCTTTAGTTCACTTCAACAAGACTGAACCCAGGGTCTTTCCTCAACCCTCTTGCTTCCATTTCAAACCTCAACCTCCCTGAATCACTCCACGTCTCCCTTTTTTTGCATAAATATTTGACATCATCACATGAGAACCAGCACTTGCACAATGATTATTCGTCTCCAATACTAATTTCCTAATCTCTTCTCCTTCTCTCACATCCCCATAACTTCTACAAGCCCCAATCAAACCCTCAATCATCTCACCACTAGGCTTCTTGCTATAAGCCAACATCCTCTTCACAATCTCATAAGCTTCACTCAAATCCCCATTTCTCCCTAATAGATCCATCACACGAATAATGCCTTAAATTCGGTTTGATTCCATGCACGTTCACCATTTATCAAACACTATTATCCCTTCTTCAATTAGTCCCGCATGGCTACAAGCCGAGAGTATGCTAACAAAAGTAATCTCATCAAGCTCGGCTTTATGCTCTTGCATCGCGTAGAAAGATCCAAGGGTGGATTTTCCGTCACCATGCATTGCATAGGCGTTGATCATAGAACTCCAAGTGATTGAATCCTTTGATTCTAATTCATCGAATAGATCTCTTGAGATCGGTAAATTCCCACATCGAGCATTTGCATCGATGAGAGCATTGATCACTGCAGTGTTCTTTAAAAATCTGTTACGTATAGCAAGGCTTGTTGTTGATTGGGTTAAAACTAGACTGCTTAATTGCGAACAAGCCGAGGCTAAAGCTAAAATCGTTATAACATCCGGCTTTAATCCTGCAATGAGCATTTCTTTGAAGGAGGTTATGGCTGTTATCACGTTATCCTTGCTTTGTGCATAAATAGATATCATGGTGGTCCAAGACTCGAGATTTTCTTTATATATCGTATCGAATAGCTTGTGAGAAGTGATCGAATCGAGCATACATGCACATTGTTGATGTAACAAAAGAATTTTCGAACAATAGGAAATTTCGGATGGCATAAATAGACTTGCCTTGAAACTTAGTGTCATGCCCCAAAACCTTATATATAAAAATTTTACCTTTTAAGTGTGTCATGCCGCAATCTTTTCCTCCTAGAAGATCGCAAAGCCTATTTCATAAAATCATAATATAAAATCTCAAATATCCAAAAATTATACCTGCAATTCTAAATTGTTAAATACTCCAAAGGTTGATTGCAAGTTCACAAACCTTTTAACGGTTATAGATCCAAGTGTTGCGATCAATGTTGTAAATCACGTATTCGTTTTCTATTCGTTCGGCTAGCGGGTAACGTATAATCGGATTATAAGGTGACTAATCGTTTTATAAGAATTATGCGGCCATAAATAAATATACGCACACACAAATATTTATAAGAAAAATTTAGCCTTATTTGCAACTATTAAATATTAAATATGTCCGTAAACTAATGGTAAGGCATCTGAATAAAATTAAATGAGGAAAATTGTGAGTTCGAGTCCCACCGGACATACAATATATTTTGTACGATATATATTATATATAATTTGCATACAAACAATCTATGAGAGCATTTGCAACATCTCACACACATCATAAATTATAAATTACTATATAAACGCACGACAACAAACCACGCAAAGAATATCAAATCAAAATATTGATAGCATGAGGTTGAAAGATCGAGGTCGAAAGCTCATCGAGACTGGAGGATCGAGATCGAAGGCTCGTCAAGGTCGAGAATCGAGGATGGATCGAGGAAAAAATCTGGGTGGAAAAAAAATGAAAGGTCTTGGTTGCTTCAGTAAATGGATAGAAGCGGTTACGGGTTTTTTCTAAAGCGGTTTTATATTTTTACACAACCATTTAGACATTAAACGTCTGATTATCCGTTTTAAACCCATTATATGGTGTTTAATCATTTTTGACTGGATAATGGAGCGATTAATGCAATTTCTATGCGGTTAAGTACCATTTATGATTATACGGCTGATTAATCGACCGGGTAGACCGTTTTTTTAAACACTGGTTGCGATAGTAGATCGCGTCCCTAAACACCCTGCATAATAGATTAGCAGCCACATAAAAGGTGGGTAAGTTTTGCAACCCAGTAAGAATTGGATACAATGTGTAACAAAAATATTTAAAAGAAAATATCGATTAGAGATATTAGATGATAACAAAAATCTCTTGATAGCATATAAATTAATAAATGATATCTTATCATTATAACCAAGCTCGTCTACTAGCGTTACATTACTTTTAGAAAATATTATTTTCATGCATAGGAAGATTAAACCGGGTTACGGCCAAGTACGGTCAATATCTCTATCTCGGTTGACATAAGAAAAACGCTACTATTAATAACCTGTGATAAGGAGAACCGACATTGACTCGCGGTGAGGTGGTCATACGGCGCGTGCTATAATTCCACATGGACTACACTACTAGACTGGATATAACCAACTTAACTTTCCACATTCATACCAGTATTGACTTATATGATGCTTAGCACAACATGTGCCAAAATGAATATAAGAATCCATAAACTGGAAAGCATGAGATAACTTACTCTAATAAAATAAGCTTATAATTCAAAGAAACATTTATATCTCTAAATGTTATTTAACAATAGGCTCGCCCTGTCGAATTTTTTTTTCAAAACAAAGCATGCATGTAAAATCTATTATCTCAACTAAAATATTATTTTAAAAGTAAATAGCAATTATTATCTTAACCAAAGTTCTTTGAAAATATTCCCAAATATTATGTTCATAATATTGATATATGTACACATCACATGTGTAGAACGATAATAGTGAAATAAATAAAATCATGTCTATAATTAAATTAATGCATCATAGTTAAGGATCAACTAAAACATTATGAGAAATGAGTAAACGAGTTAATATAAGACAAATATATTGACCATAAAAACATGATACTGAGAGTAAATTTGAAACATATAACATGACAACTCTTTTTTTCTTAAATTTTTTTTTGAAAATAACTTAAATGAAAATTTCGAGTAACATTGTATCACAAAAATCCAGAATAGTTGCTACAAAATCGGCCCTCATTACAACACAAAAAAATTGATTTATTTAACCAATATATAAATCATGAAAAAAATTATTTACATTTATAAATCTTCTAAAATGGAAATCCAAAAAATGAAACACTGCATACTAAGTTATAATAACTTATTTTGTTGATTTGAGAAAACAATATAATTTGAAAACTGTTCGATTTCAAGTCATTTACATTCTAATTCTAAGATCATCAGAAATATTATAAAAGATTTAATTATGATTAGTGATTATACATATTAGTAAATACCCAACATATCCTTCAATAAAAACAATATATCTTAAAATATTAGTATAAGATTTCACTCATAATTATCTTACCATAGACAAACATTATAAATCATTAGGCCTTGGTTATTATTTCTATAGTCTGCAATTAAAATAAACAATACAATAAAATACAATTTACAGTGAACCAATCTATTCTTTTCTCGTTTATCATACCATTTACAACACATTCATCACTATCATCATAATCGTAATCATCATCATTATCATAACCAACATCATCATATTATTTCCATAACATGTTTCCAGAATTTTGTCTTTCTATCTCCAACACGGTTCCATATATACCAACAATCTTTCTTGATTAATCCGAGTAGAATAATATATCAACTCATATTAATTCTATAATAAAACAATCTTTGTCGGCATCTTATGTTAAAGTAAAACTCATATTCTCCAATACTATAATATAATTCTAGGTTTGCTACAATACAACATCATATGACAATCATCCATAACCTATATACATTCTCACATCTCTAATCCCTAATACATGACCATCTCTCGGGTTATGAAATATTTCAATCAATTTTGTAATAGAACCTCCTTAGTATCACAAACCCAGTTAAATCTCAAAATCCTCGTAACTATGATATATATAAAATATACATACACCGTTTCAATGCAAACATAGTCAGAACAATCATTCACAGCATAGCACCCTAATTCCTTTACAAGACTAAACTGCGGCATACGAAATAGGTAATCCAATCTCTAAGTCCGAAGTCACATACCTTCGGCAGGCCTACTCAGTTCCTATATCCTGAGCAAGTCTCGATCGTTCTTATATCATATGGATGCCATAAAAATGGCCGTTAAAAAATGGTTCAAATATCTCCAGCCTAAGATTAGTCATGCTATAAGGTCATAAAGTGCGCACTAAATCATAAGAGACAAATAAGGATCCTAAATGTCGTTAGGATATTTTAAATAGTGTTATGGAGTTTGGCTTGTGCCCTTCTCTCTTCATTTGATTGAAAAGGGCCATTACATCTTCGAATAAGCCAAGATTTCGGTATCCTGTAATCAAAGCATTCCATGATATGACTGTTCTTTGATATGACAGGCTTGCGAGGAGAATGTGAGCAGAATCGTTACAGCCGGAATTAGTGTACATGGTTATAAGAGCATTTTTTACGGAGACATCGCTTATGAACCCACTTTTGACTTCTAAGGCATGAAAGGACATTCCACTATAAATCTCTTCGGGCCGATTAAACCCTGGGAGAATGCTGATCATTGTGATCAGATCAAATTTCATCTCTTCTTCTTGCATTTTGCTAAATGAAGCTTTACAAACCATTGATGTCTCCCATATTCACCAACCCAGATATCAAAGTGTTCCAAGATATCACATTTCTCGATTTCATCCTCTGAAACAACTTATAGGTATCAGCAAACTTATCGCAGTCCAAATATAAACCCAGGAGCGCTTTCATGAGATCAATGTTCAAATCAAATCCTCTTCTAAGACTATAAGCATGCACCGATTTCCCCAAATGTAAATTTTTACTCATTGTGCATGCAGAAATCACGCTAATGATGCCGATTGAATCGGGAACTACCCCATTGCGCAGAATCTCGCGAAATGTGGCTAAACCCAAATTCGGTAGCCCATTATGTAAATAGCCAGAAATCATGGAATTATACAAAAGCAGGTTTTTGCAGGAATCACATCGAACAAACTTTTCGCCGCATCTAATTCTTTGAGCTTAGCATACACGGATACTAATGAAGTTGCAACCGAAACTAGATCAGCAAGCCTGAGTTTAACTGCAACAGCATGGACCAACTCAACGCAATCAATTCGATAAAGATCGCCACAGGACTGAAGAACAGAAACCGTCGTTACCAAATTAGGTTTCACTTCTTCCTTGTGCATGAGCCTGAAGATCTCAAATGCATCTTCTGGGTTCCCATTTTGGGAATAAGCAGAGATCATTGAGTCTTTAACAGTCGCATACATTGTGATGAGAGAAGAAACCACAGCCTCATCGTTAACAACCCCCACCTTTAGACTAAACCCATGAAGCGATTCTTTAAAAACCGGTGCTCCTGAATTAATAACACTAACAACAGTGCTCGAATTAGGCCTAAGATTATCCTCAATTTGCATCGAATGGAAGCTCTCAATAGCTTCTCGATCGAGCCCATTCGATGCGTACCCAACAATCAAAGCATTCCAGGCAACCAAATCTCTTTGAGAAATTCCGTCAAACATCTTTCACGGCAAACCCATTCGGGCGCATTTCGCATACATGTCAACAACAGAGGTCTGCACTACTAAATTACGCCCGTACCCGGATCTCAAAACCACACAATGCACCTCTTTCCCCATCCTTATACTATTTAAGGCGGCGCAGGCCTTGAGAACAAAGGGGAATGTGAAGTTATCGGAGCGACAAGACCCTGGGTTTTGAGATTGGCGATAGAAGGATAGGAGGTTGGAGAAATACTGGTGGTCGGAGAGGGAATGGAGAATGAGATTTTGGAGTGGGAGATTGGGTTTAGAGATTGAGGTGTAGACGGCGATTGCGAGGTTGGGGAGATGAAAGGAGATGTAGAGATTGATTGTTTGGATTGGGAAGGGGTTGTGTTTGATTAAGGCAGTGATGATGAGATGAGTGTGGATTTTGGAGAGGGCGGTGAGACTGTTGCAGTTGTTCAGGAGTTGTTTGAGTTGAAGTAGGGAGGGGTTAGTGAAGGTCATTTGTTTGTTGGAGGAAGAGGGTGCTGAGATTATGAATTTTGAAGTTTGAAGGATGGAGGGAAGCATGGAATTATATAAAGTTCAATGGTGTTCCATGGAAAAAGGAAAAGTTCAGTGGTGTTTTTTGTAATCACCCCGCAACCCACCCACCCACCCACAAAAAAAACAGTTATGATCTTCATTATACAAAACTAAGATTATAAAATTACAGCTATATAATTTTTTCCGAGTTTACCCGTTTTAGTTTGGATAGGACCACTTCTCAATCAAACCAGTGGTCTCAAACTGGAGTTTGGATAGGACCACTTCTCAATCAAACCAGTGGTCTCAAACTGGAGAATGATGGAGAGTTATATCGCTTGACATATATGTCATGCCCGAATAGGAATTTTCAAAGCGAGGAGTTATACTGCATGACCTATGTCCAGTGGGGGATCTTTTCTAAGTTGACAACAACATCCCCTGTAGCTTTGTTCTGGAATCACCATTTTACCAAGTTCATACAAAGAAATACAAAGTTTGAGAATGAAAAATGTACAGATTTATGCAAATTCTCAAGGATTACAAATCAAAAACACGATTTACTTAAAATCATATCATCATGATTGTAAAAAATATAATCGAAAATCATATAACAATCTTTCTTCTCTAAAATCTATTTCATTTTCTAAACCGAGGCTTATGTGGCAGCGATAAACATCAGCACTCCCATTTTCCAAATAATCTTCGATACGGTTTTAACATCTCAACAAGAGTAACATGGACTAACAAATGTGTCATAAACAGTATAAATGCTTATAATGTTTGGCAATCAAGCAGCAGCTCTGCTACATCTTCACTTTCAAGCATTTTTTACAATTTCTATCACAAAAAGGCAAAAATAAATAGATCGCTGCTCTTGTGCATTGCTTAACATCAAAATGGGAGATCGACGAAACTGCTACGAAATTTATCCCATACCCTGCATGCCTACAATATAGCCACCGTAAAGGCTGGTCCCAAAATAGCACCTCGATGATTCATATGGGCACTGCAAACCAAAATAAGGAGTTCATGAAAATGCAAACAAGGCAACAGTACGAAAATTTAAGCAAACATGGTGCTTAAAAAATTAGGGTTTCTATTTATATAGGCCTCCTAAAACTTTGATATTTGGAAAAACACCCCCTAAAACTTCATATTTTTAAATGCACCCCATAAAACTCTTAATTAAACTAAATTAGCCCCTATACTTAATTATATCTAACATTTTTAGAAATCTCCATTAAGAAACTAAAATGATAACTTGAAGCGAGTTTGGAGGAGTAAGATTAATGGGATTTGCACAAAAATGAATAGAGATGAGGGTTTTGATGTTACATAATACTTTTTATCTCACAATTCATCATATTAGCTCTAATCCAATTATTAATCCTAATTAACTTAAGTGAAGGTGTTTTTAGTTAACGGAGAGGTTTTATGAGGTATATTTTAAAATATGGGTTTTTTTATATACAACCGCTAAAAATTTTATATTTTTAAAAACCATAAAAAACGAAATTTTTAAAAACAACCAAAACTTTTAGCCTAAGTAAAATACAACCCTCTAGTCAATTTGAGTGCTAACTCGGTTTTATTTAACCGTTGGGGGAGGCAAAGTGCATGTTTTGCACCTCCAATGGCTATATCTTCTTACAATCTTAAGGCTCCCATTTCTTCGTAGGCAGCAGTAGCAATTCAACGGTAACATCTATTTACTCTTCTCAAACCCTCTCTCCAGCGTCAACCTCCTATGCAAATAGTGAAAATTAAACCAAACTTGTTATAAATCAGAGAAATAGCGAAAAACAGACCAAACATCTCTCCAATTTCCCCCTAAAATTTAGGATCCTAAAGTAGCAACTACAATTTGAACCACAATTAGATCAAAGTATAGAGCAAAGAAAATGGATCCATCAATGTTGCTTATGCTCCCAATTCATCTCCAACTTCACAACCACCTCAACCCGACATTCTCCCTTCTCTCTTGCTCTCCACCCCTTCCTCCCCCACCAACACTCTCCACTCCTCGGCCCTCCTCTTTGCCGTTGACTTTTTAGGTCATTGAGAAGAGAGAGAAGGAAGACATTTTGGTGGGTATTTATTAAGGCTTTGGCAACCATGAACTTAAATGGTAGTCCATACAACTCTATATATAGAGAGTTTTAGATCACCTCTCCTAACAAACATATAATAACTAATCAAACTGATTAACTAAAAATAACTAAATAATATACATAACACTCCTCGCAAGCTGGAGCGTAGATACCAATCATGTCAAGCTTGGACAGAAGACAAGCGAAAATTGATCGAGAAAGAGCTTGGATAAAAATATCTGCTAGCTGGGTCGCAGAAGAAATATGCTGGAGTGCAACCACCTTATCTGTAACTTTTTCACGAATAAACCGACAATCCATCTCGATATGTTTGTCCACTCATGAAAAATTGGATTCTCAGCAATGTGAATTGCGGCCTTATTATCACAGAAAAGTGTAGTCGGAAGAAAAGAAGAAACCCCAAGATCTGTCAGATGGGAGGTAAGTCATGCTAACTCAGCAGCTGTATGCGTCATAGATCTATATTCAACCCCAGCAGGCGAACGAGAGCACTACATTTTGCTTCTTACTCCATGTAACCAAGTTTCCTCTCAAGAATACACGGTTGCCACTAGTGCAACGACGATCGTCAATAGACCCAGCAAAATCAGCATCCGCAAAGATTGTGAGCGACGACGTAGATAATGGTTTGTAGAAAAGGCCCTGCCCTGGAGAACTTTTGATGTATCTGAGAATATGCTCAACTGCTTGAAGGTCAAAGGATTCTGCATATACTGACCACTGTGCTAACGACAAAAGCAATGTCTGGCCGAGTAACAGTGAGGTAAATAAGCTTCCCAACTAGACGTCGATATCGTCCTATGCCAGATGGTGGAAGATCCGAGAGAGCTTAATCGAGATAGCTTGACTGAGGAATCCATAAGGGTGTTTACTGGTTTACATTCTAGAAATCATGTCTCGGATAAAAAGATCAAGTGCATACTTGCGCTGAGAGAGATGCAATCTACCAGAATTCCGTGATACTTCAATTCCAAGAAAATATTTAAGTGGTCCAAGGTATGAAAGTGTGAAATCAAATGTTCTTTCACCTTAGACATGCCATCAGAATCATCTCCGGTAATAATAATGTCATTAACATATACCAACACAATTACCCTGCCCTGAGAACGATAGTGGGTTAAAAGAGACGTATCGGCGCGACTACGTTTGAAGCAAATCTATCGTAAAATCATGCTAAATTTTTCAATTCAGGCACGTGGTGACTGTTTCAATCCATATAACGATTTGTGTAGAAGACATTCCATGGACTCTCCTGGTCGCTAAAAGTCAGGAGGCCACTGCATATAAATACTCTGATAAATCTCCATTAAGGCATTTTTCACATCAAGCTGATGAAAAGGCCATGCCTTAAAAACAACTAAGGATATAAGAACACGAACTGATGATAATTTGGCAACTAGGGAGAAGGTTTCAACACAGTCCAAACCATACTGCTGAGTAAATCCTTTGTCTACCAATCGAGCTTCGAGACGGTCAGTCGTTCCATCTGGATTTTGCCTTACACTAAAGACCCATCGACAACCAACAACCTTCTTATTTGAAGGTGGAGGTACCAATTTCCAAGTCTGATTGGAGCGCAGTACGGCAATCTCTTCTAACATAGTTGCATGACAACCTGGATGATCAAGTGCTTTCTGTACAGAGAAAGGAAGAGTGATGGCAGACAAGAAACAAACTGACGAGTAGATAGGGTCAATCTATGATGGGAAAAAAATTAGAAATCGGATGAGCAGTAGTACATGAACGCTTACCCTTGCATAAGGCAATAAGAAGAGAGATCTTCGAAAGGCAGCGGTGGTGGAGAATCAGGAATAAACTGTATTACAGGACCCACAGAAGAATCGTTAGAAAAATCATTGGTAGAGGTTAGCTGGATAACTTTCTTACGACGTTGGTACTCCTGTAGATAAAGGACGTCAGGATGATCTCTAGAGAATACAGGTGGAACAGATGAATCAAGGTCTGGGAAAGGTATTTGTGGAATTGGAATAGTAGAAGTGAGTTCCTTAATAGATGGTGGAAAGTAGGCTTTATCTTCTAAGGTCACATCACAGGAAGTACAAACTTTGGATGTGGCTGGATAAAAAAAAAACATACCCTTTTGGGATCGAGAGTTACCTACAAACACCATACGGATGGCTCTGGGATCAAATTTGTCAATATGAGGACCGAGAACATAAGAATAACATAGGCAACTAAACACCTTAGGAGAAATAGGAAAAGGCGTGCCCTATGGAAATAAAATAGAGAAAAGTGACTGATTGCCTATGACTGAAGAAAGCATGCGATTGATATAAAAACAGACAGCTAAAACTGCAAAATTCCACAAGCGTTTAGGAACATGCATATGTAAGAAAAAAGAACGAGCTACCTCAAGTAAATGGCCGTTCCTTCGTTCAGCAATCCCATTTTGCTGAGTATAAGAACACGAAGTTTGATGTAATATTCCCCTTGAGTTACAAAATGCATTAAAGTCCGTGCTGATATACTCAGCATTGTCAGAACAAAGAACCTTAACAGAAGCACCCAACTGATTAGAAATTTCAGCAACAAATGTTTTAAAAATAGATATAAGGTCGGACCTATTATGCAGAAGATACAACCAAGCCATGCGTGAATGATCATCAATAAGTGTAACAAAATATTTATAACCACACTCTCGAAAATTTAAAGGGTCCCCAAATATCAGAATGAATTAAAGCAAAAGGTAAGTCATGTCTCTTATTAACAGGAGAAAAAGAGCGATGATACTTCCTAAGAATACAAGACTCGCAACTAAATTCTGATAAGCTAATAGAAGATAGCATAGTACGCAAAGAAGAAAGGGGCGGATGACCAGGTCTCCGATGCCACTGAATAGTAGAAACAGCTACAGATGTACTGGGAAGGTGATCAATGTAATACAGTACATTCTTCTCATGCCCTCCACCAATCCGTTGCTTCGTCAGAAAATCCTTTATCATAAATGAAGGATAAAAAGTTACTGAGCAGTTGGAATAATTGGTAAGCTGACGAATGGAAAGCGGATTTTGTTTTAAAGAAGACACAATTAAAGCATTTTTAAGATGCAACGATGAAGTGATAAATCAGCGGAACCAGAAATAAATAAAGTATTACCATCAGCCATGGAAATAAGCTTATGAGGACTAGAAGCAAGTTCAGAAAGTCCTTCATGAGACCTATGATGTGAGGCGCCTGAATTGGCTACCCACGAATCAGAATGAGAAAGTAAAGATATAGCTGACGGCGTGGAAAATTTGGTTGGAGCTCTAAAAGATAGGAGACGACGTAACTGGCCTACATCACTGGATAAAGGTACATGTCCGGCGGAAGAGAGGTTGATCAGTAGTTGATGGTGTGGATGTCTGACAAGTGGCAGGTGTACCATCAGGATAGCCATATTTCTTCCAACACCAAGCGTCTCGATGATTAGTGCCGCCGCAATGAGAACAAGAAAGGCCGGATCGGCCACGACCACGTCCACGAGCAATCAGAGGGGGTCGACCACGTGATGCCCATAGCCACCAAGAAAAGAATCAGAGGAACCACATCCAGACTGCGTGTAAGTTCCATGTCCACGGCCTCGAGTAACAAGTGCAGTCGAAAGAGTCTCAGTAGATGGTGAGAAGAACGTGGGCACACGATAAATGCTCGATAGGGTGCTTATAAATGAAGGAGAACCACTATGAGAAAGAATTAGCGAGCGGACGCCCTCAAAGTTAGATGGTAGTCGAGCCAAGAGTAATGCGCCAACAAGAGACTCACGTTATTTGCGAATGACGGCAGGGTCAGTGGAGATAGGCTGATAGACGTTCTACTGATCCAGAAGTCCACTGAAGAGAGTACCAAAGTCCTGAATATCTTCTCCTGGAGTAGCCGTAGTAAAGGTATGGAATATATCATAAAACTTCTGCAAATTATCCTCTAACGAGTAGAGAGATTGAAGGTGTCCAAACTTCCGTTGTAGTTTTCAGAGACATAATAGAAATATAACAGCGAAGATCCATAGAGTTAGACATCCAAACAATTATCTTGTTATCATTCTCAAACCAGGTATCAAAGTTAGGATCTTTAAAGTCAAGAAGAGAATCCGTCAAGTGACGATGAAGGCCTTTGTTGTTCAAGGCCCGTTCCACAGCACTGGACCATTTAAGGTAATTCTTTGCCCCAGTAAAAAATCGTAGTCAAATAAATATCCGTTTTGAAATCAACGGAAGACAGAGATGCCGAAGTAGCTTTATTTTCAACATAATCCATGATAAGCGGCGCAAAGATAGACCCCGAGAGAGAATTTTGTCTAACCCAAACAAGTACAAGAGGCAAGTAAATCTAATAGACCATGTATATGGCTAAATTAAAAAAATATTCAACCTCGAGAGGAGATCGAAGACATCCAATCAAGAATCAAAGGCTTCCAGGGAATGGTCGAAGGTTCAGTATAACGTCTGGAAGGTGGTCGATGTTGCCTGAAGGGAGAATCGAGGGCTGGGTGTCGTCGAAGAGATTGGGGGGAGAATCGAAGGCTGGGAGTCGTCGAAGAGATCTGGATGGGAGAATCCAAGGCTGGGGGTCGTCGTCGAGTGCAGGCGAGGTCACAGGGGGTGCGATCGAAGCAGGCGAGGTCGCAGGGAGGCGATCGACGAGGTCTGTAGGGAGGTCGGTGGTGTTGCAGGGCTCTGGTCGTCGCAAAGGTAGTCGATCGAGGGCTCTGGTTGTCGCAGGCGAGGTCGAAGGGGGTTTTGGGGCTTCTGGCGAGTTCGGTCGATCAAGGGCGAGGGAGATCGAGGAGGGAGCAGCGTCGATAGGAAAAAAGGTTTTTTTATAATTTCGTTCAAGCTCTGATACTATAAACAGAATTAAAGAATTAAAGTGAGAAATATTTTATTAGCTTGAGAAAAATAGTAGTCCATACAACTCTATATATATAGAGAGTTTTAGATCACCTCTCCTAACAAACATAATAATTAATCAAACTGATTAACTAAAAATAACAACTAAATAATATCCGTAACAATATTCATAACAGAATTTATAAGCGAGGGTGAAGATGGGGGTGGTTAGGACAATTACTCAATTTATTCATGGTTACGGCTGAATCGTGGTTACACTAACAGAATAGTGTATTTAGTTAACGGTTAGGTTTTGATGGTTGTTTTTAAAAATATTGTCTTTTATGGTTGTTTTTAAAATTATGAGAGTTTTAGTGGTTGTATTTCAAAAAAAACCCAAAAATATAAAGTTTTCGAAGGTGTTTTTCCAAAATACTAATGTTTTAAGGAGCATATATAAAAAAAAGCCCAAAAAATTAAAATGAATGTGTACTCACCTAGAGCTTTAATATTAGCCCTATTGGACAATGGTCACTGCCGACGACTTCAGGAAGAATATATGAGTCGTAAACTTTATCCGTGATGGATTCCGATACCAGAAAATAATCTAGTCGCCAACCTGTCACATAATCGATGAAGTGACTCTAAAATCTAAGACCACATATAAAGCAAGTCTTGTTGGAATTGGTTTACAAGCAACATAAAATTCAATTAGAGAAAGTCGATAAACACAAATTTATTAACTAGATTTTCAGAAACATGCACCCTTAAACCTTTTCTTTTGGAAGATTGCACGTTTCACAGTTTCTTTTACATATATTTCCTATATAACCTTAACTTTTTTGGGTTATTTTGCGGAAATGCCTTAACATCATCTAGCAGTAAAAAAAGATAAACTAAACAATGAATAATATTTGGTTCACAGAAAATTTATCGAGAATTTCTTTGGTGCTTCCAAATACTTTTTCGTGAAACGCACTGTCAAGTAGAAATTGATAATTCTTTTCTAATAAATTTTTTTAAACCCCTGTTTTGAGAATTTCTTTGGTGCTTCCCAATTTTTTGAAACAGTCCCTGCTGTAAAAAAATCCCCTTCTCCACTTTCTCGCAAACCCATCTTGCTCAATAATGGCATGCAAATTCAAGCCCTCTCAAATCACATCCTTCTCAATGGTGATCCAAAAAAACCTTGGACCTTGCTCTCTTAAATCCATTTTCTTCATGGTCCAAAATTGATGCTTGAAAAGCAAAATAAAGAAATTTTAGCACTAAGCCAAAATAATATTAACCCATTATAGCTTTATGCTTTACTTTCTCTATAAACTCAAAATCAAAATCTTTTACAACAAAGCACAAAAGCTAAAATCATAGTTTTCAAATCCCATTAGAAATCAATTTCACACCAATCCAAATAAAAAGAAATTTGACATAATGAAATCAACAAACAACAAAACAAACATCATAATCCCTAAGGAAGTTTAATTACTGCTCTCTCAATCACCTAATCTCAGCATCTAATAAATGCTTCTCTATGTTGTCTTCCCCTCTTTAATTATCGGTAGCTCTCAATTGCCAACACCCTTGATATGCTCGCAAAATATAAAATGATTAAAAAAATAATTAGGAAAGTTTTGGATTGATGGTAAGTGGAAGCCTGCGGAGCACGGCGGTATGGTGCTAGACTAAAAACTATGAGGCAATCTCGACTGAGGCGGTGAGCTCCAACGGAGAGAGATTGACTTTCTCTTCATCAATCTCTAATATTGCCTTCCCTTCTATGGTTTCTCCTTGTCTCTCGCTTGGTGCTCGCCGATAAAAACTTTTAAAGAAGCAGGTTGAGGAGCCATGGTGGCCCTCATCCTCCGAGTCCTACCCTAGAGTTTAGCAAATCCGATATCCGCCTCGCCGGAGAAAATGGAGAAGAAAAAGGCTGAGATGAAGGTACCACCTTAAGAGAGATCAATCAATAAGAAATGCCTTGCCTCCAACTGAGGCACATGCCATATCTAGACACTATTACAAAATATTTGGAAAAAGGAAGAAGCCTAAAAAAATCCAAAGATTCTAACCACGTACCTTTTTCAGGATGGGTGTATATAGCCAATCTCTGTACGCTATAATCCTTGAACTATTTTACTGTTGTCTGCAATAAAATTAGAAGTCAGCGAGAATTTTACCTTTGTTTGTCTTGCGCCCACCATGCCTGTAACCCCAATAGGTATAGGCCACTACACTCGGGTGTTGTTTCCTAAAGGTATCCACAAAGCCTCTAGATAAAAAGTTTCTCTCAAATGATTCCCTTTCTTCAATAGTAAATCCGGCACTTCTGTGGTTCCCCTATAAGATAAAAAAGCAATGTTGTGAATCACATCATCCGTTCTTTATTTGGTCGGTTAGTGCATAACGTATAAACAGATAACATATCACATAATTGGATTATAAGGAGAGTTATGCAGAATAATTTTCGATGTGCATGCATGTATGTGTGTGAAAAAGATGGAAGGAAAATATGCAGAGAGAGAGAGAGAGAGAGAGAGCTGAGCTTCACTGAAGGGATGCTCAGTTTGGACATCAATTTTGGATACTGGATAGGTTATGCACATCGTACTGAGCCCGATTAAATGGTCATTCACCAACATATTTCAAATGGGATTCCACCGTTTAATTCTATTTGATGGGTTACTAGCCAAACACAGTTAATGCCGATTAAATGACCTTTTAAGCCTTGCTTTTAAACATTTATGTCGAAAGTAAAAAAAAACAAATGACAGGACTTTAAAGATGGTCCCACATTGAAAACAATAAAAGAAACACATGGGTATAAAATATAAAATGGATCAACTCAAAAAGGCTCGAGTCTTATTGTTGGAACCCACTTATCATTAAAAAGCTCATCACTCCTCCAACTCTCCTCTAACTTCAAACTCTACTTTACTCGACAATACTACCAAATGTTGTACTTTTCACGTGAAAAAAACCAAATGATGGGACTTTAAAAATAGTCTCGCATTGGAAACAACAAAATAAACACATGGGTATAAAATATAAAATGGATCACACCTAAACAAGACTTAGTCTTATCGTTGGAACCCACTTTAAACTCTACTCTAATTTAAAAACAACGTCAACAATTTCGAATGACCATAAGAAACTCACTATTAAGAACAATGAACCAAGATTTAAATCCAGGAGCAACTCACTATTAAGAACAATGAACCAAGATTTAAATCCAGGAGCAATTGGACAAAAGTACTGTAATAAATATGCATTTAATTTGAGCACTGAGCAGTGTTGTCAATATCCTACGATATGTGCTGTACATATTATTATTGATGCAGTATGCATGGAAGTTGGAATGTATCATAGTCACATAAGTAACAAGACTTATCTTATAATACAGTTTTTATTTCACAACAACATTCATAATCTATAATACATGGAAATGGAATCAAACCAGGTTTCAAATATATTTGGAATTGACTTTAGGTTCAACATAGCGTTTGAGAAGATTATAGTATTTTAACTGAAGAAAAGACCCCAAGATATCATAGTTTCTGCTCAATGGTAGGTAAACCTTAAAGCCAAATTTGAACTTGCAACATCCTAAATCCTTGCTCTTGAACCCCATGTAAACCAGTCTTCGTCGAAAATTGCTGAGTCGATAAAACAGGTATATTTCCATTCTCGTTTATTTTACCTTTATACCAACTTTTGTGTTTTTCTTCTATGCATGAGCAACATATATCTTTTTCCTATAACCATTTTGTTGCATAACTGTGAGACATTGTGTAATTATGGAAAGTTTTTTGACTTGGTTGCAAATTCGGTTTTCAAGTAAGAGGTAGAGTTGTAGCTAGTAGGATCTAATAATACGAGACCTTGTATTAATGGGATTTGGCTGCACCTATATGCAATTAACAGCATCTTGCATCTCATCTCATCTGGGTTATTTCCATTAGGGTTTTGGGTCTTTACATTATTAGGATTAGTTTAGATTCACAAAGATTGATTATTTGCAAGTCATTCACAGAAGAAGACTGGTTACTGGTTAGAGAGATTGTATGATAATATATAATATAACAGACGGGTGCCAATTATTTTATTTTATTTTTTTTGACAAAAAGATGGATAATTAGCGACCCCGATTCATTAAAAAGGTTTTAATGGGTACAAACAGGTGCCAATTATTTGTAAAAGAAGAAGCTAAGTCTACCTACGATTGACAGAACTATGTCTTGAACAAATTCATCAAAGAAATTCACCAAGTAAAGCTTTCATTAAATATAAGATAAGGCATTACAAATTAGATAAAAGTATTCCTTACAGCAGGATTAAAGATGTCGATTTCTTGATGAGCGCAATTCAAGTCACCTGTTAATATCACAGGCTTCAATTTCTCCAGTTCCTGCAAAAAGTTGATATAGTGATCGATGTTTGCCTACAAAAGAAGCATTAGCTACTTTTCCTCCTATCTATCTATATAATATAATAAATCTACTTGAGAGAACATTCCTTGGAATATTCCCTTCTCCGGCTTGGACTTTAGTGGAAAACATTATCTAGCCCCTATCTAATTATTTTACCATATTTGAGTCATGGAAAATTTATTATTTGCTCCCTACCCAATATTTTATCACTCTTTTATCACATACATATATGGTGGAAAAAGTCTGATTGGTCCCTTTCTTCAAAATATTTTTCTATTTTTTCTCTTATTACTTGGGTTTAACCAGCAAAATATTGAAAATTTTCATGGTTTTTTGTGCTATAACCTGCAAGCTATTGAAAAAGTTCATGATTTTTTTTGTGCTATAACCTTAAAATATTGAAAAAGAAAAAATTGAGTTTAAAAATTCGCAATTTTCATTTGGTACTGCAAAAAATAATATAGAAAAACCAAAGAAAACAAAAAAAATTGACATTTTGGAGAAGTTTGCTATTTTCATGTACTAGCATGTAAAATATTAAAATTTTGAAGGCAATAGAATATTTAAGAATTTTACGATTTTCGTATGCTATAGCATGCATAATATGGAAAAAAACAAAAGAAAACAGCAAATGTTAACTTCTGAAAATTTAAAGATTTTCACATGCTATAAACAAGCAAAATATTGAAAACCCGAAGAAAACATAACATTCTTGAGATTTTTGAAGATTTTGCTATTTTCGTATGCTATAACAAGCAAAATATTGAAAAATCGAATAAAATAGAAAATATTAAGAATTTTGAAAATTTTGTGATTTATATGTGCTAGCATGCAAAATATTGAAAATTTGAAGAACAATTTTTTTGAATTTTTAAAAAATCGCGATTTTCGTATGTTATACAGAATTTTGAAAATTTGAAGGAAACAGAATACTATGTAGCACGGGTACGGATACGGGATACGGATTCGCATATTCATAATTTTTCAAAAACCTAGGATGCGGATACATTTTTATATCAATTTTTAATTATATAAATATGAATATATATTAAGATGTCATATAAATATAAAATAATATAAATAAATAATGGCATTATGTTAGATATTCAAGGCGTTTCCAAATTTTTGAGAGCCTTAATTTTCGGGAGAACGATAAGAAGTGTCGATTCGAGAGAGGTTGGTGAAATATTTAAAAGTCCGAGCGAATCCAAAAGTTTCGGACTCGAATACATGATCGGGGACAATTCGTGAGGCATTTACAAGTACACGTACTTCATAGAAAGAATATTTGGGATTTGTGAATATATCGTAATATTTGTATGATATAGCAAGCAAAATATTAAAAAACAGAAGAGCGGAGAAAATTTTGAGATTTTTGAAAAATTTTGCGATTTTCGTGTGCTATGCAAAAAATTATAAATTGAAATCGAACTTTTTTTAGACTTTTGAAAATCTCATGATTTCCGTGTTGCAAGCAAAATATTGAAAAAGGAAGAAAATGGAAAAGTTTGAGATTTTTGAAAATTACACTTTTCATGTCATACCATGCAAAATATTGTGAATTTGAAGAAAACAAATAATTTTAGGATTTTTGTAAATTTCATAATTCTCATGTGCTATATAACATGCAAAATATTTTTTAAAAAACGAAGAAAACAAAAAAATTATGATTTTTGAACTTTTCGTGATTTTCATGTGTTATGACATGAATAATATTGAAAAAGAGGAAAGAAAATTTTGATATTTTTGAAAATTTTGCGATTTTCGTGAGCTATATCATGTCAAATATTGAAAAACCGAATTAAACAAAAAATATTTTATTTTTGAAAATTTCATGACTTCCAAGCAAATTATTGGAAAACCCAAGAAAAAGGAAATTTTGAGATTTTTTAAAATTTCGCCATATTCGTAAAGCTAGCATGCAAAATGTGAAACCTAAAGAAAACAAAAAAAATTGGGATTTTTGTATATTTAGTGATGATCGTGTGCTGAGGATTCATGTGCTGGACCCGGCGTCATGAAAAGTATATTGTTCGATAGAAGTGAGTGGAGGCATCGGACCCCGGGTGTAGTGACAAATAAGCAAGGGTTTCATAGGATCCGTCTAGCTTCCTGGAACATAGGTTCCCTTACGGGTAGACTAATAGAATTAGTGGAGGTGATGATTAGGAGGAGAGTTGGTATTATGTGTTTGCAAGAAACTAAGTGGGTAGGTGAAAAGAGTAGAGTCATAGAGCCTTGGGGTTATAAGCTTTGGTATACGGGTAGAGATAAAAATCGTAATGGGATAGGCATAAACATACGGTTGGTTGAGGATGTAGTTGAGATTAGGAGAAAAAGTGATGGAATTTTACTGGTTAAGCTTATTCTAGATGGAGAGATCCTTAATATTATTAGTGCTTATGCACCACAGATAGGTCTTGATGACGCTAGTAAGCGTCTATTCTGTGAGGATTTAGACGAGGTGGTGCAAAGTATACCTAGTGGAGAGAAGTTATTTATTGGTGGTGATCTTAATGGACATATAGGTACTAGTCGTAGTGAGTTTGATACTATCCATGGAGGTTTTGGTTTTGGACAAAAGAATGAAATAGGTGACTCAATTCTAGATTTTGCCTTATCTTATGACTTGATCTTAGCAAACACCTGGTTTAGGAAAAGAGAGTCTCACCTTATCACTTTTAGGAGCGGATCAAGTGCTAGTCAAATAGACTTTTTTTCTGACGAGAAGAATATATAGAGGTTGTTGTATCGACTGTAAGGTAGTGCCAGGTGAAAGTGTAACCACTCAACATAGACTTTTAGTTCTAGATTTTCGATTTAGAAGAGAACCTAGAAAGATTAGACGTAAGGTAGAGCCTAGAATTAAATGGTGGCGATTGAAAGAAGGTAACCAAAAGGCTTTTATAGATCGTGTAGTCTAAGAAGCGAATTGGCAGTCGGAAGATGATCCAGACAAAACATGGAACAAAATGGCTAATTGTATCAAGAAGGTAGCTAGAGATCTACTGGGTGAGTCGAGAGGTGGTGCTCCACCATCTAAGGACACATCATGGTGGAATGAAGATGTAAAGGCTGCTATTAAAATTAAAAGGGTTTCTTAATAAAGATTTGAAGAAAAGTAGAGATGTGGAGAGATTTGAGAAGTATAAAATGGCTAAAAAGGAAGTTAAGAAAGCTGTTCGGGAAGCTAAATCTAAGGTCTATAAGGAGGTGTACGAGAAATTAGACACTAAAGAGGCTGAAAATGATAATATACCGGATTGCTCGGATGCGGGAAAGAAAGACTAGAGACTTATGTGCGGTGAAGTGTATCAAAAATGAAAATCAGAAGGTTTTAGTTCGAGATGAGGATATCAAGGAAAGATGGAGATATTATTTTGACAAATTGTTCAATAAGAGCTTTACTAAGAATTTGGATGGACTTGTCATTCAATCTCAAGATATAAACCGTGATTTCATGCATAAAATAAGACTACCCGAGGTTAAAGAAGCTTTGAACAGAATGAGTTTAAGAAAAGCGGTTGGTCCTGACGGGTTCCTATTGAGATTTGGAGATGCTTAGGAGAAATAGGCGTTAAATGGCTGACAGATCTGTTTAATAAGATTTGGCAGACAAAAAAGATGCCGAATGAATGGAGGAAAAGTATCCTTGTACCTATCTACAAGAACAAGGGTGACATTCAAAGTTGCTCAAACTACCGTGGAATAAAACTTATGTCACACCATGAAACTTTGGGAGAGAGTAATTGAACACAGGCTAAGGAAGGATATTAAGATAACAGAGAACCAGTTTGGGTTCATGCCTGGACGATCGACGACAGAGACTATTCATTTGCTTCGTCAACTTATCGAGCGTTTTCGAGAGAGAAGAGATTTGCATATGATATTTATTGATTTAGAAAAAGCGTACGACAAGATACCTAGAGAGGTATTATGGGGGACAATGATGAAGAAGGGGGTCCCCGTCAAGTATATTGACATAATCAAGGATATGTACGATGGAGTAGTGGTAAATGTCAGAACTTGCGGCGGCTTAACGAGTGATTTTCCGATTACTATTGGTTTACATCAAGGATCTGCGTTAAGTCCATTCCTGTTTACCATCGTGATGGATGAGCTTACTAGAACTATCCAAAGATGAGGTACCTTGGTGTATGCTATTCGTTGATGATATTGTTTTAGTAAATGAGACAAAAGCAGGGGTTAATGCCAAATTGGAATTATGGAGGCAAACATTGGAATATCAGGGATTCAAATTGAGCAGGTCCAAGACAGCATATATGCATTGCAAATTTAGTAACCAGAGAAGTCAAAACCATATTGGTATAACATTGGAAGGGCAAAAGATATCACCGAGCGACCAGTTTAGATATCTAGGTTCCATCATCCAAAAAATGGGGAGATCGATAGTGATGTTAATCAAAGGATCCAAGCTGGTTGGTTGAAATGGAGTGCAACAGGGATTTTGTGGGATCGTAACTTTCCGTTAAAATTGAAAGGCAAGTTTTATCGGAGCGTTATTCGGCCTGCCTTATTATATGGTACAGAATGATGGGCTCCTAAGAAGCATCATACACAGAAGATGCACGTAGCGGAGATGCGCATGCTTCGTTGGATGTGCGGTAACACTAGAAAAGATAAAGTGCGAAATGAGGATATTCGTGCAAAAGTTGGTGTAGCACCTGTGGAGGAGAAGATGCGGGAAAACCGGCTAAGATGGTTTGGTCATGTGCGACGCAGACCTATGGAAGCACCGGTTCGACAAATAGATACTCTCGATATGGGCAATGGCAAAAGGGCAAAAAGGAGACCGAAGAAAATATGGATGGAGGTGATACAAAACGATATGGTTGCCAAAAGACTTAATGAAAGTATATTGTTCGATAGGAGTGAGTGGAGGCGGAGGATTCATGTGCTGGACCCGGCGTGATTCTCATGTTGGTTCATGTAGCCTACCCCATATGCTTGGGATAAAAGGCTCAGTTGTTGTTGTGAGGAGTGAGTGGAGGCGGAGGATTTATGTGCTGGACCCGACGTGATTCTCATGTTGGTTCATGTAGCCTACCCCATATGCTTGGGATAAAAGGCTCAGTTGTTGTTGTAGTGATGCTCGTGTGCTATGTAAGCAAAATATTGAAAAACCGAAGAAAAATGTAAATTTTGAGGTTTTTAAAAATTTCGCGATTTTCGTATGCAAAGGAAAATATTGAAATGCCGAAGAAAAATGCCAAAATATTTGCAAGTTAATCGTTCATATATTCTAAATATTAAGTTCATAAATATCAGACACTACCGGTTACAAATTATATAACAATATACTTTTAAATTAATATGGTTTTTCTTGACTTTGGGCTTGCTAGTTGTCCACAGATAGTAGTAAATTTAATGTGGGGATTTTGCATAAAGCTGAAGAGAAACTATTAGGCAGCAACACTCAATGCTTTAAGCAGTATTGTTCTTCTTCAAACTGTTTAGGCAAAGAGGAATAAAGTGGGAATTCTTTAGCGAACCACAATAGTAATATTTTTTAGATCGATTCTGTTGATTTAGTTAAGTGCACCAGGCATCTTCAAGTACAGATTAGGGAGCATAGGTAACACTTTACCTCTTTAATCAAATTGAAAAGCAAATATAGTTGCCACATGCCACATACAAGAATCAGCATAACCTCTTGATAATTTATCTACACGGAAGCTTGTATACATTTTAAATTAAATAATAAGGCATTTTACTATAGTCCCATGTGCATTTTCCATGCTCTAGCGCATGCATCATAAAACAAAATCTTACTGATCTTTGAACCTTTGATTTACTGTTTCTCTATCATCTGCAGCTGTTCATTTTATGAACTGATCGATATATGGATTCTCAACATAATCAAGGACAACGTGAAGTGGTCGGTTTGGCCACAAAGGAAAAGGAAAATTAAAAAGGGGGGGGAAACTTGGGGTGGTCCAGATAATAACATTGACTATTGATCTTCTTGATCAGCTGCATTATCAATAACAACTACCTTACAAATTACGACTCATATATGTTGGAATGACAAAAACATTTCTTCATTTGCAAGGACAAATCTTAATAACAATCATAACTATATGGCCATGACAAACGCAAGGACAAATGCTTCCAACAAAAACCACCAAATTTTTTTTAAAATGCATATTCATATGAAAAAGCAATGTTCAATGAATCTAGAGATGAGAGCAACTTACTTTCATGTAATTGCTAAGAGATTGATCCCATTCCTCCACCCTGTAAGTCTACAATCATGACATCACTATATTAGTTCTACAAATTTGCTTTGCTAATATCAAAGATATAAATGACCTATGGATCTAAAAAGAAAAGGAAACAGAAAAAGAAACACAGAATTAGCATTTAAGCAGTCAATTACCAATCTTCTCAAGCCATCTCCAGAATTGGGCACATATCCACACAATAAGAAAAAAGTATCAAATTCCACTGTCACAAGACGGCCTTCAGTATCATGATCTGATATTCCGAGTCCATACTTCACTGATATTGGCTTTATCTGCTTAAGAAAGCTATTAAATTTCTTACTGGAAACATGTTCATAAGATGTAGGACCAAACATCAAAACAATATCAATTCTAATTCTTGCAATAATTTCATTCAAAAAAGAACTTATTTTCTACTCTCAAACTAATCCTTGGTAACAAAATTATATATACTTCACTCAGCAGCACACCAAGCTTCATAGAATAAACAACATATAATATAGTTAAAATACAGCTTTATATCATCATAACATGTTCAACCAAAACTGCATCCCCCTCCCCCCCCCCCCCCCCGGCAAAAAAATAATAATAATAATAATAATATAAATATAAATAATATAAATAAATAAATAAATAAAAAAACACCAAAAAAACTGAAAAATGAAAAAAGGGAACCCAAAGCCAACACCCTGGCACACATACAAACGAAGAAACTATATCTAGTTACTGTTTTAGTATTTTAATTTAGGTTTTACCAACCATTTTGACCATAAATTTAATTTGTTTGCGGTTATAAATTAGCCTCATAAACTGGGTAGCTGAAGCTTATAGAAGAAGCAAGTTGTTTTTCCCCTTTTTAATGAAATATAAGGTTAGGCCCCATGTGTGTGGCAGCCATCACTAAAATAAATAGAGTCAATCGCCTGTGTTGAATGCATGCCTTGACTTGTAACTTCCTTGTTGGTGTCATGCTTTCTCTGTTGCAGAGTGATTCTTTCTTCGATAGTAACTCTATTATACACGTTTCTCATGGCATAAAGAAACCAAAACGTTTTAGGAGTTGCAACAAAAGTGCCCTCGCCGCACACAGAGATTAAATATACATTAATGGTTACTTCACAAAGCAAGATGATACAAAAGATGGAAGAACAATATATATTTCAATAGGATATGCCTATGTTACATGGACGGTACTCCAGGGAAAGAATTGCATACCCTTGATATAACAGCAGTACCAGAATAACCCAGCTTTGAAACACTGCAAGTCCAAAAGCTGTGATCAAATCCTTCAATAAGGCGCTCCTTAATCTCTTCTACATCCTTCTCCTATTCACAATTTAAAGCCATAAATCAAGTTGATCAGCGAACTGATACAAAGTGACCCTTTTTTATATAATAAAAAAGAAATTCATATCTTGCTTATAAAGCACAAAAAGAAAAACAAATACTGAAATTAGTCATTTCGAGATGCATGTTTAACACCGCCACATCTTTGTTTGTGATAATTATAACAATAAGCGTTTAGGGTATATTTAACAACAAGGTTTAGGCTAAATTACACTTAAGTGCCCTTAACTATCATTGCTTTTCAGTAAACCGCTATGAAATGTTATAAGCAGTAAACCCCTCTACTTTGGTTTCAAGGGGGTTTGTTTTCATTAAAATACCATTAACTGTAGCACTTAAACAGAGCTTAGAGTAATAAAATAACTTTAACGCGGTTAAGTGAAATACAGTGAAACTCATTATAAGTAAGAAACCCTCGCTTAATTCATTAACAAGGTAATTAATATTTACTTGAAATAAAAAGCACATCAACTATATACCTGGATTTATAAAGGGGGGAAAAACCTATATACCTGAATTTTTGTTTCTTGCAAACATAGCACATCAAAATCTTCCTTTTGAGCAAGTTGAAGGGCAGAGAAACTCTCTAGCTTGAGTAATGCCCTCAGCCCATTGACATTCCAGGACACAAACTTAAGATAATTTGTATCCCTACTGAGGGGTGGCGGCCTCATTGCGCTAGGCTTATATGGTATCCAGTCCTTTTGTGGCTTCTTGTGAGCAAGCACAGTCCAAGGTTCAGGAGAGAGCTGATTAATTTGGCCTACAACTACCTCACTGCTTTGAGCTTGACTGGAGATTCTTTTGCTTACTCGAGAATTCTTTTTCGCTGCTATCACAAAGGAACAACATTATGCCATTACCATCTTCAACTATTAACTACAGGCTACATTTCAGTAAACTACCCTTAATTATGAGCATATTTCACTAAACTACCTTAATGTTATTTTTAGAATAGTAAGCTCAGCTGCATTTAAGGATATTTTTGGGAAACTAAATTTCCTTAAAACCAATATTTAAGGAAGTTCATTGTAATAGATAAACTTTAAGATAGTATTGTTAAACTATAAATAGTTTAGGGTATGTTACCGTAATTTAGCCTTAAGTAAATTTTAGCAAAGATCATAGTTTATGCTCCAGAAATGAACAAACCAATAACTTCTTCAGTCTTGACTGAACATTTTTTCTGTTTCAACACAGCTAGATAATCATCTTCAGCCATTATACCCTCCGTAGACTCTTGTTTTCTTCTACTTCTCTTTTGTTTCTTTTGAGAAACATCTGACACAATGGATGTATCTTTAGCAATATCCTCAAAAGATGAAGACTTGGCTTTTCTTTTTGAAGGCACACTCTCAGAGTTTACAGTCTCAACTGCTGAGGTTGTATTGTTGCCTGCTGACAGATCTAGCTATTATTACGTAGAAGAGAGAACAGAACTGTATTGCATCGACAATAAAAAATTCCTACCATTTTCAGATTCAGAAGAGATGCGCTTCAGAGACGAAATTAGTTCTTTCTTACTACCTCTTGAGGAGATGCCTACAGTTCTTAATATCGGCAAAGAAATACAAGTCAGAATTCAATTAAAAGCCTTACAAAGATGATTTAACAACATTGTGGGCGAGATCACACTATGAAGCACCTCACCTCGTCATTGTCTGAAGTTCCTTCACAGTAAGAGAATCAAGCCGATTGGGATCAGCCAAAATTTCCTCGATTCCAGCAATGCTTTCCTCCTGTAGACAGACCTAACACATCATATCAAAAACGATTCAAAGTAGTGGATTGCAAATGCATTGGAGAATGAATTTTAAATTTAGGGTCAATTGAAGAAAACACCCTTGTAGTTTACCCACTATACACTTATACCCCCTCAAGCGATTTATCAGCACAAACACCCCTTCAGCTCATCGACGAGGAAAACATTAAAATACACCAAGTTCTACTCTGAACAACTCAAATCATTTATCTAATATAACACTAGAACATGTTTGTGTTGTTTCGAGAATTTGAGTGTTTTGATCGATGAGAGAAGGGGTGTTTGAGCAATAAATCACTTGTAAGATAGCGTAGTTTTCAGCATTTAACACTAAATTTATTTGATACCTTAACGACGGCCTTCCTAGATTGTCCCTTTAATTTTTTGTTGTTATGGCTGCCAGATGGTTTAGAAGCTGGTATGGGAGAGTCTGAAAGACATGCTTTAGAGGCCATCCCTTTTAATTTTATATATAAAAGCTCTTCGATTCTTGACTTCCTAGGCGGAATTGCGCAGCTACACAGAAACAATGAAATTAGCAGTTGAATTGATAAAGTGAAGCATGCTAGTCAAGTATTCATTAATTCCTATGAATTTGCAAAACATTTTGATTTGAAAAATGTTTCATAAAGCATCTCTAAAGCAGATGGTGATTGATAGAGTAATGCTTGATCATGATACAGTAGAAGTACTACACAACAACAACAACAACAACTGAGCCTTTTATCCCAAGCATATGGGGTAGGCTACATGAACCAACATGAGAATCACGCCGGGTCCAGCACATGAATCCTCTGTCTCCACTCACTTCTATCGAACAATATACTTTCATTGAGTCCTTTGGCAACCATATCGTTTCGTATCACCTCCATCCATGTTTTCTTCGGTCTCCCTTTTGCCCTTTTGCCATTGCCCATATCGAGAGTATCTATTCGTCGAACCGGTGCTTCCATAGGTCTGCGTCGCACATGACCAAACCATCTTAGCCGGTTTTCCCGCATCTTCTCCTCCACAGGTGCTACACCAACTTTTACACGAATATCCTCATTTCGCACTTAATCTTTTCTAGTGTTACCGCACATCCAACGAAGATGCGCATCTCCGCTACGTGCATCTTCTGTGCATGATGCTTCTTAGGAGCCCAGCATTCTGTACCATATAATAAGGCAGGCCGAATAGCGCTCCGATAAAACTCCCCTTTCAATTTTAACGGAAAGTTACGATCACACAAAATCCCTGTTGCACTCCTCCATTTCAACCAACCAGCTTGGATCCTTTGATTAACATCACTATCGATCTCCCCATTCTTTTGGATGATGGAACCTAGATATCTAAACTGGTCGCTCGGTGATATCTTTTGCCCTTCCAATGTTATACCAATATGGTTTTGACTTCTCTGGCTACTAAATTTGCAGTGCATATATGTTGTCTTGGACCTGCTCAATCTGAATCCCCGAGATTCCAATGTTTGCCTCCATAATTCCAATTTGGCATTAACCCCTGCTTTCGTCTCATTTACTAGAACAATATCATCAGCGAATAGCATACACCAAGGTACCTCGTCTTGGATAGTTCTAGTAAGCTCATCCATCACGATGGTAAACAGGAATGGACTTAATGCAGATTCTTGATGTAAACCAATAGTAATCGGAAAATCACTCCTTAAGCCGCAGCAAGTTCTGACATTTGTCATTACTTCATCGTACATATCCTTGATTATGTCAATATACTTGACGGGGACCCCCTTCTTCATCATTGTCCCCCATAATACCTCTCTAGGTACCTTGTCGTACGCTTTTTCTAAATCAATAAATATCATATGCAAATCTCTTCTCCTCTCTCGAAAACGCTCGACAAGTTGACGAAGCAAATGAATAGCCTCTGTCGTCGATCGTCCAGGCATGAACCCAAACTGGTTCTCTGTTATCTTAATATCCTTCCTTAGTCTGTGTTCAATCACTCTCTCCCAAAGTTTCATGGTGTGACACATCAGTTTTATTCCACGGTAGTTTGAGCAACTTTGAATGTCACCCTTGTTCTTGTAGATAGGTACAAGGATACTTTTCCTCCATTCATTTAGCATCTTTTTTGTCTGCCAAATCTTATTAAACAGATCTGTCAGCCATTTAACGCCTATTTCTCCTAAACATCTCCAAATCTCGATAGGAATCCCGTCAGGACCAACCGCTTTTCTTAAACACATTCTGTTCAAAGCTTCTTTAACCTCAGAAAGTCTTATTTTACGCATGAAATCACGGTTTATACTTGAGATTGAATGACAAGTCCATCCAAATTCTTAGTAAAGCTCTCATTGAACAATTTGTCAAAATAATCTCTCCATCTTTCCTTGATATCCTCATCTCGAACTAAAACCTTCTGATTTTCATTTTTGACACACTTCACCGCACATAAGTCTCTAGTCTTCCTTTCCCGCATCCGAGCAATCCGGTATATATCATTTGCAGCCTCTACAGTAGAAGTACTACATCGCACATATAGTAAAACATATATTATCCTGTTGAGATATAATTCTAGCTTCAAAGATATCTCGAGATACCTTATTCCGAAGTTTCTTTATACCATCTATAAAAGCTTCCACCTCTTCTTCTTAAAATGGTCTACGCGATCACATAGGAAATTGAACTAAAAATTAAGAGAAAAAGGAAAGAAAATCAAGAATGTTACATGTAAAGTTGAAAATCACTGTCATCTAAGCCTTGTCCTATCTAGGCCTAAATATGCAATTAGAAGGTTTGTCTTAGTTTAAGCCCCGACAAGGGGCAAGCCTCCAAAATCAACATGGGGAAGATTTTAAATGAAGCAATAAGCTGATAAGCGTTGCTAACTTGCTATAAAGAACCACATTCATTTCTAAGGAACATATTAGCAAACACAAATGGAATCACCTCATCAATCAAATAGATATATTAAAGCTAAAATGAGGAGAAGATAAACAAGAATTTAAGACAACAAATAATCAAAGAAACTATATGAGCAAATATTCTAAATGAATAAATGGATAACCCCGCCCGGATAACCCCGCCCCTCTCTCTGTGGCTTGAGACTAGAGTTCAACGCCATCTTCAGGCACGTTGAAACTTAATACACATAGTAAGTGGATTAGAAACACAAAACACAGGAAAATAAAATAAAATAGCTGTTTAAAATTTAAAATTACGGCCACATTTGAGAATGGTGCTGATAAAAATGGAGTCTTGTGCAGTTATTTAACTCCTAAAGCATTAAATACCATCTTGGTTGGCTTTCTTGGTAGAGTTGATATTACATCAGTTGAGATATCTACATTTCTCTAAAATCTCTTCCAGCCTCATTTTCGCCTAACTCGAGTAACCTCAAAAGCCAAACATGTCCAGATATTATAGTTTGCAAAAACTCGAGTTGGAATCCCATGTTGGTCCCACTCATCTCCTCTTCTCTCGTGTGTTTTGGTTAGCACGACTTGAATTTGTCACCTCTACCCCGCCTTGGGAGCCCATTTTCCAACAAAGCTCACACCTTTCTACCAAGGAAAATGAATAAGCTGAAGAATCCTTCAAACTCTAAGCTCATCAAAACATAATCAAAGTAGGAACAAGAGAAGAAATTGATGAATCAAAAACTACGCAATGCGATCGAAACATACTGAGAACAGGAAAATAAACAAAATAAGTTAATCAAAAAACAACCCAAATGATGCTTACTTAAGCAAGAGAGAAAAATTATAAATATCATACCAACATTGAACGAGGCAAAAGAAAGAGAAACCCTAACCCTAGATCGATGAGAGAGGAGGGAATACGTTAGGGTCACGAAGGAGGAGCGGAGCACCAGCATCGCCAAGCACAAACCCCGGGAAAGGAGTGAGCTCCGAGAATGGGAAATAGAAGCGACAGCAATGTGTTCTGTTATCAAAAATACTATTTCTACCCTCAATTTGTAGCGAAAAGAGCAGCGGTATTATGATGCTATTGGATCATCCTGTCCTTAGATCCTACCTGGAAAGCACGTAGTACACATCAATACACGATGCCTCTGTTTTACATTAATCTCGACCGTTGACTTCAGTTTTAGATGAATCTCGACCGTTGGATCTAATAGTATTGGTGCTATTATACTTGTAATAACAGCCGCTCCGGATCCCAATTTGTCTACCCAAAAAGTTTACCAAAAAAATAAACACTATGGGCCCACATGTTTGACACTATTATCTAGGTGTTGCGGGTCCTGCCATTTTGTCTCTTGGTAAACTTTTGGGTAGACAAATTGCGGGTAGGAAAGTATTGCTCATATAGTAGAACCAATAAATACAAATTGTTTAGATATCGCAGAAAACAGTTTAGATATCGTTGTCAACTGCTTAGATATCACAAGAGATTTCTCGACATCTGGAAACTTTTTCAAGGATTTTTTGACACGCGCCTCGAGAACAAGGGGTTTTTTGTCATGGGGAAAAAGTGTTTGGGTTTTTTTTGACAATTTACCTCAAAAATGGGGTTGGGTCGAGCACGTGTGACCCAAGCCCTCTTTTCTCCCACTTTGATAAATTACGATTCAAGCACGGCTCTATTTAACTCTATAAAATTTTGACACTTTTGGTTTTCAATACTCTAATGTGGGAAAATTATAGCTTAAAACCGGAGTAAACCCTCTATCATGAAACCACTATTTGTTTTGACAATTTGCACTTTGCCTTCTCCAGATATATTTTTCCTTTTAGTTTTGGCTAAATTGCATATAAATAACCAAGGTTTCACGCGTTTGACAGATAAATACCTAAGTTTTTGCGAGTTGCACATAAATACCTAAGTTAACTGCTTATTGTTACCAAACCATCACAATATTCCTTTTTTGGTCCTCACGTGTATTGCACGTGATGTCTTTTTGACCATTTTGCCCTTCTCCTTCCTCCTCTTCTTCTACAATTGAACCTTAATCCATGTCCTTTTCCCTCCTTATTCTCCAATTGAATCCTAACCCCTATTCTTCTTGTTTTCGATTGCCAACAAGTTTCGACCTTCTCTCTTTCCTTCTCGAACCAATTGAAACGAGCACTGGCGTCCCCATAAAAGAAACCCTAGACGCCAAAACCCTCGTTGAAGGCAAGGGGAAGAGATAAGAGATGGGGTTTAGTGTGAATTAGGGATGAATTTTGGGGGTTTATTCTCTTAATCTTTAGATTTGCAGAAGACGGGCTATTTCGGCGGGGTTGAGGAGCCAGTGCAAAGGCGAGCGAGGGCAACAAAAAGCTATCTCGGCAATGGACGATGGGTGGAAGAGGAGTAAAGGCGGGGTGGTCGAGACGGGGAGCAGTAGCAGAGGAGAGAGAGCAGTGGAGAGAGGAGATAGCCATGGGGCTTGAGAGATTTTTCAAAGAGAGAAAGGGAGAGAGGATAGATATTATTTTTTTAAAAATTTTGTTTTTTAATCGGTCAAAAGGGAGGGTATAATGGTAATTTTGTAATTTTCATTAACACTATCAGGTATCAAACTGCCAGAGTCAAAGATAGGTATCTATGTGCAGCTCGCAAAAACCTAGGTATTTATTTATCAAACGCGTGAAACCTTGAGTATTCTCTTGCAATTTAGCCTTTAGTTTTTAACAAAATAATCTCAGTTTATTTTTATTTTTTTCTCCTACTTTTTTATTAATATCTGTAATTGTTAGAGCAAGGGAGCAGAATGGACGACAATTTTTAAAAATTTTGGTTCAGAGTTTATCGGTAGATCAAGTAGAGAGCTGTTATGCATTCACGAACGCGGAGTTTAAAGCAGATTCGGCTTACTCCAGTATAAGATCCCAAAGCCGATCTACTTTAAGAAACAACAACTTAAGTTCTGGTATGCACCAATCAGCAACTCGAATCTGGCCGCGATAGATGATCCTCCTTGACTTCTGACGTACGGGCAGAGCTCTTTTTGGGTTTTAGGCTGACCGAATTCAGTGAGAATATTGCAAAATGTTCTCTGAATTCTGACCGAGAACGTGAGTTCTGTTGGATACGTATGCCGTAGAGGCCTTTATTGTATAAAATGTTAGGGGTATGTATGTAAAGGATAATCTTGCTCGATATGATAGAATACTATTTGGTTTGTCTTTATCTTAACATATTGATCAGTCAAATTTATTGCACATTTGTATGAACATTTTCCCTATTATTGCTTACTACTAAAAGGTGTTAATTGTAAATAAATAACATATGTGGGTTTATTTGTCAAAAGATTATTATCATAAGTTTCTTCATTTATAATTAATATAATTAGGGAAATATATGCATATCATATTTAAATAAAATATCCCTGAGATTATTTATTATTAAAATATGCACATCATATCAAATGTTCTTAACCAATATTTTTAAGATATCATATCATATAATTGGTTGAAATAATATCTCAAATAAAATAAACGTTACTAACAAGATGATTTGAGATATTGTGCAGGTATTATAAAAAATTAGCTCAGGTCAGAAATACAAATAGGAGATCCACAGCAAATAGAAGTATCAAACCGAATCTACTGAATATTAAGAGCAAATCGAAGAATCTAGCAACGACAGAGACTAGGAGATATATTTTCAGAATCTTTTTATCAGAAAGATATCCAAATATCGAGAAGAAAAGGCACAAAAAATTTGGAGGCACGAACCCACCAAATGGCGGCGGAAGCGCGGTCAAATAAGGCTATAGGCGGCGGTTCAGAGGTCATTTGGCGACCGTAAGATCTGAAACTTCAAGGTCATAATCGTAATTTCACACACTTCAATATGTCATCTAGAGTTTCACATTTCAGAGCCTGTAAAAGGACCGAGAGCTATATAATCATACATTCATCTATCCAGCGATCGGGAGAGAGATCTAGCGAGCAAGTAGGTTTTTGTAATTTAGTTTTCCAGCGAGCAATTTGTAATGCAATAATTGATCAATAAAAGTAGTCTTCTGTTTTAATTCTTTTCGCATTTACTTTTCGCATTACTTTTTCGCATTTACTTTCCGCATTACTTTTCTGCATTACAATCAGCATTACTTTCTGATTTTAAATATGGTTTCATTCATCTTCCACCTTTATTTTACTACGCTAATAACCATGAGCGAGTAATTTCTTATTTTCTAGGTTTTGTAGGATAGGGTATGTCACGACCCGAATATGTGGAACGTGACTGACACTTAAATCACGCAACGTCTAAGGGCGTAACGTAATCTAAGCAAGCCAAAGCCTAGAAATCTAAACAGTTAAAATAAATAGAGTGAAGAAATACTTATTTAAAAAGGTGGTTTTAACAAAATAAAGTTACATTAAACATTTTAAAAGCATCAAGTTTTCCCGAAAATTTCGGCAGAGTTTCCTTTGTAAAAACTGGCCCCAAACGGGTACAAAACAAGAATATGTATAAACAATGAAATAAGGCATCCCCAAGCGGGAGTTAGCTTTTCGCCGAATGGCGGAACATAACCACATGCAAGATACATCATAATAGTGTGAAATAAGCATATAAAAGCAAGAAATAAGAAAGCACCAAGTCGGCTCACATGAGCTCGACACCAGAGAACAAAATATACAAATCTCACTGTCTAGTCTCTAGGTCACATATACACATGGTCGATGGAGTGTACTAGAGACAAAATAAATATACATGGTAGGAACAAAAGAACATCCTCCCAAAAACCCACCTATGCACAAGTCCTCGAGTCGAAGCAAAAGGAAGCAGAAGAAGAATAATAAGTATGTTCGCCACTACTATGCTGACGGGTGGGTCCTGCAAGACACTGTGGCACAACGGGGGTGAGTTGCCAACTCGTGAGTAATAAGTAACATCTAATGAGACTATCGTAAGTATGCACGCAAATGCGTCATAACCTATGTATACTACGATGATGCGATGTACTAATATGAATACGACATAAATGAATAATCAAACACGAAATCTGGATATATCTGGTATGAGAACAATCTGTGTTTTTATTCTTAGTAAAATTTTTGTTTAATAAAACTGGAGTATCATCCAATGAAATCGACAGAAAACAGTGTCAATCATCGACACAAAATATATATAAATATATACCAATATCTCGGTAGCCGTCTCTCAGATCGGTCCTCAAATCTGTCAAATCACACGACTTCGGTCGGTATCCTCCGGATGACCACCGGGTCAATAATCATCGGTAGGTAATGCTCCCATGTCAGGCTCAACGTCTCTCTATACGGCCCTCTTGCCCCGGGGTACCTCACTGTCACGACCCGCTTCCCAGAGTACGCAAGATTTGGGCACGTGACATAGCCAACCATGCTACCTGTGGGTAGGAAGTATCCATCCACAGTTACATTACGGTTGTAAAGATATCAAGAACAGTAAAAATAGACTAAACTAATACATGTCCAAATCCATAATAACAAGAATCAATAAACAATAAGTGCGGAAGCTAATGATCCAATACAATGAAATAACAGTATGTCCCATAATGCGGGCTCACATCTGGAAATGAAATAAATAAACGAAACTCTAAAGAACTCACAGTTCAGCCTGCTGGCTGAAGTACTCCTGCTCGGTCGACGACAAAGGTACGGAATCTGGGCCATGCAAAACCCAGACGTCAGCGCGTCATGATATCAAGTATGTAGCATAAACATGGTAATAAACAATGCAAGCATGAACATGAATAAAGCAGTAATAAGAGGTAACGAGCAGGGTAAGGTGCAGTGGTGACTAAACTGTCCTATCAGGTTTTCTACTCTATAGTCTTTGAAACCAATTGATGAATCGTCGATGTAACTCAATAGTATCCCGTGCGTGCCCGGGACCACGGTCATGATTCTCGGGGCTGAATCCGAGACTTGCCGCTAAGCAGTAAAAGTAGTAGGATAGATGAGTGATGTCAGCATCAACACTCCGGAGCTGGCCAAGCCCGTAAGACTGATCAGAACAATGTATCGAACTGTTGAGTTACAAGTCGGTTTCACCTTTGATTTCCCCATACCCCCAAACTATGTATGTCAGTCAGGTATTCAGTAGTCAAGGACTAATGCCAACACAAGTCAAGTAAAGGTAGGTCTGTCTGGATCGACAGCAGGAATGGTTAGGTCTGTCGGCATTAGGCACGAGATCAGGAACAAGTAATGTCATGGTACAACGGGATGAGTCGGTAAGCATGTATATGTCAGGTGTAGCAGGGTCAGGCCAATATGTCGTGCAATCGGTAAGTGCTCACAACAGGTACACAATCAATAATGAACAGTAGCAGGAAACAGTAAATAACAATATAAATCTAGGTAACCACAGTGATGTTTCGTATTCTCTTATTAATCCGGTTCACGCACCTTTGAGGTGCAAAAGCCACAAGACGAACAATATCGATAATATACGTAATGGAGTTACATGAATCTGAACTAAGCACAATAATTGTCTCATGAGTGATTTTAACAAATGAATTGGGGATGATCTACTTGGTTTGATTAGTTAAGTATGACTTAATAGCAGACCGGTTAAAGCGAGCAATGATTTCATTGATTTAAAGTTACGGATAATCGTGGCTAGCAATTCTAAGTTATAACAGGTATCGATATTATATTAGTTGTGTGGTTATAATATGCTGATTAAGTTGTAGCATGTTAAGCAAGTATTCAGATACTTACCTCGGCGGTTCCGCAAACCGAAACACGGATGCGATGTCGGCAGAAACTGCGATACGGAAGCACGGGCCATGGATCGAGTCCCAACAGAGGTCAACGGAATCACACGGACCAGGGGGCTTCGCTGGAGCGTCGGGTTCGTCAGACGGCACGGTCGGATCCGGCAGTAAACAGAAACAACAAAGTTAGTAAACACAAACTACACATCCAAAATACGGAACAGCGGAGGGATTGTACCAAGAGGAAGCGCAAGGAAAACTCACCGAGAAGATACAGGGTGCAAACACGATGGCTCGACGGCACTGGATCGCCGGCGAAGCGACGGCGGCGGCTGCAGCAAGGGGAAGGGCCTCGGGTGTGCAGGGTAGTGTGCTGCGGCGAGTTGGAGAGGAGTGTGGTCGGCTCTGGTGGTCGTGGGAGAGAGGGAGGTGGTCGGAGGTGGCGCCGACGAGGTCGCCGGCACGTTTCTCCGGCGAACAGGGAAGGTGCAGGCGTTGGGTGAGGGGTCGGCTGCAGGTCGGTGGTCTGGCGAGGGTAGAGGGAAGGCGACGACGAAGATGCGACGAAGAGGAGGAGAGGGAGTCGCGGCGGCGTCGGCGGCTGGAGGCGACGTCGACGACGAGGCCCTGCAGGTTGGAGGCGAGGCCGGGCTGCGCGCAGGTGCGGGGAAGAGCGGGAGAGCGAGAGGAGGAGGGTGCTGTGAGGTCGACGGGATGGTGGCGGCGACGGCGAAGTCGCGGGGAAGTCGGCGGTGAGATCTCGATGCTAGGGTTAGGGTTTGGTGTGGGTTCGTCGCGATGGAGGAGGATGGTGAGGGGCGGCTGCGTGCATGGGTTATAAAGAGGGAGAGAGAGAGAGTTGTTGAGAGAGAGAGAGAAAGAGAAAGAGGAGAGAGGCAGAGAGAGAGATAGAAAGGGGGGGCCACGAGCTCAATAGGAGCTCGTGATTGGCCGGGGAAAAATATATGAAAAGGATTTTAGTAAGATTCGTGAAGGATTTTAGGGGATATGCTGTTAGGAATAGATTAGAATATATATATATACTTATTAGATATTAAATTTAAATGGGCCCTTTTTGGCGCGAAATGAAACATTTCCAAATCGCGCTCGGGTTGCGCCCAAATGTTCCAAATTCAAATTATAGGATTTTAAGCGGGTTCCAAATTTTGAAAAGAGGTGTTTAATGATTAAAATGCATGCCCCCAAGTCGGACACTTGCACGCGCGCGTAGTCGCCCAAACTGGCCCGTTTAGCCAAACGGAACGGAATCTCGACACGCGGACGCTACCACGCGGCTAGTGGCGACGAGTAGGCTAACATGGACATCTTAAATTTCACTTTCGGAATTAAAATTTGTTATGTGCCAAAATGACTTAACCGGGTAAAATTTAGCAATAAACACCAGAAAATCAGGAAAATTGGAAATGAGCAAACCACAACCCTCTTGCCCCGGGGTACCTCACCGGGTCCACCATGTACCCGCAGACGGTGCACCCCCTCCTCGAATCGGGTATGTGTACACACGTGGCTCAAGAACCGAGAAAACTCATGGTGGACGCCACACACATCTTATCACGAGAAAACCGCAATTTCTATTTAAAAATGATAATAAGTTTATGGAAGTTCTTTGCGGTTTTCCCCAAATCCAGAAATCTTATGAATACAGAAATCTCCAAGAAGAATCACAATATATGAATATGCCGAGAATGATGAATATCTATGATATCAATATGATGCAATGAGATGAATGACATTGAAACTACATGTCAATGGTGATGCAACGATACCGATTGTTTAACAAGTTCTATAGTGTTCGTGACATAGTAATTACCAATGGCGTGTGTGTTGACATAAATAGTGCACGTACGGTATGAACCATTGGTAATGATGCAGGTGTCCTAGGTGATAATATCAATGTGCATGATGATGCAAATGCTATATGAAAATGATATACACATGTGAATACAAGAAGTTTAATTAAATCCTGATGTATCGGGCGCTTTATGCCATCCAAGTGATTCCCCCATAGATGTGTACATCTACTCACCAGAACGTCTCGGCTAGTCGAATCCGATCACTGCCTTGCCTTTCCTTGCCATGTCCGACGTCTCCGCGACCGATCCTATAACCGCACAAATAGTACATATGAGGCTAAACATTTAAATAGAAGCGAAGTCAAGACGATACGAAGCAACTAATGCGCACTAGCTAGACGCGCGTGCACTTGGTGCACAAAATGCGCGTAACATCGCCACAACCACAATTAGGCGTTGCTATGCGCAGCAAACACCAAACCTAGAATCTAAACGTTCGAATCGCACAAGACATCACACTAACTGATTTAGGAAAAAGGTTGTAGATCAATCACAACCTAAAACTTAACTTAAACCTTTCTTTTAAAAAAACTAGTTAGCAACCTTAAGGTATTTTAGTGCAAAACTAGGTGGACCAGTAAGTCTATTAGTCACTAATTACACTTAAATGCCCTAATTAAGCCATACAACATTAACTAAATCTAACATCACTTAAACACACTAAACATGCATTAAATCTACAAAAACACCTAATTAAGACAATTAAAAGCAAATATTAGTAAAGTAACAATTAGAGTAGGTTTTATACCTCAAAATGATTAGGGAAAAGATCCAAAATTGCTAGTCATGCCACTCAAAATGAAGACCTGATCCAAATAACCTTGCTTAGATTTGAAAAAGGAATTTTTGTGATGATCTTAGTAGAAATTAGAGTTGATTTTGAGAAGATTTTAGGTGAGGTAGTGAGGTTTTAGCAAGAAAAAAAGAAAGAAGACAAGGGGAGGGGGCTGCAGTTTGGGCAGTGAGGGAGAGAGAGTGAAGGGTGAGGTAACCATACCTCCACACACACACACACACACCATTCCTCCATTAAAAAATGCATCATACCTCTTTTTTTTCTTTTCATTTTCATTTTCTTTTATTAACTCTTTATCTTTTCTATATAAAAAAAACAAAACTAGAACCATCTTGATTTTTGAAAGTGAGCATATTACAAAAAGGGTTTTTAGTTGTGTCATGTTGCACTAACATGTGTTAACCTATACTAACTGATGATTAACACCAATTAAGTGTGTATGTGCATGATTAAAATAATATTTATTAATTAATAAAGAAGAAAAATAATTAAATAAACTAGCAATTAAATAAGTAACTAATTAAATACCCATATATAAGTAATTACATAATTAAAATATGTATATTTATGTCTATGTGGAAAAATAATTATAACTAGGTTTTACGGAAAACACGAGTTGTACTACTAATTATCATACAAATAACCTAAACGATTTTTAAAGCGCTACAATCTTCCCCCTTAAAGAAATTCGGTCCCCGAATTTAAAATCTAACTACGCGTACCTTCGAAAAGATGGGGAAACTTCTTCCGCATCTCTTCCTCGGCTTCCCAGGTGACCTCTTCACTGCTCGGGCCATGCCAAAGAGCCTTTACGGACGGTATGACCTTAGACCTTAGTTTCTTCACCTGCCGATGTAGAATGACTACCGGTTGCTCGGTGAAAGAAAGATCGCGCTCCAGCTGGATCTTCTGGTTCTGAATTGCGTGAGAAGGGTCATGAAGGTACTTGCGGAGTATCAATACATGAAACACGGGGTGAACATCTGGGAAACTGGGTGGAAGAGCCAAACGATAAGCAACGGTACCGACTCGCTCGAAAATCTCGAAGGGACCCACATATCTGGGATTAAGCTTCCCTTTCTTCCCGAACCCCATCACGCCCTTCATCGGTGAAACCCGCAAGAAAACATGATCACCCACGGCAAACTCAAGTCTGCGACGACGTCTATCCGCATAAGATTTCTGTCTTCTCTGGGCCGCTCTCATCCTGTCCCGAATTAACTGGATCTTCTCTGTCGTCTCCGTCATAAGCTGCGGTCCCAAAATACTGCTCTCACCGAGCTTTGTCCAACAAACTGGTGATCGACATCTCCTCCCATACAATGCCTTGAAGGGTGCCATCTGAATCATTTCCTAGAAGCTGTTGTTGTAGGAGAACTCTATCAAGGGCAAGTGACGATCCCAACTGCCACCGAAATCTAGAACGCAAGCTCGGAACATACCCTCGAGAGTCTGTATGGTCCGCTCTAACTGACCGTCGGTCTGCGGATGGAAAGATGTACTAAAATGCAATTGAGTGCCCAAAGCCTCCTGAAGTTTCTGCCAAAGGCGGCTGGTGAACTGGGTGCCTCTGTCGGACACAATGCAAGTCGGAACGTTGTGTAGTCGCACAATCTCATCAACATATATCTGAGCATACTGAGCGAATCTGAAAGTGGTCTTCACTGGAAGAAAGTGAGCTGCTTTCGTCAACCGGTCTACGATCACCCAAATAGAGGCATACCCTCGACTGGTCCTAGGTAGACCTACGATGAAATCCATAGAGATCTGCTCCCATTTCCACTCCGGAATGGGCAAAGGCTGTAACTCTCCTGCCGGCCTCTGATACTCGGCCTTGACTTGCTGGCAAGTCAGGCATCTCGAAACGAAATCTGCGACATCTCTCTTCATCCCTTCCCATCAGTAGACATCTCTCAAGTCATGGTACATCTTGGTGGAACCCGGATGAACGCTGTAAGCTGATTGATGCGCCTCCTCTAAGATCTCGCGTCTCAATCCCTCGGAATTTGGCACACACAGTCGAGACCCGAATCGTAGCACTCCCTGATCATCGATCACAAACTTTGAATCTCTACCCTGTCGAACCTGCCCCATGATCTCTGACAAACGAGCATCATCGGACTGTGCCTCCCGAATGCGATCAAGTAACTGTGGACGGGCGCGGATATGAGCGAGCTTGTTTCCTGATTTAAAATCAGGAAAGCTTACGGAAGAGGCATCACGTGCTAGCACGTGACCAACAGTCACGTGCTGGCACGTGACAATTAAAAGCAGCGGCAAAGGCAGATTCAGCTCCTTGATTAAATCAAAGAAAAGGCTCCAGAAAGGGTCACGTGCTCACACGTGACCAGGGGTCACGTGTTGGCACGTGACGATTGAACAGCGGCTAGAAGACAGAGTGCAGAAAGGAGAAGAAAGCTCGTTCCAGGGGGTCACGTGCCCACACGTGACCAGGGGTCACGTGCCCACAGGTGACCAGGGGTCACGTGCCCACACGTGACCAGGGGTCACGTGACCACACGTGACCGGCTTTCAAAGCCTATCTATTTAACAGAATTAAATTATGAACAGCATTCAAATCTTTCCAAAGGAGAATGATTATTTGGAACCGATTGGATTAAAGATTTAAAGGTGATTAAATATCACCTATCTATGGAAAAATCTTGAACTTGGAAAGATTTCCTCTTAAAATCTAACCGAAATAACAAAGGAATATCTTTGGATTTAAAATCCAATGGTGAATAAAATTCACCTAATAATCCAAAGGTCCAGATGAATGATGAATGTAAATCAAATCCCTCAATGAATAATTCACTAAAACTAATTGATTCTGCTCCTTCTCCTATAATTAGGAGCCAAGACATATACAGAGACATATATACAGAGAGATAGAGAGAAAAAGAAATAGTGCCTTGAGACTTTGGAAGAATTTGATCTGCTGCAGAAGAAAACCTTGGGTAAGAAAGGGAAGGCTTTTAAAAAAAATGAGAATTTAATTCTCAAAAGAATTTAATTCTCAATTCATGGGGAGATGTGCACTTTGCAGATCCTCTACTAAAGAGAGAACCTGCCATGCAGATCCAAAGCATAGAGAGGGAATGGAAGTTTGAGAATTTAATTCTCACGGAACTATAGGAATTTAATTCCTTTGAAATAAAATTAGGGTTTAACCCTATGTTATAGGAATGTAATTCCTTCGAAATGAACAGAACCAGTTAAGAACTTAATTCTGTCAAAATAACAGGAATTTAATTCCCTTAAGAAAGAAGAAATTAGGGTTTCACCCTATGACAGAACCTAATTCCTCACATATATGGGAATTCAATTCCTCAGAATATAAATTAAGGGTTTAACTCTATCTAAAGAGTAATTCTCTAAAAGAAAGTGGGAATTTAATTTCTCTAAAGTTATTATTAGGGTTGAACCCTATGATAGAATCAAGTTCTTCACATATGTGAGCAATTTAATTCCTACAGAAAAGAATTTAGAGTTCAACTCTATCTAAGAATATAATTCTTTAAGAAAATGGGGATTTAATGAAGAATTTAAGTCTTAAACGAAAATGCAAAGGAGCAGGGTCACGTGCTACCACGTGACCCCTGAAAAACTCCGCAAGGGAGGGCGCCCTCACGTGCTACCACGTGACCCCTCTTGCCTTAGTGTTTAACACTAAATTGGAACCTCTGAATCCAGTGTTCAACACTGATTTACCTCAGTGTTCAACACTAATTGAAGAACTTTATTTACAGTGTTTAACACTGAATTTCTTAGTGTTAACATTAAATTAAATCTCTGTTAACAGGGTTTAATATTAATTTTCTTAGTGTTCAACACTAAATTAAAATCTTTGTGACCAGTGATTAACACTGATTATCTTAGTGTTTAACACTAATTTGAGATCTCTGTTGCCATTGTTTAACACTGATTTGTTTTAGTGTTTAACACTAATTTGAAAGCCCTGTTGCTGGTGTTCAACACCAACTATCTTTTAGTGTTAAACACTAACTTGTCAATCTCATTCCCAGTGTTCAACACTGACTGGTCTTGAGTGTTTAACACTAGCTTCAGCCCAATTGGCTAAGTTCTAGAGGCAAAGCCTTTCCTTCAGTGGACCAACAAAAAGTCAATATTCCAAACATGATTGGACTTAGCCCAAGATGGCCATAAGTCCTCAATCCAAACTTAACTGGGCTAATGGGCTCATAACGTAATTGATTGGTCTTGGTCCCAAATTGGGCCAAAGACTATTTAATCTACCTTGGTTCAAGGGTACATCTCTTCACTCCTTTGATACTTGGCATTGTAATTCCTCAACGTCTTCAAAGAGGTGATGGGTCCCGATGACCACACATTGATACGGACTGTGGGGTCCTTAAACTCATGGACTATGAGGTCCTTAACCTTGACCGGGATGTCTTAAAACTAATATCGGACTGTGGGGTCCCTAAATCCACGGACTACGACGTCCTTAACCTTGACCAGAATGTCTTAAAACTAACAACGGACTATGACGTCCTTAACCTTGATCGTGATGTCTTAAAACTAATATCGGACTGTGGAGTCCTTAAATCCACGGACTATGACGTCCTTAACCTTGACCGCAACGTCTTAAAACTAACATTGGACCGCAATGTCCTTAAACTACCTATGGACCGCAATGTCCTTAAATTACCTATCAAACGCAACGTCACTAAACTAAACAACAGAGTTCCCTTAATTGCTCTCTTGTTGGATCTAAACGATCCCGTTAAGTTGATCTTAGTCTAAAAACTAGACTGACGTATCCTTAACATACGTTTAAGTCGATCTTAGTCTCAAACGAGGCTAACGTATCCTTAAACCCAAACCCCCAAACCCAAATCTAAGATAATACGGATTTGGACTAGTCCACGCCTTACGGGCGACGACATAACTCAGTCTCCGTATACAATCCACGGGCAACCAAACACAAAACAAACGCACACGACACGAAGTGACCATCTGGAGAAGGAGAAAGTGGTTACCGCAGTGCGGTAGCGTAATTAACTGCAGGGGCTTGCGCCTGCAGGGAAGAGCGTCCCCACAATCAAAAAACCCTCAAGCGAGGGGGAATCTGACGAAGTCTGCTACATCGGACGCATCCGTTTAAACCTTCGATATACGGTGCCATAAATCAACTTGGCATCTTCGGAGAGGTAGACGGATAGCACCAATTAGCATCTCCCCCGAATCTCAGGCGAGACGCCCCGTGTCGCCGCCGTCTTTCGGAGGGGAACAGATTCTGGCACGCCCGGTGGGACCTTTTCCTCTTTCCACTCCACACTTTGTGTGTCGTGTTTGCGAACCAAACATGGTTCGCTAATGGTTGCCCTTGGGTTTCAAGGTACTAAGATTTGGCGTCTTGCTTATTGCAGAAAGCAAAGAATCAATGGCTTCCACTTGTGCAAAATGCTCCAACTGCAATTGCAACCAGCGCTCTGCCTCGCCAGGAGGTGTAGCCTACGGCCCCCAAGCTGCTTCGCTATTCACAATACCCGTGGAACAGGTCACTCAAGCCACCACAGGGTTGTTTTTTGGGACCATGCTCCCGCCAACGAGCTTCACCGCTCCTGTGCTGACAACGGAAGCTCCCAAGAAGTCGGTCTTTGATCGGCTTACACCTACCGCGGCCTCTCTCAACGGGTCGCCCAACACCAGCGCCTCGGCCTTCTCCAGATTGGGCCAGAGCTCCTGTGGACCCGCGATGGGGCCTACAATCCCAGAGAAGGCTGCTCCTAAGAAAATAACCAGCCCTGCTACTGAAGTCGTCAAGGCGGCTTCCCCTGCCAAAAAGTCGGTCTTCACAAGATTGACTGTTCCGGCTCCCGCTACGGTTCCTGCCCCTGCTCAGAAGACTGTTTTCAACCGATTGGATACTGCTACCCAAAGGACATCGGTCTTTAACAGGCTGACGCCAGCAGCGACCCCCCACCTACACAGGAGGCAAGACGAGACTATCGCCCTCACCAAGCCGGTTCCATCAGCACGACACGCTCGATGTCGTTACTGGCGCCGAGTGAGGAAGGCCGGAGGCAACTCCCCTCCCAGGCTAACTCCTCCAGCCCCGACGACAGAAGTTAATGCTGCTGTTCCAACTGGGGACAGCTTTGAGATGCTAAATAAGGTGCGTAGGAATTCTCCTACCGCGGTGCTAAAAAGATCCCCCCCCTTCGTTGAAAAAGGCCGCGGAAATAAAGCCAGAATAGCCCCAATCTCCTCAACGGCTGTCTTCCAAAATCTATAAAGTCTGGCGGCAGACCCGAGACTCGGTGATCGATCCAAATTTCTCCCGCCAGCACAAGAAGCCGAAGATTCAACAGGAAGTCGGTCATCACGCTAAGCCACGAAAAGCTGTTTGGGTGCCCACCTCAACGGTCCCCTCAACTTTCACTGCTCATAAAAAGAGGAGGCCGGAGAAGATCCCCGGGCCTGCGACGAGTGCTAAAAGCGCTGAGCCCAGACGCCCTAAGGCTGGGGGCAGGATGGTCCACACTGTATACATGGCGTCGGGGAAAGAAGACAGTCGCGCGTCTACAAGTCATAGACCGCTTACACGGTCGGTGACCAAAGCTCAGGAGCAACAGCAAAAGCTCCAGGAAATGATGCTCGCAATGGCCGCACTTACTGGGCCGAAAGAAAGCCCCGAGGCGTCCTCGGATCAGCAACAAGAACAGGAAACCGACGCCGAGTTCCTCCGGAGGATATTGGAAAAGAAAGATAAAGAGGCTGCGGAACAAGCGGCCAATATAAAGCAAATAGCCCACTTATTCCAGGACATGGTGGGAATGATGATCCAACAAGACCCACCTGCTGAGGATCCTCCGATCGTCCTTGAAGACGACAGGGGAGAAATGTCAAATCCGCCACCGGCTCTCTCAACGGCCAAGGAGGAGACAATCTCTAAGGCTGACTTGAACGACTATATAGCCCAGCAGATCCGGGTTCATCATGCAACTGAGGCAGCTGGTCAAGTCGTAAAGACGGGGCGACCGTATCCGAGCTGGTACGACCAAATCAAATATCCGCCGGGTTATACAATACCGAAATTCCACGTGTATAAGGGGACCGGCAATCCCCACCAACATGTTGCCCAGTTCAGGGCCCTTTGCGGTAACACCGGCGGTGACGATAAACTGTTGCTTCGCCAGTTCGTGGGCAGCTTATCAGAAACAGCGTTCGAATGGTATTCGGAACTCCCGAACGATTCTATCAAGACGTTCGCTGAAATGGAGTTGCTATTCACTCAGCGATTCGCAAGCGCCAGCGAACGCACTCCAATAACAGCATTGATTAATGTCAGGGTGAAACCGGGCGAAACGTGGGTCCAGTATGCTATACGCTGGCGAAATTTATGGTCGAAATGCGAGCAACACATTGAAGAAGCGCCCGCGGTGGGCATGTTCGTGGGAACCCTAGACCCTCATGCAACCATCTCCCAGTTTATGATGTTCTTTAAGCCGACCACGTTTCAGGCTTTGATCGACAAGTTGGCCCAGATGGGTCACAGACCGTCTCCCCCGAAGCCGGAACCTCGGAGTGACAAGGGTAAAGGGAAGGCAACCTTCGTCGCGAATGCTCAGCAGCAACCCAGTGCCTCAAAGCTGGCGGATCAGTTGGAAGAAAGACGGCGGTATTATAATGAGAAGATGAAGCGTCCCTACTCGTTCCCACGGGACAAGACGAAACGGTTATTCGAGCTGGCACTACGCAACAGACTTATAAACTTGCCAAATCCAAGGCGACCGCCACAACCCACTGAGGTGAATAACCCCAACTATTGCCCTTACCATCAAACAGTAAGCCATCCGATTGAGGATTGCTTCGTTTTCAAATGATGGATTGAAGATCAATACCTCCAGGGGAAGTTTGTACTGTCCGAAAAGTGGAAGGTGAGCCCGCCACAGCCGCATACTCCTAAGAAAGCAGATACACCGGGGGCAACCTGTTCCTTTATCGAAGAAGCTCCATGGGAGGTCGTGCTATCAACTAAAACCAAAAGAATGCTGAGGGACCTTCATGCGTGCCCGGCGGTCGAATGGAGGAACCCGCTTGAACCTCAAATCATTGAAGGGATGTTGAAGCCACGCCCAGCTACAAAGATTCGTGGTGATGGCCCAAGTACTCACACCCAACCGTCAAAATCTTCGAAGAAAAAGAAGAAGAAATTCAAAAAGCCCGTGAAGCCCGGAGACAAGCGCACGGATTTGCAGAAACAGATTGACGCGCTGGAGGAGTACAATCAAAAGGCGCGGACTCCCGTCATACTGCAAGAGTTCCTCAAACACGTCTTTCAGAAGGAAGATGATAGAGAGAGCTCATCGGATGAATCCGAGGGATATGTGGCGAGTTGTCATGTGATTTCCCACTCGGAAGATGAGAAAACTCCTGGCACTGAGAAACTGGGGGCATAGCCTGAGCCAGAACTTGTATGACCAGCAGATGAAATGATCGACGCCTTTCTAGACGAGATTCGTTTGAAGAGTAAAGCCGATCAGAAGCGTGAGATGGTTGCATCGGAAGGAGCCAAGCGCGGGCGACTAAACGAAAGAGTCGAAGCACTCCCGACAGATCAAAAGATATCCGATGCAAATAAAAACGTGTTCAAAACGAGGAAAAGGTTTGCCAAAGCCATATCAATGGGGATGAAGCTACCACCCTCGGAAGAGAACGCGTTCGATGGGGCGGAGAGGCACCCTAATTATTGCTCATATCATCGGAAAATTTCATACCCTACGGAGGAGTGCGACGCTTTTAGGATATGGTGGCAGGGATATGTTGCTCACCGGCAACATTTTAAGCGTATGAAACGCAGAACTCGTCGGGAGCAGAGAAGTACAACCGACAGGCATAAAAGAACTACCGGCAGCTGTTACATGGTCGACGCCGGAGGATCACAAGTTCTCACCTTTGGGAGCGATTCTGACGAGGAGCTGGCTCTTAGCCCCCTCTTTAAAGAGTCCACTTCGGGAAAAGAGGAAGAACCAGAGGCCTGCGAAAACATTCAGCTGCGCAGTCGCACGCTTCCCAAAAAGAATCTCGGACCCGCAACTAGAAAAGATAAGGGAAAGGAAAAGGTCGCTGAGAATATCTCCTTAGATGACCAAGTTATGAAAGAGCTGACTGCCAAGGACCCTCCCAGGAAGGGTAAGGTAGACTACAACATCCTAGCGCACCTAAGGAAGCTACCTTCTCAGCTCAGCATTCTCGATACCCTCCTATTATCAAAAGAAGCGCGAGATTCATTAATCAAGGCGTTACAAGAACCCGAGCAATTCCAAGCCTTCCTCGCCGCGGAAAGGATGAAGGATGAACTGGAAGAAGTGCACACGGCCGACATCACTTTCGGTGACGAAGACCTTCTCCTCGGGACGCGCGACCATAACCGTCCCCTATATGTCTCTGGATACTGCCATGATATCAAGATAGGCAAGATCCTGGTGGATAATGGATCTTCCGTCAATCTCCTTAATGTTCGGGTGTTGAAGGAAATCTGCATGAGCGTGCAACACCTCGCTCGTGACAAAATTACCATCTCCGGTTTCGACTCCCGGTCGTCACGGACTCTCGGATCTGTAATATTAACATTACGCTTAGGACTGCTCGTCACGGACATCAAGTTTCACGTCATTGACGCCAAGACCTGCTACAACGCCTTGCTCGGTCGCCCTTGGTTACACGAGTACAACATCATCCCTTCTACACAGCATCAGTGTATGAAGTACTTTAAGGATGGTTTCGAGTACACTGTAACGGGTGAGCTGAACCCATTTTCCGTGAACGAAGTCCGCAAATACGAAGATGCAAAGTACTTTTTGCTAGACTTCGAGGATACAGAAAAGTGTCGCAAGCCGGAAAATAAAGTCGCCGCCACCATCCCTGTTTTCGGGAGCGATACCGAAGAAGAAGAAGAGATAGTTTACGCTGGGCCGTCTCGACGCAACAACCCGAGACTGTTCGCCCCAATGTTGATCTTCGGAAGTGACTCGGAAGATGAGGTTAATGCCGTGTTCTCCAGTCGGCCGTCAATACAAGCATCCCCTAGCGATGATCAGAGTTTGAAAATCACCATGGTGCCGCGGGAACACTACAAGGATCTCGACGCACTTCAAGCTTACAATGTGCAGGACTTGCAGACGTTTTACGTCCCTTCCAGGCGAAAGGGTGAAAAGGCGATCCTATTCTACCAATCCACGGAAGCAAGAGTGGAGAAAGAAATCTGGCATGGCGCGGATTCTACACTCGACAGGCTCCAACCCATCCGTTTGCCCAGATACTACACAAATGGACTGAAGATGCTATTGAAGCGCCAAGGGGTACCCTTAAAACAGACTGTTCGACAAGCTCGATTTTACAACAGGATTTGGGATGTCCCTGGAACTCAGCGCAAATTGCCCAACGGGAGAATGAAAACACTCGGCCTTGGATACGTGAGATCCGGTAAACGGGAGCGAGTCCACGGTAGCTACGCCATATATAACTTCGATGAGGAGGAAAACACCCTGTCCAGCAATGCCGACCCCTCATCAAAACTAGATCCCGCAATCGAAATGCCGAGTCCGTCGTTTGAAGAACGAATGGACAAGCTTATCAGGAAAGCGGGTCAAAAAGCTCGGGAAGACCATAATCGCGAGATGGCCATCTACGAGAAGGCCAGGATGCAACGTCTGTTTCAACAGGCTGCAAAAGATGAAGATGCTCATCCCCGTTAACCCGTTGTACAAAAGGCCCGACGCAGAGGCAGAAGTAAGTCAAGAAGTGGAAAAAGGAGCCGACAACGACGACGCAGGATTAGAGAGTCATGTGATCGGGTATTCCGCGGTCCGGATTTGTCCCTCATAAAGAAGATGAGTCGAGCGTATTCCTTCCCCCGAGACAAGACGAAGAAGTTACTCGAGCTCGCTATAAAACATTGAATGATCGCACTTCCGGAGTCTAAGCACCCTGAGCAAGCTAACAAAGTTTCTCATCCGGGCTATTGCTCTTATCACCGAACCATAGGACACCCTATCGAAGACTGCTTTACCTTCAGGAACTGGGTCGAAGACCAGTACCAGCAAGGCAGGTTTGCTTTATCCAGCAGCTGGAGGGTAACGCCGCCATAAAACCACAAACCCAAAGCCACAAGAGCAGAACCAGATCCACATCGGCCTTGGAAGCGAGCTCGTACCTGTCATATGGTAACAATATCGAAAAGAGAGCTCGAGAATATGGACGACCTCACTTGGTGCTTCGAAAACAATGACAATGAGGTAATCTCAGAATTTCCACCGGCTCCGAAAGAACTGGAAGATGGCATACATACTACTGCAGATAACCTCAAGAAGATTGAGTTGGGATCGGCAGACGATCCGCGACCGACATTCGTCAGCGAGCTGCTATCTGAAGAAAGGGTGGCTGCGTTAAAGGACGTGCTTCTACAGCATAGGGATTGCTTCGCGTGGAACTATTCCGAGATGCCGGGATTAGATCCAGAGATTGCTGTGCATAAATTAGCAATATCCCCGGATATCAAGCCAGTCAAGCAGGCGCCAAGAAGGATGCGGCTCGAGCTTGAGATGAGCATTAACGCCGAAGTCAAGAAGCTGATCAATTCTGGGTTTATCCAGGAGGTACAGTATCCTGACTGGGTCGCCAACATCGTCCCTGTGATGAAGAAAAATGGGACAGTGCGTATATGTGTGGACTTCCGAGATCTCAATAAAGCCTGCCCGAAGGACGATTTTCCAGTGCCGGTCACCGAACTGATGATAGACAATACGTCCACTCATAAGGTTTTCTCCTTCATGGACGGTTCATCAGGGTACAATCAAATAAAGATGCATCCCGACGACCAGAAGCACACCGCTTTCCGGACTCCTTTGGGTATATTCTGCTACAAAGTTATGCCCTTCGGATTAAAAAATGCCAGTGCCACCTATCAGAGGTCCATGACAAAGATCTTTGATGATCTCATACATGAAATCGTCGAGTGCTATATCGACGACCTCGTAGTAAAGAGCATGTCATATGAAGAGCATTTAGAGCATCTGAAGACCGTATTTCAACGCCTTCGGCAATATAATTTGAAGATGAATCCCCTCAAATGCGCGTTCGGAGTCTCCTCGGGTAAATTCCTGGGATTCATCATCCGACACCGAGGTATCGAAATAGATCCATCTAAGATCAAGGTGATCATAGAAATGCCACAGCCAAGGACTCTCAAACAGCTGCGGTCTTTCCAAGGGTGGAGCCTATCTACTCATGGATATGCACGGTGAGAGGCCTTTCAGGCCAATAAACAGCCGATTCCTAAAGAAATACTACGCTTAGGGAGTCACAGCCTAGGTAAATGATAGATGATGACGACTATGTCCGCTCGCTATCTTTCTAAGCTCAAGCTCTATAAGTATTAGCCGGCCCTCTCCACAACGGAACGAAACGTCCTTAAACTAACGACGGACCGAAACGTCCTTAAACTAACGACGGACCGAAACGACCTTAAAACTAACGACGGACCGAAACGTCCTTAAACTAATATCGCAGCATCCTTAGGCTGACGAGATAAAAAAAAGAAAAATATATAATAAATAAAAACGGTATGTCCATCAGCAAAAAGGGCACAGATGAAAACCCGAAAGGGCTCCGTAAGTAAAAACAGCAGGGCTACCGGCGAGTGATTCGTGAAAACCCGAAAGGGCGCAACCTCGTAAAAAAAAGAATAAAATAAAAAGAATAAAAAAAAATGGTATGTCCATAAGCAAAATGGGCACGGATGAAAACCCGAAAGGGCTCCGTGAGTAAAAACAGCAGGGCTACCGGCGAGTGTTTGTGAAAACCCGAAAGGGCGCAACCTCGTTAAAGGACACTTGCGGGATCCTCAAGACCCTGTAAGGAGAAACCACCCACGTAAGATCCTTACGACTCACAAGGGATTAACACACTTAGGGGTCCTCACGATTCCTAAGGAGAAAAGACACTTGCAAGATCCCCACGACTCACAAGGAGAACTCTCTTATGGGACCCTCACGGCTCATAAGACTTGAAAGTCTTAAGTTACAGAAACCTGAATCTGTGCTTAAGCAAAATCCCCCATAACCTTCGACAATGCCCTACAAGCGGCTCATACTGACCCTTGTATACAATCCACGGGCACGAATAAACATTTCCTCAGCAAAGTCCCACCCGAGACTAGGAGTATGTCCCTATGGTGAACAACCCTTATAAGTCCTCTCGACTTATAAGGAGAAAGCCCTCTTGTAGGATTCTTACGACTTACAGAGGAACATACACTTAGGAATCCTCACGATTCCTAGGGAGAAAATACACCTACAAGATCCTCACGACTTGTAGGGGGAAATACCTTTGTGAGACCCTTACGGCTTATGAAGTCAAAAGCCTTAGTCGACATGACCCTAACCCTGTTTGCTAAGCCACCCTTGTTCAACATCGACAGAGGTAGATGATGATTCGCTCCTGGCCATATCCCAGTTGTAGCGGTGCTGATGCCGAAATCGGTGTCTAATTTCAGGTTTATGGCGAAAAGCCAGTAGGCCGCACGTGCATACGAAATAGCCGAAATGATGGGGCAACTTGCAATAAAAAGCAGCAAGTAAAAATGCATGCACGCAAAATAGCTGAAATGATGGGGCAACTCGCAATAAAAAGCAGTGAGTAAAAATAAAAAATAGCCGAAATGATTTGGGCACCGCGAAAAATAGCCGAAATGATAGGGCAATCGCGACCTTCGCGATATAAAAGTTGAAATGATGGAGCATCGCGGAAAAAAGAAATGAAATAAAAAAAAAATTAATTTATGCCCTACAGGTGATGTTCCATCACACCCTGTATACAATCCAATGGCGTAAACAAAGAAGTGATCATACTTCCCCCCAGGTTTCATCAAAGAAAGAAGCTAAATCTCGACGGGCCGCAAGCGACCTAGAGATCATTCCAACACTCGTCTCGTAATGAAGGACACAACTTCAAACAAAGCAGAGCAGCGGCAACCCCTAGTTCCATGGCTCGGCGATATGCATATCACCAACAGTCAAACCTCCATTCCGTTAAATGCGGATACAATCAGCAAAATTCCTGGTCACGTGGAACGCGGATAATGTCACTTTTTGAACCCGCGGAAAACGTCTAGAGCGGATCCTGGTCCTCGCAGAGCACAGCAGTGAACCCGTGTGAAGCATCCAGAGAGGAGCCTAGTCCTCGCCGAGCACGGCAGTGAACCCGTGTGAAGCATCTAGTGCAAAAGTCCTGGTCACGTGGAACGCGGATAACGTCACTTTTTGACCCCGCGGAAAATGTCCAGAGCGGATCCTGGTCCTCGCAGAGCACGGCAGTGAACCCGTGTGAAGCATCCAGAGCGGAGCCTAGTCCTCGCCGAGCATGGCAGTGAACCCGTGTGAAGCATCTAGTGCAAAATTCCTGGTTACGTGGAACGCGGATAACGTCACTCTTTGACCCTGTGGAAAACGTCCATAGCGAATCCTGGTCCTCGCAAAGCACGGCAGTGAACCCATATGAAGCATCCAGAGCGGATCCTGGTCCTCGCAAAGCACGGCAGTGAACCCGTGTGAAGCATCTAGTGCAAAATTCCTGGTTACGTGGAACGCGGATAACGTCACTCTTTGACCCCGTGGAAAACGTCCAGAGCGGATCCTGGTCCTCGCAGAGCACGGCAGTGAACCGTGCGAAACATCCAGAGCGGAGCCTAGTCCTCGCCGAACATGGCAGTGAACCCGTGTGAAGCATTTAGTGAAAAATTCCTGGCTACGTGGAACGCGGATAACGTCACTCTTTGACCCCGTGGAAAATGTCCAGAGCAGATCCTGGTCCTCGCAGAGCACGGTAGTGAACCCGTGTGAAGCATCCAGAGCGGAGCCTAGTCCTCGCCGAACACGGTAGTGAACCCATGTGAAGCATCTAGTGCAAAATTCCTGGTTACGTGGAACGCGGATAACGTCACTCTTTGACCCCGTGGAAAACGCCCAGAGCGGAGCCTGGTCCTCGCCAAGCACGGCAGTGAACCCGTGTGAAGCATCCAGAGCAAACACCGGACTGTGGAGTCCTTAAAATCCACGGACTATGATGTCCTTAACCTCGACCGTAATGTCTTAAAACTAACGATCAACCACCTTGATTCTATATTGATTCCACCTTGGTTTAGGGGTACATCTCTTCACTCCTTTGATACCTGGCGTTGTAATTCCTCAACGTTTTCAAAGAGGTGACGGGTCCACGCAACCACACATCGGACTGTGGAGTCCTTAAAATCCACGGACTATGATGTCCTTAACCTTGACCGTGATGTCTTAAAACTAATATCGGACTGTGGAGTCCTAAAATCCACGGACTATGACGTTCTTAACCTTGACCGTGATGTCTTAAAACTCATATCGGACTGTGGAGTCCTTAAACCCATGGACTATGACGTCCTTAACCTTAACCGTGATGTCTTAAAACTAACATCGGACTGTGGAGTCCTTAAATCCACGGACTATGATGTCCTTAACCTTGACCGCGACGTCTTTAAACTACGATGCCTTGAGCAACCCCTGACCCCGTGAAACACGGATAAGGGTGACCACATCCAGCACTTGCAGATCCTCACGACCTGTAAGGAAGAAAAAACTCTCTTGTGAGATCCTTACGACTCTCAAGGGAAAACCCGCTTAAGAATTCTCACGATTCTTAAGAAGAACTTACACCTACGGGATCCTCTCGACCCATAGGGAGAAAAACCCTTTATGAGACCCTCGTGGCTCATAAAGTGCAAAAGTCTTAGGAAGCAGATCTTAACCCTGAATCCTAAACCATCGCTGCCCTGCAAAGAGATCAAGATAAATTGTCCGCAAAACACATTCAATGAAAAGAGACACACCATTGAGAAGAAAATTGTATCTTTTATTCATAAACCAAAATGGATACAAACTACAATCCATGAAGGAACAAAAAGAAAATACTCTCATCCATGAGTATGTACAAAAAGAAAGAAAAAGATACAAGTCTTTAAGCCGGCGGGCGATGTAGCAATTTTACCAGCTCATTTTCCTGTTGCTGAGTCACGGCTTCATGATTCAAGATCGCCTGAAGACGAGCCTCCGCCTGAGCCTGCTGGGCCTGATACGAAGCAAGCCGAACTTCAAGCTCTTTCTCGGTGGCCTTATGGGCCTCGACCCTTTCACGAGTGAACGTGGCAGCTTTATCGAGAGCCACCACCTCTTTGATAGACGCCTGAAGCACCCGCCAGAGTTCATACGCTTTGTTGGCCTTGGCGGTAAGATTAGCTTGAAGCTCGCCCAGCGCCTTGGAAGCCAGCTCCCTCTCCGAGAATTTACGGCCGAACCTTTTTCTCGCACAATAATATGTTCGCCACGTGTCGCCCGATCAGTCCATGTAAGCTCACTTTCGCGACCGCAACCTTGGAAACGGAACATACACGCTCAAGACCGTATAAATGGGCTTCCAGTCGACAGCAATAATCGATCTAAAACGCGCTCACATCACTTGGTATGAAAAGCAACGAGAAAATTTCTGACGAGCATGCGTTCGCAATTATATGAACATCCGAAAAAGAAATAATATTCGAAGTTTTAATGTGCATGCGACATGATGATAGTGTTGATAGTTAAAGAAAGTTCTTATAAGGAGAACACAAAGTTTATTTATGCAAGCGAAAACATACATACGAGTACCGAGCCTACATGGAAGTTCAGCATAAAGCATACAAAAAAGGGACTAATTTAAATATACTACGCTAGCGGGAAAATGTTACCAAACACGGGATCAATAGCACAAGGGTTAACAAAGCAGAGAACAAAATTCTCCATCTTCCTCTCTGCTTTTTCCAGCACATCAAAGCGACGGTTCTCGCGAGGAGTCGCTCCCCATCGATTGGCGCCATGTTCGTCCGCGAAAGCAGACATAATAGTCCGCCGGGCCTTTATCTAGCTCAGCAGGTGAATTGAGCAATCCTTCAAAGCCTGAGTAATCAGGCACGCTTCGTGAAAGCCCTCGAGCTTTTCTTCAGCCGCGTCAAGCATCGCTAGGGTCATATCCGCCGGGTGAGGAGGGATGTCGGCAAGCACAGCCGCGAGAATCATCCGGAGCCAGAGGGACCCCACCGGGAGGGGGGACCCCCTACGGATCGAGAGTTCATACATCGCCGAGTCGCATTCATCATCGGTAAGGAGTGGATCCACCAATTGAGCGGCAAAGCGGGGGATCATCTCCTCGATAGGAACTTCCCATGGCTGTCGACGAGCATGGGAGCGATTGCAGGCCATGGCACTCGGTTGTTTCTCAAGACAAATCACACCAAAATGAAAATAAATCTCTCTGTGAAGAGAAAAGAAGGCTATGACCTCAGATATAAAGAGGTGCATTAAGTGTTGTGCGCGGAAAATTTTGCATGTTAAAGCTATTTCCAAGGCCTAAAAAAGGAAAGGCATCGGAAGTCAAGGAAATGGAACTATTTCCAAGGCTACTTTTCTACATCTGATATTATGCACTAAAATATGGCATTGGAGAGTTTTTGAACAGTCTCATCAAAAGGACCCCACGTGGGGAGCACGTGAACCCCAAACTTGACGTGCACTAAGAAATGGATAACACCCTGCATATTAGAAACACCAACAACAACGATAGCAAAATAATAAAATCCCACAGAAAGGCATGTAAACATACAAAGACATAATAGAACTTATCATTTACACTTCAAGAAGTCCATACGAAATGAAAAGAAAATGATTACAACGATAAGACCTCAGGCGCGGGGCATGGATTGAGAAACTCAAGCTTGACCTTGTCCAAGATCCTCCAAGCATTTCGAACCACCCGAGTATGTTTTCTCTCACGATCACAAGCGTCGGGGTCCTCGCGAATGTCCTCCACCCTCCGATAGGCGGCAAGTATGGCCCACTGCTGAAATGCCTGGTGCAAGAGATCAATGAGGTTGTCATGCCTTCTCTTCGAGATTAGACTCATCAGATACACCGAATGTATCTTATCCTCGGCAACGTCCAATGCCCTGAGAGGCACACCGGCGCAGAAGAGAGGAAGCGCCTCCCAAATCGCCAGCACGATGAGCCTCAGAAGAGAAGAGCGACGGGGGAGTAGCCGATGGTTGTACTCATCAAAGCGGCTCATAATCTCAGCACACTGAGCGTTGGTGAACTCCTGATTCTGACTACGGCCCAGGGCACGGATATTCCCGTAGGAAATGATTTCGTTAAGATTATACAAATGAGCGTCCATGATACCTGAAATAAAAATCAGGAGAATCTATTACAAACCCTCTTCTTCTTCACTGATCACAGAAGGACGACCTCGGGCAAAGAGACCCTAAGAAGCCTCCATGTGAAGAAACCGAGTTCTTCATAGGAATTAAATTCCTTGTTAAGAAAAGATAATTAAATTCCCAGAAACATTTTTGGGATGGAATTAAATTCCATGGATTTGAACCGCCATCATCATCTCCCTAAGGATCATCTAAACCCTAAGAGATCTACTGTTGGAGGTTAAGTGATCTCATATTTTGGTTAAAAAACTTGAAGAAAAATGGGTTCTTTGTGAAACCCTTGATATGGATTTAAAATCCAGAGAGTTTTGTCAAAATGAAGGTGCTTCGATCACCATTACCTGAGGAAGAAGGGTCACTTGAACAGAGTTAAACTCTGAAAAGTTCGAAGCAGAGAACTAAGCTCTGGAAACGATAATTAAATTCTCAAGGAAAAAGTTCTCAAAGGAAGAAGAGGAGCAAAGTGGAGGCACTTCTGAAAGGACATGGGTATTTATAGGATGTGATGGAGACGCTTCATCTCCCCAAATCCCTAGAGGAATCCAATGGTCATAAAAGTGACAGCGTTGCACTCACGTGCAGACACGTGAGAACAACGCTGTGGGGGCATTTGTTTCCTGATTTAAAATCAGGAAAGCCTACGGAAGAGGCATCACGTGCTAGCACGTGATCATCAGTCACGTGCTGGCACGTGACAATTAAAAGCAGCGGCAAAGGCAGATTCAGCTCCTTGATTAAATCAAAGAAAATGCTCCAGAAAGGGTCACGTGCTCACACGTGACCAGGGGTCACGTGTTGGCACGTGACGGTTGAACAGCGGTTAGAAGACAGAGCGCAGAAAGGAGAAGAAAGCTCGTTCCAGGGGGTCACGTGCCCATACGTGACCAGGGGTCACGTGCCCACACGTGACCGGCTTTCAAAGCCTATTTATTTAACAGAATTAAATTCTGAACAACATTCAAATCTTTCCAAAGGAGAATGATTATTTGGAACCGATTGGATTAAAGATTTAAAGGTGATTAAATATCACCTATCTATGGAAAAATCTTGAACTTGGAAAGATTTCCCCTTAAAATCTAACCGAAATAACAAAGAAATATCTTTGGATTTAAAATCCAATGGTGAATAAAATTCACCTAATAATCCAAAGGTCCAGATGAATGATGAATGCAAATCAAATCCCTCAATGAATGATTCACTAAAACTAATTGATTCTGCTCCTTCTCCTATAAATAGGAGCCAAGACATATACAGAGACATATATACAGAGAGATAGAGAGAAAAAGAAATAGTGCCTTGAGACTTTGGAAGAATTTGATCTGCTGCAGAAGAAAACCTTGGGTAAGAAAGGGAAGGCTTTTATAAAAAATGAGAATTTAATTCTCAAAAGAGTTTAACTCTTATATTAAAAAGAAGAACTTAGTTCTCTCTTTAGTAGAGGATCTGCAAAGTGCATATCTCCCCATGAATTGAGAATTTAATTCTCATTGGGTTGAGATCCTGCCATGCGGATCCAAAGCATAGAGAGGGAATGGAAGTTTGAGAATTTAATTCTCACGGAACTATAGGAATTTAATTCCTTTGAAATAAAATTAGGGTTTAACCCTATGTTATAGGAATGTAATTCCTTCGAAATGAACAGAACCAGTTAAGAACTTAATTCTGTCAAAATAACAGGAATTTAATTCCCTTAAGAAAGAAGAAATTAGGGTTTCACCCTATGACAGAACCTAATTCCTCACATATATGGGAATTCAATTCCTCATAATATAAATTAAGGGTTTAACTCTATCTAAGAGTAATTCTCTAAAAGAAAGTGGGAATTTAATTTCTCTAAAGTTATTATTAGGGTTGAACCCTATGATAGAATCAAGTTCTTCACATATGTGAGGAATTTAATTCTTACAGAAAAGAATTTAGAGTTCAACTCTATCTAAGAATATAATTCTTCAAGAAAATGGGGATTTAATGAAGAATTTAAGTCTTAAACGAAAATGCAAAGGAGCAGGGTCACGTGCTACCACGTGACCCCTGAAAAACTCCGCAAGGGAAGGCGCCCTCACGTGCTACCACGTGACCCCTCTTGCCTTAGTGTTTAACACTAAATTGGAACCTCTGAATCCAGTGTTCAACACTGATTTACCTCAGTGTTCAACACTAATTGAAGAACTTTATTTGCAGTGTTTAACACTGAATTTCTTAGTGTTAACATTAAATTAAACCTTTGTTAACAGGGTTTAATATTAATTTTCTTAGTGTTCAACACTAAATTAAAATCTTTGTGACCAGTGTTTAACACTGATTATCTTAGTGTTTAACACTAATTTGAGATCTCTGTTGCCAGTGTTTAACACTGATTTGTTTTAGTGTTTAACACTAATTTGAAAGCCCTGTTGCTGGTGTTCAACACCAACTATCTTTTAATGTTAAACACTAACTTGTCAATCTCATTCCCAGTGTTCAACACTGACTGGTCTTGAGTGTTTAACACTAGCTTCAGCCCAATTGGCTAAGTTCTAGAGGCAAAGCCTTTCCTTCAGTGGACCAACAAAAAGTCAATATTCCAAACATGATTGGACTTAGTCCAAGATGGCCATAAGTCCTTAATCCAAACTTAACTGGGCCGATGGGCTCATAACGTAATTGATTGGTCTTGGTCCCAAATTGGGCCAAAGACTATTTAATCTACCTTGGTTCAAGGGTACATCTCTTCACTCCTTTGATACTTGGCGTTGTAATTCCTCAACGTCTTCAAAGAGGTGACGGGTCCCGATGACCACACATTGATACGGACTGTGGGGTCCTTAAACTCATGGACTATAAGGTCCTTAACCTTGACCGGGATGTCTTAAAACTAATATCGGACTGTGGGGTCCCTAAATCCACGGACTACGACGTCCTTAACCTTAACCGGAATGTCTTAAAACTAACAACGGACTATGACGTCCTTAACCTTGACCGTGATGTCTTAAAACTAATATCGGACTGTGGAGTCCTTAAATCCACGGACTATGACGTCCTTAACCTTGACCGCAACGTCTTAAAACTAACATTGGACCGCAATGTCCTTAAACTACCTATGGACCGCAATGTCCTTAAACTACCTATCGACCGCAACGTCACTAAACTAAACAACAGGGCTCCCTTAATTGTTCTCTTGTTGGATCTAAACGATCCCGTTAAGTTGATCTTAGTCTAAAAACTAGACTGACGTATCCTTAACATACGTTTAAGTCGATCTTAGTCTCAAACGAGGCTAACGTGTCCTTAAACCCAAACCCCCAAACCTAAATCTAAGATAATACGGATTTGGACTAGTCCACGCCCTACGGGCGACGACATAACTCAGTCTCCGTATACAATCCACGGGCAACCAAACACAAAACAAACACACACGACACGAAGTGACCATCTGGAGAAGGAGAAAGTGGTTACCGCAGTGCGGTAGCGTAATTAACTGCAGGGGCTTGCGCCTGCAGGGAAGAGCGTCCCCACAATCAAAAACACCTCAAGCGAGGGTGAATCTGACGAAGTCTGCTACATCGGACGCATCCGTTTAAACCTTCGATATACGGTGCCATAAATCAACTTGGCATCTTCGGAGAGGTAGACGGATAGCACCAATCAGCATCTGCCCCGAATCTCAGGCGAGACGCCCCGCGTCGCCGCCGTCTTTCGGAGGGGAACAGATGTGTCCCCCGTTCGAAGTAAACTCAAACTGCACTCGGCTGTCACATAAGATCTGCCAATCTGCGGAAGACTTCTCTGAACTGTGCTCAAACAGGAAAAACTACCGCTGGGCCTTCGACTCAAGGCATCAGCCACAACATTCGCCTTGCCCAGATGATAAAGAATCTCGCAATCATAGTCCTTCACAAGCTCCATCCAATGACGCTGTCTCAAATTCAGATCCTATTGCTGAAAGATGTACTTTAAGCTCTTGTGGTCCGTGAATATCTGGCACGACTCACCGTATAAATAGTGTCTCCAGATCTTGAGTGCAAAAACCACCACAGCCATCTCTAGGTCATGAGTGGGATAGTTCTGCTCGTGCTTCTTCAACTGCCGAGAAGCGTAAGCGATGATCCGCCATGCTGCATCAACACACAGCCTAAATCCACTCGAGAAGCGTCGCAATAAACGACAAAGCCGCCTGAACCTGTTGGCAAGGATAAAACTGGTGCAGTCGTCAAACGAGTCTTCAACTGCTGAAAACTCTACTCACATGTCTCGGTCCAAAGAAAAGAAACTCCCTTCCGGGTCAACCCGGTCAGCGGTGCAGCGATACGAGAAAAATCTTGAACAAAGCGTCGGTAGTAGCCGGCCAAACCCAAGAAGCTGCGAACCTCCGTCACTGATACAAGTCTGGGCCAGTGCTGAACGGCCTCGATCTTCTTCAGGTCCATACGTATGCCATCTCTCGTAACCACGCGACCCAAGAAATCGACGTTGTCAAGCCAGAAGGTGCACTTGGAGAATTTAATGAACAACTGATGCTGCCTCAAAGTCTGCAACGTAATTCTCAAATGCTGCTCATGCTCCTTTCGACTCCGGAAGTATACCAGAATGTCGTCAATGAACACGATGATGAACTGGTCAAGAAACGGCCTGAAGATCCGGTTCATCAAATCCATGAATACTTCTGGGGCATTGGTGAGTCCGAACGACATCACCAAGAACTCATAATGCCCGTAGCGTGTACGAAAGGCAGTCTTCGGAATGTCATCATTCCGAACCTGCAACTGATGATAACCGGACCGCAAGTCAATCTTCGAGAAATGCCCCGCACCGTGAAGCTGATCAAACAAATCGTCAATGCGAGGTAGGGGATATCTATTCCGCACAGTAACGCGATTCAATTGACGATAATCGATGCACAATCGCATACTGCCTTCTTTCTTCTTGACGAACAGGACAAGAGCTCCCCCAAGGTAACACACTCGGACGAATGAGCCATTTATCCAGCAAATCTTGCAACTAATTCTTCGACTCTCTAAGCTCCGCCGGGGCCATCCGATATGGCGGTATAGAAATAGGCCCCGTGCCGGGGATCAAGTCAATGCAAAACTCGATATCGCGCTCTGGCGGCAATCCAGGCAACTCGTCAGGAAAGACATCGGGAAACTTCCTCACAATTGGAACCTGGTCCAACGGGACCTCTACGGCTCCAACATCATGGACATACGCCAAAAATCCCTGACATCCTTTCTTCAAAAGCCGACTAGCGCGAAGGACAGAAATCAAACTGGGAAGGGCGACACTACGGTCTCCCTGAATAACAAGAACTGGCTCACCCGGAAAACTAAAACTGACTGTCTTCTCACGGCAGTCCACGGACGCATAACAAGTGGCTAGCCAGTCCATACCCAGAAGAACGTCGAAGTCTAACATGTCAAGGAGGATCAAATCAACAGAAGAATCCCTCTCCCCGATACGAACAGAACACGATCGAAATACATGTCGAGCGACAAAAGACTCGCCTACGGGAGTAATAACAATCACCGGCTGATCAAGCAAAGACAACTCTCGGTACAAAGTGTGTAGATACATAAGAATGTGTAGAACCTGGATCAAACAATACACGCGCGTTGAAAGAACACACTGGAAGAGTACCTGTCACAACGGCATTCGCTGCATGCGCATCCTGAGGAGTCAAAACGAAAACTCGAGCCTGTCCTCTGCCAGTACCCGGCTGTCCTTTGCCTCTGCCACCTCGTCCTCTCTGAACCAGACCGCCACGACCATGGCCTCTCGGGGCATCGGTCTGGCGTGGAGCAACATCAGGTGTAGGAGGTAAAACGCTCGGAGGAGGGGGTGAAGGTGGTAAGGTGATCCGTGGAACTGTCGCCTCACCCCGGCGCCTAGCGGGATAATTTCTGACAAAGTGATGCGGATTCCCACATCGATGACATCTTGGCGATGGCTGATGACCCGGTAAATAAGAGCTGAACAACTGGCTTCGCATCATGCCTCGACCAACACCACGGCCTAGAAAGAATCCACCATGGCCTCTGCCTGTCCTATCTCTGCCAAACCGCACTGGAGCTGATATACCTGTACGAATCCTCTTCGGCGTTGTGGTCTCAGAAATACGCTCCTCCACTAAAATAGTTGCGTCTATCGATGCTGCATAGGTGTCAAAACGCTGGGCACCGATAGAAAGAAACAGCTGCGTATCAAGGCCTCGTACGAATCTCTTTATGCGTTTTTCTTCAGTGTCCACCAGGTAAGGAGCATATCTGGATAGCTGAGTGAACTGAACGTCGTACTCGGACACGGTCATCCCAGGAGTCTTGCGCAGAGACTCGAAACTACGGGCTCGAGCATCCGGAAGGAAACGAGCGAGAAACACCGTTGTGAACTCATCCCAGGTTATAGGAGGTAGACTTGCAGCTCGGCCTCTCTCAACTGACTCGCACCACGTCTGAGCAAGACCTTCCAGATGAAAACTCGCAAGCTTGACCGATCTCTCATCAGAATATCTCAGCGAACGACAAATCCTGGCCATCCTGTCAAGGAATGTCTACGGATCCTCTGCTGCATCTGTGCCGGTAAAAACTGAAGGCTTCGGCCTCATAAACTCCTGTAATGATACGGGGATAGTCTCGGTAGCAGCAGGTACAGCTGTCTGGACAGCAGGTACAATCATAGTCCCCGTAGTAAGAGGAACAACATCGGATCTCGGTGCTCGACTGGCCTCAACTAGGGATCCAACCATCTGGTACAAATCCTGAATGCTCGCCTCCAGCCTAGCTCTCCTGCCTGGAGAAGGGGGATTAGTCTGTCCCTGAGGGATGGGCGTACCGCCCTGGTCAGTCCTCGTCTCAGACGAGCCCGCTCTAATCTCATATCTGGCGGTAGCCCTCTGAGCCCTCGTAGTCTTCGGCGGCATAGTGGCTGGAATAAGAAACAGGATTTGCTGAAAATATTGCAATCGAATCAAAGGATATATGGAATCAAGGAAGGAAGTACAAGCAATTATATATGCTAAGGTCACTTAGACGGAGTAACGTATCGTGAGTATGCCGCGGAACATATACACGTCACGTCACTCTGCTTAAGTCACCTACTCCATTATACAAAGGGTCTTCCTATACTCAGAAAGGTAAAACCTAATGCTCTGATACCAACTTTGTCATGACCCGAATGTGTGGAACGTGATTGACACTTAAATCACGCAACGTCTAAGGGCGTAGCGTAATCTAAGTAAGCCAAATCCCAGAAATCTAAACCATTAAAATAAATAGAGTGAAGAAATACTTATTTTTAAAAGGTGGTTTTAACAAAATAAAGTTACATTAAACATTTTAAAAGTATCAAGTTTTCCCGAAAATTCCGGCAGAGTTTCCTTTGTAAAAACTGGCCCCAAATGGGTACAAAACAAGAATATGTATAAATAATGAAATAAGGCATCCCCAAGCGGGAGCTAGCTCTTTACCGAATGGAGGAACACAACCACATGCAAGATACATCATAATAGTGTGAAATAAGCATATAAAAGCAAGAAATAAGAAAGCACCAAGTCGGCTCATATGAGCTCGACACCAAAGAACAAAATATACAAATCTCACTGTCCAGTCTCTAGGTCACTTATACACATGGTCGATGGAGTGTACTAGATACAAAATAAATATACATGGTGGGAATAAATGAATATCCTCCCAAAAACCCACCTATGCACAAGTCCTCGAGTCGAAGCAAAAGGAAGCAGCAGAAGAAGAAGAAGTATGTCCGCCCTACTATGCTGACGGGTGGGTCATGCAAGATACTATAGTACAACGGGGGTGAGTTGTTAACTCGTGAGTAATAAGTAACATCTAATGAGACTATCGCAAGTATGCACGCAAATGCGTCACAACCTATGTATACTACGATGATGCGATGTACTAACATGAATGCGACATAAATGAATAATCAAGCACGAAATCTGGATATATCTGGTATGAGAACATTCTGTGTTTCTATTGTTAGTGAAATTTTTGTATAATAAAACTGGAGTATCATCCAATGAAATCGACAGAAAACCGTGTCAATCATCGACACAAAATATATATAAATATATACCAATTTCTCGGTAGCCGTCTCTCAGATCGGCCCTCAAATCTGTCAAATCACACGACTCCGGTCAGTATCCTCCGGATGACCACCGGGTCAATAATCATCGGTAGGTAATGCTCCCCTTCCAGGCTCAACGTCTCTCTATACGGCCCTCTTGCTCTGGGTACCTCACCGGGTCCACCATGTACCCGCAGACGGTGCACCCCCTCCTCGAATCGGGTATGTGTACACACGTGACTCAAGAACCGAGAAAAGTCATGGTGGACGCTACACACATCATATCACGAGAAAACCACAATTTCTATTTAAAAATGATAATAAGTTTATAAAAATCCTTTGCGGTTTTCCCCAAATCCAGAAATCTCGAAGAAAAATCACAATATATGAATATGCCGAAAATGATGAATATCTATGATATCAATATGATGTAATGAGATGAATGGCATTGAAACTACATGTCAATAGTGATGCTACGATACCGATTGTTTAACAAGTTCTATAGTGTTCGTGACATAGTAATTACCAATGGCGTGTGTATTCACATAAATAGTGCACGTGCGGCATGAACTATTGGTAATGGTGCAAGTGTCCCAGGTGATAATATCAATGTGCATGATGATGTAAATGCTATATGAAAATGATATACGCATGTAAATACAAGAAGTTTAATTAAATCCTGATATATCGGGCGCTTTACGCCATCCAAGTGATTCCCCAATAGATGTGTACATCTACTCACCGGAACGCCTCGGCTAGTCGAATCCGATCACCGCCATGCCTTTTCTTGCCGCGTCCGACGTCTCCGCGACCGATCCTATAACAGCACAAATAGTACATATGAGGCTAAACATTATATAGATGCGAAGTCAAGACGATACGAAGCAACTAACGCACACCAGCTAGACGCGCGTGCACTTGGTGCACAAAACGCGCGTAACATCGCCACAACCACAACTAGGGGTTGCTATGCGTAGCAAACACCAAATCTAAAATCTAAACGTTCGAATCGCACAAGACACCACACTAACTAATTTAGGAAATATGTTATACATCAATCACAACCTAAGACTTAACTAAAACCTTTATTTTAAAAAAACTAGTTAGCAACCTTAAGTATTTTAGTGTAAAACTAGGTAGATTAGTAAGTCTATTAGTCACTAATTACACTTAAATGCCCTAATTAGGCCATAGAATATTAACTAAATCTAACCTCACTTAAACACACTAAACATACATTAAATCTACACAAACACCTAATTAAGACAATTAAAAGTAAATATTAGCAAAGTAACAATTAGTGTAGGTTTTATATCTCAAAATGATTTGGGAAAAGATCCAAACTTGCTAGCCATGCCACTCAAAATGAAGACTTAATCCAAAGAACCTTGCTTATATTTGAAAAAGGAATTTTTGTGATGATCTTAGTAGAAATTAGAGTTGATTTTGAGGAGATTTGAGGTGAGGTAGTGAGGTTTTAGCAAGAAAAAGAGAAGGAAGATGAGGGGGATGGGGTTGCGGTTTGGGGAGTGAGGGAGAGAGGGTGAGGGGTGAGGTAACCATACCTCCACACACACACACACCATTCCTCCATTAAAAAATGCACCATACCTTTTTTCTTTTCATTTTCATTTTCTTTTATTAATTCTTTCATTTCTATATAAAAAAACAAAACTAGAACCATCTTGATTTTTGAAAGTGAGCATGTTACAAAAAGGGTTTTTAGTTGTGTCATGTTGCACTAACATGTGTTAACCTCTACTAACTGATAATTAACACTAATTAAGTGTGTATGTGCATGATTAAAATAATATTTATTAATTAATAAATAAAGAAAATAATTAAGTAAATTAGCAATTAAATAAGTAACTAATTAAATACCCATACATAAGCAATTACATAATTAAAATAGATATATTTATGTTTATGTGGAAAAATAATTATAACTAGGTATTCCGTCTGTGGGCGAATAGTCACAAATTCTGGGCCAATGGCCCTCAGAAATGCCATCACCATCATCTGCTCATGTTGCCTTCTTCTCTCATTGACATCGGCCGTAAGAAGGAAAATGGAGAGCAACCCAGTTTCTAGCCGCTTGAGCTCACCATACATAGTAGATATAAATTGGCGTTTACGCTGCAACTCGTGAAGAGACTCAACAATCTCGAATGCTTGATTAGCACTCTCCTTCCTTTCGTAAGACCCTTTCAAATATGCCTAAATAGAATAAGCGTTGTCATATTTATACACCACGTCAGCGATTTCATCTTCCATCGCCTCAGTCATCAATCGATGCAGCATTGCATCCTTAGAAATCCACTCATTAGTGGGAGATGGAGGAGGCTCCTCAGCTACGTGCTTCATCAACATTCTCTCCCTCATGAGCATTTCGACAGCCTGTTTCCATCTTGAATAATTTGTTCCATTTAATCGAAAACGGATGATATGAGTAGGAACCATGTGAGGATTGTAGACTTGCTTCTCCTTCAAGGAGATAGCGGAACTATTGGACTCGGCCATCGAATAGGAAAACAACAACTACTAACAACCCCCACAAACTTAAAAACTCCGTGAATCAACAACCACAAATACTTCGAAAAGGTGACAGTAACATAAAATAAAAGATCAACAATAACTAGCACCTCAAAGTCGGTGCAAAACAACCATTAATTTCGAGATATAGCACGATCACTAGCTTCAACCCATCCACTAACAACCACGACATTGCTATATTCAAGCAAAATAGAACATCGTCTTAGATCTCATCAATCACAAAGAAGTTAGATTTCATCTTAGCCGATCCAGGGGACTTCAGATGGCGACTATCAAGGGCTTCAGCGATGGCAGCGATCGATGGCAGGGCTTAACTACATCTGGAGAATCTTCAGCGAGGGCAGCGATTGAGGATGGAGGGGGAGTCTTCAGCGATGGCAGCGATCAATGGTACGGCTTCAGAATTGAGGTTGAAAGGGGCTTCAGTGATGATCGGTGGCGAGGGCGAGCGGTTGGTTGAGGGTGAGCGTGAAGCGTGGTGAGGGCGAGCGTTGGTCGAGGGCGAGCGGAGAGAGATGCGGGTGAAGGCGATGGTGAGGGATGCGGGTGATACCAACGATGGTGAGGGATGTGGGTGAGGCAATGGTGACATATTGAAAGAGATTTGGAGATATAATTGTGATGATTAGGTTAACCCTTTCTCATCATCTCTTTATATATAGGCAACTACTTATTATAAATATACCCTTCATCACAACTTCATCACAACCGTCCATTACATTATTTATTTTAACAAAAACAAAGATCAAGAACCAAATTATCTTCGGGACTATTCATCTACTTCCCAAAACATCTAATAAACAATTTGTATAACTCAAAAGAGAACCATCAGAACCAATAAAACCAATAGTAAACAAGATATCCATCAAATACTTTAACTAATGGCTCAATCACATCTGAATCCCTGAGTTTTGAATCCGAAAATAAACTCATCAGCACTATGAACAGATAAAAGATAAAGCCATTGAGGTTTTAATTTGACCTGAGCTGATGTATATGATAGACTGAAAGGAACAACTGAGGTAATTGGAAATCAATTAGGGTTTTGAGAGAGGGGGAGGATAATTGGTACCTTGAAAATGATATTTTGTTAAGAGTTCCTGCAGATTGCTTGCACTCATCATTGGCCTGAATCGGATGGATTTAATTTATCAACAACTCGAGCAATCACAAAAGGTAGAAGAATAAACCAAAGTTAGCATCAACAATAAAACCTTTTATTAATAGCTACCGGCAAGGCTAATCAATGGATTACACTAATATATCTGACGATGCACTCTCTCAATCTGATTGATGGCACATTGATAGAGATGCAGGTGACCGATTACAATAGATAACGGTAAAGTAAGTACAAAAATCGGAATCCGAGCAATTAATAAAAGTCGTCAAGAATGATTATCATGGTGAAACTCATGTATCATATTAGACACTGATGAAATCCTTAACCTGTCAAATTATTCTCGAGACATACACAAATTAGATAAAGCAGATCCTAGTTTCTCCAATATGATTTTAACACTAAAGATTATGACCTGCCATGTAATATTATTGGTTAAATATATTTGTCTAGCGGATGTTCATCTCTTCATCCTATCCAATCTACATGTTTTTCCAAAAACAAACCAGAATGGGCCTCTCTCACTACATGAAAAGGAGGGTTCCCAACAATTTTCATCAGGAAGACAAAGCAACTGTGAGTGTCGTGCGCGTTCTTGATGCCAACTTTGCTGAGGGAATTTTCTTCACCAATAATACTATTATAATAATTAAATATTTTAAAAAATAAATTCTAAGAAAATTGACCAACATTGCTGACGATAATGAGTTTGATGTTAGTACCCGACAGAATGCACATTGCCCATAACTAAAGGTATTGTTGACGAAGTATCTGTCAGCAATGCTGGGGTTGTGTTGAAATATGAAGAATGTGTTTTGGATACGGATGGTATGAGCCTCGTCCATACAATTGATGCATTCATGTCTGGCATACAAAGAACGTATATGAATGCGCACTTCGTGTGAAAAGATCGAGGTGTGAAAAGGTCAAGGAATACCAACTATTTGCTGACATTACCAAGAACAAATGACCATGCTAGAATAATTAACAAATTGTCTTCTTCCCCCCACTAAATAAATTAGAAGATTCATAATTCTATCCATCCATGCAATAAACCCCTTATATAAACCCAACACACTTCCTCAACCAAGCACAAACTCATAGCTAGATAGGGGAAAAAAGCCTAGAAATTATGTCAAGGATTAAAATTTTCTTAGTTGTCTTGGCTATGCTTTTAGTACTGGCCTCTGCAGAGATAGAGGCTGATAATAAGCAAGAATTAGATGAGTACTGCGGAGGGGTGATGTTGAAGTTGATAGAATCTTGCACATTGTATATTCTGAAGAGATTCCCACCTATTGATCCTTCAGAAGAATGTTGCGCCGTATTTCAGAAATCAGACATACCTTGCTTTTGTCGCGACATCAACAAGGTAATAGAGAAGGTGGTGAGCATGGAGAAGGTGGTCTATGCTGCCAAGTACTGCGAAAATCCTCTGGAGAGTGGGACTACATGTGGAAGTAAGCTTGCAAGATTTATATATTACTTATATTACATTTGATACAACATTAAAACTTTTAGTGATCTTGTTTTCGGTTATTTCTGTTTTGTAGGTTATACCGTTCCATAGGCATGAGCTAGGTGAAAGGAGGAGGAGAATATTAATGGAATAAATGGAGTGCATTGGGATTTTATCTATGTATGAAAAATATTTTGTGGATCTTAAACAAAATTCTATGTTGGTTTGATTTATATGCATTAATGATTTGTTACCTTCTAGTTCTTGATGATACAATGCGACTAATCTGTGGGGTTTCTTTTATATAATACAAGTCTCTTAACTCAGATTTATATTAATATTGAGAGTGTGACAAAATGCGGAAGGAAGTTTGCAAGATTTATGTATTATTTATATTTCATTTGATGCGACACTAAAAAAAATTAAATATCAATCCAAAAATCCGATACGATACGATATGTGGAAACAGGATTTTCCAAAAATCTAGGATACAGGATACTTTTTATATATCATATTTTTAAAATTAAATATACATATATGTTAATATTTTAATATATATGCATGAATATATCACTTAATAATAAGGCAAAATCACACCATATATATTCCATTAACACTTTAGCATTTTATTCTAAAATAACAATTGTAGCATTCTAATGTACCATGTTTGAAAGTCTTTGATTTCAAATATCAATCTGATTCCGTAGTTTCCGAAAGTATCGGTATCCGATACGCGTTTCCGATACGATACGTGAGAGCCGATTTGCAGTTTCCGTGCTTCATAGCCATAGATTATACATAATCAAAGTGAATACTATGAAACTTGAGCTCTTCATATAGAAAGCTCAAGGTACACCCGGTAACACCCCCAACAATTTACGAACACTACACATATGTAATGACAATTCTATCCATGCAATGACCATTGGTAGAATCATTAAATTAGTCTTCTTCCTCATACTAATTAATTTGAAGATTTAATTACAATTCTATCCATGCAATGACCATTGGCAGAAATCACTAAAATTCGTCTTCTTCCTCAAACTAATTAATTAGAAGATTAGCAATTCTATCCCCTGCAACAGACTTCCCTGTGTAAACCCAACTCATTTCTTCAACCAAGAACAAACCCAAACATATAAGATTAAGAAACTAATCGGGACAGGAGTTAGCTTAGGTGCTTGGTCTTCTTCTACGTGGCCATGGTTATGCACCCAAACATATAAAATTAAGAAACTCATTTCTTCAACCAAGAACAAATTCAAACCCAAAGTTCTTTTAGAACAATCTGCAGGCGGAGATTTTTCTTGTAAAACTCCAACAACAAGACCTTCCGTTAATTAATTATAGAGATCTGAGACCACAACACTACGAAGAAAATTAAGCACAGGAAAGACTTCAAGGATTGCCATGTGTTCCAAAGATTAACATTAAGAGGACAACTGCTAAGCACAGTCTAATATTATTAACGGAATGATATATAAAAGGGAAAATAATATCTAACCTAGTTTTAGTAGACTACAGAATTGAAGGGAACAAGCAAAAAATTTAGATTAAACAGGACATGGCTTCAGTAGTTTAAGTAATATTCATCAATTCTACAAAGAATTTCCTCAAATTTAGATTTAACCCCTCTCAGTTCCCATATAAATTTTTCTAACAGCCAACTCTTTATCAATTGAACGCGAGAATCTATCAAAAACAATGAATGAAAAATATATTGAAAAAGGAAATGACATTGGAAAGAGAGAATTTTTCTTGAGAAAATCGACATTAATAGACCATTAGAACTCACATTTGGAGCAAATGGTTCCTCTTCTTCAATCCACGCCAACATTAAACCATTAAAGACCAATCAATAAAAGCCAGGTTCGAGGTTTCGTCCGAAACTACCGACATGTGATCGTTTCGTATAGGTTTCGGTGGAGACCTATACGAAAACAACCATACTATATCGTTTCGACCAAAACAATAAAATAATTATTTTTTTGCCGTTTTTTGCTATTATCCTGATCACTATTTGCTTTTATCGTTAGATCTGAGGTGTTTTCATGGTAAGTAGTCGCTACTTGCTCGTTAAAGACAATTGATCTTAGACTATTGAAAAGACTTTAAAAGAAACCTATCGAGTTGATAGAGATAAAGGGGAGATGTAAGACAGAGGATTGAAAAACAACTGGTCATGCCTAATTATTTTTAGGTTTCAAAGGTTGACTAATTATTTTTTTTTGGATCAAATGCACAACCATGATTACGGCCATAACTTTCATTTGTGGTGCAGCTGGTTAGATTATTTTCATCCTGATGGAGGTCCTTTTCGGGTCTCCTTCAGATGTTGTCTTCCGTCGATCCCCCGGTGGATTCTGGAGGTGATCTTCTGTTGCGTGTGGGTCTCAATGGGTTTGGAGGAGATTGGTGACTTGGGGAGTTTAGCGCCGAGTAGCTGCAAAGAAGTCCCGGGATGGTTTGGTACCACCGAGGACCCTCCGACGATCAAGTTAGTACTAGATCCGAGCAGCGTAACGGCTAAGTGGAGTAAAAAATGGCTTACTTGACCCCTCTGTGATGGGGGTTTATATAGCGGTGGTGGCACGCAGCAGCAGGCGCGAGAATCTCGCCGGCAGTTATGCTCCCGACGTCACGCCCGCGCGGAGAGCGGATCGCCTATTAATGGGGATCGTGATGGCGTGGAACGCGGGATATGGCTGGCGGAGAATCTGCGCTTGTCGAGATTTGCGGAGCGGCGGTTACGCCCGTGAGCGGTGGAGTTGGTCGGAGGACCGAGGAAGACGTCCTCGGCTGGGGAGCTCGGGGGCGAGCGAGAAGGCCGAGGAGTCTTGGTCTTGTGGCAGCTCGGGGCGAGCTGAGAGGCCGAGGAGGCCCATTTGCAGGGGGCCCCGAGGAGGGCCAGCTCGCGCGTGTAGGTCGGGTACATGGGTGGCCTGGTCGGTCCCTGTGGGCCCTTTCTTCTGAGTTCTGGGACACTTCATCTGCCACGTGTCCTGATCTTGGGGATCGCCAATATTGAGCATCATTATTAGCCCCCCACTCTTGTCCCGATCACCTAGCGGATCGGGTCAGGAGTGGACTGCCGGGCCGCCCGGGGTGAGTTCCCTCCTAAGGTTTCGTCGGGACGCATTCCCGGGCTGTCAGCTGTCTTTCCTGTCAACAAATTAGGGCGAGATCTCTGCATTTAAGGAAGGTGCGCCGGTTCGTGCCCTCCTGCCATTGAAGTGATGGTCCATGTGTCAAGCATCGGTTGGCTGACGCGACGTGTGCAGACCTGCGACGCCTGCAGGGGTGCGGTCCAGCGTGGGAACAACAAGTGGAACAATCGAAGCCGTTGGATGCGAGGAGGTGTTTTGGCGGGAGACGAAAGGAGCCGTTGGATGAGGTCGCTCGTTCTGATAAATAGGGGTGTGGCCCATTCCAGGGCCCCTACTCTTTCATATTTCCCCGTTCTAAGTCCTGGTTGCTCGGCGCTCGTCTTCTTTCTTCCGCTTTCGTTTCCCGAGGACCCTCCTACTCAAAGTTAGATGTCTTCCTTTGTCGAGTCAGTAGATGTCGTCGGAATAGGTTCTAGGGACCCTTTAGGTGAGCCAGAATCCTCCCGGGGAGCAGGGGTCGGCCCCTCTTCCCGGGATCATGCGGCGGGGGCAGCCCCCAGGGAGGAGGCGGTAGATGTTGCTCCCGGCGCCTCGTGTTGGGTGAGGCATGAGGACGAGCTCGCCAATGCTCGAGCTCGCTTCCATATCCTCCCGCGATATACGCTTCGTCTGGCCAAGGAGGGAGAGAGGGCAGACCAGGTACGGGGCTGGGAGATCGCCCTGTACTTGGAAGCTTTTTGGGGTGTAATGCGCCTGACCTTTTCTCCTGAGGTCGTCGAAGCGCTGAACTTTTTCGGGTTAGCCCCTGGCCAGTTGGTGCCGAACTCATGGAGGATTCTCCTCGGGTTCCTGATACGCCTGAAGTTACAGGAGATTCCTTTCAGCCTCTCCTTCCTTGATTCTTCCCTCGTCTTCAAAAATCACTCTGGTGGTCGAGCGGGCGACCCGAGGTGGGTCTACCTTTCCTTTAGAAAGTGACATGGGGCCCCGCCGGGACAGGGGTTGTGGCCCTGCCTTCTTCCATTCACGATTGGAAGAAGAAGTTCTTCTTTGTTTCCCCCCGAGGGCGAGGACTGGCCCGTGCCTACACAGTGGTCGAGGGAGAAATGCTTGCCGGGGAACCAGTCCAGTGACCCCGTCGCGGTGAGAGTGGCGTCGTGGGAGCCCATCCCTCATTTCGACATGCTGCTGTCTGAGAGGGTCCTGAGTTGGGCCAGGCTCAACCCCGTTGAGTTCGTCTGTAAGTTTAGGCTTGCTTTTTGGCTTGTATATTGCTTGTGTCGCTGACCTCTTTACATTCGGTTTTGTGTAGGACCCAAGGATAAGGACTCGCTCCGAGCTTCCATGCGCCAGCCGAGGAAGCTCACGAAGGCGAGGGCTACCGGCTCTTCCCTCTCAAAGCCTGCCCTGGCTCCTTCTCCTCCGGTGGTCGTGTCCCGCGAGCGCTCGGAGGCGGATCTCGCCCTGGGGCCCAGCAGAGTGTCGGGCCGGAAGCGGGTTCGGATTCTGGAGGATCCGGCCTTGGAGGAGGAGATCGGCTCTCCTTCAGAGCCGCTCAAGAGGAGGTCTTCGCCGATCATGGTGGAGGAAGGGGGCTTCCAGTTCGCAGTGCCTTCGGGGCTATCCGTCGCGGATAGCCTACTGCATGAGATAGAGATATCGGCCGGGGGTAGAGTCCCCGGGGGGGCCTTCAGGGCTCAGCTGGCGTCCATCGCCCGGGAGTCCGTGCAGGTAAGTGCCTGATTTTTATTATTATATATTTTTTGAGATTCGGTGCCTCCCTCGTCTTTCTGATCTCTCTTCTGCCTTTCAGGTTCTCCAGCACGTCGCCCTCGCCTTACGCATGGAGGCCGAGGTGATAGCCCCGGCGATGAAGGCTGCGGGCCAGCTCTCCTCGCTGGAAGAGAGCTCCAAGCGGGAGCTGGAGGCGGTGAGGGCGAGGGTCGCCGCCCTGGAGGGCGAAGTGGAGGCCGAGAAGCGAGAGGTCGCTCGGCACCGCGAGGCCGCCGCGGCTGCCGAGGACAAGCTCGAGGACGCTCAGGTGCTTGCTGGCAACCTGAAGAAGATGGTGAAAACCTTCCGGAAGGAGCTGGGGGCGGCGGCCGAGTCGGCGAAGTCGGCCGACCTGAGGGCAGCGAAGTCGGCCGACCTCTCGGCGGCGATGGCGGTGGAGGGCTATAAGAAGTCGATAGACTGCTATGATGACTTGGCCGTTGCCACGACCCTCATCTGGCATGAGGCCCTCGATGCCATTAAGGCCCGGGTGCCGGGGTTCGCCGATGAAGAGCTCCGGGCCAAATACCCCCTCGCGGACGCCGGTGAGCAGGGGCAGGAGGTTCTTGGCGAGGAAGTCGCCGAGGACCTAGCTCGCCTCGTGGTGGATGTCGAGGGCCCCGAGGTCGCTCCTGGCCCCGAGGCCTAAAGCCCCCGTCTTCCTCCTCCTTTTCTTTTGTAGCTTTTGGAATTTTGTAAGCCTCCGGGCATTTTGTAAGGCCGGGGAGCCAAAAATACCCTTTGTAAAGACTTTGCCTTTTAGTAATAAAACTTTTTCTTTGGTTTCATCGGTTTGCACTTTGTCTTTTGTTCATGAAGAATGCTCATAAAATTTCTCTTCTTGCGCTGTTGGGCTTCCATGTCAGGTCTATGTCAGGTCGGCTACTTGCCTAGCGATCGTCCGTCGAGTTGGTTTCGATTACTTGCCAAGCGCTGCTGAGAAGGAGGCGTCTCCATGGCCCCGAAGTCGAGGGGAGATCGCTCGAGACTTGGATAGACCCGATGCCCCTTGTTGGTGGCTCGGATTCTCCGCATGCGATGGGCAGAGGGCTGTCCGCCTTATTTATGCCGAGGATGGATGGAAGCTGCTCCGTTGCCCTTTGGCGAGGGATTCTGATTTCTGGCGTCGTGGGTAGGCAACCACCAGCCTGGGATGATCGATCGGGGTAGCCGCTCGGAGGCCTCTTATGATTGATCGAACCCGCTTGTTATACTGTGCTGGGGAACGTTGGTCCCGCTCCAACTTATAATTGTTATAAGACCGAGCTGGAATTAGGGGAATACCAGGATTCCCGTGCCGCCCAAACGAAGAAAGTGCATTATGATGCATCTTCTTTGGGTGCGTTCATTACATAGAACTGTTTCTCAGTATCCTCTGCGTCCTGGGTATTAGATACCAGATCAGGATCCCGTATATATAATCTGTTACAAAGGGCTACAGAAAGGTAGAGAACTGAGAACGGGTGATAAGTTTCATGAGACAGAAAACGGTGCAAGTGTTGCAGCCAAGTCTGTTGGTCACTATCACTCTGTATTACCAGAATACATTGATTCTGAACAAATGTTATTAGATACCGAACCTGATATGCAAAATCATATCAGTTTCTTTATTGGTAAAGAAATGATATAATTTTGTATTGATGGATAATGTTTTGAACATTTCCTATATCAAGAGTTGATCGGTTCAGGCATGTTATCTAAAAGCATTGACGTTCTAAATCAAACTACAGTTCTTTGTATACAGAACACGCACAAGAGGAAGAGTTAAGAAATGAACGAATCCTTCTTGAGGCATTGTAGACTAGGTCATATCAATGCGCCCCGACTGGCTGAAGTTACATTTAGATGCATATTTAAATTAGTTTGAATTTATATCTTGTGAAACTTGCTAGTCATGTCACAGAGATAAGATGACCATTGCTCTGTTTACTAAAAACAGAGAAAGAGTTAGTGAATTTTTGGGATTGATACATACTGATATATAAAGGTCTCCTGTCTACATATGCCAAGACCGGTTCTTTTTACTTCATTACATTCTCTGATAATCTCTCAAGATTCAGACATATGTTCCTGTTGAAACACAAGTCCGAACCTTTTGAGATATTCACAGAATATAAGTTAGAAGTAGAGAACCAAAATACGGGTTTAAGTATTATGTTCTTTGATGTGATCAAGAAGGAGAATACTTGAGCACGGAAATTCTGTACTATTCTAAAGGAGAATGAGATTCTTTCTCAGCATTACTCCTCTGTATACACCATAGCACGATGGTATATCGGGGCGGAGCAATAGCACCCTATGTGATATGGTGTGCTCTATGATAAGTACTACTGAGTTTCCTTTTTCCTTTTGGGTGTTATGCGCTTGAGAAGCTGCATACCTATTGAATAGGGTTCAAATCAAATCAGTTGCCTACCACTTCATATGTGATATGGAAAGGGAAGAGCCCATATCTTAAGTTTGTTAAGATTTAGGGTTGTCCGGCCTATGTCTAAAAGCAAAATCCGGACAAGCTCGAGGCAAGGTCAGTTCTGTAGAACTGGAAATGTTCCAACTATACAAACTGCAGCTGATGATTTGATAGAACCAAAGGATTCAGTAGATTCCAACGAACCTCAGCCTCTCCGCCGATCTAGTAGGGTTCCTCATCCTCCTGAGAGATACTTCGGTTTCTCTATGACAGTGGGAGCGAGGATTGCATCATGAGATGATGACCCAACTAGTTTCGAGCAGGCCATCAAGAGTAGGGACTCTGTAAGAATGGCTGGATGCTTAGCGATCTGAGATGGAATCCATGTACACCAACAAAGTATGAACTTTGGTTGCTATATCTGAAGGGTTAAATCCCCATCAGGAGCAAGTATATATCTTAAGAAGATTACTTGGTGTAGATGGAAAAGTTGAGACTTTCAAAGCTAGACTTGTTAAAGGTTTTCGTCATCGACCAGGCGTGGATAATGATGAAACCTTTTTCCAGTGGCTATGCTTAAGTCCATCCAGATCCTACTTGCCACGGCTACATACCATGACTACGATATCTGGCGGTTGGGTGCCATGACTTCTTTTGTAAATGATGTTTTAGAAGAGTGCATCTATAAGTACACAGCCAGAGGGCCTCGTAGACAGTGGGAGCAGCGGAAACGTGTGCAAGATGTTTTATGTAACAGGCATCGTGGAGTTGGAACGTCTGTTTTGATGTATTAGTCAAAGAGTTTGATATCATCAAAATGGTAGATGAACCTTGTATATACAAAAAGGTAGTAGGGAGTATGGTGGTGATCCTCGTAGAGTACGTGGATGACGTACTCTTGATAGGGAAGGAGTTTCCTATGCTACGCTCGGTCAATCTCCGCTTATCACAAGGATTCTCCATACAGGATCAAAGTGATACCTCCTAAATCCTAAGTTATGGATCTATGAGATAGATCTAATTGGATGTTAGGATACTCACTAGTTGTAGTGAGATGGTATCAATCGATCCTGGGGAGAATCACTGGAAAGGTTCCAGGGTGGTAAGGACGACTGAATGTCAGTCGCAGGCATTGTCTTTACCCTCAGTGGAGGGACGGTATGTTGGAAGAGTTCCAAGCTAGATAACGTGACATACTAGACGATTAAAGGCAAGATACATCGTTACCAAAGATACTACCAAAGAGGCAGTCTGGGTGTATATAAGTTCATGAGATGAACTTCGTTCCTACCATTGTGTGACAATGGAGTTGTGGCTTTAGCCAAGGAACTCCCGTCCCATCAGAAATCCAGATATAATTCTTAGGCAGTATCACCTGATCATGGAGATGGTTGATCTCCAGGGAGATCGAGGTTTGGAGAGTAGACACAGAGGACGACAGCGCGGATCCACTCACAAAGGCCTTTTTCCCAGTAGAGACTTTTATGGGATGGTTGAGTATGAGATACTTCAACCGCAGCTAATTGTTGGGTATGTGATACTACAACAAATGGTCCTAGTGCAAGTGGGAGATTGTTAGTTATATGTATGCCCTAGAGGCCATTACTGTACATACGATGTATATTGTAGTGGATGCTAGGACATATATAGGGAGGACTTTCTTGCTCGACATGATAGTATGCTATCTGGTTGTACTTTATCTTAACATGTACTCTGATTGTCTCTATATTACATGTTGATAAAGCCCTTAGGATATGTACTCGACTACTGGGACTATGATGAGATCATACTAGTGGGGCCACGGTAGTCGACGAGTACATCCTATAACTGTTCCTAGTCGGTGGTGTATCGAGACAGGGCATCGATACACCAGAGTAGACTAGCGTATACGCATCTTGACCCATATGATGGGCGATGGATGATCCCATATCCATCGGTGTTTGACATCAAGGATGGTGTACGGGTGCTCAGTGGAGACTGGGTACACTGGATGGACTCGCCGAGAACTCCCAGATGGTATTATACCTCACGTCAGATGGTAGTTCTCCGGTGACACTGGTACAGAGTAGTCTGTTGACCCGAGATCGTCATAGAGTCTTGTATGATTCCCACTGTGCTTTGATTTCCACCTTACCACGTCCAAGAGGGCGTGCAAAACGGTGGCTTTTGGGTACAGTCCCGAATCACATGGAGGCAATGAGCGATAGGAGGGGATTCGTCTCTCCCGGTATAGGGAGTTGATGTTGTGCTGTGTTCGATTGGCTATAACCGGAAATCCCTGGCCAGGGTTGCTGAGATTTACTGGTAAGTGTTACCAGTAGTTTCTCGAACTGTTATAGACCTCATATCGACACGACTTATCGAGCTACTGGGGTCTGACGTTTACCACCCCTAGGCGAGATATGCGACATATCAGACGACGAGACCGGACTGTACGGTAGTGTTACTGATTGGATTCACAGGAGAACTAGCGGGCTTGCTTGTTGATCTTCTGATCGCTCAATACCCGGATGGCCGTTACGTTTGGCACACCGCTTGCGGCTTGTGGGTGTTTGATATGATCATCACCTACTGCCGGCGTATTGACGAGTCTTTAGAGTCCTACACAGGGGTTTCCTGGCTCAAGCGAAACGGAGTAGGAGCACATATGTGATATGTGCGGGACCGAGATTAATACGATATAAGATACCGTATTCTATTCTCGCGATTTGTAACATTGATTGGTTGTATGCGATATATCCGGGTTATCGGATCAAGTGTTGATTCGATAAGTTGTTACTTTTGATATTAGTCGGTTATAGCCGGATTATTAAATCAAGAGTTGATTTAATAATTTAATGCATAATTATATATTTGATATATTACATTGCATTAACTAGTATTAGCTCACTTATGATTTATTTTCTCACTAGTTTGTGCACATTATTTATATATGATATATGCAAGTGTACATGTATGTATCATGCTTGATGATACACACAAGATGGGTGTATGAGACTCATACCAAGATTAGGTTTAAGATTAGGGTTATTGTTTTATCTTAAGATTTAACAAAAGGATTAAACTTGGTCAAAGTTGTCAAGCTTGAAGAAGCTTTGACAAAGTCCACCCTTTTGTCATTTCATTTGATATTCTTTAACCTAACCTTTAACCTAAAGCCTTGGTTAATTCTCTACATGAGTTAAGCATGAGGGCTTAACTCAATCATGGTGCAATAATTCATTTGGATAAGTTTTCATTTGGATGGATAATTCTTTCTTTTTCTTCTTCATCATCAAGCTCCATCCAAAAGCTTACTAGCTCCAATGGTGCCTTGAGCAAAAGAGTGAAAAAATCAATTCTAAAGTGAGCCCACTTCTTACTTCTTCATCCTCTACCACTTGCCATGTAGTAGAGTGTGTTCTCTTCACAAAGTTTATGACCTAGTGAAGGAATAGCTTGAGTTAGTGTCTCCCCGACGTAGATCATCTTCGGCCTCGAAGTCAACGTAGCAAGCACGTTCGTTCTTCTCGTGGAGCATCTATAGAGTCCGGAGTTCACGATCGCAGCGATGGGGACGTCTACACGGAGCTAATGAAGTGGAGGACCGGATCTACAAAGGTTGTAATCCCTTTCACTTAGCAATAAAGTTTTTTACTTGCATGCTTCGCCTTACCTCTAGTTAACGATCTAGCATTAGGGTTTCTCGGCACAAGAAAAATTTGATTTTGGCATGGTTGATGCCTTGTGGAACCTCTTGAGTGTGCCTAGTAACCTTATAGTGGCATCAGAGCCTAGCTAGAGCTTTAGACGAAGTGTAGACGAAGTTAGAGATCCGATCGAACCCCGAAACCCCGATCAAAACCCTTCTCTGTACATTTTTTCAAACTGTGGATTTTTGTGAATTAAAAATGCTCAGAAAATTAAGCAGGAAAATCTAAGAATTACTGTGAAGTACGGAACTATAACTCAAAAATTTGACCGCGGAACCGCGGCCAAACCATGGGTTTGGCGGCGGTTCCGCGGCCCAAATTGTGAATTAGTCCCTCAAACTTCACATATTTATTCTTAGGTCCTTTCTTGTCATTTTTTTCTGGGAATTTTTTAATTCCACTCAAGTGTTGAGTTTTCTAGGGTTTTATTGGGGACTCGTTAATTCGATCGGATAATTTAACTTCGTTTATGTTTTTCCGGATATTTTAGAAACTGTTAAAAAGTTCGACCGGATATAAATACCCATTTTTTCCCCTGCCGGGAAATTTTCAAGTGTTGGATTTTTCTGTAGTTTAAGAACGTTCTAAGTAGTGCAAGTAATGCGATGGACCCTCTAGAAGACAACAAACCTTAACTCGATTATGTGACCTGTTTCCTGATTTAAAATCAGGAAAGCTTCTGTGGAAAGCTTCAGAAGGGGGTCACGTGCTTACACGTGACTAGCGGTCACGTGTTGGCACGTGACACCTAAAAACGTCATTAAGGCAAGTTCAATTCCCTGACTGCGAAGAAGGAAAAGAAAAGCTTCAAGGAGAGTCACGTGCTCCCACGTGATCAGGGTCACATGGCGACACGTGACGTTTAAATGCAAGCGTCAAAGGCACGTCGGTTAACTGACCCAGTCAAGAAAAAGGCTTCAGAAGAAGTCACGTGCTCCCACGTGACCAGGGTCACGTGTTGGCACGTGACGTTTAAGGCAGCAAACGCATTCTTCAGAACAACCAAAGAAAGAAAGTTCAAACAAGGGTCACGTGCTCACACGTGACCAGGGGTCACGTGGTAACACGTGATGTTTAAGCAACGATCAGAAGACAGCGCAAAAGAAAGGAAAGGGCTCATTCCAAAGGGGGTCACGTGCTCACACGTGACCATGGATCACGTGGTCACACGTGACCGGCTTTCAAAGCCCATTTTATCAACAGAATTAAATTCTGAAAGAAATTCAGATCTTGCCAAAGGAACGCAACTATATGCATCCAATCAAATTAAAGATTCAGAGTCATTTATTTATGGAAAATCTCGGGTTTGGAAAGATTTCCCCCTTAAATCTAACCAAAATAAAAAGGGAGAATCTCTGGGTTTGAAATCCAACGGTGAATAAAATTCACCTAATAATCCAAAGGTCCAGAATGAACAATGGATGCAAATCAAATATCTCCATGAAGATTCGTCAAAAACCGATTGATTCGGCTGCTTCTCCTATAAATAGGAGCCAAGAGATACAAAAAAAAGGGGGAGATAGAGATATACACGCGCAGAGAAAGAAAAAAGGAGAAAAGCTTCGATACTTGGAAAAGACTTCGATTTTCTGCGAAAACCCTAGGTAAGAAAGGGAAGGCCTTTTGAAAGAGGGGGAATTTAATTCCCAACAGAGTTTAACTCTGATACATAAAACAGAAGAGCACATTTCTTCTCTCTTTTGATAGAGGATCTGCAAAGTGCACATCTCCCCTTTAGGTTGAGAATTTAATTCTCAATGGGTTGAGATCCTGCCATGCAGATCCAAAACATAGAGAGGGAACGCAAGCATGAGAATTTAATTCTCACAGAACTATAGGAATTCAATTCCTTTAAAAAAATAAAATTAGGGCTCGACCCCGTATCACGGGAATTTAATTCCTTTAAAACAAAAGAAACAGGGTTGAACCCTAATTAAGAATGTGGTTCTGTGGAAATAACAGGAATTTAATTCCCTTAATTATAATTCTTTAAAATGGGAAGTATAATTCCTTGAAAGCTTTTATTAGGGTTTAACCCTATTCAGTTCTTCACATAAACGAGGAATTTAATTCCTACAGAAGATTCATGGGTCAATTCTACTCCAGAATATAAGTCTTCAAAAGGAAATAGGAATTTAATTCCTCTGAAATTTAAAGTTCGAGGAATTTAATTCCTGAAAAAAGGGAGTAACAGATCCTCTAAAAAAAAAAACATAGAGGTAGGGTCACGTGCCACCACGTGACCCCCCAAAACCCCTACAGAAAGCCCCTTTGAGGCAGCACCCCACGTGACCCACGTGACCTTGGCAGAAACTCTAATATACAAACATTTGAATGCCCGTCACGTGATGGCACGTGATGCTTTGAAAGAAATGATAATTTCAGCAGAACAACTGAAGGGAGGGCGCTCTCACGTGCTGCCACGTGACCCTTCTTACCTTAGTGTTTAACACTAAAATTAAAACTCTCAAGCCCAGTGTTAAAACACTGTCGGGCCTTGGCATTCAATGCTGGTTAAAAAGCCTTATCGGCAGTGTTCAACACTGATCTGTTTTAGTGTTTAACACTAATTTGAGAAAGCCTTAGTACTGGTGTTTAACACCAACTATCTCTTAGTGTTGAACACTAACTCATCAATCTTATTCCCAGTGTTCAACACTGATTGCTCCGAAATATTTAACATCAGGCTTTGGCCCAATTGGCTAAAGGGATAGAGGCAAACATTCTCCCTCAATGGAACAACAAAGAGTCAATATTCCAGACCTGACTGGACTTAGCCCAAGCTGGCCATAAGTCCTCAATTTGTGATTAACTGAGCCGATGGGCTCATGACATAATCGAACAGTCTTGACCCAAATTGGGCCACGGACTATCTAATCCACCCCGGTTCTAGGGTACATCTCTTCACTCCTTTGATATTTGGCATTGTAATCCCTCAATGTCTTCAAAGAGGTGACGGGTCCCGAAGACCATTCATGACATGGACTGTGGGGTCCTTAAACCCATGCATGATACAAAAATTCCTGGTTACGTGGAACGTGGATAACGTCACTCTTTGACCCCGCGGGAAACGTCCAGAGCGGATCCTGGTCCTCGCAGAGCACGGCAGTGAACCCGTGTGAAGCATCCAGAGCGGAGCCTGGTCCTCGCCTAGCACGGCAGTGAACCCGTGTGAAGCATCCAGAGCACATACCGGACTGTGGAGTCCTTAAACCCATGGACTATGACGTCCTTAACCTTGACCGAGATGTCTTTAAACTACCCATTGACCGAGATGTCTTTAAACTACCCATGGACCGCAACGTCCTTAAACTACCCATGGACCGCAATGTCCTTAAACTACCCACAGACCGCAATGTCCTTAAACTAGAACAATAGAGCCCCCCCTATATGCTCTTTTGTCGGATCTAAACGGTCCTGTTTAAGTTGATCTTAGCCTCAAAGATGGCTAACGCGTCCTTAAACCTTCAAGCAGACTGGACTATGAATCCCCCTAATTAACTCTGGCTCGAGGGTACATCTCTGAACTCCTCTGACATCCGCCGTTGTAATCCTTCAACGTCGTCAGAGAGGTGACGGGTCCCGACGGCCACATATACGATGGACCGCCACGTCCCTAAACTGGAACGTTAAAGTCCAAACACTCTTTTGTAGGATCCAAACGATCCCGTTAAGTTGATCTTAGTCACAAAGTTAGACTAACGCATCCTTAACAAACGTTTGAGTTGATCTTAGCCCCAAGCATGGCTGACGTATCCTCAAACCAAACCCCCAAACCCAAATTTAAGATAATGCGGATTTGGACTAGTCCATGCCCTACGGGCGACGACATAACTCAGTCTCCGTAGACGATCCACGGGCAGTAAAACATAAAACAAAACCCACGACACGAAATGACCATCTGGAGAAGGAGAAAGTTGTTACCGCAATGCGGTAGCGTAATTAACTGCAGGGGCTTGCGCCTGCAGGGAAGAGCGTCCCCACAATCAAAAACCCTTCAACGAGGGGGAATCTGACGAAGTCTGCTACATCGGTCGCATCCGCTCAAACCTTCGATACATGGTGCCATAAACTAACTTGGCATCTTCGGAGAGGTGAACGGATAGCATCAATTAGCATCTGCCCCGAATCTCAGCGCCAAGACATCGCAGCCTTGCGCGCCGTCGTTCGGAGGGGAACAGATTCTGGCACGCCCGGTGGGACCTTTTCCTCTTTCCACTCCACACTTCGTGTGTCGTGATTCGCGAACCAATCGCGGTTCGCTAATAGTTGCCCTTGGGTTTGAAGATACTAAGAATTGGCGCCTTGCTTATTGCAGAAAGCAAAGGATCGATGGCTTCTACTTCTGCGAAATCCTCCAATTGCTCGAGCTGCAATCGCGACCAACGCTTTGCCTCGCCAGGAGGTGTAGCCTATGGACCCCAAGCTGCTTCGTTGTTCACAATGCCGGTGGACCAGGTGACTCAAGCCACTACCGGATTGTTCTTTGGGACTATACTCCCACCATCAAGCTTCACGGTGCCGGTGTTGACAAAGGAAGCGCTCAAGAAGTCGGTCTTTGATCGTCTTGCCCCTGCCGCGGCTCCTCTCAACGAGTCGCCCGATGCCAACGCCTCAGTCTTCTCTAGATTGGGCCAGAAATCCTGCGAACTCATCATAAGGCCTACAATCTCGGAGGAGGCTGCTTCTAAGAAAGTGGCCGCTCCTGCCCTCGAAATCGCCAAGGCGGCTTCTCCGGCCAAAAGGTCGGTCTTTACAAGGTTGACAGCTTCAGTTTCCGCTCCCGCTGCACAAAGGACATCGGTCTTTGACAGGCTAACACCGACAACGACCCCCCACCTACACAGGGGGCAAGACGAAACCATTCTTATATCTGACTCTACGCCGTCTGCTCGACATGCTCGACGTCGTCATTGGCACCGAATAAGGAAGGCTGGGGGCAACTCCCCCTCCGGATTGACTCCACCAGCCCCAGCGGTAGAAGTTAATGCTGCTGTTCCAACTGGAAACAGCTTTGAAATGCTAAATAAGGTGCGAAGGAATTCCCCTACCGCAGTGCTGAAGAGGTCTCCTCCCCCATCAGAAAAGGTTGTGGAAATAGAATCAGAACAGCCCCGATCTCCTCAACGGCTGTCTTCCAAAATCTATAAGGTTTGGCGGCAAGCCCGAGACTCGATCATCGATCCAAACTTCTCCCGCCAGCATAAGAAGCTGAAGATCCAACCAAAAGCTGGTCACCAGACGAAAACCCAAAAGGCTGTTTGGACGCCCACCTCGACGGCCCCCTCAACCTCCATGGCTCATAAAAGGAGGGAGCCCGAGAAGATCCCTCGACGTGCAACGACGGCTAAAAGCAACAAGCCCGGACACCCTAAGTCTGGGGGCATGATGGTCCACACCGTATACATGGCCTCTGGAAAGGAGGAGAGCCGCACTTCTACAGGCCACCGACCGCTAACCCGATCCGTAACGAAATCCCAGGAGCAGCAACAAAAGCTCCAAGAAATGATGAATGCTATGGCCGCGCTCACCGGGCCGAAGGAAAACCCTGAAGCGTCCTCAGACGCACGCCGGGAGGAAGAAACCGACGCTGAATTCCTTCGCCGGACGCTGGAGAAAAGGGACAAAGAGGCTGCTGAACAAGCGGCCAACATACAACGGATGGGCCTTCTCTTTCAAGATGTGATAGGAATGATGATCCAGCAAGACTTACCATCCGAAGATCCTCCGATTATTCTGGAGGACGACCGAGGAGAGACGTCAAATCCACCTCCAGCCCTCTCAACGGCCAAGGAAGAGACGATCTCTAAGGCTGACTTGGCTGACTATATAGCCCAGCAAATCCGGGTCCATCATGCAACTGAGGCAGCTGGTCAAGTCGTGAAAACGGGGCGGCCGTATCCAAGCTGGTACGATCAAATCAAATACCCGCAAGGCTATACGATACCGAAATTCCATGTGTATAAGGGGACCGGCAATCCTCATCAACACGTCGCCCAGTTCCGGGCCCTCTGCGGTAACACCGGCGGTGACGATAAACTGTTACTCCGTCAGTTCGTTGGCAGCTTATCAGAAACAGCATTCGAATGGTATTCAGAACTTCCGAACGATTCCGTCAAAACGTTCGCTGAAATGGAGTTGTTGTTCACTCAGCGGTTCGCAAGCGCCAGCGAGCGCACTCCAATTACTGCTTTGATTAACGCCAGGGTAAAGCCAGGCGAAACCTGGGTCCAGTACGCTATACGCTGGCGGAATTTGTGGTCGAGATGCGAGCAACGCATTGAGGAAGCACCCGCAGTGGGTATGTTCGTGGGAACCTTGGACCCCCACGCAACCATCTCCCAGTTTATGATGTTTTTTAAGCCAACCACCTTCCAGGCTCTAATTGACAAGTTGGCTCAGATGGACCAGATGGGTCATAGGCCACCTCCCCCGAAGTTGGAACCGCGGAATGATAAGGGTAAAGGAAGGGCCACCTTTGTCGCAAATGCCCAACAGCAACCTGACGCCCCAAAATCGGCAGATCAACTGGAGGAAAGACGCCGGTATTATAATGAAAAGATGAAGCGTCCCTACTCGTTCCCACGAGACAAGACGAGACGGTTATTTGAGCTGGCAATACGCAACAGACTTATTAACCTCCCGAATCCAAGGCGACCGCCGCAACCCACCGAGGTGAATAACCCCAACTATTGCCCTTACCATCAGACGGTAAGCCATCCGATTGAAGATTGCTTCGTCTTCAAAGGATGGATCGAAGATCAATACCTCCAGGGGAAGTTTGTACTGTCCGAAAAGTGGAAGGTGAACCCGCCACAACCACATACTCCTAAAAAGGCAGACACACCGGGGGCAACCTGCTCCTTTATCGAAGAAGTTCCATGGGAAGTCGCGCTATCAACGAAGACCAAAAGGATGCTAAGAGACCTTCATGCGTGTCCTGCAATCGAATGGAAGGACCCTCTTGAACCTCGAATTATCGAAGGAGCAGTGAAGCCCCGCGCAACTACGAAGACTGCTGATAAGGGCCCAAATACCCACGCCCAACCGTCAAAAGCTTCGAAGAAAAAGAAAAAGAAATCCAAGAAGCCCGCGAAGCTTGGAGACGAGCAAACAAACTTGCAGAAGCAAATCGACGCGCTGGAAGAATATAATCAGAAGGCGCGAACTCCTGTCACACTGCAAGAGTTCCTCAGCCACATCCTTCAAGAGCACGATGAGGGAGAGAACTCGTCGGATGAATCCGAGGGATATGCGGCAAGTTGCAACATGATCTCCCACTCGTTTACCAATGATGAGAAAACTCCTAGCACTAAGAAGCTGAAGGCGGAACCCGAACCAAAGCGTGCGACGCTGACAACTGATATGATCAATGCCTTCCTAGACGAGATTCGTCTAAAAAGTAAAGCAGACCAAGAGCGTGAGATGGCAGCATCAGGAGGAACCAAATGCGGGCAACTGAACGAAGGAGTTGAACTACCCCTGCCAGAGCGAAAGGCATCCGAGATGGACAGGAAGATATTCAAGACGAGGAAAAGGTTCGCCAAAGCCATGTCAATGGGAATGAGGTTACCACCCTCGGAAGGAAACACACACAATGGGGCGGAGAAGCACCCCGATTACTGTGCATATCATCGGAAAGTTTCACACCCCACAGAGGAGTGCGACGCCTTTAAGATATGGTGGCAAGGATATGTTGCTCGTCGGCAACATTTCAAACGCATGAAACGCAAGAGCCGTCGGGAGCAAAGAAGCGCCGTTGACGGACCCAACAGAATTACTGGCAACTGTTATATGGCTCATGCCGAGGGGTCGCAAGTCCTCACCTTTGGGAGCGACTCTGACGAAGAAGTGACTCTGGGCCCTCTCTTTGAAGAATCCGCGCTAAGGAAAGATGAGGAATCAGAAGCCTGCGGAAACACTCAGCTGCGCAGTCGCACGCTCCCAGAAAAGAATCTCGGGCCTACGAACAGAAAAGATAAGGGAAAGGAAAAGGTCACTGAAGATATCACTTTGGATGACCAAGTCGCGAAGGAACTGGCGACTAAAGACCTTCCTAGGAGGAGTAAAGTGGACTATAACATCCTCGCGCATCTAAGGAAGCTACCTTCTCAGCTCAGCATTCTCGACGCCCTCCTATTATCAAAAGAAGCACGGGACTCACTAATTAAGGCACTACAAGAACCTGAGCAATTCCAAGCCTTTCTCGCCACTGAAAAGATGAAGGACGAACTGGAAGAAGTGCATACGGCCGACGTCACTTTCGGTGATGAAGACCTCCTTCTCGGGACGTGCGACCATAACCGTCCCCTATATGTCTCTGGGTACTGTCATGACATCAAGATTGGCAAGATCCTGGTGGATAATGGATCCTCCGTCAATCTCCTTAATGTTCGGGTGCTGAAAGAAATCTGCATGAGTGTGCAGCATCTCGCTCGGGACAAAATTACTATCTCCGGTTTTGACTCACAATCGTCACGGACTCTCGGGTCCGTGATACTAACATTACGCTTTGGACTTCTCGTCACGGACATCAAATTCCATGTCATTGACGCCAAGACCTGCTACAATGCCTTGCTCGGCCGTCCTTGGTTACACGAGTACAACATCGTCCCTTCTACACAACATCAGTGTATGAAGTATTTTAAAGATGGTTTCGAGTATACTGTGACGGGTGAGCTGAACCCATTTTCCGTGAACGAAGTCCGCAAATACGAGGATGCGAAATACTTCTTGCCAGACTTTGAAGATACAGAAAAGTGTCACGACTCGGAGAACAAGGCCGCCGCCACTATCCCTATTTTCGGAAGCGATACCGAAGAAGAAGAAGAGATAGTTTATACGGGGCCATCTCAACACAACAACCGGAGGACGCCCACCCCCATACTGGTCTTCGGAAGTGATTCGGAAGATGAGGTCAATGCCGTATTCTCCAGTCGGCTTTCAATACAAGCACCTCCTAGCGATGGCCATAGTTTGCAAATCACCATGGTACCGCGAAAACACTACAAGGACCTCGACACGCTTCAAGCTCACAGTGTGCAAGAGCTGCAAACGTTTTGCGTCCCCCCCAGGCGAAAGGGTGAGAAGATGATCCTATTCTATCAATCCTCAGAGTCGAAAGTAGAGAAAGAGATCTGGCACGGCGCAGATGCTGCATGCGACAGACTCCAACCCATCCGTTTGCCCAGATACTATACGGATGGATTAAAGAAGCTATTGAAGCGCCAACGAGTACCCTTAAAACAAACTGTTCGACATGCTCGGTTCTACAACAAGATTTGGGATGTCCCTGGAACCCAACGCAAATTGCCTAATGGGAAAATGGAGACACTCGGGCTTGGATACGCGAGAACCGGAAAACGAGAACGGGCTCATAACAGCTACGCTATATATACCTTTGATGAAGAAGAGGACGCCCTGTCAGGAGATGCCGATCCCTCATCAAAACCAGACCCTGCGATTGAAGCGCCAAGTCCGTCGTTTGAAGAACGAATGAGCGAGCCTATCAGGAAAGTGGGTCAGAAAGGTCGGGAAGACCCCAACCACGAAATGGCCATCTACGAAAAGGCCAGGACGCAACGTCTATTTCAACAGGCTGCGAAAGGCAAGAATGCTCATCCTTGTCAACCCATCATGCGAAAGGCCCGATGCGGAGACGAAAATAAGTCGAGAAGCGGAAAAAAGAGCCGACAACAACGACGCAGGATTAGAGGGTCACGTGATCGGGTACTGCACAGCTCGGATTCGTCCTTCATAGAAAAGATGAGTCGAGCGTACTCCTTCCCCCGAGACAAGATGGAAAGATTACTCAAGCTCGCCCTAAAACATCAGATGATCACGCTTCCAGAGTCTAGACACCCCGAACAAGCTAATAAGGCCTCTCGCTCGGGCTATTGCTCTTATCACCAGGCCGCAGGACATCCTACCGAAGACTGCTTCACCTTCAAGAACTGGGTCGAGGACCAGTACTAACGGGGCAGATTCGCTTTATCCAAAAGCTGGAGGGTAACGCCGCCACGAAAGCACGAATCCAAAGCCGCAAGAGCAAAACCGGATCCACCTCAGTCCTGGGAGCGGATTCGTACCTGCTATACGATTACGATATTAAAAGAAGAGCCCGAGAACATAGATGACCTTCCCCGGTGCTTTGAGAACAACGATGATGAGATGATCTCAGAATTTCCGCCAGCTCCAAAAGAACTGGAAGACGGTATACATACTACCGCAGATAACCTCAGAAAGATTGAGTTGGGATCGGCAGAGGACCCGAGACCAACATTTGTCAGCGAGCTACTCTCTGAAGAGAGGGTGACCGCGTTAAAGAACGTGCTTCTACGGCATAAAGACTGCTTCGCGTGGAACTACTCTGAGATGCCAGGATTAGATCCGGAGGTCGCTGTGCACAGATTAGCAATATCCCCAGACATCAGGCCAGTCAAGCAGGCACCAAGAAGGATGCGACTCGAGCTTGAGATGAGCATCAACGCCGAAGTCAAGAAACTGATCGATTCTGGATTTATTCAAGAAGTCCAATATCCCGATTGGATCGCCAATATCGTCCCGGTGATGAAGAAGAATGGGACGGTGCGTATATGCATGGATTTCAGGGATCTCAACAAAGCCTGTCCAAAAGATGATTTCCCGGTGCCGGTAACCGAGCTAATGATAGATAACACGTCTACTCACGAGATCTTCTCCTTTATGGATGGTTCTTCAGGATACAATCAGATAAAAATGCATCCCGAAGACCAGAAGCACACCGCTTTCCGGACCCCTTTGGGTGTATTCTGCTACAGGGTTATGCCCTTCGGTCTAAAGAACGCCGGCGCTACCTATCAAAGGGCCATGACAAAGATCTTCGATGACCTCATACATGACATCGTCGAGTGCTATATCGACGACCTCGTAGTAAAGAGCATGTCATATGAAGATCACTTAAAGCACCTAGAGACTGTATTTCAACGCCTTCGGCAATATAATTTGAAGATGAATCCCCTCAAATGCGCGTTTGGAGTCTCCTCGGGAAAATTCTTGGGATTCGTCATCCGACACCGAGGTATTGAGATAGATCCGTCAAAGATTAAAGCGATCATGGAAATGCCCCCGCCAAGAACCCTCAAACAGTTGCGGTCTCTCCAAGGGAAGCTCGCATACATCCGGCGATTTATCGCAAATCTTTCAGGCAAATGCCGCCCCTACAGTCACCTGATGAAGAAGGGAACCCCATTCGTCTGGGATCAAAAATGCCAAGGCGCACTAGACGAGATCAAGAAGTACCTGCAGAACCCGCCGGTATTAGCTGCGCCGGTCAAGGGAAAACCCCTCATTCTTTATACAACCGCCCTCGAAGGTTCCTTGGGCGCACTATGGGCGCAAGAGAACGATCAGGGGAAAGAGAGAGCACTCTACTACTTAAGTCGAGTTCTACTGGGGGCAGAAAGCAATTACTCTCCCATTGAAAAACATTGCTTGGCGTTAATCTTCGCGATAACAAAGCTCAGGCACTATGCGTTGGCACACGAAGTCTGCCTCATCTCGAAAGTGGATCCTCTTAAATACTTAATGTCAAAAGCCATATTAACGGGACGACTCGCTAAATGGGCCCTACTCTTGATGGAGTTCTCGATAACATATCAACCTCTCAAGGCAGTGAAAGGCCAGGCCATTGCCGATTTCCTCGCTGAGCACCCGATACCGGCCGATTCTCCTTTGAATTGTGACTTGCCGGACGAGCATGCATTTGATGCGATTAGCGGTGGAAGCACCCGATGGGAACTCTATTTCGATGGAGCGTCCTCTATAAAGAAACAAAAGCAAGGTATCCCAATGATCAGGTCAGGGATAGGCCTCATCTTTGCGACTCCACAAGGAGGGATAATGCGCTTCGCCTTCTCCTTAACAGAGCCGAGGACAAACAATGAAGCTGAATACGAAGCCCTGATAGCAGGTCTTGAGCTTGCCATTGACATGGGAATCGAAGACCTCCTTATATATGGGGATTCTCAGCTGGTCATTAGCCAAGTTAATGGTGACTACCAAACGTGCAAACCGGAGTTGGTGAGATACGGCGAAAAGGTACAACAACTGTTGGCCCAAATTCCCTCCTATACTTTGGAGAACATACCGCGCGCGGAAAACAGCAAAGCAGACGCGTTGGCCAAACTCGCTAAAGAACTGGCTGACGAGAACCTCGATGACGTCAGAATCGTGGTACAAAGCCGTCGAGTGCTCGCCCCGGCAGAAATATCTCCGGAATCATGCAAAGAAAAGGGAGCGACTGAACAGATGACCTTACAAATAAAGGACCATGAGAAGGCTGAAGACTGGAGGGAAGTCTTCATAGACTACTTTAAGTCCCGCCGAATGCCCGAAGAAGCGTCTTCAAGACATCAGCTCATGAAACGAGCTCTATCTTTCGCTTTTGTCAACAATACCCTGTACAAGAGATCGCTCGATTCTCTATGGCTGAGATGCTTAGGACCTGACGAAGCAGAAAAAGTCGTTCAAGAAGTTCATGACGGACTTTGCGGTTCTCACCAAGCAGGCCCAAAGATGAAGTTAAAGATTAAACGAATGGGCTACTACTGGCCCACAATGATCCAGGACTGCCTCGAGTATGCGAAGCAATGCCACTCGTGCCAGATTCATGGAGATTTCATCCATCAACATCCAAATCCGCTACACCCAACGGTGGCCAGCTGGCCATTCGAGATGTGGGGGACTGACATAGTCGGCCCCATTGAACCAGCATCATCTCGGGGACACCGTTTTATCCTGGCGACAACTGATTACTTCTCCAAATGGGCAGAAGCAGTACCACTGAGGGAAGTGAAGACGGAGAATATCCTCCATTTCTTCAAAACGCACGTCATCTATCGGTTTGGAACCCCACGGCGGATTATCTCCGATAACGGGCCAGCCTACAGGAGCCATAAGATTAGCCGCTTCGCGCAGCAGCGCAATATAGACTGGAAGTATTCTTCAGTTTACAACCCGCGAGCCAACGGTCTGGCCGAGGCCTTCAATAAGACCTTGACGAAGATCATAAAAAAGACCGTCTCCCGGAATAAGAGAGACTGGCACGAGAGGCTGCAAGAAGCCCTTTGGGCTTATCGAACTACATTCAAGACGGCCACAAATACAACGCCATACGCGTTGGTATTTGGGACGGAAGCAGTACTCCCCCTCGAGATAGAGTTACCCTCTCTACGAGTGGCAGTCCACCACGAACTGACCGACGAGGAAAATGCCCACCTTCGACTTGAGGAGCTTGATGCCCTCGACGAAACCCGACTTATAGCGCAACAACATCTAGAAGCCTACAAAGCAAAGATGACGCGCTCGTACGAAAGATTGACCAGGCCAAGGGCGTTCCGCCAAGACGAACTCGTGCTGGTAGTCAAAAGACCTATGATCCCCAATCGTGCCAAGCGGGGAAAATTCGAGCCAAACTATGAAGGCCCATACATCATAGACCAGGTTTACCAGGGTGGAGCCTATCTACTCATGGACATGCACGGTGAGAGGCCTTTCAGGCCAATAAATGGCCGCTTCTTGAAGAGATACTATGCTTAGTGAGCCACAGCCTGGGTCAACGATAGATGACGACGACTATGTCCGCTCGCTATCTTCCTAGGCTCAGACTTTACAAGCAGTAGCTGGCCTTCCCATGACGACGGACCGAAACGTCCTTAAACTAACGAGGGACCGAAACGTCCTTAAACTAACAAGAGACCGAAACGTCTTTAAACTATGAACGGACCGAAACGTCCTTAAACTAACAAGGGACCGAAACGTCCTTAAACTAACAAGAGACCGAAACGTCTTTAAACTATGAACGGACCGAAACGTCCTTAAACTATCAATGGACCGAAATGTCCTTAAACTAACGATGGACCGAAATGTCCTTAAACTAACGACGGACCGAAACGTCCTTAAACTAACGATGGACCGAAACGTCCTTAAACTAACGACGGACCGAAACGTCCCTAAACTACTGCCGCAGCATCCTTAGGCTGGCAAGATGATGATAAAAAAAAAAAAAAAAAAAAAAAAAAAAAAAAAAAAAAAAACGGTACGTCCATAAAGCAAAATGGGCACGGATGAAAACCCGAAAGGGCTCCGTGAGTAAAAACAGCAGGGCTACCGGCGAGTGTTTGTGAAAACCCGAAAGGGCGCAGCCTCGTTAAAAGACACTTACAGGGTCCTCTCGACCTTGTAAGGAGAAACCACCCGCGTGAGATCCTTACGACTCATAAGGGAGAAACACACTTAGGGATCCCCACGATTCCTAAGGAGAAATTACACTTGCGAGATCCTCACGACTCGTAAGGAGAATTCTCTTATGGGACCCTCACGGCTCATAAGATTTGAAAGTCTTAAGTTACAGAAACCTTAACCTGTTCTTAAGCAACTCCCACAACCTTCGATATTGCCCTACAAGCGGCTCGGACTGACCCTTGTATACAATCCACGGGCGCGAATAGACATTTCCCTAACAAAGTCCCACCCGTGACTAGGGATATATCTACGTGGTGAACAACCCTCGCAAGTCCTCTCGACTTATAAGGGGAAAATCCTCTTTGTAAGATCCTTACGACTTACAAGAGAACATGCACTTAAGAATCCCCACGATTCTTAAGGAGAAAACACACCTGCAAGATCCTCACGACTTGTAGGGAGAAACACCTTTGTGAGACCCTTACGACTCATGAGGTCAAAAGCCTTGGTCGACAGGACCCTTAACCCTGTTTGCTAAGCCACCTTTGTTCAAACGTCGACAGAGGCAAATGATGATCCACTCCTGGCAACATTCCAGTTGTAGCGGTACTGATGCCGAAACCCGTATCCAAGAAACCCGAGCTTGCCGCAAGAAGCTAGCAAGCCACACATGCATGACAAAATGGCCGAAATGATGGGACAACTTGCAAAATCTCAGCGGTTCACAGATAACTTAGTGTTCATCACCGTGGCATTCGTCTCGATACAGCAGACGCGATACCAGCAAATGAAGCGAAGGCCAAATTCCCAGCTTTCATTGTCTCGACGACACAACATCAAGCGAAACGGAACAGCGGCAACCCCAAGTTCCATGGCTCGGCGACACATATCGCCAAGAGTCAACCCCCATCCCGTGAAATGCGGATACAATCAGCAAACTTCCTGGTTACGTGGAAAGCGGATAACGTCACTCTTTGACCCCGTGGAAAACGTCCAGAGCGGATCCTGGTCCTCGCAGAGCATGGCAGTGAACCCGTGCGAAGCATCCAGAGCGGAGCCTAGTCCTCGCCTAACGCGGCAGTGAACCCGTGTGAAGCATCTAGTGCAAACTTCCTGGTTACGTGGAAAGCGGATAACGTCACTCTTTGACCCCGTGGAAAACGTCCAGAGCGGATCCTGGTCCTCGCAGAGCATGGCAGTGAACCCATGTGAAGCATCCAGAGCGGAGCCTAGTCCTCGCCTAACGCGGCAGTGAACCCGTGTGAAGCATCTAGTGCAAACTTCCTGGTTACGTGGAAAGCGGATAACGTCACTCTTTGACCCCGTGGAAAACGTCCAGAGCGGATCCTGGTCCTCGCAGAGCATGGCAGTGAACCCATGTGAAGCATCCAGAGCGGAGCCTAGTCCTCGCCTAACGCGGCAGTGAACCCGTGTGAAGCATCTAGTGCAAACTTTCTGGTTACGTGGAAAGCGGATAACGTCACTCTTTGACCCCGTGGAAAACGTCCAGAGCGGATCCTGGTCCTCGCAGAGCATGGCAGTGAACCCGTGCGAAGCATCCAGAGCGGAGCCTAGTCCTCGCCTAACACGGCAGTGAACCCGTGTGAAGCATCTAGTGCAAACTTCCTGGTTACGTGGAAAGCGGATAACGTCACTTTTTGACCCCGTGGAAAACGTCCAGAGCGGATCCTGGTCCTCGCAGAGCATGGCAGTGAACCCGTACGAAGCATCCAGAGCGGAGCCTAGTCCTCGCCTAACGCGGCAGTAAACCCGTGTGAAGCATCTAGTGCAAAATTCCTGGTTACGTGGAACGTGGATAACGTCACCCTTTGACCCCACGGAAAGCGCCCAGAGCGGAGCCTGGTCCTCGCCAAGCACGGCAGTGAACCCGTGTGAAGCATCCAGAGCAAACACCGGACTGTGGAGTCCTTAAAATCCACGGACTATGACGTCCTTAACCTCGACCGCGATGTCTTAAAACTAACAACCAACCACCCCTATTCCTCACAGATTTTTGCCTCGGTTTAAGGGTACATCTCTTCACTCCTTTGATGCCCGGCGTTGTAATTCCTCAACGTCTTCAAAGAGGTGATGGGTCCCTGTAACCAAACATCGGACTGTGGAGTCCCTAAATCCACGGACTATGAGGTCCTTAACCTTGACCGTGATGTCTTAAAACTAACATCGGACTGTGGAGTCCTTAAATCCACGGACTATGAGGTCCTTAACCTTGACCGCGACGTCTTTAAACTACAATATCTGGAGAAACCCCTGACTCCGTAGAGCACGGGCGAGGGTAACCGCATCCGGCACTCGCAAATCCTCACGGCTGGGGAGAGAAAACTCTTTATGAGACCCTCGTGGCTCGTAAAATGCAGAAGTCTCAGAAAGCATATCTTAAACCTGAACCCTGAGTCATCCCTGTCCTGCAAGGAGATCGAAATAGAATATCCGCAGAATGCATTCAATGAAAAAAGGACACATCATTGAGAGGAAAATTGTATCTTTTATTCATAAACCAAAATGGATACAAAATACAATTCATAAAAAAAAAAACAAAAAAGGAAGATACCCTTATTCATGAGTATGTACAAAAAATAGAAGAAAAGATACAAGTCCTTAAGCCGGCGGGCGGTGCAGTAATTTCACCAGCTCGTCATTCTGTTGTTGAGCCACAGCTTCATGACGCAGGATCTCCAGAAGACGAGCCTCCGCCTGAGCTTGCTGGGCCTGATATAAAGCAAGCCGGGCTTCAAGCTCTTTTTCAGTGGCCTTGTGAGCCTCAACCCTCTCGCGAGTAAACGTGGCGGCTTTATCAAGAGCCACCACCTCCTTAATGGACTCCTGAAGCACCCGCCACAGCTCATACGCTTCGTTGGCTTTGGCTGTAAGACTGGCCTGAAGCTCGCCCAACGCCTTGGAGGCTAGCTCCCTCTCCGAGAACTTACGGCCAAGTCTCTTCTCGCACGACGTCATGTTGGCCGCATGTCGTGCTATCAGATCTCGTAACTCCGCCTTTGCAGCCACGGCCTCCGAGGAAAGGCGAGAACACTCGAGAGCATACAAACAGGCCTCCACCTTCCTACAGAAATCCACCCAGACCCGCACCACCTCCTCACTGTGATAGGTGGCGAGAAAAGGAAGGGAGCCGTTAGCTTCAGCGGCGAACGCTTCGGCCGTGGTTGCACTACCAGCACGAAGCTCCTCGATAAAGGAAGATAAGGAGACCAGGCTCAATTGGGCCAAACGCTCTGAAGCCCGCAAAGCGTAGGGGCCGGACGGCATCACAATGCGTGATTCCAAAGCCATGGAGACTGGCAAGGCTGTTCAGATTTGGCAGATGTTAGTAAAACTTTTAAACGCAAGATGAACAGGACTTTGATGAGATGTCACTCACCGACAGTCATGCACGAGGGAGTTGAAGGTTCCCCTGGCCCTTCGACGACCTCGACCTCATCATCGGCTTCTAAAACTATAAAAGACATTAACGTCATTTCACAAAATAGTGACAATGCTATGATAAAAAATGGCAAATGACACTAACCCTGTCCGGAGGAAAGGACAATACGCTGAGGGGGAATCGCCTGCGGGGCTGCCATCTCCAATAGACGCTGAAATGATTGGCGAGGCGATAGATCCGCGATCGTGGCTGCCAAACCGCGTAATTCTGGAAAAGATAAAAGATTTTAGACCATGAAAGGGTTACTAAATTAAAACGCAGAAGGATACCTTCGACACTCCTCCCATTTTGAGCCAGAGGGATAGCAGCCTCGACGGTCTCCGCCATAACCTCAGGCTCCAACAAAGGGAGAGTAGTCCCGACTACCTCACTTCCAGCCTTTGGGCCACCTTCAGCAAGAGCCATTGGGGTGGCGGCCTCCATAAGAGCATTTCCCGAAGGGGCAAGCACTCCCTGATCAGGAGTCGCCGCTGGAGGTTCTATCACGAGAGGAGCAGCCTCATCAGCCCCCTCCACACCTAGCAAGGCCTCGTTGAGAATTTCGGCGGGCTTTAGCTTTAAGGGGCCAGTAGGAAGCTCCCCCAGCGTTGAAGATTCTGCACGGTTCAAATGAAAATAATGATACATACCCATGAGCATAAATAATCAGAAAGACTACAAAAGAAGCACAGCGTACCTATACGCAAAGAAGCCTTTAACATGGCTTCTTCAAGCCGCTTTTCCTTCTCAAGGAGATAAGCTCGCCGAGGTTTAAGGGTAGACTCATGACCACCGGTCCATAGAGAAAGTGCATCAGCCGCATCCTCTGAAGCGACCTGCTTCAAAGCCCTTTCCCCCCATTCCTCCAAAGGGCCGATAAATCGCCGCCGAATCCACGAAGGGTCCTCGTAAAAAATTACAGCGGGATAAGACTTCTTCGGAACCTTGGCATCATGGGACGGGTCTTGCGAACGCCGTAAGGCCTCAGCCAGTTGTGCGGCCTCCTCGTCAGCCGAACTCCGAAAGAGGAGTACGGTATCAGACGCGGGCAAGGACAAGGGTTCGTCGTCAAGGATAGGCTCAGATTCCATCACAGAGTCGAGCGGAGTAGTAGCCACTTTCTTCTGTCGCTTAGACCCAGAGCCGGTCGCTGAAGATGACCGCTTCCTCCCTCGCGAAGCCTTAGGGCGACGCTGGCCCACATCGCCTTCGATGCCTTCGTCCCTGGAAGACGTCGGCGTCGTCGACGCTGCGGGAGGCGGCGCCGCTACCACTGGAGCCCGTCTACCTCGCGATCGAGAACCCAAGGGCATACCAGCGGTCGGAGTGAGGTCTACCCCTGACTCCCCCGGAATGAGGGCAGCGCCAATTTCCCTCAGAGGAAAGCGGACTGGAACCCTCGGTCGCAACTCAACTCGCGAGACCTGAGGAGGAGCGTCATGACCAAGAAGAACCCTTCTTTCTTCAGCAATAATCGGGGTGACCCGATGAAGATACCAACCTGTGAATGCACCCACACATCGAGGGATGTACTCGGCTTCAGGGACCATGAAATGAGAGCCGGTGTTCAGCCTCATGAAATGATGAGCTGCGTCGCGAACAGCGTCGAGCGAAGGAACTGGAGCAATCATAAAAGCCTCAAAAGGAACGCCCTGGTCATATCCGAGCTGCCGAGCAAATCGATGAGGATTATACCGCATAAAAAGGGCTGCACTATCCTGGCGAAACACCAAGTAGCCCGGTCTAATTGAATACAAGTAGATGGCCTCTCGGGGCTTCAGAGAAGGTGCGTTGTCCTTTGACTGGTCCCAAAGTTGCTGAACAGGACCCGAAGAAGAAGACAGAACCCGATCATTAAAAGCTAACCCGCCGGCGGTAGCGTGAGGGGAAATCAGCACCCTAATAGCCCCAAATTGAGTTGGATCGACAGCGGAAGCACCTACCAGTCGCATAAGTCGCGGGAAGGTATAGGCGTCGTAAAAAGCGGGCCTTTGATGCATGGCAAAAGACCCCAGCACATGCATTTCGATCCACGACGTGAAGTAATGAAGCGAAAAGTTCACTACGTCTACGCCAGGCATAGAGGTATTAGCCGCAGTACCCAATCCATTATAGAGGTGCGCCAGGGCTGGGATGCCAATGGCCAACCGCGTCCCCTCCGCGATACGATGCGCCGGGTAGATGACCGAAGCCCTCATGAAGCGGCGATGCATGGGGATGACGAACCAACTGAGCCAGACGCTAATAAACCCCACAAAGAACGTCTCCTCATCCATACCAGGTGCCGCAATGGACTCAAAAGACATTGGCGATATAATAGGGATGTAATACTGAGGTAGATCTGATTCGTTGGCCGGCAACCTTTTCGGACCAAACCCAAAAGGGTCCCCAATGTTGGCAAACTTTGGGGCTGTCTTCGGTAAGGCGTCCTCACGAATGAAACAAGCAATGAAGCTCTTGAAAGTAACGCCTTGCTCCTCAGACTCGGTGAATAATTGATCAAAAAGGCCTAGGGCCCTAATCAGACTAGGGCGCTTGTGTCGAACAGCATTCTCAGCAGATAAGCCGTCAACTGGGGCGGGCTCAGGTTCAAAAATGTACTCGTCAGGGGGCAGCAACTCCTCGTACATGTTACCCCTTATCGGCAATCCCGAAATTTCATAAAACTCGGCTAAAGAAATCGAAACCTCGCGATCTCCCAGAAGAAAGGTATTAGTGGGAAGATTCCACTGGTTCAGAAACGCCTTAACCCACCAAGCATGCGGGGACTTGTAATGGAATAGCGACGCGTATACGGCCTGATAAAGCCCGACTTTCTGCAATCGCGCCCGATGGGCAGAAAGGATGTAGCGAGCCCAAAGAAGATAGCCCGTAGGATGCCTGGGAGTGAGCCCTATCTTATAAATCTGCCCCTACGGGTGGGCCTCACCCTGGCAAATGCGCCGTCCCAAGATGTCTATAGCCGGGATCGGATGGTTCGGAATGCCGGTCGTCGAAGGCTCCAGTCTCTCCGTTGGAGTCCAATTGGGCATTTCCACGGCGAAAGCTGTCCTTGGAGGATCCATCGGTAAAAATGGGAAAGTAGGCTCCGTTGGCACCGCGCAAAGAAAACTCCTGCGACCTTGAATAATCTGACTGTACCAAGGTCCCCATTGAAGAAGGTTGGCGCAATTCGGGTCATGGGCTCTAATCATCGCCATCGCCTCTTCATCAGACGGTGACTGAGGAAAGGCCGCCCCCGAGCGAGAGAAAGGAAAGCGTGGAGCAGAAGTCATCGCACCTGAAAACCAATAAAAGAAGACCGTTAGAAGAAAAGTCGGCAACGTACATTCATGCATGAACATGAAGACTAAGTAAAGAAAGCAAAAACAAAGCTTCCTGGGACCATTGGCTACAAAACACATGGGCCCCACAGAATCCAGATGACGGCACATCAATAAGAAGGCCAAAACGCAACAATAAGACAAAGGGAATGTCCGCATTTAATAAAAGGTGGTAACCATGCATATTCCCCTCAACAAGATCTGGCTAGGGCGCTACAGCGAACCCAACAAAATCAAGGGAATTAAATTCCCACAGAAGGCATCATTACAAAATCCCCATCGCATTAATGGCAGAAGAACCGCCTCGAGCCAAGAGACCCCAGAGATTCTCTGTGTGAAGAAATCGAGTTCTTCGCTGGAATTTAATTCCTTACTAAGGAAAGGAAATTAAATTCCCAGAAACATTTTGAATGGAATTAAATTCCATGAGTTTGAACCGCCATCATCGTCTCCCTAAGGGATCATCTGAACCCTAAGTGATCTACTGCGGGAAGTCAAGTGGTCCCATATTTTGGTTAAATTACTTGGAGAAAAATGAGTTCTTCGGGAAACCCTCGATCTGGATTTTAAATCCAGAGAGTTTTGTCAAAACAAAGGTGCTTCGATTACCATTACCTGAGGAAAAAGGGTCCTTTTCGAACAGAGTTAAACTCTGGAAAATCTTAAAACAGAGAACTAAGCTCTGGAAGAAGAGAATTAAATTCTCAAGGAAGAAATTCTCAGAGGAAGAAGAAGGAACAAAGTGAAGGCTCCTGTGAAGATACGACAGTATTTATAGAAAGCAGTGGAAACGTTTCATCTCCCCAGATCCCTAAATGAATCCAACGGTCGCAAGAGATGACAGCGTTGCACTCACGTGCAGACACGTGAGAACAACGCTGTGGGGGCATTTGTTTCCTGATTTAAAATCAGGAAAGCTTCTGTGGAAAGCTTCAGAAGGGGGTCACGTGCTTACACGTGACTAGCGGTCACGTGTTGGCACGTGACACCTAAAAACGTCATTAAGGCAAGTTCAATTCCCTGACTGCGAAGAAGGAAAAGAAAAGCTTCAAGGAGAGTCACGTGCTCCCACGTGATCAGGGTCACATGGCTACACGTGACGTTTAAATGCAAGCGTCAAAGGCACGTCGGTTAACTGACCCAGTCAAGAAAAAGGCTTCAGAAGAAGTCACGTGCTCCCACGTGACCAGGGTCACGTGTTGGCACGTGACGTTTAAGGCAGCAAACGCATTCTTCAGAACAACCAAAGAAAGAAAGTTCAAACAAGGGTCACGTGCTCACACGTGACCAGGGGTCACGTGGTAACACGTGATGTTTAAGCAACGATCAGAAGACAGCGCAAAAGAAAGGAAAGGGCTCATTCCAAAGGGGGTCACGTGCTCACACGTGACCATGGATCACGTGGTCACACGTGACCGGCTTTCAAAGCCCATTTTATCAACAGAATTAAATTCTGAAAGAAATTCAGATCTTGCCAAAGGAACGCAACTATATGCATCCAATCAAATTAAAGATTCAGAGTCATTTATTTATGGAAAATCTCGGGTTTGGAAAGATTTCCCCCTTAAATCTAACCAAAATAAAAAGGGAGAATCTCTGGGTTTGAAATCCAACGGTGAATAAAATTCACCTAATAATCCAAAGGTCCAGAATGAACAATGGATGCAAATCAAATATCTCCATGAAGATTCGTCAAAAACCGATTGATTCGGCTGCTTCTCCTATAAATAGGAGCCAAGAGATACAAAAAAAAGGGGGAGATAGAGATATACACGCGCAGAGAAAGAAAAAAGGAGAAAAGCTTCGATACTTGGAAAAGACTTCGATTTTCTGCGAAAACCCTAGGTAAGAAAGGGAAGGCCTTTTGAAAGAGGGGGAATTTAATTCCCAACAGAGTTTAACTCTGATACATAAAACAGAAGAGCACATTTCTTCTCTCTTTTGATAGAGGATCTGCAAAGTGCACATCTCCCCTTTAGGTTGAGAATTTAATTCTCAATGGGTTGAGATCCTGCCATGCAGATCCAAAACATAGAGAGGGAACGCAAGCATGAGAATTTAATTCTCACAGAACTATAGGAATTCAATTCCTTTAAAAAAATAAAATTAGGGCTCGACCCCGTATCACGGGAATTTAATTCCTTTAAAACAAAAGAAACAGGGTTGAACCCTAATTAAGAATGTGGTTCTGTGGAAATAACAGGAATTTAATTCCCTTAATTATAATTCTTTAAAATGGGAAGTATAATTCCTTGAAAGCTTTTATTAGGGTTTAACCCTATTCAGTTCTTCACATAAACGAGGAATTTAATTCCTACAGAAGATTCATGGGTCAATTCTACTCCAGAATATAAGTCTTCAAAAGGAAATAGGAATTTAATTCCTCTGAAATTTAAAGTTCGAGGAATTTAATTCCTGAAAAAAGGGAGTAACAGATCCTCTAAAAAAAAAACATAGAGGTAGGGTCACGTGCCACCACGTGACCCCCCAAAACCCCTACAGAAAGCCCCTTTGAGGCAGCACCCCACGTGACCCACGTGACCTTGGCAGAAACTCTAATATACAAACATTTGAATGCCCGTCACGTGATGGCACGTGATGCTTTGAAAGAAATGATAATTTCAGCAGAACAACTGAAGGGAGGGCGCTCTCACGTGCTGCCACGTGACCCTTCTTACCTTAGTGTTTAACACTAAAATTAAAACTCTCAAGCCCAGTGTTAAAACACTGTCGGGCCTTGGCATTCAATGCTGGTTAAAAAGCCTTATCGGCAGTGTTCAACACTGATCTGTTTTAGTATTTAACACTAATTTGAGAAAGCCTTAGTACTGGTGTTTAACACCAACTATCTCTTAGTGTTGAACACTAACTCATCAATCTTATTCCCAGTGTTCAACACTGATTGCTCCGAAATATTTAACATCAGGCTTTGGCCCAATTGGCTAAAGGGATAGAGGCAAACATTCTCCCTCAATGGAACAACAAAGAGTCAATATTCCAGACCTGACTGGACTTAGCCCAAGCTGGCCATAAGTCCTCAATTTGTGATTAACTGAGCCGATGGGCTCATGACATAATCGAACAGTCTTGACCCAAATTGGGCCACGGACTATCTAATCCACCCCGGTTCTAGGGTACATCTCTTCACTCCTTTGATATTTGGCATTGTAATCCCTCAATGTCTTCAAAGAGGTGACGGGTCCCGAAGACCATTCATGACATGGACTGTGGGGTCCTTAAACCCATGCATGATACAAAAATTCCTGGTTACGTGGAACGTGGATAACGTCACTCTTTGACCCCGCGGGAAACGTCCAGAGCGGATCCTGGTCCTCGCAGAGCACGGCAGTGAACCCGTGTGAAGCATCCAGAGCGGAGCCTGGTCCTCGCCTAGCACGGCAGTGAACCCGTGTGAAGCATCCAGAGCACATACCGGACTGTGGAGTCCTTAAACCCATGGACTATGACGTCCTTAACCTTGACCGAGATGTCTTTAAACTACCCATTGACCGAGATGTCTTTAAACTACCCATGGACCGCAACGTCCTTAAACTACCCATGGACCGCAATGTCCTTAAACTACCCACAGACCGCAATGTCCTTAAACTAGAACAATAGAGCCCCCCCCTATATGCTCTTTTGTCGGATCTAAACGGTCCTGTTTAAGTTGATCTTAGCCTCAAAGATGGCTAACGCGTCCTTAAACCTTCAAGCAGACTGGACTATGAATCCCCCTAATTAACTCTGGCTCGAGGGTACATCTCTGAACTCCTCTGACATCCGCCGTTGTAATCCTTCAACGTCGTCAGAGAGGTGACGGGTCCCGACGACCACATATACGATGGACCGCCACGTCCCTAAACTGGAACGTTAAAGTCCAAACACTCTTTTGTAGGATCCAAACGATCCCGTTAAGTTGATCTTAGTCACAAAGTTAGACTAACGCATCCTTAACAAACGTTTGAGTTGATCTTAGCCCCAAGCATGGCTGACGTATCCTCAAACCAAACCCCCAAACCCAAATTTAAGATAATGCGGATTTGGACTAGTCCATGCCCTACGGGCGACGACATAACTCAGTCTCCGTAGACGATCCACGGGCAGTAAAACATAAAACAAAACCCACGACACGAAATGACCATCTGGAGAAGGAGAAAGTTGTTACCGCAATGCGGTAGCGTAATTAACTGCAGGGGCTTGCGCCTGCAGGGAAGAGCGTCCCCACAATCAAAAACCCCTCAACGAGGGGGAATCTGACGAAGTCTGCTACATCGGTCGCATCCGCTCAAACCTTCGATACATGGTGCCATAAACTAACTTGGCATCTTCGGAGAGGTGAACGGATAGCATCAATTAGCATCTGCCCCGAATCTCAGCGCCAAGACATCGCAGCCTTGCGCGCCGTCGTTCGGAGGGGAACATGACCGTCTTGAACTGCCCTTTGAACCTTAGGGTTTGGGGCAGTACGGCGTGCCACATGTGAGGCGTTGGCTTGACCCTTCTACGGCTGGATCGTTGGTACTGTGGCATGAAGTGGATGTTTTTAAACTTATTTCATGTGTTGAGCTTTTCGGGAAAACTTGGGTGTTTGATTGTTCGATCGGAAAGTTTAACATTGTCTATTTATCTGGAATGTGATACAATATTTGGACTCCACAAGTAATTATGAGATAACTGATTTGAATGTTATAAATCTAGCAGTTTAGTCTCAATTGATCGGTTGCCACGGAATTTTGATGTGATCAAAAGTCCGTCGCAATCACGTAGCGTACGCGGATACTCGCCGGATAAACTTAATAGACAGCTACACCCCTTAGCCCCGACCAAGTAACTGTAGGAGAACCCCGTCGCCGAAAGCATCCGTTCGGGTGCTCGCGGTAGCGGTGTTCCGCCTTGGTGCACTTCGTCGACGGTATCGGGAGTGCGGCCGTCTACTAAAGTTTGCGACGAGCATTCGATCAGAATGTCGGGAATCCTGTTGAATTGCCCGACTTGATATTGAAAAGAGTTTTCGATAAATGAGACTAAAATGCGGGGTTTATAATTGTTAGGCATGCGATGTCTAAGGAATTCATTTGGTTAGGCATGCGATGTCTAAAGAGGTTGCGGATTCCAACTGTTGTAGTTTTACACTTTCTTTTCTGCGGCCGTAAGTGTAATATGTGATATCGCCGGTTTCGTTGCTATATGTCAACGACAATTGGGATGGGCATATTTACTTACGTTGATGACATGTGATGTTATGTGTTGTTGGATATGTTATATTGGATCGTCGTGTTTGAATAGCCGGGTTTTTTTTATGTGAGATGAGTGTTTTTCATTTCCATTCATGTAAAAACTTGTATGAAATATTCTTTTATTGGGGCACTTCCAGGTTGCGGAAGCTGTCACCGTTGATGTATATTATTTACTTTTCCGCACTAGGATAGACCCAAGGAGGGGAGCACAAGTAACCGGGTTCTAGAGTCCAGTGGGAGACCAACTTGAGGAGTCGAGTCCGGGTCTCCTAACTCTAGAATTGGTAGGGTTGCTTGCCGCTCTCGTAGGGGTCTTGGGGTGTGGGTTTGGCTATTCATCGCGACCGTGGAATCCGTGTTTTATACTGGCTCGTATTGAAAACACGGACGTCCTAGTATATCCAATGTTTCATATGTTTCTTCTGCTGCGATATCTGTGATGTGATCATTTGATATGTTGTGATAGATGCTGTATATAGTATATACGATATATTATATAGACGTTACTTATGTTTTACACCCGCGCTAGCCCTGCCCCTCTCTGCCGTTAGTTACCTAACCTAACGGTGCACGAGGGGACATCGAGGCGAATGCGGATGGCATAAGTGTACGTCGTATTTATCTGTGATGTTTAGGTGACTTAAATTATGGGACTTCATTAATATGATTAATGAAAGAAAAAGAAACCTAAAGATGTTGTGGAATCGAATTTTCAAAAACAGGTAGCTACAGTTCTTGCTTTGCATCGCGGTGTTCCTTGTAGAACATCCTGCACCTTATTCGATAAGGAAAGGGCCGAGATCTCTTCACCGGGAGTGACCCCTTTAGCAATAACTGGCAGATGTTACACCCCTCGGTTTGTCTTTTGATTGCTTTTATAGTTTTTGCTTTGCACAGCGGTATATATGATATATCCTGCACCTTATTCGATGAGGAAAGGGTCGACGATCCCTTCACCGGGAGTGACCCCTTTAGCAAAACTAGAAAAGCCTAAAAAACACTCCATTTTAAAATCATTTGATTCTACAACGATATCAAGTTCATTACGCAATAGGTTTTCAGAAAAACCTGTCGTAGCCCTCCGTCATTTCAAATAAGTAGTAGTTAGTATTCGTGCTACGTTTGTTGGTCTGCGTCAAGACGTAGTGTGCGGTAGCTAACTAGTATTTATCTGCTTATGCATATGATGCAGATTGGATTAGGGTAGTCGTGCGACTTTGTTGGCCTGCGTCAAGGGTTGTGCGGGTGGGTTTAATTCAATCAGGAAATGACGGGTTGAACTTGACTAGCGCACTATGGTTTGTTGGCCTGCGTCAAGGTCATAGGACGCTAGGGGCAAAATTATCGGGAATTTCAAGTGTTGAAATTTGCAATGAGATTGCATACCTTCTATGAGATAGATGGATCCCGATACCCACTGCGAGTAATTGTTACTCCTGGGAGAGTTTTACACATTACAATTAGCCGATCAAGTAGGTGTCTAGAAAAGTGTCAACGGGGTTACGCCTCTGGGAAAACGAGGTTTACTTTAATTAGGTCCGTGCGAAAGCACGGGGAACCTCCCTTAAAGTACCGACACTGGCCTGGCTGAAAGATTGGCGAACTCGTAGCTTGTAATTAATCCCGGCTAGTCTTTCCTTTTAGGGTTTGAAGGAAGATTTGATAAAAACAGTGGGAACCACCCTGATTAGATAAAATAATAACCAATCTGATCTTGCAAGAGCATACGCTGAGTGTTTTCTTCTCTCTCTCTCCAGGTAGCGACCATATCACGCCTTAATCAAGGTAATAATACGGATAAATTGACCGAACCCGCTTGTTATACTGAGATGGGGAACGTTGGTCCCGCTCCAACTTATAATTGTTATAAGACCGAGCTGGAATTAAGGGAATACCAGGATTCCCGTGCCGCCCAAACGAAGAAAGTGTATTATGATGCATCTTCTTCGAGCGCCGGACTGGTCATCTGCTGAGACAAGCATGATCTGGCCGATGGTCAGCTCGGCGGGAGGAGGACGTTGCTCCTGTTCACGGTCGGCATACCGTTTGTCCCTTAAGTAGGCGGCGAGGTGCCCCGATCGGATGATCTCCTCGATGTAGTCCCGGAGTTGCTTACAATCCTCCATGGCGTGGCCCAGCGTCCGGTGGAAGGCGCAGTAAGGGCCCCGGATTCGCTTCGAGGCCTGATGCGGGATTGGGGGGAACTTGAAGAACCCCTCGCCTTGGGCCTCCTCTAGTAACACTGCAAGGGAGACGTTGAGCGGGGTGTACTCCTGGAACTTCGGTGATAGGGCTGCTGACGCTTCGGCCTCTCTTCCTGAGCCCTCTTTTTCGGGTCGGGCCGTTCTGCTCGGGGGAGGTTCGCGTTCACCTTGGACTCCAGCTGAACCTCGCGCTCAGTCCACGCCTTGACTTCGGCCATGATCCTAGGCTGTGCCAACGCAAAGGAGCGCAACCACTCCTTGTGCCTAAGGCCAGATCTGAGCGCCGTGATGACGGTCTCGTCCCGGTGCTCGGGGACCTCGAGGAGGGCGTTGTAGAAGCGGGTGATGTAAGCCTTGAACGTCTCCTTATCTCCGCTCTTTATTGTGAAGAGGTAGTCGACCATGCGCTTCTGCCGACGGTTCCAAACGAAGTGGCCGAGGAACTAAGTAGCCAGCTCGTCGAAGGTCGAGATTGAGTGAGGCTCGAGCCCTCGGAACCAGTCTCGTCCTGTACGGATGAGGGTGGCTGGGAAGGCCCTGCACTGGGCGGCGTCGGAATGGTCCTGGAAGTTCATCCTCGCGGTGAAGGCATCCAAATGGTCTTTGGGTCGGTATTCCCATCAAACAGAGAGACCTTTGGGGGCTTGTTGCGCGAGGAGACGTGGAAAGCGAGCAGTCCCTCGGTAAACGGTTTGGTGAGTGAGTCGGTGGCGTACTCAGCCCCGTTGGCCGAGAGGTGACCTTCCCGGCGCATGCCCTCGATCTTCTTTTCGAGGGCGTCGAGTCGGCCGTGGTACCCCGAGGACTCGGCGCCCCGCGATCCCTGGCATCTGCTGTGGGAGACATGCGTCTGGGCACGGCCCCGGTTCCTCTCGATGAGGTTCCTCAGATCCCCGGGCGAGCTGTCCCTCGAGCCGTCGTGGCAAGCCCCTTCTGTGCGACCCCGTCGAGGGAGGGGGTGTCGGTCATGCCTGTGGGCAGGCGAGGTGATCGACATCTCCTCAGGGGGGTACAGGTCGCGAAGAGGCTCGAGGTGAGGCGCTCCGGCGGTGGACCTTGGTGTGGAGCCGTGGGGCGCCCAACGGGCCTCAAGGAGTATCGGCCCGTGAGATCCGTGGTCAAGAGTTATAGCATGCCGGTGGTCAGCCGTGCTGATGGGGGAGGAGCCTTCTAGAGGCGGAGGAGCGGCGATCTGGGGCCCAGGCCCGGCCGTTTGGATGCGGATGAGCGCCTCTACGAGGGACTGCAGCCGATCTATTCGGCTGGCGAGGGCGTTGATGATGGTCGCTGGAGGGGGTTCATCCGCGCCTAAGGTGAGGGGGAGGCGGCAGCTGGTACCCGGATCTTCAGGATGGTTGCTTGCCATGTGGACGGAGATCGGAAGGCCAACTTTGTTTTTGTGGAGTTTGCGTTCCCACAGACGGCGCCAACTGATAGAGGTCCTTTTCGGGTCTCCTTCAGATGTTGTCTTCCGTCGATCTCCCGGTGGATTCTGTAGGAGATCTCCTGTTGCGTGTGGGTCTCAATGGGTTTGGAGGAGATTGGTGACTTGGGGAGTTTAGCGCCGAGTACCTGCAAAGAAGTCCCGGGATGGTTTGGTACCACCGAGAACCCTCCGACGATCAAGTTAGTACTAGATCCGAGCAGCGTAACGGCTAAGTGGAGTAAAAAATGGCTTACTTGACCCCTCTGTGATGGGGGTTTATATAACGGTGGTGGCACGCAGCAGTAGGCGCGAGAATCTCGCCGGCAGTTATGCACCCGACGTCACGTCCGCGCGGAGAGCGGATCGCCCATTAATGGGGATCGTGATGGCATGGAACGCGGGATATGGCTGGCGGAGAATCTGCGCATGTCGAGATTTGCGGAGCGGCGGTTACGCCCGTGAGCGGTGGAGTTGGTCGGAGGACCGAGGAAGACGTCCTCGGCTGGGGAGCTCGGGGGCGAGCGAGAAGGCCGAGGAGTCTTGGTCTTGTGGCAGCTCGGGGCGAGCTGAGAGGCCGAGGAGGCCCATTTGCAGGGGGCCCCGAGGAGGGCCAGCTCACGCGTGTAGGTCGGGTACAGGGTTGGCCTGGTCGGTCCCTGTGGGCCCTTTCTTCTGAGTTCCGGGACACGTCATCTGCCACGTGTCCTGATCTTAGGGATCGCCAATATTGAGCATCATCACATCCTAAGAAGGACACAAAAGTCGATCCAAACCCTATATTAATATTTATCTAAGTACACTTTTCAATATATTTTGCAGTAAGTCTTGTATCAGCTGGATTTTTAACACTAAGATCATTGTCCTGTGATATACGACTATAAATTTAATATATCTACATATATGTATGGACGTATTACCATCAAAACCAAAACCAAAACCTGAACCGAGATAAGCGAAACTAATCGAAACCCACCGAAACTAATAAAATTTTGAGAAATCGAAACCGAGTTCTCGAACCTTGCTCGGAAGAGAACATCATCAGAACCAATAAAAGCAAGCATGAACTAGATAACTCATCAAATACTTTAACTGGTGAGTCAATCACATCCACATCCATGAATTTTGAATCCACCAGAACTGGTAAAAGACAACCCCTCAAGTGTTCCATTTCGCCTGCGCGAAGAATTCAAAGGACTGAAAGGAACAACTGAGTTGATTAGAAATTGGATACAGTGGTTTTGAGAGAGCGGATGAGAGTTTGTACATTGGAATTGAAATTTTGTTAAATGATCGTGTGTCAGATCTATAAAATTTTGGAGGAATTTCTGATATAATTATGCATCTGAGATCATTATCACCAATGGGCACAATATTATTACCAACGTAACGATTATCACCAAGACTGCTTTGGGATGGAAAATTTATTGGACTCCGCTTGCCGTAAAATCAGTGAAACATCAGTGTAGAGATCCAATGGTTGGGATTAAATAAATCAGTGACACATCAGTGTAGAGATCCAATGGTTGGGATTAAATAAGTGCACACATTGGTGCATCTACAATCCAGTTGGTATTAACAAATGAAATACAAGAAGCCAGTTTGATTTGATCTCAGTGATGAAAGGTTGGGATTAATAAGTGCATCCTATACACTAATTTTATCAACACAGAGGACGTTTGACGAGAAATTATTTGGTATTGCACTCAGCAAGATTAGAGAGTGACATATTTCGACCACATCGCCGATGGGTTTGTGTTGCATATGGTTCATGACGGGGCATCCGTGATCGGTACATATAAGATCTTTTTTTTTTCCCTTTGGATGAGTTGCATGGTTGACAACATACAATGCACTCAAGTAAATCAAAATGGGAAGAAAGAAATGAAAAGGCCTTGGCTTCCAGTGTTTGTAGTTAATGTAATTGCCACCACAAAGGTTGAAGAAGGTGATGATATGCCAGAGTGGGAAACCAAAACAAATGGTGTAGGCGAATTTTCTCTCGCAAAGGAGTATGCAAAGAGGGTAAACCAGCTGAGACTGCTGACAACAGAACAATTTACATTGTCAGTGAGAATCGGAGTCACCTGACATACGGAATAGTCTCGTCTTCTCAAACCTCACGTCATCATCTGCCACTTCATCATTTGCCAAAAAACGGGTAACAACATTTTCTTCTTGAATAATCTCGAATAATCTAATCCAAATCCATATTTTATCAAACATCGATTTTTGGATTGCCAGAAAAATCTTTAATTTGTTCTATAATTAAACATAAATCATTCTCTGGTAAAAGCTCGAGGGCGTGCGACTAAAAGACCACAACTAGCTTAGCCTCTTTAATGATCTGATTGTTCGACCGATGGAACCGAAAGCAATACAAGTCTCTATTCTTTTGCTTGAACAACATAAAGTCGCTTGCCACATCATATTATAGAGAAATCCGCAACTAAACCGTCAAAATTTGCCTTAAGTGCATCACAACATATTGTGACTGTCAAGGATCATCGCATCACTTTGCATGAACCTTTTTTTTGGAATCTTAATATGAACTTGAGTTGATACCCAGCACGCAACACCAAAAATCTTAACATGAACACATGGGTGCTTGCCTTCTTAAAAAAAGACTTACTATAAGAACTATATAACTAAGCAACAAAATGTAGTTGAAAAAAATTAAAATCTATAAGTAGGTTCATCCGTTCGTTCGACCATGTTAAAATTTATGACGCATGTCTTCTGTTGGCAATTTTGGAACGGTTTGTGTTGGTATACAAAGAATGAATTGCAATGGTGGAGCCAGTCTCATAACAGGCAGGGCAAAAATTGTTATATAAATTAAGGAATATGGGAAAAACTCAAATTTAAATAGACTTTCGTTTTATATAGAATTTTATTTTTAATTTTTTTTTTCAAATGGTAATTAACTTTATTATACAATTTCTTAACCATTTAGAAGCTAATAAATTCTATTTCTCTAAGCTAATCAATAACAAATTGAAAAGAAATTTCAACCTTTAATATATTTAATTAAATTTGCATGTAAAAAGTTAAGTTTAGATACATTGTACACGGAAAAAATGAAAATGTTAAATTCCTACATAGCTCGTGAAGAAAAAAGCTAAGTTAAATTTGAGATAAAGTTTGACTTTCTTTTTGCTTTTATATTGGGGACAACGATCTCTACTCACAACAACATTTTATGCGAGAAAAACATTTTCTTTGTAGGTAACAGAATTTTAGTCTGAAAATTGATAGATATGCAAATATAATGTGTCCTTGTGTACTAATCATATATAAGAAAATGATCGGCACTACAAGAATCACCGTTTTATTTCGTCGGGTGAAGCAAGACGAAATAAATGGCCACCCGACCAAATAAGCTTATTTCGTCGGCTGATTTCTGACGGAATAAATTGGGACGGAATAAATCTTTTTTCGTTAGGTAGTTTATTTCGTCGGAAGATATCCGACGAAATAAGATCGAAAAAACATGGCAAAATTTGTACTAAAGGTAGCTTATTTCGTCGTGCATTTTCCAACGGAATAAGTTATTTCGTTGGAAAATGCCATATGAAATAAGCCGCATACAGAGAAAAAAGGGCAGAGCGTTGTTTTTGAGTATTCGATACAAATTCAATTCAATTACTGATATTATAGTCAAAAAACAACCAATACATATCATAATACTCGCGGTCGTGCCGAATATAAAGTCATCCATTCCACAATCAATTCAAAACAAAGAAAGTAGATAAATAAACACAAATCCGATACGTACAATACGATATTGAAATAAAATTCATTACTTAAACAATTTCGTGAAATTATAGAATCCAATAATCCTATACGAAATATAATTAACATATCATTCATATAATCATATTTTACAACTTCTTAAAACGTAAAAACGTATGAAATGGAGTGATTCGTCGTTGCGCTCGCGTTTTGTGCTTTTCCACTCCATCTTGAACTCACTCAGTACTGTCGTCGTCTGGAAAGTCATTGAAACCGAGCAGGTACTATAGTGTTATCAATAGACAAGAATTAGTACACAATATTCTCGATAATTATATGAAATTTGTATTGAAACCAAAGATTATCGAATTTACAGCCGGTAGTTTCTTCCCTTGAGACCTCAAGCTCCGGATGATCTCTATCCTCGCCTCAAGAACACCATGGACTTCTTCTTCTGACATCCTCCTTCGTGAACCAAACTGTCACGACCTAAAGTTCGGCCCGTGACCGGCACTTAATCACGTAACGTCTACAGGCGTAACGCGACTAAGTAAGCCGAAACCCAGAAGTCAAAACCATTAAAAGTAGTGAGTGTTACAACATTTAATAGAAACATTTGTTAAAACATTTAGAAAACCTTGGTAATTTAGTAAAATTCTTTAAAGTTTAAGTTGTTTTCTTTAAAAATTTCGGCAACATTTCCTTTGTAAAAACTAGCCCCGAAATCGGGTACAAGACAAGATAAAAATAAAGATGACATATAATGGTAATAGCGAGTATGCACGTACTGCGATATTCTAACATATGCCAACTGATAACATCTATATAATGAGCTGGATGCGCAATAATTATGCAACAAGTGCGACTGATAACATCTCTATATGATGAGCAGGGTATGCGATAATCATGCATAGCAAATGCAATCTAGTAACACCTATATAAGATGAGCAGGGTATGCAATAATCATGCATAGCAAGTGCAATATAATAACATCTATATAGGATGAGCAGGGTATGCAATAATCATGCAATTGTACTCTATCATGTCCTACGGTTACAGGATGGGGTACATAACAATGAATGCTAAGCATGAGATAAAATAACATCTACACGGAATGTCAACGTGGAAAAATAATCGGTGTCCATCAATGCACCCAAATCCCAGTAATAACTCAGGCGCCGTCACTCTGATCGGCCCTTAAATCCTGTACAGCTCATGGAATCGTGAATGCCTAGCATCGGCACTCGAAAATATCATGAAATCATCGTGTCTAGCATTGACACACAAATCCTCAAGTATCGGGCTCCGTCAGTCCGGATCGGCCCATGGACTCCGTCTGCGGAATCGGCCCTCGGCCCCGGCAGTACGGGTCGGCCCGTATCCATCTCTCGACTCTGGTCAGTATCCTCCGGATAACCGCCAGGTCCAACCAATCACCGGTAGGTAGTAGTTCCTCTGCCGGGTTGATCGTCATCCACACGAAATCTCTATCTCGCCCCGGGGGTACCATACCGGGTCCACCATGTACCCACAAACGGATCGTCCTCCTTCTCGAATCGGGTTTCATGTGTCATACGTCTCAGAACCGAGAAAACGCATGGTGGACGCACCGAAATATCATAACAAGAGAAACCGGGTTTTTAAAACAGTGCGTATTTTCTTTAAGATAATAGCACGGTTCTCAAATCCAGAAATCACATGAATCCAAAACACAATGCGTAAATCCATGCAATGTGTCGTATGACATTAAGAGTAAAAAGGGAAAACCGCTCTTTTTTAAAAAGGATCCAGTTTTGAAAATATCTCATGCGGTCCATATTTTTCTAAAATTCAAGTCAATATCATCCATGTATGTAACATATGTATGTATATGGGTATGGATGTGCAAATGGATATATACGCGAATATGAGTGTAGCAATGTATATGTGCACTAATTTGGATACACAGTGTGTATGTGCGCAAGTAGGGATATATCGATGAATGTATGCACTAATATGAATATACAGTGTGCATGTGCGTAAGTATGAAAATATCAATATATGTGTGCACCAGTATGAATATAGAGTGTGCACGTGCGCAAGTATGAAGATATCAATATATGTGTGCACCAGTATGAATATATAGTGTGCATGTGCGCAAGTATGAAGATATCAATATATGTGTGCACTAATATGAATATATAGTGTGCATGTGCGCAAGTATGAAGATATCAATATATGATTCGTGGCAATCCTATAGTGCGAATGTCATGGCAATCACTAGCGGTGTGAGTGTAACATAAAAATAGTGCTCGTGCAGTTTAAACCGCTAGTGACAGTGCAGTGTCATATAACTACCATTTCTATATGCAATAAAAGGGGATATGCTACGATAGTACCTATGCGCAAGCAATATACATAAAAATATATGCGACTACAATATCATATTATGCCCTGATGCTTAACGCCATACGGACGATTTCCCCGTAGATATTAAATCTACTCACCTGGTCTCGTGCTAAGCGTAGCCGACCACTTGCTTCCCTTTCTTTGCGGCGTCCGACGTACCCGTCTGCGAACCTAGAATTTACACAAATAATCCACATAAGCAAAAATCCTACAAGAACGCGATATCGAAATCAAACGAGAAACTCGCGTCGCGAACTAAACGCGCGTGTGTCCGATACGCTGAAACGTGTGTATACGAGTCTAAAACTACCCCGACACATCGCGACACGCAGGAATACTAAACCCACTCACGTATCACACGTGTCGCGCAAACTAAACGTATTAGAAAAACGATATATCGCTCCAGATTTTGACTCGGGTGAAAACTTAAAAAGTTGCATATGCCAAACTACTTAAATATACAGCAGACTACCCTAGACCCAACCCCAGCACCTAACTCCCCTATCTGGCCGCAAATTGCGGCCAGAACGAATAAAATTGCGTCCTGGGTGTGGAATTATGGGCTCGTGCTTCGTGTGTGTGGTCTAGATCTAGTGTTCATGCTCCAGTTATCCCAGATTTTCTCTGAAGCATACGGGTTAACAGCAGATCATAGAAAGGCTAAATTTTGCTTTAAAACGTTAAATTTTGCACTAAATGAAACCCTATGGTATTTTAGTGAAATCTGGGGGTTAACTCTCAGTTTAAAGGGCCTAATAACACTTAGTTAAGCTAGGCTAACCATCAAAATCACCACTTGGCCAAAACTCCACACAAACCACCATTTCTAGCACTAAATCTCATATTTAACACTAACCGATGCTAATTAACACATAAGTTTAGCAACAAAGAAGTTGGGCTCAGAACTTATACCTCACTTGACCCTAGGTGCAAGGAGAAGGAGGAGAAGAAGAAGATGTGCTTGCTGTTGCTGCTGCATGGTGTTGTTGCTGCTGCTGCTGCATGGTGTTGCTGTTGCTGGGGCTGCTACTGCTGCTACTTGTTGTTATTGCTGGCTGTTGCTGCTGCTGCTGCTACTTGTTGTTGTTATTGCTGGCTGTTGCTGCTGCTGCTGAAGCTCCTTCTGCTGCTGCTTCTTCTTCTGCTGCTGCTGCTGAGTGCAATGGGTGTGTGTGTATGAGTGAGAGTGAGAGAGATGTGAGAAAAGAAAAATGAAATGAGAGGGATATGAGAGTATAGAATAGTCAACCCCCCTCTCTCTCCTCATTTAATGTGAGCATGGCTCAAGCAATGATGCCCACACCCTCTCTCTCTCTTCTCCAAGTCAACTACAATTCAAATCATTTTCCATTTAAAAAAACAATAACCAAAACACTTAATAAAAATTCAAATTGGCTTAACAAAATGGTTAGTCCACCATGGTTGCTAATCATGGTCTAACCCTAATTTAACCCTAGTTTACATGCACAAGTGTGTGCAAGCCAAAAAAATTTCTAATAAAATATTCATTAATTTTGATAAAATATTTAAAGATCGTTTTGGTAAACTTTTTATTAAAAACATATATTAAAGTATAATTAGCCACTAATCACATCCAAAGGTGTTACAATCTTCCCCCTTAAAGAAATTCGTCCCTGAATTTAAAATTATAGCTACGCGTACCTTCAAAGAGATGAGGGAATTTCTTCCGCATCTCGCCCTCGGCCTTCCAAGTGATCTCTTCACCATTTGGGCTGCGCCAAAGCACCTTCACAGATGCAAGACCTTCGATCGAAGTTTCTTCACCTGCCGATCCAATATCACGACTGGCTGCTCGGTGAACGAAAGATCGCGCTCGAGCTGAACGGTCTGATGCTGAATCATGTGAGAAGGGTCATGTAGGTATCTGCGAAGTATCGACACGTGGAATACGGGGTGAACATCTGGGAGGTCGGATGGAAGAGCCAAACGATATGCTACTGTGCCCACACTCTCGAGAATCTCGAAGGGACCTATGAATCTGGGGCTAAGCTTCCCCTTCCATCCAAACCTCATCACTCCCTTCATCAGAGAGACCCTCAGAAAAACGTGATCGCCAACTGCGAACTCTAATCTGCGGCGGCGGCTGTCAGCATACGATTTCTGCCTGCTCTGAGCTGTCCTCATCCTATCTCGAATCAACTGTATCTTCTCGGTCGTCTCCTGCACGATCTGCGGCCCCAGAATACTGCTCTCACTGAGCTCTGTCCAACAGACGGGCGATCAACATCTCCTCCCATACAAGGCCTCAAAAGGCGCCATCTGAATAGTATCCTGGAAACTATTTTTGTAGGAGAACTCCACCAAGGGTAAATGATAATCCCAGCTACCACCAAAGTCTAAAACGCACGCTCGGAGCATATCTTCGAGAGTCTGAATAGCCCGCTCTGACTGGCCGTCGGTCTGCGGATGAAAGGCTGTGCTGAAACTCAAGCGGGTACCCAAAGCCTCCTGAAGCCTCTGCCATAGTCGGCTAGTAAACTGGGTGCCTCGGTCGGACACGATACATGTCGGGACTCCATGCAGTCGTACAATCTCGTCGATGTAAATCTGGGCATACTGAGCAAATTTGAAAGTAGTCTTTACTGGCAGGAAGTGAGCCGCTTTCGTCAGTCGGTCCACGATCACCCAAACGGAGTCATACCCTCACCTAGTCCTGGGTAGATCCACAACGATACCAACTTTGAAAGGTAAAACCTCCGCTCTGATACCAACTTTGTCACGACCCGAAATAGCCCGTGACTGGCCCTTGAATCATATGAAGTCTATAGGACACCATCTAATTCAAGTAAGCCAAAATCCCAGAAATGTAAAACCATTTTAAGGAGTAAATAAGAAAACTGGTTTTTAAGAAGTAAGGGAAACATGTTTTCAAAACAAGGTTTTTAAATAAGTAAGCCGAATATGCATTTTTAAAATTTGTAGTTTTTTCTGTAAATTTCGGTAGAGTTTTCTTTGTAAATACTGGCCCCGAACGGGGTACAATAAGAATAATATATATACAATGATAAAAGGCATCCCCAAGCGGGAGCTAGCTCCTCGTCAATCGACGGTCACAACCACGCAAGCAGTATAATATACAACGCCAAAGGGCGAGGATCAAACTCAAAAAGGAAACTCAAAATCAGTATGAAAACCATAATACTACAACGCGCGACTCTAAGGTCGAAATAATACACAACTGGTTTTCTAAGTCTAAAACAATATACAAGTTTGGTTGATGGAATTACTAGATACAACTGAATAATACATATACAATGGTGGTTCTGATGCAAAAGAACCCACCTACCAAAGCAAATCACCCATAAGGGAAGCAGTGTGCCAGAAAGCCGCAATGAAACCTGTACGATAAAACCTGCAAGAACTGTGGCACAACGTCGGTGAGTTGCCAACTCGTGAATAGAAAACATCACAGAGCAGAAATCATATGTATGACTCAATCCTAGGTCAATACGATCAGATATATATATAAACCTCAAATGAATAAGTCTGAAGCATGATAAGGTGGCAAAGGTAAACATCTATACATAAGTGTAGTACCAAGTGCTCGTGCCAGTGCCTCAGGTAACAACATATCATAATGTGAGGTATGATAAATGTAATCAGTGTCAACTATATCATGAAGTCTATGAGTATGTGGATATCATCCAACTATGTGATCAATGTCATCAATATCAACTATATGTATGTGGATATCATCCAACTATGTGATCAATGTCATCAATGTCAACTATATGTATGTGTATATCATCCAACTATGTGATCAATGTCATCAATGTCAACTATATGTATGTGGATATCGTCCACGTGTCATCCAATGACATAAAAGCATCATGCATGTAAATATCATAAAGCATATTAATGGAAGTATGGGGATATAAATCAACATGTGTCCCTCGCGTCACATCAAAATCATGGAACCGGAGTGTCCAGCATCGACACTCGAAAACATCATGAAAGCCGTGCCCAGCATCGGCACGTAAATCCTCATATATCGGGCTCCGTCTGTCCGGATCGACCCGCGGGCTCCGTCAGTCCGGATCGGCCCATATCATCTCTCGATTTCGGTTGGTATCCTCCGGATATCCGCCGAGCCCAAATACTATCACCGGTAGGTAGTAGTCCCTCTGCCAGGCTCACCGTCTACCACACAGCGATCCGTTCTCGCCCCGGGGTACCATACCGGGTCCACCATGTACCCGCAATCGGCCTCATCCGCCTCCTCGAATCGGATTTCACATGTCGCTCTCAGAACCGAGAAAACACATGGTGGACGCACTGAAATATCATATCAAGGGTAACCGGGTTTTTAAAACAATACATACTTTCTTTTGAAATACCCACGGTTCCCAAATCCAGAAATATCATGGAAACAACATATCTCAATGCGTATAATCATAAGGCATGATGTATGCGACATATAAAAGAAATGTAAGCATATCAGTATATCATGCAACACAACACAGTAATATGCACATATCGTGGGAAGACCTCTTCTTTAAAATGAGTCAATTTTAAAAAGTGTCTTGCGGTTCCCAAGTCTCCAAATCAAGCCAGAATCATCTATGTATGTGCAAATACGTATGTATGCAAGAATGGGTGTACAATATGTATGTGCACAAGTATGAATGTACAATATATAAGCACACAAGTATGAGTGGACAATAGGTAAGCACACAAGTATGCCATGCAAAGGATCATATCTTGATGCAATAATCCTCTGTGTAGTGACAAGGCAATTATCGATGATGAAGTGTGAGAGCCGACAAGCAGGTGTACGTGAAACATATGCATCATCGATAATGGTGCTGGTGTCCTAACAGCATGGTTTTACTATAACAATAAACATATTTAAACATGCAATGCAATGCGATGCGAAAAGCAAGAATATGCGGCAAATGAATAATAAACACAACAATGCAGTATCTACATCAATTATCTATGTCATACTGTTTTGCCATTTGAAAGAAGATGACTCGGGGTTTTTAGGAAAATGAGGGCTACGGTGTTCTTTTAGAAAAGATGCGTCTTTTGAAAATATCCGTATAATCCCTTTTCCTGTCTTTAAAATACTCCCGATTCGTTAGTTTTGAAATAGATATGACATCGGCATAGCATAATATCTACTAAGCAACCTACAGATCTAACTAACAAGTCAATCGGGAGGGGTATGGAAACCACCTAAATCTGAGTCGATATATATATATATATATGTAAATATAATAGTCGGTGATCCCGCCTCAAAAGTACCGTGTACTATACAATATCATATGACATTCTCGAGTCACGAGTGCGGATCTTATCATCAAATAAAGCTCGTATAGTAAATCATCGTACGGCATCCCAAATCTGGGTACGGGTCAATATCACATTCATCTCATCAATTATCCGGTATCCTTATCATCATATCTCATGAACTGGGGTACTGATCTAAGTCTAGTACAACCGATACCATCTATATATAAATGTATGTGCGTGTACGAAAACACGCCTAAAGGCCCGCTAAAATCTCATGTCGTATCCCAAATACGAACCACATCATATCACCGATCTCATGGCACTATGCCCGATCTCATCGACTCATCTCCAAATATCATCCACCATCCTCATCATCCAGGTATAAGTATAACAGATAAGCATGTGTGTGTGGGGGTGTAAACCTATTCTAGGGTTCGCAACTAGGAAACTATAGTAGTTTACTTCTAAACCCTAATCTATCCATAGTACACCTAATCACCTCTAGAATATCCATATCACACATAACGCTATCATACATACATATATATATATATATATATATATATATATATATGTATGTATATATATATATACATACATATATATATACATACATACATACATACATAAATCGTGATTTCATGCGTAAAATAAGATATAAATCGTGATTTCATGCGTAAAATAAGACTTACTGAGGTTAAAGAAGCTTTGAACAGAATGGGTTTAAGAAAAGCGGTTGGTCCTGACGGGATTCCTATCGAGATTTGGAGATGCTTAGGAGAAATAGGCGTTAAATGGCTGACAGATCTGTTTAATAAGATTTGGCAGACAAAAAAGATGCCAAATTAATGGAGGAAAAGTATCCTTGTACCTATCTACAAGAATAAGGGTGACATTCAAAGTTGCTCAAACTACCGTGGAATAAAACTAATGTGTCACACCATGAAACTTTGGGAGAGAGTGATTGAACACAGGCTAAGGAAGGATATTAAGATAACAGAGAACCAATTTGGGTTCATGCCTGGACGATCGACGACAGAGGCGATTCATTTGCTTCGTCAACTTGTCGAGCGCTTTCGAGAGAGGAGAAGAGATTTGCATATGATATTTATTGATTTAGAAAAAGCGTACGACAAGGTACCTAGAGAGGTATTATGGGGGACAATGATGAAAAAGGGGGTCCCCGTCAAGTATATTGACATAATCAAGGATATGTACGACGGAGTAGTGGCAAATGTCAGAACTTGCGGTGGCTTAACAAGTGATTTTCCGATTACTATTGGTTTACATCAAGGATATGCATTAAGTCCTTTCCTGTTTACCATCGTGATGGATGAGCTTACTAGAACTATCCAAGATGAGGTCCCTTGGTGTATGCTATTCGCTGATGATATTGTTCTAGTAAATGAGACGAAAGCAGGGGTTAATGCCAAATTGGAATTATGGAGACAAACATTGGAATCTCGGGGATTCAGATTGAGCAGGTCCAGGACAGCATATATGCACTGCAAATTTAGTAGCCAGAGAAGTCAAAACCATATTGGTATAATATTGGAAGGGCAAGAGATATCACCGAGCGACCAGTTTAGATATCTAGGTTCCATCATCCAAAGGAATGGGGAGATCGATAGTGATGTTAATCAAAGGATCCAAGCTGGTTGGTTGAAATGGAGGAGTGCAACAGGGATTTTGTGTGATCGTAACTTTCCGTTAAAATTGAAAGGAAAGTTTTATCGGAGCGCTATTCGGCCTGCCTTATTATATGGTACAGAATGCTGGGCTCCTAAGAAGCATCATACACAGAAGATGCACGTAGCGGAGATGCGCATGCTTCGTTGGATGTGCGGTAACACTAGAAAAGACAAGGTGCGAAATGAGGATATTCGTACAAAAGTTGGTGTGGCACCCGTGGAGGAGAAGATGCGGGAAAACCGGCTTAGATGGTTTGGTCATGTGCGACGCAGACCTATGGAAGCACCGGTTCGACGAATAGATACTCTCGATATGGGTAATGGCAAAAGGGCAAAAGGGAGACCGAAGAAAACATGGATGGAGGTGATACGAAACGATATGGTTGCCAAAGGACTCAATGAAAGTATATTGTTCGATAGAAGTGAGTGGAGACAGAGGATTCATGTGCTGGACCCGGCGTGATTCTCATGTTGGTTCATGTAGCCTACCCCATATGCTTGGGATAAAAGGCTCAGTTGTTGTTTTTATACATACATACATACATATATATATAGTATATATCCAGTATAGTAAATATCGAACTGCGGAGGTGCTATACGCCATCCATACGACTTCCCCCGTAGATATAATCTAATCACCTTGCATCCCGCGTGTCGGTGTCGATGTCGCCTTCATCTTCTTCATCATATGGAACCCTCGTGAAGGTACCTATAAGATAACGCAATCGCAATGCACATTAAACACACATTGGAAAACCAAAATGACACGCTAAGGCCTATAGGTTAGAACCTATAGCCTACGCTTTCAAAACCATCAAACAACCCTCGATATCGTCGTACAAACGTCAAGTGATCGAGGTAAAACACAAATACGAGAATCCAGAATTCAAAATACGCAAAAAGAAACTCCGAATCAAAACAGCAACTCCGGAAAAAGGTCCCAGATTTCACCCTAGGTCAAATTGGTCAATTTTTCTTATGCCAAGGGTCTATTTTACTGATGAGGGGACCACAGAACCAACACGAGGCACATTGGCCCAGGTCTGGCCGCAAATTGCGGCCAGACAGAATATTTCTGCGGCCAAGAAATGGAATCAAGGGCTGGGGTCTTTAGGGTATGTTCTAAATCACCTGCATGTATCATTGTCCTTGCAAAATAATTTTCAGGTAGGCCGAGTGTTAGCAAATTTCATTTTACATCCACAGAATCCACAATTTTTCGATAACGGCTTTTCTAAATCCGTATTCTGGGGTTCTAGTCTCTGGTTTAGGCCTGAATTCTAGCACTAGGGGGTTTGTGTGGCCTCTACTGAGCTCAATTTCACATCGCAACTCTCAAATTCCAATAACCCTAACTAGAATTTTCAAAGTTCACCCAAACCACACAATATCGGTTCTAATCTAACATGGGGGTAAAAGTAATGGAAATACTTAGCTAAAGGTTCAGAAAATATCTCATTTGGCAACTCAAGAAAATTCTTGAGTTGCCCCAAGTTTCCAAAATTTGATTTTTCTTGGTCCATGGGGTAGCTAGTGAGCTCATGCATCTTTTTAATGAAATGGGTTTTGGGTTCTGAGATGTTTTTTATGGAGTTTTGGGGGTTGAAGATGGAGGAGGAGGGGGGTGCAGCAGCAACAGCAACAAAAGAAGGAGAGGGAGAGGAATGAGTGAAAGAAATGATGAGGGAATGGCTCAAGACCAAGTCAAAGGTAAACCCTTACCTTTCTCTCTCTCACCCATACCTATATATTATACTCTTTTCTTTTATAATTTCCTTCTCTCAACAATAGTAACCCCAAAACAAAAGCCATGCATCCAAAAACATGTAGTAAAAATGCAACAAGTGAAAAAAGAAAGATATGGTTCATGTTTGCACAAAACAAGTTTAAAGCGCGATTAGCGATTTTTAATCGCGATTAGCACTAAATTAGCATATAATTAATCATAAAAGCTTAAAATTTGCATAATTTACATAAAACACCCTCTTTTAAATAATTTCTATAATTTTCCAAATTTTTCCCAAATTTATCGGTATTTAATTATACCGCCTTATTAAAATATTCAATATTTTATTATTAAATTATAAAAATTCCCAAAAATAATAATTTATTTTTTTGGAAATGTTACACAAACCCGACGAGACTCTAGACGCATGAGGAGACAAGAATACACATGCTCAAGAACCCGCGGGAGTATGAGGAGACAAGCCTTCTCTACGGAATACCAGTGTGGGCGGAGATGCAGGTGGGGCCACAGGGGGCGCGGGTTCCTGAATGAATATCCTTGCGCATATCTGAGGAGAATGCAACTCCGGACCCTGATAGGCGTGATATACTGTGCGTGTAATGGCCTGGCCACCTAGATGAACTCTCCCGTACTGATTCGGGTTATGTCACTGAATGATATTTTCGTTAATTCCATGAAGCTCAACGGGAGTAGGATCTCGGCCATGCTCCTCGACAAACGCCGCCATCAGCTCATTAATCTCTCTACTCATCTCTTGCTGCACGAAATTACAGTATAAACCAAGTTAAGTCAATTATTGAAAACGAAATTAGATAATTTAAATAACTAAAAGAAACCCGTATAGGAGCATACTTACGTAATACTCAGTCGCCTCCTATGAGCTGGGAAAACTAGAGTGATGCGCAAACCCCATACCATAAATGTCTACACAGCTGGGTATTTCTCCCGTTTGTCTCGCCTGTCATTTATACAAAAATTTGATTTAGATCAAATTTACGAAATAGACAAATTCAGAATATTTGATTTGATCTTGCAAAAACAACTCCATACTGGGAGTAGTTCATCCTGTAGAGTATTTTTCATCACCCTATTAAGATAGGAATGCGCATCTCTTGTTAGGCATGTTACAGATTCCTTCTGCCCGGGGTAGGTAGGGGTGTAATGATCGTGGGGATCCAAATCTCCGGTAACCGCGGACCAAGCTGCCGTTAATTACTCATCTCTTTTGGAGTGAGGGAATCTCCTTAACAAGTCAAACAGATCATGCAAACTCAATATGCAATATGTGCGTGTTGTGTTTAAGAACAAATTTGAGTGTGCTTCGGGCATATCAGGGGCCTCACAGGGTTTTTACGGGGGTCCCGTTACCCGGATAGCGGGTTGGGGCCAAGGGGGCTAGTAGGCCCCTAGCGTGGTGCAGGGCGGCATCCCGTTAGAAATTTTTTTCTAACGGGAGAAGTGATGAGTGTATATATGTCAAGTGTGCACTTAACAAAATGAGTACGTGGTAAGGTGCGCACGTGACAAATACGCACCTGCCGAGACGCGCACCAAGTAAGGTGCACACTTAGGAAGGTGCGCACCTGCCGAGGTGCGCACCTGACAAGTTGCGAGGGAGTGAAAGGGGCCAAAAGGTCCAGTAAGGTGTGCACTTAGGGAAGTGCGCACCTAGCGAGGTGCGCATCTGGACTGGTGCGCACTTGGATCGTTGTGCACCCAACAGGGTGCACACCTAACCAAATGGACACCTAGCACAGTGTAAGTAGGGTCGAAACCCAATGAAGTAACAGTCCAAAAACACAAAAACTTTGACTTTTGAAGATCAAAAGGGGCCCATTTTCCCTTTTTCGAAGTCTCATGACGTGCGCACTTAAAAAAAGGAAAGGAGGAGAGAAAGAGAGACTTGCGCACTAAAGAGTAGCTCAAAACCATAGATTTTATTTGGGGAAATCAAGATTAGTTCTTCCTCTTTTTCAAATCATCATGGGGGCCTTTTATAGGCTTATATCTTTTCATTTAGCTCCATGGCTTGTACAAAATTGGCATTTTGCCTATCCCATGCCCATATGGTTATTTTTTTTGCATATGAGCATGGGCTTTACAAAATTTGGATTTTTGCCCGTTTATTTTACATTTATTCATGAAAATTACATTAAACATATTTATTTCTTGATGATTATTCCTTTGGCATGGGGGCTGGTCTGGGCTTTAGCCCACCTGCTTGGACTTGGGTTCAGACGTGGGCCTGGTTTGTGTTCGGGCTTAGGCCCGGCTTGGATTCGATAGTAGGGTCCGCTTTCCTTGGCTTGAGCCTACTTGTTCGCAGTTTGACTTTGATTTTTGGTCAATGAGATGTAAATTTTAACCCCAACACATCCCTCCGCCCAACCAATGATCAGTATTATGACACTGCGCCACTGATCCCTGCTTGCTCCCCGCCTGCCATTTAGATATAATATAACATCTCATACTAATCAATAGATTCATGTCTAATGCTTTTACAGTTTAAGCAATATACATACCCTAAATTGATCTGATCGGAATTATTCTTTCATGGCTGCCCAGTATCCGTCTGTCCAAGTCATGGGCTTCGCGGTCCATTTCTCTGCATCGGTGGGTGCATCCTTCCATTTCTTGTGGACCGAATGTTTATGATCATGCCAACTCCTCGACATGTATATAAACAATCTCTTTCGGACGACGTACAGAGATATATGAGCGCTGTCAATCCACCAAACTACGGAAAAACATGCCTACAAAGAAATACCGAAAAGGTATTAGCATCATATATATATATGCAAAATTAATAAATGAATGTTTAATTAAATAACCTTACCAAAATCTCATCTAAGGCCGTTTACTTCTTGGCCTCCAAAGCTTTCGCTTTTCAATCCACCGGGATATATCGCGAACTGACTTTCACGCAATGCGGCATTCGTTTTACGCTGTTGCAAATCGTGGCACAGAATTTTTTTAGCTGTTTTGCTCCGGGCTCAACAAAATCTCTAGTGGCCGACATATGCACCTCGATATTTGGATCGTCTTGCCCACGACCCCATATATCATTTACCTGTGTGGGGCCCCTTTTTCCAGGAACCTGACTCGACAAACTGGATGCCGCGTCCTCCTCAATCCATCCACGTCCACGTCCACGTCCACGACCACGTCGCGAACTCATATCCTGAAAAATATCTAATGCGACATACATATACAATAACAATTGCAAGAAACAGTTAAGCAAAATTACATAGTTGTAGATGAAATTAAATTTATCACAGTCAAAATATTCAATACATAATATAAATTTTGCATATCTAAAAACCGCATGTATATAAAGGAGACTGTTCCCCTCCGAAACATGGAGACAGGACCGCATAGGTTTGTCTTGCCTGAATTCGGGGCAGATGCTAATTGGTGTTATCCGTCCACTTCTCCGAAGATGCCAAGTTGATTTATGACACCATGTATCGAAGGTTTAAATGGATGCGGCTGTTTCCCCCAATCAGAGCAAAGCTCTATTTGAAATTCGAATTTCAAAAAAAAAGTTGAAGCAACGCTTCAGATGCAGCGCCAAGTGCGCTGCGCCCTAGGCAGCGCACCATGTGTGCGCTAGCGCTAGGCGTGGTGCGCGCCACGTATCAAACACGGGTGTGCTAGCTCAGGGCGTGCTGTGCTCTGAGCAGCGCACCACGTGTCAAGCACAGGTGCGTTAGCGCAAAGTGCGCTGCGCTCTGAGCAGCACACCACGTGCAAAGCACGGGTGCGCTAGCGCTGGAATTAAAAAACTCCCCACCGTTAGATCAAAAGATCTAATAATAATGATAAATCATTATTTAATCAGAATTAAATTCTGTTATGGAAAGATTTTTCAATCTTGTTAATAACAAGAAGATTGCCTTCTGTAAAACAGAAGCCCTAGATCAAAGATCCAATGGTGGGAAACATCCCCAAATCAATCAGAGAAAGATCTCTTTAACTGATTCAACAAATCAGCTTGCCCTATATAAAGGCCCCAAGACTTCAAGTCTTAAATAGAGAAACCCCCCATAAACTTTGAAAAATTAAAAGGAAGAGAAGCATAACTCTCAGCAAAAGAATATTTTTTCTTCAAGGTAAAAAGAATGGTGATGAACAAAGAGATGAAATCATCTCATAATTAAAAAGAAGAATTATCTTCTTAAAAGATCATGGATCTACAAAGACCAAGGTCTTTTATAAAAAGATCAAAAGATCTCATCATAAAAGCAAAGAAGTACTTACTTCTTCCACAGATCATAGATCTATAAGACAAATTGTTTTTTTGAGATCATGAACATCTCATTATAAAGGGGGAAAGAATTATTAAATTCTCTTAAGGATCATGGATCTATAAAGGCAAAGCCTTTCATTAATACAAGAGATTAAAGTATCTCCTGCAAAATAAGAATTGTTGTTCTTAAATCTTGAGACAAAGTCTCTTTTAAAAGAACATAAACTTGTTTTCTAGATCATAAAATTGATCATATGCGCCTTTGCGCTCTAGAACTGCGCCTTGCGCTCTTGAACTGTGCTTCTGCGCTCTCTGGACCGGCGCTCAGCGCCAAAATGCGCCACGTGTCAGCCACGTATGCGCCAATTAATAACTTGCGCTTTGCGCTTCTGAAATAGTGCACTGCGCTCATGGGCTGGCGCTCAGCACCACGTGTCACTCACGTGTGCGCCACTAAACTGAAAGCGCAATGCGCTCATGGATTAGCGCTCAACGCTCATAAACTGGCATCATGCACTCGTCATCTAGCGCCTAGCGCTGAGTGTGATACGTGTCCCTTACAGAAACGCAATGCGCTATTTGATTGGCGCAAAGCGCCTAGCGCACCACGTGTTGCGCTGACAGAATTAAATTCTGTCTTATAATAAGCCCATAGCTATGATCAATGCTCACCATTGTTAAAAGGGCCAAGCCCAAATAAAAGATCAACAACCCTAAATAAAATATTAAACATTTTTAATCTGATTGGACTTAGCCCAAAATTGGCCATAAGTCCTCAACTTATATTAATTGAGCCCATCTGCTCATAAATATTTCAACAGATCTTAGTCCCAAATCGGACAACAGATCTTTCAACCAACTCACACCAGTTCGAGGGTACATCTCTTTACTCCTCTGATATTTGTCGTTGTAATCTTTCAACGTCTTCAGAGAGGTGACGGGTCCCGACAACCACACATTCCATGGACTGTGGGGTCCTTACGCCCATGGACTATGATATCCTTAACCTTGACTGTGAGGTCTTTAAACTCACGGACTATGATGTCCTTAACCTTTACCGCGACGTCTTTAAACTAACACTGGACCGTGACATCCTTAAACTAACATTGGACCGAGATGTCCTTAAACTAACGCTGGACCGTAATGTCCATAAACTAATCGACCGCAATGTCCCTAAACTAAACAATAGAGTCCAAATGCTCTTTTGTTGGATCTAAACGATCCCGTTAAGTTGATCTTAGTATAAAATGAGACTAACGTATCCTTAACATACGTTTAAGTTGATCTTAGTCCCAAATGAGGCTAACGTATCCTTAAACCCAACCCCCAAACCCAAATCTAAGAAGATACGGATTTGGACTAATCTACGCCCTACGGGCGACAACATAAATTAGTCTCCGTATACAATCCACGGGCAACCAAAAACAAAACAAACACCCTTGACACGAAGTGACCATCTGGAGAAGGAGAAAGTTGTTACCGCGACGTGGTAGCATAATTAACTGCAGGGGCTTGCGCCTGCAGGGAAAAGCGTCCCCACAATCAAAAACCCCTCAAATGAGGGGGAATCTGACGAAGTCTGCTACATCGGCCGCATCCGTTTAAACCTTCGATACATGGTGCCATAAATCAACTTGGCATCTTCGGAGAGGTGGACGGATAGCACCAATTAGCATCTGCCCCGAAATTCAGGAAGACGTCTATCGCGTCTCCGGGTTTTTCGGCGGAGAATAGATTCTGGAACGTCCGGTGGGACCTTTTCCTCTTTCCACTCCACACTTCGTGTGTCGTATTCACGAACGAATCGCTGTTTGATATGGTTGCTCTTGGGTTCGAGGTACTAAGATTTGGTCTCTTTCTCGGTGCAGAAAACGAAGGATCAATGGCGTCTACCTGCACGAAATGCTCTAGCTCCAGATGCAACTGCAACTCCCGTTCCGCCTCATCTGGAGGTGTAACATACGGGCCCCAGGCGGCCTCCCTTTTTACAATGCCGGTAGAGCAGGTAACGCAGGCTACCACCGGGTTGTTCTTCGGGACTATGCTCCCACCAGTGAGCGTTAACATCCCGCTGCCGCAAGAAGCGCAGAAGAAGTCGGTCTTTGATCAACTCACTACCACCACGGCCCCTCTCAACGGGTCATCCAATGCCAAGCCAACAGTATCAGTCTTCGATATGCTGAGCCTGACTCCGATGGGCATGTCAAGAAGCCCACGATACCTGAAACGGCCATCCCAAAGTGGATAGCCATTCCTGCTCTCGAGGTCACTAAAGAAGCTTCTCCCGTCAAAGGATCAGTCTTTACGAGGCTGGCCACGGCGGCTCTCGTTCCTACTCAAAGGTCTGTCCTTGATAGATTGGATACCGCCGCTCAACGGACGTCGGTCTTCAAGAGGCTGGTACCAGCAACGCTTCACCAGAACATGGGGCATGACAAAGCCATCCCCATACCTGAACCAACACTATCTGCGCGACATGCTCGCCGTCGTCACTGGCGCCGAGTACGGAAGGCTGGGGGCAGTTCTCCGTATGGATTTACTCCACCAGCTTCAACGGTGGAGATCGATGCTGCTGTTCCAACCGGGAACAGCTTTGAACTGCTTAACAAGGTGCGCAGGAACTCTCCTACTGCAGTGCTGAAGAGATCTCCTCCACCCGTGGAGAGTGCACCGAAGGCGAAGCCAGAACAACCCCTTCAGTGGCTTTCTTCCAAAATTTACAAAGTATGGCGACAGGTCCAGGAATCGGTGATTGACCAGGACTACTCTCACCGACCAAAAAAGATCAAAGCTCAGCGAGAAAAGATCCATCTTGAGGTACCACAGAAGATATCATCCGTCTGGGTGCCCACTGCAACGGCTCCCTCAACGTCAACAGCTCAAAAGAGAAGGAGGCCAGAGAAAGCCCCTGTGAACGTGGCAAACTGTAAAAGCGCTGAATCTAAACACCCCAAGTCCGGGGGCATGATGGTACATACCGTTTTTATGGCTTCCGGAAAAGAGGAAAGCCGTGCTTCTACGGGTCATCGACCGCTTACCCGATCAATAACGAAGGCTCAGGAACAACAATAGCAGAAGGTTCAGGAGATGCTGACTGCAATGGCCGCACTCACTGGGCCAAAAGAAAATCCAGAAACCTCGGAGCGGCGTCGGGAACAAGAAACTGACACCGAGTTCCTCCGAAGAATGCTCGAGAGGAAAGAAAAAGAGGCTGCGGAACAGGCAGCCAATATAAAACAAATGGCTCTCTTGTTCCAAGACATGGCTGGGATGATGTTACAGCTGGAACCTCCAGCTGAAGACCCTCCTATCATCATTGAAGACGACAGAGGGGAGACATCGAACCCTCCTCCGGCTCTTTCAGCAGCCAAAGAGGACACCATCTCCAAGGCCGCTCTGGATGACTACATTGCCCAGCAAATACAAGCTCATCAGGCGAATGAAGAGGCCGGCCAAGTTGTTAAAACTGGGCGACCATATCCAGGCTGGTATGACCAAATAAAGTACCCGCCGAGATATACGATCCCTAAATTTCATATATATAAAGGGACTGGCAGTCCCCACCAGCATGTCGCCCAGTTCAGGGTTCTATGTGGAAACACCGGAGGTGATGATAAATTGCTACTTCGCCAATTAGTCGGCAGCTTGTCGGAAACGACATTCGAGTGGTATTCTGAACTTCCAAACGACTCTGTCAAGACGTTTGCGGAGATGGAACTGCTGTTCACGCAAAGATTCGTAAGTGCTAGCGAGCGCACCCCAATCACAGCATTGATTAACGCCAGGGTAAAGCCAGGCGAGACATAGGTTCAATACGCAATACGATGGCGGAATCTGTGGTCGAAATGCGAACAACGCATCGAAGAAGCGCCGACCGTAGGCATGTTCGTGGGCACTCTTGATCCGCAGGCGACCATCTCCCAGTTCATGATATTTTTCAAACCGACTACTTTTCAGGCCTTGATCGACAGGCTGGCCCAAATGGACCAGATGGGCCATAGACCATCTTCCTCGAAAGCAGAGCCTCGGAACGAGAAGGGAAAGAGGAAAGCGACCGTCGTCGCCAATGCTCAACAGCAGCCCAGTGGTCTGAGACCAGTTGATCCCCAGAATGATAGAATTCGATCTCTTGGAGATAAAATGAGACGCCCTTACTCGTTCCCTCGAGATAAGACGAAAAGGTTATTCGAGGTAGCACTGCACAAAAGGCTCATCACTCTGCCGGAGCCAAGACGCCCAGCGCAACCAGGTGACATTAGTAATCCTAACTATTGCCCTTATCACCGAATGTGGGTCATCCGATCGAAGATTGTTACATCTTCAAAAGATGGATAGAAGATCAGTACCAACAGGGCAAATTCGTATTATCCGAGAATTGGAAGGTGAACCCGCCTCAGCCGCACGCTCTCAAGAAGACGGATACACCGGGGGCATCGTGTTCTTTCGTAGAAGAAGCTCCATGGGAGGTCGCTCTTTCAGCCAAAACTAAAAGAATGTTGAAGGATCTCCACACATGTCCGGCAATTAGGTGGAAGAATCCACTGGAACCTGATTTCATCGAGGGGATGCTGAAACCGCGCCCAACTCTAAAGATTGGTGGTGATAGCCAAAGCATTCACGCCCAGCCGTCAAAGTCTTTGAAGAAGAAGAAGACCAAAAAGCCCGTGAAGCCTGGTGACAAGTGCATGGACCTGCAAAAACAGATTGACGCGTTGGAAGAGTATAACCAGAAGGCACGGACTCCAGTCACACTCCAAGAATTTCTCAGTCACGTCCTTGAGGACGGTGAAGATGGAGAAGACTCGTCGGATGAATCTGAAGATTACGTAGCAAGTTGCCATGTGATCTCTCACTCATCGATAAACGATGAAGAAGCTCCTTATACAGAGAAACTGGGGGCAGGTCCTGAGCCTGAATTTCCCGAACCATCAGACGAAACGATTGATGCATTCCTGAACGAAGCTCTTTCGAAAAGCAAAGCTGATCGGGAGCGTGAGATGGCCATATTTGAAAAGCCCAAACGCCGGCGACTGGACGAAAGGATTAAAACACTCCTGCCAGATCGAAGTACGTCTACCGCAAATAAAAGCAGGTTCAAAATGAGGAAGAGGTTCGCCAAAGCCATATCAATGGGAATGAAGCTGCCACCTTCCGAAGGAAACATTCTTGGTGAAGCGGAAACACACCCTAGCTACTGCTCATATCATCGAAAGATTGCGCACCCTACCGAAGAGTGCAACGCTTTTAAAAAATGGTGGCAAGGATATGTTGCCCACCGACAACATTTCAAGTGGATGAAACGCGAAGCTCGTCGGGAGCGAAGAAATACGACCGAGGAGCACAAAAGAACTGCCGGCAACTGCCATATGGTTGACTATGGGGGATCACAAGTTCTCACCTTTGGGAGCGATTCTGATGAAGAAATAGCTCTTGGCCCTCTCTTCAAAGAATCCACTTCGGGAAAAGAGGAAGAACCGAAGAACCGCGAGAACATTCAGCTGCGCAATCGTACGCTGCCCGAAAAGAATCTTGGGCCCTCGAACAGTGGGTTAAATAGAAAAGACATGGGGAAAGAAAAGGCCCCTGAGGATATCATCCTTGATGACTAAGCCGTCGAAAAGTTGACAGCTAAGGACCCGCCAAAGAAAAGTAAGGTAGACTACAACGTTCTGGCACACTTGAGAAAGTTACCTTCGCAGTTAAGAATTCTCGACGCCCTTCTGTTATCCAAAGAAGCGAGAGATTCGCTAATCAAAGCACTACAAGAGCCCGAACAATTCCAAGATTTCCTCGCCGAAGAAAAGATGAAGGACGAGATGGAAGAAGTGCACACAGCCGATATCACCTTAGGCGATGAAGATCTCCTCCTCGGGATGTGTGAGCATAACCGTCCCCTTTATGTCTCCGGATACTGTCATGATATCAAGATAGGCAAAATCCTGGTTGACAATGGGCCCTCCGTTAACCTCCTCAATTTAAGAGTGTTGAAGGAAATCTGCATGAGTGTTCAGCATCTCGCTCGTGATAAAATCACCATCTCCGGGTTTGACTCCCAGTCATCACGGACGCTTGGGTCTGTAATATTGACACCACGCTTTGGGCTGCTTATCACGGACATTAAGTTTCACGTCATTGACGCCAAGACATGCTACAATGCTTTGCTCGGCCGGCCCTGATTACACGAGTACAACATCATCCCTTCTACACAACATCAGTGTATGAAGTATTTCAAAGATAGTTTCGAGTACACTGTGACAGGGGAATTAAACCCGTTCTCCGTGAACGAAGTCCGAAAGTACGAAGATGAAAAATACTTCATGCCAGATTTCGAGTATACAGAAAGATGTCGCAAACCGGAGGATAAGAACAAAGCTATCACCACTATTCCGGTCTTCGGGAGTGATACCGAGGAGGAAGAAGAAATAGTTTATTTAGGTCTGCCCCAGTGCCACAAGCCGGGACCGTCCGCTCCTATGTTGATCTTCAGCAGTGACTCGGAAGATGAGGTCAATGCCGTATTCTCTGCTCGGCCATCAATACAAGCCTTCGCTGATGAAGATCAAAGTTTGCAAGTTGCCATGGTTCCGCCAAAGCATCATAAAGAGCTAGACGCGCTTGATACCTACAATGAGGAAGAACTGCAGACATTCTACGTCCCTCCCAGGAGAAAAGGTGAAAAGGCGATCCTATTCTACCGATCCGGGAAAACCAAAGTCGAGAAAGAAATTTGGCATGGTGCGGATTCTACACTTGACAGGCTCCAGCCCATCCGTTTGCCCAGATATTACACAGATGGACTAAAAAGACTCTTGAGACACCAAGGTGTACCCCTTAAGCAAACTACGCAACAAGCACGGTTCTATAACAGGATCTGGAACGTTCCCAGAACTCAACGAAAGTTGCCCAACGGGAGAATGGAAATGATCGGGCTTGGATATGTTCGATCCAAGAAACGGGAACTATTCCGCGACTGCTACGTCATACATGACTTTGATGAAGAAGGAGATGCTCTGTGGGAAGATGCTAACCCTGAACCAGAACGAGCTCCCGCCGTGAAAATGCCAAGTCCGTCGTTTGAAGAACAGATGGACAAGCTTATAAGGGAAGCGGGTCGAAAGGTTCGAGACGATCATAATCGCGAAATAGCCATCTATGAGAAAGCCAGAACGCATCGCCTCCTTCAGCAGGTTGTGAAAAATGAAAATGCTCTTCCTTGTCAACCCGTCATACAAAAGGCCCGACGCAGAGGCAAAAATAAATCAAAGAGCGAGAAAGGCGTTCGACAGCGACAAAGCGGGACCAAGAACCCACGCGATCAGGAATCGAGCAATCCGGATTCGTCTCTTATAAAGAAGATGGGTCGAGCATATTCTTTTCCCCAAGACAAGACAAGGAAGATATTCGATCTTGTCATAAAATATCAAATGATTATCCTCCCGGAGTCTAAGCACCCCGAGCAAGCAGGCGAGGTCTCTCACCCGGACTATTGCTCCTATCACAGGGCAATAGGACATCCTCTCGAAGACTGCTTCACATTCAAAGACTGGGTAGAAGACCAATATCAACTCGGCAGGTTCGCTCTATCCAGCAGTTGGAGGGTAACCTCGCCGCAGAAGCATGAACCAAAAGCCACGCATACAGCGAGAGCAGAACCAGATCAACATCAGTCTTGGAAGCGATCTTATACTTGTCATATGATAACGCTGTCAGAAGAAGAGCCCGAGAATATAGATGACCTCCCCTGGTGCTTCGAAAACGATGATGACGAGGTAATCTCAGAGTTTTCACCGGCGCCAAAAGAGCCGGAAGATGGAATACATACTACTGTAGATAACCTCAAGAAAATTGATTTGGGGACAGCAAGTGACCCGCGGCCGACGTTTGTCAGTGAGCCGTTGTTTGAAGAAAGGGTGGTTACGCTAAAGGACGTGCTCATGCAGCATAATGATTGCTTCCCATGGAACTATTTCGAGATGCTAGGATTAGATCCAGAGATTGCTGTGCACAAATTGGCGATATCTCCGGACGTTAAGCCGATCAAACAAGCGCCGAGAAGAATGCGGCCCGAGCTTGAGATGAGCATCAACGCCGAGGTCAAGAAGCTAATCGACTCCGGCTTCATCCAAGAGGTTCAATATCCTGACTGGATCGCCAATATCGTCCCAGTGATGAAGAAGAATAGGACGGTGCGCATATGTATGGACTTTCGGGATCTCAATAAAGCCTGCCCGAAGGACGACTTCCCAGTACCGGTCACCGAGCTGATGATAGACAATACGTCCACTCATGAAGTTTTCTCCTTCATGGATGGCTCGTCAGGATACAATCAGATAAAGATGCATCCCGGGGACTAGAAGCACACCGCTTTTCGGACCCCTTTGGGCATATTCTGCTACAAGGTGATGCCCTTCGGTCTAAAGAATGTCGGCGCCACCTATCAGAGGGCCATGCCGAAGATTTTCGACGACCTCATACATGAAATCATCGAAAGCTATATCGACGACCTCGTAGTTAAAAACAAATCATACGAGGAACATTTAGGGCATCTGAAGATCGTGTTTCAGCGCCTTCGGCAATACAACTTGAAGATGAACCCTCTCAAATGCGCGTTCGGAGTTTCCTCGGGCAAATTCCTAGGATTCATCGTCCGACACCGAGGCATCGAGATAGATCCGTCAAAGATTAAGGCGATTATAGAAATGCCTCCGCCAAGGACTCTCAAGCAATTGCGGTCTCTCCAAGGGAAGCTCGCGTATATCCGGCGATTTATAGCCAATCTCTCAGGCAAGTGCCGTCCTTACAGTCACCTGATGAAGATGGGAACCCCTTTCGTCTGGGAACGCAAATGCCAAAGCGCACTGGACGAAATCAAGCAATATCTGCAGAATCCGCCAGTGTTGGCCGCTCCTGTTAAAGAAAAACCTCTCGTCCTGTATACGACAGCCCTCGAAGGTTCTTTAGGCGCGCTATGGGCACAAGAGAACGACCAAGGGAAAGAAAGAGCTCTCTACTACTTGAGTCGAGTTCTACTGGGAGCAAAAAGCAACTACTCCCCCATCGAAAAACACTGCCTGGCGTTGATCTTCGAAATAACGAAACTCAGACACCATGCGTTGGCACATGAGGTCCATCTCATATCAAAAGTGAATCCCCTCAAATATTTGATGTCAAAGGCCATATTAACAGGACGACTCGCTAAATGGGCCCTACTCTTGATGGAGTTCTCGATAACTTATTGACCCCTCAAGGCAGTGAAAGGCCAGGCCATCGCCGATGTAACAACCGAGTTCAGTTATACCAATTTCTGTTACCGTATTTGTTTGTTTGTGGTGCTTTATTGATTTATCATGTTTGGATGCGAATGGTAGTTTACTTTTACATTGCACCCGACCCGAACCGCTTGCTTGAAATGGTTGATTCATATTCCTAAACTACCATGTCCTGTTAATTAGACACGTGCATTTCATGTATACTGCAGTTTAACATTTCACGTAGCATCACGTATTTTACATGTAACATTTTAGATCAAGTAAAATAATTTAAAAATACAAAGCATGGCCTACATGTTGCCCCTAATCCTGTGGTAGCGTCCTTGCATCTTGTTCTCGTTCCGTTCAGTGAAACGGACGTGTTTGGATGGCTACGCGCACGTACGTGCGTCCGTTCTTGGGGGTATGCATTTTTGTTACATTATCTTTCATTTTAAATTTTGAAACTTACTGATAATTTTCGTATTTCAGATCTAAAGTTTTAGACCCGACCCGGGCACGTTTTGGACTAAATTTGTATTTACCGGGAAAATCTAAATTTTTGTTTAATACGTTATAATAGTAAAAGATTTTTTTTATAAACAGCTTAAATTTTTCTAAGCCAGCAAATCTTTAAATTATGAAATCTTTCATTAACAAACTCTTTTTCTCTCTCCCCTTCCGTTCCACCAATCATATCTTCTCTTTTGCGTTGGTGGCCCCCACGAGATCTCTTTTCCTCTCTCTCTCTCCGCAACTCAGCTCTCCCTCTCTCTCTGTGCCCTGGCCCCACACTCCCTCTCTCTTTTTCTTTCTTCCCTGTTCTCTCTCTCCCCACAGAAAACGCCAACTTCATCTCTCCTCCCCCTTTCTCTCTCCTCTCACTACTCTCTATCTCTCTCTTCTCGCGTGTCTCTCTCTATCCTCTCGCGGTGGGATTAGGTCCCGTCACCGTCCAAGTCGATGTGGTCACCTCCCTTCTTTCCCTCTTTCTTTTCCTCTTCTCTTTTAAAATCCCGAGAACTTCCTTGGTGAGAACCCATCGCAGCCTTCGCTTCACCTCAAACCCTAACCCTAACTCTCGTGCCTCTCATCAAACCCTAACCTCACCGAGCCTCCCTTCCTCCTCCTCGCCATCTCCTTCTTCTTCTTTTCTTTCTCGGGTAACCCCATTGCACCCGAGAACCCACACCATCTCATTGCCGTTCCCTCATCTCCGACGACCCCAGCCTCGCACCACCATCATCCCCATCTCCTCTTATCTCCCTATCTCCTCTGTTTTCCTTCCCTGCACCAAACCCTACAACCAAGAACCCCAGCCAACAAAACCCGAGACCAAACCCTAAAACCACATAAAACCCTGGACACCAAACCATAGCGTCGCCGGAGATCGTTCACGGCCATTGCCGACTCCTCTGACCCCAAGACAACTCCAGTGCACAAACCCAGTGAGCACATCCCTCTCCATTCTTCTTCCTCTTCTTCTTTTTCTTTCTCTTTTCTTTATTCTTGTGAAATCTGTTTTCCAGCGATCACCGGAATCCGATCGTGCCGTCGACGATCCCGACGACCCAGCGAGCGTACCTGACCCGTGTGATCCCCTTGTACGTTGTTTGGATTCGTTCCGTGTATCGTGCGCGCGTCGCGACTTTTTCCGCCGACGTGTGTCGTTCCGTATATCCGTTTCTTGATCTGTCGAGCCAAGTAAAACTTTCTACATGCTATTTATATTATTTTATACTTAATTAACTGCATGTTAAACCTGTAGATCAAATCTAAGGCCATATGTTCCAATTTAACATTTCGATGTTCCGTTTATATCATTTTAGATCTAGAACCTGAAACATTTCATATTGCATATTAGTTTACGATACACGGAATCCATGTCTATATTTGAATCACATATTGCTTAGTTGTATAGCCCATAGTACCCTTTTATTTGTTTATAACCTTTCGGACACCGTTTGCATCCATTTGTCATATTATTTATACAGTCGCATCCATATATCATTTGACTATATAGTATTGTAAATTTAACATTCCATATTTGTTAAAGTGTAATTTAATTAATGTTGGACCACAACCCTAACTCAAGTAGATAACTGTGCATCCATATGCTTTAATCTATACTCACTTGCATATAACACCACAATGTTCCATTTTATTGCTCTATTAGTACCCCATGCTTGTTTTGTATGCCCCTGCTTATTTTAGTTTGATTATGAGCACACATGTGACGTTTTGTGCACCCCTGGCATGACTTGACATATCATTACTTGACACGACGTGATGCCGTGCACTTCCTGACTTGACACGATAACTATACACTACCCGACTTGACTTGAGGTACCATGGCTTTCGCTGTTACATGATCTTGTTACTAATGCCAACAAACCTGACCTGTTGTCCCTACGGACATGTCATGTTGTCTATCCAGACAAACCTGTACCTGCCTGATCCTGTATTGGCATTAGTTCCAGATTATTTAATACTTGACTTGAACATATATAACTTGGGGGTATGGGGAAATCAGGAATGTACCGAACGTAACTCAAGGAGCCATCCTATTGTTTGCCGTTTTTCCGGGCGTTACGGAATACCTATTGTTTGCCGTTCTTCCGGGCGTTACAGAATAAATCACCGATGGGTTACGATGAGGATTACATTACTTGGTTTCGAAGACTTTAGAATAGACAACCCCGTAGCACAGTTTAGATATCGTTGTACGTCACTTATACTGGCACACTCACTGTTTTATATTGTTATTATATTCTTGCGCATACTCATACCTGCATGTCTTGCTTCCCCTGTTTATAGTATTGCTTGATATTATGACGCACTGACGTCTGGGTTTTGCATGGCCCAGATTCCTTACTTTTGCTGCAGTTCGAGCAGGAGTATTTTAGTCAGCAGGCTGAGCAGTGAGGACTTGCTTGTAGTTAGTTCTTTTACTTTCGGTACTGTTCTTTCCTGATGTGAGCCCGCATTATGGGACGTACATTCTAGTTTATTCTTGTATTGGATCTTTTGCTTCAGCATTATTTTATTCTTGAATCGTTTTATTCTGGCTTATGGACATGTGTTAGATAGTTTATTATTGTTCTTGATATCTCTACAGCCGTAATGTGACTGTGGAAGGATTTTTCCTATCCACAGGTAGCATGGTTGGCTATGTCACGTGCCCATCTTAGCGGACTCTGGAAAGCGGGGCGTGGCATGGTTCTTTTGGTATCAGAGACTAGGATATAGGTTAATTGGGTTTGATTCTTTTTGTAGTTGGGTATTGGACCCAATACACGAATCAGAATACTCGTGATTAGGAAACATGTCCTGCCACCTTACTGTCTTACCATTTTTGAATCTTAACTTCCTCTTGATTCTACTTTTACGACATGCAAACCTCCTTTGCATATCGACTCGAAACCTGGTTTCCATTTGGTTATCTCTAGAAGTTAGGCGACTTGGATGGAGTTATGTGATTGTAGCTATGATACCGCGGCATGGTTACAATGCGGTACTCTATTTAAGTAACTTGGAGTTCTAGCCTTGATTCATGTCCTTGATCTATATTTTGAATCTGTTATCATGCTAATCCTTTGGGTGCTTTGATTTCAGGAACATGGCAGGAAAGAATCTGAAAACGTACCAAAGGCGTGTTGACAAAGCCGCTATGCTTGGAGTAATCCGTGGGATGTTGGAAAACCAAAAGCGACAGACCGAGCTGATCCAGCAGCAAGTTGAATCTTTTCAGGAAGGTTTGCGGACCGTTCAGCAGTCCGTGAACAATGTTGTGGCCAGACCAGTGAATCGTGTGGGTACCGTGGTGGATTTCAGGAGACTGGGTCCGTCTGTCTTTACTGGCCTGGAGGAGCCGTTGCCAGCGGAGCAGTGGCTGGTCGATACGGAGAATTTACTTGTTGCGGCACAGATCCCAGAGGATAAAAGGGTGGATGTGGTACGCATCCAGTTGGTAGACTACGCCCGTGAATGGTGTCTTGTGGAAGAGACCCGCTTTCCCAAGCCGATCAGTTGGGCGGATTTTTCGAAGAGTTTCTTGGAGAAGTTCTTCCCACGAACTGCACGGGAGGAAATGGAAGAAAAGTTCGTCAGTTTGAAGCAGAACGGCGCACCTGTAGATGTACATGCAGCTGAGTGGACGCGGCTCAGTAGATTCGCTGGACCTTTGGTTGCCAACAATGCTGATAGGGCAAGGAGGTTCATGCGCAGTTTGGATGTGGGCATCCAGAGGCAGATTGTCTCCCTGGGTTTGACCACTTTCTTACAAGTACTTACGGCAGCCCGAGAGCAGCAGAGCCTATCTATGAAGACCGGGAGTACACAGCAGCCAGCAGTTACAGTACGGAAGCCGGTATTTGCACCAAACCGAGCACATGGACACACAGGTGTTCCGGTGGACAGGCGTGGCGTTGTACCAATGAAAAAGCCAGTTTTGCCCGAGCAAAAAGGAAGGGTGTTGTGCGATTACTGCCAACGACCGGGTCATTATCGAAGAGATTGTCGTAAGAGGCTTGGACTATGTCTTATTTGCGGATCAGCTGATCACATTATTGATACTTGTCCGTCGAAGCTACGGTTGAAGGAAGATACTCAGAAGCCACCGCAGAGACAGTTTCAGTAGCAGAAGCTGATAACTCAGGGACCCAATCAAGCTCGAGCCTTTACCCTGACGGCTGAAGAGGCTAGAGCTTCAGAGGAAGTCGTTTCAGGTACCCTACTTATTCATGGTTTTCTCGCATTAGCGTTTTTTTTTTCAATTCTAATGCATCCCATTGATTTATGTCGTCCAAGTTTATTACTATACACTCGATGACTTACACGACCCTATTTACTTATTGGGACATACACACTGGGAATGGGAAAATCATAACTAATAGAGGGTGTAAAGATTATTCTGTTGTAGTTGGCGGACGGGAGCTATTTGCAGATTTCTTGGTGATTATTACCGGCAGTTATGAAGTCGTCTTGGAAATGGATTTTTCGGCACTTTCCATGCTCACATTGAATGTAGAGTAAAGAAAGCGAATTTCCAGATTCCCGGACATCCAGAGGTTGTCTGTAGGAAGCAGTTCTGTCGGGCCAGTCGAGTTTAGAGCTAGGCCGACAACTAATGTTCTTTCGTCGATGAAGGTTGTTAAAGATAAAGTGCCAGCTATAGTTGGAGAGTTCATGGACGTGTTCGAGAACATTTCGGGTTTATCGCCAAAACGAGATGTGGAGTTCGCGATCGATCATGTTCCTGGTGCAGCGTCAATCTCAAAGGCGTACTTTCCGATGGCACCAGTGGAGTTGGAAGAAGTAAAGAAGCAGGTTGAGAAGGGTTGGATTCGAAGCAGTAACTCGCCTTGTGGAGCTCCAGTTCTTCTGATAAAGAAGAAAGATGGCACAAGGAGGATGTGCATCGATTATCGAGAAGTAAACCGGGTAACTATTAAGAACAAGTACCCGATCCCTCGCATTGGCGAATTATTCGAGCAACTTTGTGGCACGAGGGTATTCTAGAAACTGGATTTGTGATCCGGATATCATCAGGTCCGAGTTAAAACAAAAGATATTGCAAGACGACGTTACGAACTCGGTATGGACATTATGAGTATTTAGTGATGCCCTTCGGAGTAACGAACGCATCGGCAATATTTATGGACTTGATGAACCGAATCTTTTCACCATTCTTGGACCAGTTTATAGTGGTGTTTATTGATGATATTCTGGTCTACTCCAAGAGTATTGAAGGGCATGCAGAACGTTTGAAGATCGCACTGCAGACATTGAGGCAAGAAAATTTTTATGCAAGGATGAGCAAGTGCGAGTTTTGGCTTGAAGAACTGAAGTTTTTGGGACATGTCGTGTCTGGAGATAGAATCTCCGTTGATCCCGAAAAGATTGCAGCAGTTCGAGATTGGCCGATTCCGAAGAGTGTTGCAGAGATCAGAAGCTTTCTTGGACTTGCCGGGCATTACCGATATTCGTGAAGAACTTATGAAGGAAGCGCACGGTTCAGCATATCCCGTACATCCAGGAGGCACGAAGATGTACCGAGATTTACGACAGCATTTCTGGTGGGAAGGCATGAAACGGGAAATTGCCCGCTTTGTGGCAAAGTGTTTGGTGTGTCAGCAAATTAAGGCAGAATATCAAGGGTTGCTGGTTTATTGCAAACACTTCCGATTCCTCAGTGGAAGTGGGAACATATAACCATGGATTTCGTGACAGCTCTACCGCGGAGTCCAAAGGCAACAATGCAGTTTGGGTGATTGTTGATCGTTTGACCAAGGCAGCTCATTTCATTCCTTTTCGGGTTGGTCAATCAATAGAAACTTTGGCAGAACGATACATGCAGGAGATCGTAAGATTGCATGGAGTACCGGTGAGCATCGTGTCCGACCGTGACACTCGTTTCTTATCACACTTTTGGAGGAGCTTACAGGAAAGTTTGGGGACTCGATTAAAGTTTAGCACAGCTTATCATCCTCAAACAGATGGCCAGTCGGAGAGAACTATCCAAACTCTTGAAGACATGTTGAGAACTTGCATGTTAGACTTCAAGGGTTCATGGGAGGATCATCTACACTTGGTGGAGTTTTCTTATAACAACAGTTTCCAGACGACTATTCAGATGGCTCCATTCGAGGCTTTATATGGTCGCAAGTGTCATTCACCTATTTGTTGGGACGATGTCGGTGAACGAAGATTGTTGGGACCAGATTTGGTTATGCAAACAGTTGAGAATGTTAACACTATCCGGAACCATATGAAAGCAGCACAAGACCGACAGAAGAATTGGGCAGATACGTCGAGAAGACCTCTAGAGTTCGCCGTAGGTGATTTGGTATTCTTGAAGATATCACCGACTAGAGGGGTGATCCGTTTCGGAAGTCGAGGAAAGCTTAGTCCTTGATTTGTTGGACCTTTTGAGATTTTGGAACGTATTGGAGAGGTGGCGTATCGTTTAGCGTTACCGCAATCCTTGGCGAATGTTCATGACGTGTTTCACGTATCGCAACTCCGTAAGTATGTTCGAGATGAAACACATGTGTTGGACCTTTCAGAGCTGACTGTACGAGAAGATTTGACTTCTGAGGAGCGACCGATGTCGATTATGGATTGAAGAGAAAATCTAAGGCCATATGTTCCAATTTAACATTTCGATGTTCCGTTTATATCATTTTAGATCTAGAACCTGAAACATTTCATATTGCATATTAGTTTACGATACACGGAATCCATGTCTATATTTGAATCACATATTGCTTAGTTGTATAGCCCATAGTACCCTTTTATTTGTTTATAACCTTTCGGACACCGTTTGCATCCATTTGTCATATTATTTATACAGTCGCATCCATATATCATTTGACTATATAGTATTGTAAATTTAACATTCCATATTTGTTAAAGTGTAATTTAATTAATGTTGGACCACAACCCTAACTCAAGTAGATAACTGTGCATCCATATGCTTTAATCTGTACTTACTTGCATATAACAACACAATGTTCCATTTTATTGCTCCATTAGTACCCCATGCTTGTTTTGTATGCCCCTGCTTAATTTAGTTTGATTATGAGCACACATGTGACGTTTTATGCACCCCTGGCATGACTTGACATATCATTACTTGACACGACGTGATGCCGTGCACTTCCTGACTTGACACGATAACTATACACTACCTGACTTGACTTGAGGTACCATGGCTTTCGCTGTTGCATGATCTTGTTACTAATGCCAACAAACCAGACCTGTTGTCCCTACGGACATGTCTGGGGAGCCCCCAATACCCCTGTAAAAATATTTTGCTTGTGCGAATAAAACTCTTGCCGTTTCATTGCTTTGCACCTTATCTTTTGGATGTGAAGAGTATTCGTAGGATATCCTTGCTTGCTTTGTTAGGCTTCCATGTCAGGCGATCGTACGTCGAGTTGATTTTGATCACTTGTCAAGCATGCCGAGTGCTGCTGAGAAGGAGGTATTCCCATGGCCCCGGAGTCGATGGGGGATCGCTCAGACTTGAACAGATCTGGTGTCTCTCAATGGGGTTTCGGGTCTGCGGAATTTGATGAGCAGCATGCTGCCCGCCACAGATTTGCCAAGCAGAAGGGAGTTAGGTGGCCTCGTTATGAGGGCTTCAAACCGCAGCGTCTGGTTGGCAGGAGGATGCCCCACGGTGGGCGCCATCCGGGCAGTGAAGCTGCGCGGTTGTCTCTTGACGAGGGCCTTGATCCCTGGCGCCACGAGTAGGGAAGTTATCAGCTAAGGATGACCGAGCAGGGTAGCCGCTCGGTTGCCTCCTGCGAGGGCTTTGATCCTTAGCATTGGAGGGGCTGTAAGAAGCCTACTAAGGATAACCGGGTAGTGAATCTGCGCGGTTGCCTCTTGGCGAGGGCTTTGATCTCTGGCGTCATGGGTAGGCAACCACCAGCCGGGGATGACCGAGCAGGGTAGCCGCTCAGGTGCCTCTTGCGAGGGCTTTAATCCCTGGCGTCATGGGTAGGCAGCTACTGGCCGTAGATGACCGAGCAAGGTAGCCGCTCGGTTGCCTCTTGCGAGGGCTTTGATCCTTCAGGACAGGGACCGAGCAGGGTTACTGCCCAGTGCCTCTTGGCGAGGACTTTGATCCCTGTCGGTTGTGGTAGGAAGCTACCAGCCGGGGATAGCCGAGCAAGGGTCGGGCTCGACTGCCTCTGGGAGGACTTTGGTCCTTAGCGCGGGAGGGGCTGTAAGAAGCCTACCAAAGACCCTTGGCCGGGCAGGGTTACTGCCCGGTGCCTCTTGGCGAGGTCTTTTGTCCTGAAGGATAGCCGAGCGAGGGTCGGGCTTGACTGCCTCTGGGAGGGCTTTTGATTCCTGTCAGTTGTGGTAGGAAGCTACCAGCCGGGGATAGCCGAGTGAGGGTTGGGCTCGACTGCCTCTAGGAGGGCTTTTTGATCCCTGTCGGTTGTGGTAGGAAGCTACCAGCCGGGGATAGCCGAGCAGGGTAGCTGTCGAGCTGCCTCTAAGGAGGACTTTGATCCTCAGCGTTGGAGGGGCCGCAGGAGGCCTGCTAAGGATAACCGGACAGTGAAGCTACGCGGTTGCCCCTTGGCGGGGGCTTTGATCCCTGGCGTTGCGTGTAGGGAAGCTACCGGCCAGGGATAGCCGAGAATGGTAGCCGCCCGGCTGCTTCTAGGGAGGACTTTGACCCTTAGCGTTGGAGGGCCGTAGGAGGCCTGTTAAGGATAAGCGGGCAGTGAAGCTGCGCGGTTGCCTCTTTGGTGAGGACTTTGAATCATAAAGACAGAATTCTATTTGCAATGTTCTGACGTTCCTTTATTTGAATGGAAAGGATTTTTAGAAAACATTTACATTGTCTTCGCGAAAGGAGGGGTACACACTTGTTGGCCTCGGCCTCATTGGTATAGCTTGAGCTTCTCGGCGTTGTAAGGCCGCGGGAACTTGCGTCCGCTCGCGTCTTGTAGGCGATAGGCTCCGCCGGGGAGTACCTCAGAGACGAGGAAGGGACCGTCCCACTTTGGGGAGAACTTGTGTATCCTGCCTTGATCGATGAACTCATTTCGCCGTAGGACCAGATCTCCGGTCTTGAAGGAGTGGCGCTTGACCCGAGTGTTGTAGTATCGGGCCGTTTGTTGTTGATAAGCGGCAGCCCTAATTTGAGCCCGGTCTTTCTTCTCCAACAAGATGTCCAGATTGGTCCGTAGCGCCGAGGTGTTCGCATCGTTGTCGAAGTGCTCGACTCGATGACTGGGTAGCCCGATCTTCGCTGGGACCATTGCCTTGGTCCCGTAGCAGAGGCTGAAGGGGGTTTTCTCGGTGGGGGTCTTCTTTGACATGCGCAGGGCCCATAAGACCCGGGGCAGTTCTTTGACCCAACTGCCTTGTCGCCCTTCTAGGCGGTCCCGGAGACCTCGGAGGACGTCTCAGTTAGCTACTTCATCTTGCCCGTTGCATTAGGGATGTGCGACCGCAGTGAACTTCATGAGGATATGGTATTCTTTGCAGAAGTTCTTCACTTTCTCGTTCTCGAAGTTCGTCCCGTGGTCGGTGATGATACATCTCGGGATGCCGAACCGGAGTATCAGATTGTTTTGCAGGAACTTGATGGTCGTGGCGACATCCGGTTTCCTGATGGGGACGACCTCGATCCACTTGGTAAAGTAGTCTACCGCGACGAGGACATATTTGTGCCCGCCCGTACCTGTAGGGAACTGGCCGATCATGTCCAATCCCCACTGGGCGAACGGCCATGGGGATGTTAGAGCTGTCAGCTCGGTAGCGGGGAGGCGAGGGAAGCTGTCATGGAGCTGGCAACTCTTGCATCTTCTGACTAGCTTCTGGGCATCCTCATGAACAGTGGGCCAGCAGTACCCCTGGAGCAACGCCTTTTGGATTAAGGTTCGGGCCCCTTGGTGCACACCGCCAACCCCCTCATGGATTTCCCGAAGGACGTAGTCGGCTTCGTGGGGGTCGATGCACCGGAGCAGGGGCTGAGTGAATGATTTCTTGTAGAGGTTCCCATTGCTCTAGATGAAGTGGCGGGCTTTGGCCCGGAGACGGCGGGCGGCTCCCCGATCTTCTGGGAGCGTACCGTCCTTCAGGAATTCCACGAGGGGCTTCCTCCAATCTTGGCCGCCTTCCTGCGCCGTATATACGTGGAGTGTTGTCGCTCCATCTTCCACGCTGGGCTGAGGCAAGGTTTCGAAGAGGATAGACCGCTTATTGTTGGCCGAGTATGACGAAGCCAGCTTGCTTAAGACGTCAGATTGGGCATTCAGCTGCCTGGGTATTTGTTCTACTTGGACTTCGTCAAAGTTCCTCCGGAGTTTCCTCACCTCGTCCAGATACTTCATCATCAGAGGCTCCTGAGCTTCAAATCGGCCGGTCACTTGGCCCACGACAAGGGCCGAGTCACTGCGGATTCTAATTGTCTTCAGTCCCAGCCCGGCGGCCATGCGCAGTCCAGCCTGGAGGGCCTCGTACTCTGCCGCGTTGTTCGAGGCTTTGAAACCGAGCTTCAGAGAGTACTCCATTTCCGCCTCGTTCGGGCCCCGGATAATGAGGCCGGCACCACAGCCTTCCTCGGTTGACGACCCGTCGACGTAGATGACCCATTCAGGAACCGAGCCAGGCCTTTCCGCGATGGGACACTGAGTTGCAAAGGGCGGCGTGGACTCTGGTTCCTTACTAGGGATGGTGCATTCAACGATGAAATCGGCCAGGGCCCGCGCTTTGATGGCTTGCCTCGGGCGATATTTTATGTCAAACTGAGATAGTTCCCACCTCCACTTTTCTAAGCGGCCCGGGGATTCCAGTGATGCAAGGATAGCCCCCAACGGGCGCTCGGTGCGGACGATGATGGTGTGTGCTTGGAAGTAGTGCCGCAGCTTCCTTGAGGTCACCATAAGGGCCAAGACAATCTTCTCTATGGCTGGGTACCTCGTTTGCGCGTCCTTAAATACATGGCTCACATAGTACACCAGCTTCTGCGCTCCACCGACCTCTCAGACGAGCACCGAGCCTGCTGCTTGATCGGATACCGCCAGATACAGCGACAGCTCATCTCCTTCAACTGGTCAGGTGAGCAGTGGTGGCGTCACAATGTGCTTCTTCAATTGGCCGAAGGCAGCCTGGCACTCCTCCGACCACTCGAACCTCGTGATCTTCCTCAGAGCTTTGAAGAACGGGATGCATTTCTCCCCCGACCTGGACATGAAACGGCTTAGAGCAGCGACTCGTCCCGTGAGCCGCATGATCTCGACGTTGGTCTTGGGTGCGGCCATGTTGAGGATGGCGTCGATTTTCTCTGGGTTAGCTTCGATTCCATGGTGAGTGACCATGAAACCGAGGAACTTTCCCCCGGTGACTCCGAATGCGCATTTGGCGGGGTTTACCTTCATCTTGAACTTGCAGAGCACTTCGAAGGCCTCGCCCAGATCCCTGGTATGGTCAGCCGACGAGACGGATTTGAGAAGCATATCGTCAACGTAGACCTCCATATTCCTGCCGATCCGTGTCTTGAACTTGCGATTGACCAACCATTGGTACGTGGCCCCGGCGTTCTTGAGGCCGAAGGACATCACCTTGTAGCAATATACCCCCCGGTCCGTTGTGAATGTGGTAAGATCTTCATCTTCCGGATTCATACGGAACTGATTGTAGCCGGAGAAAGCATCCATGAAACTCATCAGCTCGTGGCCGGCCGAGCTGTCGATGAGCTGATCTATCCGAGGGAGAGGATGGTTGTCCTTGGGGCATGCCTTATTGAGGTCGGTGAAGTCGACGCACATGCACCACTTTCCGCTTGACTTCTTGACCAGAACTACGTTCGCCGGCCACTCTGAGTAGGGTACATTCCGGATGAATTTGGCGGCGAGAAGTCGATCAACCTCATCTTCGATAGCCTTCTGTTTGACCGGGGCGAAGCTTCACTTTTTCTGTCTGACGGGTCGGGCCGCAGGATCGACCCCGAACTTGTGAGAAATGATTTTGGGGTCGATCCCAGGCATGTCAGCAGGCGCCCAGGCGAAAACGTCGGAGTTATTTCTGAGGAAACCGACCAGGTCATCTCGCCGAGTCCTTGTCAGGAGTGATCCGACCTGGACGGTTTTTTCATCGTCCCCCTCTGTCAGGGGCACCTCGGTCAGTGGTTCGATCGGCGTCCCCCGGACCTCCTTCTGCTCGTCTCGGGTGTCCAGAGAACCCTCGATGTCGTCCTTTACCTCAGCGTCGTCGGCCGACTGGTCGGATGGAGATGTTTCGGTAAGGCATACCTTCGCGACCTGCTGGTTTTCGTAGACCCAACCTATCCCGTCCTGATCGAGAGGGAACTTCATCGCCAGGTGGTAGGTCGATATCTGGGCCTGGAGGGAGTTCAGCATCGGGCGGCCGAGGAGGACGTTGTAGGCCGATGGGACCTTTGCTACGATGAAGTCCACAGGCAACGTACGGGTGCTGCCGAGCTCCCCGACGTTGAATTGTTGGGTGACCACCCTTTCCGCCAGGATGGAGTGGTTGGTGAACCTGCAAGGAAGTCCCGGGATGGTTTGGTACCATCGATAATACTATTATAATAATTAAATATTTTAAAAAATAAATTCTAAGAAAATTGACCAACATTGCTGACGATAATGAGTTTGATGTTAGTACCCGACAGAATGGACATTGCCCATAACTAAAGGTACTGCTGACGAATTACCTGTCAGCAATGCTGGGGTTGTGTTGAAATATGAAGATGTGCTTTAGATACGGATGATACGAGCCTCGTCCATACAATTGATGCATTCATGTCTGGCATACAAAGAACGTATATGAATGCGCACTTCGTGTGAAAAGATCGAGGTGTGAAAAGGTCAAGGAATACCAACTATTTGCTGACATTACCAAGAACAAATGACCATGCTAGAATAATTAACAAATTGCCTTCTTCCCCCCACTAAATAAATTAGAAGATTCATAATTCTATCCATCCATCCACTAAACCCCTTATATAAACCCAACACACTTCCTCAACCAAGCACAAACTCATAGCTAGATATATAGGGGAAAAAAGCCTAGAAATTATGTCAAGAATTAAAATTTTCTTAGTTGTCTTGGCTATGCTTTTAGTACTGGCCTCTGCAGAGATAGAGGCTGATAATAAACAAGAATTAGATGAGTACTGCGGAGGGGTGATGTTGAAGTTGATAGAATCTTGCACATTGTATATTCTGAAGAGATTTCCACCTATTGATCCTTCAGAAGAATGTTGCGCCGTATTTCAGAAATCAGACATACCTTGCTTTTGTCGCGACATCAACAAGGTAATAGAGAAGGTGGTGAGCATGGAGAAGGTGGTCTATGCTGCCAAGTACTGCGAAAATCCTCTGGAGAGTGGGACTACATGTGGAAGTAAGCTTGCAAGATTTATATATTACTTATATTACATTTGATACAACATTAAAACTTTTAGTGATCTTGTTTTCGGTTGTTTCTGTTTTGTAGGTTATACCGTTCCATAGGCATGAGCTAGGTGAAAGGAGGAGGAGAATATTAATGGAATAAATGGAGTGCATTGGGATTTTATCTATGTATGAAAAATATTTTGTGGATCTTAAACAAAATTCTATGTTGGTTTGATTTATATGCATTAATGATTTGTTACCTTCTAGTTCTTGATGATACAATGCGACTAATCTGTGGGGTTTCTTTTATATAATACAAGTCTCTTAACTCAGATTTATATTAATATTGAGAGTGTGACAAAATGCGGAAGGAAGTTTGCAAGATTTATGTATTATTTATATTTCATTTGATGCGACACTAAAAAAAATTAATGAGCTTGTTAGCATAAAAAGAAATTTGCTGTGAAAAAGCAAACTTGAGCCGGGACATGGACAATTTTGAGGAATCAAGGATTGTAGGACCAAGCACATGAATTTGTAATCCCATTATGTTACTAGTTTTTAAAGCATGCTCTTCCCATGGCAGTTTAAACTTTAAAATTCTATGTTGGTTTGAGAATTTGCTCTACCGTATTCATAATGATAATAATAATTTTTAGTATCTTCTCCACCAATTTTTATTAAGCATTTGAACTTTTTTGCATCCACTCGGGCCTCCATCCAAATGTACACAATATAAATAAGAATATAGATAAGTGCTAAGTTGCCAATAATTTATATAAATAACCCACCGCACAAGGTGTAATTTCAACAGGTATGATTTACTAAGACCAAAAACCGGTATTTTTCTACACATACAAGATAGCTAACCTAATGGATCACTGCCCTAACGGATCATATCACAAGCATGTATTGACACCTCTACCAAAGATCTATGAAGTATGGAAACAGATACAAATATCCGATACGATACGATACGTGGAAACAGGATTTTCCAAAAATCTAGGATACGGGATAACTTTTATATCTCATATTTTTTTAATTAAATATACATATATGTTAATATTTTAATATATATGCATGAATATATCACTTAAAAATAAGGCAAAATCACACCACATATATTCCATTACACTTGCTCGCTAAAGACAATTGATCTTAGACTATTGAAAAGACTTTAAAAGAAACCTATCGAGTTAATAGAGATAAAGGAGAGATGTAAGAGAGAGGATTGAAAAACAACTGGTCAGGCCTATTTATTTTTAGGTTTCAAAGGTTGACTAATTATTTTTTGTGGATCAAGTGCAGAACCATGATTACGGCCATAACTTTCATTTGTGGTGCAGCTGGTTAAATTATTTTCATCCTAGGAAGGCCACAAAAGTCGACCCAAATCCTATATTAATACTTATCTAAGTACACTTTTCAATATATTTTGCAGTAAGTCTTACTAAGATCATTGTCTTGTGATATACGACCATAAATTTAATATATCTACATATATGTATTGACGTATTACCATCAAAACCAAAACCAAAACCAAAATCTGAACCGAGATAAATGAAATTAACCGAAACCCACCGAAACTAATAAAATTTTGAGAAACCGAAACCGAGTTCTGGAACCTGCTCGGAAGAGAACATCATCAGAACCAATAAAAGCAAACATGAACAAGATAACTCATCAAATACTTTAACTGGTGAGTCAATCACATCCACATGCATGAATTTTGAATCCACCAGAACTGGTAAAACTGGTAAAAGATAACCCCTCAAGGGTTCCATTTCGCCTGCGCGAAGAATTCAAAGGACTGAAAGGAACAACTGAGTTGATTAGAAATTGGATACAGTGGTTTTGAGAGAGCGGATGAGAATTTGTACATTGGAATTGAAATTTTGTTAAATGATCATGTGTCAGATCTATAAAATTTTGGAGATGACACGACCTGGATCACGCCAAAATGTTACCTTCCGTTGATCAACTCATGGCGGCGATGGATGGCTGATATTGGATCTGGAGGCAGTCTCCTGAAGCGTGTGGATCTCAATGGGTTTGAGGTTGGTTGTTGCCGAGCTACTTACAAGGAAGTCCCAGAGTGGTTATACCACCGAGGACCCTCCGAAGGTCAAGTTTGAGAGGAAATCCGAGCAGAGTAACGGCTTAATGGAGTAAAAATGGCTTACTTGGACCGTCTGAAGAAGGGGTTTATATAGCGGTGGCAGCAAGTAGGGCAGACGCGAGAATCACGCCGGCCGTTATGCTCCCGACATCACGCCTGCATGATGAGCGGAATCACCCATTAATGGCGAGACATGTTCGTTAATGGAGGATCGTGATGGCGTGGAATGTGGGATGTGGTCGGCGGATATCTCGCGCATGGCGAGATTCGCGGGATGGCGGTTGCGCCTGTGAGCGGTGCCGTTGGTCGGTCGATGAGACCGAGAAAGATAACCTCGACGGGAGAGCTCGCGGACGAGCGGGAGAGCCGAGGTATCTTGATTCTGCGGTAGCCCGGAGACGAGTAGTGGGGCCGAAGAGGCCAATTGTGCAGGGGCTCGGAGATGAGCCAGCATTTGTTTGTAGGACGGGCATAGGAGTGGTCGGGTCGGCCACTGTAGGTCCTTTCTCGCATGCTCTGGGACACATCATCTGCCACGTGTTATGATATGGGAGATCACCGATATCGAGCATCATCATTAGCCCCCCACTCTCGTTCCGATCTATTTGTGGGTCGGGTCAAGAGTGGACTGCTTGGTTCTTTCTGTGCGGCTTAGCGCTGGTAATTCCACGTGATGGATTGTTCGGGGACGACACGGCGTTCTTTATGTCGCGCATCGAGTATGAGTCGAACGAAGGACGAGTGTGAGAAGGTCGGTATCCTCCCTTTGTCGGAGTTGAGGCGCTGATCGCACGTTGAGTATGAGTTTATTCGGCGGGTCTTGAATACGTGTCTTTGTAGGGTAGGAAGCTACCCGCTGCGGCTGCGGCTGCGCCAAGCAAGAAGCTACTCAGCGGCCTCACGAGGAGGGCTTTGGACCCACCGTGTTGATGGGCAGGAGGACGCCCGCTAGGGATGCACCGAGCAGGAAGAAATTCGGTGGCCTCGCGATGAGGGCTTCAGATCCTCAGCGTCTGATGGGCAAGAGGCTGCCCGCTGGGGATGCACCGAGCAGGAAGAAACTCGGCGGCCTCACGATGAGGGCTTCAGATCCTCAGCGTCTGATGGGTAGGAGGATGCCCGCTGGGGATGCGCCGAGTGGGAAGAAACTCGGCGGCCTCGTGAGGAGGGCTTCAGATCCTCAGCGTCTGATGGGCAGGAGGCTGCCCGCTGGGGATGCGCCGAGCAGGAAGAAACTCGGCGGCCTCGCGATGAGGAATTCAGATCTTCAGCGTCTGATGGGCAGTTTAGGGTGTTTTTCGTCACCCCATTGAGATGCGAATACGCGCGCGCTTGTCAGGCGTACTGCAGATTCCCCGTGCCTAGGGTAGGCCGGGATTTAATGATTGTGGGGATCTAAATCTCCGGCAGCCACGGACTAAGCTGCCGTTAATTACCCCTCGCCTTTGGAGCGAGAGAACCTCCGATTAACGGGTTAAACCGGTCATGCGAACTCAATATGCGGTGTACGTGTGTTTTGTTTTGGAGGGGGCTTAGATATATCGGGGGCCACGCAGAGTTTTTACGGGGGTCTCGCTACCCGGATAGCGGGCTGGGGGTCAAGGTGGCTAGCAGCCCCCTTACGGGGTGCGGGGCAGCGCCCCGGCCCAAATTTTTTTTGAGAGGGATAGTGTTGTAGAGTATGTGCGTGTGTGTGTATATATATACATATATATAAAATAAAAAAAGGGAAGGGGCATCTAAAGGATACATGGGAAAAGCGCCAGCGCTTTGAGCGTAAGAGCGCTAGCGCACCACGTGTCAGCACGTGGGCGCTCGAGCGCTAGCGCTTTTGGGCGCTAGCGCCCCACGTGTCAGCACGTGGGCACTCGGGCGCTAGCGCTCTGAGCGCAAGAGCGCTAGCGCACCACGTGTCAGCACGTGGGCGTCCGGGCGCTGGCGCTTTGGGCGCTAGCACTCTGAGAGCAAGAGCGCTAACGCTTTGAGCTCTAGCGCACCACGTGTCAGCACATGAGCGTTCGGGGCGCTAGCGCTCTGAGCACAAGAACGTTAGCGCCCCACGTGTCAGCACGTGGGCGCTCGAGCGGCAAAAGGGACTTGGTCCCTGCAATGAGAGTTGTACTCCAAAGGAGCACTTATTATTATTATTATTATTATTATATATATATATATATATGAGGAGTTAAACTCCTAGAATGTTTTGAAGCTGATGAAGGGCTTCTTCCATTGAGCCATAGTTCTTCCCTAAAGTGGGGTTTCTGGAGATGGGTCTCCTTCTTCTTCCTTTGTTGGCCGGATCTTGAAGATCAAGAAATATGAGATTTTAAAAATCTCTCCTTTCTGAGATCTGATGGCAGATCTGAGTTTCCCTTTGTGGGTTTTGTGGTGAAAAACTATTTTGTTTTATAAATGGAAGAGTAAAACTCTTGATTTAATTCAAAAGAAAAAAGAAGGTTTTAGAACCTTGAGGAAGAAGAAGATCACAATCTGGATTTTTTGGAGAGAGAAAAAGTTGTTGGGATATTTTTATTATCTTGGCCTTTATAGGCTATACACTTTACATATAGCCCCTTGGGCTTTACAAAAATAGCATTTTGTCCATCCCATGGCTTATGTGTCATTTCTTTTTGCACATAAGCCATGGGCTTTACAAAAAGTTGGCTTTATGCCCATTCATGCATAAAAAATTATATAAAAATTATTTATTACATGATCTATATTTTGGCATGGAGAAGGGCCGGCCGCTTCATGTTCGGACTCGACCTGGGCATGGGCCCGTTTGGCTTGGGGTTGACTTTGACTTTGACTTGGTCAACCGAGGTGCAATTTTCGACTTCAACAAAGTGCCCTCCATCAATAAATGCACACCACATATGTGAGTCGTGTGCATGAAATTGATGGATCTTCTTTTGCGTGGAGGAGACTTGCTTTGGTTCCCACTTTTTGGGATGCACTGCTCTTTTTACGACATGGACGGTCGACGCTTGACGCGTCTCCGAGATGGAGTATCCGTGGTAGACTTTTCTCTCGCCCGGAGCGATCTGGTTCCTGCTTTGTAGGAAGCCTGCATTGCCCTTTTTACGACATGGACGGTTGACGCTATGATCCGTCTCCGAGACGGAGTGTCCGTGGTAGACGTTTCCCTGGCCCGGAGTGATCTGGTTCCTGCTTTGTAGGAAGCCTGCACTGCCCTTTTTGCGACATGGACGGTCGACGCTCTGATCCGTTGCGATTTGTTTCCCAATTTGTGGGAAGCCCACACTGCCCTTTTTACGACATGGACGGTCGACGCTTGGCGCGTCTCCGAGACGGAGTGTCCGTGGTAGACTTTTCCCTCGCCCGGAGCGATCTGGTTTCTGCTTTGTAGGAAGCCTGCACTGCCCTTTTTACGACATGGACGGTCCACACTTGACGCGTCTCCGAGGTGGAGTGTCCGTGGTAGACGTTTCCCTGGCCCGGAGTGATTTGGTAGACATGCTCCCGGCACGGAGTGTCGCTGGTCGATGTTTCCCTGAGGCGGATTGTCGTTGGTTGACGTGTCCCCAAGACGGAGTGTCTGCTTGACGTTTCCCCGTTACGGAGCATCGTTGTTGGACGTTTCCCCGATGCGGAGTGTCTGCGTTGGACGTTTCCCCAATACGGAGTGTCTGTGTTGGACGTTTCCCCGATGCAGAGTGTCGCTAGTTGATGTGTCCCTGGCACGAAGTGTCTGTGTTAGACGTTTCCCCGATGCCGAGTGTCTTTGTTAGACGTTTCCCTGGCACGGAGTGTCTGTTTGTGACGTTTTCCTGAGACGGAGTGTCTGCTTGATGTTTCCCCGTTACGGAGTGTCGTTGGTCGACGTTTCCCCGAGGCGGAGTGTCGGCTTGTTGACGTATCCCCGAGCCGGAGTGTCTGCTTGACGTTTCCCCGTTTCGGAGTGTCGTTGTTGGACTTTTCCCCAGTACAGAGTGTCGCTGGTCGACGTTTCCCCGAGGCGGAGTGTCGGCTTGTTGACGTATCCCTGAGACGGAGTGTCTGCTTGACATTTCCCCGTTACAGAGTGTCGTTGTCGGACGTTTCCCCGGTACGGAGTGTCGCTTGTCGACGTTTCCCCGAGGCGGAGTGTCGGCTTGTTGACGTATCCCCGAGACGGGGTGTCTGCTTGACGTTTCCCCATTACGGAGTGTCGTTGTCGGATGTTTTTCCGGTACGGAGTGTCGCTGGTCGACGTTTCCCCGAGGCGGAGTGTCGGCTTGTTGACGTATCCCCGAGACGGAGTGTCTGCTTGACGTTTCCCCGTTACGGAGTGTCGTTGGTCGACGTTTCCCGGGTACGGAGTGTCGGCTTGTTGACGTATCCCCGAGACGGAGTGTCTGCTTGACGTTTCCCCGTTACGGAGTGTCGTTGTCGGACGTTTCCCCGGTACGGAGCGTCAACAAGCCGACACTCCGTCTCGGGGAAACGTCGACCAGCGACACTCCGTACCGGGGAAACGTCCGACAACGACACTCCGTAACGGGGAAACGTCAAGCAGACACTCCGTCTCGGGGATACATCAACAAGCTGACACTCCGCCTCGGGGAAACGTCGACCAGCGACACATTGGGATTTGAAATTTGGTTGGTGTCTGCATCGCTACACTGGAATATAGTACCAGGAGCGACTCATCATTCGCCACTTGGGGATTGGGGAGCGATGGCTTAGGAGACAGGTTTAGATCCCTATCGCCTAATGCTTTTCAATTTTATGGGCCGTAAGGGTCCCATAAAAGCATTTTCTCCCTACGAGTCGTAAGGATCCCGTAAGTGTATTTTCTCCTTAGGAGTCGTGAGGACTCCCAAGTGTGTTTTTCCTATGTGAGTCGTAAGGATCCCACGAAGGTTTGTTCTCCTCATGCATCGTGAGGACACATAAGTGGGTCTTCCCAATGGAGCATAATTCCGAGGGCGGAGACCAGCCGCGTAACTGGTGATTGCGGTGGGGCATGGGTATGATGAGAATTATTTGAGCCCATGGATTGTATACGGTAGTCAATTTGGGGACTAACCGTAAAGCCGGAAAATTTTGGGAATTTGAATTTTGGTTGGCATCTGCATCGCTGCACTGGAATATGGTACCAAGAGCGACTCATCATTTGCCACTTCTTTTTTTTTTTTTTTTTTACCGCGATTGCTCTATCATTTCAGCTTTTCTTATCGAGAAGATCGCGATTGCCCTATCATTTCGGCTTTTATTCGCGGTTGCCCCATCATTTCTGCTTTATTTTCATTTTTATTTTACTCGCTGATTTTTATTGTGAGTTGCCCCATCATTTCGTCTTTTTTTTTATTTTTCTTTTATTTACACATTTTTTTGTTTATTTACATATATATATGTTTTTTTTACATTCCCAGTTTAACGACTTAGAGGTCGATTATTCCCAGTTTAATGACGTGGTGGTCAATTGTTCCCAGTTTAATGACGTGGTGGTCCTCTGGTGTTCCCAGTTTAACGACGTGGTGGTCCTTTTTGCTTATCCTAGCCCCTTGAACTTTGATCTTGGCGGAGCTGTGTTGATGACCGTAGCTCTGTGGCTTGCCGATACATCCGAGGACTGTGAGGTTTTTCCAAGCTTGTATTGGTTCTCCACCCAATCTTTGAAAATATAGCAGTCTTCGATGGTATGACTCACAATTCTATGATATGGGCAATATATGGGATTGCCGGTCATGTTCATTTCATGTGGCTTCTTTGGAACGGGCGTTGCAGACCGTTGTTCAAGGCGTCCACGAATATTTTGCGGACTTCATCCCTCTTGAAGGAGTATACCTTCTTCTTTCTCTCCATTGCAGTAGGTGCCTTTACTGTTTCTGGTCCTCGAGGCCGATCAGTCTTTGGTTCGTCCTTTTCAGATAATGGCACATGTCTGGGAGGATTAGGTTCCCGAAAGGCTTCGGTCTCCATTTGTATGAAATCGGCGGTCGTAGCTTGACTGTTTGCTAACACACCTTTAGACAGTTCTATCTCTCCCGTCTTGTATTGTCTTTCGACCCAATCTTTGAAGACGAAACAGTCATCAATGGCATGACCTATCACCCTGTGATAGGGGCAATATTCTGGGTCGTCGGTCATATTCGCTTCTTGCGGTCTCTTTGATTCTGGCAGTTAAAGACCGTTTCTTAGGGCGTCCCTGAATATATTGTGGACTTTTTCCCTTTTGAAGAAATAGACTTTTTCCAGTTTCTCTTTCAGAGGCGATTCCTCCCGGCGTATGTATCGGAGGGACTGGAGGCTGATTGCGGCCGTTTTTCGTGAAGGCGCTCCGCTCTTAGGTTAAAGGGGGTATCAGTTGGCTGCCTCCGGGTATCAATCCCTGGCTCATGAACCAAAATTTGATTCCGCTGTAATTGCAATCGGGCGACCTGGGTTGCGAGATCTGCCGCGACGTTTGCCAATTCGTCAACGTTGGACTGTACCTTGGCTAACTTCTCGTCCCTGTCCTGAAGCTGCCTCTGAAGCCATCGGAATAACGCTTGTTCTATAGTTCCGGCCATGACAACCGGGTCATCTTTATTGCCTGAGCTCAATTTCGCAGGAACCACGGGCTCCTCTGGCTTATTGGCCTGAGCGGGCTCTTCATCACTTAGATCGAGCCGATACTGGGTAGCGTCAATCATATCATCACCATGGCTGTGAAGAAGAGGAGGATTCGTTTCTTCATGTCCGACCATGTAGACAGTGCGGAACACATACCCAGCCATCTCTTTATCTTCGGCGGCTGATTTCGCGGAGCGGTCCGGGCTTTGGAAATTCATAAATTTTAACATGGCCAGAGGCTTAGCCCTTTTGTTAGCTCTGTATCTGAGCCACTTCTGCCTCAGCTTCTCTGCCTTGAGCGCTTGGCAGGCTTTTGCTCTTCGGGAAGCCGCCATAGGCTGAGTGATAAGGAGGCTTGAGAAGACACCCAATTGAGCAGTTGTCAGAGACGCCGCTGGAGCTTGCCCGAGATGCCTTGTTGATTTATTGGTGTTGATGGCCTTGCCCCCAGCTGGAGCGATGGAGAGACGTTCGGAAATGGATCTGCGTTTGGGTTGGGGCGCCCTCGAGACCACCACATTTGGCCTCCTGCCCTTCGAGACCGGTTTGTCTGTCACCGGGGCTTGAGGAGCTGGGACGGCGTTAGCTGACACGAACAGAATGGAGCCAAATGGTAGCGGCGGCTCCTCCCACTGTCGCCCGAGACTGGCCGGAAGGACCGTCCTGGCGTCCATCTTCATCGTGTAGGAGATGGGAGCTGAGTTCATCTTTGGAGACATTGTTGAGAAGTGATTGCTTGAAAACCTGCATGAAAGAGCATTATTTCAGTATAAATATAGGTATGTACATTGACTGAGTTCGCATGAACGTTTAACCCGAAATATGGGAGGAGAGATAAGTCCCACCGAGCGTGACAGAATCTGTAGGGTGTTTTTCGTCACCCCATTGAGATGGGAATACGCGCGCGCTTGTCAGGCGTACTACAAATTCCCCCTGCCTAGGGTAGGCCGGGATTTAATGATTGTGGGGATCCAAATCTCCGGCAGCCGCGGACTAAGCTGCCGTTAATTACCCCTCGCCTTTGGAGCGAGAGAACCTCTGATTAACTGGTCAAACCGGTCATGTGAACTCAATGTGTGGTGTACGTGTGTTTTGTTTTGGAGGGGGCTTAGATATATCGGGGGCCACGCAGAGTTTTTACAAATTTTTTTGAGAGGGATAGTAGTGTAGAGTATGTGCGTGTGTGTGTATATATACATATATATATATATAATAAAAAAGGGAAGGGGCATCCAAAGGATGCGTGGGAAAAGCGCTAGCGCTTTGGGCGCTAGCGCTTTGAGCGCTAGCGCACCACGTATCAGCACGTGGGCACTCGGACGCTAGCGCTAGCGCTCTGAGCGCAAGAGCGCTAGCGCTTTGAGCGCTAGCGCACCACGTGTCAGCACGTGGGCGCCCGGGTGCTAGCGCTCTGAGCGCAAGAGCGCTATCGCTTTGAGCGCTAGTGCTCTGAGCGCAAGAGCGCTAGCGCTTTGAGCGCTAGCGCACCACGTGTCAGCATATGGGCGCTCGGGCGCTAGCGCCCCACGTGTCAGCACGTGGACGCTCGAGCGGCAAAAGGGACTTGGTCCCTACAATGGGAGTTGTACTCCCAGAAAGGAGCACTTATTATTCTTTGTGTGTGTGTGTGTGTGTGTGTGAGGAGTTAAACTCCTAGGATGTTTTGAAGCTGATGAATGGCTTCTCCCTTTGAGCCCTAGTTTTTCCCCAAAGTGGGGTTTCTGGAGATGGGTCTCCTTCTTCTTCCTTTGTTGGCCGGATCTTGAAGATCAAGAAATATGAGACTTTAAAAATCTCTCCTTTCTGAGATTTGATGGCAGATCTGAGTTCCCCTTTGTGGGTTTTGTGGTAAAAACTATTTTGTTTTATAAAAGGAAGAGTAAAATTGTTGATTTAATTCCAAAAAAAAGGTTTTAGAATCTTGAGGAAGAAGAAGATCACAAATCTGGATTTTTTGGAGAGAGAAAAAGTTGTTGAGATATTTTCATTATCTTGGCCTTTATAGGCTATACACTATACATATAGCCCCTTGGGCTTTACAAAAATGGCATTTTGGCCATCCCATGGCTCATGTGCCATTTCTTTTTGCACATAAGCCATGGGCTTTACAAAAAGTTGGCTTTATACCCATTCATGCATAAAAAATTACATAAAAATTATTTATTACATGATCTATATTTTGGCATGGGGGAGGGCCGGCCGCTTCATGTTCGGACTCGACCTGGACATGGGCCCGTTTGGCTTGGGGTTGACTTTGACTTTGACTTGGTCAACCGGGGTGCAATTTTCAACTTCAACAGGCAGGAGGATGCCCGCTGGGGATGCGCCGAGCAGGAAGAAACTCAACGGTCTCACGATGAGAGCTTCAGATCCTCAGCGTCTAATGTGCAGGAGGATGCCTGCTGGGGATGCGCCAAGCAGGAAGAAACTCGGCGGCCTCGCGATGAGGGCTTCAGATCCTCAGCGTCTGATAGTGTCATGCCCCGCTTCCCAGAGTACGCTAAGTAGGCACGTGACATAACCAACTATGCTACCTGTGGATAGGAATTGTCCTTCCACAGTCACATTACGGCTGTAGAGATATCAAGAACAAAAATAAAACTATCTAATACATGTCCATAAGCCAAAATAAAATGAGTCAAGAATAATAATGCGGAAGCAAAAGATCCAATACAAGAATAACTGGAATGTATGTCCCATAACGCGGGCTCACATCAGGAATAAAATAATACTGAAAGTAACAGAACTAACTACTACAGAGTCCTCACTGCTCAGCCTACTGACTGAAGTACTCCTGCTCTGACTGCAGCAAGGGTAAGGAATCTGGGCCATGCAAAACCCAGACGTCAGCGCGTCATAACATCAAGCAATAATATGTAAACAGGGTAGCAATACATGCAAGTATAATCATAAATAGTAAAGCAGGGTAACAACAATATAAATCAGGGCGTTGAAAGGTAGTGTGCAGTGAGTAACCTAAACTGGTTATTGGGTTGAATAGTCTCAAGTCCTTGAAATCAATTTGATGAATCATCGATGTAACTCAATAGTATCCCGTGCATGCCCGGGACCACGGTCTAAGACTCTCGGGCTGAAACCGAGACGTGCCGCTAGGCACTAAAAGGAAAAGGGTAAAGACGAACGATGTCAGCATCATCATCCCGAGGCGGGTCTAGCCTCAAAAACTGATCAGTATAAGCAAGCAACTGTCGAGTTACAAGTCAGGATTTCATCATTGATTTCCCCATACCCCCAAGTTATATGTGTTTAAGTCAGGTATTAAGTAATCAAGAACTAATGCCAACTCAGGATCAGGCTGGTGCATGTTTGTCTGGATAGACAACAGGAACGGTCCTTAAGGACTACATGTCAGGTTTGTTGGCATTAGTCGCAAGATCAGGTAACAGGTAAAGCCATGGTACATCAGGTCAAGTCAGGTAATATATAAAGGTGTCGCGTTATGTCAAGAGTTGTACGGTACCATGTCGGGTCAAGTAATATGTGTAGCAAGTTGTGTCAGGGTGTACAAGATATCATGTGGGTGCTCATAATCAACTAGCATAATCATGGTTATAAATAAACAAGCATGGGTATTATTAGAACTATAAACTGGCACATGTAATATGATATGCAAATAGGTACAGATTAAACTACTTGGATGCACGGTTATCAGTTTGGGTTTAAGAGATAGTTTTAACGTTTCATGAATGCATTAAAACAATGTGGATGATAAAATTATATTAATATATACCAAAACAATCTAGAGATGCAATTGAATATGAATTAGGCTAGATGTATGCAACAGGTCGTCCGATAGGGTATAAACTACAAAAGGGTATTATGGCTATGCAAACAATTGTGATTATGTGATCTAACATATAAATGTGGTTACTAGGTTTAGTAAACTAAATGCAACAGTTAGGTTTCCATTTCTAGATCTGAAATATGTAAACGGAACATCGTGCTGTTATCTTGGAATTCATGACTTTAGATTCTATCTAAAGATTTAATAAGAAAATAGATAAATTAATATAGGAATAGTATGAATAGCATGTAGCAAGTTTCACTTGCCTCGACAGATCGCGATACGGAAAACGGAACGTCTCGCGCCGGCGGGAAAAGTCGCGACGCGCGCACGGTACACGGAATGAGTCCAAACGACGAACAGTGGGATCACACGGGTCAGAGGTTCTCGCTGGGTCGTCGGGATCGTCGACGTCGTGGCCAACTCCGGCGATCTTGGCAGAACAGCAAACACAAGAAACAAGATCTTAAGGAAAAGAAAAAAGAAGGCAAGAAGAAAGAGAGTAGAGGAGGAATGTGTGTACGATGGCTTACTGGGTTGCAAAGGGGCGTGCTAGCAGTGGCGGCGAGATCGACGGCGGTGAGGGGTGCCGGTGAAAGGTTTTAGAAGAGCTAGGGTTTGGTTAGGGTTTGGGCTCGGGTCTGGCTCCAAGGGTTGTAAAGCAGGGTTTTGGGTGCTGGATAGAGAGCAGAGGAGAGGGGGAGATGGCGATGGCGATGAGGAGTGTTCGGCGGCGATGGGAGACAGCGTTGGGTTGTTGGGTTTTCCCTCGGGTGTATGTGCAAGAGAGAGACCCGGGAATCAGAAAAAGAAAAAGAAGATGGTGAGGAGGAGGAGAGGAGACGGTGGTGTGGAGCAGGAATAGGGTTAGGGTTTGCGGAGGTGACGAGAGGTTGGATGGGGTTCTTCTCTTCTCGTGCATGGGTTTTGAAAGAAAACAGAAGAAGACGAAGGAGGATATATAAGGGAAGCGACGATAACGTGGGGGAGGTGACGGGATTCTCGCGCACCGCGAGAGGAGAAAGAAGCGGGCGCGAGAAGAGAGAGATAGAGAGAAACGAGAGGAGAGAGAAAGAGAAGGAGAGATGGATTCGTTTGGTAGCGGGGGTGAGAGAGAAGGAGTAGGAGAGAGAGAAAGAATTGGTGGGGCCCGCGATGATAGGAATGGAGGGTTTTGATTGGGTGAGGGGAAACTGTTAGGAAAAAATTTACAAAAGATTTACTGGGGTTTTAAAGAAATATAATATCGTTGGTTTAGAAAATTATGATAGGCTGTAAAAAATATTTTAGGCTGATTTAAAAGATTTAGAATAAATAGGATTTGGCGGGATGCAAAATATTTCAGAATTGCGTCCGGGTCGGGTCCAAAATTTTGAATTTGAAATATGAAAATTATTAGCAAGTTCCAAAAATTGAAATGAAGGACTTTGTAACAGAAAAGCATACCCCCAAGAACGGACGCACGCACGTGCGCGTAGCCATCCAAACACGTCTGTTCCACTGAACGGGACAAGAACACGATGCAAGGACGCTACCACAGGGTTAGGGGTACTATGCAAGCCATGACGTGTATTTTTAAATTATTTTAAGTAGCTTAAATGGTTATATGCAAGAATATGAAATGTTAGTGTAATCTATAATTAGGAAACAACGAGCTCAAGTAAACAGGTCGAATATAAAGTAAATTACCATTTTGCAACCAAACATGATAGATGAACTAAATACCGCAAACAACACATACGGTAACTGGAATTGGTATAACTGGACTCGGTTGTTACATTATACCCAACTACAAAAAGAATTTTGTCCTCGAAATTCCAAGAACACAAAAGGATAAACGACCAACACTACAAGAAAAGATGGGGAAACTTCTGCCGGATTTCATCTTCTCGTTTCCAAGTGGACTCTCCATGTGAGCGATTACCCTAAGAAACAAGTACAAGAGGGATAACCTTGTCCTTAAGAACATTTTCCCTTCGATCCACAATTGCAATCGGTCGCTCCTCAAAAGTCAAGTCTTCTCGTACAGTCAGCTCCGAATGATCCAACACATGTGTTTCATCTCGAACATACTTACGGAGTTGAGATACGTGAAACACATCATGCACATTCGCCAAGGACTGCGGTAACGCCAAACGATACGCTACCTCACCAACACGCTCCAAAATCTCAAAGGGTCCGACGAATCGAGGGCTGAGCTTTCCTCGACTTCCGAAACGAATCACCTCTCTAGTCGGTGATATCTTCAAGAATACCAAATCACCCACGGCAAACTCTAGAGGTCTTCTCGACGTATCTGCCCAACTCTTCTGTTTGTCTTGTGCTGCTTTCATATGATTTCGGATAGCATTAACTTTCTCAACTGTCCGCACAACCAAATCCGGTCCCAACAATCTTCGTTCACCGATATCGTCCCAACAATCAGGTGAACGACACTTGCGACCATATAAAGCTTCGAATGGAGCCATCTGAATCGTCGCCTGAAAACTGTTGTTGTAAGAAAACTCCACCAAATGTAGATGATCTTCCCATGAACCCTTGAAGTCCAACATGCAAGCTCTCAACATATCTTCAAGAGTCTGGATCGTTCTCTCCGACTGGCCATCTGTTTGAGGATGATAAGCTGTGCTAAACTTCAATCGAGTACCCAAACTTTCCTGTAAGCTCCTCCAAAAGTGTGATAAGAACCGAGTGTCACGGTCGGACACTAATGCTCACCGGTACTCCATGCAATCTTACAATCTCCTGCATGTACCGTTCTGCCAAAGTTTCTGTTGATTGACCAACCCGAAAAGGAATGAAATGAGATGCCTTGGTCAAACGATCAACGATCACCCAGACTGCATTGTTGCCCTTTGGACTTCGCGGTAGAGCTGTCACGAAATCCATGGTTATATGTTCCCACTTCCACTGAGGAATCGGAAGTGGTTGCAATAAACCAGCAACCCTTTGATGTTCAGCCTTAACTTGCTGACACACCAAGCACTTGGCTACAAAACGGGCAATCTCCCGTTTCATGCCTTCCCACCAAAATGCTGTCGTATGTCTCGGTACATCTTCGTGCCTCCTGGATGTACGGAATATGCTGAACTGTGTGCCTCCTTCATAAGTTCTCCGCGAATATCCCCCTTTGGCACACACAAACAGCTACCATATCTCAACGAACCATCTTCCTGGATCAGTACGTCAGTTCGAAGTCCAGCTTCAACCTGTTCTCGGAACTTTTGCAATCTAGGGTCCTGCGATTGCGCTGCTTTAACATTCTCGGTCAACGACGAATGTACCTGCAGCCGCATCAACTGTCCCGAAGAATGCGGTAGCACAACCTCCAAATCGAATCTTCGAAAGTCTTCATTGAGTTCCCTTTGTGCAGTCAATAACTGAATTGTTGGTAACCGACTGAGCGCATCCTGCACGACATTAATTTTCCCCGGATGGTACATAAGATCAAGATCGTAGTCAGCCATCAGCTCCAACCACCTACGTTGCCTCATACTAAGCTCCTTCTGCGTGAACACATATTTCAAGCTTTTACGGTCAGTGAAAACCTCTGCTTCATCGCCTCAAAAGTTGACGCACACTTATCTGTCCATACTAACGGTACCTTCTTGCGCGTAAGCTTGGTCAAGGCTCAGCCAAACGAGCAACATTCCCCACGAACCTTCTGTAGCATCCTGCAAGCTCAAGAAAACTTCTGATCTCTACAACATTCTTCAGAAACGGCCAGTCTTGAGCTGCTGCAATCTTCCCTGGGTAAACGGCGATTCCATCTCCAGCTACGATTTTCCCCAAACTTTACTTCTTCAGGTCAAAACTCGCACTTGCCCATTCTTGCATACAATCTTTCTTGCCTCAATGTCTGCTGTGCGATCTTCAAGTGTTCTACATGCTCTTCCTTACTCGCCGGTAGACCAGAATATCATCGATGACCACCACTATAAAATGGTCCAAGAATGGTGAAAAGATTCGGTTCATCAATTCCATGAATATAGCTGGTGCATTCGTAACTCCGAAGGGCATCACTGAGTACTCGTAATGTCCATACCGAGTTCGGAACGCTGTCTTGCAAATATCTTCTATTTTCTCTCGGACCTGATGATATCCGGATCGCAAATCCAGTTTCGAGAATACCCTCGCTCCACTAAGCTTCTCAAATAGTTCGTCAATGCGAGGAATCGGGTACTCGTTCTTAATAGTCACCCGGTTTACTTCTCGATAATCGATGCACATCCATCTTATGCTATCTCCTTCTTAACTAGAAGAACTGGAGCTCCCCAATACGAGTTACTGCTACGAATCCAACCCTTCTCAAGTAATTCAGCAACCTGCTTCTTGACTTCCTCCAACACCACTGGTGCCATTGGATAGTACGCTTTAGAAACTGGCGCTGCACCAGGAACAAGGTCAACCGCGAACTCCAAGTCTTGCTTCGGCAGTAACACCCGATATGTCCTCGAACACATCCATGAAATCTCGAACAACAGCTAGTGCTTCATCTTTAGCAACCTTCATCGACGAAAGATCATTAATTGTCGGCCTAGCCCTAATCTCGACTGGCTCGACAGAACTGCTTCCTTCAGACAACCTCTGGGTGTCGGGAATCTGGAAATTCGCTTTCTTCACTCTACACTCAATGTGAGCGTGGGAAGTGCCGAAAATTCCATTCCCAAGACCACATCAAAGCTGCCAGTAACAACTTCCAAGACCTCTGCAATAGCTCCCGTCCGCCAACAACAACGAAACCATCCTTACACCCTCTACTAGTTATGATTTTCCCATTCCCAGTGTGTATGTCGCAAAATTAAACAGGGTCGTGAAAGTCATCGAGTGTATAGCAATAAACTTGAACGACATAAATCAAAGGGATGCACTAGAATTGAATAACGCTAATGCAAGAAAACCATGAATAGATAGGGTACCTGAAACGACTTCCTCTGAAGCTTTAGCCTCTTCAGCTATCGGAGAAAAGCTTAAGCCTGATTAGCTCCCCGAATTAACTGCTCCTGATCTGGAAGTTGCTCTTGCGGTGGCTCCCAAGTATCCTCCTTCAATCTTAGCCTTGACGGACAATTATCAATGGTGTGATCCACTGATCCACAAATCAGACAAAGTCCAAGCCTTTTACGACAATCTCTTCGATAATGACCCGGTCGTTGGCAGAAATCGCACAACTTCCTTCCCTTTTGCTTGGGTAACACTGACATCTGAACATTCTCTTCCTTATGAAGTTTCGACGGACAAGCATGGATAGTGTGATCCGCCGATCCACAAACCAAACAGAGTCCCCGTTTCCTTCGGCAATCTCTTTGCACATGTCCGTGTACATAGCAGTAATTACAAATCACGCTCCTCTTCCGATCAACAACAATTGTTTTCTTCATTGGTGCTACGCCTCGTCGGTTCACCGGAACACTTCCACGTACGGACGTTTGGTTTAGTGCAAACGCCGGCTTCAGCTCGGTCTGCTGCTTGTGGTCCTCAAGCAAGTCACGAATTACTCCAAGCAAAGCAGCGTCATCCATACACCTCTAGTACGATTGTAGATTCCTGGCTTCCATGATACTGCAACCAAACACCAAAGAGGATTAGTACGATAACAGATTCAACATATAGATCAAGGATATGAGTCAAGGCTAGAACTCCAAGTTACTTAAATAGAGTACCGCATTGTAACCATGTCGCGGTATCATAGTTACAATCACATAACTCCACTCAAGTCGCCTAGGCTCTGGAGATAAACAAAGAAAACCAGGTTTTCGAGTCGATATGCAAAGGAGGTTTGCACATCGCAAAAGTAGAATCAGTAGGAGGTTAAGATTCAAGAATGGTAAGGCGGTAAGGTGGCAGGACATGTTTCTTAACCACGAGTATTCCGATTCGTGTATTGGGTACTGTTCCCCTCCGAATAGCGGCCAAGACATGGACGTCTTGCCTGAGATTCGGGGCAGATGCTACTTGGTTTTATCCGTCCACCTCTCCGAAGATGCCAAGTTGATTTATGGCACCGTGTATCGAGGTTTAGACGGATGCGGCCGATGTAGCAGACTTCGTCAGATTCCCCCTCGCTTGAGGGTTTTTTGATTGTGGGGACGCTCTTCCCTGCAGGCGCAAGCCCCTGCAGTTAATTACGCTACCGCATCGCGGTAACAACTTTCTCCTTCTCCAGAATTTCACTTCGTGTCATGGGTGTTTGTTTTGTTTTTGGTTGCCCGTGGATTGTATACGGAGACTAATTTATGTCGTCGTCCGTAGGACGTGGATTAGTCCAAATCCGTATTTTCTTAGATTTGGGTTTGGGGTTTTGGTTTAAGGATACGTTAGTCTTATTTGAGACTAAGATCAACTTAAACGTTTGTTAAGGATACGTTAGTCCAATTTGAGACTAAGATCAACTTAACGGAATCGTTTAGATCCGACAAAAGAGCATTTGGGCTCTATTGTTCCAGTTTAGGGACATAATGGTCCAACATTCCCATTTTGGGGACGGATGTTGGTTTAAGAACGCATAAGTCCATGAGTTTAAGGACCCCACAGTCCGTATTAATGTGTGGTTGTCGGGACCCGCCACCTCTCTGACGACGTTGAAGGATTACAACGACAAATATCAGAGGAGTTCAGAGATGTACCCTTGAACCAAAGTTGGTTGAGAGATCTATAGTCCAATTTGGGACTAAAGTCTGTTTGAAGGTTTGATTTAAGGACACGTTAGCCATATTTGAGGCTAAGATCAACTTAAACGTTTGTTAAGGATACGTTAGTCCAATTTGAGACTAAGATCAACTTAACGGGATCGTTTAGATCCGACAAAAGAGCGTTTGGGCTCTATTGTTCCAGTTTAGGGACATAGTGGTCCATTACCAGTTTAAGGACATGGTGGTCCAATACCAGTTTAAGGACATCGTTGTCCATAAAATGTATGGCTGTCGGGACTCATCACCTCTCAGTTCAAGATGATTTGAGGACTTATGGCCAGTTTGGGCTAAGTCCAATTATGTTTGAAATATTGGCCCTTTGGACCATTAGACATTTGTCTAGGTTCAGCCCCTCATCATTCAGTAGTGCTAAACAGAGGTTTGGGGGCTCTGACAACATTTTGTCTTTAATTTCCTCAATTTTGAGATTCACTTGGAGGATGGACTTTTACCTCTGGAAAATTAGCCAATTTGGCTAAAAGTAGTGTTAAACACTAGAGAACAACAGTGTTAAACACTGGAGGTAGAACTCTCAAATTAGTGTTAAACACTAAAAGACAATCAGTGTTAAACACTGGAAATATAATCTTCAATTTAGTGTTAAACACTGGAAACAATCAGTGTTAAATACTGGAAATAAGATTCTCAAATTAGTGTTAAACACTAGAAGAGGAAGGGATCACGTGGGGACACGTGAGGGCGTCCAAAGGTGGGGCCAGATCTCCTTTATTTTGTTCTCAGAATAAATAAGTGTTAAACACTTTTAGTCTTTAAGGCCGTCACGTGTGAGCACGTGATGGGCATCCATCCATTGGATATTAAAAGGATTTGTTAGGGGTCACGTGGGGACACGTGAGGGCGCCCTAAATGTGGGGCCAGATCTCCTTTGTTTTATCCTCAAATCTGTGAATAAGTGTTAAACACTTTTTGACTTTCTGGCCATCACGTGTTAGCACGTGATAAGCATTCATGCACTGATTTGTTAAGGCATTTATTAGGGGTCACGTGGTAACACGTGAGAGCGCCCAGAGCCAACATTTCCTTTGCTTTAATTCTCGTCGTTTAGGAGGTCACGTGAGAACACGTGAGGCATTGCCTCAAAGTTAATTCCTTATTTTGGGGATCTTTTCAAGAGTCACGTAGGGCCACGTGACCTTGGTTCTTTGGATGCATGGAGATCTTTTAAGTCTCTTTATTTTATTTAAGAATTAAATTCTCTGTAGGGTTAAACCCTAATTATCATTTTGGAGGAATTAAATTCCGATTGTAAAAGAATTAAATTCTTATGTAGGGTTAAACCCTAGTTCTGTTCTGGAGGAATAAAATTCCTATAACTTTGGGAGAATTAAATTCTCAATTAGGGTTAAACCCTAGTTCTGTTCTGGAGGAATTAAATTCCTATAACTTTGGGAGAATTAAATTCTCAATTAGGGTTAAACCCTAGTTCTGTTTTGGGAGAATTAAATTCTCTAAACTCAATTCCCCCTCTAAGTTTTGGATCTGCATGGCAGGATCTCAACCCGATGAAAATTAAATTCTCAACCTATGGGGAGATGTGCTCTTTGCATATCTTCAACCAGAAGAAGAACTAAGTTCTTTTGTGCTGAAGAGTTAAACTCTTAGATTTGAGAATTAAATTCTCTTTGTTTTATGGAACTTAGATCTCTTTCCCCTTTCTCACCTAGGGTTTTCTTTGTTGAGAATTAAATTCTCCTTTCTTTTCTTCTCTCTTGAGAATTAAATTCTCCTCTCTCTGTTCTTCTCTCAAAAAGGTAGATCCCCTCTCTTCTTTTCTTGGCTCCTATTTATAGGAGAAAGAAAGAAATCAATTTGTTTTGCAAATCTTTCATTGAAAGATTTGATTTGTTTTCATATTTAATATGAGCCTTTAGATCATTCAGTGAATTTTATTCACCGTTGGATTTTAAATCCAAAAGATATTCTGTTTGTTATTCTTGGTGAGATTTAGGGAAATCTTTCCTTGTCTAAGATTTTCCCATAAATTGGTGATTTTTATCACCCTTGGATTTTTAATCCAACGGTCCCCCATAGACCTTTTTTGTTTGGAAAGATTTAGAAAATTTTAGAATTTTAATTCTATTAATCTGTAAGGCTTTCAAAGCCCGGCACGTGCTGGCACGTGACCCTTGGTCACGTGTGAGCACGTGACCCCCAATTGAGTCTTTTTCTCAGCATTTACTTACGGTTCAGTTTTAACCATCACGTGTCAACACGTGTGAGCACGTGACACCTCATTGAGGTATTTCCTTCGGCCGTTTGTTATTTCATTTTTGCTTCGATTGTCACGTGTCAACACGTAACCATTGGTCACGTGTGAGCACGTGACCCCTAATTGGGTCCTTCTTCAGCCGTTATTTTTATTTCTGTTTTAACTATCACGTGTCAACACGTGACCATTGGTTACGTGTGAGCACGTGATACCTCATTGAGGTAATTCCTGACTTTTAATCAGGGAACAGTGCATAGCATATTTGCTCATAACTTTTGATCCCGGATGAATTATGAAGCCCATAATATATCAAATCGAAGGGTTTTTCGAGATGCTTCCAATATCATCAGAATTTAACAGTTCCTCCTTCGGGAGTTTATCAAAATACAGGCCGGAAGATACTGGTTCGCATTTCCTTAAGCGTATCGCTGCCATTTGATACCTTGGACTCTTTTGCGCAGAAATTTTTGGTGGGAACAAATGCCCCCCACTACTTTGCCCACGTAAGTATATACGTGGGTGAAGTAGTGCAGAGTAATGCATAGCGTATGACCAGTTTCGGGTTGGTATATAACTTTCAGAATTTTGATCTGAGAAGATAACGAGCGGACACAAGCGTCGTCATTTATCATTGACTCAAATCTCGACTCTTAAGAGATATAGTTCCAAATTCTCAACTCCATGAGCCGCACCCTTCTATTTCTTTATGTCTTACTCTGGCGCGAAGTAATTTATACGCTCATGAGTAAGTTCTCCATTTCAGTGGCATGTAGCTTTGGCAAGTGTGGCTCATAGATGGTCCATCTTAACCTCTTTGTAGGGCAGTGATGGCTTAAGAGACAGGGTTAGGATCTGCCACCTAAGAATTTTCAACTTTATGAGCCGTGAGGGTCTCATAAAGACTTTTCTCCCTACGAGTCGTGAGGATCTCGTAGGTGTATTTTCTCCTTAGGAGTCGTGAGGATTCCTAAGTGTGTTTTCTCTTGATCCAAAAGTTGATTGGATCAGGCTCGTTAAATAATGGCACATACGTTCTAAATCAAAATACAGTTCTTAATATACAGAACACACACAAGAGGAAAAGTTCAGAAATGAACGAATCCTTCTTGTGGCATTGTAGACTTGGTCATATCAATGCGACACGACTAGCTAAATTACATAAAGATGGTTATTTAAATGCGTTCGAATTATCATCTTATGAAACTTGCCATTCATGTCTCAAAGGCAAAATGACAAAAACTCCGTTTAGTGGACACGGAGAAAAAGTTACGGAACTCTTGAGACTGATACATAGTGATGTATGCGGTCCCATGTCTACACATGCCAGAAATGGTTCCTCATACTTCATTACAATCACTGACGATCTTTCAAGATACGGACATGTGTTCCTATTGAAATACAAGTCTGAAGCTTTTGAGAAATTCAAAGAATATAAACACGAAGTCGAGAACCAAACGGGTAAAAGTATTAAGATCCTTCGATCTGATCGAGGAGGAGAATACTTGAGCAATGAGTTCTTGGATTATCTAAAAGAGAATGGGATTCTCTCTCAGCTTACTCCTCCTTATACACCACAGCACAACGGTGTATCGGAGCGGAGGAATCGCACCCTATTAAATATGGTGCGCTCTGCTGAGTTGCCTATTTCCTTTTGGGGGTATGCGCTTGAGACAGCCATACACCTATTGAATATGGTTCCTACCAAATCAATGCCTACCATTCCATATGAGATATGGAAAGGGAAGAGATCATCTCTTAAGTACGTTAAGATATGGGGTTGTCCAGCCTATGTCAAAAGGCACAATCCGGACAAACTCGAGGTAAGGTCTGTCTTATGCAAGTTTGTAGGATATCCCAAAAATTCACTAGGGTATATCTTCTACCATCCCGAGAAACAAAAAGTATTTATTTCTCGACATGCCACTTTCTTAGAAAAGGGTTTTCTTATGAAACAAATTAGTGGCAATGAGGTAGAACTGGAAGAGGTTCCAGCGACACAAACTACGACAAAATTTGATGGAACCAGAGGATTCAGTAGTTCTTGACGAACCCCCGCCTCTCTGCCGATCTAGTAGGGTTCCTCATCCACCTGAGAAATACTACGGTTTTCTCATTGATGGTGGGAGCGAGGATTGCATCATGGAAGATGATGACCTAACTAGCTTCGAGCAGGCCATCACGAGTAGTGACTCTGTGAAATGGCTGGATGCAATGCGATCTGAGATGGAATCCATGTACACCAACAAAGTATAGACTTTGGAAGTTGCTCCTGAAGGGGTAAAACCCATTGGGAGCAAATGGATCTTTAAGAAGAAACTTTGTGTAGATGGAAAAGTTGAGACTTTCAAAGCTAGACTTGTTGCAAAGGGTTTTCGTTAATGACCAGGTATGGATTATGACGAAACCTTTTCTCCAGTGGCTTTGCATAAGTCCATCCGGATCCTACTTGCCATTGCTGCATTCCATGACTATGAAATCTGGCAAATGGATGTTAAGACCGCCTTTCTAAATGGTGATTTGGAAGAGTGCGTGTACATGACTCAGCCAGAGGGCTTCGTAGACAGTGGGAGCAGCGGAAAGGTGTGCAAGCTGCTTAAATCCATCTATGGGTTAAAGCAGGCATCGCGGAGTTGGAACATCTGTTTTGATGTGGTAGTCAAAGAGTTTGACTTCATAAAAAACATAGATGAACCTTGTATATACAAGAAGGTGACAGAGAGTAAGGTTGTCTTCCTCGTATTGTACGTGGATGACATACTCTTGATAGGAAATGATATTCCTATGCTGCACTTGGTTAAGCTCTTCTTATCACATAGATTCTTAATGAAAGATCTAGGTGATGCCTCCTGCATTTTGGGAATTAAGATCTATAGAGATAGATCTAGACGGATATTGGGATTGTCCCAATCCGGGTACATTGACACCATACTAAAGAGGTTTAGTATGGAAGAATCCAAGCGTGGGAATTTACCCACGATCTCTGGACTCACTCTCTCCAAAGAGATGTCTCCCAAGACTGATTTGGAAAGAGCTCGCATGCAAGGGATACCCTATGCTTCGGCAGCAGGCTCTATCATGTACGCGATGCTATATACCAGATCCGATGTAGCATACTCACTAAGTGTAGTAAGTAGGTATCAAGCAGATCCTGGAGAGAATCACTGGACAGCTGTGAAGAACATTCTCAAGTACATGAGAAGGACTGAAGAGATGTTCTTGGTGTATGGTAACAGAGAACTCCAGGTGGAGTCCTTTACCGATTCGAGCTTCCAAAGTGATAAGGACGACTCTAAGTCACACTCGGGTTTTGATTTTACCCTCAATAGAGGGGCGATTTGTTGGAAGAGTTCCAAACAGGAAACCATGGCAGACTTGACGATGGAGGCTGAATACATCGCTGCCAACGATACTGCCAAAGAGGCTGTTTGGATAAAGAAGTTCATCACTGAACTTGGTGTGGTTCCATCCATTGAGTATCCAATACCTCTGTATTGTGATAACAATGGAGCTGTGGCTTTGGCCAAGGAACCCATGTCCCATCAGAAGTCCAGACATATTCTGAGGCGGTATCACCTGATCCGGGAGATAGTTGATCGCCGGGAGATCGAGGTTAGGAGAGTTGATACGAAGGACAACACTGCGGATCCACTCACAAAGGCCATTTCTCAGATATAATTTGAGAGACTCTTCGGGATGTTGGGTATGAGATACTACAACAGCCGGCCTTAGTGCAAGTGGGAGATTGTTAGTTATGTATATGCCCTAGAGGCCATTGTTGTACATGTGATGTATATTATAATGGATGCTTGGATATATATATAGAGGACTTTCTTGCTCGATATGATAGTATGCTATCTGGTTTCACTTTATCTTAACGTGTTAACAAATACTGTTTTGTGATCACATGTTGATGAAGCCCTTGGGATATGTACTTGACTACTAGGACTATGATGAGATCATACTAGTGGGGCCAGGGTAGTCAATGAGTACATCCTATAACTGTTCCTAGTCGAGGGTGTATCGAGACAGGGCATCGATACTCCAGAGTAGACTAGCGTACACGCATCTTGACCCATATGATGGGCGATGGATGATCCCATATCCATTGGTGTTGGACATCAAAGATGGTGTACGGGTGCTCAGTGGAGACTGGGTATATTGAAAGGACTCGCCAAGAACTCCTGGATGGTATTATACCTATCGTCAGATAGCATTTCTCCGGTGACACTGGTACAGATTAGTCTGTAGACCCGAGATCGTCATAGAGTCTTGTGTGATTCCCACCTTACCACGTCCAAGAGGGCATGCAAAACGGTGGCTTTTGGGTACAGTCCCGAATCATATGGAGGCAATGAGCGATGGGAGGGGTTTCGTCTCTCCCGGTATAGGGAGTTGATGTTGTGCTGTGTTCGATTGGCTATAACTGGAAGTCCCTGGCCAGGGCTGATATGGAAATTTACTGGTAAGTGTTATCAGTAGTTTCTCGACCCGTTATGAGCTTTACATCGACACGACTTATCGGTTACTGAGGTCTAACGTTTACCACCCCTAGACTGGATATGCAACATATCAGACGAAGAGATCGGACTGTACGGGAGTGTTACTGATTGGATTTGCAGGAGAATGTACAAGCTTGCTTATTGATCTTCTGATTGCTCAATACACGGGTGGCTGTTACGTTTAGCTGGCCGCTTGCAGCTTGTGGTTGTTTGATATGATCATCACCTGCTGCAGGCGTATTGACGATTCTTTAGAGTCCTACACAGAGGTTTCCTGGCTCAGGCAAAACAGAGTAGGAGCACATATGTGATATGTGCGGGACCGAGAATGATACGATATGAGATACCGTATTATATTCTCGCGATATGAGATATCGGCCGGGTATATGTGATATAGCCGGGTCATCGGATCAAGTGTTGATTCGATGAATGAGTACATGTTATATTAGTCGGTTATATGCAATATAACCGGATTGTCGGATCAAGAGTTGATTCGATAATTTAATGTATAATTATATATGTGATATATTACATTACGTTAACTGATATAAGCTCGCTTTATTGATTCATTTTCTCACCAGATAATACATTGATATATATGCCAGAAATCATGGAATTATACAAAAGCAGGTTTTTTGCAGGAATCACATCGAACAAACTTTTCGCCGCATCTAATTCTTTGAGCTTAGCATACATGGATACTAATGAAGTTGCAACCGAAACTAGATCAGCAAGCCCGAGTTTAACTGCAACAGCATGGACCAACTCAACGCAATCAATTCGATAAAGATCGCCACAGGACTGAAGAACAGAAACCATCGATACTAAATTAGGTTTCACTTCTTCCTTGTGCATGAGCCTGAAGATCTCAAATGCATCTTCTGGGTTCCCATTTTGGGAATAAGCAGAGATCATTGTGTTCCAGGAAACCAAACCTTGCGACTTAAATATATCAAACAACATTCTCACAGCAGCAAAGTCTTTAACAGTCGCATACATTGTGATGAGAGAAGAAACCACGGCCTCATCGTTAACAACCCCCACCTTTAGACCAAACCCATGGAGCGATTCTTTAAAAACCGGTGCTCCTAAATTAATAACACTAACAACAGTGCTCGAATTAGGCATAAGATTATCCTCAATTTGCATCGAATGGAAGCTCTCAATAGCTACTCGATCGAGCCCATTCGATGCGTACCCAACAATCAAAGCATTCCAGGCAACCAAATCTCTTTGAGAAATTCCATCAAACATCTTTCACGACAAACCCATTCGGGCGCATTTCGCATACATGTCAACAACAGAGGTCTGCACTACTAAATTACGCCCGTACCCGGATCTCAAAACCACACGATGCACCTCTTTCCCCATCCTTATACTATTTAAGGCGGCGCAGGCCTTGAGAACAAAGGGGAATGTGAAGTTATCGGAGCGACGAGACCCTGGGTTTTGAGATTGGCGATAGAACGATAGGAGGTTGGAGAAATACTGGTGGTCGGAGAGGGAATGGAGAATGAGATTTTGGAGTGGGAGATTGGGTTTAGAGATTGAGGTGTAGACGGCGATTGCGAGGTTGGGGAGATGAAAGGAGATGTAGAGATTGATTGTTTGGATTGGGAAGGGGTTGTGTTTGATTAAGGCAGTGATGATGAGATGAGTGTGGATTTTGGAGAGGGAGGTGAGGCTTGTTGCAGTTGTTCAGGAGTTGTTTGAGTTGAAGTAGGGAGGGGTTAGTGAAGGTCATTTGTTTGTTGGAGGAAGAGGATGCTGAGATTATGAATTTTGAAGTTTGAAGGATGGAGGGAAGCATGGAATTATATAAAGTTCAATGGTGTTCCATGGAAAAAGGAAAAGTTCAGTGGTGTTTTTTGTAATCACCCCGCAACCCACCCACAAAAAAAAACAGTTATGATCTTCATTATACAAAACTTAGATTATAAAATTACAGCTGTATGATTTTTTCCGAGTTTACCTGTTTTAGTTTGGATAGGACCACTTCTCAATCAAACCAGTGGTCTCGAACTGGAGAATGATGGAGAGAGTTATATCGCATGACATATATGTCATGCCGAATTTTCAAAGCAAGGAGAGTTATACTGCATGAACTATGCCCAGTCAGGGATCTTTTCTAAGTTGACAACAACATCCCCTGTAGCTTTGTTCTGGAGATTGAACCTACAATCACCATTTTACCAAAGTTCATACAAAGATATACAAAGTTTGAGAATGAAAAATGTACAGATTTATGCAAATTCTCAAGGATTACAAATCAAAAACACGATTTACTTAAAATCATATCATCATGATTGTAAAAAGAATAATCAACAATCATATAACAATCTTTCTTCTCTAAAATCTATTTCATTTTCTAAACCGAGGTTTATGTGGCAGCGATAAACATCAGCACTCCCATTTTCGATACGGTTTTAACATCTCAACGAGAGTAACATGGACTAACAATGTGTCATAAACAGTATAAATGCTTATAATGTTTGGCAATCAAGCAGCAGCTCTGCTACATCTTCCCTTTCAAGCATTTTTACAATTTCTTTCACAAAAAGGCAAAAATAAATAGATCGCTGCTCTTGTGCATTGCTTAACATCAAAATGGGAGATCGACGAAACTGCTACAAAATTTATCCCATACCCTGCATGCCTACAATATAGCCACCATAAAGGCTGGTCCCAAAATAGCACCTCGATGATTCATATGGGCACTGCAAGCCAAAATAAGGAGTTCATGAAAATGCAAACAAGGCAACAGTACGAAATTTAAGCCAACATGGTGCTTAAAAAATTAGGGTTTCTTTTTATATAGGCCTCCAAAAACTATGATATTTGGAAAAATACCCCCTAAAACTTCATATTTTTAAATACACCCCATAAAACTCTTAATTAAACTAAATTAGCCCCTATACTTAATTATATCCAATATCTTTAGAAATCTCCATTAAGAAACTAAAATGATAACTTGAAGCGAGTTTGGAGGAGTAAGATTAATGGGATTTGCACAAAAATGAATAGAGATGAGGGTTTTGATGTTACATAATACTTTTTATCTCACAATTCATCATATTAGCTCTAATCCAATTATTAATCCTAATTAACTTAAGTGAAGGTGTTTTTAGTCAACGGAGAGGTTTTATGAGATATATTTTAAAATATGGGTTTTTTTTATATACAACCGCTAAAAATTTCATATTTTTAAAAACCATAAAAAAACGAAATTTTTAAAAACAGCCAAAACTTTTAGCCTAAGTAAAATACAACCCTCTAGTCAATTTGGGTGCTAACTCGGTTTTATTTAACCGTTAGGGGAGGCAAAGTGCATGTTTTGCCCCTCCAATGGCTATATCTTCTTACAATCCTAAGGCTCCCATTTCTTCGTAGGCAGCAATAGCAATTCAACGGCAACATCAATTTACTCTTCTCAAACCCTCTCTCCAACGTCCTCCTATGCAAATAGTGAAAATAAGACCAAACTTGTTATAAATCAGAGAAATAGAGAAAAACAGACCAAACATCTCTCCAATTTCCCCCTAAAATTTAGGATCCTAAAGCAGCAACTACAATTTGTAACCACAATTAGATCAAAGGATAGAGCAAAGAAAATGGATCCGTCAATGTTGCTTATGCTCCCAATTCATCTCCAACTTCACAACCACCTCAACCCGACATTCTCCCTTCTCTCTTCCTCTCCACCCCTTCCTCCCCCACCAACACTCTCCACTCCTCGGCCCTCCTCTTTGCCGTTGACATTTTAGGTCATTGAGAAGAGAAAGAAGGAAGACATTTTGGTAGGTATTTATTAAGGCTTTGGCAAAGATGAACTTAAATGGTAGTCCATACAACTCTATATAGAGAGAGTTTTAGATCACCTCTCCTAACAAACATATAATAACTAATCAAACTGACTAACTAAAAATAACTAAATAATATCCATAACAATATTCATAGCACTCCTCGCAAGCTGGAGCGTATATACCAATCATGTCAAGCTTGGACAGAAGACGAGCGAAAATTGATCGAGAAAGAGCTTGGATAAGAATATCTGCTAGCTGAGTCGCAGAAGAAACATGCTGGAGTGCAACCACCTTATCCGTAACTTTGTCACGAATAAACTGACAATCTATTTCGATGTGTTTGTCCGCTCATGAAAAATTGGATTCTCAGCAATGTGAATTGCGGCGTTGTTATCACAAAAGAGTGTAGTCGGAAGAAAAGAAGAAACCCCAAGATCTGTCAGATGGGAGGTAAGTCATGCTAACTCAGCAGCTGTATGCGCCATAGATCTATATTCAGCCCCAGCAGGCGAACGAGACACTACATTTTGCTTCTTACTCCTCCATGTAACCAAGTTTCCTCTCAAGAATGCACGGTAGCCACTAGTGGAACGACGATCGTCAATAGACCCAGCAAAATCAGCATCCGCAAAGGTTGTGAGCGACAACGTAGATAATGGTTTGTAGAAAAGGCCCTGCCCTGAAGAACTTTTGATGTATCTGAGAATATGCTCAACTGCTTGAAGGTCAAAGGATTCTGCATATACTGATCACTGTGCTAACGACTAAGGCAATGTCTGGCCGAGTAACAGTGAGGTAAATAAGCTTCACAACTAGACATCGATATCGTCCTAGATCAGATGGTGGAAGATCCGAGAGAGCTTAAACGAGATAGCTTGACTGAGGAATCCACAAGGGTGTTTACTGGTTTACATTCTAGAAATCCTGTCTCGGATAAAAGATCAAGTGGACACTTGTGCTGAGAGGGATGCAATCTACCAGAATTCTGTGATACTTCAATTCCAAGAAAATATTTAAGTGGTCCAAGGTATGAAAGTGTGAAATCAAATGTTCTTTCACCTTAGACATGCCATCAGAATCATCTCCGGTAATAATAATGTCATTAACATACACCAACACAATTACCCTGCCCTGGGAATGATAGTAGGTTAAAAGAGACGTATCGGCGCGACTACGTTTGAAGCAAATCTATCGTAAAATCAAACTAAATTTTTCAAACCAGGCACATGGTGACTGTTTCAATCCATATAACGATTTGTGTAGAAGACAAACCATGGACTCTCCTGGTCGCTAAAAGTCAGGAGGCCGCTGCTTATAAATACTCTGATAAATCTCCATTAAAGCATTTTTCACATCAAGCTGATGAAAAGGCCATGCCTTAAAAACAACTAAGAATATAAGAACACGAACTGATGATAATTTGGCAACTGGGGAGAAGGTTTCAACACAGTCCAAACCATACTGCTGAGTAAATTCTTTGGCTACCAATTGAGCTTTGAGACGATCAGTCGTCCCATCTGGATTTTGCCTTACACTAAAGACCCATCGACAACCAACAACCTTCTTATTTGAAGACGGAGGTACCAATTTCCAAGTTTGATTGGAGCGCAGTACGGCAATCTCTTCTAACATAGTTGCATGCCAACCTGGATGATCAAGTGCTTCCTGTAGAGAGGAAGAGTGATGACAGACAAGAAACAAACTGACGAATAGATAGGGTCAATCTATGATGGGAAATAAAATTAGAAATCGGATGAGCAGTAGTACAGGAACGCTTACCCTTGCGTAAGGCAATAAGAAGAGAGATCTTCGAAAGGCAGCAGTGGTGGAGAATCAGGAATAGACTGTATTACAGGACCCACAGAAGAATCGTTAGATTAATCATTGGTAGAGGTTAGCTGGATAACTTTCTTACGACGTTGGTACTCCTGTGGATAAAGGACGACAGGATGATCTCTAGGGAACACAGGTGGAACAGATGAATCAAGGTCTGGGAAAGGTATATGTGGAATTGGAATAGTAGAAGTGAGTTCCTTAATAGGTGGTGGAAAATAGGCTTTATCTTCTAAGGTCACATCACAGGAAGTACAAACTTTGGATGTGGCTGGGTCAAAGAAAACATACCCATTTTGGTATCGAGAGTTACCTACAAACACCATACGGATGGCTCTGGGATCAAATTTATCAATATGAGGACCGAGAACATAAGAATAACATTGCCAACTAAACACCTTAGGAGTAATAGGAAAAGACGTGCCCTATGGAAATAAAATAGAGAAAGGTAACTGATTGCCTATGACTGAAGAAAGCATGCGATTGATATAAATACAGACAGCTAAAACTGCAAAATTCCACAAGCCTTTAGGAACATGCATATGTAAGAAAAAAGAACGAGCTACCTCAAGTAAATGGCGGTTCTTTCGTTCAGCAATCCCATTTTGCTGAGTATAAGAACACGAAGTTTGGTGCAATATTCCCCTTGAGTTACAAAATGCATTAAAGTCCGTGCTGATATACTCAGCATTGTCTGAACAAAGAACCTTAACAGAAACATCCAACTGATTAGAAATTTCAGCAACAAATGTTTTAAAAATAGATATAAGGTCGGACCTATCATGCAGAAGATACAGCCAAGCCATGCGTGAATGATCATCAATAATTGTAACAAAATATTTATAACCACTCGAAAATTTAAAGGGTCCCCAAATATCAGAATGAATTAAAGCAAAGGGTAAGTCATGTCTCTTATTAACAGGAGAAAAATAGCGATGATACTTCCTAAGAATACAAGACTCACAACTAAATTCTGATAAGCTAATAGAAGATAGCATAGTACGCAAAGAAGAAAGGGGAGGATGACCAGGTCTCCGATGCCACTGAATAGTAGAAATAACTACAGATGTACTGGGAAGGTGATCAACGTAATACAGTCCATTCTTCTCATGCCCCCCACCAATCCGTTGCTTCGTCAGAAAATCCTTTATCACAAATGAAGGATAAAACGTTACCGAGCAGTTGGAATAATTGGTAAGCTGACGAATGGAAAGCGGATTTTGTTTTAAAGATGACACAATTAAAGCATTTTTAAGATGTAACGATGAAGAGATAAATCAGCGGAACCAGAAATAAATAAAGTATTACCATCAGCCATGGAAATAAGCGTATGAGGACTAGAAGCAAGTTCAGAAAGTCCATCACGAGACCTATGATGTGAGGCGACTGAATTGGCTACCCACGAATCAGAATGAGAAAGTAAAGATATAGCTGACGGAGTGAAAATTTTGGCTGGAGCTCGGGAAGATAGGAGACGACGTAACTGGCCTACATCACTGGATAAAAGTACATGTCCGACGGAAGATAAAGGTTGATCAGTAGTTGCTGGTGTGGATGTCTGACAAGTGGCAGGTGTACCATCAGGATAGCCATATTCTTCCAACACCAAGCGTCCCGATGATTAGTGCCGCCGCAATGAGAACAAGAAAGGCCGGATCAGCCATGACCACGTCCACGAGCAGTCAGAGGGGGTCGACCACGCGATGCCCATAACCACCAGGAAAAGAATCAGAGGAACCACATCCAGACTGAGTGTAGGTTCCATGTCCACGGCCTCAAGTAACAAGTGCAGTCGAAAGAGTCTCAGTAGATGGTGAAGAGAACGTGGGCACACGATAAATGCTCGATAAGGTGCTTATAAATGAAGGAGAACCATTATGAGAAAGAATTAGCGAGCAGACGCCCTCAAAGTTAGGTGGTAGTCGAGCCAAGAGTAATGCGCCAACAAGAGACTCGCGCTATTTGCGAATGACAGCAGGGTCAGTGGAGATAGGCTGGTAGACGTTCTACTGATCCAGAAGTCCACCGAAGAGAGTACCAAAGTCCTGAATATCTTCTTCTGGAGTAGCCGTAGTAAAGGTATGGAATATATCATAAAACTTCTGCAAATTATCCTCTAACGAGTAGAGAGATTGAAGGTGTGTCCAAACTTCCGTTGCAGTTTTCAGAGACATAATAGAAATATAATAGCGAAGATCCATAGAGTTAGATATCCAAACAATTATCTTGTTATCATTCTGAAACCAGGTATCAATGTTGGGATCTTTAGAGTCAAGAAGAGAATCCGTCAAGTGGTGATGAAGGCCTTTGTTGTTCAAGGCTCGTTCCACAGCACTGGACCATTTAAGGTAATTCTTTGCCCCAGTAAGAAATCGTAGTCAAATAAATATCCGTTTTGAAATCAACGGAAGACATAGATGCCGAAGTAGCTTTATTTTGTCTAACCCAAACAAGTTCAAGAGGCAAGTAAATCTAATAGACCATGTATATGGCTAAATTAAAAAAATATTTAACCTTAAGAGGAGATCGAAGACATCCAATCAAGAATCAAAGGCTTCCAGGGAATGATCGAAGGTTCTGTGTAACGTCTGGAAGGTGGTCGATGTTGCCTGAATGGAGAATCGAGGGCTGGGTGTCGTCGAAGAGATCTGGGGGGGAGAATTGAGGGCTGGGAGTCGTCGAAGAGATCTGGGGGGGAATCAAGGGCTGGGAGTCGTCGAAGAGATCTGGAACGGCGAATCAAAGGCTGGGGGTCGTCGAAGAGTGTAGGCGAGGTCACAGGGGGTGCGATCGAGGCAGGCGATGTCGCAGGGGGGCGATCAACGAGGTCTGTAGTGAGGTCGGTGGTGTTGCAGGGCTCTGGTCGTCGCAAGGGTAGTCGATCGAGGGCTCTGGTCGTCGCAGGCGAGGTCGAAGGGGGTTTTAGGGCTTCTGGCGAGTTCGGTCGATCAAAGGCGAGGGAGATCGATCAAGGAGGGAGCAACGTCGATAGGAAAAAAGGTTTTTATTATAATTCCGTTCAAGCTCTGATACCATAAACAGAATTAAAATGAGAAATATTTTATTGGCTTGAGAAAAATAGTAGTCTATACAACTCTATATATAGAGAGAGTTTTAGATCAGCTCTCCTAACAAATATATAATAATTAATCAAACTGATTAACTAAAAATAACAACTAAATAATATCCATAACAATATTCATAACAGAATTTATAAGAGAGAGGGTGAAGATGGGGGTAGTTACGACAATTACTCACTTAATTTATTCATGGTTACGGCTGAATCGTGGTTACGCTAACAGAATAGTGTATTTAGTTAATGGTTAGGTTTTGATGGTTGTTTTTAAAAATATTGTCTTTTATGGTTGTTTTTAAAATTATGAGAGTTTTAGTGGTTGTATTTCAAAAAAAAAACCAAAAATATAAAGTTTTCGAGGATGTTTTTCCAAAATACTAATGTTTTAAGGAGCATATATAAAAAAAAGCCCAAAAAATTAAAACGAATGTGTACTCACCTAGAGCTTTAATATTAGCCCTATTGGACAATGGTCACTGCCGGCGACTTCAGGAAGAATATATGAGTCGTAAACTTTATCCGTGATGGATTCCGATACCAGAAAATAATCTAGTCGCCAACCTGTCACATAATCGATGAAGTGACTCTAAAATCTAAGACCACAAATAAAGCAAGTCTTGTTGGAATTGGTTAACAAGAAACATAAAATTCAATTAGAGAAAGTCGATAAACACAAATTTATTAACTAGATTTTCAGAAATATGCACCCTTAAACCTTTTCTTTTGGAAGATTGCACGTTTCACAATTTCTTTTACATATATTTCCTATATAACCTTAACGGTTTTGGGTTATTTTGCGGAAATGCCTTAACATCGTTTAGCAGTAAAAAAAAGATAAACTAAACAATGAATAATATTTGGTTCACAGAAAATTTATCGAGAATTTCTTTGGTGCTTCCAAATACTTTTTCGTGAAACGCACTGTCAAGTAGAAATTGACAATTCTTTTCTAATAAATTTTTTTAAACCCCAGTTTTGAGAATGTCTTTGGTGCTTCCCAATTTTTTGAAACAGTCCCTGCTGTAAAAAAAATCCCCTTCTCCACTTTCTCGCAAACCCATCTTGCTCAATAATGGCATGCAAATTCAAGCCCTCTCAAATCACATCCTTCTCAATGGTGATCCAAAAAACATTGGACCTTGCTCTCTTAAATCCATTTTCTTCATGGTCCAAAATTGATGCTTGAAAAGCAAAATAACGAAATTTTAGCACTAAGCCAAAATAATATTAACCCATTATAGCTTTATGCTTTACTTTCTCTATAAACTCAAAATCAAAATCTTTTACAACAAAGCACAAAAGCTAAAATCATAGTTTTCAAATCCCATTCGAAATCAATTTCCCACCAATCCAAATAAAAAGAAATTTGACATAATGAAATCAACAAACAACAAAACAAACATCATAATCCCTAAGGAAGTTTAATTACTGCTCTCTCAATCACCTAATCTCAGCATCTAATAAATGCTTCTCTACGTTGTCTTCCCCTCTTTAATTATCGGTAGCTCTCAATTGCCAACACCCTTGATATGCTCGCAAAATATAAAATGATTAAAAAAATAATTAGGAAAGTTTTGGATTGATGGTAAGTGGAAGCCTGCGGAGCACAGCGGTATGGTGCTAGACTAAAAACTATGAGGCAATCTCGACTGAGGCGGTGAGCTCCAACGGAGAGAGTGATTGACTTTCTCTTCATCAATCTCTAATATTGCCTTCCCTTCTATGGTTTCTTCTTGTCTCTCGCTTGGTGCTCGCCGATAAAAACTTTTAAAGAAGCAGATTGAGGAGCCATGGTAGCCCTCATCCTCCGAGTCCTACCCTAGAGTTTAGCAAATCCGATATCCGCCTCGCCGGAGAAAATGGAGAAGAAAAAGGCTGAGATGAAGGTACCACCTTAAGAGAGATCAATCAATAAGAAATGCCTTGCCTCCAACTGAGGCACATGACACTATTACAAAATATTTGGAAAAAGGAAGAAGCCTAAAAAAATCCAAAGATTCTAACCATGTACCTTTTTCAGGATGGGTGTATATAGCCAATCTCTGTACGCTATAATCCTTGAACTATTTTACTGGTGTCTGCAATAAAATTAGAAGTCAGCGAGAATTTTACCTTTGTTTGTCTTGCGCCCACCATGCCTGTAACCCCAATAGGTATAGGCCACTACACTCGGGTGTTGTTTCCTAAAGGTATCCACAAAGCCTCTAGATAAAAAGTTTCTCTCAAATGATTCCCTTTCTTCAATAGTAAATCCGGCACTTCTGTGGTTCCCCTATAAGATAAAAAAGCAATGTTGTGAATCACATCATCCATTCTTTATTTGGTCGGTTAGTGCATAACGTATAAACAGATAACATATCACATAATTGGATTATAAGGAGAGTTATGCAGAATAATTTTCGATGTGCATGCATTTATGTGTGTGAAAAAGATGGAAGGAAAATATGCGCGCGCACACACAGAGAGAGAGAGAGAGAGAGAGCTGAGCTTCTCTGAAGGGATGCTCAGTTTGGACATCAATTTTGGATACTGGATAGGTTATGCACATCGTACTGAGCCCGATTAAATGGTCATTCACCAACATATTTCAAATGGGATTCCACCGTTTAATTCTATTTGATGGGTTACTAGCCAAACACAGTTAATGCCGATTAAATGACCTTTTAAGCCTTGCTTTTAAACATTTATGTCGAAAGTAAAAAAAAACCAAATGATAGGACTTTAAAGATGGTCCCACATTGGAAACAATAAAAGAAACACATGGGTATAAAATATAAAATGGGTCAACTCAAAAAGGCTCGAGTCTTATTGTTGGAACCCACTTATCATTAAAGAGCTCATCATTCATCCAACTCTCCTCTAACTTCAAACTCTACTTTACTCGACAATACTACCAAGTGTAGTACTTTTCACGTGAAAAAAACTAAATGATGGGACTTTAAAAATAGCCTCGCATTGGAAACAACAAAAGAAACACATGGGTATATAATATAAAATGGATCACACCTAAACAAGACTTAGTCTTATTGTTGGAACCCACTTATCATTAAAAGCTATGTGTAAAAAGCCCATCACTCCTCCAAATCTTCTCTAACTTTAAACTCTACTCTAATTTAAAAATAACTTCAACAATTTCGAATGACCATAAGAAACTCACTAACCAAGATTTAAATCCAGGAGCAATTGGACAAAAGTACTGTAATAAATGCATCTTAGTCTTATTGTTGGAACCCACTTATCATTAAAAGCTATGTGTAAAAAGCCCATCACTCCTCCAAATCTTCTCTAACTTTAAACTCTACTCTAATTTAAAAATAACTTCAACAATTTCGAATGACCATAAGAAACCCACTAACCAAGATTTAAATCCAGGAGCAATTGGACAAAAGTACTGTAATAAATATGCATTTAATTTGAGCACTGAGCAGTGTTGTCAATATCCTACGATATGTGCTGTACATATTATTATCGATGCAGTATGCATGGAAATTGGAATGTATCATATTCACATAAGTAACAAGACTTGTCTTATAATACAGTTTTTATTTCACAACATTCATAATCTATAATACATGGAAATGGAATCAAACCAGGTTTCAAATATATTTGGAATTGACTTTAGGTTCAACATAGCATTTGAGAAGATTATAGTATTTTAACTGAAGAAAAGACCCCAAGATATCATAGTTTCTGCTCAATAGTAGGTAAACCTTAAAGCCAAATTTGAACTTGCAACATCCTAAATCCTTGCTCTTGAACCCCATGTAAACCAGTCTTCGTCGAAAATTGCTGAGTCGATAAAACAGGCATATTTCCATTCTCGTTTATTTTACCTCTATACCAACTTTTGTGTTTTTCTTCTATGCATGAGCAACATATATCTTTTTCCTATAACCATTTTGTTGCATAACTGTGAGACATTGTGTAATTATGGAAAGTTTTTTTGACTTTGTTGCAAATTCGGTTTTCGAGTAAGAGGTAGAATTGTAGCTAGTAGGATCTAATAATACGAGACCTTGTATTAATGGGATTTGGCTGCACCTATATGCAATTAACAGCATCTTGCATCTTATCTCATCTGGGTTATTTCCATTAGGGTTTTGGGTCTTTACATTATTAGGATTAGTTTAGATTCACAAAGATTGATTATTTGCAAGTCATTCACAGAAGAAGACTGGTTACTGGTTAGAGAGATTGTATGATAATATATAATATAACAGACGGGTGCCAATTATTTTTTTTATTTTTTTTTGACAAAAAGATGGATAATTAGCGACCCCAATTCATTAAAAAGGTTTTAATGGGTACAAACAGGTGCCAATTATTTGTAAAAGAAGAAGCCAAGTCTACCTACGATTGACAGAACTATGTCTTGAACAAATTCATCAAAGAAATTCACCAAGTAAAGCTTTCATTAAATATAAGATAAGGCATTACAAATTAGATAAAAGTATTCCTTACAGCAGGATTAAAGATGTCGATTTCTTGATGAGCGCAATTCAAGTCACCTGTTAATATCACAGGCTTCGATTTCTCCTGTTCCTGCAAAAAAGTTGATATAGTGATCGATGTTTGCCTACAAAAGAAGCATTAGCTACTTTTCCTCCTATCTATCTATATAATATAATAAATCTACTTGAGAGAACATTCCTTGGAATATTCCCTTCTCCGGCTTGGACTTTAGTGGAAAACATTATCTAGCCCCTATCTAATTCTCTTACCATATTTGAGTCATGGAAAATTTATTATTTGCTCCCTACTCAATATTTTATCACTCTTTTATCACATACATATATGGTGGAAATAGTCTGATTGGTCCCTTTCTTCAAAATATTTTTCTATTTTTTCTCTTATTACTTGGCTTTAACCAACAAAATATTGAAAATTTTCATGGTTTTTTGTGCTATAACCTGCAAGCTATTGAAAAAATTCATGATTTTTTTTGTGCTATAACCTTAAAATATTGAAAAAGAAAAAATTGAGTTAAAAAATTCGCAATTTTCATTTGGTACTGCAAAAAATAATATAGAAAAAACAAAGAAAACAAAAAAAATTTGACATTTTGGATAAGTTTGCTATTTTCATGTACTAGCATCTAAAATATTAAAATTTTGAAGGCAATAGAATATTTAAGAATTTTGAGAATTTTACGATTTTCGTATGCTATAGCATGCATAATATTGAAAAAACAAAAGAAAACAGCAAATGTTAACTTCTGAAAATTTAGAGATTTTCACATGCTATAAACAAGCAAAATATTGAAAACCTGAAGAAAACATAACATTCTTGAGATTTTTGAAGATTTTGCTATTTTCGTATGCTATAACAAGCAAAATATTGAAAAATCGAATAAAATAGAAAATATTAAGAATTTTGAAAATTTTGTGATTTAAATGTGCTAGCATGCAAAATATTGAAAATTTGAAGAACAATTTTTTGAATTTTAAAAAAATCGTGATTTTCATATGTTATACAGAATTTTGAAAATTTGAAGGAAACAGAATACTATGTAGCACGGGTACGGATACGGGATACGATACGGATTCGCATATTCATAATTTTTCAAAAACCTAGGATGCAGGATACATTTTTATATCAATTTTTAATTATATAAATATGAATATATATTAAGATGTCATATAAATATAAAATAATATAAATAAATAATGATATTATGTTAGATATTCAAGGCGTTTCCAAATTTTCGAGAGCCTTAATTTTCGGGAGAACGATAAGAAGTGTCGATTCGAGAGAGGTTGGTGAAATATTTACAAGTCCGAGCGAATCCAAAAGAATCCAAAAGTTTCGGACTTGAATACATGATCGAGGACAATTCGTGAGGCATTTACAAGTATACGTGCTTCATAGAAAGAATATTTGGGATTTGCGAATATATCGTGATATTCGTATGATATATCAAGCAAAATATTAAAAAACCAAAGAGCGGAGAAAATTTTGAGATTTTTGAAAAATTTTGCGATTTTCGTGTGCTAGAATGCAAAAAATTATAAATTGAAATCGAACTTTTTTTAGATTTTTGAAAATCTCATGATTTCCGTGTTGCAAGCAAAATATTGAAAAAGGAAGAAAATGGAAAAGTTTGAGATTTTTGAAAATTACACTTTTCATGTCATACCATGCAAAATATTGTGAATTTGAAGAATACAAATAATTTTAGGATTTTTGTAAATTTCATAATTCTCTTGTGCTATATAACATGCAAAATATTTTTTAAAAAACGAAGAAAACAAAAAAAATTATGATTTTTGAACTTTTCGTGATTTTCATGTGCTATGACATGAATAATATTGAAAAAGAGGAAAGAAAATTTTGATATTTTTGAAAATTTTGCGATTTTCGTGAGCTATATCATGTCAAATATTGAAAAACCGAATTAAACAAAAAATATTTTATTTTTGAAAAATTCATGACTTCCTTATGTAGCAAGCAAATTATTGGAAAACCCAAGAAAAAAGAAATTTTAAGATTTTTTAAAATTTCGCCATATTCGTAAAGCTAGCATGCAAAATGTGAAATCTGAAGAAAACAAAAAAATTGGGATTTTTTTATATTTAGTGATGCTCGTGTGCTATGTCAGCAAAATATTGAAAAACCGAAGAAAAACGTAAATTTTGAGGTTTTTAAAAATTTCGCGATTTTCGTATGCAAAGGAAAATATTGAAATGCCGAAGAAAAATACCAAAATATTTGCAAGTTAATCGTTCATATATTCTAAATATTAAGTTCATAAATATCAGACACTACCGGTTACAAATTATATAACAATATACTTTTAAATTAATATGGTTTTTCTTGACTTTGAGCTTGCTAGTTGTCCACAGATGGTAGTAAATTTAATGTGGGGATTTTGCATAAAGCTGAAGAGAAACTATTAGGCAGAAACACTCAATGCTTTAAGTAGTATTGTTCCCGATTAATGAATGCTTCTTCAAACTGTTTAGGCAAGGAGGAATAAAGTGGGAATTCTTTAGCTAACCACAATAGTAATATTTTTTAGATCGATTCTGTTGATTTAGTTAAGTGCACCAGGCATCTTCAAGTACAGATTAGGGAGCATAGGTAACACTTTACCTCTTTAATCAAATTGAAATGCAAATATAGTTGCCACTTGCCACATACAAGAATCAGCATAACCTCTAGATAATTTATCTACACCGAAGCTTGTGTACATTTTAAATCAAATAATAAGGCATTTTACTATAGTCCCATGTGCATTTTCCATGCTCTAGCGCATGCATCATAAAACAAAATCTTACTGATCTTTGAACCTTTGATTTACTGTTTCTCTATCATCTGCAGCTGTTCATTTTATGAACAGATCGATATATGGATTCTCAACATAATCAAGGCCAACGTGAAGTGGTCGGTTTGGCCACAAAGGAAAAGGAAAATAAAGAGGGGGGGAAACTTGGGGTGGTCCAGATAATAACATTGACTACTGATCTTCTTGATCAGCTGCATTATCAATAACAACTGCCTTACAAATTACGACTCATATATGTTGGAATGACAAAAACATTTCTTCATTTGCAAGGACAAATCTTAATAACAATCATAACTATATGGCCATGACAAACGCAAGGACAAATGCTTCCAACAAAAACCACCAAATTTTTTTTAAAATGCATATTCATATGAAAAAGCAATGTTCAATGAATCTAGAGATGAGAGCAACTTACTTTCATGTAATTGCTAAGAGATTGATCCCATTCCTCGACCCTGTAAGTCTACTATCATGACATCACTATATTAGTTCTACAAATTTGCTTTGCTAATATCAAAGATATAAATGACCTAAGGATCTAAAAAGAAAAGGAAACAGAAAAAGAAACACAGAATTAGCATTTAAGCAGTCAATTACCAATCTTCTCAAGCCATCTCCAGAATTGGGCACATATCCACACAATAAGAAAAAAGTATCAAATTCCACTGTCACAAGACGGCCTTCAGTATCATGATCTGATATTCCGAGTCCATACTTCACTGATATTGGCTTTATCTGCTTAAGAAAGCTATTAAATTTCTTACTGGAAACATGTTCATAAGATGTAGGACCAAACATCAAAACAATATCAATTCTAATTCTTGCAATAATTTCATTCAAAAAAGAACTTATTTTCTACTCTCAAACTAATCCTTGGTAACAAAATTATATATACTTCACTCAGCAGCACACCAAGCTTCATAGAATAAACAACATAGAATATAGTTAAAATACAGCTTTATATCATCATAACATGTTCAACCAAAACTGCATCCCCTCCCCCCCCCCCCCCAAAAAAATAATAATAATAATAATAATATAAATATAAATAAATAAATAAATAAAAAAACACCAAAAAAACTGAAAAATGAAAAAAGGGAACACAAAGCCAACACCCTGGCACACATACAAACGAAGAAACTATATCTAGTTACTGTTTTAGTGTTTTAATTTAGGTTTTACCAACCATTTTGACCATAAATTTAATTTGTTTGCGGTTATAAATTAGCCTCATAAACTGGGTAGCTGAAGCTTATAGAAGAAGCAAGTTGTTTTTTTCCCTTTTTAATGAAATATGAGGTTAGGCCCCATGTGTGTGGCAGCCATCACTAAAATAAATAGAGTCAATCGCCTGTGTTGAATGCATGCCTTGACTTGTAACTTCCTTATTAGGTGTCATGCTTTCTCTGTTGCAGAGTGATTCTTTTTTCGATAGTAACTCTATTATACACGTTTCTCATAGCATAAAGAAACCAAAACGTTTTAGGAGTTGCAACAAAAGTTCCCTCGCCGCACACAGAGATTAAATATACATTAATGGTTACTTCACAAAGCAAGATGATACAAAAGATGGAAGAACAATATATATTTCAATAGGATATGCCTATATTACATGGACGGTACTCCAGGGAAAGAATTGCATACTCTTGATATAATAGCAGTACCAGAATAACCCAGCTTTGAAACACTGCAAGTCCAAAAGCTGTGATCAAATCCTTCAATAAGGCGCTCCTTAATCTCTTCTACATCCTTCTCCTATTCACAATTTAAAGCCATAAATCAAGTTGATCAGCGAACTGATACAAAGCGACCCTTTTTTATATAATAAAAAAGAAATTCATATCTTGCTTATAAAGCACAAAAAGAAAAAAAAATACTGAAATTAGTCATTTCGAGATGCATGTTTAACACCGCCACATCTTTGTTTGTGATAATTATAACAACAAGCGTTTAGGGTATATTTAACAAGGTTTGGGCTAAATTACACTAAAGTACCCTTAACTATCATTGCTTTTCAGTAAACCGCTATGAAATGTTATACGCAGTAAACCCCTCTACTTGGTTTCAAGGGGGTTTGTTTTCACTAAAATACCATTAACTGTAGCACTTCAACAGAGCTTAGAGTAATAAAATAACTTTATCGCAGTTAAGTGAAATACAGTGAAACTCATTATAAGTAAGAAACCCTCGCTTAATTCATTAATAAGGTAATTAATATTTACTTGAAATAAAAAGCACATCAACTATATACCTGGATTTATAAAGGGGGAAAACCTATATACCTGAATTTTTGTTTCTTGCAAACATAGCACATCAAAATCTTCCTTTTGAGCAAGTTGAAGGGCAGAGAAACTCTCTAGCTTGAGTAATGCCCTCAGCCCATTGACATTCCAGGACACAAACTTAAGATAATTTGTATCCCTACTGAGGGGTGGCGGCCTCATTGCGCTAGGCTTATATGGTATCCAGTCCTTTTGTGGCTTCTTGTGAGCAAGCACAGTCCAAGGTTCAGGAGAGAGCTGATTAATTTGGCCTACAACCACCTCACTGCTTTGAGCTTGACTGGAGATTCTTTTGCTTACTCGAGAATTCTTTTTCGCTGCTATCACAAAGGAACAACATTATGCCATTACCATCTTCAACTATTAACTACAGGCTACATTTCAGTAAACTACCCTTAATTATGAGCATATTTCACTAAACTACCTTAATGTTATTTTTAGAATAGTAAGCTCAGCTGCATTTTAAGGATATTTTAGGGAAACTAAATTTCCTTAAAACCAATATTTAAGGAAGTGCATTGTAATAGATAAACTTTAAGATAGTATTGTTAAACTATAAATAGTTTAGGGTATGTTACCGTAATTTAGCCTTAAGTAAATTTTAGCAAAGATCATAGTTTATGCTCCAGAAATGAACAAACCAATAACTTCTTCAGTCTTGACTGAACATTTTTTCTGTTTCAACACAGCTAGAGAATCATCATCAGCCATTATACCCTCCGTAGACTCTTGTTTTCTTCTACTTCTCTTTTGTTTCTTTTGAGAAACATCTGACACAATGGATGTATCTTTAGCAATATCCTCAAAAGATGAAGACTTGGCTTTTCTTTTTGAAGGCACACTCTCAGAGTTTATAGTCTCAACAGCTGAGGTTGTATTGTTGCCTGCTGACAGATCTAGCTATTATTACGTAGAAGAGAGAACAGAACTGTATTGCATCGACAATAAAAAATTCCTACCATTTTCAGATTCAGAAGAGATGCGCTTCAGAGACGAAATTAGTTCTTTCTTACTACCTCTTGAGGAGATGCCTACAGTTCTTAATATCGGCAAAGAAATACAAGTCAGAATTCAATTAAAAGCCTTACAAAGATGATTTAACAACATTGTGGGAGAGATCGCACTATGAAGCACCTCACCTCGTCATTGTCTGAAGTTCCTTCACAGTAAGAGAATCAAGCCGATTGGGATCAGCCCAAATTTCCTCGATTCCAGCAATGCTTTCCTCCTGTAGACAGACCTAAAAGCGATTCAAAGTAGTGGATTGCAAATGCATTGGAGAATGAATTTTAAATTTAGGGTCAATTGAAGAAAACGCCCTTGTAGTTTACCCACTATACACTTATACCCCGTCAAGCGATTTATCAGCACAAACACCCCTTCAGCTTATCGACGAGGAAAACATTAAAACACACTACGTTCTACTCTGAACAACTCAAATCATTTATCTAATATAACACTAGAACATGTTTGTGTTGTTTCGAGAATTTGAGTGTTTTGATCGATGAGAGAAGGGGTGTTTGAGCAATAAATCACTTGTAAGATAGCGTAGTTTTCAGCATTTAACACTAAATTTATTTGATACCTTAACGACGGCCTTCCTAGATTGTCCCTTTAATTTTTTGTTGTTATGGCTGCCAGATGGTTTAGAAGCTGGTATGGGAGAGTCTGAAAGACATGCTTTAGAGGCCATCCCTTTTAATTTTATATATAAAAGCTCTTCGATTCTTGACTTCCTAGGCGGAATTGCGCAGCTACACAGAAACAATGAAATTAGCAGTTGAATTGATCTAGTGAAGCATGCTAGTCAAGTATTCATTAATTCCTATGAATTTGCTAAACATTTTGATTTGAAAAATGTTTCATAAAGCATCTCTAAAGCAGATGGTGATTGATAGAGTAATGCTTGATCATGATACAGTAGAAGTACTACATCGCACATATAGTAAAACATATATTATCCTGTTGAGATATAATTCCATCTTCAAAGATATCTCGAGATACCTTATTCCGAAGTTTCTTTATACCATCTATAAAAGCTTCCACCTCTTCATCTTAAAATGGTCTACGCGATCACATAGGAAATTGAACTAAAAATTAAGAGAAAAAAGGAAAGAAAATCAAGAATGTTACATGTAAAGTTGAAAATCACTGTCATCTAAGCCTTGTCCTATCTAGGCCTAAATATACAATTAGAAGGTTTGTCTTAGTTTAAGCCCCGACAAGGGGCAAGCCTCCAAAATCAACATGGGGAAGATTTTAGATGAAGCAATAAGCTGATAAGCGTTGCTAACTTGCTATAAAGAACCACATTCATTTCTAAGGAACATATTAGCAAACACAAATGGAATCACATCATCAATCAAATAGATATATTAAAGCTAAAATGAGGAGAAGATAAACAAGAATTTAAGACTAGTAATAATGAACAAATAATCAAAGAAACTATATGAGCAAATATTCTAAATGAATAAATGGATAACCCCGCCGGATAACCCCGCCCCTCTCTCTGTGGCTTGAGACTAGAGTTCAACGCCATCTTCAGGCACGTTGAAACTTAATACACATAGCAAGTGGATTAGAAACACAAAACACAGGAAAATAAAATAAAATAGCTGTTTAAAATTTAAAATTACGGCCACATTTGAGAATGGTGCTGATAAAAATGGAGTCTTGTGCAGTTATTTAACTCCAAAAGCATTAAATTCCATCTTGGTTGGCTTTCTTGGTAGAGTTGATATTACAGCTCAACCTAAAGTTGAGATATCTACATTTCTCTAAAATCTCTTCCAGCCTCATTTTCGCATAACTCGAGTAACCTCAAAAGCCAAACATGTCCAGATATTATAGTTTGCAAAAACTCGAGTTGGAATCCCATGTTGGTCCCACTCATCTCCTCTTCTCTCGTGTGTTTTGGTTAGCACGACTTGAATTTGTCACCTCTACCCCGCCTTGGGAGCCCATTTTCCAACAAAGCTCACACCTTTCTACCAAGGAAAATGAATAAGCTGAAGAATCCTTCAAACTCTAAGCTCATCAAAACATAATCAAAGTAGGAACAAGAGAAGAAATTGATGAATCAAAAACTACGCAATGCGATCGAAACATACTGAGAACAGGAAAAATAAACAAAATAAATTAATCAAAAAACAATCCAAATGATGCTTACTTAAGCGAGAGAGAAAAATTATAAATATCATACCAACATTGAACGAGGCAAAAGAAAGAGAAACCCTAACCCTAGATCGATGAGAGAGGAGGGAATACGTTAGGGTTACGAAGGAGGAGCGGAGCACCAGCATCCCAAGCACAAACCCCGGGAAAGGAGTGAGCTTCGAAAATGGGAAGTAGAAGCGACAGCAATGTGTTCTGTTATCAAAAATACTTTTTCTACCCTCAATTTGTAGCGAGAAGAGCAGCTGCTATTATGATGCTATTAGATCATCCTGGTCATAGATCCTACATGCAAAGCACATAGTACACATCAATACACAATGCTTCTGTTTTACATTAATCTCGACCGTTGACTTCAGTTTTAGATGAATCTCGACCATTGGATCTAATAGTATTGGTGCTATTATGCTTGTAATAACAGCTGCTCCGGATCCCAATTTGTCTACCCAAAAGTTTACTGAAAAGATAAACACTATGGGCCCACATGTTTGACGCTATTATCTAGGTATTGCGGGTCCTACCATTTTATCTCTTGGTAAACTTTCGGCTAGACAAATTGCGGGTAGGAAAGTATTGCTCATATAGTAGAACCAATAAATACAAATTGTTTAGATATCGCAGAAAACAGTTTAGACATCGTTGTCAACTGCTTAGATATCACAAGAGATTTCTTGACATTTGGAAACATTTTCAAGGATTTTTTGACACGCGCCTCGAGAACAAGGGGTTTTTTGCCATGGGAAAAAGTGCTTGGGTTTTTTTGACAACTTACCCCAAAAATGGGGTTGGGTTGGGCACGCGTGACCCAGGCCCTCTTTTCTCCCGCTTTGATAAATTACGATTCAAGCACGGCTCTATTTAACTCTATAAAATTTGGACACTTTTGGTTTTCAATACTCTAATGTAGGAAAATTATAGCTTAAAACCGGAGGAAACCCTCTATAATGAAACCACTATTTGTTTTGACAATTTGCACTTTGTCTTCTCCACATATATTTTTCCTTTTAGTTTTGGCTAAATTGCATATAAATAACCAAGGTTTCACGCGTTTGACAGATAAATACCTGAGTTTTTGCGAGTTGCACATAAATACCTAAGTTAACTGCTTATTGTTACCAAACCATCAAAATATTCCTTTTTTGGTCCTCACGTGTATTGCACGTGATGATTTTTTGACCATTTTGCCCTTCTCCTTCCTCCTTTTCTTCTACTATTGAACCTTAATCCATGGTTTTTTTCCCTCCTTCTTATTCTCCAATTGAATCCTTACCCCTATTCTTCTTGTTTTCGATTGCCAGTAAGTTTCGACCTTCTTTTTCTCCTTCTCGAACCAATTGAAACGAGCACTGGCGTCCCCATGGTAGAAACCCTAGACGCCAAAACCCTCGTTGAAGGCAAGGGGAAGAGATAAGAGATGGGGTTTAGTGTGAATTAGGGATGAATTTTGGGGGTTTATTCTCTTAATCTTTAGATTTGCAGAAGACGGGCTATTTCGGCGGGGTTGAGGAGCCAGTGCAAAGGCGAGCGAGGGCAACAAAAAGCTATCTCGGCAATGGACGATGGGTGGAAGAGGAGTAAAGGTGGGGTGGTCGAGACGGGGAGCGGTAGCAGAGCAGAGAGAGCGGTGGAGAGAGGAGGTAGTCATGGGGCTTGAGAGATTTTTCAAAGAGAGAGAGGGAGAGAGGATAGATATTGTTTTTTAAATTTTTTTGTTTTTTGACCAGTCAAAGGGGAGGGTATAATGGTAATTTTGTAATTTTCATTAACACCATCAGGTATCAAACTGCGAGAGTCAAAGATAGGTATCTATGTGCAGCTCGCAAAATCCTAGGTATTTATTTATCAAACGCGTGAAACCTTGAGTATTTTCTTGCAATTTAGCCTTTAGTTTTTAACAAAATAACCTCAGTTTATTTTTATTTTTTTCTCCTACTTTTTTATTAATATATGTAATTGTTATAGCAGGGGAGCAGAATGGACGGCAATTTTTAAAATTTTTGGTTCAGAGTTTATCGGTAGATCAAGTAGAGAGCTGTTATGCATTCACGAACGCGGAGTTTAAAGCAGATTCGGCTTACTCCAATGCAAGGATCCCAAATCCGATCTACTTTAAGAAACAACAACTTAAGTTCTGGTATGCACCAACCAGCAACTCGAATCTGGCCGCGATAGACGATCCTCCTTGACTTCTGACGTACAGGCAGAGCTCTCTTTTGGTTTTAGGCTGACCGAATTCAGTGAGAATATTGCAAAATGTTCTCTGAATTCTGACCGAGAACGTGAGTTCTGTTGGATATGTATGCCCCAGAGGCCTTTATTGTATAAAATGCTAGGGGTATGTATGTAAAGGTTAATCTTGCTCGATATGATAGAATGCTATTTGGTTTGTTTTTATCTTAACATATTGATCAGTCAAATTTATTGCACATTTGTATAAACATTTTCCCTATTATTGCTTACTACTAAAAGGTGTTAATTGCAAATAAAGAACATATGTGGGTTTATTTGTAAAAGGATTATTATCATAAGTTTCTTCATTTATAATTAATATAATTAGGGAAATATATGCATATCATATTTAAATAAAATATCCATGAGATTATTTATTATTAAAATATGCATATCATATCAAACATTCTTAACCAATATTTTTAAGATATCATATCATATAATTGGTTGAAATAATATCTCAAATAAAATAAATGCTACTAACAAGATGATTTGAGATATTGTGCAGATATTATAAAAAATTAGCTCAGGTCAGAAATACAAATAGGAGATCCACAGCAAATAGAAGTATCAAACCGAATCTACTGAATATTAAGAGCAAATCGAAGAATCTAGCAACGACAGAGACTAAGAGATATATTTTCAGAATCTTTTTATCAGAAAGATATCCAAATATCGAGAAGAAAAGGCACAAAAAATTTGGAGGCACGAACCCACCAAATGGCGGCGGAAGCGCGGTCAAATAAGGCTATAGGCGGCGGTTCAGGGGTTATTTGGCGGCCGTAAGATCTGAAACTTCAAGGTCATAATCGTAATTTCACACACTTCAATATGTCATCTAGAGTTTCACATTTCAGAGCCTGTAAAAGGACCGAGAGCTATATAATCATACATTCATCTATCCAGCGATCGGGAGAGAGATCTAGCGAGCAAGTAGGTTTTTGTGATTTAGTTTTCCAGCAAGCAATTTGTAATGCAATAGTTGATCGATAAAAGTAATCTTTTGTTTTAATTCTTTTCACATTTACTTTTCGCATTACTTTTTCGTATTTACTTTCCGCATTACTTTTTTGCATTACAATTAGCATTACTTTCTGATTTTAAATATGGTTTCATTCATCTTCCACCTTTATTTTACTACGCTAATAACCATGAGTGAGTAATTTCTTATTTTCTAGGTTTTGTAAGATAGGGTATGTCACGACCCGAATATGTGGAACGTGACTTACATTTAAATCACGCAACGTCTAGGGGCGTAGCGTAATCTAAGCAAGCCAAAATCTAGAAATCTAAACAGTTAAAATAAATAGAGTGAAGAAATACTTATTTTAAACAGGTGGTTTTAACAAAATAAAGTTACATTAAACATTTTAAAAGCATCAAGTTTTCCCGAAAATTTCGGCAGAGTTTCCTTTTGTAAAAACTGGCCCTAAACGGGTACAAAACAAGAATATGTATAAACAATGAAACAAGGCATCCCCAAGCGAGAGTTAGCTCTTCGCCGAATAGCGGAACACAGCCACATGCAAGATACATCATAATAGTGTGAAATAAGCGTATAAAAGCAAGAAATAAGAAAGCACTAAGTCGGCTCACATGAGCTCGACACCAGAGAACAAAATATACAAATCTCACTGTCCAGTCTCTAGGTCACATATACACATGGTCGATGGAGTGTACTAGATACAAAATAAATATACATGGTGGGAACAAAAGAATATCCTCCCAAAAACCCACCTATGCCAAGTCCTCGAGTCGAAGCAAAAGGAAGCAGAAGAAGAAGAATAAGTATGCTCGCCACTACTATGCTGACGGGTGGGTGCTGCAAGACACTGTGGCACAACAGGGGTGAGTTGCTAACTCGTGAGTAATAAGTAACATCTAATGAGAGTATCGTAAGTATGCACGCAAATGCGTCACAACCTATGTATATTACGATGATGCAATGTACTAATATGAATGCGACATAAATAAATAATCAAGCACGAAATCTGGATATATCTGGTATGAAAACAATTTGTGTTTTTATTCTTAGTAAAAATTTTGTTTAATAAAACTGGAGTATCATCCAATGAAATCGATAGAAAACCGTGTCAATCATCAACACAAAAAATATATAAATATATACCAATATCTCGGTAGCCGTCTCTCAGATCGTCCCTCAAATCTGTCAAATCACACGACTTCGGCCGGTATCCTCCGGATGACCACCGGGTCAATAATCACCGGTAGGTAATGCTCCCCTGTCAGGCTCAATGTCTCTCTATATGGCCCGCTTGCCCCGGGGTACCTCACCGGGTCCACCATGTACCCGCAAACGGTGCACCCCCCTCCTCGAATCGGGCATGTGTACACACGTAGCTCAAGAACCGAGAAAACTCATGGTGGACGCCACACACATCATATCACGAGAAAACCACAATTTCTATTTAAAAATGATAATAAGTTTATGAAAGTTCTTTGCGGTTTTCCCCAAATCCAGAAATTTCATGAATACGGAAATCTCCAAGAAGAATCACAATATATGAATATACCGAGAATGATGAATATCTATGATATCAATATGATGCAATGAGATGAATGACATTGAAACTACATGTCAATGGCGATGCAACGATACCGATTGTTTAACAAGTTCTATAGTGTTCGTGACATAGTAATTGCCAATGGCGTATGTGTTGACATAAATAGTGCACGTGCGGCATGAACCATTGGTAATGGTGCAAGTGTCCTAGGTGATAATATCAATGTGCATGATGATGCAAATGCTATATGAAAATGATATACACATGTGAATACAAGAAGTTTAATTAAATCCTGATCTATCAGGCGCTTTATGCCATCCAAGTGATTCCCCAATAGATGTGTACATCTATTCACCGGAACGCCTCGGCTAGTCGAATCCGATCACTGCCTTGCCTTTCCTTGCCGTGTCCGACGTCTCCGCGACCGATCCTTTAACCGTACAAATAGTACATATGAGGTTAAACATTTATATAGACGCGAAGTCAAGACGATACGAAGCAACTAATACGCACTCGCTAGACGCGTGTGCACTTGGTGCATGTTGGGGTAAAAATTTACACCCCGGTTGACCAAGTCAAAATCAAAGTCAACCCCAAGCCAAGTGGGCCCAAGCCCAGATCCAGTGGGCCCATGCCCGGGTCGAGCCCAAACATGAAGCGGCCGGCCTCCCCCCATGCCGAGATAAAAATTTTGTAATAAATAATTTTGTTGTATTTCTTTTATTTTATTTTTGGATAAATGTAAGAAAAAATAGGCATAAAGCCAAATTTTTGTAAAGCCCATGTCTTATGTGCAAAAAGAAATGGCACATGAGCCATGGGATAGGCAAAATGCCATTTTGTGAAGCCTAAGGGGCTATGTGTAAAATGTATGGCCTACAAAGGCAAGGATAATAAAATATCCCAACAACTTTTCTCTCTCCAAAAAAAAGTTTGAGATCTGAGATCTTTTCTTCCTCCTTCAAGGTTCCAAAACCTTCTTCTTTTTTTTGAATTAAATTAAGAGTTTTACTCTTCCTTTTTCAAAACTAAATAGTTTTCCACGACAAAACCCATTAAGGGGAACTTAGATCTTCCATTAGATCTCAAAAGGAAGAGATTTTTTTTTAAAAAAATCCCACAGCTCTTGATCTTCAAGATCCAGCTAACAGAGGAGGAAGAAGAAGAACATCTTTCACTAAACCCCCCCCCCAAAAAAAGAAGAAAAACACACTCAGGAGTCTAACTCCTCTCTGATTTCTCTTCTGAGAAATTTTTTTCAGGCTAAAAGCCTCTTTTCCTCGCCGGCGCTAAGCGCAGAGTGCTCACGTGCTGACACGTGGCGCACTTGCGCTCCAGCGCAAAGCGCCCACGTGCCGACACGTGGCGCGCTTGCGCTCGAGCGCAAGTCGCCCACGTGCCGACACGTGGCGCGCTTGCGCTCGAGCGCAAGTCGCCCTCATGCCGACACGTGGCGCGCTTGCGCTCCAGCGCAAGTCGCCCCCGTGCCGACACGTGGTGCTCTTGCGCTCGAGCGCAAGCGCTCGAGCGCAAGTCGCCCACGTGGCGCGCTTGCGCCCAAGCGCTCAGCGTCCAAGCGCAAAACGCCTACGTGCCGACACGTGGCGCGTTGCGCTCCAGCACTCTGCGCTCGAGCGCAAAGCGCCCACGTGCCGACACGTGGCGCGCTTGTGCTCAAGCGCCCAGGCGCTGGCCCCACGCATCATTTGGATGTCTTTTTCCCCTTTTATTTATATATACATGTATATATATACATATGGATACAAATGTACACACACACATACTCCGCGACACTGTCCCTGTTAGAAAAAAATTTCTAACGGGGCACTGCCCCGCACCCCGCAAGGGGGCTGCTAGCCCCCTTGACCCCCAGCCCGCTATCCGGGTAGCGGGACCCCCGTAGAAACTCTGCGTGGCTCCCGATATATCCAAACCCCCCTTTCAAAACACAACACACGTACACTGCACATTGAGTTCGCATGACCATTTTAACCCGTTAATCGGAGGTTCCCTCGTCCCAAAGGCGGGGGGTAATTAACGGCAGCTTAGTCCGCGGCTGCCGGAGATTCGGATCCCCACAATCATTAAACCCCGGCCTACCCTAGGCAGGGGGAATCTGTAGTACGCCTGACAAGCGCGCGCGTATTCCCATCTCAATGGGGTGACGAAAAAGACCCTACAGTGCACAAAATGCGCGTAACATCGCCACAACCACAATTAGGAGTTGCTATACGCAGCAAACACCAAATCTAGAATCTAAACGTTCGAATCGCACAAGACATCACACTAACTAATTTAGGAAAAAGGTTGTAGATCAATCACAATCTAAAACTTAACTAAAACCTTTCTTTTAAAAAAACTAGTTAGCAACCTTAAGGTATTTTAGTGCAAAACTAGGTGGATTAGTAAGTCTATTAGTCACTAATTACACTTAAATGCCCTAATTAAGCCATACAACATTAACTAAATCTAACCTCACTTAAACACATTAAACATGCATTAAATCTACATAAACACCTAATTAAGACAATTAAAAGCAAATATTAGTAAAGTAACAATTAGAGTAGGTTTTATACCTCAAAATGATTTGGGAAAAGATCCAAAATTGATAGTCATGCCACTCAAAATGAAGACTTGATCCAAAGAACCTTGCTTAGATTTGAAAAAGGAATTTTTGTGATGATCTTAGTAGAAATTAGAGTCGATTTTGAGAAGATTTGAGATGAGGTAGTGAGGTTTTAGCAAGAAAAAGAGAAGGAAGACAAGGGGAGGGGGCTACGGTTTGGGTAGTGAGGGAGATAGGGTGAAGGGTGAGGTAACCATACCTCCACACACACACACCATTCCTCCATTAAAAAATGCACCATACCTCTCTTTTTTTATTTTCATTTTATTTTTCTTTTATTAACTCTTTATTTTTCTATATATAAAAAACAAAACTAGAACCATCTTGATTTTTGAAAGTGAGCATGTTACAAAAAGGGTTTTTAGTTGTGTCATGTTGCACTAACATGTGCTAAACTATACTAACTAATAATTAACACCAATTAAGTGTGTATGTGCATGATTAAAATAATATTTATTAATTAATAAAGAAGGAAAATAATTAAATAAACTAGCAATTAAATAAGTAACTAATTAAATACCCATACATAAGTAATTACATAATTAAAATATGTATATTTATGTCTATGTGGAAAAATAATTATAACTAGGTTTTACGGAAAACACGAGTTGAACTACTAATTATCATACACATAACCTAAACGATTTTTACAGCGCTACAATCTTCCCCCTTAAAAAAATTCGGTCCCTGAATTTAAAATCTAACTACGCGTACCTTCGAAAAGATGGGGAAACTTCTTCCGCATCTCTTCCTCGGCTTCCTATGTGACCTCTTCACTGCTCGGGCCATGCCAAAGAATCTTTACGGACGGTATGACCTTAGACCTCAGTTTCTTCACCTGCCGATCTAGAATGACTACCGACTGCTCGGTGAAAGAAAGATCGCGCTCTAACTGGACCGTCTGGTGCTGAATTGCGTGAGAGGCGTCATGAAAGTACTTGCGGAGTATCAATACATGAAACACGGGGTGAACATCTGGGAAACTGGGTGGAAGAGCCAAACGATAAGCAACGGTACCGACTCGCTCGAAAATCTCGAAGGGACCCACATATCTGGGATTAAGCTTCCCTTTCTTCCCGAACCTCATCACGCCCTTCATCGGTGAAACCCGCAAGAAAACATGATCACCCACGGCAAACTCAAGTCTGCGACGACGTCTATCCGCATAAGATTTCTGTCTGCTCTGGGCCGCTCTCATCCTGTCCCGAATCAACTGGATCTTCTCTGTCGTCTCCGTCATAAGCTGCGATCCCAAAATACTGCTATCACCGAGCTCTGTCCAACAAACTGGTGATCGACATCTCCTCCCATACAATGCCTTGAAGGGTGCCATCTGAATCGTTTCCTGGAAGCTGTTATTGTAGGAGAACTCTATCAAGGGCAAGTGACGATCCCAACTGCCACCGAAATCTAGAACGCAAGCTCGAAGCATACCCTCGAGAGTCTGTATGGTCCGCTCTGACTGACCGTCGGTCTGCGGATGGAAAGCTGTACTGAAACGCAATCGAGTGCCCAAAGCCTCTTGAGGTTTCTGCCAAAAGCGGCTGGTGAACTGGGTGCCTCTGTCGGACACAATGCAAGTCGGAACGCTATGTAGTCGCACAATCTCATCAACATATATCTGAGCATACTGAGCGAATCCGAAAATGGTCTTCACTGGAAGAAAGTGAGCCGCTTTCGTCAACCGGTCTACGATCACCCAAATAGAGGCATACCCTCGACTGGTCCTAGGTAAACCCACGATGAAATCCAAGAGATCTGCTCCCATTTCCACTCCGGAATGGGCAAAGGCCGTAACTCTCCTGCCGGCCTCTGATACTCGGCCTTGACTTGCTGGCAAGTCAGGCATCTCGAAACGAAATCTGCGACATCTCCCTTCATCCCTTCCCACCAATAGACATCTCTCAAGTCATGGTACATCTTGGTGGAACCCGGATGAACGTTGTAAGCCGATTGATGCGCCTCCTCTAAGATCTCACGTCTCAATCCTTCGGAATTTGGCACACACAGTCGAGTCCCGAATCGTAGCACTCCCTGATCATCGATCACAAACTCTGAATATCTACCCTGTCGAACCTGCCCCATGATCTCTGACAAATGAGTATCATCGGACTGTGCCTCCCGAATGCGATCAAGTAACCGTGGACGGGCGCGGATATGAGCGAGCTGTCCCTCGGTAGAAGTAAATTCAAACTGCACTCGGCTGTCACATAAGATATGCCAATCTGCGGAAGACTTCTCTGAACTGCGCTCAAATAGGAAAAACTACCGCTCGGCCTCCGACTCAAGCCATAAGCCACAACATTCGCCTTGCCCGGATGATAAAGAATCTCGCAATCATAGTCCTTCACAAGCTCCATCCAACGGCGCTATCTCAAATTCAGATCCTATTGCTGAAAGTTGTACTTTAAGCTCTTGTGGTCCGTGAATATCTGGCATGACTCACCGTATAAATAGTGTCTCCAGATCTTGAGTGCAAAAACCACCACAGCCATCTCTAGGTCATGAGTGGGATAGTTCTGCTCGTGCTTCTTCAACTGCCGAGAAGTATAAGCGATGATCCTACCGTGCTGCATCAACACACAGCCTAAACCCACTCGAGAAGTGTCGCAATAAACGACAAAGCCGCCTGAACCTGATGGCAAGGATAAAACTGGTGCAGTCATCAAACGAGTCTTCAACTGCTGAAAACTCTGCTCACATACCTCGATCCAAAGAAAAGGAACTCCCTTCCGGGTCAACCCGGTCAGCGGTGCAGCGATACGAGAAAAATCTTGAACAAAGCGTCGGTAGTAGCCGGCCAAACCCAAGAAGCTGCGAACCTCCGTCACTGATACAAGTCTGGGCCAGTGCTGAACGGCCTCGATCTTCTTTAGGTCCACACGTATGCCATCTCTCGTAACCACGTGACCCAAGAAATCGACGTTGTCAAGCCAGAAGGCGCACTTGGAGAATTTAGCGAACAGCTGATACTGCCTCAAAGTCTGTAACGTAATCCTCAAATGCTGCTCATGCTCCTCTCGACTCCGGGAGTATACCAGAATGTCGTCAATGAACACGATGATGAACTGGTCAAGAAACGGCCTGAAAATGCGGTTCATCAAATCCATGAATGCTGCTGGTGCATTGGTGAGTCCGAACGACATCACCAAGAACCCATAATGCCTGTAGCGCGTACGAAAAGCAGTCCTGCAACTGATGATAACCCGACCGCAAGTCAATCTTCGAGAAATGTCCCGCACCGTGAAGTTGATCAAACAAATCGTCAATGCGAGGTAGGGGATATCTATTCCGCACAGTAACTCGATTCAATTGATGATAATCGATGCACAATCGCATACTGCCTTCCTTCTTCTTGACGAACAGGACTGAAGCTCCCCAAGGTGACACACTCGAACGAATGAGCCATTTATCCAGCAAATCTTGCAACTTATTCTTCGGCTCTCTAAGCTCCGCCGGGGCCATCCGATATGGCGGTATAGAAATAGGCCCCGTGCCGGGGATCAATTCAATGCAAAACTCGATATCGCGCCCTGGCGGCAATCCAGGCAACTCGTCAAGAAAGACATCGGGAAACTCCCTCACAATCGGAACCTGGTCTAACGGGACCTCTACGGCTCCAGCATCATGGACATACGCCAAAAATCCCCGACATCCTTTCCTCAAGAGCCGACTAGCGCAAAGGACAGAAATCAAACTGGGAAGGGTGACACTACGGTCTCCCTGAATAACAAGAACTGGCTCACCTGGAAAACTAAAACTGACTGCCTTCTCATGGCAGTCCACGGACGCATAACAAGTGGCTAGCTAGTCCATACCCAGAAGAACGTCGAAGTCTAACATGTCAAGGAGGATCAAATCAACAGAAGAATCCCTCTCCCCGATACGAACAAAACACGATCGAAATACATGTCGAGCGACAAAAGACTCGCCTACGGGAGTAATAACAATCACCGGCTGATCAAGCAAAGACAACTCTCGGCCCAAGCTCAGTACAAAGTGTGTAGATACATAAGAATGCGTAGAACCTGGATCGAACAGTACACGCGCGTTGAAAGAACACACTGGAAGAGTACCTGTCGCAACGGCATTCGATGCATGCACATCCTGAGGAGTCAAAGCAAAAACTCGAGCATGTCCTCTGCCAGTACCCGGCTGTCCTTTGCCTCTGCCACCTCGTCCTCTCTGAACCGGACCGCCACGACTACGGCCTCTCGGGGCATCAGTCTGGCGTGGAGCAACATCAGGTGTAGGAGGTAAAACGCTCGGAGGAGGGGGTGAAGGTGGTAAGGTGATATGTGGAACTGTCGCCTCGCCCGGCACCTCGCGGGATAATTTCTGACAAAGTGATGTGGATTCCCACATCGATGACATCTTGGCGATGGCTGATGACCCGGTAAATAAGAGCCGAACAACTGGCCTCGCATCATGCCTCGACCAACACCACGGCCTAGAAAGAATCCACCATGGCATCTGCCTGTCCTATCTATGCCAAACTGTACTGGAGCTGATATACATGTACGAATCCTCTTCGGCACTGTGGTCTCAGAAATACGCTCCTCCACTAAAATAGCTGCGTCTATCGCTGCTACATAGGTGTCAAAACGCTGGGCGCCGATAGAAAGAAACAGCCGCGTATCAAGGCCTCGTAGAATCTCTTTATGCGCTTTTCTTCAGTGTCCACCAGGTAAGGAGCATGTCTGGATAGCTGAGTGAACTGAACGCCATACTCGGACACGGTCATCCCAGGAGTCTTGCGCAAAGAATCGAAACTACAGACTCGAGCATCCCGGATGCTCTCTGGAAGGAAACGAGCGAGAAACACCGCTGTGAACTCATCCCAGGTCATAGGAGGTAGACTTGCAGCTCGGCCTCTCTCAACTAACTCGCACCACGTCTGAGCAAGACCCTCCAGACGAAAACTCGTAAGCTCGACCGATCTCTCATCAGAACATCTCAGCGAACGACAAATCCTAGCCATCCTGTCAAGGAATGTCTATGGATTCTCCGCTACATCTGTGCCGGTAAAAACTGGAGGCTTCGGCCTAATAAACTCCTATAATGATACGGGGATAGTCTCGGTAGCAGCTGGTACAGCTGTCTGGACAGCAGGTACAATCACAGTCCTCGTAGTAGGAGGAACAACATCGGATCTTGGTGCTCGGCTGGCCTCATGTCACGCCCCACTTCCTAGTATACGGCGAAAGGGACGCGACCAGTCCGCTACGTATATACTCAGAAGTACATACGCTAAGCGTATCTAAGCAATATAAAATAAATGCACAAGAGACAAGGTATAATAAAAACAACAACCTTTATTTATTAACATTCTTTTGTACAATGCATGAAAAGGAAATACAACTGAAATAAAAACGATGCCTAAACAGTGGCATAACAGGAAATGAAAAGTACTGAATGGAAAAGTGTACAATGAAGCTAAAGTGCTGGATATTCGGCAAACTGTTTCAAGTCTTTTGCAGATGGCTCGATCTCTGCCGGGTCCAAACCACCTGACGACATTCAAAGAAGAAAGAAATAGAATGTCGTCAGCGAACAGGTCGCTCGGTAAGTCCCAAAGGTAAGAGGAAAGTAGAATAGGCAGAATAAGAAGATATCTTTTAAAGTTGTATAATATTGTTGTAATGTTGTGTTAACGCAGTTGTTTGTAGCTTGGTACAGAAGGATACCAGTGTATACGAGAGGGGTCTCTATATGCTAGAGACCAGGGCAAACAAAATGTACAAGGAACCGTTAAGCCACGGTACAACAGCAACGGAATATAGGTTAGGTGTCTTAATCTTACCGCCTCGTGCCACTTTTAACACCTTCCGTACCAATCTACCCCTTAAACCCCGTAGTGTTTTATTTGTATTGTTTATCTTGTAAATTGTATTATAGATTGACTGACCGAAACCATGATATCGGTAAACGGATATAACCGTAGAATTATGTAAATGGAATAACTGGAGAACCATGTAAATGGAATATATATATCCATGGTTCGGTTCAGCCAAATTGTATATATTGATAATTGGATTCAAGAATTCATGTGTTCATATTGAATTGGAATATTGTAGATTGTAGATTGTACTTGAATCATATTCAAGTCAGATATAATCAGACTCAAACCCGAGTCAGACAATTAGAAAAGTAAATCAAGTCTTGATTATTTCTTAAACCTATGATTGTTAGGGTCCTTAGGGTAATTTATAAAACTTGAGGGGTTTTATGTAAAAATACTTTTATATACCCTTCAAAATACACCTCAAGTATTTAGTATTCGTCTTTAGAGTTGTAATGAATGTGGATTTTATACTGTGATATTTCTAGTGAAAATAACCTAGTTTCATAAATAAAGGTATTTATTTGTAATATTGATTTATGTGGAATTTAGGGTATTTTAGGGTAAAATTTATTCTTGTGATTTTTAGAAAGAGGTGGAATATTTATATCATAACAAAATAGATATTTTAATGATAAATATACATATATTTATACAAAAATAATTTTAATAAATATTTTATATTCTAGAAAATCTCATTTTCTTAAGATGTCGTATTTTAAATCTTCGAGACCGAATGCTCCTTGCGGAGGTCTGAATCTCGCACTACTAAGGCCGAGGATGTGCGATAATCCGCACCATCCCGAAAGGGTTCCCCAAAGTGGGTTGTAGCGGCGCTTTGCAAAGATTGTAAAATACTAAATTCTTTAGAGAACGGTTTTATAAAGTAAATGGTATTTATTGGTAAAAATGTCAATTTTCCGTATTTTAGGTTCTAGGGTTTCCTAAGTCAACTAGACTATTTCTAAATGGTCAAAACGAAAAGTCATGAGATGCCTCAAATCGCCTCTTCACCGCCAATTGTGGCTAGGTAAGTACAAGTGAAGAAATGAGGGATCCGTTCACGAATCACCGTGAGACGGGTCTTTTAAAGTTAGCTTTCTCACTTGCCTAGCCTAGACACCACAAAGCCAGGTTTAGATAAACGACCGATGTCCACAACTTATCGCATTTTCATAATAAGATGTATTTATTTAAAAGTGTATCAACTCTAACTTTTAGAAATAGTTTTATTAAGTGTATGGTATTTAAATGTAAATGCTTGTTTTCTCGTATTCTAAGGTTTCAATGGTATCGTGTTAGGTTGTATATAATTGTGTGAGGAGGTAGGTCATTACCTCGTGATCTACTTTAAATGTATATCAAGTTTGATGGGTTAAATGAAGGATTGAAACTATGTGGTATTTAAGTGAAAAATACGATAATTTGAGAAAGCCATCATTTCATGTGATGAAACTTGTTCAAATTATTTAATTAGTGTTTAATAATCAACATGAGGAAGTTTAAGAATGATTGTATTAGTGAGAAGTGAAATTTTATAGAAAACCGAATCGGAAATCGGATTTGTTCCGATTCCGTCGGGTTTTGTAATTTCGTATTTTGAGAATGGAAAAGAGAGATAGAAAGGGACTTACGGGTTTTCGATTATACAAAGGAGTGAGGGGGAACTAAAGGGATTGCCGATGTGTTGCTTCGTCGCCGGTAGTTCCTAAAAACGGTTGCCGGAATTTCCGCCGGAATTTCGTCGGAGCTTCGCCTCGAGCTTGTTTTCAAAGTACACAACTCTTGGAAAAATTTTGAGAGAGTGGGCTCAGGATTTTGGGATGAGAGGGTAGAGGGTAGGGGGTGTATTTATAGGGTAGGCTAGGGGTAGGGTAGGTGAAGGATTTTTAATAAAAAAAATTGTAAAAGTGTGAAAAAAATCATTAAAAATGGTTTAAATGGGGCATAACTCATTCTCTGGAACCGATCCATTAATTTGGAGTGTGAAGGGGGTTAGAGAATGCCAAAATCCACATTTCACCTTCAGGCGACTCGGCCGTCCGGCCGACTCGGGTCAAGTCAGGTGCCTGGGAGGTGGGGGGTCGTCAGGTGAGGCCTCTGGTACATTTAGTTTTTCAGGTGAAGTTCAAGTTTTGGGAGTTATGGTGTGTGGACTGTTGGGCTTCCTAAGAATTTAAAACAAAAATAATATAAAAATAATGTGGGGCAGAGGATTTGAACTCTGGTGGTTTGGTTCAGCAGTGCAAGGTGTTACCAATGAGCTACAAGCTCCTTCTTGTAATTATTTGTATGAAATAATTATTTAAAGTGGTAACAGCAACATTAAATACCCCAAGTATACTTTGAATTTAAATAAATTCTTTGTACATTAAAAATGGAGTTGTTACACCTCAACTAGGGATCCAACCATCTGGTACAAATCCTGAATGCTCGCCTCCAGCCTAGCTATCCTGCCTGGAGAAAGGGGATTAATCTGTCCCCGAGGGGTGGGCGTACTGCCATGGTCGGTCCTCATCTCAGACGAGCCCGCTCTAATCTCATCTCTGGCGGTAGACCTCTAGCCCTCGTAGTCTTCGGCGGTATAGTGGCTGGAATAAGAAACAGGATTTGCTGAGAATATTGCAATCGAATCAAAGGATATATGGAATTAAGGAAGGAAGTACAAGCAATTATATATGCTAAGGTCACTTAAGCGGAGTACCGTATCGTGAGTATGCCGCGGAACATATACACGCCACGTCACTCTGCTTAAGTTACCTACTCTATTATACAAAGGGTTATCCTATACTCAGAAAGGTAAAACCTAACACTCTGATACCAACTTTGTCACGACCCGAATGTGTGGAACGTGATTGGCACTTAAATCATGCAACGTCTAGGGGCGTAGCGTAATCTAAGTAAGCCAAAGCCCAGAAATCTAAACTATTAAAATAAATAGAGTGAAGAAATACTTATTTTTAAAAGGTGGTTTTAACAAAATAAATTTACATTAAACATTTTAAAAGTATCAAGTTTTCCCGAGAATTTCGGCAGAGTTTCCTTTGTAAAAACTGGCCCCAAATGGGTACAAAATAAGAATACGTATAAATAATGAAATAAGGCATCCCCAAGCGGGAGCTAGCTCTTTGCCGAATGGCGGAACACAACCACATGCAAGATACATCATAATAGTGTGAAATAAGCATATAAAAGCAAGAAATAAGAAAGCACCAAGTCAGCTCATATGAGCTCGACACCAGAGAACAAAATATACAAATCTCATTGTCCAGTCTCTAGGTCTCTTATACACATGGTCGATGGAGTGTGCTAGATACAAAATAAATGTACATGGTGGGAACAAAAGAATATACTCCCCAAAACCCACCTATGCACAAGTCCTCGAGTCGAAGCAAAAGGAAGCAGAAGAAGAAAAAGAAGTATGTTCGCCGCTACTATGCTGACGGGTGGGTCCTGCAAGACACTATGGCACAACGGGGGTGGGTTGCCAACTCGTGAGTAATAAGTAACACCTAATGAGACTATCGCAAGTATGCATGCAAAGCGTCACAACCTATGTATACTACGATGATGCGATGTACTAACATGAATGCGACATAAATGAATAATCAAGCACGAAATCTGGATATATCTGGTATGAGAACAGTCTGTGTTTCTATTCTTAGTAAAATTTTTGTATAATAAAACTGGAGTATCATCCAATGAAATCGACAGAAAACCGTGTCAATCATCGACACAATATATATATAAATATATATCAATATCTCGGTAGCCGTCTCTCAGATCGACCCTCAAATCTGTCAAATCATAGGACTCCGGTCGATATCCTCCGGATGACCACCAGGTCAATAATCATCGGTAGGTAGTGCTCCCCTGCCAGGCTCAACGTCTCTCTATACGGCCCTCTTGCCCCGGGGTACCTCACCGGGTCTACCATGTACCCGCAGACGGTGCACCCCCTCCTCGAATCGGGTATGTGTACACACGTGACTCAAGAACCGAGAAAACTCATGGTGGACGCCACACACATCATATCACGAGAAAACCGCAATTTCTATTTAAAAATGATAATAAGTTTATGAAAGTCCTTTGCAGTTTTCCCCAAATCCAGAAATCTCCAAGAAGAATAACAATATATGAATATGCCGAAAATGATGAATATCTATGATATCAATATGATGCAATGAGATGAATGGCATTGAAACTACATGTCAATAGTGATGCAACGATACCGATTGTTTAACAAGTTCTATAGTGTTCGTGACATAGTAATTACCAATAGCGTGTGTGTTGACATAAATAGTGCACGTGCGGCATGAACTATTGGTAATGGTGCAAGTGTCCTAGGTGATAATATCAATGTGCATGATGATGCAAATGCTATATGAAAATGATATACGCATGTGAATACAAGAAGTTTAATTAAATCCTGATCTATCGGGCGCTTTACGCCATCCAAGTGATTCCCCCATAGATGTGTACATCTACTCACCGGAAAGCCTCGGCTAGTTGAATCCGATCACTGCCTTACCTTTCCTTGCCGCGTCCGATGTCTCCGCGACCGACCCTATAACAGCACAAATAGTACATATTGTTGGATATATATGCCCTAGAGGCCTTCATTGTATAGGATGCTAGGGATATGTATGTACATGACAATCTTGCTTGATATGATAGTACGCTATTTGGTTTGTCTTTATCTTAACGTGTGATATATTTTACTTTGTATTTATAAACATGTTGATAAAGCCCATAGGGTATTTGCCTGACTACCGGCGTTGTGATGGCAGTCATACTTGTGGGAGCTGGATAGTTAATAGGAACATCCTTAAATGTCCCTGGTCGCAGGAGAATCGAAACTGGGCATCGATGCTCCCGAGTAGACTAGTGTATACATATCTAGACCCTGACGAGGGGCGATGGATTGGTCCTGTCACGTCCCGCTTCCCAGAGTACGCTCAAATAGGCACGTGACATAGCCAACCATGCTATCTGTAGATAGGGAAAATCCCTCCACAGTCACATTACGGCTGTAGAGATATCGAGAACAGGAAAAAATTAAACTAAACTATCTAGTACATGTCCATGAGCCAGAATAATTGGGTCAAGAAATAATGATATGCGGAAGCAAAAGATACAGTAAAAGAAACACCTGGACAGTAAAACTGCATACCGACAGGATCTTCACCTCTCGGTCTAACAACGACAATACTCCTGGTCAGTCTGCAACAAAGGTAGAAGAATCTGGGCCATGCAAAACCCAGACGTCAGCGCGTCATGTCATCAAGTAATAAAATATAAACAGGGTAACAAGCAATGCAAATATAATCATGAATGATAAAGCAGGTGTAACGGCAACATATATATCAGGGCAGTGAAGGGTAGTGTGCAGTGAGTAAAACTAAACTGGTCTATTGGGTTATCTACTCTCAAGTCTTTGAAATCAATTTGATAAATCATCGATGTAACTCAATAGTATCCCGTGCATGCCCGGGACCACGGTCTAAGACTCTCGGGCTGAAACCGAGATGTGCCGCTAGGCACAAAAAGGAAAAAGGGAACAGACCAACGATGTCAGCAGCATCGTCACGAGGCGGGCCTAGCCTCAAAAACTGATCAGTAAAAGCAAGCAACTGTCGAGTTACAAGTCAGGTTTCATCATTAATTTCCCCATACCCTCAAGTTATATGTGTCAAGTCAGGTATTCTGTAATCAAGAACTAATGCCAACACAGGATCAGGTAGGTGCAGGTTTGTCTGGATAGACAACAGGAACGGTCCATAAGGACTGCATGTCAGGTTTGTTGGCATTAGACACAAGATCAGGTAACAGGTAAAGCCATGGTACATCAGGTCAAGTCGAGTAGTGTATTTAGATGTCATGTCATGTAAAGAGTGTACGGTACCATGTCAGGTCAAGTAATATATGTAGCAAGTCACGTCAGGGTGTACAAGATAACATATGGATGCTCATAACGACTAGCATAATCATGGTTATGAATAAACAAGCATGGAACTATCAGAATAATAAACAGGCACAGTAACATGATAGCAATAGGTGCAGATTGAACTACTTAGTTGTACGGTTATCAGTTTGGTTTAAGGAATAGTTTTAACATTTCAGGAATGCAGTGTTACACATGTGGATGATAAAATCATACTCATATATATCACACAATCTAGAGATACAATTGAATATGAATTAAGTTAAATGTATGCAACCGATCGTCCGATAGGGTGCAAACTACAAAAGAGTGATCCAGCTATGCAAACAATTATGATTATAAGATCTAACATATAAATGTGGTTATGTAGGTTTAGTAAACTAAATGCAACAGTTAGGTTCCAAGTTCTAGATCTGAAATGATATGAACAGATGCAAACGGAACATCGAATGTTATAAAATGATGCATGGGATGCTATATTTAAACTACATGTATGATATATATTAGAATAAGTATATAATGATTTAAATAGCATGTAGCAAGATTAACTTGCCTGAACAGATACCAAAGCGGCACGTGCCACGTCGGATATCGGGGAAAACGTCGCGATATGTCCACGTGAGTACAGAACGGAATCAGGTATGGCAAGAACATGATCACGCTATCTGGGAACGTCCAACCCGGATCAACAGCGACCGGCACGGCTCCGGTGATGGCCGGGGAAAACCGGATCAAGAAGGAGAGTGAAGCAAAGAAGAAGAAGAAGAAAGAGAAGGAAGAAGAAGAAGTTGGTGTTCCAAGTTTGGTGTTCTGTTCGAGGGTTGAAGGCTGTGGGTGGAACAACGATGGTGGCGTCGTCGATATTGGGGTTTCCGGTGAGACTAGGGTTGGTTTAAAGAAGTTAAGGTTAGGTTAGGGTTTGGTGCTGGCTGGTGCTTGGTGGTGCAAGGACCTTGGTGTAGGAGGGAGAAGGGGAGAGGAGAGGAGGAGGGGTGGTGACGACGACGTGGAGGGATCGCCGGCGGTGAGGTGAGGGTGGTCTCGGGAAGGAGGTGATCGTGAGAAGGCAAGGTGGTATCCTGGGTGAGCTTCTTGATCTTAAGAAGTGGTGGTCGATTTTGATGGATGGTTTTCTTAGGTTGAAGAAGATGATGGACGGAGAAGAAGAAGGTAGAGTCGCCGGCATGGGTTTAGCGAATCGGCGAGGGTTTGCTGTGACGATGGAGAATGGTGGCGATGAAGACAAGATGGGGTCGAGGGAGGTGGTGATCGGAAGTGGTAGTGGCTGCGGGGTTAGGAGCCGATGAGGATGATGTTGGGTGCTTGATGACGATGAGGGCGACGTCGACGATGGTCTTGGCTTCGATGGAGATGGGCTCGGGTGTTTGGGGTAGAGGAAGGAAATGGAGGCGGTCGAGAGGGATGAGGAGGCGAGGGAGGAGAGACGAGGTCTAAGGTGGAGGCGGCGACTGCGAAGCGTGGCGATGATGAGGGTAGGGTTTTCTCGTGGCCGCTGGGTTAACGAAGAAGAAGATGACGAGAACGAAGAAGGGAGGTGACCATAGTGGGAGGCGGTGACCAGAATCGAGGAAGAAACAGTAGTCGCAAGAAGAGAGAGAGAGGGTGCGAGAGGAGAGAGAAAGAGAAGGGAGAGAGAGAGAGAGCGCTAGGGGATAGAGAAAGAGAAGGAGAAAGAAAGAGAGGGAGACGTTGGGGCCCAAGGGAAAAGGAAAGGAGGGTTCTGATTGGTTGGAAAAGAAAGGAAAAGATAGAGGAGAAGGAGAACTCGGTGGTGGGGCCAGGTGCATCCCAAAGAGGGGCTCTGATTGGCTGGGAAAAAGGAATTGGTTGGGAAAAAATATTAAAGAGATTTTAATTGTTGAAAATATTTTATTTAGTTGTGAAGAAATCTGAGCTATTAAGAAAAATGTTTAATGAATTAAGGAATTTAAGAATTAATAAAATTTGGCGGGATACAAAAATAATTCCGAAATGCGCCCGGGTCGGGTCCAAAATTTTGGATTTGAGATACGAAAATTATTTGTGAGTTCCAAAACTTAAAATGAAGGATTATGTAATAAAAATGCATACCCCCAAGAACGGACGCACGTACGTACGCATAGCCATCCAAACACGTCCGTTTCACTCAATGGGACGAGAACACGATGCAAGGACGCTACCACAGGGATATGGTATCAAGCAGGCTATGAAATGCAATTTTAAATTATTTTATGTGATTTATATTGTTATATGCAAAAGATGTGATACAAGACAAATACCAGTATATACTAAATTGTGAAATGCACTAGCCCATGCAACAAGTCAAGGTAACCTATAAATGAGAGTTAAACAGGTTCAAGCAAACGGGTCGGGTCGAATGTGATGTACCAAGTAACTACCATTCGACCCAAACACGCTAAATCAAGAAAAGACCATGGATAGGTAATTACGGAAACTGGAATTGGTATAAGTGAACTCGGGTGTTACATTATACCCAACTACAAAAGAATTTCGTCCTCGAAATTCCAAGAACAAGATAGGATAAACAAACAAGAAATCTCAAGAATAGATGTGGAAACTTCTGTCGGATTTCATCTTCTCGCCAAGTTGGTTCTCCATGCAAGCGATTACTCCAAGAAACAAGCACAAGAGGGATAATTTTGTTCATAAGAACATTTTCTCTTCGATCCACAATTTACATCGGTCGCTCCTCAAAGGTTAAATCTTCTCGTACAGTCTACTACGAAAGATCCAATACATGTATTTCATCTCGAGCATACCTACGGGGTTGAGATACAAGAAACACGTCATGAACATTCTCTAAAGATTGCGGTAACACCAAACGATACGCCACTTCTCCAATACGCTCCAAAATCTTAAAAGGTCCAACGAATCGAGGACTAAACTTTCCTCGACTTCCGTAACGGATCACCCCTCTAGTCGGTGAAATCTTCAAGAACACCACATCACCAACGGCAAACTCTAGAGGTCTTCTCAACTTTTCTGCCCAACTCTTTGTCGGTCTCGTGCTGCTTTAATATGATTCCAGAATCTATTAACCTTCTCAACTGTCTGCATAACCAAATCTGGTCCCACCAAACTTCGTTCACTAATATTGTCTCAACAAACAGAGGAACGACCCTTGCGACCATATAAAGCTTCGAATGGAGCCATCTGAATAGTCGCCTGGAAACTGTTGCTGTAAGAAAACTCCACCAAGTGTAGATGATCCTCCCATGAACCCTTGAAGTCTAACATGCAAGCTCTCAACATGTCTTCAAGAATTTGGATCGTTCTCTGGACATCAGTTTGAGGGTGATAAGCTGTGCTAAACTTCAATCGAGTCCCCAAACTTTCCTGTAAGCTCCTCCAGAAGTGTGATAAGAAACGAGTGTCACGGTCGGACACGATGCCCACTGGTACTCCATGCAATATTACAATCTCCTGCATGTACCGTTCTGCCAAAGTTTCTGCTGATTGACCAACTCGAAAAGGTTTGAAATGAGCGGCCTTGGTCAATCTACCAACAATCACCCAAACTGCATTGTTACCCTTTGGACTCCGCGATAAAGTCGTCACGAAATCCATGGTTATATGTTCCCACTTCTATTGAGGAATCGGAAGTAGTTGCAATAAACCAGCAACCCTTTGCTGTTCAGCCTTAACTTGCTGACACACCAAGCACTTTGCCACAAAGCGAGCAATCTCCCGTTTCATGCCTTTCCACCAGAATTGCTGTCGTAGATCTCGGTACATCTTCATGCCTCCTGGATGTACAGAATACGCGGAATTGTGTGCCTCCTTCATAACACCCTCGTAAATATCTCCTTTTGGCACATACAAATTGCTACCATACCGCAACGAACCATCTTCATGAAGCAGTAGTCCGTTCGAAGTTCAGATTCAACCTGTTCTCGAAACTTTCGCAATCTTGGGTCCTGCAATTGCACTGCTTCAATATCCTCGATCAACGATGACTGTACTTACAGCTGCATCAACTGTCCCGAAGAATGCGGTAGCACAACCTCCAGATCGAATTTTCGAAAGTCTTCAATAAGTTCCTTCCGTGCAGTCAACATCTGAATTGCTGGCAACCGACTAAGCGCATCCGGTACAACGTTAACCTTTCCCGGATGGTACTTATGATCGAGATCGTAGTCAGCCGTCAGCTTCAACCATCTTCGCTGTCTCACAATTAGCTCCTTCTGAGCGAACACGTACTTTAGGCTTTTGTGATCGGTGAATATTTCGACCCCTTTCGCCCAATAAGTAGTGTCTCCAAAACTTCAAGCGAAAATCCCAGCCGCAAGCTCCAAGTCATGAATTGAGTAATTCTTCTCATGGGTCTTCAACTGTCTCAACACGTAAGCTACAACCTTCTCATGCTGTATCAATACACATCCCAATCCTTTCCCAGATGCGTTGCTGCGGAACACCAATCCTCCAGAACTGTCTGGCAAGGTTAAAAAAAAAGCGGTTATCAAACTTTGCTCCAACGCTTCAAAAGCTGACGCACACTTATTTGCCCACACAAATGGTACTTTCTTGTGCGTAAGCTTGGTCAGAGGCTCAGCCAAACGAGCAAAAAAATTCTTCACGAACCTTCTATAGTATCCTGTAAGTCCAAGAAACTTCTGATCTTTACAACGTTCTTCGGAATCGGCCAGTCTTGAACTGCTGCAATCTTCCCTGGGTAAATGGCGATTCCATCTCCAGCTATGATATGTCCCAAAACTTTACTTCTTCAAGCCAAAACTTGCACTTGCTCATCTTTGCATATAATCTTTCTTGCCTCAATGTCTGCAGTGCGATCTTCAAGTATTCTGCATGCTCTTCAATGCTCCTCGAGTATACCAGAATATCCTCAGCGAACACCACTATAAACTGGTCCAAGAATGGTGAAAAGATTCGGTTCATCAAGTCCATAAATATCGCCGATGCGTTCGTGACTCCGAAGGGCATCACTAAATACTCGTAATGTTCATACCGAGTTCGGAACGCAGTCTTGCAAATATCTTTTGGTTTCACTCGGACCTGATGATATCCGGATCGCAAATCCAGCTTCGAGAATACCCTCACGCCACCAAGTTGCTCAAATAATTCGCCAATGCGAGGGATCGGATGCTTGTTCTTAATAGTCACCCAGTTTAATTCTCGACAATCGTTGCACATCCTCCTTGTGACATCCTTCTTCTTAACTAAAAGAACTAGAGCTCCCCAAGGCGAGTTACTGCTGCGAATCCAACCATTCTCAAACAATTCAGCAATCTGCTTCTTGACTTTTTCCAACTCCACTGGTGCCATTGGATAATACGCTTTAGAAACTGGCGCTGCACCAGGAACAAGATCAATTGCGAACTCCACGTCTCGCCTCGGCGGTAAACCTGATATATCTTCAAACACATCCATGAAATCTCGAACTATAGCCGGTGCTTCCTCCTTATCAACTTCCATCTACAAAAGAACCTTGTTTGTCGACCTAGCCCTAAACTCGACTGGCCGACAGAACTGCTCCCTCCGGCAAAACAAACTCCGGATGTCCGGGAATCTGGAGATTCACTTTCCTTTCCTTACCATCAGTATAAGCGTGGAAAGTGCCGCGAAAATCCATTCCCAAGACGACAACAACCAAGGGATGCACCAGGATTGAATAATCCTAATGCGGGGAAAAAACAAGAACAGGTAAGATACCGAGATGACTTCATCCGAAGTCAAAATACTGAAGAGGATTAAGCACGGAAAACTTGATTCAAGCTGGCGATGAAACAAGAACTGGTAAGCAATGAAACCGAGAGAAGTAAGGTAATATAACGATCATGGAACAGGAAAGTGAATCAAGACCAGGACTCCAAGTTACTTAAATAGAGTACCGCATTGTAACCATGCTGCAGTTCATGGGTACAATTACATAACTCCACCCAAGTCGCCCAAATCCTAGTATCAGAATCAAGATACAGGGAAAAACAATAGAGAACCAAAAAGGTTTCGGGTCGAAATGCAAAGTGGTTTGCATATTGCCCAAACAAAGGATCAAGAGAAGGATATGATTCAAAAATCACGATAATCAAGGTGGCAGGACATGTTCCTAATCACGAGTATTCTGGTTCGTGTATTGGGTCCAATACCCAACTACAAAAGAATCAAACCCGATTAACCTATATCCCATGTCTCTGATACCAAAAGAACCATGTCACGCCCCGCTTCCCAGAGTACGCTCAAATAAGCACGTGACATAGCCAACCATGCTACCTGTAGATAGGAAAAATCCCTCCACAGTCACATTACGGCTGTAGAGATATCGAGAACAGGAAAAAATTAAACTAAACCATCTAGTACATGTCCAAGAGCCAGAATAAATGGGTCAAGAAATAATGATATGCGGAAGCAAAAGATACAGTAAAAGAAACACCTGGACAATAAAACTGCATACCGACAGGATCTTCGCCGCTCGGTCTAACAGCGGCAATACTCCTGGTCAGTCTGCAATAAAGGTAGAAGAATCTAGGCCATGCAAAACCCAGACGTCAGCGCGTCATGTCATCAAGTAATAAAATATAAACAGGGTAACAGGCAATGCAAATATAATCATGAATGATAAAGCAGGTGTAACAGCAACATATATATCAGTGCAGTGAAGGGTAGTGTGCAGTGAGTAAAACTAAACTGGTCTATTGGGTTATCTACTCTCAAGTCTTTGAAATCAATTTGATGAATCATCGATGTAACTCAATAGTATCCCGTGCATGCCCGGGACCACGGTCTAAGACTCTCGGGCTGAAACCGAGATGTGCCGCTAGGCACAAAAAGGAAAAAGGGAACAGACCAACGATGTCAGCAGCATCGTCACGAGGCGGGCCTAGCCTCAAAAACTGATCAGTAAAAGCAAGCAACTGTCGAGTTACAAGTCAGGTTTCATCATTAATTTCCCCATACCCTCAAGTTATATGTGTCAAGTCAGGTATTCCGTAATCAAGAACTAATGCCAACACAGGATCAGGTAGGTGCAGGTTTGTCTGGATAGACAACAGGAACGGTCCATAAGGACTACATGTCAGGTTTGTTGGCATTAGACACAAGATCAGGTAACAGGTAAAGCCATGGTACATCAGGTCAAGTCGAGTAGTATATTTAGATGTTATGTCATGTAAAGAGTGTACGGTACCATGTCAGGTCAAGTAATATATGTAGCAAGTCACGTTAGGGTGTACAAGATAACATATGGATGCTCATAACGACTAGCATAATCATGGTTATGAATAAACAAGCATGGAACTATCAGAATAATAAACAGGCACAGTAACATGATAGCAATAGGTGCAGATTGAACTACTTAGTTGTACGGTTGTCAGTTTGGTTTAAGGAATAGTTTTAACATTTCAGGAATGCAGTGTTACACATGTGGATGATAAAATCATACTCATATATATCACACAATCTAGAGATGCAATTGAATATGAATTAAGTTAAATGTATGCAACCGATCGTCCGATAGGGTGCAAACTACAAAAGAGTAATCTAGCTATGCAAACAATTATGATTATGTGATCTACCATATAAATGTGGTTATGTAGGTTTAGTAAACTAAATGCAACAGTTAGGTTCCAAGTTCTAGATCTGAAATGATATGAACAGATGCAAACGGAACATCGAATGTTATAAAATGATGCATGGGGTGCTATATTTAAACTACAGGTATGATATATATTAGAATGGTATATAATGATTTAAATAGCATGTAGAAAGATTAACTTGCCTGAACAAATACCAAAGCGGTACGTGCCACGTCAGATATCGGGGAAAACGTCACGATATGTCCACGCGAGTACAGAACGGAACCAGGTATGGCAAGAACATGATCTCGCTATCTGGGAACGTCCTCAGGGTCACCCGGATCAACAGCGACCGGCACGGCTCCGGTGATGGCCGGGGAAAACCGGATCAAGAAGGAGAGTGAAGCAAAGAAGAAGAAGAAGAAAGAGAAGGAAGAAGAAGAAGAAGAAGTTGGTGTTCCAAGTTTGGTGTTCTGTTCGAGGGTTGAAGGCCGAGGGTGGAACAGCGATGGTGGCGTCGTCGATATTGGGGTTTCCGGCGAGACTAGGGTTGGTTTAAAGAAGTTAAGGTTAGGTTAGGGTTTGGTGCTGGCTGGTGCTTGGTGGTGCAAGGACCTTGGTGTAGGAAGGAGAAGGGGAGAGGAGAGGAGGAGGGGGTGGTGACGACGACGTGGAGGGATCGCCGGCGGTGAGGTGAGGGTGGTCTCGGGAAGGAGGTGATTGTGAGAAGGCAAGGTGGTGTCTTGGGTGAGCTTCTTGATCTTGAGAAGTGGTGGTCGATTTTGATGGATGGTTTTCTTAGGTTGAAGAAGATGATGGACGGAGAAGAAGAAGGTAGAGTCGCTGGCATGGGTTTAGCAAATCGGCGAGGGTTTGCTGTGACGATGGAGAATGGTGGTGACGAAGACAAGATGGGGTCGAAGGGAGGTGGTGATCGGAAGTGGTAGTGGCTGCGGGGTTAGGAGCCGATGAGGATGATGTTGGGTGCTTGACGACGAGGGCGACGTCGACGATGGTCTTGGCTTCTATGGAGATGGGCTCGGGTGTTTGGGGTAGAGCAAGGAAATGGAGGCGGTCGAGAGGGATGGGGAGGCGAGGGAGGAGAGACGAGGTCTAAGGTGGAGGCGGCGACTGCGAAGTGCGGCTTTTCTCATAGGCGCTGGGTTAACAAAGAAGAAGATGACGAGAACGAAGAAGGGAGGTGACCGTAGTGGGAGGCGGTGACCAGAATCGAGGAAGAAACAGTAGTCGCGAGAAGAGAGAGAGGGTGCGAGAGGAGAGAGAAAGAGAAGGGAGAGAGAGAGAGTGCGCTCGGGGAGAGAGAAAGAGAAGGAGAAAGAAAGAGAGGGAGACGTTGGGGCCCAAGGGAAAAGGAAAGGAGGGTTCTGATTGGTTGGAAAAGAAAAGAAAAGATAGAGGAGAAGGAGAACTCGGAGGTGGGGCCAGGTGCATCCCAAAGAGGGGCTCTGATTGGCTGGGAAAAAGGAATTGGTTGGGAAAAATATTAAAGAGATTTTAATTGTTGAAAATATTTTATTTAGTTGTGAAGAAATCTGAGCTGTTAAGAAAAATGTTTAATGAATTAAGGAATTTAAGAATTAATAAAATTTGGCGGTATACAAAAATAATTCCGAAATGCGTCCGGGTCGGGTCCAAAATTTTGGATTTGAGATACGAAAATTATTTGTGAGTTCCAAAACTTAAAATGAAGGATTATGTAATAAAATGCATACCCCCAAGAACGGACGCACGTACGTGCGCGTAGCCATCCAAACACGTCCGTTTCACTCAACGGGACGAGAACACGATACAAGGACGCTACCACAGGGTTAGGGTATCAAGCAGGCTATGAAATGCAATTTTAAATTATTTTACGTGATTTATATTGTTATATGCAAAAGATGTGATACAAGACAAATACCAGTATATACTAAATTGTGAAATGCACTAGCCCATGCAACAAGTCAAGGTAACCTATAAATGAGCGTTAAACAGGTTCAAGCAAGCGGGTCGGGTCGAATGTGATGTACCAAGTAACTACCATTCGACCCAAATACGCTAAATCAAGAAAAGACCATGGATATGTAATTACGGAAACTGGAATTGATATAAGTGAACTCGGGTGTTACAGGTCCCGCAGCCATTGGTGATGTGCACCTAAGATTGTATTCAGATGTTCACTGAGAGTGAGCACACCGGACAGGACTCGCAGAGAACTGACTTGATGGTATTATACCTGACGTCAGATAGCAGTTCTAAGGTGACATGTGTGCAGATAGTCTGTTGACTTAAGGTCGTCATTTGTCTCGTGTGAGTTCCCACTGTACTTCGATTACTACCCTACCACGGCTCAAAGGAGTCGTGCAAACAAGTTTTAGTTGGGTACAGTCCCGAGCTACGTGGAGGCAGTGAGCGACTGTTAGGGATTCATCTCTCCCGGTATAGGGAGATGATATCGCACTGTGATCGGTTGGTCATTACCATAAGTCCCTGGCCAGGGCTGATTGAGAATTACTGGTGGACTGATCAGTAGATTCTCGGATGGTCTTGAGCCATACCGGCACGACTTGTACGGTTATTAGGGGTCTGATGTTCTCCACCTCCCTAGACCATACATACGATACTCATAGACGAACAGACCGGACTGCGCGGATATTGTCACGGACAGGCTCAGTAGGAGTTCGGATGGGTTTCCTCATCGGCCTTCTTATCGACATCTACCTGGGGACCGTTACGTACAGCTAGTGCCGCTTGCGATCTGTGGTTAAACCCACTGCCAGCGTAGTAGTCGAGTCTTTAGAGTCCCACATAGAGAGTTTCCCTGCTCCAGGCGAAATGATATAGAGGTCGTATGGTTTTACGACAAGGGTTCGGACGCATACGTGTGTTTACGCGCGTACGACGTTCGGACAGTTTTTACTAGCCGGCTTTGGTTTAAGCCAGATTCTAGTATCGGATTATTAGATTTATACAGTCTAAAGTTTTTCCGTGTTTTCACGGATAGGAGGGGCGTTCTCGTAATTTGACGGGAAGCTTCTAGAAGTACGGTGACTTAAGGGTTTAGGTGGCATTTTCATTAAATGCTTTTGTGACTCATTTGTGTGATTCATCCATATCATTAATGCAACATTAAATGGTTAATGACTCATGTAGTGAATCACATATATAGAATTAATGAAGCATGATGATTAATCACTTTTATTTATTTATTTGATAAATCATTATGCTTCATATATTCAAGTGAGAAACATTTTCATGATAAGAATGATGTTCACCTTCTCTCTCCTCAAGCTCTCACTCTCTTCAAACCCTAATCCTCCCCTCTCATGTGTTGAGATCAAGGATTAGATAGACTAATTAATCCATAACCTCACTCTATATCACCTAGGTCTCTTTGATTAGCAACTAAAGAAACCCAGTTACCTCAAGATTAGAGGTGAAGCTTGGAAGAGAGGCTCTCGGGTGGATCATCTATTACGTAGAGGAGGCCAAGGAGGAGGTCGATTACGAAAAGACGAAGGACTTGGTTCACTGGGTATAATCACTTCTCATAGTAGTTAACAACTCCTATGTTTTTGTTAGTTATAGTTTAGCAAAGATTCTTCGGTTAGTCGATGTTTATCCAAAGAACAAGACTGTTTTTCATATTTCCGCCTCCCCGCAACTCGTGGGGTGTTGTATATCGACTTGCAGTGGTATTAGAGCCTCGCTAAACAATAATTAACTTATTAGCAAAGTCGTAAGAATTTCGAACGCAAAACGAACCGGAAAAAATATCATATTCACATAGTTTCTGTCAATTTTAAATTGAGGTCTAAATTTTTTTCAGGGGCCTCTAAAAATACAAGCAGGGAAATCTAAGAACACTGGAGAAATTTGGGTGCATGAATCGGCCAAACAGCCGCGGAACCGTGGCCGATCCCATCGATCCGCCGCGGATCCGCGGCCGAGTTGAGACCGATTCACCCCAAATCTCCCCGGTAACTCTTCTGTGAATATTTTATCTTTTCTGGAATGTTTATTTTCTGCTCAAGTCTCAGGTGCACAGAGAAGTTTTGGAGTAGAATCTATTGTGTTTGATCGATCGAAATTATACGATGTTTGCTAATTAGATTATATCTGTGAACTGTATAATGTATTCGTAAACCTTCCCTAACTGCTAGTATGTCGGTTGGCAGGGGGTTGCACATTTCTGTAATGTTTTAACTGTTTGTGATTATGAACTTAATTGGATTGTTATGATGATTAGCCGGGGTTTGAGATGGGTTATTATATTCATTCATTAGATGTAATTGTAATATGTTGTAATATTATTTTGCGGGGCACATCCAGGTTGCGGTTGTAGCCACCGTTGTATTATTTCTTTTTACTGTTTTTGCTCCTAGGATAGACCCAAGGTGGGGTGCAGAAACTACCGGGTACTTTGAAGTGTTTAGTGGCCTACTCACGTTGTTGAGGGAGACCGCTTCACTTCGGGTACTTGGCGGGTAGTTTGCCGTACCCGTAGGGGTCTAGGGTGGGGTAATGGCTATTCATCACAACTGTGTAATCCGTCTTTCGTTGCAGGCTCAAAAGAAACGCGGATTGCTTGCATATCCAATAATGTTCATATGTGATCTGGAATACCTATTATTGCGTCTGATGAATGTACAATATCTATATATGATAGCTATTTAAACGTCACTTATGTTTTATACCCGTGCTAGCCCAGCCCCTGCTCTGCCGTTAGTTAAGTAACCTAACGGGTGATGACGGGACCCAGTGGCGAATGCGGATGGCATAAGAGGACGCTATATTTTCGTTGTTTTCTGCAATGATAGGTTAATGATGGTACGCATTATCATTAATGCAAAGAAAATAAAACCTAAACTTAATCGTTGGAACAATTTCAAAACCACTCGGTTTTCTTCAAAAAGCAAATTTTAAATGCGGAGCTTAAACCACTCCTTTTAAAAAGAGCTATCTTAGTTCCTTCGATCATATCAAGTTCACTACGTTAACGGTTTTTGCCAAAAACCAGCCGTAACCCTCCGTCGTTTCATATAAAACAACACATCGTATTCATGCTATGTTTGTTGGCCTACGTCAAGGCATAGTGGATGGTAGCAATGTGCTGCTTTTTTGTTGCATAGATAGATGCATTAGTTTAGGACAGTCGTACAGTCTTGTTGGCCTACGTCAAGGGCGAGTACGGATGAATCTAAATTAATCAGGACAACGACGGGTAGAACTTGACTTGCGTCTTATGATTTGTTGGCCTACGTCAAGGTCATAAGAGCTTGGGGTAAAAATCACATCGGGAGTTTCAAACATAAAGGAAACTTGCAGATTTAGCATACCTTCTGAAGTGTGGTGACTAGAGTGGCTACCATCTAGGGCATCATACAATGATAGTTGGATCCCGATCCCACTGATAAGTAGGATTACCCTCGGGAAATTTTCTCACTTAACAATCAATGCTATAAACCAAGTAGGTGTCCAGAAAGGTATTAGAGGGGCTACGCCTCCAGGGAAAAGAGGTTATTTAATTAAGGAACTTCGCGAAAGCGTTGGAAAACCTCCCTCGAAGTACCAACACTGGCCTGGCTGAAAGGTTAAGTAAGTATTGTGACGTGTGATTAAATCCTGACTAATTCTTCTTTTAGATTTTGAAGAAGAATTTGAGAATACAGTAGGAGCCATCCTGTTTAGATAAATTAATAAACCAATCTAAACTTGCAAGAGCATATGCTGAGTGTTTCTTTTCTCTCTATCTGACAGCTACCATGACAGGACTAAAACTATTACTTGAAAAAAATATACTGATCGGGCAAAACTATAAAGATTGGCTAAGGAACGTCGACATTGCACTGACTTATGACAAAGTAGCATATGTTACCACCGCTGTTCCTCCCCTTATCCAAGGACCAGATTCCTCAGTTACGGACAAGGAGGTTCGCAAAACCTGGGATCTAGACTGTGAGAGAGCTAAGTGTATCGTGCTGGCGTCTATGAACAATGAACTCCAGAAACAGCATGAGAGTATGGATATTATATCCATCTTTCTCCATTGCAAGGAATTGTATGGGGAGCACTCCCGTATCGTGAGGTACGAGACCTCAAGGAAACTCTTCTAGATGAGGTTAGCTCTAAGATCACCTGTAGGAGAGCACGTCCTGAAAATGATCAGCCTCATTGAGGAACTCGCAAACCTGGGATGCGTGCTAGAGAATGATTTGTATATCGACTTGATTTTGCAGTCCCTTCCCCACACCTTCTCTCATTTCGTGCTGAGCTTCAACATGCACGAAATGGAAGCTGATCTTCCAAAGCTCCTCAACATGTTGAGGGTAGCAGAAACCTCCTTGAAAAAGGAGAAGGCCCCCGTTCTGTATGCTGGCCAATCATCCTCTTATAAATCTAAAGCGAAAGCTAAAGGGAAGAAGAAGATGAAAGCCACCAAACCGAAAGGCGGGGTCAAGAAGGTGCAGGGAACGAACAAGGCAGGAAGGGTGAAGGCGGATAAGAACGAATGCTATTATTGTCACAAGCAAGGGCACTGGAAGAAGGACTGTGTGGCCTTCAAAGCCAAGGACACGAAGCAAGCTGTTGCTTCTGCTTCAGGTGTGTTTGTTATCGAAAATTGTCTTTCAGTAAACTCTACATCATGGGTACTTGATACCGGTTCTGGTTCTCACATCTGTAATTCTTTGCAGGATCTGAGAAATAGTAGAGTACTGGAGACAGGTGATATGACTCTCCGGATGGGCAATGGAATGCACGTAGATGCTATTGCAATAGGAGAATATCACCTAGGGTTGACTAGTAGGAACATTTTGGTATTGTACAACTGTTTTTGTATTCCCAGTATGCTGTGTAATATTATATCAGTATCTTTGTTATCTAATGAAGAATATAATTTTGCGCTTGAAAGAAATGTCATGAACATTCTCCTAAATCAAGAAATGATTGGGTTTGGCACACTGGAAAACGGCATATACATACTTAATCAACCTCAAGTTTTCAATATTCAAAACACGCTTAAAAGAAAGGCTCCAGATTCAAACCAAGCCTTCCTATGGCATTGTAGACTTGGTCATATAAACGAAACAAGGTTGACTAAGTTACATAAAGATGGATATTTAGATCCGTTTGAATATTCATCATATGCAATTTGTCAATCATGTATCAAAGGAAAAATGACCAAATCTCCGTTCACCGGACACGGAGAAAGAGCTACAGAACTCTTGGGACTTGTACACAGTGATGTGTGTGGTTCAATGTCTACACATGCATGAAGCGGTCACTCCTACTTCATCACTTTTACTGATGACTTCTCTAGGTATGGACATGTGTTCTTAATGAAGCATAAATCCGAGGCCTTTGAGAAGTTTAAGCAGTATAAAAATGAAGTGGAGAAACAGACTGGTAAAAGCATCAAGACACTTCGATCTGATCGAGGTGGAGAGTACTTAAGTACCAATTTCCTTGAATGCTTAAAAGAGAATGGAATTCTCTCTCAGCTTACTCCGCCTTATACACCTCATCATAATGGTGTATCAGAAAGGAGGAATCGCACGCTACTGGACATGGTGCGTTCAATGATGAGTAGTGCTGAGTTGCCACTTTCCTTCTGGGGTTTTGCGCTAGAATCAGCATCATACCTATTGAATAGAGTTCCAACTAAGTCTGTGCCTACAACTCCATATGAAATGTGGAGCGGGAAGAGACCATATCTCAAGTATATCAAGATATGGGGGTGTCCGACATATGTTAAAAAGCATAATCCGGACAAGCTCGAGGCACGATCGGTTTTGTGCAAGTTTGTAGGATACCCCAAGCATTCAAGGGGATATCTGGTCTACCACACTGAAGAAAAAAAGGTGTTTGTCGCTCGCCACATTGTCTTCTTAGAGAGCGAATTTCTTGCAAAAGAAATTAGTGGGAGCGCGGTAGAGCTGGAAGAAATTCCAGAACCTCAAACTGCTGCCGAGGACTTAGTAGAACCTCAGGTTTCAATAGAACCCGACGAACCAATGCCACTCCGCAGAACTAGTAGGCTTTCTCATCCTCCTGAAAGATACTATGCGTTTCTTGTAGATGGGGATCGAGAGGATTGCATCATCGATGATGACGAGCCTACTAATTTTCAGCAGGCTATCACGAGTAAAGACTCGGTGAAGTGGCTGGATGCTATGAGATCCGAAATGGAATCCATGTACACCAATAAAGTATGGACTTTAGAAGTTGCTCCTCCTGGGGTGAAACCAGTTGGATGCAAATGGATCTTCAAAAAGAAGATTGGTACATTTGGACAAGTGGAAACCTACAAAGCTAGACTCGTTGCAAAAGGTTTTCGTCAAAGACCAGGATTGGACTATGATGAAACCTTTTCATCAGTAGCTATGCTTAAATCCATTCGGATCCTGCTTGCCATTGCTGCCTTCCATGACTATGAAATCTGGCAGATGGACGTAAAAACAGCTTTTCTAAATGGACATTTAGAAGAGAGTGTTTACATGGATCAACCAGAAGGTTTCTTAGACAGCGGGAGCTGCAGAAAAGTGTGCAAATTGCTTAAATCCATTTATGGATTAAAGCAAGTATCGCGGAGTTGGAACATCTGCTTTGATGAGACAGTCAAATAATTTGACTTTATCAAAAATGTAGATGAACCATGCATTTATAGGAAGATTGTAGAAGGAGCAGTAGTCTTCCTCGTTTTGTACGTCGATGACATACTACTGATAGGGAATGATGTCCCTATGCTACAATCAGTAAAGCTCTTCTTGTCACAGAAATTCTCCATGAAAGACTTGGGAGATGCATCCTACATTCTGGGCATTAAAATCTATCATGATAGATCCAATAGAATGTTGGGACTTTCACAGTCCAGGTATATTGACACTATACTAAAGAGATTTAGTATGGAAGATTCTAAGCGCGGTAATTTACCCGCTTGTCACGGGATCACCCTCTCCAAAGAGATGTCTCCAAAGACTGATGAAGAGAGGGCTCGCATGGGAATTATACCCTACGCTTCGGCAGTAGGATCCATAATGTATGCGATGTTATGTACCAGACCAGATGTAGCTTACGCACTTAGTGTGGTAAGCAGGTATCAGTCTGACCCAGGTGAGAAGCATTGGATAGCAGTAAAGAACATTCTTAAGTACCTAAGAAGGACTAAGGAGATGTTCTTGATTTACGGTAATGGGGACCTCCGGGTTGAGGATTTTACCGACTCCGGATTCCAAAGTGACAAAGATGACTCTAAATCCATTTCGGGTTTTGTGTTTACCCTCAATGGAGGGGCGGTATGTTGGAGGAGTTCCAAACAGGATACCGTCGCAGACTTAACTATGGAGGCTGAGTATATAGCTGCTAGCGAAGCCGCGAAAGAAGCTGTCTAGATGAAGAAGTTCATTTATGAACTTCAGGTGGTTCCGTCCATTGCCAATCCAATACCTTTGTATTATGATAATAATGGGGCTGTAGTATTAGCGAAGGAACCAAGGTCCCATCAGAAATCCAGGCATATCTTAAGGCGGTATCACCTGATCAGGGAGATCGTAGATCGTCGGGAGATTGAGGTGCGGAGAGTGGACACAAAAGACAACACGGCAGATCCATTCACCAAGGCCATCCCTCAAGTCCAGTTCGAGAGGCTGTTTGAGATGTTGGGCATGCGGTACGCCAGCAACTGGATCTGGTGAAGACAATGGGTGCTCATTGCACCAATTATAGGCCTTAGTGCAAGTGGAAGATTGTTGGATATATATGCCTTAGAGGCCTTCATTGTATAGGATGTTAGGGATATGTATGTACATGACAATCTTGCTTGATATGATAGTACGCTATTTGGTTTGTCTTTATCTTAACGTGTGATATATTTTACTTTATATTTATAAACATGTTGATAAATCCCATAGGGTGTTTGCCTGACTACCGGCGTTGTGATGGCAGTCATACTTGTGGGAGCTGGATAGTCAATAGGCACATCCTTAAATGTCCCTGGTCGCAGGAGTATCGAAACTGGGCATCGATGCTCCAGAGTAGACTAGTGTATACATATCTAGACCCTAACGATGGGCGATGGATTGGTCCCGCAGCCATTGGTGATGTGCACCTAAGATTGTATTCAGATACTCACCGAGAGTGAGTACACCGGACAGGACTCGCAGAGAACTGACTGGATGGTATTATACCTGACGTCAGATAGCAGTTCTCAGGTGACATGTGTGCAGATAGTCTGTTGACTTAAGGTCGTCATTTGTCTCGTGTGTGTTCCCACTGTACTTTGATTACTACCCTACCACGGCTCAAAGGAGTCGTGCAAATAGGTTTTAGTTGGGTACAGTCCCGAGCCACGTGGAGGCAGTGAGCGACTGTTAGGGATTCGTCTCTCCCGGTATAGGGAGATGATATCGCACTGTGATCGGTTGGTCATTACCATAAGTCCCTGGCCAGGGCTGATTGAGAATTACTGGTGGACTGATCAGTAGATTCTCGGATGGTGTTGAGCCATACCGGCACGACTTGTACGGTTATTAGGGGTCTGACGTTTTCCACCTTCCTAGACCATACATACGATACTCATAGACGAACAGACCGGACTGCGCGGATATTGTCACGGACATACTCAGTAGGAGTTCGGATGAGTTTCCTCATCGGCCTTCTTATCGGCATCTACCTGGGGACCGTTACGTACAGCCAGTGCCGCTTGCGGTCCGTGGTTAAACCCACTGCCAGCATAGTAGTCGAGTCTTTAGAGTCCCACACAGAGAGTTTCCCTGCTCCAGGCGAAACGATATAGAGGTCGTATGGTTTTACGACAAGGGTTCGGACGCATACGTGTGTTTACGCACGTACGACGTTCGGACAGTTTTTACTAGCCGGCTTTGGTTTAAGCCAGATTCTAGTATCGGATTATTGGATTTATACAGTCTAAAGTTTTTCCGTGTTTTCACGGATAGGAGGGGCGTTCTCATAATTTGACGGGAAGCTTCTAGAAGTATGGTGACTTGAGGGTTTAGGTGGCATTTTCATTAAATACTTTTGTGACTCATTTGTGTGATTCATCCATATCATTTGTCACGCCCCGCTTCCCAGAGTACGCTAAGGTAGGCACGCGACATAGCCAACCATGCTACCTGTGGATAGGAAAAATCCTTCCACAGTCACATTACGGCTGTAGAGATATCAAGAACAGGAAAGTAGACTAAACTATCTAGTACATGTCCATGAGCCAGAATAAATGAGTCAAGAAATAATATAGTATGCGGAAGCAAAGGATCAAATGAACACCTGGAAAGTAAGGCTGGATACCAACAGAATCCTTACCGCTCGGTCTAACAGCGGCAAAATTCCAGACCAGTCTGCAACAAAGGTAGAGGATCTGGGCCATGCAAAACCCAGACGTCAGCGCGTCATAACATCAAACAATAATATATAAACATGGTAGCAAGACATGCAAGTATGATCATAAAAGGTAAAGTAAGTGTAACAGCAATGTAAATCAGGACAGTGACAGGTAGTGTGCAGTGAGTAATCTAAACTGGTCTATTGGGTTAAATACTCTCAAGTCTTTGAAATCAATTTGATGAATCATCGATGTAACTCAATAGTATCCCGTGCATGCCCGGGACCACGGTCTACAGACTCTCGGGCTGAAACCGAGACGTGCCGCTAGGCAGTAAAAGGTAGCAGGTACAGACGAGTGATGTCAGCATCATCACTCCGGGGCTGGCCTAGCCCGTAAGACTGATCAGAACAGGTATCGAACTGTTGAGTTACAAGTCAGGTTTCATCATTGATTTCCCCATACCCCCAAGCTATGTATGTCAAGTCAGGTATTCAGTAATCGAGAACTAATGCCAACACAGGAGCAGGTAGGTGCAGGTTTGTCTGGATAGACAACAGGAACGGTCCGTAAGGACTACAGGTTATGTTTGTTGGCATTAGACACAAGATCAGGTAACAGGTAAATCCATGGTACATCAGGTCAAGCCAGGTAATGTATAAAGATGTCATGTCATGTCAAGAGTGTACGGTACCATGTCATGTCAAGTAGGAAGTGTAACAAGTTATGTCAGGAAGCACAAGATGTCATGTGGGTGCTCATAATCAAACTAACATAAGCATGTGTATAAATAAACAAGCATGTGTACTATCAGAACAATAAACTGAAACATGTAATATGATATGCAAATAGATATAATTTCAAGGATATGGATGCACAGTTGTCGATTAGGGTTACATTTATAGTTCCAATATTAATTAGGATGCAATTTATTAAACATGGAGTGTTAATATCATAGTATTATGTAGTAATGTGATCTATGGATGCAATTATATGTATCTTAAATGCGATGGATGCAAACGGGTATCCGAAAAGTTATAAAACTATAAAATGGTAATGTGGGATGTACAACTAAGCAATATGTGATATAAATATTGATATAATAATATTAATATGGATAGCATATTCAAAACGATTAATAACTATAAAAGTGGTATTGATTAACCATGCACAAAAAAAATCCGTTCAGAAATTCAGCGTCGCCCTAATTTTTAAAATAGCTTAAAAATAACAAACGTTCTCCAAAAGGGACGTGTCTTATACCAAAACAAAGATAATTCAATAAGGTTTTCAGTTTTATAAGTATAAGTATCTCAGGTTGTCCCTACAAAAAGCTATGAGCATTCGAAGTTGAAAGTTTGCTGCTGGAATTTCCCTGGACAGCAGTTTAGAGACATTTTCATTTGCATTTTACGTTATTTAAACAATTTATTTTGCAAGTAAATATTTCATAGAGTTATAGTATTCTGAGTTAGCTTCGTAACGAACTAAAGAGCGTATACTAATGATTTTTCTATGATTTATAATGAATTTTATAAGGTAAGGTGTACAGTAAATTTCAGATTTGTCGTATCCGCTTTTTCAACGACGTTTCATGTGTAAACTATAATATTTTCAAATGTATAACATTATAAAATTCAGATTATAAACTAATTAAAGATAATAATAGGAAATATTACGATAATATATATTTTAAATGATATGGATGCAGAATAATGTAATCTAGTATGTCACAAGATAAGTTTTCATGATCTAGATTTAATATGATATAAACGGATGCAAACGGAACATCGAAACGTTATAAAATTAAACATGGGGCACTAGATTTAAACTATAGGTATGGTATTTATTTAAATAGATATAAAATGAATTATATAGCATGTAGCAAGATTAACTTGCCTAAACGGAACAAGAACGGATGTTTACGGAACGTCCTTCGTCGGCGAAATGTCACGACGCACGCACGGTACACGGAACGGTTCCAAAAAATGCACGAGGGTGATCATGCAAGTCAGGTACGTTCACTGGATCACTCGGATCGTCGGCGACGAGCACGGCTCCGGCGGTGATCACCGGAATCAAGAAACAAGATCAAGAAAAAGAAAGAAGAAAGAAGAAGAAGAAGTAAGAAGAAGAGGTTGTGTATTAAATAAGGAAAGAAAAATTAACTAAATAAAATATATATAAATATATATATGCAGAGGAGAGAGAGAGAAAGGAGTTGTTAGTTTGTTACGAAATTAGATTTAAAATTTTAAAAGATTTTTAGATTTAAAATTTTAGATAAGAGGTTTCAGTTTGTTAAAGAAATCATATGAAAATATTTAAACTAAATTTTAAAATTAAATAAATTGAATTTTGGCGGGATACAAAAATATTTCAAAACGCGCCCGGGTCGGGTCTAAAAATTCAGATTTAAAACACGAAAAACATGTGCGACTTTCAAAATTCAAAATGAATGCTCAGGTAACGAAAATGCATACCCCCAAGAACGGATGCACGTACATGCACGCAGCCATCCAAACACGTTCGTTTCACTGAACGGGACGAGAACAAGATGCGCGGCTGCTACCACGGGGTTAGGGGTATCACGCAGGCTATTAAATGCAATTTTAAATTATTTTACATGACCTAAAATGTTATATGGTAAAATATGCAATGCCAGGTAAAATGCCAGTATGCAGTATACATGAGATGCACGTGTCTATATAACAACTCAGGGTAATCTATAAATATGAATCAAATAGGTTCAAGCAAGCGGGTCGGGTCGAATGCAATGTAAAATGTAAAATACTATTCGCACCCAAAACACGATAAATCAGGAAAATACCATAATTAAGGAAATACGAGAACGGGAATTGGTATAAATGAAATAGGATGTTACATCATTAATGCATCATTAAATGGTTAATGACTCATGTAGTGAATCACACATATAGAATTAATGAAGCATGATGATTAATCACTTTTATTTATTTATTTGATAAATCATTATGCTTCATATATTCAAGTGAGAAACATTTTCATGATAAGAATGATGTTCACCTTCTCTCTCCTCAAGCTCTCACTCTCTTCAAACCCTAATCCTCCCCTCTCATGTGTTGAGATCAAGAATTAGATAGACTAATTAATCCATAACCTCACTCTATATCACCTAGGTCCTTTTGATTAGCAACTAAAGAAACCTAGTTACCTCAAGATTAGAGGTGAAGCTTGGAATAGAGGTTCTCGGGTGGATCATCTATTACGTAGAGGAGGCCGAGGAGGAGGTCGATTACGAAAAGACGAAAGACTTGGTTCACTAGGTATAATCACTTCTCATAGTAGTTAACAACTCCTATGTTTTTGTTAGTTATAGTTTAGCAAAGATTTTTCTGCTAGTCGATGTTTATCCAAAGAACAAGAATGTTTTTCATATTTCCGCCTCCCCGCAACTCGTGGGGTGTTGTACATCGACTTACACATATAAGGCTAAACATTATATAGACGCGAAGTCAAGATGATACGAAGCAACTAACGCGCACTAGCTAGACGCGCGTGCACTTGGTGCACAAAACGCGCGTAACATCGCCACAACCACAACTAGGGGTTGCTATGCGTAGCAAACACCAAATCCAGAATCTAAACGTTCAAATCGCACAAGACATCACACTAACTAATTTAGGAAAAATTTTATACATCAATCACAACCTAAAACTTAACTAAAACCCTTTTAAAAAAAACTAGTTAGCAACCTTAAGTATTTTAGTGCAAAACTAGGTGGATTAGTAAGTCTATTAGTCACTAATTACACTTAAGTGCCCTAATTAAGCCGTACAACATTAACTAAATCTAACCTCACTTAAACACACTAAACATGCATTAAATCTACATAAACACCTAATTAAGACAATTAAAAGCAAATATTAGCAAAGCAACAATTAGAGTAGGTTTTATATCTCAAAATGATTTGGGAAAAGATCCAAACTTGCTAGTCATGCCACTCAAAATGAAGACTTGATCCAAAAAACCTTGCTTAGATTTGAAAAAGGATTTTTTGTGATGATCTTAGTAGAAATTAGAGTTGATTTTAAGGAGATTTGAGGTGAGGTAGTGAGGTTTTAGCAAGAAAAAGAGAAGGAAGATGAGGGGGAGGGGGTTGCGGTTTGGGGAGTGAGGGAGAGTGAGTGAGGGGTGAGGTAACCATACCTCCACACACACACCATTCCTCCATTAAAAAATGCACCATACCTTTTTTTTCTTTTCATTTTCTTTTTCTTTTATTAATTCTTTATATTTTCTATATAAAAAAACATAACTAGAACCATCTTGATTTTTGAAAGTGAGTATGTTACAAAAAGGGTTTTTAGTTGTGTCATGTTGCACTAACATGTGTTAACCTATACTAACTGATAATTAACACTAATTAAGTGTATATGTGCATGATTAAAATAATATTTATTAATTAATAAATAAGGAAAATAATTAAGTAAACTAGCAATTAAATAAGTAACTAATTAAATACCTATACATAAGCAATTACATAATTAAAATATGTATATTTATGTCTATGTGGAAAAATAATTATAACTAGGTTTTCCGTCTGTGGGCGAATAGTCACAAATTCTGAGCCAATGGCCTTCAGAAATGTCATCACCATCATCTGCTCATGTTGCCTTCTTCTCTCATTGACATCAGCCGTAAGAAGGAAAATGGAGAGCAACCCAGTCTCTAGTTGCTTGAGCGCACCATACATAGTAGATATAAATTGGCGTTTACGCTGCAACTCGTGAAGAGACTCAACAATCTCGAATGCTTGATTAGCACTCTCCTTCCTTTCGTAAGACCCTTTCAAATATGCCTAAATAGAATAGGCGTTGTCATATTTATACACCACCTCAGCGATTTCATCTTCCATCGCCTCAGTCATCAATCGATGCAGCATTGCATCCTTAGAAATCCACTCATTAGTGGGAGATGGAGGAGGTTCCTCAGCTACGTGCTTCATGAACATTCGCTCCCTCATGAACATTTCGACAGCCTGTTTCCATCTAGAATAATTTGTTTCATTTAATTGAAAACGGATGATATGAATAGAAACCATATGAGGATTGTAGACTTGCTTCTCCTTCAAGGAGGTAGCGGAACTATTGGACTCGGCCATCGAACAGGAAAACAACAACTACTAATAACCCCCACAAACTCAAAAACTCCGTGAATCAACAACCACAAATACTTCGAAAGGTGATAGTAACACAAAATAAAAGATCAACAATAACTAGCACCTCAAAGTCGGTGCAGAACAACCATTAATTTCGAGATATAGCACGGTCACCAGCTTCAACCCATCCACTAACAACCACAACAAGCACGACATTGCTATATTCAAGCAAAATAGAACATCGTCTTAGATCTCATCAATCACAAAGAAGTTAGATTTCATCTTAGCCGATCCAGGGGACTTCAGATGGTGACTATCAAGGGCTTCAGCGATGGCAGCGATCGATGGCAGGGCTTAACTACATCTGGAGAATCTTCAGCGAGGGCAGCGATTGAGGATGGAGGGGGAGTCTTCAGCGATGGCATTGATCAATGGTACGGCTTCAGAATTGAGGTTGAAAGGGGCTTCAGTGATGATCGGTGGCGAGGGCGAGCGGTTGGTCGAGGGTGAGCGTGAAGCATGGTGAGGGCGAGCGTTGGTCGAGGGCGAGCGGAAAGAGATGCGGGTGAAGGCGATGGTGAGGGATGCGGGTGATACCAACGATGGTGAGGGATGCGGGTGAGGCAATGGTGACATATTGAAAGAGATTTGGGGATAAAATTGTAATGATTAGGTTAACCCTTTCTCATCATCTCTTTATATATAGGCAACTACTTATTATAAATATACCCTTCATCACAACTTCATCACAACCGTCTATTACATTATTTATTTTAACAAAAACAAAGATCAAGAACCAAATTATCTTCGGGACTATTCATCTACTTCCCAAAACATCTAATAGACAATTTGTATAACTCAAAAGAGACCATCAGAACCAATAAAACCAATAGTAAACAAGATATCCATCAAATACTTTAACTAATGGCTCAATCACATCTGAATCCCTGAGTTTTGAATCCGAAAATAAACTCATCAGCACTATGAACAGATAAAAGATAAAACCATTGAGGTTTTAATTTGATCCGCGCCAATGTATATGATAGACTGAAAGGAACAACAGAAGCAATTGGAAATCAATTAGGGTTTTGAGAGAGGGGGAGGATAATTGGTACCTTGAAAATGATATTTTGTTAAGAGTTCCTGCAGATTGCTTGCACTCATCATTGGCCTGAATCGGATGGATTTAATTTATCAACAACTCGAGCAATCACAAAAGGTAGAAGAATAAACCAAAGTTAGCATCAACAATAAAACCTTTTATTAATAGCTACCGGTAAGGCTAATCAATGGATTACACTAATATATCTGACAATGCACTCTCTCAATCTGATTGATGGCACGTTGATAGAGATGCAGGTGACCGATTACAATAGAAAACAGTAAAGTAAGTACAAAAATTGAAATCCGAGCAATTAATAAATGTCATCAAGAATGATTATCATGGTGAAACTCATGTATCATATTAGACACTGATGAAATCCTTAACCTGTCAAATTATTTTCGAGACATACACAAATTAGATAAAGCAGATCCTAGTTTCTCCAATATGATTTTAACACTAAAGATTATGACCTGCCATATAATATTATTGGTTAAATATATTTGTCTCGCGGACGTTCATCACTTCATGCTATCCAATCTGCATGTTTTTCCAAAAACAAACCAGAATGGGCCTGATGGAGCTCCTTTTCGGGTCTCCGTCAGATGTTGTCTTCCACCGATCTCCCGGTGGATTTTAGAGGTGATCTCCTGTTGCGTGCGGGTCTCAATGGGTTTTGAGGAGATTGGTGGTTTGAGGAGTTTACGCCGAGTACCTACAAGAAGTCCCGGGATGGTTTGGTACCACCGAGGACCCTCCGACGATCAAGTTAGCACAAGATCCGAGCAGAGTAATGGCTAAGTGGGGGTGAAAAAGCTTACTTGACCCCTCTATGATGGGGGTTTATATAGTGGCGGCAGCACGCAGCGGCAGGCGCGAGAATCTCGCCGGCAGTTACGCTTCCGACGTCACGCCCGCGTAACGAGCAGATCGCCCGTTAATGGGGGATCGTGATGGCGTGGAACATGGGATGTGCCTGTGGAGAATCTGCACATGGCGAGATTTGCGGAGCGGCGGTTACGCCTGTGAGTGGTGGAGTTGGTCGGTCGGAGGGACCGAGGAAGATGGCCTCGGCAGGGGAGCTCGGGAACAAGCGGGTGGGCCGAGGAGTCTTGGTCCTGTGGCAGTTCGGGGCGAGCTGGGAGTCCAAGGAGACCAATTTGCAGGGGGCTCTGAGGAGAGCTAGCTTGTGCTTGCAGGTCGAGTACAGAGGTAGACTGGTCGGCCCCTGTGGGTCCTTTCTTCTGAGTTCTGGGAGACGTCATCTGCCACGTGTCCTGATCTTGGAGATCGCCAATATCGAGCATCATCATTAGCCCTCCACTCTTGTCCCGACCAGCTGGCGGGTCGGGTCAGGAGTGGACTGCTGGGCCGTCCAGGGTGAGCTCTCTCCTAAGGTTTCGTCGGGACGCGTCCCCGGGCTGTCAGCTGTCTTTTCTGCCAGCAAATCAGGACGAGATCTCTGCATTTAAGGAAGGTGCGCCGGTTCGTGCATCCTGTCACTGAAGCGACGGTCCACGTGTGAAGCGTCGGTTGGCCGACGCGACGTGTGCAGACCTGCGACGTCTGATGGGATGCAGCCTAGTGTGGGAATGACAAGTGGAGCGATCGGGGCCGTTGGACGCGAGGAGGCGTTTCGGCGGGAGATGAAGGGCACCGTTGGATGAGGGCGACTGCGGTGATAAATAGGGGTGGGGCCCACTCCAGGGCCTCCACTCCTTCATATTTTTCTTTCTTCTAAGTCTTGGCTGCTTGGCGCTCTTCCTCTTTTGGGTTGGACATATGGTTCGTTCCCACTCTTTGGGTTTCTCGTTCCAGAGGGAGGCCAGCGGCGTGGCCGTGCCCCCGGCTGGCTCGTGCCCTGCGCCGAATATCCCGCCGGCTATAGTGCCGTTCACTTCGTTGATGGCTCCTGGTGATTGTTCCGACGGCAGCTAGAGACGCCCATGGCCATCCGAGCCCCAAACGAGAGACGTAGGGGAGGGAGAGGATGGGGTCCCCCTTAAGAGAAAAAGGATAATCTCTCATGCGCCGTCATCGAGGGTTCCTGAGGGGATTCCCGTGCAGGAGGGTGATGCCGTCTTCATAGATCCATCTGGGCTTTCCATCGCTGCCGGCCTGCTCGCAGGGATGGAAGAGTCGGCCGGGGGGAGGCATCTGCATGGCACCCTGAGGATCCAAATGGAGGCCATAGCCCAAGGGGCGGTCCAGGTATGAACTCCCCCACACGTTGTTTTTTGACATTCTTTTCTTTGGCTCGAGCGTATCCAAGTTTCTCATCCGTTTCCTGTCAGGTCCTCCAACACTGCGCCCTCGTTACTCGTATGGAGGCCGATGGGGCGTTCAATGCACCGAGGCCGGTGGAAGCGTTTCCTTCAGAGGTCAAGGTCCTGCGACGTGACCTGCGTCTGGTGAGAGCGAGGGCTGATGTCCTGGCAGCCCGAGCGGAGAGCGTGGAGCTCGCCGTCTCAGCGAACCAGGGTGCCTATCGTCGCCTGAGTGCATCCCACCGAGTTGCCAAGGCGAAGCTGGCGGATCTGGCCGATCGTTTTGCGGCTATGGAGGAGGAGAAGAATGCCAGTAGGGGGGATGCCGAGGCGGCGCTTCGGGCGGCCGAGTTTGCCGAGGTTCGGGCTAGGAAGGCCGTGGATGATTACAAGGCATCAGAGCAATTTTACATCGAGCTTGGCGAGCATTCCGCCGTTGCGTGGAATAAGGCTCTAGATGCCGTGAAGGAGCAGCTTCCTGAGTTCGCCGACGGCGAGCTCCGTGCTAGGGTCCCACTCCCGGTGGCAAAGCCTCCGGCATACAGCGATGAGGGAAGCGAGGCGCACCCCTGGTGGCAAAACCTCCGGTGGTGAAACCTCCGGCAGACCGCGATGACATTGATGAGGGCAACGAGGCGCAGGAGGGGATTTGTGACTTAGGCCTTTTTGATATTTCCTCGTCTCTCTTTTGTAAGCGTCTGGAACTTTGTAAGGCTGGGGAGCCCCCAATACCCCTGTAAAAATATTTTGCTTGTGCGAATAAAACTCTTGCTGTTTCATTGCTTTGCACCTTATCTTTTGGATGTGAAGAGTATTCGTAGGATATCCTTGCTTGCTTTGTTAGGCTTCCATGTCAGGCGATCGTACGTCGAGTTGATTTCGATCACTTGTCAAGCATGCCGAGTGCTGCTGAGAAGGAGGTATTCCTATGGTCCTGGAGTCGAGGGGGGATCGCTCAGACTTGAACAGATCTGGTGTCTCTCAATGGGGTTTCGGGTCTGCGGAATTTGATGCGCAGCATGCTGCCCGCTGCAGATTTGCCAAGCAGAAGGGAGTTAGGTGGCCTTGTTATGAGGGCTTCACACCAGTATCGTCTGGTTGGCAGGAGGATGCCCCACGGTGGGCGCCATCCGGGCAGTGAAGCTGCGCGGTTGTCTCTTGGCAAGGGCCTTGATCCCTCGCGCTGCGAGTAGGGAAGTTATCGGCTAGGGATGACCGAGCAGGGTAGCCGCTTGGTTGCCTCCTGCGACGGCTTTGATCCTTAGCATTGGAGGGGCTGTAAGAAGCTTACTAATGATAACCGGGCAGTGAAGCTGCTCGGTTGCCTCTTGGTGAGGGCTTTGGTCTCTGGCGTCATGGGTAGGCAACCACCAGCCTAGGATGACCGAGCAGGGTAGCCGCTCAGGTGCCTCTTGCGAGGGCTTTAATCCCTGGCGTCATGGGTAGGCAGCTACCGGCCGGAGATGACCGAGCAGGGTAGATGCTCGGTTGCCTCTTGCGAGGGCTTTGATCCTTCAGGACGGGGACCGAGCAGGGTTACTGCCCAGTGCCTCTGGGCGAGGACTTTGATCCCTGTCGGTTGTGGTAGGAAGCTACCAGCCGGGGATAGCCGAGCAAGGGTCGGGCTCGACTGCCTCTGGGATGACTTTGGTCCTTAGCGCGGGAGGGGCTGTAAGAAGCCTACCAAGGACCCTTGGCCGGGCAGGGTTACTGCCCGGTGCCTCTTGGCGAGGGCTTTTGTCCTGAAGGATAGCCGAGCGAGGGGCGGGCTCGATTGCCTCTGGGAGGGCTTTTGATCCCTGTCGGTTGTGGTAGGAAGCTACTAGCCGGGGATAGCCGAGTGAGGGTTAGGCTCGACTGCCTCTGGGAGGGCTTTTTGATCCCTGTCGGTTGTGGTAGGAAGCTACCAGCTGGGGATAGCCGAGCAGGGTAGCTGCCGAGCTGCCTCTAAGGAGGACTTTGATCCTCAGCGTTGGAGGGGCCGCAGGAGGACTGCTAAGGATAACCGGACAGCGAAGCTGCGCGGTTGCCCCTTGGCGAGGGCTTTGATCCCTGGCGTTGCGTGTAGGGAAGCTACCGGCCAGGGATAGCCGAGCAGGGTAGCCGCCCGGCTGCCTCTAGGGAGGACTTTGACCCTTAGCGTTGGAGGGCCGTAGGAGGCCTGCTAGGGATAACCGGGCAGTGAAGCTGCGCGGTTGCCTCTTTGGTGAGGGCTTTGGATCACAAAGATAGAATTCTATTTGCAATGTTCTGACATTCTTTTATTTGAATGGAAAGGATTTTTAGAAAACATTTACATTGTCTTCGCGAAAGGAGGGGTACACACTTGTTGGCCTTGGCCTCATTGGTATAACTTGAGCTTCTCGGCGTTGTAAGGCCGCGGGAACTTGCGTCCGTCCGCGTCTTGTAGGCGATAGGCTCCGCCGGGGAGTACCTCAGAGACGAGGAAGGGACCGTCCCACTTTGGGGAGAACTTGTGTAGCCTGCCTTGATCGATGAACTCGTTTCGCCGTAGGACCAGATCTCCGGTCTTGAAGGAGCGGCGCTTGACCCGAGTGTTGTAGTATCGGGCCGTTTGTTGTTGATAAGCGGCAGCCCTGATTTGAGCCCGGTCTCTCTTCTCCAACAAGATGTCCAGATTGGTCCGTAGCGCCGAGGTGTTCGCATCGTTGTCGAAGTGCTCGACCTGATGACTGGGTAGCCCGATCTCCGCTGGGACCATTGCCTTGGTCCCGTAGCAGAGGCTGAAGAGGGTTTCCCCGGTGGGGGTCCTCTTTGACGTGCGCAGGGCCCATAAGACCCGGGGCAGTTCTTCGACCCAACTGCCTTGTCCCCTTCTAGGCGGGTCCGGAGACCTCGGAGGACGTCTCGGTTAGCTACTTCAGCTTGCCCGTTGCATTGGAGATGTGCGACCACAGCGAACTTCATGAGGACATGGTATTCTTTGCAGAAGTTCTTCACTTTCTCGTTCTCGAAGTTCGTCCCGTGGTCGGTGATGATATATCTCGGGATGCCGAACCGGAGTATCAGATTATTTTGCAGGAACTTGATGGTCGTGGCGGCATCCGGTTTCCTGATGGGGACGACCTCGATCCACTTGGTGAAGTAGTCTACCACGACGAGGACATATTTGTGCCCGCCCATACCGGTAGGGAACTGGCCGATCATGTCCAATCCCCACTGGGCGAATGGCCATGGGGATGTTAGGGCGGTCAGATCGGTAACGGGGAGGCGAGGGAGGCTGCCGTGGAGCTGGTAACTCTTGCATCTTCTGACTAGCTTCTGTTAGTTATATGTATGCCCTAGAGGCCATTACTGTACATAGGATGTATATTGTAGTGGATGCTGGGACATATATAGGGAGGACTTTCTTGCTCGACATGATAGTATGCTATCTGGTTGCTCATTACCTTAACGTGTACACTGATTGTCTCTCTGTTACATGTTGGTAAAGCCCTTAGGATGTGTACTTGACTACCCGGACTATGATGTGGATCATACTAGTGGGGACATGGTAGTCCATAAGTACATCCTTCAAGGTCCCTAGTCGTGGGTGTATCGAGACGGGGCATCGATACACCAGAGTAGACTAGCGTATACCTTCTCGACCCATACAGATGGGCGATGGATGATCCCATATCCATTGGTGTTTGACATCAGAGATGATATACGGGTGCTCAGTGGAGACTGGGTACACTGGACGGACTCGCCGAGAACTCCCAGATGGTATTATACCTTACGTCAGATGGCAGTTCTCTGGCTACACTGGTACAGAGTAGTCTGTTGACCCGAGATCGTCATAGAGACTTGTGTGATTCCGACTGTGCTTTGATTTCCACCTTACCACGTCCAAGAGGGTGTGCAAAATGGTGGCTTTTGGGTACAGTCCCGAATCACATGGAGGCAATGAGCGATAGGAGGGGATTCGTCTCTCCCGGTATAGGGAGTTGATGTTGCGTTGTGTTCGATTGGCTATAACCAGAAATCCCTGGTCAGGGTTGCTGAGATTTACTGGTAAGTGTTACCAGTAGTTTCTCGAACTGTTATAGACCTCATATCGACACGACTTATCAAGCTAATGGGGTCTGACGTTTACCACCCCTAGGCGAGATATGCGACATATCAGACGAACAGACCGGACTGTACGGTAAGTGTTACTGGTTGGATTCACAGGAGTGTGAGCGGGCTTGCTCGTCGATCTTCTGATCGCTCAATACCCGGATGGCCGTTACGTTTAGCAGACCGCTTGTGGCTTGTGGGTGTTTGATATGATCATCACCTGCTGCCGGCGTATTGAAGAGTCTTTAGAGTCCTACACAGAGGTTTCCTGGCTCAAGCGAAACGAAATAGGAGCGCATATGAGATATGTGCGGGACCGAGAATAATGCGTGTATGTGATACCGTATTCCATTCTCGCGATGAATGTATCGATTGGTTGTATGCGATATAACCTAGTTATCGAATCAAGGGTTGATTCGATAAGCCGATACATTGGATATTAGTCGGTTATATGCGATATGACCGGATCGTTAAATCAAGTATTGATTTAATGATTTAATGCATAATTATATATTTGATATATTACTTTGCATTAACTAGTATTGGTTTACTTTAAATGGATTTTCTCACTTGAATTGCACAAGTTGTATATGTGATATATTTTTGTGCACTAGTTTGTATCATGTTTGATGATACATGCTAACTTGAGTTTGTGTGTATGATTAAACCATGGTTATATGAATGGTTAGGATTTTGTTTACTTATTCATTTATTTATTTTGTTTATTTATTTTGGAAAAGATAAATAGAAATGGTGGCTTTCTTTGTTTCTTTCATGAAGCTTCATGAAGTGTTGAAAGCTTGACCATTTTGTTTGCTTCCCTTAACCTAACCATTCACCTAACCCTAGTTTAGTCTCTACACTTAATCATGGTTGGTATATGATAAGTATTCATTTTATTTTCTATTTGAAAAAGACTTATCATATTCTTTCTTCATCTTCTTCATCTTCAACAATGAAGAAACCTTGCAACCATCAATGGCAACTTGAGAAAAAGAGTGAGAAATCCAATTCTAAAGTGAACCCACTTCCTATTTCTTCATCCTCTACCACTTGCCAAGTAGTATAGGGTGTTTTCTTCACAAGTCTCATGTCTTGGTGAAGTTGGAGCTTGATCTTGTGTTGCCTCGACGTAGATCATCTTCGGCATCGAAGTCGGTGACCTAGCCCGCCCATTTCTCCGATGAAGCCGATGCTAGAGTCCGGGATTCGATATGGACAGTGGAGGGACGTCATCACGGAGCCTAGGAGGTGGAGGACCGGATCTACAAAGGTTGTAGCCTCTTTCCTTTTAAGTTAAAGTTGTTTACTTGCTTGCATCACCTATACATCTAGTTAACGATCCGTATTAGGGTTTGTAGGCACATAAAAAATTTGAATTGGCCATGTTTGATCTGTTGTGAGACTTCATTAGTGTGCCTAGGAACCCTACAGCTTCTGGGCGTCCTCATGAACAGTGGGCCAGTAGTACCCCTGGAGCAACGCCTTTTGGATCAAGGTTCGTGCCCCTTGGTGCACACCGCCAACCCCCTCATGGATTTCCCGGAGGACGTAGTCGGTTTCGTGGGGGTCGATGCACCAGAACATGGGCTGAGTGAATGATTTCTTATAGAGGTTCCCATTGCTCCAGATGAAGTGGCGGGCTTTGGCCCGGAGACGGCGGGCGGCTTCCCGATCTTCTGGGAGCGTACCGTCCTTCAGGAATTCCACGAGGGGCTTCCTCCAATCTTGGTCGCCTTCCTGCGCCGCATATACGTGGAGTGTTGTCGCTCCGTCATCCACGCTGTGCTGAGGCAAGGTTTCGAAGAGGATAAACCGCTTATTGTTGGCCGAGTATGACGAAGCCAGTTTGCTCAGGGCATCGGATTGGGCATTCAGCTGCCTGGGTATTTGTTCTACTTGGACTTCGTCAAAGTTCCTCCGAAGTTTCCTCACCTCGTCCAGATACTTCATCATCAGAGGCTCCCGAGCTTCAAATCGGCCGGTCACTTGGCCCACGACAAGGGCCGAGTCGCTGCGGATTCGAATTGTCTTCAGTCCCAGCCCGGCGGCCATGCGCAGTCCAGCCAGGAGGGCCTCGTACTCTGCCGCGTTGTTCGAGGCTTTGAAACCGAGCTTCAGAGAGTACTCCATTTCCGCCTCGTTCGAGCCCCGGATAATGAGGCCGGCACTATAGCCTTCCTCGGTTGACGACCCGTCGACGTAGATGACCCACTCAGGAACCGAGCCAGGCCTTTCCGCGATGGGACACTGAGTTGCAAGGGGCGGCGTGGACTCCGGTTCCTTACTAGGGATGGTGCATTCAACGATGAAATCGGCCAGGGCCCGCGCTTTGATGGCCTGCCTCGGGGGATATTTTATGTCAAACTGAGATAGTTCCCACCTCCACTTTTCTAAGCGGCCCGAGGATTCCGGTGATGCAAGGATAGCCCCCAACGGGCGCTCGGTGAGGACGATAATGGTGTGTGCTTGGAAGTAGTGCCGCAGCTTCCTTGTGGCCACCACGAGGGCCAAGACAATCTTCTCTATGGCTGGGTACCTCGTTTGCGCGTTCTTAAATACATGGCTCACATAGTACACCGGCTTCTGCGCTCCACCGACCTCTCGGACGAGCACCGAGACTGCTGCTTGATCGGATACCGCCAGATACATCGACAGCTCGTTTCCTTCAACTGGTCGGGTGAGCAGTGGTGGCGTCGCAAGGTGCTTCATTAATTGGTCGAAGGCGGCCTGGCACTTCTCCGACCACTCGAACCTCGTGATCTTCCTCAGAGCTTTGAAGAACGAGAGACATTTCTCCCCCGACTTGGATATGAAACGGCTCAGAGCAGCGACTCGTCCCGTGAGCCGCATGATCTCGACGTTGGTCTTAGATGCGGCTATGTTGAGGATGGCGTCGATTTTCTCTGGGTTAGCTTTGATTCCATGGTGAGTGACCATGAAACCGAGGAACGTCCCCCGGTGACTCCAAATGCGCATTTGGCGGGGTTTAGCTTCATCTTGAACTTGCGGAGCATTTCGAAGGCCTCGCCCAGATCCCTGGTATGGTCAGCCGACGAGACGGATTTGACGAGCATATCGTCAACGTAGACATCCATATTCCTGCCGATCTATGGCTTGAACATGCGATTGACCAACCATTGGTACGTGGCCCCGGCGTTCTTGAGGCCGAAGGGCATCACCTTATAACAATATACCCCCCGGTCCGTTGTGAATGCGGTAAGATCTTCATCTTCCGGATTCATACGAAACTGATTGTAGCCAGAGAAAGTATCCATGAAACTCATCAGCTCGTGGCCGGCCGAGCTGTCGACGAGCTGATCTATCCGAGGGAGAGGATAGTTGTCCTTGGGGCATGCCTTATTGGTGAAGTTGACGCACATGCGCCACTTTCCGCTTGACTTCTTGACCAGAACTACGTTCGCCGGCCACTCCGAGTAGGGTACATTCCGGATGAATTTGGCGGCGAGAAGTCGATCAACCTCATCTTCGATAGCCTTCTGTTTGACCGGGGCGAAGCTTCGCTTTTTCTGTCTGACGGGTCGGGCCGCAGGATCGACCCCGAGCTTGTGAGAAATGATTTTGGGGTCGATCCCAGGCATGTCAGAAGGCACCCAGGCGAAGACGTCGGAGTTATTTATGAGGAAACCGACCAGGTCATCTCGCCGAGTCCTTGTCAGGAGTGATCCGACCTGGACGGTTTTTTCATCGTCCCCCTCTGTCAGGGGCACCTCGGTCAGTGGTTCGACCGACGTCCCCCGGACCTCCTTCTGCTCATCTCGGGTGTCCAGAGAACCATCGATGTCGTCCTTTATCTCAGCGTCGTCGGCCGACTGGTCAGATGAAGATGTTTCGGTAAGGCATACCTTCGCGACCTGCTTGTTTTCGTAGACCCGACCTATCCCGCCCTGATCGAGTGGGAACTTCATCGCCAGGTAGTAGGTCGATATCTAGGCTTGGAGGGAGTTCAACATCGGGCGGCCGAGGAGGACGTTGTAGGCCGATGGGACCTTTGCTACGATGAAGTCCACATGCAACGTACGGATGCTGCCGGGCTCCCCGACGTTGAATTGCAGGGTGACCACCCCTTCCGCCAGGATGGAGTGGTAGGTGAACCCTAAAAGGACGTGTGAAGTCAGTTTCAAGTCTGCTGGAGTGAGCCCCATGCGCAGAAAGCAGTCGTGGAAGAGGATGTCTGCCGAGCTGCCCGAGTCGACAAGTATCCAGTGGACTTCGTACCGGTGGATTCGGGCCGTGATCACCAGAGGGTCATTGTGGGGCATGGATATGCCGTGGAGATCCCCGTCGCCAAAGGTGATAGGCTCGTGGTCCCGGGCCTTTTTGCTCGGGCGGCCGTTGGCCTCCATTGCCGGCGTGGGGTGCCGAGTCTTGCAGGCGCTCGACTATCCCCTTGTCGTCATGACCATAGTTCTTGATGGGTCTCGGTTCCTTCTGGCGAGGTCCTTTAGGCCCCGCGGTGAGGTTGCCTTCGAGCTGCCTTGGCGGGCCTCGTGGGCGCGACCCCGTCGAGGGACAGGGTTGTGACGAGGCTCGAGGCGAGGCTCTCCGACGCGGGACCTAGAGGTTGACTGGGACGGATCGAGGGGTCAGCGACCGCTGGGGTTTGCGAGGCGGTGGCCGGTGGCGGGGTTGATGACATTCGGCGGAGGTTCACCCGCGCCTCCGTTGAGGGGGAGGCGGTGGAGGGTGCTTGGATCTTCAGGGTGATAGGTTGCCATGTGGATGGAGATCCGAAAGCCAACTTTGTTTTTGTGGAGTTTAGATTCCCACAGACGGCGCCAACTGATGGAGGTCCTTTTCGGGTCTCCGTCAGATGTTGTCTTCCGTCGATCTCCCGGTGGATTTTGGAGGTGATCTCCTGTTGCGTGCGGGTCTCAATGGGTTTTGAGGAGATTGGTGATTTGAGGAGTTTGTGCCGGGTACCTGCAAGGAAGTCCCGGGATGGTTTGGTACCACCGAGGACCCTCCGGCGATCAAGTTAGCACAAGATCTGAGCAGAGTAACGGCTAAGTGGGATGAAAAATCTTACTTGACCCCTCTGTGATGGGGTTTATATAGTGGCGGCAGCACGCAGCGGCAGGCGCGGGAATCTCGCCGGCAGTTACGCTTCCGACGTCACGCCCGCGTAACGAGCGGATCGCCCGTTAATGGGGGATCGTGATGGCGTGGAACATGGGATGTTGCCGGCGGAGAATCTGCGTATGGCGAGATTTGTATTACGCGGGATCGTGCGGCAGTTACGCCTGTGAGTGGTGGAGTTAGTCTGTCGGAGGGACCGAGGAAGATGGCCTCTGCAGGGAAGCTCGGGGACGAGCGGGTGGGCCGAGGAGTCTTGGTCCTGTGGCAGCTCGGGGCGAGTCGCTTCTGCATCGATGGATTTCTTCGACGATCACTGAGGCCAGTCGCTGCAACAAAGGTGATCACTTCGACGTTTGAGATCCCCGATCTCCTGCCGTTATAGGCGCAAAGGTAAAACTAACCCGGTTTTAGTTTGAACATGGATATATTTATTTCCCTGCACAGATGCATTATTTGGTTGCCAAAACATTTTGAAGTATTATCCTGAAATTTGAAATCATTGACGTTCACATGTTCTGAAGCTAGAAAAATGGCATAAAAGATGAATGTTTATAGCAAAATAAACAGAAGATATTACCTTTGCAAGGCATGCTTTCTTAGCGTCATTGTATGGATGATTGCCAGGATGATCAGGATCTTAATACTAATTGTGAAATTGATGCAAGCTTCAAAACTTGCTCCTTGGAAACAACTAAACTTATAACACCAGCAGAGATCATTCCTAATAACCCTACTGATCATAGCCATCTACGAACCCATGCAGCTGTACATGTTATCATGTTTGGATTCTGATCTAAAAGGAAATTGCCCTAGGGTCATGTTCATGAATATTGCTGATGAGTAGGATGTGCTTGAAATTATTCTAGTTGTGTTTTATGAATCATAGCTGCGTATCGTATGGAAAGAAATGCAGGGAGATAGTGTTGGTTGGTGATGGTTTTGCAAGCATGGAGCTGTTGATATTTTTCAATTTTCATCTGCAATTCTAATTCTGTTGTTCGAATCATAGCTTACTGCTAGAATAATTATGGTCTTCGAATGCATTGGTTGTGATTGGTGTCTTTGAATTTATCTTCTGCATGTTTAGTCGTAATATTTTTATTTAATTTGCGATTGTAGATGAGCTCACAATCGGAGGAAATGATTTTACGACTTTGCATTGGAGGTGCCACTGCTGTAGTCCTTGCGCTAAGAGCTTATGTTCTGTTAAAGCGCAACGAACATAATAGAGGTAGCAACATTCCTAGAGACCCCTCATGGAGAAGACATTTATGTAGAAATGTGCACATGTTTCGAATATTGAATGATAGTAGTACTAGTTGTGTTGATTATTTACGAATGCGTAAAATGCCTTTTCTCAAACTTGCACAACTATTTAGGGAGTTACGAATCTTGCAAGACACCGTTCATGTACCAATTGAAGAGCAAGTAGCCATGTTTCTTCACATAGTAGGACACAAAGCTAAAAATAGAGTTGTTCGACTGGAATTTGTAAGATTCGGTGAAACAGTTAGCCGTTATTTTAATGACGTCTTGCGCGCTATATTTTCTATTCGTAACCGTTTTATGATGCAACCAACCGGTGCTACTCCTCCAGAAATCGTCCATAATCCTCGTTGGTATCCATACTTTTCGGTAAGTAAGTATTAATTGTTATTCGTAAACGATATTTGAAATCACAAGTAGCACTTGAAATTTGTTGTAGGACTGTATTGGGCTGATCGATGGGACACATGTAGATGCAATGGTCCCCGTAAAGGACGTACCACGTTTTAGGGGCCGTAAGGGCCTGACGCAAAATATTTTAGCAGCCGCAACTCCGGATAAACTATTCACCTATATCTTGGCTGGTTGGGAAGGGGCAGCCAATGATTGTACCGTCCTTAAGGACGCTTTATCATTACCACCGCCACATGGTTTGCGAGTGTTAGAAGGTACAAAATATTTTTGTTAAATACGATTAAAATTAAGTAACTAATAATCATTTAATAAACTATTATTTCGTTTCTTAGGGAAATACTATTTGGACGATTCGGGTTACAGTACAGGTCATGGAGTAATTTCACCTTATCGTGGTGTTCGATACCACTTGAAAGAGCATTCTGGTCACATGCCCACCAATAGAAAAGAGCTTTTCAGCCTACGTCATTCTACTTTACGAACAAAAATTGAAGCCACATTTGGGATTTTTAAAAACCGATTTAAAATACTATCGGCAAGGCCACATCATCCATTTCCAACACAAGTTCAAATTGTTATGGCATGTGCTATTCTTCATAACTACATAGCTATGGTTGATCCGGATGACGACATATTCAACGACGTCCAAGAGCCCCGGTTTGAAGAAGGCGAGGTTGTGGATGAGGATGGTCCGGAGATCATTCAGTTCGATCCAAATCAGACACACGCCGAGTTGAGGGCGGAAAGAGAAGAGTGGAAGACCCGACGCGATCAATTGGCTTGGGATATGTGGGTAGATTATTGCAATGAATATCATGGGGGGGACACAACAGAGTCAATTACATGATGTTCATTTTTAATTCAATTTGTATTGTAACCAAGATAACTGTTAACGGAGTCGACCACTCTTTGTTTTTATTTTATGTTGCATGTAGTAAGTATTATTTTACGTTCAGTTTATTTAGATAGTGTTGTTTGTTTAAACTTATCAAGTCTTTCTATCATATTTCGTTGTGTTAAATTTTAAGTGTGTTTATTGCATGTTTTGAATACTAGTGTACTTTCCAATAAAATAGTATGACATGTTGTTTGTTGTTATGATTTAGGTGTGTCGAATACTCCTCCAAGATTCCATCCTACAACCGGCGAGTGGGTTCAGTTTCCATTCTCACCCCAGACTCAAAGTCCCCCAGATCCGCAAGAAGATAATAATAATGCTCGATTCAGGTATACTCCACCTAGCGCCGGTTTTTACCCCGTGCCCGGTATGAATATGTACCCTCCCATACAAGGTGAGTCTGTCTTTCCGGGTTTGATGCCGGGTTCGGCAAATCAAGGTTTCATGCCGTACTTTAACAGCCCTGGCAATACACATGTACACTATCCAATGAGCTCGAACGCAACCACGTTCATAGAATCATCAAATAGCGATGCATATGGATCTAATACTAGCGGTGGATCCGGAAAATCTTTACATAGTCGTGCCTCCAAGGTGCCTGGTTTTTATTATTATATATTTTTTGAGATTCGGTGCCTCCCTCATCTTTCTGATCTCTCTTCTGCCTTTCAGGTTCTCCAGCACGTTGCCCTCGCCTTACGCATGGAGGCCGAGGTGATAGCCCCGGCAATGAAGGCTGCGGGCCAACTCGCCTCGCTGGAAGAGAGCTTTAAGCGGGAGCTGGAGGCGGTGAGGGCGAGGGTCGCCGCCCTAGAGGGAGAAGTGGAGGCCGGGAAGCGGGAGGTCGCTCGGCATCGCGAGGCCGCCGCGGCTGCCGAGGCCAAGCTCGAGGACGCTCAGGTGCTTGCTGGCAACCTAAAGAAGACGGTGAAAACCCTCCGGAAGGAGCTGGGGGCGGCGGCCGAGTCGGCGAAGTCGGCCGACCTGAGGGTAGCGAAGTTGGCCGACCTCTCGGTGGCGAACGCGGTGGAGGGCTATAAGAAGTCGATAGACTACTATGATGACTTGGCCGTTTCCACGACCCTCATCTGGAATGAGGCCCTCGACGCCGTTAAGGCCCGGGTGCCGGGGTTCGCCGACGAAGAGCTCCGGGCCGAATACCCCCTCGCGGACGCCGATGAGCAGGGGAAGGAGGTTCTTGGCGAGGAAGTCGCCGAGGACCTAGCTTGCCTCGTGGTGGATGTCGAGGGCCCTGAGGTCGCTCCTGGCCCCGAGGCCTAAAGCCCCCGTCTTCCTCCTCCTTTTCTTTTGTAGCTTTTGGAATTTTGTAAGCCTCCGGGCATTTTGTAAGGCTGGGGAGCCAAAAATACCCTTTGTAAATACTTTGCCCTTTAGTAATAAAACTTTTTCTTTGGTTTCATCGGTTTGCACTTTGTCTTTTGTTCATGAAGAATGCTCGTAAAATTTCTCTTCTTGCGCTGTTGGGCTTCCATGTCAGGTCTATGTCAGGTCGGCTACTTGCCCAGCGATCGTCCGTCGAGTTGGTTTCGATTACTTGCCAAGCGCTGCTGAGAAGGAGGCGTCTCCATGGCCCCGAAGTCGAGGGGAGATCGCTCGAGACTTGGATAGACCTGATTCCCCTTGTTGGTGGATCGGATTCTCTGCATGCGATGGGCAGAGGGCTGTCCGTCTTATTTGTGCCGAGGATGGATGGAAGCTGCTCCGTTGCCCTTTGGCGAGGGCTTCTGATTTCTGGCGTCATGGGTAAGCAACCACCAGCCTGGGATGATTGAGCGGGGTAGCCGCTCGGAGGCCTCTTTCGAGGGCTTCGATCCCTGGCGTCATGGGTAGGGAGCTGCCAGCCGGAGTCGACCGAGTAGGGCAGCCGCTCGGTGGCCAATTGCGAGGGCTTCGATCCTTCAGGACGGGGACCGAGAAGGGTTACTGCCCGGTGTCTCTTGGCGAGGGCTTGGTCCCGAAGGATAGCCGAGTGAGGGATCCTCGAGCTCGACTGCCTCTGGGAGGGCTTTCTGATTCCAGGCGTTGCGGCAGGGAAGCTACCCGCCGGGGATAACTAAGCGGGGATGACCGGGAAGTGAAGCTGCGCGGTTGCCTCTTGGCGAGGGCTTTCAATCCTTCAGGACTGGGACCGAGCAGGGTTACTACCTAGTGCCTCTTGGCGAGGGCTTTTGTCCCGAAGGATAGCCGAGTGAGGGATCCTCGGGCTCGACTGCCTCTGGAAGGGCTTTCTGATCCCAGGCGTTGGGTAGGGAAGCTACCCGCCGGGGATAACTGAGTAGGGATGACCGGGCAGTGAAGCTGTGCGGTTGTCTCTTGGCGAGGGCTTTGATCTCTGGTACCGTGGGTAGGCAACTACTAGCCTGGGATGACCGAGCGGGGTAGCCGCTCGGACGCCTCTTGCGAGGGCTTCGATCCCTGGCATCATGGGTAGGGAGCTACCAGCCGAAGATGACCGAGCAGGGTAGCTGCCCGGTTGCCTCTTGTGAGGGCTTTGATCCTTCAGGACGGGGACCAAGCAGGGTTACTGCCCAGTGCCTCTTGGCGAGGACTTTGATCCCTGTCGGTTGTGGTAGGAAGCTACCAGCTGGGGATAGCCGAGCAAGGACTCGACTGCCTCTGGGAGGACTTTGGTCCTTGGCCCGGGAGGGGCTGTAGAAGCCTACCAAGGACCCTTGGCCGGGCAGGGTTACTGCCCGGTGCCTCTTGGCGGGGGCTTTTGTCCTGAAGAATAGCCGAGCGAAGGATCCTCGGGCTCGACTGCCTCTGGGAGGGCTTTCTGATCCCTGGCATTGCGGTAAGGAAGCTACCCACCAGGGATAGCCGAGCGACGGTTGGGCTCGACTGCCTCTGGGAGGACTTCTAATCCCTGGCGTTGCGGTAGGGAAGCTACCCGCCAGGGATAGCCGAGCGACGGTTGGGCCTGACTGCCTCTGGGAGGACTTTCTGATCCTAGGCGTTGCGGTAGGGAAGCTACCCGCCAGGGATAACCGAGCAGGGTAGCTGCTGGGTTGCCTCTTGGTGAGGGCTTTGATTCCTGGCGTTGCAAGTAGGGAAGCTACCGGCCAGGTATAGCCGAGCAGGGTAGCGTCTTTGGCTAATTCTTCACCAGGTTTAGCCCGACCACCCAGTTGTAGGCATGGGGAACAGGAACGGTCGCGGCGACTGTGCACGTAGCATGCGCATTGAATGTGGGGGGAGGCGAAGCGCTAGGGGCGCGTCGTTTCGATTCCACCAGAGAAAGCTTGATGACTGCCGCGTGGCAGCAACTTTTTGGGTGAAAGTGGGCGACTGTTGAGCTCCGTTGGGGCGCAGTGGGCTATATAAGGCTGAAGGAGTACCGGTCCTTCCTTCCTTCATAAACAGGTCGTCGAAAATGCAAGACTTCCCATTTTCCATCCCCGACATCATCCACTTCGAAGACGTATACCTTTACGACCAGAACTGCAACGAGGACACGGTGCAGTTGGTCTATGGGAGCATCGAGGACCATTTCGGCCGTGTTCCCCTCCGAAAGACGGCGACGACGTGAAGACGTCTTGCCTGAGATTCGGGGCAGATGCTATATGGTTTTATCCGTCTACCTCTCCGAAGATGCCAAGTTGATTTATGACACCGTGTATCGGAGGTTTAGACGGATACGGCCGATGTAGCAGACTTCGTCAGATTCCCCCTGGCTAGAGGAGTTTTTGATTGTGGGGATGCTCTTCCCTGCAGGCGCAAGCCCCTGCAGTTAATTACGCTACCGCATCGCGGTAACCACTTTCTCCTTCTCCAGAATTTCACTTCGTGTCGTGTGTGTTTTTTTTGTTTGTGGTTGCCCGTGGATTGTATACGGAGACTATTTATTTCGTCGCCCGTAGGACGTGGATTAGTCCAAATCCGTATTTTCTTAGATTTGGGTTTTGGGTTTTGGTTTAAGGATACGTTAGCCATATTTGAGGCTAAGATCAACTTAAACGTTCGTTAAGGATACGTTAGTCTGATTTCCAGACTAAGATCTACTTAACGGGATCGTCTAGATCCATTTCCAATTTAGGGACATGGTGGTCCATTTAATATATGGCCGTCGGGACCCGTCACCTCTCCGACGACGTTGAAGGATTACAACGACATGTGTCAGAGGAGTTCGGAGATGTACCCTTGAACCAAAGTTGATTAGGGGTCTTATAGTCCAATTTGGGACTAAAGTCTGTTTGAATGTTTAAGGATACGTTAGCCATATTTGAGGCTAAGATCAACTTAAACGGGATTGTTTAGATCCAACAAAAGAGCGTTTGGGGGCTCTATTGTTCCAGTTTAGGGACGTAGTGGTCCATAGGTAGTTTAGGGACATTGCGGTCCATTGATAGTTTAAGGACATTGCGGTCCATTGGCAGTTTAAGGACGCATAAGTCCATGGGTTTAAGGACCCCACAATCCATATGGGTGTGTTTAAGGACGCATTAGTCCGTTAGTTTAAGGACGCATAAGTCCGCGGGTTTAAGGACCCCACAGTCCGTATCTTGGTTTAAGGACGCATAAGTCCATGAGTTTAAGGACCCCACAGTCCGTGTTGATGTGTGGTTGTCGGGACCCGTCACCTCTCTGACGTCGTTGAAGGATTACAATGATAGGAGTCGAAGGATTACAATGATAGGAGTCAAAGGAGTTCGGAGATGTACCCTCGAACCGGATGTAAATTGATTAAAGAGAGCAGCTGTGCTCAGTCAATTTAATTTGAGGACTTACGGCCATGATTGGGTTAAGTCCAGTTGAAAAAATGTCCAACGCTTTTATTTGTTTTTGGCCTATTAGGCCTATGCTAAGGCTTGGCCCCTTTTAAATGATGCACAACATCTATTTTTATTTGGGCTCTGATGCATTGCATCTGTTTGAAAATAATGCACAGCATTTACTAGGCCTGTTAGGCCTTTTTAATTGGGCTCAGCCCTTCTTTTTAATGATGCAGTGCATCAATCATTTGACAGTGGCCATGTGGCTTGTCAGGCGCTTTGCGTCAATAAATGAGCGCAAGCGCTTGTGGAGGTGACACGTGTCACGCAAGCGTAGTGCGCTGCGCTTGCGCTACTGACACGTGGCGTGCTCTGGTGAGTTGCGTCAATTTCAGAGAGCAGGGCTCTTTCTTAAAAGCGCATAGTGCAAGTGATTCAGATGCTGACACGTGGCGCTCTCTGGTGTCTTGCGCCAACCCAGGAGCGCAACAGTGCAATTTTTGCAAGTGCAAGACACTATTTCAATAATCTTGAGAATCTTTAAGATTCCAGAACCAATGGTTCATAAAAAGTGCAAGGCACTGTTTGATTTCTTGATCCAATTTAGATCAAAGAAAACAAGTTTTTTCTTGTTTTCAGAGAACCAGTGGTTCATAAAAGAGTGCAAGGCACTTATTATTTTATGAAGATCATTGATATTGTTCTTAGATCAATGATCTATTAGAAAAAAAATCTTCTATTTTATGAAGGTTTTTACCTTTTTCTTGAAATTTCTTCAGAGTTCTCTCTGTTTTGTGGTTCTCAATCTCTCACAATCTTGATGATGTTCCTCCTCCTTTGAATTGGGGTCTAGGGGCCTTTATATAGTGCCCATAGGTTTGTTAAGTTTGTTAAAGAGATCATTCTCTGAGTGATTTGGGGAATTTTCCCCACCGTTGGATCTTTGATCCAAGGGCTTCTGTTTTACAGAAGACAATCTTCTTGTTTTAACAAGAACAGAAAGATCTTAATAGAATTTTAATTCTGTTTGGCGCAAACGCCCCAGCGCTTGACACGTGTCACACAACGCACATCGCAGCGCACCTGCGCTGACACGTGTCGCGCAGCGCAACCGCGCTGACACGTGTCGCGCAGCGCAGCGCTTGCGCAACTGAAGCGTTGCTTCCTTTAATTTTTGTTTTAAATAGAGCCTTGCTCTGATTGGGCGCGCTGCCTTGGGCGCTGCGCCTGACGTATCAACTTCTGACACGTGGCGCGTTGCGCGCAGCGCACGGAATTTGAAGTGCTGCTTAAAAATTTGAATTTTTTAAATTCAAACAGAGCCTTGCTCTGATTGGGGGAAACTGGCGGGATGCTCCCCCGACGTTCCTCCCTGCTGCAGCTGCTGATGTACTCATCTGGAGGGCATCGCCGGGGCTTTACAACCCCCTGTCCGAGCAGCTCTATGACGAGGCCGTGAGTAAGCCGCGGTCCCTGAGGCGCTTCGGCATGATCTCCGCGAACCAGCTGGCTCTCTTGGAGGCGCTCGTCCGCGAGTGCTATGAGTTGAGACTCAGGGTCAACGCGCGTGGGAGGAACCGAGGGGAGAGGTTGGATCTCGCGAGGCCTCGGCTGGTGGAGATTTTTACCGAGTATCATGGGCAGTGCTCTCTGCATCCCCTTCCCCCGCTGTTGTAATTTTTCTTTTTCTTTCTGTATGTACGGCTGAGGAGCCCATAATACCCCCCCTTTTTGAATAAATGAGATCTTTCCTATTTTTCCGCAATGTTCCGTTGATCTTTATTAAATTAACAATAGACCCTAGGGAGAGTTTACATTGCCCCAAAAGAAAAGTACATGCTAATAGATGACGCTATCAGCGTGGCCCGAGATTCCCGGAGGCTTGCGGGTCTTCGTGCTCGGCACCGAGTACGGGGCTTCTCGAGCGCCGGACAGGTCATCTGCTGAGACAAGCATGATCTGGCCGATGGTCAACTCGGCGGGAGAAGGACGTTGCTCATGTTCACGGTCGGCATGCCGTTTGTCCCTTAAGTAGGCGGCGAGGTGCCCCGATCAGATGATCTCCTCGATGTAGTCCCGGAGTTGCTTACAATCCTCCGTGGCATGGCCCAGCGTCCGGTGGAAGGCACAGTAAGGGCCCCAGGTTCGCTTCGAGGCCTGACGCGGGATTGGGGGGAACTTGAAGAACCCCTCGCCTTGGGCCTCCTCCAGTAACACTGCAAGGGAGACGTTGAGTGGGGTGTACTCCTGGAACTTCGGGTGATAGGGCTGCTGACGCTCCGGCCTCTCTTCCCGAGCCCTCTTTTTCGGGTCGGGCCGTTCTGCTCGAGGGAGGTTCACGTTCACCTTGGACTCCAGCTGAACCTCGTGCTCGGTCCACGCCTTGACTTCAGCCATGGTCCTAGGCTGTGCCAACGCAAAGGAGCGCAACCACTCCCTGTGCCTAAGGCCAGATCTGAGCGCCGTGATGACGGTCTCGTCCCGGTGCTCGGGGATTTCGAGGAGGGCATTGTAGAAGCGGGTGATGTAAGCCTTGAACGTCTCCTTATCTCCGCTTTTATTGTGAAGAGGCAGTCGACCGTGCGCTTCTGCCTACGGTTCCCAACGAAGTGGTCGAGGAACTGAGTAGCCAGCTCGTCGAAGGTCGAGATTGAGTGAGGCTCGAGCCCTCGGAACCAGTATCGTCCTGCACGGATGAGGGTGGCTGGGAAGGCCCTGCACTGGACGGCGTCGGAATGGTCCTGGAAGCTCATCCTCACGGTGAAGGCATACAAATGGTCTTTGGGGTCGGTCTTTCCGTCAAACAGAGAGACCTTTGGGGGCTTGTTGCGCGGGGGGACGTGGACAGCGAGCAGTCCCTCGGTAAACGGTTTGGTGAGTGAGTCGGCGGCGTACTCAGCCCCGTTGGCCGAGAGGTGACCTTCCCGGCGCATGCCATCGATCTTCTTTTCGAGGGCGTCGAGTCGGCCGTGGTACCCCGAGGACTCGGCGTCCCGCGATCCCTGGCCTCTGCTGTGGGAGACCTGCGTCTGGGCACGGCCCCGGTTCCTCTCGATGAGGTTCCTCAGATCCCCGGGCGAGGTGGCCCTCGAGCCGTCGTGGCGAGCCCCTTCTGTGCGACCCCGTCGAGGGAGGGGGTGTCGGTCATGCCTGTGGGCAGGCGAGGTGACCGACATCTCCTCAGGGGGGTACAGGTCGCGAGGAGGCTCGAGGCGAGGTGCTCCGGCGGCGGACCTTGGTGTGGAGCCGTGGGGCGCCCAACGGGCCTCAGGGAGTATCGGCCCGTGAGATCCGTGGTCAAGAGTTATAGCATGCCGGTGGTCAGCCGTGCTGACAGGGGCGGAGGAGCGGTGATCTGGGGCCCAGGCCCGACCATTTGGATGCGGATGAGCGCCTCTACGAGGGACTGCAGCCGATCTATTCGGCTGGCGAGGGCGTTGATGATGGTCGCTGGAGGGGGTTCATCCGCGCCTAAGGTGAGGGGGAGGCAGCGGCTGGTACCTGGATTTTTAGGATGGTTGCTTGCCATGTGGACAGAGATCGGAAGGCCAACTTTGTTTTTGTGGAGTTTGCATTCCCACAGACGGCGCCAACTGATAGAGGTCCTTTTCGGGTTTCCTTCAGATGTTGTCTTCCGTCGATCTCCCGGTGGATTCTGGAGGTGATCTCCTGTTGCGTGTGGGTCTCAATGGGTTTAGAGGAGATTGGTGACTTGGGGAGTTTAGCGCCGAGTACCTGCAAAGAAGTCCCGGGGTGGTTTGGTACCACCGAGGACCCTCCGACGATCAAGTTAGTACTAGATCCGAGCAGCGTAACGGCTAAGTGGAGTAAAAAATGGCTTACTTGACCCCTCTGTGATGGGGGTTTATATAGCGGTGGTGGCACGCAACAGCAGGTGCGAGAATCTCGCCGGCAGTTATGCTCCCGACGTCACGCCCGCGCGGAGAGCGGATCGCCCATTAATGGGGATCGTGATGGCGTGGAACACGGGATATGGCTGGCGGAGAATCTGCGCATGTCGAGATTTGCGGAGCGGCGGTTACGCCCGTGAGCGGTGGAGTTGGTCGGAGGATCGAGGAAGACGTCCTCGGCTGGGGAGCTCGGGGGCGAGCGAGAAGGCCGAGGAGTCTTGGTCTTGTGGCAGCTCGGGGCGAGCTGAGAGGCCGAGGAGGCCCATTTGCAGGGGGCCCCGAGGAGGGCCAGCTCACGCGTGTAGGTCGGGTACAGGGGTGGCCTGGTCGGTTCCTGTGGGCCCTTTCTTCTGAGTTCCGGGACACGTCATCTGCCACGTGTCCTGATCTTAGGGATCGCCAATATTGAGCATCATCACATCCTAAGAAGGACACAAAAGTCGATCCAAACCCTATATTAATATTTATCTAAGTACACTTTTCAATATATTTTGCAGTAAGTCTTGTATCAGCTGGATTTTTAACACTAAGATCATTGTCCTGTGATATACGACTATAAATTTAATATATCTACATATATGTATGGACGTATTACCATCAAAACCAAAACCAAAACCTGAACCGAGATAAGCGAAACTAATCGAAACCCACCGAAACTAATAAAATTTTGAGAAATCGAAACCGAGTTCTCGAACCTTGCTCGGAAGAGAACATCATCAGAACCAATAAAAGCAAGCATGAACTAGATAACTCATCAAATACTTTAACTGGTGAGTCAATCACATCCACATCCATGAATTTTGAATCCACCAGAACTGGTAAAAGACAACCCCTCAAGTGTTCCATTTCGCCTGCGCGAAGAATTCAAAGGACTGAAAGGAACAACTGAGTTGATTAGAAATTGGATACAGTGGTTTTGAGAGAGCGGATGAGAGTTTGTACATTGGAATTGAAATTTTGTTAAATGATCGTGTGTCAGATCTATAAAATTTTGGAGGAATTTCTGATATAATTATGCATCTGAGATCATTATCACCAATGGGCACAATATTATTACCAACGTAACGAACATCACCAAGACTGCTTTGGGATGGAAAATTTATTGGACTCCGATTCCCGTAAAATCCGTGAAACATCAGTGTAGAGATCCAATGGTTGGGATTAAATAAATCAGTGACACATCAGTGTAGAGATCCAATGGTTGGGATTAAATAAGTGCACGGATAAATTCTATTTCTCTAAGCTAATCAATAACAAATTGAAAAGAAAGTTCAACCTTTAATATATTTAATTAAATTTGCATGTAAAAAGTTAAGTTTAGATACATTGTACACGGAAAAAATGAAAATGTTAAATTCCTACATAGCTCGTGAAGAAAAAAGCTAAGTTAAATTTGAGATAAAGTTTGACTTTCTTTTTGCTTTTATATTGGGGACAACGATCTCTACTCACAACAACATTTTATGCGAGAAAAACATTTTCTTTGTAGGTAACAGAATTTTAGTCTGAAAATTGATAGATATGCAAATATAATGTGTCCTTGTGTACTAATCATATATAAGAAAATGATCGGCACTACAAGAATCACCGTTTTATTTCGTCGGGTGAAGCAAGACGAAATAAATGGCCACCCGACCAAATAAGCTTATTTCGTCGGCTGATTTCTGACGGAATAAATTGGGACGGAATAAATCTTTTTTCGTTAGGTAGTTTATTTCGTCGGAAGATATCCGACGAAATAAGATCGAAAAAACATGGCAAAATTTGTACTAAAGGTAGCTTATTTCGTCGTGCATTTTCCAACGGAATAAGTTATTTCGTTGGAAAATGCCATATGAAATAAGCCGCATACAGAGAAAAAAGGGCAGAGCGTTGTTTTTGAGTATTCGATACAAATTCAATTCAATTACTGATATTATAGTCAAAAAACAACCAATACATATCATAATACTCGCGGTCGTGCCGAATATAAAGTCATCCATTCCACAATCAATTCAAAACAAAGAAAGTAGATAAATAAACACAAATCCGATACGTACAATACGATATTGAAATAAAATTCATTACTTAAACAATTTCGTGAAATTATAGAATCCAATAATCCTATACGAAATATAATTAACATATCATTCATATAATCATATTTTACAACTTCTTAAAACGTAAAAACGTATGAAATGGAGTGATTCGTCGTTGCGCTCGCGTTTTGTGCTTTTCCACTCCATCTTGAACTCACTCAGTACTGTCGTCGTCTGGAAAGTCATTGAAACCGAGCAGGTACTATAGTGTTATCAATAGACAAGAATTAGTACACAATATTCTCGATAATTATATGAAATTTGTATTGAAACCAAAGATTATCGAATTTACATCCGGTAGTTTCTTCCCTTGAGACCTCAAGCTCCGGATGATCTCTATCCTCGCCTCAAGAACACCATGGACTTCTTCTTCTGACATCCTCCTTCGTGAACCAAACTGTCACGACCTAAAGTTCGGCCCGTGACCGGCACTTAATCACGTAATGTCTACAGGCGTAACGCGACTAAGTAAGCCGAAACCCAGAAGTCAAAACCATTAAAAGTAGTGAGTGTTACAACATTTAATAGAAACATTTGTTAAAACATTTAGAAAACCTTGGTAATTTAGTAAAATTCTTTAAAGTTTAAGTTGTTTTCTTTAAAAATTTCGGCAACATTTCCTTTGTAAAAACTAGCCCCGAAATCGGGTACAAGACAAGATAAAAATAAAGATGACATATAATGGTAATCGCGAGTATGCACGTACTGCGATACTCTAACCTATTCCAACTGATAACATCTATATAATAAGCTGGATGCGCAATAATCATGCAACAAGTGCGACTGATAACATCTCTATATGATGAGCAGGGTATGCGATAATCATGCATAGCAAATGCAATCTAGTAACACCTATATAAGATGAGCAGGGTATGCAATAATCATGCATAGCAAGTGCAATCTAATAACATCTATATAGGATGAGCAGGGTATGCAATAATCATGCAATTGCACTCTATCATGTACTACGGTTACAGGATGGGGTACATAACAATGAATGCTAAGCATGAGATAAAATAACATCTACACGGAATGTCAACGTGGAAAAATAATCGGTGTCCATCAATGCACCCAAATCCCAGTAATAACTCAGGCGCCGTCACTCTGATCGGCCCTTAAATCCTGTACAGCTCATGGAATCGTGAATGCCTAGCATCGGCACTCGAAAATATCATGAAATCATCGTGTCTAGCATTGACACGCAAATCCTCAAGTATCGGGCTCCGTCAGTCCGGATCAGCCCATGGGCTCCGTCTGCGGAATCGGCCCTCGGCCCCGGCAGTACGGGTCGGCCCGTATCCATCTCTCGACTCTGGTCAGTATCCTCCGGATAACCGCCAGGTCCAACCAATCACCGGTAGGTAGTAGTTCCTCTGCCGGGTTGATCGTCATCCACACGAAATCTCTATCTCGTCCCGGGGGTACCATACCGGGTCCACCATGTACCCACAAACGGATCGTCCTCCTTCTCGAATCGGGTTTCATGTGTCATACGTCTCAGAACCGAGAAAACGCATGGTGGACGCACCGAAATATCATAACAAGAGAAACCGGGTTTTTAAAACAGTGCGTATTTTCTTTAAGATAATAGCACGGTTCTCAAATCCAGAAATCACATGAATCCAAAACACAATGCGTAAATCCATGCAATGTGTCGTATGACATTAAGAGTAAAAAGGGAAAACCGCTCTTTTTTAAAAAGGATCCAGTTTTGAAAATATCTCATGCGGTCCCTATTTTTCTAAAATTCAAGTCAATATCATCCATGTATGTAACATATGTATGTATATGGGTATGGATGTGCAAATGGATATATACGCGAATATGAGTGTAGCAATGTATATGTGCACTAATTTGGATACACAGTGTGTATGTGCGCAAGTAGGGATATATCGATGAATGTATGCACTAATATGAATATACAGTGTGCATGTGCGTAAGTATGAAAATATCAATATATGTGTGCACCAGTATGAATATAGAGTGTGCACGTGCGCAAGTATGAAGATATCAATATATGTGTGCACCAGTATGAATATATAGTGTGCATATGCGCAAGTATGAAGATATCAATATATGTGTGCACCAATATGAATATATAGTGTGCATGTGCGCAAGTATGAAGATATCAATATATGATTCGTGGCAATCCTATAGTGCGAATGTCATGGCAATCACTAGCGGTGTGAGTGTAACATAAAAATAGTGCTCGTGCAGTTTAAACCGCTAGTGACAGTGCAGTGTCATATAACTACCATTTCTATATGCAATAAAAGGGGATATGCTACGATAGTACCTATGCGCAAGCAATATACATAAAAATATATGCGACTACAATATCATATTATGCCCTGATGCTTAACGCCATACGGACGATTTCCCCGTAGATATTAAATCTACTCACTTGGTCTCGTGCTAAGCGTAGCCGACCACTTGCTTCCCTTTCTTTGCGGCGTCCGACGTACCCGTCTGCGAACCTAGAATTTACACAAATAATCCACATAAGCAAAAATCCTACAAGAACGCGATATCGAAATCAAACGAGAAACTCGCGTCGCGAACTAAACGCGCGTGTGTCCGATACGCTGAAACGTGTGTATACGAGTCTGAAACTACCCCGACACGTCGCGACACGCAGAAATACTAAACCCACTCACGTATCACACGTGTCGCGCAAACTAAACGTATTGGAAAAACGATATATCGCTCCAGATTTTGACTCGGGTGAAAACTTAAAAAGTTGCATATGCCAAACTACTTAAATATACAGCAGACTACCCTAGACCCAACCCCAGCACCTAACTCCCCTATCTGGCCGCAAATTGCGGCCAGAACGAATAAAATTGCATCCTGGGTGTGGAATTATGGGCTCGTGCTTCGTGTGTGTGGTCTAGATCTAGTGTGCATGCTCCAGTTATCCCAGATTTTCTCTGAAGCATACGGGTTAACAGCAGATCACAGAAAGGCTAATTTCGCTTTAAAACGTTAAATTTTGCACTAAATGAAACCCTATGGTATTTTAGTGAAATCTGGGGGTTAACTCTCAGTTTAAAGGGCCTAATAACACTTAGTTAAGCTAGGCTAACCATCAAAATCACCACTTGGCCAAAACTCCACACAAACCACCATTTCTAGCACTAAATCTCATATTTAACACTAACCGATGCTAATTAACACATAAGTTTAGCAACAAAGAAGTTGGGCTCAGAACTTATACCTCACTTGACCCTAGGTGCAAGGAGAAGGAGGAGAAGAAGAAGATGTGCTTGCTGTTGCTGCTGCATGGTGTTGTTGCTGCTGCTGCTGCATGGTGTTGCTGTTGCTGGGGCTGCTACTGCTGCTACTTGTTGTTATTGCTGGCTGTTGTTGCTGCTGCTGCTACTTGTTGTTGTTATTGCTGGCTGTTGCTGCTGCTGCTGAAGCTCCTTCTGCTGCTGCTTCTTCTTCTGCTGCTGCTGCTGAGTGCAATGGGTGTGTGTGTATGAGTGAGAGTGAGAGAGATGTGAGAAAAGAAAAATGAAATGAGAGGGATATGAGAGTATAGAATAGTCAACCCCCCTCTCTCTCCTCATTTAATGTGAGCATGGCTCAAGCAATGATGCCCACACCCTCTCTCTCTCTTCTCCAAGTCAACTACAATTCAAATCATTTTCCATTTAAAAAAACAATAACCAAAACACTTAATAAAAATTCAAATTGGCTTAACAAAATGGTTAGTCCACCATGGTTGCTAATCATGGTCTAAGCCTAATTTAACCCTGGTTACATGCACAAGTGTGTGCAAGCCAAAAAAATTTCTAATAAAATATTCATTAATTTTGATAAAATATTTAAAGATCGTTTTGGTAAACTTTTTATTAAAAATATATATTAAAGTATAATTAGCCATTAATCACATCCAAAGGTGTTACAATCTTCCCCCTTAAAGAAATTCGTCCCTGAATTTAAAATTATAGCTACGCGTACCTTCAAAGAGATGAGAGAATTTCTTCCGCATCTCGCCCTCGGCCTTCCAAGTGATCTCTTCACCATTTGGGCTGCGCCAAAGCACCTTCACAGATGCAAGACCTTCGATCGAAGTTTCTTCACCTGCCGGTCCAATATCACGACTGGCTGCTCGGTGAACGAAAGATCGCGCTCGAGCTGAACGGTCTGATGCTGAATCATGTGAGAAGGGTCATGTAGGTATCTGCGAAGCATCGACACGTGGAATACGGGGTGAACATCTGGGAGATCGGATGGAAGAGCCAAACGATATGCTACTGCGCCCACACTCTCGAGAATCTCGAAGGGACCTATGAATCTGGGGCTAAGCTTCCCCTTCCGTCCAAACCTCATCACTCCCTTCATCGGAGAGACCCTCAGAAAAACGTGATCGCCAACTGCGAACTCTAATCTGCGGCGGCGGCTGTCAGCATACGATTTCTGCCTGCTCTGAGCTGTCCTCATCCTATCTCGAATCAACTGTATCTTCTCGGTCGTCTCCTGCACGATCTGCGGCCCCAGAATACTGCTCTCACTGAGCTCTGTCCAACAGACGGGCGATCAACATCTCCTCCCATACAAGGCCTCAAAAGGTGCCATCTGAATAGTATCCTGGAAACTATTTTTGTAGGAGAACTCCACCAAGGGTAAATGATAATCCCATCTACCACCAAAGTCTAAAACGCACGCTCGGAGCATATCTTCGAGAGTCTGAATAGCCCGCTCTGACGGGCCGTCGGTCTGCGGATGAAAGGCTGTGCTGAAACTCAAGCGGGTGCCCAAAGCCTCCTGAAGCCTCTGCCATAGTCGGCTAGTAAACTGGGTGCCTCGGTCGGACACGATACATATCGGGACTCCATGCAGTCGTACAATCTCGTCGATGTAAATCTGGGCATACTGAGCAAATTTGAAAGTAGTCTTTACTGGCAGGAAGTGAGCCGCTTTCGTCAGTCGGTCCACGATCACCCAAACGGAGTCATACCCTCACCTAGTCCTGGGTAGATCCACAACGATACCAACTTTGAAAGGTAAAACCTCCGCTCTGATACCAACTTTGTCACGACCCGAAATAGCCCGTGACTGGCCCTTGAATCATATGAAGTCTATAGGACACCATCTAATTCAAGTAAGCCAAAATCCCAGAAATGTAAAACCATTTTAAGGAGTAAATAAGAAAACTGGTTTTTAAGAAGTAAGGGAAACATGTTTTCAAAACAAGGTTTTTAAATAAGTAAGCCGAATATGCATTTTTAAAATTTGTAGTCTTTTCTGTAAATTTCGGTAGAGTTTCCTTTGTAAATACTGGCCCCGAACGGGGTACAATAAGAATAATATATATACAATGATAAATGGCATCCCCAAGCGGGAGCTAGCTCCTCGTCAATCGACGGTCACAACCACGCAAGCAGTATAATATACAACGCCAAAGGGCGAGGATCAAACTCAAAAAGGAAACTCAAAATCAGTATGAAAACCATAATACTACAACGCGCGACTCTAAGGTCGAAATAATACACAACTGGTTTTCTAAGTCTGAAACAATATACAAGTTTGGTTGATGGAATTACTAGATACAACTGAATAATACATATACAATGGTGGTTCTGATGCAAAAGAACCCACCTACCAAAGCAAATCACCCATAAGGGAAGCAGTGTGCCAGAAAGCCGCAATGAAACCTGTACGATAAAACCTGCAAGAACTGTGGCACAACGGGGGTGAGTTGCCAACTCGTGAATAGAAAACATCACAGAGCAGAAATCATATGTATGACTCAATCCTAGGTCAATACGATCAGATATATATATAAACCTCAAATGAATAAGTCTGAAGCATGATAAGGTGGCAAAGGTAAACATCTATACATAAGTGTAGTACCAAGTGCTCGTGCCAGTGCCTCAGGTAACAACATATCATAATGTGAGGTATGATCAATGTAATCAGTGTCAACTATATCATGAAGTCTATGAGTATGTGGATATTATCCAACTATGTGATCAATGTCATCAATATCAACTATATGTATGTGGATATCATCCAACTATGTGATCAATGTCATCAATGTCAACTATATGTATGTGTATATCATCCAACTATGTGATCAATGTCATCAATGTCAACTATATGTATGTGGATATCGTCCACGTGTCATCCAATGACATAAAGCATCATGCATGTAAATATCATAAAGCATATTAATGGAAGTATGGGGATATAAATCAACATGTGTCCCTCGCGACACATCAAAATCATGGAACCGGAGTGTCCAGCATCGACACTCGAAAACATCATGAAAGCCGTGCCCAGCATCGGCACGTAAATCCTCATATATCGGGCTCCATCAGTCCGGATCGACCCGCGGGCTCCGTCAGTCCGGATCGGCCCATATCATCTCTCGATTTCGGTTGGTATCCTCCGGATATCCGCCGAGCCCAAATACTATCACCGGTAGGTAGTAGTCCCTCTGCCAGGCTCACCGTCTACCACACAGCGATCCGTTCTCGCCCCGGGGTACCATACCGGGTCCACCATGTACCCGCAATCGGCCTCATCCGCCTCCTCGAATCGGATTTCACATGTCGCTCTCAGAACCGAGAAAACACATGATGGACGCACTGAAATATCATATCAAGGGTAACCGGGTTTTTAAAACAATACATACTTTCTTTTGAAATACCCACGGTTCCCAAATCCAGAAATATCATGGAAACAACATATCTCAATGCGTATAATCATAAGGCATGATGTATGCGACATATAAAAGAAATGTAAGCATATCAGTATATCATGCAACACAACACAGTAATATGCACATATCGTGGGAAGACCTCTTCTTTAAAATGAGTCAGTTTTAAAAAGTGTCTTGCGGTTCCCAAGTCTCCAAATCAAGCCAGAATCATCTATGTATGTGCAAATACGTATGTATGCAAGAATGGGTGTACAATATGTATGTGCACAAGTATGAATGTACAATATATAAGCACACAAGTATGAGTGGACAATAGGTAAGCACACAAGTATGCCATGCAAAGGATCATATCTTGATGCAATAATCCTCTGTGTAGTGACAAGGCAATTATCGATGATGAAGTGTGAGAGCCGACAAGCAGGTGTACGTGAAACATATGCATCATCGATAATGGTGCTGGTGTCCTAACAGCATGGTTTTACTATAACAATAAACATATTTAAACATGCAATGCAATGCGATGCGAAAAGCAAGAATATGCGGCAAATGAATAATAAACACAACAATGCAGTATCTACATCAATTATCTATGTCATACTGTTTTGCCATTTGAAAGAAGATGACTCGGGGTTTTTAGGAAAATGAGGGCTACGGTGTTCTTTTAGAAAAGATGCGTCTTTTGAAAATATCCGTATAATCCCTTTTCCTGTCTTTAAAATACTCCCGATTCGTTAGTTTTGAAATAGATATGACATCGGCATAGCATAATATCTACTAAGCAACCTACAGATCTAACTAACAAGTCAATCGGGAGGGGTATGGAAACCACCTAAATCTGAGTCGATATATATATATATATATATATATATATATATATATATATATATATGTAAATATAATAGTCGGTGATCCCGCCTCAAAAGTACCGTGTACGATACAATATCATATGACATCCTCGAGTCACGAGTGCGGATCTTATCATCAAATAAAGCTCGTATGGTAAATCATCGTACGGCATCCCAAATCTGGGTACGGGTCAATATCACATTCATCTCATCAATTATCCGGTATCCTTATCATCATATCTCATGAACTGGGGTACTGATCTAAGTCTAGTACAACCGATACCATCTATATATAAATGTATGTGCGTGTACGAAAACACACCTAAAGGCCCGCTAAAATCTCATGTCGTATCCCAAATACGAACCACATCATATCACCGATCTCATGGCACTATGCCCGATCTCATCGACTCATCTCCAAATATCATCCACCATCCTCATCATCCAGGTATAAGTATAACAGATAAGCATGTGTGTGTGGGGGTGTAAACCTATTCTAGGGTTCGCAACTAGGAAACTATAGTAGTTTACTTCTAAACCCTAATCTATCCATAGTACACCTAATCACCTCTAGAATATCCATATCACACATAACGCTATCATACATACATACATACATATATATATATATATATGTATGTATATATATATATACATACATATATATATACATACATACATACATACATAAATCGTGATTTCATGCGTAAAATAAGATATAAATCGTGATTTCATGCGTAAAATAAGACTTACTGAGGTTAAAGAAGCTTTGAACAGAATGGGTTTAAGAAAAGCGGTTGGTCCTGACGGGATTCCTATCGAGATTTGGAGATGCTTAGGAGAAATAGGCGTTAAATGGCTGACAGATCTGTTTAATAAGATTTGGCAGACAAAAAAGATGCCAAATGAATGGAGGAAAAGTATCCTTGTACCTATCTACAAGAATAAGGGTGACATTCAAAGTTGCTCAAACTACCGTGGAATAAAACTAATGTGTCACACCATGAAACTTTGGGAGAGAGTGATTGAACACAGGCTAAGGAAGGATATTAAGATAACAGAGAACCAATTTGGGTTCATGCCTGGACGATCGACGACAGAGGCGATTCATTTGCTTCGTCAACTTGTCGAGCGCTTTCGAGAGAGGAGAAGAGATTTGCATATGATATTTATTGATTTAGAAAAAGCGTACGACAAGGTACCTAGAGAGGTATTATGGGGGACAATGATGAAAAAGGGGGTCCCCGTCAAGTATATTGACATAATCAAGGATATGTACGACGGAGTAGTGGCAAATGTCAGAACTTGCGGTGGCTTAACAAGTGATTTTCCGATTACTATTGGTTTACATCAAGGATCTGCATTAAGTCCTTTCCTGTTTACCATCGTGATGAATGAGCTTACTAGAACTATCCAAGATGAGGTCCCTTGGTGTATGCTATTCGCTGATGATATTGTTCTAGTAAATGAGACGAAAGCAGTGGTTAATGCCAAATTGGAATTATGGAGACAAACATTGGAATCTCGGGGATTCAGATTGAGCAGGTCCAAGACAGCATATATGCACTGCAAATTTAGTAGCCAGAGAAGTCAAAACCATATTGGTATAACATTGGAAGGGCAAGAGATATCACCGAGCGACCAGTTTAGATATCTAGGTTCCATCATCCAAAGGAATGGGGAGATCGATAGTGATGTTAATCAAAGGATCCAAGCTGGTTGGTTGAAATGGAGGAGTGCAACAGGGATTTTGTGTGATCGTAACTTTCCGTTAAAATTGAAAGGAAAGTTTTATCGGAGCGCTATTCAGCCTGCCTTATTATATGGTACAGAATGCTGGGCTCCTAAGAAGCATCATACACAGAAGATGCACGTAGCGGAGATGCGCATGCTTCGTTGGATGTGCGGTAACACTAGAAAAGACAAGGTGCGAAATGAGGATATTCGTACAAAAGTTGGTGTGGCACCCGTGGAGGAGAAGATGCAGGAAAACCGGCTTAGATGGTTTGGTCATGTGCGACGCAGACCTATGGAAGCACCGGTTCGACGAATAGATACTCTCGATATGGGTAATGGCAAAAGGGCAAAAGGGAGACCGAAGAAAACATGGATGGAGGTGATACGAAACGATATGGTTGCCAAAGGACTCAATGAAAGTATATTGTTCGATAGAAGTGAGTGGAGACAGAGGATTCATGTGATGGACCCGGCGTGATTCTCATGTTGGTTCATGTAGCCTACCCCATATGCTTAGGATAAAAGGCTCAGTTGTTGTTTTTATACATACATACATATATATATAGTATATATCCAGTATAGTAAATATCGAACTGCGGAGGTGCTATACGCCATCCATACGACTTCCCCCGTAGATATAATCTAATCACCTTGCATCCCGCGTGTCGGTGTCGATGTCGCCTTCATCTTCTTCATCATATGGAACCCTCGTGAAGGTACCTACAAGATAACGCAATCGCAATGCACATTAAACACACATTGGAAAACCAAAATGACACGCTAAGGCCTATAGGTTAGAACCTATAGCCTACGCTTTCAAAACCATCAAACAACCCTCGATATCGTCGTACAAACGTCAAGTGATCGAGGTAAAACACAAATACGAGAATCCAGAATTCAAAATACGCAAAACGAAACTCCGAATCAAAACAGCAACTCCGGAAAAAGGTCCCAGATTTCACCCTAGGTCAAATTGGTCAATTTTTCATATGCCAAGGGTCTATTTTACTGATGAGGGGACCACAGAACCAACACGAGGCACATTGGCCCAGGTCTGGCCGCAAATTGCGGCCAGACAGAATATTTCTGCGGCCAAGAAATGGAATCAAGGGCTGGGGTCTTTAGGGTATGTTCTAAATCACCTGCATGTATCATTGTCCTTGCAAAATAATTTTCAGGTAGCCCGAGTGTTAGCAAATTTCATTTTACATCCACAGAATCCACAATTTTTCGATAACGGCTTTTCTAAATCCGTATTCCGGGGTTCTAGTCTCTGGTTTAGGCCTGAATTCTAGCACTAGGGGGTTTGTGTGGCCTCTACTGAGCTCAATTTCACATCGCAACTCTCAAATTCCAATAACCCTAACTAGAATTTTCAAAGTTCACCCAAACCACACAATATCGGTTCTAATCTAACATAGGGGTAAAAGTAATGGAAATACTTAGCTAAAGGTTCAGAAAATACCTCATTTGGCAACTCAAGAAAATTCTTGAGTTGCCCCAAGTGTCCAAAATTTGATTTTTCTTGGTCCATGGGGTAGCTAGTGAGCTCATGCATCTTTTTAATGAAATGGGTTTTGGGTTCTGAGATGTTTTTCATGGAGTTTTGGGGGCTGAAGATGGAGGAGGAGGGGGGTGCAGCAGCAGCAGCAACAAAAGAAGGAGAGGGAGAGGAATGAGTGAAAGAAATGATGAGGGAATGGCTCAAGACCAAGTCAAAGGTAAACCCTTACCTTTCTCTCTCTCACCCATACCTATATATTATACTCTTTTCTTTTATAATTTCCTTCTCTCAACAATAGTAACCCCAAAACAAAAGCCATGCATCCAAAAACATGTAGTAAAAATGCAACAAGTGAAAAAAGAAAGATATGGTTCATGTTTGCACAAAACAAGTTTAAAGCGCGATTAGCGATTTTTAATCGCGATTAGCACTAAATTAGCATATAATTAATCATAAAAGCTTAAAATTTGCATAATTTACATAAAACACCCTCTTTTAAATAATTTCTATAATTTTCCAAATTTTTCCCAAATTTATCGGTATTTAATTATACCGCCTTATTAAAATATTCAATATTTTATTATTAAATTATAAAAATTCCCAAAAATAATAATTTATTTTTTTGGAAATGTTACACAAACCCGACGAGACTCTAGACGTATGAGGAGACAAGAATACACATGCTCAAGAACCCGCGGGAGTATGAGGAGACAAGCCTTCTCTACGGAATACCAGTGTGGGCGGAGATGCAGGTGGGGCCACAGGGGGCGCGGGTTCCTGAATGAATATCCTTGCGCATATCTGAGGAGAATGCAACTCCGGACCCTGATAGGCGTGATATACTGTGCGTGTAATGCCCTGGCCACCTAGATGAACTCTCCCGTACTGATTCGGGTTATGTCACTAAATGATATTTTCGTTAATTCCATGAAGCTCAACGGGAGTAGGATCTCGGCCATGCTCCTCGACAAACGCCGCCATCAGCTCATTAATCTCTCTACTCATCTCTTGCTGCACGAAATTACAGTATAAACCAAGTTAAGTCAATTATTGAAAACGAAATTAGATAATTTAAATAACTAAAAGAAACCCGTATAGGAGCATACTTACGTAATACTCAGTCGCCTCCTATGAGCTGGGAAAACTAGAGTGATGCGCAAACCCCATACCATAAATGTCTACACAGCTGGGTATTTCTCCCGTTTGTCTCGCCTGTCATTTATACAAAAATTTGATTTAGATCAAATTTACGAAATAGACAAATTCAGAATATTTGATTTGATCTTGCAAAAACAACTCCATACTGGGAGTAGTTCATCCTGTAGAGTATTTTTCATCACCCTATTAAGATAGGAATGCGCATCTCTTGTTAGGCATGTTACAGATTCCTTCTGCCCGGGGTAGGTAGGGGTGTAATGATCGTGGGGATCCAAATCTCCGGTAACCGCGGACCAAGCTGCCGTTAATTACTCATCTCTTTTGGAGTGAGGGAATCTCCTTAACAAGTCAAACAGATCATGCAAACTCAATATGCAATATGTGCGTGTTGTGTTTAAGAACAAATTTGAGGGTGCTTCGGGCATATCAGGGGCCTCACAGGGTTTTTACGGGGGTCCCGTTACCCGGATGGCGGGTTGGGGCCAAGGGGGCTAGTAGGCCCCTAGCGTGGTGCAGGGCGGCACCCCGTTAGAAATTTTTTTCTAACGGGAGAAGTGATGAGTGTATATATGTCAAGTGTGCACTTAACAAAATGAGTACGTGGTAAGGTGCGCACGTGACAAATACGCACCTGCCGAGACGCGCACCAAGTAAGGTGCACACTTGGGAAGGTGCGCACCTGCCGAGGTGCGCACCTGACAAGTTGCGAGGGAGTGAAAGGGGCCAAAAGGTCCAGTAAGGTGTGCACTTAGGGAAGTGCGCACCTAGCGAGGTGCGCATCTGGACTGGTGCGCACTTGGATCGTTGTGCACCCAACAGGGTGCACACCTAACCAAATGGGCAACTAGCACAGTGTAAGTAGGGTCGAAACCCAATGAAGTAACAGTCCAAAAACACAAAAACTTTGACTTTTGAAGATCAAAAGGGGCCCATTTTCCCTTTTTCGAAGTCTCATGACGTGCGCACTTAAAAAAAGGAAAGGAGGAGAGAAAGAGAGACTTGCGCACTAAAGAGTAGCTCAAAACCTTAGATTTTATTTGGGGAAATCAAGATTAGTTCTTCCTCTTTTTCAAATTATCATGGGGGCCTTTTATAGGCTTATATCTTTTCATTTAGCTCCATGGCTTGTACAAAATTGGCATTTTGCCTATCCCATGCCCATATGGTTATTTTTTTTGCATATGAGCATGGGCTTTACAAAATTTGGATTTTTGCCCGTTTATTTTACATTTATTCATGAAAATTACATTAAACCTATTTATTGCTTGATGATTATTCCTTTGGCATGGGGGCTGGTCTGGGCTTTAGCCCACCTGCTTGGACTTGGGTTCAGGCGTAGGCCTGGTTTGTGTTCGGGCTTAGGCCCGGCTTGGATTCGATAGTAGGGTCCGCTTTCCTTGGCTTGAGCCTACTTGTTCGCAGTTTGACTTTGATTTTTGGTCAATGAGATGTAAATTTTAACCCCAACACATCCCTCCGCCCAACCAATGATCAGTATTATGACACTGCGCCACTGATCCCTGCTTGCTCCCCGCCTGCCATTTAGATATAATATAACATCTCATACTAATCAATAGATTCATGTCTAATGCTTTTACAGTTTAAGCAATATACATACCCTCAGACGAGCACCGAGCCTGCTGCTTGATCGGATAGATTTAGTACACCACCTTCTGCGCTCCACCGACCTCTCAGACGAGCACCGAGCCTGCTGCTTGATCGGATACCGCCAGATACAGCGACAGCTCATCTCCTTCAACTGGTCAGGTGAGCAGTGGTGGAGTCACAATGTGCTTCTTCAATTGGCCGAAGGCAGCCTGGCACTCCTCCGACCACTCGAACCTCGTGATCTTCCTCAGAGCTTTGAAGAACGGGATGCATTTCTCCCCCGACCTGGACATGAAACGGCTTAGAGCAGCGACTCGTCCCGTGAGCCGCATGATCTCGACGTTGGTCTTGGGTGCGGCCATGTTGAGGATGGCGTCGATTTTCTCTAGGTTAGCTTCGATTCCATGGTGAGTGACCATGAAACCGAGGAACATTCCCCCGGTGACTCCGAATGCGCATTTGGCGGGGTTTAGCTTCATCTTGAACTTGCAGAGCACTTCGAAGGCCTCGCCCAGATCCCTGGTATGGTCAGCCGACGAGACGGATTTGACGAGCATATCGTCAACGTAGACCTCCATATTCCTGCCGATCCGTGTCTTGAACTTGCGATTGACCAACCATTGGTACGTGGCCCCGGCGTTCTTGAGGCCGAAGGACATCACCTTATAGCAATATACCCCCCGGTCCGTTGTGAATGCGGTAAGATCTTCATCTTCCGGATTCATACGGAACTGATTGTAGCCGGAGAAAGCATCCATGAAACTCATCAGCTCGTGGCCGGACGAGCTGTCGACGAGCTGATCTATCCGAGGGAGAGGATGGTTGTCCTTGGGGCATGCCTTATTGAGGTCGGTGAAGTCGACGCACATGCACCACTTTCCGCTTGACTTCTTGACCAGAACTACGTTCGCCGGCCACTCTGAGTAGGGTACATTCCGGATGAATTTGGCGGCGAGAAGTCGATCAACCTCATCTTCGATAACCTTCTGTTTGACCGGGGCGAAGCTTCACTTTTTCTGTCTGACGGGTCGGGCCGCAGGATCGACCCCGAACTTGTGAGAAATGATTTTGGGGTCGATCCCAGGCATGTCAGCAGGCGCCCAGGCGAAAACGTCGGAGTTATTTCTGAGGAAACCGACCAGGTCATCTCGCCGAGTCCTTGTCAGGAGTGATCCGACCTGGACGGTTTTTTCATCGTCCCCCTCTGTCAGGGGCACCTCGGTCAGTGGTTCGATCGGCGTCCCCCGGACCTCCTTCTGCTCGTCTCGGGTGTCCAGAGAACCCTCGATGTCGTCCTTTACCTCAGCGTCGTCGGCCGACCGGTCGGATGGAGATGTTTCGGTAAGGCATACCTTCGCGACCTGCTGGTTTTCGTAGACCCGACCTATCCCGTCCTGATCGAGAGGGAACTTCATCGCCAGGTGGTAGGTCGATATCTGGGCCTGGAGGGAGTTCAGCATCGGGCGGCCGAGGAGGACGTTGTAGGCCGATGGGACCTTTGCTACGATGAAGTCCACAGGCAACGTACGGGTGCTGCCGGGCTCCCCGACGTTGAATTGCTGGGTGACCACCCCTTCCGCCAGGATGGAGTGGTTGGTGAACCTGCAAGGAAGTCCCGGGATGGTTTGGTACCACCGATAATACTATTATAATAATTAAATATTTTAAAAAATAAATTCTAAGAAAATTGACCAACATTGCTGACGATAATGAGTTTGATGTTAGTACCCGACAGAATGGACATTGCCCATAACTAAAGGTACTGCTGACGAATTACCTGTCAGCAATGCTGGGGTTGTGTTGAAATATGAAGATGTGCTTTAGATACGGATGGTACGAGCCTCGTCCATACAATTGATGCATTCATGTCTGGCATACAAAGAACGTATATGAATGCGCACTTCGTGTGAAAAGATCGAGGTGTGAAAAGGTCAAGGAATACCAACTATTTGCTGACATTACCAAGAACAAATGACCATGCTAGAATAATTAACAAATTGTCTTCTTCCCCCCACTAAATAAATTAGAAGATTCATAATTCTATCCATCCATCCACTAAACCCCTTATATAAACCCAACACACTTCCTCAACCAAGCACAAACTCATAGCTAGATATATAGGGGGAAAAAGCCTAGAAATTATGTCAAGAATTAAAATTTTCTTAGTTGTCTTGGCTATGCTTTTAGTACTGGCCTCTGCAGAGATAGAGGCTGATAATAAACAAGAATTAGATGAGTACTGCGGAGGGGTGATGTTGAAGTTGATAGAATCTTGCACATTGTATATTCTGAAGAGATTTCCACCTATTGATCCTTCAGAAGAATGTTGCGCCGTATTTCAGAAATCAGACATACCTTGCTTTTGTCGCGACATCAACAAGGTAATAGAGAAGGTGGTGAGCATGGAGAAGGTGGTCTATGCTGCCAAGTACTGCGAAAATCCTCTGGAGAGTGGGACTACATGTGGAAGTAAGCTTGCAAGATTTATATATTACTTATATTACATTTGATACAACATTAAAACTTTTAGTGATCTTGTTTTCGGTTGTTTCTGTTTTGTAGGTTATACCGTTCCATAGGCATGAGCTAGGTGAAAGGAGGAGGAGAATATTAATGGAATAAATGGAGTGCATTGGGATTTTATCTATGTATGAAAAATATTTTGTGGATCTTAAACAAAATTCTATGTTGGTTTGATTTATATGCATTAATGATTTGTTACCTTCTAGTTCTTGATGATACAATGCGACTAATCTGTGGGGTTTCTTTTATATGATACAAGTCTCTTAACTCAGATTTATATTAACATTGAGAGTGTGACAAAATGCGGAAGGAAGTTTGCAAGATTTATGTATTATTTATATTTCATTTGATGCGACACTAAAAAAAATTAATGAGCTTGTTAGCATAAAAAGAAATTTGCTGTGAAAAAGCAAACTTGAGCCGGGACATGGACAATTTTGAGGAATCAAGGATTGTAGGACCAAGCACATGAATTTGTAATCCCATTATGTTACTAGTTTTTAAAGCATGCTCTTCCCATGGCAGTTTAAACTTTAAAATTCTATGTTGGTTTGAGAATTTGCTCTACCGTATTCATAATGATAATAATAATTTTTAGTATCTTCTCCACCAATTTTTATTAAGCATTTGAACTTTTTTGCATCCACTCGGGCCTCCATCCAAATGTACACAATATAAATAAGAATATAGATAAGTGCTAAGTTGCCAATAATTTATATAAATAACCCACCGCACAAGGTGTAATTTCAACAGGTATGATTTACTAAGACCAAAAACCGGTATTTTTCTACACATACAAGATAGCTAACCTAATGGATCACTGCCCTAACGGATCATATCACAAGCATGTATTGACACCTCTACCAAAGATCTATGAAGTATGGAAACAGATACAAATATCCGATACGATACGATACGTGGAAACAGGATTTTCCAAAAATCTAGGATACGGGATAACTTTTATATCTCATATTTTTTTAATTAAATATACATATATGTTAATATTTTAATATATATGCATGAATATATCACTTAAAAATAAGGCAAAATCACACCACATATATTCCATTACACTTGCTCGCTAAAGACAATTGATCTTAGACTATTGAAAAGACTTTAAAAGAAACCTATCGAGTTAATAGAGATAAAGGAGAGATGTAAGAGAGAGGATTGAAAAACAACTGGTCAGGCCTATTTATTTTTAGGTTTCAAAGGTTGACTAATTATTTTTTGTGGATCAAGTGCAGAACCATGATTACGGCCATAACTTTCATTTGTGGTGCAGCTGGTTAAATTATTTTCATCCTAGGAAGGCCACAAAAGTCGACCCAAATCCTATATTAATACTTATCTAAGTACACTTTTCAATATATTTTGCAGTAAGTCTTACTAAGATCATTGTCTTGTGATATACGACCATAAATTTAATATATCTACATATATGTATTGACGTATTACCATCAAAACCAAAACCAAAACCAAAATCTGAACCGAGATAAATGAAATTAACCGAAACCCACCGAAACTAATAAAATTTTGAGAAACCGAAACCGAGTTCTGGAACCTGCTCGGAAGAGAACATCATCAGAACCAATAAAAGCAAACATGAACAAGATAACTCATCAAATACTTTAACTGGTGAGTCAATCACATCCACATGCATGAATTTTGAATCCACCAGAACTGGTAAAACTGGTAAAAGATAACCCCTCAAGGGTTCCATTTCGCCTGCGCGAAGAATTCAAAGGACTGAAAGGAACAACTGAGTTGATTAGAAATTGGATACAGTGGTTTTGAGAGAGCGGATGAGAATTTGTACATTGGAATTGAAATTTTGTTAAATGATCATGTGTCAGATCTATAAAATTTTGGAGATGACACGACCTGGATCACGCCAAAATGTTACCTTCCGTTGATCAACTCATGGCGGCGATGGATGGCTGATATTGGATCTGGAGGCAGTCTCCTGAAGCGTGTGGATCTCAATGGGTTTGAGGTTGGTTGTTGCCGAGCTACTTACAAGGAAGTCCCAGAGTGGTTATACCACCGAGGACCCTCCGAAGGTCAAGTTTGAGAGGAAATCCGAGCAGAGTAACGGCTTAATGGAGTAAAAATGGCTTACTTGGACCGTCTGAAGAAGGGGTTTATATAGCGGTGGCAGCAAGTAGGGCAGACGCGAGAATCACGCCGGCCGTTACGCTCCCGACATCACGCCTGCATGATGAGCGGAATCACCCATTAATGGCGAGACATGTTCGTTAATGGAGGATCGTGATGGCGTGGAATGTGGGATGTGGTCGGCGGATATCTCGCGCATGGCGAGATTCGCGGGATGGCGGTTGCGCCTGTGAGCGGTGCCGTTGGTCGGTCGATGAGACCGAGAAAGATAACCTCGACGGGAGAGCTCGCGGACGAGCGGGAGAGCCGAGGTATCTTGATTCTGCGGTAGCCCGGAGACGAGTAGTGGGGCCGAAGAGGCCAATTGTGCAGGGGCTCGGAGATGAGCCAGCATTTGTTTGTAGGACGGGCATAGGAGTGGTCGGGTCGGCCACTGTAGGTCCTTTCTCGCATGCTCTGGGACACATCATCTGCCACGTGTTATGATATGGGAGATCACCGATATCGAGCATCATCATTAGCCCCCCACTCTCGTTCCGATCTATTTGTGGGTCGGGTCAAGAGTGGACTGCTTGGTTCTTTCTGTGCGGCTTAGCGCTGGTAATTCCACGTGATGGATTGTTCGGGGACGACACGGCGTTCTTTATGTCGCGCATCGAGTATGAGTCGAACGAAGGACGAGTGTGAGAAGGTCGGTATCCTCCCTTTGTCGGAGTTGAGGCGCTGATCGCACGTTGAGTATGAGTTTATTCGGCGGGTCTTGAATACGTGTCTTTGTAGGGTAGGAAGCTACCCGCTGCGGCTGCGGCTGCGCCAAGCAAGAAGCTACTCAGCGGCCTCACGAGGAGGGCTTTGGACCCACCGTGTTGATGGGCAGGAGGACGCCCGCTAGGGATGCACCGAGCAGGAAGAAATTCGGTGGCCTCGCGATGAGGGCTTCAGATCCTCAGCGTCTGATGGGCAAGAGGCTGCCCGCTGGGGATGCACCGAGCAGGAAGAAACTCGGCGGCCTCACGATGAGGGCTTCAGATCCTCAGCGTCTGATGGGTAGGAGGATGCCCGCTGGGGATGCGCCGAGTGGGAAGAAACTCGGCGGCCTCGTGAGGAGGGCTTCAGATCCTCAGCGTCTGATGGGCAGGAGGCTGCCCGCTGGGGATGCGCCGAGCAGGAAGAAACTCGGCGGCCTCGCGATGAGGAATTCAGATCTTCAGCGTCTGATGGGCAGTTTAGGGTGTTTTTCGTCACCCCATTGAGATGCGAATACGCGCGCGCTTGTCAGGCGTACTGCAGATTCCCCGTGCCTAGGGTAGGCCGGGATTTAATGATTGTGGGGATCTAAATCTCCGGCAGCCGCGGACTAAGCTGCCGTTAATTACCCCTCGCCTTTGGAGCGAGAGAACCTCCGATTAACGGGTTAAACCGGTCATGCGAACTCAATATGCGGTGTACGTGTGTTTTGTTTTGGAGGGGGCTTAGATATATCGGGGGCCACGCAGAGTTTTTACGGGGGTCTCGCTACCCGGATAGCGGGCTGGGGGTCAAGGTGGCTAGCAGCCCCCTTACGGGGTGCGGGGCAGCGCCCCGGCCCAAATTTTTTTTGAGAGGGATAGTGTTGTAGAGTATGTGCGTGTGTGTGTATATATATACATATATATAAAATAAAAAAAGGGAAGGGGCATCTAAAGGATACATGGGAAAAGCGCCAGCGCTTTGAGCGTAAGAGCGCTAGCGCACCACGTGTCAGCACGTGGGCGCTCGAGCGCTAGCGCTTTTGGGCGCTAGCGCCCCACGTGTCAGCACGTGGGCGCTCGGGCGCTAGCGCTCTGAGCGCAAGAGCGCTAGCGCACCACGTGTCAGCACGTGGGCGTCCGGGCGCTGGCGCTTTGGGCGCTAGCACTCTGAGAGCAAGAGCGCTAACGCTTTGAGCTCTAGCGCACCACGTGTCAGCACATGAGCGTTCGGGGCGCTAGCGCTCTGAGCACAAGAACGCTAGCGCCCCACGTGTCAGCACGTGGGCGCTCGAGCGGCAAAAGGGACTTGGTCCCTGCAATGAGAGTTGTACTCCAAAGGAGCACTTATTATTATTATTATTATATATATATATATATATATATATGAGGAGTTAAACTCCTAGAATGTTTTGAAGCTGATGAAGGGCTTCTTCCATTGAGCCATAGTTCTTCCCTAAAGTGGGGTTTCTGGAGATGGGTCTCCTTCTTCTTCCTTTGTTGGCCGGATCTTGAAGATCAAGAAATATGAGATTTTAAAAATCTCTCCTTTCTGAGATCTGATGGCAGATCTGAGTTTCCCTTTGTGGGTTTTGTGGTGAAAAACTATTTTGTTTTATAAATGGAAGAGTAAAACTCTTGATTTAATTCAAAAGAAAAAAGAAGGTTTTAGAACCTTGAGGAAGAAGAAGATCACAATCTGGATTTTTTGGAGAGAGAAAAAGTTGTTGGGATATTTTTATTATCTTGGCCTTTATAGGCTATACACTTTACATATAGCCCCTTGGGCTTTACAAAAATAGCATTTTGTCCATCCCATGGCTTATGTGTCATTTCTTTTTGCACATAAGCCATGGGCTTTACAAAAAGTTGGCTTTATGCCCATTCATGCATAAAAAATTATATAAAAATTATTTATTACATGATCTATATTTTGGCATGGAGAAGGGCCGGCCGCTTCATGTTCGGACTCGACCTGGGCATGGGCCCGTTTGGCTTGGGGTTGACTTTGACTTTGACTTGGTCAACCGAGGTGCAATTTTCGACTTCAACAAAGTGCCCTCCATCAATAAATGCACACCACATATGTGAGTCGTGTGCATGAAATTGATGGATCTTCTTTTGCGTGGAGGAGACTTGCTTTGGTTCCCACTTTTTGGGATGCACTGCTCTTTTTACGACATGGACGGTCGACGCTTGACGCGTCTCCGAGATGGAGTATCCGTGGTAGACTTTTCTCTCGCCCGGAGCGATCTGGTTCCTGCTTTGTAGGAAGCCTGCATTGCCCTTTTTACGACATGGACGGTTGACGCTATGATCCGTCTCCGAGACGGAGTGTCCGTGGTAGACGTTTCCCTGGCCCGGAGTGATCTGGTTCCTGCTTTGTAGGAAGCCTGCACTGCCCTTTTTGCGACATGGACGGTCGACGCTCTGATCCGTTGCGATTTGTTTCCCAATTTGTGGGAAGCCCACACTGCCCTTTTTACGACATGGACGGTCGACGCTTGGCGCGTCTCCGAGACGGAGTGTCCGTGGTAGACTTTTCCCTCGCCCGGAGCGATCTGGTTTCTGCTTTGTAGGAAGCCTGCACTGCCCTTTTTACGACATGGACGGTCCACACTTGACGCGTCTCCGAGGTGGAGTGTCCGTGGTAGACGTTTCCCTGGCCCGGAGTGATTTGGTAGACATGCTCCCGGCACGGAGTGTCGCTGGTCGATGTTTCCCTGAGGCGGATTGTCGTTGGTTGACGTGTCCCCAAGACGGAGTGTCTGCTTGACGTTTCCCCGTTACGGAGCATCGTTGTTGGACGTTTCCCCGATGCGGAGTGTCTGCGTTGGACGTTTCCCCAATACGGAGTGTCTGTGTTGGACGTTTCCCCGATGCAGAGTGTCGCTAGTTGATGTGTCCCTGGCACGAAGTGTCTGTGTTAGACGTTTCCCCGATGCCGAGTGTCTTTGTTAGACGTTTCCCTGGCACGGAGTGTCTGTTTGTGACGTTTTCCTGAGACGGAGTGTCTGCTTGATGTTTCCCCGTTACGGAGTGTCGTTGGTCGATGTTTCCCCGAGGCGGAGTGTCGGCTTGTTGACGTATCCCCGAGCCGGAGTGTCTGCTTGACGTTTCCCCGTTTCGGAGTGTCGTTGTTGGACTTTTCCCCAGTACAGAGTGTCGCTGGTCGACGTTTCCCCGAGGCGGAGTGTCGGCTTGTTGACGTATCCCTGAGACGGAGTGTCTGCTTGACATTTCCCCGTTACAGAGTGTCGTTGTCGGACGTTTCCCCGGTACGGAGTGTCGCTTGTCGACGTTTCCCCGAGGCGGAGTGTCGGCTTGTTGACGTATCCCCGAGACGGGGTGTCTGCTTGACGTTTCCCCATTACGGAGTGTCGTTGTCGGATGTTTTTCCGGTACGGAGTGTCGCTGGTCGACGTTTCCCCGAGGCGGAGTGTCGGCTTGTTGACGTATCCCCGAGACGGAGTGTCTGCTTGACGTTTCCCCGTTACGGAGTGTCGTTGGTCGACGTTTCCCGGGTACGGAGTGTCGGCTTGTTGACGTATCCCCGAGACGGAGTGTCTGCTTGACGTTTCCCCGTTACGGAGTGTCGTTGTCGGACGTTTCCCCGGTACGGAGCGTCAACAAGCCGACACTCCGTCTCGGGGAAACGTCGACCAGCGACACTCCGTACCGGGGAAACGTCCGACAACGACACTCCGTAACGGGGAAACGTCAAGCAGACACTCCGTCTCGGGGATACATCAACAAGCTGACACTCCGCCTCGGGGAAACGTCGACCAGCGACACATTGGGATTTGAAATTTGGTTGGTGTCTGCATCGCTACACTGGAATATAGTACCAGGAGCGACTCATCATTCGCCACTTGGGGATTGGGGAGCGATGGCTTAGGAGACAGGTTTAGATCCCTATCGCCTAATGCTTTTCAATTTTATGGGCCGTAAGGGTCCCATAAAAGCATTTTCTCCCTACGGGTCGTAAGGATCCCGTAAGTGTATTTTCTCCTTAGGAGTCGTGAGGACTCCCAAGTGTGTTTTTCCTATGTGAGTCGTAAGGATCCCACGAAGGTTTGTTCTCCTCATGCATCGTGAGGACACATAAGTGGGTCTTCCCAATGGAGCATAATTCCGAGGGCGGAGACCAGCCGCGTAACTGGTGATTGCGGTGGGGCATGGGTATGATGAGAATTATTTGAGCCCATGGATTGTATACGGTAGTCAATTTGGGGACTAACCGTAAAGCCGGAAAATTTTGGGAATTTGAATTTTGGTTGGCATCTGCATCGCTGCACTGGAATATGGTACCAAGAGCGACTCATCATTTGCCACTTCTTTTTTTTTTTTTTTTTTACCGCGATTGCTCTATCATTTCAGCTTTTCTTATCGAGAAGATCGCGATTGCCCTATCATTTCGGCTTTTATTCGCGGTTGCCCCATCATTTCTGCTTTATTTTCATTTTTATTTTACTCGCTGATTTTTATTGTGAGTTGCCCCATCATTTCGTCTTTTTTTTTATTTTTCTTTTATTTACACATTTTTTTGTTTATTTACATATATATATGTTTTTTTTACATTCCCAGTTTAACGACTTAGAGGTCGATTATTCCCAGTTTAATGACGTGGTGGTCAATTGTTCCCAGTTTAATGACGTGGTGGTCCTCTGGTGTTCCCAGTTTAACGACGTGGTGGTCCTTTTTGCTTATCCTAGCCCCTTGAACTTTGATCTTGGCGGAGCTGTGTTGATGACCGTAGCTCTGTGGCTTGCCGATACATCCGAGGACTGTGAGGTTTTTCCAAGCTTGTATTGGTTCTCCACCCAATCTTTGAAAATATAGCAGTCTTCGATGGTATGACTCACAATTCTATGATATGGGCAATATATGGGATTGCCGGTCATGTTCATTTCATGTGGCTTCTTTGGAACGGGCGTTGCAGACCGTTGTTCAAGGCGTCCACGAATATTTTGCGGACTTCATCCCTCTTGAAGGAGTATACCTTCTTCTTTCTCTCCATTGCAGTAGGTGCCTTTACTGTTTCTGGTCCTCGAGGCCGATCAGTCTTTGGTTCGTCCTTTTCAGATAATGGCACATGTCTGGGAGGATTAGGTTCCCGAAAGGCTTCGGTCTCCATTTGTATGAAATCGGCGGTCGTAGCTTGACTGTTTGCTAACACACCTTTAGACAGTTCTATCTCTCCCGTCTTGTATTGTCTTTCGACCCAATCTTTGAAGACGAAACAGTCATCAATGGCATGACCTATCACCCTGTGATAGGGGCAATATTCTGGGTCGTCGGTCATATTCGCTTCTTGCGGTCTCTTTGATTCTGGCAGTTAAAGACCGTTTCTTAGGGCGTCCCTGAATATATTGTGGACTTTTTCCCTTTTGAAGAAATAGACTTTTTCCAGTTTCTCTTTCAGAGGCGATTCCTCCCGGCGTATGTATCGGAGGGACTGGAGGCTGATTGCGGCCGTTTTTCGTGAAGGCGCTCCGCTCTTAGGTTAAAGGGGGTATCAGTTGGCTGCCTCCGGGTATCAATCCCTGGCTCATGAACCAAAATTTGATTCCGCTGTAATTGCAATCGGGCGACCTGGGTTGCGAGATCTGCCGCGACGTTTGCCAATTCGTCAACGTTGGACTGTACCTTGGCTAACTTCTCGTCCCTGTCCTGAAGCTGCCTCTGAAGCCATCGGAATAACGCTTGTTCTATAGTTCCGGCCATGACAACCGGGTCATCTTTATTGCCTGAGCTCAATTTCGCAGGAACCACGGGCTCCTCTGGCTTATTGGCCTGAGCGGGCTCTTCATCACTTAGATCGAGCCGATACTGGGTAGCGTCAATCATATCATCACCATGGCTGTGAAGAAGAGGAGGATTCGTTTCTTCATGTCCGACCATGTAGACAGTGCGGAACACATACCCAGCCATCTCTTTATCTTCGGCGGCTGATTTCGCGGAGCGGTCCGGGCTTTGGAAATTCATAAATTTTAACATGGCCAGAGGCTTAGCCCTTTTGTTAGCTCTGTATCTGAGCCACTTCTGCCTCAGCTTCTCTGCCTTGAGCGCTTGGCAGGCTTTTGCTCTTCGGGAAGCCGCCATAGGCTGAGTGATAAGGAGGCTTGAGAAGACACCCAATTGAGCAGTTGTCAGAGACGCCGCTGGAGCTTGCCCGAGATGCCTTGTTGATTTATTGGTGTTGATGGCCTTGCCCCCAGCTGGAGCGATGGAGAGACGTTCGGAAATGGATCTGCGTTTGGGTTGGGGCGCCCTCGAGACCACCACATTTGGCCTCCTGCCCTTCGAGACCGGTTTGTCTGTCACCGGGGCTTGAGGAGCTGGGACGGCGTTAGCTGACACGAACAGAATGGAGCCAAATGGTAGCGGCGGCTCCTCCCACTGTCGCCCGAGACTGGCCGGAAGGACCGTCCTGGCGTCCATCTTCATCGTGTAGGAGATGGGAGCTGAGTTCATCTTTGGAGACATTGTTGAGAAGTGATTGCTTGAAAACCTGCATGAAAGAGCATTATTTCAGTATAAATATAGGTATGTACATTGACTGAGTTCGCATGAACGTTTAACCCGAAATATGGGAGGAGAGATAAGTCCCACCGAGCGTGACAGAATCTGTAGGGTGTTTTTCGTCACCCCATTGAGATGGGAATACGCGCGCGCTTGTCAGGCGTACTACAAATTCCCCCTGCCTAGGGTAGGCCGGGATTTAATGATTGTGGGGATCCAAATCTCCGGCAGCCGCGGACTAAGCTGCCGTTAATTACCCCTCGCCTTTGGAGCGAGAGAACCTCTGATTAACTGGTCAAACCGGTCATGTGAACTCAATGTGTGGTGTACGTGTGTTTTGTTTTGGAGGGGGCTTAGATATATCGGGGGCCACGCAGAGTTTTTACAAATTTTTTTGAGAGGGATAGTAGTGTAGAGTATGTGCGTGTGTGTGTATATATACATATATATATATATAATAAAAAAGGGAAGGGGCATCCAAAGGATGCGTGGGAAAAGCGCTAGCGCTTTGGGCGCTAGCGCTTTGAGCGCTAGCGCACCACGTATCAGCACGTGGGCACTCGGACGCTAGCGCTAGCGCTCTGAGCGCAAGAGCGCTAGCGCTTTGAGCGCTAGCGCACCACGTGTCAGCACGTGGGCGCCCGGGTGCTAGCGCTCTGAGCGCAAGAGCGCTATCGCTTTGAGCGCTAGTGCTCTGAGCGCAAGAGCGCTAGCGCTTTGAGCGCTAGCGCACCACGTGTCAGCACATGGGCGCTCGGGCGCTAGTGCCCCACGTGTCAGCACGTGGACGCTCGAGCGGCAAAAGGGACTTGGTCCCTACAATGGGAGTTGTACTCCCAGAAAGGAGCACTTATTATTCTTTGTGTGTGTGTGTGTGTGTGTGTGTGTGAGGAGTTAAACTCCTAGGATGTTTTGAAGCTGATGAATGGCTTCTCCCTTTGAGCCCTAGTTTTTCCCCAAAGTGGGGTTTCTGGAGATGGGTCTCCTTCTTCTTCCTTTGTTGGCCGGATCTTGAAGATCAAGAAATATGAGACTTTAAAAATCTCTCCTTTCTGAGATTTGATGGCAGATCTGAGTTCCCCTTTGTGGGTTTTGTGGTAAAAACTATTTTGTTTTATAAAAGGAAGAGTAAAATTGTTGATTTAATTCCAAAAAAAAGGTTTTAGAATCTTGAGGAAGAAGAAGATCACAAATCTGGATTTTTTGGAGAGAGAAAAAGTTGTTGAGATATTTTCATTATCTTGGCCTTTATAGGCTATACACTATACATATAGCCCCTTGGGCTTTACAAAAATGGCATTTTGGCCATCCCATGGCTCATGTGCCATTTCTTTTTGCACATAAGCCATGGGCTTTACAAAAAGTTGGCTTTATACCCATTCATGCATAAAAAATTACATAAAAATTATTTATTACATGATCTATATTTTGGCATGGGGGAGGGCCGGCCGCTTCATGTTCGGACTCGACCTGGACATGGGCCCGTTTGGCTTGGGGTTGACTTTGACTTTGACTTGGTCAACCGGGGTGCAATTTTCAACTTCAACAGGCAGGAGGATGCCCGCTGGGGATGCGCCGAGCAGGAAGAAACTCAACGGTCTCACGATGAGAGCTTCAGATCCTCAGCGTCTAATGTGCAGGAGGATGCCTGCTGGGGATGCGCCAAGCAGGAAGAAACTCGGCGGCCTCGCGATGAGGGCTTCAGATCCTCAGCGTCTGATAGTGTCATGCCCCGCTTCCCAGAGTACGCTAAGTAGGCACGTGACATAACCAACTATGCTACCTGTGGATAGGAATTGTCCTTCCACAGTCACATTACGGCTGTAGAGATATCAAGAACAAAAATAAAACTATCTAATACATGTCCATAAGCCAAAATAAAATGAGTCAAGAATAATAATGCGGAAGCAAAAGATCCAATACAAGAATAACTGGAATGTATGTCCCATAACGCGGGCTCACATCAGGAATAAAATAATACTGAAAGTAACAGAACTAACTACTACAGAGTCCTCACTGCTCAGCCTACTGACTGAAGTACTCCTGCTCTGACTGCAGCAAGGGTAAGGAATCTGGGCCATGCAAAACCCAGACGTCAGCGCGTCATAACATCAAGCAATAATATGTAAACAGGGTAGCAATACATGCAAGTATAATCATAAATAGTAAAGCAGGGTAACAACAATATAAATCAGGGCGTTGAAAGGTAGTGTGCAGTGAGTAACCTAAACTGGTTATTGGGTTGAATAGTCTCAAGTCCTTGAAATCAATTTGATGAATCATCGATGTAACTCAATAGTATCCCGTGCATGCCCGGGACCACGGTCTAAGACTCTCGGGCTGAAACCGAGACGTGCCGCTAGGCACTAAAAGGAAAAGGGTAAAGACGAACGATGTCAGCATCATCATCCCGAGGCGGGTCTAGCCTCAAAAACTGATCAGTATAAGCAAGCAACTGTCGAGTTACAAGTCAGGATTTCATCATTGATTTCCCCATACCCCCAAGTTATATGTGTTTAAGTCAGGTATTAAGTAATCAAGAACTAATGCCAACTCAGGATCAGGCTGGTGCATGTTTGTCTGGATAGACAACAGGAACGGTCCTTAAGGACTACATGTCAGGTTTGTTGGCATTAGTCGCAAGATCAGGTAACAGGTAAAGCCATGGTACATCAGGTCAAGTCAGGTAATATATAAAGGTGTCGCGTTATGTCAAGAGTTGTACGGTACCATGTCGGGTCAAGTAATATGTGTAGCAAGTTGTGTCAGGGTGTACAAGATATCATGTGGGTGCTCATAATCAACTAGCATAATCATGGTTATAAATAAACAAGCATGGGTATTATTAGAACTATAAACTGGCACATGTAATATGATATGCAAATAGGTACAGATTAAACTACTTGGATGCACGGTTATCAGTTTGGGTTTAAGAGATAGTTTTAACGTTTCATGAATGCATTAAAACAATGTGGATGATAAAATTATATTAATATATACCAAAACAATCTAGAGATGCAATTGAATATGAATTAGGCTAGATGTATGCAACAGGTCGTCCGATAGGGTATAAACTACAAAAGGGTATTATGGCTATGCAAACAATTGTGATTATGTGATCTAACATATAAATGTGGTTACTAGGTTTAGTAAACTAAATGCAACAGTTAGGTTTCCATTTCTAGATCTGAAATATGTAAACGGAACATCGTGCTGTTATCTTGGAATTCATGACTTTAGATTCTATCTAAAGATTTAATAAGAAAATAGATAAATTAATATAGGAATAGTATGAATAGCATGTAGCAAGTTTCACTTGCCTCAACAGATCGCGATACGGAAAACGGAACGTCTCGCGCCGGCGGGAAAAGTCGCGACGCGCGCACGGTACACGGAATGAGTCCAAACGACGAACAGTGGGATCACACGGGTCAGAGGTTCTCGCTGGGTCGTCGGGATCGTCGACGTCGTGGCCAACTCCGGCGATCTTGGCAGAACAGCAAACACAAGAAACAAGATCTTAAGGAAAAGAAAAAAGAAGGCAAGAAGAAAGAGAGTAGAGGAGGAATGTGTGTACGATGGCTTACTGGGTTGCAAAGGGGCGTGCTAGCAGTGGCGGCGAGATCGACGGCGGTGAGGGGTGCCGGTGAAAGGTTTTAGAAGAGCTAGGGTTTGGTTAGGGTTTGGGCTCGGGTCTGGCTCCAAGGGTTGTAAAGCAGGGTTTTGGGTGCTGGATAGAGAGCAGAGGAGAGGGGGAGATGGCGATGGCGATGAGGAGTGTTCGGCGGCGATGGGAGACGGCGTTGGGTTGTTGGGTTTTCCCTCGGGTGTATGTGCAAGAGAGAGACCCGGGAATCAGAAAAAGAAAAAGAAGATGGTGAGGAGGAGGAGAGGAGACGGTGGTGTGGAGCAGGAATAGGGTTAGGGTTTGCGGAGGTGACGAGAGGTTGGATGGGGTTCTTCTCTTCTCGTGCATGGGTTTTGAAAGAAAACAGAAGAAGACGAAGGAGGAGATATAAGGGAAGCGACGATAACGTGGGGGAGGTGACGGGATTCTCGCGCACCGCGAGAGGAGAAAGAAGCGGGCGCGAGAAGAGAGAGATAGAGAGAAACGAGAGGAGAGAGAAAGAGAAGGAGAGATGGATTCGTTTGGTAGCGGGGGTGAGAGAGAAGGAGTAGGAGAGAGAGAAAGAATTGGTGGGGCCCGCGATGATAGGAATGGAGGGTTTTGATTGGGTGAGGGGAAACTGTTAGGAAAAAATTTACAAAAGATTTACTGGGGTTTTAAAGAAATATAATATCGTTGGTTTAGAAAATTATGATAGGCTGTAAAAAATATTTTAGGCTGATTTAAAAGATTTAGAATAAATAGGATTTGGCGGGATGCAAAATATTTCAGAATTGCGTCCGGGTCGGGTCCAAAATTTTGAATTTGAAATATGAAAATTATTAGCAAGTTCCAAAAATTGAAATGAAGGACTTTGTAACAGAAAAGCATACCCCCAAGAACGGACGCACGCACGTGCGCGTAGCCATCCAAACACGTCTGTTCCACTGAACGGGACAAGAACACGATGCAAGGACGCTACCACAGGGTTAGGGGTACTATGCAAGCCATGACGTGTATTTTTAAATTATTTTAAGTAGCTTAAATGGTTATATGCAAGAATATGAAATGTTAGTGTAATCTATAATTAGGAAACAACGAGCTCAAGTAAACAGGTCGAATATAAAGTAAATTACCATTTTGCAACCAAACATGATAGATGAACTAAATACCGCAAACAACACATACGGTAACTGGAATTGGTATAACTGGACTCGGTTGTTACATTATACCCAACTACAAAAAGAATTTTGTCCTCGAAATTCCAAGAACACAAAAGGATAAACGACCAACACTACAAGAAAAGATGGGGAAACTTCTGCCGGATTTCATCTTCTCGTTTCCAAGTGGACTCTCCATGTGAGCGATTACCCTAAGAAACAAGTACAAGAGGGATAACCTTGTCCTTAAGAACATTTTCCCTTCGATCCACAATTGCAATCGGTCGCTCCTCAAAAGTCAAGTCTTCTCGTACAGTCAGCTCCGAATGATCCAACACATGTGTTTCATCTCGAACATACTTACGGAGTTGAGATACGTGAAACACATCATGCACATTCGCCAAGGACTGCGGTAACGCCAAACGATACGCTACCTCACCAACACGCTCCAAAATCTCAAAGGGTCCGACGAATCGAGGGCTGAGCTTTCCTCGACTTCCGAAACGAATCACCTCTCTAGTCGGTGATATCTTCAAGAATACCAAATCACCCACGGCAAACTCTAGAGGTCTTCTCGACGTATCTGCCCAACTCTTCTGTTTGTCTTGTGCTGCTTTCATATGATTTCGGATAGCATTAACTTTCTCAACTGTCCGCACAACCAAATCCGGTCCCAACAATCTTCGTTCACCGATATCGTCCCAACAATCAGGTGAACGACACTTGCGACCATATAAAGCTTCGAATGGAGCCATCTGAATCGTCGCCTGAAAACTGTTGTTGTAAGAAAACTCCACCAAATGTAGATGATCTTCCCATGAACCCTTGAAGTCCAACATGCAAGCTCTCAACATATCTTCAAGAGTCTGGATCGTTCTCTCCGACTGGCCATCTGTTTGAGGATGATAAGCTGTGCTAAACTTCAATCGAGTACCCAAACTTTCCTGTAAGCTCCTCCAAAAGTGTGATAAGAACCGAGTGTCACGGTCGGACACTAATGCTCACCGGTACTCCATGCAATCTTACAATCTCCTGCATGTACCGTTCTGCCAAAGTTTCTGTTGATTGACCAACCCGAAAAGGAATGAAATGAGATGCCTTGGTCAAACGATCAACGATCACCCAGACTGCATTGTTGCCCTTTGGACTTCGCGGTAGAGCTGTCACGAAATCCATGGTTATATGTTCCCACTTCCACTGAGGAATCGGAAGTGGTTGCAATAAACCAGCAACCCTTTGATGTTCAGCCTTAACTTGCTGACACACCAAGCACTTGGCTACAAAACGGGCAATCTCCCGTTTCATGCCTTCCCACCAAAATGCTGTCGTATGTCTCGGTACATCTTCGTGCCTCCTGGATGTACGGAATATGCTGAACTGTGTGCCTCCTTCATAAGTTCTCCGCGAATATCCCCCTTTGGCACACACAAACAGCTACCATATCTCAACGAACCATCTTCCTGGATCAGTACGTCAGTTCGAAGTCCAGCTTCAACCTGTTCTCGGAACTTTTGCAATCTAGGGTCCTGCGATTGCGCTGCTTTAACATTCTCGGTCAACGACGAATGTACCTGCAGCCGCATCAACTGTCCCGAAGAATGCGGTAGCACAACCTCCAAATCGAATCTTCGAAAGTCTTCATTGAGTTCCCTTTGTGCAGTCAATAACTGAATTGTTGGTAACCGACTGAGCGCATCCTGCACGACATTAATTTTCCCCGGATGGTACATAAGATTAAGATCGTAGTCAGCCATCAGCTCCAACCACCTACGTTGCCTCATACTAAGCTCCTTCTGCGTGAACACATATTTCAAGCTTTTACGGTCAGTGAAAACCTCTGCTTCATCGCCTCAAAAGTTGACGCACACTTATCTGTCCATACTAACGGTACCTTCTTGCGCGTAAGCTTGGTCAAGGCTCAGCCAAACGAGCAACATTCCCCACGAACCTTCTGTAGCATCCTGCAAGCTCAAGAAAACTTCTGATCTCTACAACATTCTTCAGAAACGGCCAGTCTTGAGCTGCTGCAATCTTCCCTGGGTAAACGGCGATTCCATCTCCAGCTACGATTTTCCCCAAACTTTACTTCTTCAGGTCAAAACTCGCACTTGCCCATTCTTGCATACAATCTTTCTTGCCTCAATGTCTGCTGTGCGATCTTCAAGTGTTCTACATGCTCTTCCTTGCTCGCCGAGTAGACCAGAATATCATCGATGACCACCACTATAAAATGGTCCAAGAATGGTGAAAAGATTCGGTTCATTAATTCCATGAATATAGCTGGTGCATTCGTAACTCCGAAGGGCATCACTGAGTACTCGTAATGTCCATACCGAGTTCGGAACGCTGTCTTGCAAATATCTTCTATTTTCTCTCGGACCTGATGATATCCGGATCGCAAATCCAGTTTCGAGAATACCCTCGCTCCACTAAGCTTCTCAAATAGTTCGTCAATGCGAGGAATCGGGTACTCGTTCTTAATAGTCACCCGGTTTACTTCTCGATAATCGATGCACATCCATCTTATGCTATCTCCTTCTTAACTAGAAGAACTGGAGCTCCCCAATACGAGTTACTGCTACGAATCCAACCCTTCTCAAGTAATTCAGCAACCTGCTTCTTGACTTCCTCCAACACCACTGGTGCCATTGGATAGTACGCTTTAGAAACTGGCGCTGCACCAGGAACAAGGTCAACCGCGAACTCCAAGTCTTGCTTCGGCAGTAACACCCGATATGTCCTCGAACACATCCATGAAATCTCGAACAACAGCTAGTGCTTCATCTTTAGCAACCTTCATCGACGAAAGATCATTAATTGTCGGCCTAGCCCTAATCTCGACTGGCTCGACAGAACTGCTTCCTTCAGACAACCTCTGGGTGTCGGGAATCTGGAAATTCGCTTTCTTCACTCTACACTCAATGTGAGCGTGGGAAGTGCCGAAAATTCCATTCCCAAGACCACATCAAAGCTGCCAGTAACAACTTCCAAGACCTCTGCAATAGCTCCCGTCCGCCAACAACAACGAAACCATCCTTACACCCTCTACTAGTTATGATTTTCCCATTCCCAGTGTGTATGTCGCAAAATTAAACAGGGTCGTGAAAGTCATCGAGTGTATAGCAATAAACTTGAACGACATAAATCAAAGGGATGCACTAGAATTGAATAACGCTAATGCAAGAAAACCATGAATAGATAGGGTACCTGAAACGACTTCCTCTGAAGCTTTAGCCTCTTCAGCTATCGGAGAAAAGCTTAAGCCTGATTAGCTCCCCGAATTAACTGCTCCTGATCTGGAAGTTGCTCTTGCGGTGGCTCCCAAGTATCCTCCTTCAATCTTAGCCTTGACGGACAATTATCAATGGTGTGATCCACTGATCCACAAATCAGACAAAGTCCAAGCCTTTTACGACAATCTCTTCGATAATGACCCGGTCGTTGGCAGAAATCGCACAACTTCCTTCCCTTTTGCTTGGGTAACACTGACATCTGAACATTCTCTTCCTTATGAAGTTTCGACGGACAAGCATGGATAGTGTGATCCGCCGATCCACAAACCAAACAGAGTCCCCGTTTCCTTCGGCAATCTCTTTGCACATGTCCGTGTACATAGCAGTAATTACAAATCACGCTCCTCTTCCGATCAACAACAATTGTTTTCTTCATTGGTGCTACGCCTCGTCGGTTCACCGGAACACTTCCACGTACGGACGTTTGGTTTAGTGCAAACGCCAGCTTCAGCTCGGTCTGCTGCTTGTGGTCCTCAAGCAAGTCACGAATTACTCCAAGCAAAGCAGCGTCATCCATACACCTCTAGTACGATTGTAGATTCCTGGCTTCCATGATACTGCAACCAAACACCAAAGAGGATTAGTACGATAACAGATTCAACATATAGATCAAGGATATGAGTCAAGGCTAGAACTCCAAGTTACTTAAATAGAGTACCGCATTGTAACCATGTCGCGGTATCATAGTTACAATCACATAACTCCACTCAAGTCGCCTAGGCTCTGGAGATAAACAAAGAAAACCAGGTTTTCGAGTCGATATGCAAAGGAGGTTTGCACATCGCAAAAGTAGAATCAGTAGGAGGTTAAGATTCAAGAATGGTAAGGCGGTAAGGTGGCAGGACATGTTTCTTAATCACGAGTATTCCGATTCGTGTATTGGGTACTGTTCCCCTCCGAATAGCGGCCAAGACATGGACGTCTTGCCTGAGATTCGGGGCAGATGCTACTTGGTTTTATCCGTCCACCTCTCCGAAGATGCCAAGTTGATTTATGGCACCGTGTATCGAGGTTTAGACGGATGCGGCCGATGTAGCAGACTTCGTCAGATTCCCCCTCGCTTGAGGGTTTTTTGATTGTGGGGACGCTCTTCCCTGCAGGCGCAAGCCCCTGCAGTTAATTACGCTACCGCATCGCGGTAACAACTTTCTCCTTCTCCAGAATTTCACTTCGTGTCATGGGTGTTTGTTTTGTTTTTGGTTGCCCGTGGATTGTATATGGAGACTAATTTATGTCGTCGTCCGTAGGACGTGGATTAGTCCAAATCCGTATTTTCTTAGATTTGGGTTTGGGGTTTTGGTTTAAGGATACGTTAGTCTTATTTGAGACTAAGATCAACTTAAACGTTTGTTAAGGATACGTTAGTCCAATTTGAGACTAAGATCAACTTAACGGAATCGTTTAGATCCGACAAAAGAGCATTTGGGCTCTATTGTTCCAGTTTAGGGACATAATGGTCCAACATTCCCATTTTGGGGACGGATGTTGGTTTAAGAACGCATAAGTCCATGAGTTTAAGGACCCCACAGTCCGTATTAATGTGTGGTTGTCGGGACCCGCCACCTCTCTGACGACGTTGAAGGATTACAACGACAAATATCAGAGGAGTTCAGAGATGTACCCTTGAACCAAAGTTGGTTGAGAGATCTATAGTCCAATTTGGGACTAAAGTCTGTTTGAAGGTTTGATTTAAGGACACGTTAGCCATATTTGAGGCTAAGATCAACTTAAACGTTTGTTAAGGATACGTTAGTCCAATTTGAGACTAAGATCAACTTAACGGGATCGTTTAGATCCGACAAAAGAGCGTTTGGGCTCTATTGTTCCAGTTTAGGGACATAGTGGTCCATTACCAGTTTAAGGACATGGTGGTCCAATACCAGTTTAAGGACATCGTTGTCCATAAAATGTATGGCTGTCGGGACTCATCACCTCTCAGTTCAAGATGATTTGAGGACTTATGGCCAGTTTGGGCTAAGTCCAATTATGTTTGAAATATTGGCCCTTTGGACCATTAGACATTTGTCTAGGTTCAGCCCCTCATCATTCAGTAGTGCTAAACAGAGGTTTGGGGGCTCTGACAACATTTTGTCTTTAATTTCCTCAATTTTGAGATTCACTTGGAGGATGGACTTTTACCTCTGGAAAATTAGCCAATTTGGCTAAAAGTAGTGTTAAACACTAGAGAACAACAGTGTTAAACACTGGAGGTAGAACTCTCAAATTAGTGTTAAACACTAAAAGACAATCAGTGTTAAACACTGGAAATATAATCTTCAATTTAGTGTTAAACACTGGAAACAATCAGTGTTAAATACTGGAAATAAGATTCTCAAATTAGTGTTAAACACTAGAAGAGGAAGGGATCACGTGGGGACACGTGAGGGCGTCCAAAGGTGGGGCCAGATCTCCTTTATTTTGTTCTCAGAATAAATAAGTGTTAAACACTTTTAGTCTTTAAGGCCGTCACGTGTGAGCACGTGATGGGCATCCATCCATTGGATATTAAAAGGATTTGTTAGGGGTCACGTGGGGACACGTGAGGGCGCCCTAAATGTGGGGCCAGATCTCCTTTGTTTTATCCTCAAATCTGTGAATAAGTGTTAAACACTTTTTGACTTTCTGGCCATCACGTGTTAGCACGTGATAAGCATTCATGCACTGATTTGTTAAGGCATTTATTAGGGGTCACGTGGTAACACGTGAGAGCGCCCAGAGCCAACATTTCCTTTGCTTTAATTCTCGTCGTTTAGGAGGTCACGTGAGAACACGTGAGGCATTGCCTCAAAGTTAATTCCTTCTTATTTTGGGGATCTTTTCAAGAGTCACGTAGGGCCACGTGACCTTGGTTCTTTGGATGCATGGAGATCTTTTAAGTCTCTTTATTTTATTTAAGAATTAAATTCTCTGTAGGGTTAAACCCTAATTATCATTTTGGAGGAATTAAATTCCGATTGTAAAAGAATTAAATTCTTATGTAGGGTTAAACCCTAGTTCTGTTCTGGAGGAATAAAATTCCTATAACTTTGGGAGAATTAAATTCTCAATTAGGGTTAAACCCTAGTTCTGTTCTGGAGGAATTAAATTCCTATAACTTTGGGAGAATTAAATTCTCAATTAGGGTTAAACCCTAGTTCTGTTTTGGGAGAATTAAATTCTCTAAACTCAATTCCCCCTCTAAGTTTTGGATCTGCATGGCAGGATCTCAACCCGATGAAAATTAAATTCTCAACCTATGGGGAGATGTGCTCTTTGCATATCTTCAACCAGAAGAAGAACTAAGTTCTTTTGTGCTGAAGAGTTAAACTCTTAGATTTGAGAATTAAATTCTCTTTGTTTTATGGAACTTAGATCTCTTTCCCCTTTCTCACCTAGGGTTTTCTTTGTTGAGAATTAAATTCTCCTTTCTTTTCTTCTCTCTTGAGAATTAAATTCTCCTCTCTCTGTTCTTCTCTCAAAAAGGTAGATCCCCTCTCTTCTTTTCTTGGCTCCTATTTATAGGAGAAAGAAAGAAATCAATTTGTTTGCAAATCTTTCATTGAAAGATTTGATTTGTTTTCATATTTAATATGAGCCTTTAGATCATTCAGTGAATTTTATTCACCGTTGGATTTTAAATCCAAAAGATATTCTGTTTGTTATTCTTGGTGAGATTTAGGGAAATCTTTCCTTGTCTAAGATTTTCCCATAAATTGGTGATTTTTATCACCCTTGGATTTTTAATCCAACGGTCCCCCATAGACCTTTTTTGTTTGGAAAGATTTAGAAAATTTTAGAATTTTAATTCTATTAATCTGTAAGGCTTTCAAAGCCCGGCACGTGCTGGCACGTGACCCTTGGTCACGTGTGAGCACGTGACCCCCAATTGAGTCTTTTTCTCAGCATTTACTTACGGTTCAGTTTTAACCATCACGTGTCAACACGTGTGAGCACGTGACACCTCATTGAGGTATTTCCTTCGGCCGTTTGTTATTTCATTTTTGCTTCGATTGTCACGTGTCAACACGTAACCATTGGTCACGTGTGAGCACGTGACCCCTAATTGGGTCCTTCTTCAGCCGTTATTTTTATTTCTGTTTTAACTATCACGTGTCAACACGTGACCATTGGTTACGTGTGAGCACGTGATACCTCATTGAGGTAATTCCTGACTTTTAATCAGGGAACAGTGCATAGCATATTTGCTCATAACTTTTGATCCCGGATGAATTATGAAGCCCATAATATATCAAATCGAAGGGTTTTTCGAGATGCTTCCAATATCATCAGAATTTAACAGTTCCTCCTTCGGGAGTTTATCAAAATACAGGCCGGAAGATACTGGTTCGCATTTCCTTAAGCGTATCGCTGCCATTTGATACCTTGGACTCTTTTGCGCAGAAATTTTTGGTGGGAACAAATGCCCCCCACTACTTTGCCCACGTAAGTATATACGTGGGTGAAGTAGTGCAGAGTAATGCATAGCGTATGACCAGTTTCGGGTTGGTATATAACTTTCAGAATTTTGATCTGAGAAGATAACGAGCGGACACAAGCGTCGTCATTTATCATTGACTCAAATCTCGACTCTTAAGAGATATAGTTCCAAATTCTCAACTCCATGAGCCGCACCCTTCTATTTCTTTATGTCTTACTCTGGCGCGAAGTAATTTATACGCTCATGAGTAAGTTCTCCATTTCAGTGGCATGTAGCTTTGGCAAGTGTGGCTCATAGATGGTCCATCTTAACCTCTTTGTAGGGCAGTGATGGCTTAAGAGACAGGGTTAGGATCTGCCACCTAAGAATTTTCAACTTTATGAGCCGTGAGGGTCTCATAAAGACTTTTCTCCCTACGAGTCGTGAGGATCTCGTAGGTGTATTTTCTCCTTAGGAGTCGTGAGGATTCCTAAGTGTGTTTTCTCTTGATCCAAAAGTTGATTGGATCAGGCTCGTTAAATAATGGCACATACGTTCTAAATCAAAATACAGTTCTTAATATACAGAACACACACAAGAGGAAAAGTTCAGAAATGAACGAATCCTTCTTGTGGCATTGTAGACTTGGTCATATCAATGCGACACGACTAGCTAAATTACATAAAGATGGTTATTTAAATGCGTTCGAATTATCATCTTATGAAACTTGCCATTCATGTCTCAAAGGCAAAATGACAAAAACTCCGTTTAGTGGACACGGAGAAAAAGTTACGGAACTCTTGAGACTGATACATAGTGATGTATGCGGTCCCATGTCTACACATGCCAGAAATGGTTCCTCATACTTCATTACAATCACTGACGATCTTTCAAGATACGGACATGTGTTCCTATTGAAATACAAGTCTGAAGCTTTTGAGAAATTCAAAGAATATAAACACGAAGTCGAGAACCAAACGGGTAAAAGTATTAAGATCCTTCGATCTGATCGAGGAGGAGAATACTTGAGCAATGAGTTCTTGGATTATCTAAAAGAGAATGGGATTCTCTCTCAGCTTACTCCTCCTTATACACCACAGCACAACGGTGTATCGGAGCGGAGGAATCGCACCCTATTAAATATGGTGCGCTCTGCTGAGTTGCCTATTTCCTTTTGGGGGTATGCGCTTGAGACAGCCATACACCTATTGAATATGGTTCCTACCAAATCAATGCCTACCATTCCATATGAGATATGGAAAGGGAAGAGATCATCTCTTAAGTACGTTAAGATATGGGGTTGTCCAGCCTATGTCAAAAGGCACAATCCGGACAAACTCGAGGTAAGGTCTGTCTTATGCAAGTTTGTAGGATATCCCAAAAATTCACTAGGGTATATCTTCTACCATCTCGAGAAACAAAAGTATTTATTTCTCGACATGCCACTTTCTTAGAAAAGGGTTTTCTTATGAAACAAATTAGTGGCAATGAGGTAGAACTGGAAGAGGTTCCAGCGACACAAACTACGACAAAATTTGATGGAACCAGAGGATTCAGTAGTTCTTGACGAACCCCCGCCTCTCTGCCGATCTAGTAGGGTTCCTCATCCACCTGAGAAATACAACGGTTTTCTCATTGATGGTGGGAGCGAGGATTGCATCATGGAAGATGATGACCTAACTAGCTTCGAGCAGGCCATCACGAGTAGTGACTCTGTGAAATGGCTGGATGCAATGCGATCTGAGATGGAATCCATGTACACCAACAAAGTATAGACTTTGGAAGTTGCTCCTGAAGGGGTAAAACCCATTGGGAGCAAATGGATCTTTAAGAAGAAACTTTGTGTAGATGGAAAAGTTGAGACTTTCAAAGCTAGACTTGTTGCAAAGGGTTTTCGTTAATGACCAGGTATGGATTATGACGAAACCTTTTCTCCAGTGGCTTTGCATAAGTCCATCCGGATCCTACTTGCCATTGCTGCATTCCATGACTATGAAATCTGGCAAATGGATGTTAAGACCGCCTTTCTAAATGGTGATTTGGAAGAGTGCGTGTACATGACTCAGCCAGAGGGCTTCGTAGACAGTGGGAGCAGCGGAAAGGTGTGCAAGCTGCTTAAATCCATCTATGGGTTAAAGCAGGCATCGCGGAGTTGGAACATCTGTTTTGATGTGGTAGTCAAAGAGTTTGACTTCATAAAAAACATAGATGAACCTTGTATATACAAGAAGGTGACAGAGAGTAAGGTTGTCTTCCTCGTATTGTACGTGGATGACATACTCTTGATAGGAAATGATATTCCTATGCTGCACTTGGTTAAGCTCTTCTTATCACATAGATTCTTAATGAAAGATCTAGGTGATGCCTCCTGCATTTTGGGAATTAAGATCTATAGAGATAGATCTAGACGGATACTGGGATTGTCCCAATCCGGGTACATTGACACCATACTAAAGAGGTTTAGTATGGAAGAATCCAAGCGTGGGAATTTACCCACGATCTCTGGACTCACTCTCTCCAAAGAGATGTCTCCCAAGACTGATTTGGAAAGAGCTCGCATGCAAGGGATACCCTATGCTTCGGCAGCAGGCTCTATCATGTACGCGATGCTATATACCAGATCCGATGTAGCATACTCACTAAGTGTAGTAAGTAGGTATCAAGCAGATCCTGGAGAGAATCACTGGACAGCTGTGAAGAACATTCTCAAGTACATGAGAAGGACTGAAGAGATGTTCTTGGTGTATGGTAACAGAGAACTCCAGGTGGAGTCCTTTACCGATTCGAGCTTCCAAAGTGATAAGGACGACTCTAAGTCACACTCGGGTTTTGATTTTACCCTCAATAGAGGGGCGATTTGTTGGAAGAGTTCCAAACAGGAAACCATGGCAGACTTGACGATGGAGGCTGAATACATCGCTGCCAACGATACTGCCAAAGAGGCTGTTTGGATAAAGAAGTTCATCACTGAACTTGGTGTGGTTCCATCCATTGAGTATCCAATACCTCTGTATTGTGATAACAATGGAGCTGTGGCTTTGGCCAAGGAACCCATGTCCCATCAGAAGTCCAGACATATTCTGAGGCGGTATCACCTGATCCGGGAGATAGTTGATCGCCGGGAGATCGAGGTTAGGAGAGTTGATACGAAGGACAACACTGCGGATCCACTCACAAAGGCCATTTCTCAGATATAATTTGAGAGACTCTTCGGGATGTTGGGTATGAGATACTACAACAGCCGGCCTTAGTGCAAGTGGGAGATTGTTAGTTATGTATATGCCCTAGAGGCCATTGTTGTACATGTGATGTATATTATAATGGATGCTTGGATATATATATAGAGGACTTTCTTGCTCGATATGATAGTATGCTATCTGGTTTCACTTTATCTTAACGTGTTAACAAATACTGTTTTGTGATCACATGTTGATGAAGCCCTTGGGATATGTACTTGACTACTAGGACTATGATGAGATCATACTAGTGGGGCCAGGGTAGTCAATGAGTACATCCTATAACTGTTCCTAGTCGAGGGTGTATCGAGACAGGGCATCGATACTCCAGAGTAGACTAGCGTACACGCATCTTGACCCATATGATGGGCGATGGATGATCCCATATCCATTGGTGTTGGACATCAAAGATGGTGTACGGGTGCTCAGTGGAGACTGGGTATATTGAAAGGACTCGCCAAGAACTCCTGGATGGTATTATACCTATCGTCAGATAGCATTTCTCCGGTGACACTGGTACAGATTAGTCTGTAGACCCGAGATCGTCATAGAGTCTTGTGTGATTCCCACCTTACCACGTCCAAGAGGGCATGCAAAACGGTGGCTTTTGGGTACAGTCCCGAATCATATGGAGGCAATGAGCGATGGGAGGGGTTTCGTCTCTCCCGGTATAGGGAGTTGATGTTGTGCTGTGTTCGATTGGCTATAACTGGAAGTCCCTGGCCAGGGCTGATATGGAAATTTACTGGTAAGTGTTATCAGTAGTTTCTCGACCCGTTATGAGCTTTACATCGACACGACTTATCGGTTACTGAGGTCTAACGTTTACCACCCCTAGACTGGATATGCAACATATCAGACGAAGAGATCGGACTGTACGGGAGTGTTACTGATTGGATTTGCAGGAGAATGTACAAGCTTGCTTATTGATCTTCTGATTGCTCAATACACGGGTGGCTGTTACGTTTAGCTGACCGCTTGCAGCTTGTGGGTGTTTGATATGATCATCACCTGCTGCAGGCGTATTGACGATTCTTTAGAGTCCTACACAGAGGTTTCCTGGCTCAGGCAAAACAGAGTAGGAGCACATATGTGATATGTGCGGGACCGAGAATGATACGATATGAGATACCGTATTATATTCTCGCGATATGAGATATCGGCCGGGTATATGTGATATAGCCGGGTCATCGGATCAAGTGTTGATTCGATGAATGAGTACATGTTATATTAGTCGGTTATATGCAATATAACCGGATTGTCGGATCAAGAGTTGATTCGATAATTTAATGTATAATTATATATGTGATATATTACATTACGTTAACTGATATAAGCTCGCTTTATTGATTCATTTTCTCACCAGATAATACATTGATATATATGCCAGAAATCATGGAATTATACAAAAGCAGGTTTTTTGCAGGAATCACATCGAACAAACTTTTCGCCGCATCTAATTCTTTGAGCTTAGCATACATGGATACTAATGAAGTTGCAACCGAAACTAGATCAGCAAGCCCGAGTTTAACTGCAACAGCATGGACCAACTCAACGCAATCAATTCGATAAAGATCGCCACAGGACTGAAGAACAGAAACCATCGATACTAAATTAGGTTTCACTTCTTCCTTGTGCATGAGCCTGAAGATCTCAAATGCATCTTCTGGGTTCCCATTTTGGGAATAAGCAGAGATCATTGTGTTCCAGGAAACCAAACCTTGCGACTTAAATATATCAAACAACATTCTCACAGCAGCAAAGTCTTTAACAGTCGCATACATTGTGATGAGAGAAGAAACCACGGCCTCATCGTTAACAACCCCCACCTTTAGACCAAACCCATGGAGCGATTCTTTAAAAACCGGTGCTCCTAAATTAATAACACTAACAACAGTGCTCGAATTAGGCATAAGATTATCCTCAATTTGCATCGAATGGAAGCTCTCAATAGCTACTCGATCGAGCCCATTCGATGCGTACCCAACAATCAAAGCATTCCAGGCAACCAAATCTCTTTGAGAAATTCCATCAAACATCTTTCACGACAAACCCATTCGGGCGCATTTCGCATACATGTCAACAACAGAGGTCTGCACTACTAAATTACGCCCGTACCCGGATCTCAAAACCACACGATGCACCTCTTTCCCCATCCTTATACTATTTAAGGCGGCGCAGGCCTTGAGAACAAAGGGGAATGTGAAGTTATCGGAGCGACGAGACCCTGGGTTTTGAGATTGGCGATAGAACGATAGGAGGTTGGAGAAATACTGGTGGTCGGAGAGGGAATGGAGAATGAGATTTTGGAGTGGGAGATTGGGTTTAGAGATTGAGGTGTAGACGGCGATTGCGAGGTTGGGGAGATGAAAGGAGATGTAGAGATTGATTGTTTGGATTGGGAAGGGGTTGTGTTTGATTAAGGCAGTGATGATGAGATGAGTGTGGATTTTGGAGAGGGAGGTGAGGCTTGTTGCAGTTGTTCAGGAGTTGTTTGAGTTGAAGTAGGGAGGGGTTAGTGAAGGTCATTTGTTTGTTGGAGGAAGAGGATGCTGAGATTATGAATTTTGAAGTTTGAAGGATGGAGGGAAGCATGGAATTATATAAAGTTCAATGGTGTTCCATGGAAAAAGGAAAAGTTCAGTGGTGTTTTTTGTAATCACCCCGCAACCCACCCACAAAAAAAAACAGTTATGATCTTCATTATACAAAACTTAGATTATAAAATTACAGCTGTATGATTTTTTCCGAGTTTACCTGTTTTAGTTTGGATAGGACCACTTCTCAATCAAACCAGTGGTCTCGAACTGGAGAATGATGGAGAGAGTTATATCGCATGACATATATGTCATGCCGAATTTTCAAAGCAAGGAGAGTTATACTGCATGAACTATGCCCAGTCAGGGATCTTTTCTAAGTTGACAACAACATCCCCTGTAGCTTTGTTCTGGAGATTGAACCTACAATCACCATTTTACCAAAGTTCATACAAAGATATACAAAGTTTGAGAATGAAAAATGTACAGATTTATGCAAATTCTCAAGGATTACAAATCAAAAACACGATTTACTTAAAATCATATCATCATGATTGTAAAAAGAATAATCAACAATCATATAACAATCTTTCTTCTCTAAAATCTATTTCATTTTCTAAACCGAGGTTTATGTGGCAGCGATAAACATCAGCACTCCCATTTTCGATACGGTTTTAACATCTCAACGAGAGTAACATGGACTAACAATGTGTCATAAACAGTATAAATGCTTATAATGTTTGGCAATCAAGCAGCAGCTCTGCTACATCTTCCCTTTCAAGCATTTTTACAATTTCTTTCACAAAAAGGCAAAAATAAATAGATCGCTGCTCTTGTGCATTGCTTAACATCAAAATGGGAGATCGACGAAACTGCTACAAAATTTATCCCATACCCTGCATGCCTACAATATAGCCACCATAAAGGCTGGTCCCAAAATAGCACCTCGATGATTCATATGGGCACTGCAAGCCAAAATAAGGAGTTCATGAAAATGCAAACAAGGCAACAGTACGAAATTTAAGCCAACATGGTGCTTAAAAAATTAGGGTTTCTTTTTATATAGGCCTCCAAAAACTATGATATTTGGAAAAATACCCCCTAAAACTTCATATTTTTAAATACACCCCATAAAACTCTTAATTAAACTAAATTAGCCCCTATACTTAATTATATCCAATATCTTTAGAAATCTCCATTAAGAAACTAAAATGATAACTTGAAGCGAGTTTGGAGGAGTAAGATTAATGGGATTTGCACAAAAATGAATAGAGATGAGGGTTTTGATGTTACATAATACTTTTTATCTCACAATTCATCATATTAGCTCTAATCCAATTATTAATCCTAATTAACTTAAGTGAAGGTGTTTTTAGTCAACGGAGAGGTTTTATGAGATATATTTTAAAATATGGGTTTTTTTTATATACAACCGCTAAAAATTTCATATTTTTAAAAACCATAAAAAAACGAAATTTTTAAAAACAGCCAAAACTTTTAGCCTAAGTAAAATACAACCCTCTAGTCAATTTGGGTGCTAACTCGGTTTTATTTAACCGTTAGGGGAGGCAAAGTGCATGTTTTGCCCCTCCAATGGCTATATCTTCTTACAATCCTAAGGCTCCCATTTCTTCGTAGGCAGCAATAGCAATTCAACGGCAACATCAATTTACTCTTCTCAAACCCTCTCTCCAACGTCCTCCTATGCAAATAGTGAAAATAAGACCAAACTTGTTATAAATCAGAGAAATAGAGAAAAACAGACCAAACATCTCTCCAATTTCCCCCTAAAATTTAGGATCCTAAAGCAGCAACTACAATTTGTAACCACAATTAGATCAAAGGATAGAGCAAAGAAAATGGATCCGTCAATGTTGCTTATGCTCCCAATTCATCTCCAACTTCACAACCACCTCAACCCGACATTCTCCCTTCTCTCTTCCTCTCCACCCCTTCCTCCCCCACCAACACTCTCCACTCCTCGGCCCTCCTCTTTGCCGTTGACATTTTAGGTCATTGAGAAGAGAAAGAAGGAAGACATTTTGGTAGGTATTTATTAAGGCTTTGGCAAAGATGAACTTAAATGGTAGTCCATACAACTCTATATAGAGAGAGTTTTAGATCACCTCTCCTAACAAACATATAATAACTAATCAAACTGACTAACTAAAAATAACTAAATAATATCCATAACAATATTCATAGCACTCCTCGCAAGCTGGAGCGTATATACCAATCATGTCAAGCTTGGACAGAAGACGAGCGAAAATTGATCGAGAAAGAGCTTGGATAAGAATATCTGCTAGCTGAGTCGCAGAAGAAACATGCTGGAGTGCAACCACCTTATCCGTAACTTTGTCACGAATAAACTGACAATCTATTTCGATGTGTTTGTCCGCTCATGAAAAATTGGATTCTCAGCAATGTGAATTGCGGCGTTGTTATCACAAAAGAGTGTAGTCGGAAGAAAAGAAGAAACCCCAAGATCTGTCAGATGGGAGGTAAGTCATGCTAACTCAGCAGCTGTATGCGCCATAGATCTATATTCAGCCCCAGCAGGCGAACGAGACACTACATTTTGCTTCTTACTCCTCCATGTAACCAAGTTTCCTCTCAAGAATGCACGGTAGCCACTAGTGGAACGACGATCGTCAATAGACCCAGCAAAATCAGCATCCGCAAAGGTTGTGAGCGACAACGTAGATAATGGTTTGTAGAAAAGGCCCTGCCCTGAAGAACTTTTGATGTATCTGAGAATATGCTCAACTGCTTGAAGGTCAAAGGATTCTGCATATACTGATCACTGTGCTAACGACTAAGGCAATGTCTGGCCGAGTAACAGTGAGGTAAATAAGCTTCACAACTAGACATCGATATCGTCCTAGATCAGATGGTGGAAGATCCGAGAGAGCTTAAACGAGATAGCTTGACTGAGGAATCCACAAGGGTGTTTACTGGTTTACATTCTAGAAATCCTGTCTCGGATAAAAGATCAAGTGGACACTTGTGCTGAGAGGGATGCAATCTACCAGAATTCTGTGATACTTCAATTCCAAGAAAATATTTAAGTGGTCCAAGGTATGAAAGTGTGAAATCAAATGTTCTTTCACCTTAGACATGCCATCAGAATCATCTCCGGTAATAATAATGTCATTAACATACACCAACACAATTACCCTGCCCTGGGAATGATAGTAGGTTAAAAGAGACGTATCGGCGCGACTACGTTTGAAGCAAATCTATCGTAAAATCAAACTAAATTTTTCAAACCAGGCACATGGTGACTGTTTCAATCCATATAACGATTTGTGTAGAAGACAAACCATGGACTCTCCTGGTCGCTAAAAGTCAGGAGGCCGCTGCTTATAAATACTCTGATAAATCTCCATTAAAGCATTTTTCACATCAAGCTGATGAAAAGGCCATGCCTTAAAAACAACTAAGAATATAAGAACACGAACTGATGATAATTTGGCAACTGGGGAGAAGGTTTCAACACAGTCCAAACCATACTGCTGAGTAAATTCTTTGGCTACCAATTGAGCTTTGAGACGATCAGTCGTCCCATCTGGATTTTGCCTTACACTAAAGACCCATCGACAACCAACAACCTTCTTATTTGAAGACGGAGGTACCAATTTCCAAGTTTGATTGGAGCGCAGTACGGCAATCTCTTCTAACATAGTTGCATGCCAACCTGGATGATCAAGTGCTTCCTGTAGAGAGGAAGAGTGATGACAGACAAGAAACAAACTGACGAATAGATAGGGTCAATCTATGATGGGAAACAAAATTAGAAATCGGATGAGCAGTAGTACAGGAACGCTTACCCTTGCGTAAGGCAATAAGAAGAGAGATCTTCGAAAGGCAGCAGTGGTGGAGAATCAGGAATAGACTGTATTACAGGACCCACAGAAGAATCGTTAGATTAATCATTGGTAGAGGTTAGCTGGATAACTTTCTTACGACGTTGGTACTCCTGTGGATAAAGGACGACAGGATGATCTCTAGGGAACACAGGTGGAACAGATGAATCAAGGTCTGGGAAAGGTATATGTGGAATTGGAATAGTAGAAGTGAGTTCCTTAATAGGTGGTGGAAAATAGGCTTTATCTTCTAAGGTCACATCACAGGAAGTACAAACTTTGGATGTGGCTGGGTCAAAGAAAACATACCCATTTTGGTATCGAGAGTTACCTACAAACACCATACGGATGGCTCTGGGATCAAATTTATCAATATGAGGACCGAGAACATAAGAATAACATTGCCAACTAAACACCTTAGGAGTAATAGGAAAAGACGTGCCCTATGGAAATAAAATAGAGAAAGGTAACTGATTGCCTATGACTGAAGAAAGCATGCGATTGATATAAATACAGACAGCTAAAACTGCAAAATTCCACAAGCCTTTAGGAACATGCATATGTAAGAAAAAAGAACGAGCTACCTCAAGTAAATGGCGGTTCTTTCGTTCAGCAATCCCATTTTGCTGAGTATAAGAACACGAAGTTTGGTGCAATATTCCCCTTGAGTTACAAAATGCATTAAAGTCCGTGCTGATATACTCAGCATTGTCTGAACAAAGAACCTTAACAGAAACATCCAACTGATTAGAAATTTCAGCAACAAATGTTTTAAAAATAGATATAAGGTCGGACCTATCATGCAGAAGATACAGCCAAGCCATGCGTGAATGATCATCAATAATTGTAACAAAATATTTATAACCACTCGAAAATTTAAAGGGTCCCCAAATATCAGAATGAATTAAAGCAAAGGGTAAGTCATGTCTCTTATTAACAGGAGAAAAATAGCGATGATACTTCCTAAGAATACAAGACTCACAACTAAATTCTGATAAGCTAATAGAAGATAGCATAGTACGCAAAGAAGAAAGGGGAGGGTGACCAGGTCTCCGATGCCACTGAATAGTAGAAATAACTACAGATGTACTGGGAAGGTGATCAACGTAATACAGTCCATTCTTCTCATGCCCCCCACCAATCCGTTGCTTCGTCAGAAAATCCTTTATCACAAATGAAGGATAAAACGTTACCGAGCAGTTGGAATAATTGGTAAGCTGACGAATGGAAAGCGGATTTTGTTTTAAAGATGACACAATTAAAGCATTTTTAAGATGTAACGATGAAGAGATAAATCAGCGGAACCAGAAATAAATAAAGTATTACCATCAGCCATGGAAATAAGCGTATGAGGACTAGAAGCAAGTTCAGAAAGTCCATCACGAGACCTATGATGTGAGGCGACTGAATTGGCTACCCACGAATCAGAATGAGAAAGTAAAGATATAGCTGACGGAGTGAAAATTTTGGCTGGAGCTCGGGAAGATAGGAGACGACGTAACTGGCCTACATCACTGGATAAAAGTACATGTCCGACGGAAGATAAAGGTTGATCAGTAGTTGCTGGTGTGGATGTCTGACAAGTGGCAGGTGTACCATCAGGATAGCCATATTCTTCCAACACCAAGCGTCCCGATGATTAGTGCCGCCGCAATGAGAACAAGAAAGGCCGGATCAGCCATGACCACGTCCACGAGCAGTCAGAGGGGGTCGACCACGCGATGCCCATAACCACCAGGAAAAGAATCAGAGGAACCACATCCAGACTGAGTGTAGGTTCCATGTCCACGGCCTCAAGTAACAAGTGCAGTCGAAAGAGTCTCAGTAGATGGTGAAGAGAACGTGGGCACACGATAAATGCTCGATAAGGTGCTTATAAATGAAGGAGAACCATTATGAGAAAGAATTAGCGAGCAGACGCCCTCAAAGTTAGGTGGTAGTCGAGCCAAGAGTAATGCGCCAACAAGAGACTCGCGCTATTTGCGAATGACAGCAGGGTCAGTGGAGATAGGCTGGTAGACGTTCTACTGATCCAGAAGTCCACCGAAGAGAGTACCAAAGTCCTGAATATCTTCTTCTGGAGTAGCCGTAGTAAAGGTATGGAATATATCATAAAACTTCTGCAAATTATCCTCTAACGAGTAGAGAGATTGAAGGTGTGTCCAAACTTCCGTTGCAGTTTTCAGAGACATAATAGAAATATAATAGCGAAGATCCATAGAGTTAGATATCCAAACAATTATCTTGTTATCATTCTGAAACCAGGTATCAATGTTGGGATCTTTAGAGTCAAGAAGAGAATCCGTCAAGTGGTGATGAAGGCCTTTGTTGTTCAAGGCTCGTTCCACAGCACTGGACCATTTAAGGTAATTCTTTGCCCCAGTAAGAAATCGTAGTCAAATAAATATCCGTTTTGAAATCAACGGAAGACATAGATGCCGAAGTAGCTTTATTTTGTCTAACCCAAACAAGTTCAAGAGGCAAGTAAATCTAATAGACCATGTATATGGCTAAATTAAAAAAATATTTAACCTTAAGAGGAGATCGAAGACATCCAATCAAGAATCAAAGGCTTCCAGGGAATGATCGAAGGTTCTGTGTAACGTCTGGAAGGTGGTCGATGTTGCCTGAATGGAGAATCGAGGGCTGGGTGTCGTCGAAGAGATCTGGGGGGGAGAATTGAGGGCTGGGAGTCGTCGAAGAGATCTGGGGGGGAATCAAGGGCTGGGAGTCGTCGAAGAGATCTGGAACGGCGAATCAAAGGCTGGGGGTCGTCGAAGAGTGTAGGCGAGGTCACAGGGGGTGCGATCGAGGCAGGCGATGTCGCAGGGGGGCGATCAACGAGGTCTGTAGTGAGGTCGGTGGTGTTGCAGGGCTCTGGTCGTCGCAAGGGTAGTCGATCGAGGGCTCTGGTCGTCGCAGGCGAGGTCGAAGGGGGTTTTAGGGCTTCTGGCGAGTTCGGTCGATCAAAGGCGAGGGAGATCGATCAAGGAGGGAGCAACGTCGATAGGAAAAAAGGTTTTTATTATAATTCCGTTCAAGCTCTGATACCATAAACAGAATTAAAATGAGAAATATTTTATTGGCTTGAGAAAAATAGTAGTCTATACAACTCTATATATAGAGAGAGTTTTAGATCAGCTCTCCTAACAAATATATAATAATTAATCAAACTGATTAACTAAAAATAACAACTAAATAATATCCATAACAATATTCATAACAGAATTTATAAGAGAGAGGGTGAAGATGGGGGTAGTTACGACAATTACTCACTTAATTTATTCATGGTTACGGCTGAATCGTGGTTACGCTAACAGAATAGTGTATTTAGTTAATGGTTAGGTTTTGATGGTTGTTTTTAAAAATATTGTCTTTTATGGTTGTTTTTAAAATTATGAGAGTTTTAGTGGTTGTATTTCAAAAAAAAAACCAAAAATATAAAGTTTTCGAGGATGTTTTTCCAAAATACTAATGTTTTAAGGAGCATATATAAAAAAAAGCCCAAAAAATTAAAACGAATGTGTACTCACCTAGAGCTTTAATATTAGCCCTATTGGACAATGGTCACTGCCGGCGACTTCAGGAAGAATATATGAGTCGTAAACTTTATCCGTGATGGATTCCGATACCAGAAAATAATCTAGTCGCCAACCTGTCACATAATCGATGAAGTGACTCTAAAATCTAAGACCACAAATAAAGCAAGTCTTGTTGGAATTGGTTAACAAGAAACATAAAATTCAATTAGAGAAAGTCGATAAACACAAATTTATTAACTAGATTTTCAGAAATATGCACCCTTAAACCTTTTCTTTTGGAAGATTGCACGTTTCACAATTTCTTTTACATATATTTCCTATATAACCTTAACGTTTTTGGGTTATTTTGCGGAAATGCCTTAACATCGTTTAGCAGTAAAAAAAAGATAAACTAAACAATGAATAATATTTGGTTCACAGAAAATTTATCGAGAATTTCTTTGGTGCTTCCAAATACTTTTTCGTGAAACGCACTGTCAAGTAGAAATTGACAATTCTTTTCTAATAAATTTTTTTAAACCCCAGTTTTGAGAATGTCTTTGGTGCTTCCCAATTTTTTGAAACAGTCCCTGCTGTAAAAAAAATCCCCTTCTCCACTTTCTCGCAAACCCATCTTGCTCAATAATGGCATGCAAATTCAAGCCCTCTCAAATCACATCCTTCTCAATGGTGATCCAAAAAACATTGGACCTTGCTCTCTTAAATCCATTTTCTTCATGGTCCAAAATTGATGCTTGAAAAGCAAAATAACGAAATTTTAGCACTAAGCCAAAATAATATTAACCCATTATAGCTTTATGCTTTACTTTCTCTATAAACTCAAAATCAAAATCTTTTACAACAAAGCACAAAAGCTAAAATCATAGTTTTCAAATCCCATTCGAAATCAATTTCCCACCAATCCAAATAAAAAGAAATTTGACATAATGAAATCAACAAACAACAAAACAAACATCATAATCCCTAAGGAAGTTTAATTACTGCTCTCTCAATCACCTAATCTCAGCATCTAATAAATGCTTCTCTACGTTGTCTTCCCCTCTTTAATTATCGGTAGCTCTCAATTGCCAACACCCTTGATATGCTCGCAAAATATAAAATGATTAAAAAAATAATTAGGAAAGTTTTGGATTGATGGTAAGTGGAAGCCTGCGGAGCACAGCGGTATGGTGCTAGACTAAAAACTATGAGGCAATCTCGACTGAGGCGGTGAGCTCCAACGGAGAGAGTGATTGACTTTCTCTTCATCAATCTCTAATATTGCCTTCCCTTCTATGGTTTCTTCTTGTCTCTCGCTTGGTGCTCGCCGATAAAAACTTTTAAAGAAGCAGATTGAGGAGCCATGGTAGCCCTCATCCTCCGAGTCCTACCCTAGAGTTTAGCAAATCCGATATCCGCCTCGCCGGAGAAAATGGAGAAGAAAAAGGCTGAGATGAAGGTACCACCTTAAGAGAGATCAATCAATAAGAAATGCCTTGCCTCCAACTGAGGCACATGACACTATTACAAAATATTTGGAAAAAGGAAGAAGCCTAAAAAAATCCAAAGATTCTAACCATGTACCTTTTTCAGGATGGGTGTATATAGCCAATCTCTGTACGCTATAATCCTTGAACTATTTTACTGGTGTCTGCAATAAAATTAGAAGTCAGCGAGAATTTTACCTTTGTTTGTCTTGCGCCCACCATGCCTGTAACCCCAATAGGTATAGGCCACTACACTCGGGTGTTGTTTCCTAAAGGTATCCACAAAGCCTCTAGATAAAAAGTTTCTCTCAAATGATTCCCTTTCTTCAATAGTAAATCCGGCACTTCTGTGGTTCCCCTATAAGATAAAAAAGCAATGTTGTGAATCACATCATCCATTCTTTATTTGGTCGGTTAGTGCATAACGTATAAACAGATAACATATCACATAATTGGATTATAAGGAGAGTTATGCAGAATAATTTTCGATGTGCATGCATTTATGTGTGTGAAAAAGATGGAAGGAAAATATGCGCGCGCACACACAGAGAGAGAGAGAGAGAGAGAGAGCTGAGCTTCTCTGAAGGGATGCTCAGTTTGGACATCAATTTTGGATACTGGATAGGTTATGCACATCGTACTGAGCCCGATTAAATGGTCATTCACCAACATATTTCAAATGGGATTCCACCGTTTAATTCTATTTGATGGGTTACTAGCCAAACACAGTTAATGCCGATTAAATGACCTTTTAAGCCTTGCTTTTAAACATTTATGTCGAAAGTAAAAAAAAACCAAATGATAGGACTTTAAAGATGGTCCCACATTGGAAACAATAAAAGAAACACATGGGTATAAAATATAAAATGGGTCAACTCAAAAAGGCTCGAGTCTTATTGTTGGAACCCACTTATCATTAAAGAGCTCATCATTCATCCAACTCTCCTCTAACTTCAAACTCTACTTTACTCGACAATACTACCAAGTGTAGTACTTTTCACGTGAAAAAAACTAAATGATGGGACTTTAAAAATAGCCTCGCATTGGAAACAACAAAAGAAACACATGGGTATATAATATAAAATGGATCACACCTAAACAAGACTTAGTCTTATTGTTGGAACCCACTTATCATTAAAAGCTATGTGTAAAAAGCCCATCACTCCTCCAAATCTTCTCTAACTTTAAACTCTACTCTAATTTAAAAATAACTTCAACAATTTCGAATGACCATAAGAAACTCACTAACCAAGATTTAAATCCAGGAGCAATTGGACAAAAGTACTGTAATAAATGCATCTTAGTCTTATTGTTGGAACCCACTTATCATTAAAAGCTATGTGTAAAAAGCCCATCACTCCTCCAAATCTTCTCTAACTTTAAACTCTACTCTAATTTAAAAATAACTTCAACAATTTCGAATGACCATAAGAAACCCACTAACCAAGATTTAAATCCAGGAGCAATTGGACAAAAGTACTGTAATAAATATGCATTTAATTTGAGCACTGAGCAGTGTTGTCAATATCCTACGATATGTGCTGTACATATTATTATCGATGCAGTATGCATGGAAATTGGAATGTATCATATTCACATAAGTAACAAGACTTGTCTTATAATACAGTTTTTATTTCACAACATTCATAATCTATAATACATGGAAATGGAATCAAACCAGGTTTCAAATATATTTGGAATTGACTTTAGGTTCAACATAGCATTTGAGAAGATTATAGTATTTTAACTGAAGAAAAGACCCCAAGATATCATAGTTTCTGCTCAATAGTAGGTAAACCTTAAAGCCAAATTTGAACTTGCAACATCCTAAATCCTTGCTCTTGAACCCCATGTAAACCAGTCTTCGTCGAAAATTGCTGAGTCGATAAAACAGGCATATTTCCATTCTCGTTTATTTTACCTCTATACCAACTTTTGTGTTTTTCTTCTATGCATGAGCAACATATATCTTTTTCCTATAACCATTTTGTTGCATAACTGTGAGACATTGTGTAATTATGGAAAGTTTTTTTGACTTTGTTGCAAATTCGGTTTTCGAGTAAGAGGTAGAATTGTAGCTAGTAGGATCTAATAATACGAGACCTTGTATTAATGGGATTTGGCTGCACCTATATGCAATTAACAGCATCTTGCATCTTATCTCATCTGGGTTATTTCCATTAGGGTTTTGGGTCTTTACATTATTAGGATTAGTTTAGATTCACAAAGATTGATTATTTGCAAGTCATTCACAGAAGAAGACTGGTTACTGGTTAGAGAGATTGTATGATAATATATAATATAACAGACGGGTGCCAATTATTTTTTTTATTTTTTTTTGACAAAAAGATGGATAATTAGCGACCCCAATTCATTAAAAAGGTTTTAATGGGTACAAACAGGTGCCAATTATTTGTAAAAGAAGAAGCCAAGTCTACCTACGATTGACAGAACTATGTCTTGAACAAATTCATCAAAGAAATTCACCAAGTAAAGCTTTCATTAAATATAAGATAAGGCATTACAAATTAGATAAAAGTATTCCTTACAGCAGGATTAAAGATGTCGATTTCTTGATGAGCGCAATTCAAGTCACCTGTTAATATCACAGGCTTCGATTTCTCCAGTTCCTGCAAAAAAGTTGATATAGTGATCGATGTTTGCCTACAAAAGAAGCATTAGCTACTTTTCCTCCTATCTATCTATATAATATAATAAATCTACTTGAGAGAACATTCCTTGGAATATTCCCTTCTCCGGCTTGGACTTTAGTGGAAAACATTATCTAGCCCCTATCTAATTCTCTTACCATATTTGAGTCATGGAAAATTTATTATTTGCTCCCTACTCAATATTTTATCACTCTTTTATCACATACATATATGGTGGAAATAGTCTGATTGGTCCCTTTCTTCAAAATATTTTTCTATTTTTTCTCTTATTACTTGGCTTTAACCAACAAAATATTGAAAATTTTCATGGTTTTTTGTGCTATAACCTGCAAGCTATTGAAAAAATTCATGATTTTTTTTGTGCTATAACCTTAAAATATTGAAAAAGAAAAAATTGAGTTAAAAAATTCGCAATTTTCATTTGGTACTGCAAAAAATAATATAGAAAAAACAAAGAAAACAAAAAAAATTTGACATTTTGGATAAGTTTGCTATTTTCATGTACTAGCATCTAAAATATTAAAATTTTGAAGGCAATAGAATATTTAAGAATTTTGAGAATTTTACGATTTTCGTATGCTATAGCATGCATAATATTGAAAAAACAAAAGAAAACAGCAAATGTTAACTTCTGAAAATTTAGAGATTTTCACATGCTATAAACAAGCAAAATATTGAAAACCTGAAGAAAACATAACATTCTTGAGATTTTTGAAGATTTTGCTATTTTCGTATGCTATAACAAGCAAAATATTGAAAAATCGAATAAAATAGAAAATATTAAGAATTTTGAAAATTTTGTGATTTAAATGTGCTAGCATGCAAAATATTGAAAATTTGAAGAACAATTTTTTGAATTTTAAAAAAATCGTGATTTTCATATGTTATACAGAATTTTGAAAATTTGAAGGAAACAGAATACTATGTAGCACGGGTACGGATACGGGATACGATACGGATTCGCATATTCATAATTTTTCAAAAACCTAGGATGCAGGATACATTTTTATATCAATTTTTAATTATATAAATATGAATATATATTAAGATGTCATATAAATATAAAATAATATAAATAAATAATGGTATTATGTTAGATATTCAAGGCGTTTCCAAATTTTCGAGAGCCTTAATTTTCGGGAGAACGATAAGAAGTGTCGATTCGAGAGAGGTTGGTGAAATATTTACAAGTCCGAGCGAATCCAAAAGAATCCAAAAGTTTCGGACTTGAATACATGATCGAGGACAATTCGTGAGGCATTTACAAGTATACGTGCTTCATAGAAAGAATATTTGGGATTTGCGAATATATCGTGATATTCGTATGATATATCAAGCAAAATATTAAAAAACCAAAGAGCGGAGAAAATTTTGAGATTTTTGAAAAATTTTGCGATTTTCGTGTGCTAGAATGCAAAAAATTATAAATTGAAATCGAACTTTTTTTAGATTTTTGAAAATCTCATGATTTCCGTGTTGCAAGCAAAATATTGAAAAAGGAAGAAAATGGAAAAGTTTGAGATTTTTGAAAATTACACTTTTCATGTCATACCATGCAAAATATTGTGAATTTGAAGAATACAAATAATTTTAGGATTTTTGTAAATTTCATAATTCTCTTGTGCTATATAACATGCAAAATATTTTTTAAAAAACGAAGAAAACAAAAAAAATTATGATTTTTGAACTTTTCGTGATTTTCATGTGCTATGACATGAATAATATTGAAAAAGAGGAAAGAAAATTTTGATATTTTTGAAAATTTTGCGATTTTCGTGAGCTATATCATGTCAAATATTGAAAAACCGAATTAAACAAAAAATATTTTATTTTTGAAAAATTCATGACTTCCTTATGTAGCAAGCAAATTATTGGAAAACCCAAGAAAAAAGAAATTTTAAGATTTTTTAAAATTTCGCCATATTCGTAAAGCTAGCATGCAAAATGTGAAATCTGAAGAAAACAAAAAAATTGGGATTTTTTTATATTTAGTGATGCTCGTGTGCTATGTCAGCAAAATATTGAAAAACCGAAGAAAAACGTAAATTTTGAGGTTTTTAAAAATTTCGCGATTTTCGTATGCAAAGGAAAATATTGAAATGCCGAAGAAAAATACCAAAATATTTGCAAGTTAATCGTTCATATATTCTAAATATTAAGTTCATAAATATCAGACACTACCGGTTACAAATTATATAACAATATACTTTTAAATTAATATGGTTTTTCTTAACTTTGAGCTTGCTAGTTGTCCACAGATGGTAGTAAATTTAATGTGGGGATTTTGCATAAAGCTGAAGAGAAACTATTAGGCAGAAACACTCAATGCTTTAAGTAGTATTGTTCCCGATTAATGAATGCTTCTTCAAACTGTTTAAGGCAAGGAGGAATAAAGTGGGAATTCTTTAGCTAACCACAATAGTAATATTTTTTAGATCGATTCTGTTGATTTAGTTAAGTGCACCAGGCATCTTCAAGTACAGATTAGGGAGCATAGGTAACACTTTACCTCTTTAATCAAATTGAAATGCAAATATAGTTGCCACTTGCCACATACAAGAATCAGCATAACCTCTAGATAATTTATCTACACCGAAGCTTGTGTACATTTTAAATCAAATAATAAGGCATTTTACTATAGTCCCATGTGCATTTTCCATGCTCTAGCGCATGCATCATAAAACAAAATCTTACTGATCTTTGAACCTTTGATTTACTGTTTCTCTATCATCTGCAGCTGTTCATTTTATGAACAGATCGATATATGGATTCTCAACATAATCAAGGCCAACGTGAAGTGGTCGGTTTGGCCACAAAGGAAAAGGAAAATAAAGAGGGGGGGAAACTTGGGGTGGTCCAGATAATAACATTGACTACTGATCTTCTTGATCAGCTGCATTATCAATAACAACTGCCTTACAAATTACGACTCATATATGTTGGAATGACAAAAACATTTCTTCATTTGCAAGGACAAATCTTAATAACAATCATAACTATATGGCCATGACAAACGCAAGGACAAATGCTTCCAACAAAAACCACCAAATTTTTTTTAAAATGCATATTCATATGAAAAAGCAATGTTCAATGAATCTAGAGATGAGAGCAACTTACTTTCATGTAATTGCTAAGAGATTGATCCCATTCCTCGACCCTGTAAGTCTACTATCATGACATCACTATATTAGTTCTACAAATTTGCTTTGCTAATATCAAAGATATAAATGACCTAAGGATCTAAAAAGAAAAGGAAACAGAAAAAGAAACACAGAATTAGCATTTAAGCAGTCAATTACCAATCTTCTCAAGCCATCTCCAGAATTGGGCACATATCCACACAATAAGAAAAAAGTATCAAATTCCACTGTCACAAGACGGCCTTCAGTATCATGATCTGATATTCCGAGTCCATACTTCACTGATATTGGCTTTATCTGCTTAAGAAAGCTATTAAATTTCTTACTGGAAACATGTTCATAAGATGTAGGACCAAACATCAAAACAATATCAATTCTAATTCTTGCAATAATTTCATTCAAAAAAGAACTTATTTTCTACTCTCAAACTAATCCTTGGTAACAAAATTATATATACTTCACTCAGCAGCACACCAAGCTTCATAGAATAAACAACATAGAATATAGTTAAAATACAGCTTTATATCATCATAACATGTTCAACCAAAACTGCATCCCCTCCCCCCCCCCCCCAAAAAAAATAATAATAATAATAATAATATAAATATAAATAAATAAATAAATAAAAAAACACCAAAAAAACTGAAAAATGAAAAAAGGGAACACAAAGCCAACACCCTGGCACACATACAAACGAAGAAACTATATCTAGTTACTGTTTTAGTGTTTTAATTTAGGTTTTACCAACCATTTTGACCATAAATTTAATTTGTTTGCGGTTATAAATTAGCCTCATAAACTGGGTAGCTGAAGCTTATAGAAGAAGCAAGTTGTTTTTTTCCCTTTTTAATGAAATATGAGGTTAGGCCCCATGTGTGTGGCAGCCATCACTAAAATAAATAGAGTCAATCGCCTGTGTTGAATGCATGCCTTGACTTGTAACTTCCTTATTAGGTGTCATGCTTTCTCTGTTGCAGAGTGATTCTTTTTTCGATAGTAACTCTATTATACACGTTTCTCATAGCATAAAGAAACCAAAACGTTTTAGGAGTTGCAACAAAAGTTCCCTCGCCGCACACAGAGATTAAATATACATTAATGGTTACTTCACAAAGCAAGATGATACAAAAGATGGAAGAACAATATATATTTCAATAGGATATGCCTATATTACATGGACGGTACTCCAGGGAAAGAATTGCATACCCTTGATATAATAGCAGTACCAGAATAACCCAGCTTTGAAACACTGCAAGTCCAAAAGCTGTGATCAAATCCTTCAATAAGGCGCTCCTTAATCTCTTCTACATCCTTCTCCTATTCACAATTTAAAGCCATAAATCAAGTTGATCAGCGAACTGATACAAAGCGACCCTTTTTTATATAATAAAAAAGAAATTCATATCTTGCTTATAAAGCACAAAAAGAAAAAAAAATACTGAAATTAGTCATTTCGAGATGCATGTTTAACACCGCCACATCTTTGTTTGTGATAATTATAACAACAAGCGTTTAGGGTATATTTAACAAGGTTTGGGCTAAATTACACTAAAGTACCCTTAACTATCATTGCTTTTCAGTAAACCGCTATGAAATGTTATACGCAGTAAACCCCTCTACTTGGTTTCAAGGGGGTTTGTTTTCACTAAAATACCATTAACTGTAGCACTTCAACAGAGCTTAGAGTAATAAAATAACTTTATCGCAGTTAAGTGAAATACAGTGAAACTCATTATAAGTAAGAAACCCTCGCTTAATTCATTAATAAGGTAATTAATATTTACTTGAAATAAAAAGCACATCAACTATATACCTGGATTTATAAAGGGGGAAAACCTATATACCTGAATTTTTGTTTCTTGCAAACATAGCACATCAAAATCTTCCTTTTGAGCAAGTTGAAGGGCAGAGAAACTCTCTAGCTTGAGTAATGCCCTCAGCCCATTGACATTCCAGGACACAAACTTAAGATAATTTGTATCCCTACTGAGGGGTGGCGGCCTCATTGCGCTAGGCTTATATGGTATCCAGTCCTTTTGTGGCTTCTTGTGAGCAAGCACAGTCCAAGGTTCAGGAGAGAGCTGATTAATTTGGCCTACAACCACCTCACTGCTTTGAGCTTGACTGGAGATTCTTTTGCTTACTCGAGAATTCTTTTTCGCTGCTATCACAAAGGAACAACATTATGCCATTACCATCTTCAACTATTAACTACAGGCTACATTTCAGTAAACTACCCTTAATTATGAGCATATTTCACTAAACTACCTTAATGTTATTTTTAGAATAGTAAGCTCAGCTGCATTTTAAGGATATTTTAGGGAAACTAAATTTCCTTAAAACCAATATTTAAGGAAGTGCATTGTAATAGATAAACTTTAAGATAGTATTGTTAAACTATAAATAGTTTAGGGTATGTTACCGTAATTTAGCCTTAAGTAAATTTTAGCAAAGATCATAGTTTATGCTCCAGAAATGAACAAACCAATAACTTCTTCAGTCTTGACTGAACATTTTTTCTGTTTCAACACAGCTAGAGAATCATCATCAGCCATTATACCCTCCGTAGACTCTTGTTTTCTTCTACTTCTCTTTTGTTTCTTTTGAGAAACATCTGACACAATGGATGTATCTTTAGCAATATCCTCAAAAGATGAAGACTTGGCTTTTCTTTTTGAAGGCACACTCTCAGAGTTTATAGTCTCAACAGCTGAGGTTGTATTGTTGCCTGCTGACAGATCTAGCTATTATTACGTAGAAGAGAGAACAGAACTGTATTGCATCGACAATAAAAAATTCCTACCATTTTCAGATTCAGAAGAGATGCGCTTCAGAGACGAAATTAGTTCTTTCTTACTACCTCTTGAGGAGATGCCTACAGTTCTTAATATCGGCAAAGAAATACAAGTCAGAATTCAATTAAAAGCCTTACAAAGATGATTTAACAACATTGTGGGAGAGATCGCACTATGAAGCACCTCACCTCGTCATTGTCTGAAGTTCCTTCACAGTAAGAGAATCAAGCCGATTGGGATCAGCCCAAATTTCCTCGATTCCAGCAATGCTTTCCTCCTGTAGACAGACCTAAAAGCGATTCAAAGTAGTGGATTGCAAATGCATTGGAGAATGAATTTTAAATTTAGGGTCAATTGAAGAAAACGCCCTTGTAGTTTACCCACTATACACTTATACCCCGTCAAGCGATTTATCAGCACAAACACCCCTTCAGCTTATCGACGAGGAAAACATTAAAACACACTACGTTCTACTCTGAACAACTCAAATCATTTATCTAATATAACACTAGAACATGTTTGTGTTGTTTCGAGAATTTGAGTGTTTTGATCGATGAGAGAAGGGGTGTTTGAGCAATAAATCACTTGTAAGATAGCGTAGTTTTCAGCATTTAACACTAAATTTATTTGATACCTTAACGACGGCCTTCCTAGATTGTCCCTTTAATTTTTTGTTGTTATGGCTGCCAGATGGTTTAGAAGCTGGTATGGGAGAGTCTGAAAGACATGCTTTAGAGGCCATCCCTTTTAATTTTATATATAAAAGCTCTTCGATTCTTGACTTCCTAGGCGGAATTGCGCAGCTACACAGAAACAATGAAATTAGCAGTTGAATTGATCTAGTGAAGCATGCTAGTCAAGTATTCATTAATTCCTATGAATTTGCTAAACATTTTGATTTGAAAAATGTTTCATAAAGCATCTCTAAAGCAGATGGTGATTGATAGAGTAATGCTTGATCATGATACAGTAGAAGTACTACATCGCACATATAGTAAAACATATATTATCCTGTTGAGATATAATTCCATCTTCAAAGATATCTCGAGATACCTTATTCCGAAGTTTCTTTATACCATCTATAAAAGCTTCCACCTCTTCATCTTAAAATGGTCTACGCGATCACATAGGAAATTGAACTAAAAATTAAGAGAAAAAAGGAAAGAAAATCAAGAATGTTACATGTAAAGTTGAAAATCACTGTCATCTAAGCCTTGTCCTATCTAGGCCTAAATATACAATTAGAAGGTTTGTCTTAGTTTAAGCCCCGACAAGGGGCAAGCCTCCAAAATCAACATGGGGAAGATTTTAGATGAAGCAATAAGCTGATAAGCGTTGCTAACTTGCTATAAAGAACCACATTCATTTCTAAGGAACATATTAGCAAACACAAATGGAATCACATCATCAATCAAATAGATATATTAAAGCTAAAATGAGGAGAAGATAAACAAGAATTTAAGACTAGTAATAATGAACAAATAATCAAAGAAACTATATGAGCAAATATTCTAAATGAATAAATGGATAACCCCGCCGGATAACCCCGCCCCTCTCTCTGTGGCTTGAGACTAGAGTTCAACGCCATCTTCAGGCACGTTGAAACTTAATACACATAGCAAGTGGATTAGAAACACAAAACACAGGAAAATAAAATAAAATAGCTGTTTAAAATTTAAAATTACGGCCACATTTGAGAATGGTGCTGATAAAAATGGAGTCTTGTGCAGTTATTTAACTCCAAAAGCATTAAATTCCATCTTGGTTGGCTTTCTTGGTAGAGTTGATATTACAGCTCAACCTAAAGTTGAGATATCTACATTTCTCTAAAATCTCTTCCAGCCTCATTTTCGCATAACTCGAGTAACCTCAAAAGCCAAACATGTCCAGATATTATAGTTTGCAAAAACTCGAGTTGGAATCCCATGTTGGTCCCACTCATCTCCTCTTCTCTCGTGTGTTTTGGTTAGCACGACTTGAATTTGTCACCTCTACCCCGCCTTGGGAGCCCATTTTCCAACAAAGCTCACACCTTTCTACCAAGGAAAATGAATAAGCTGAAGAATCCTTCAAACTCTAAGCTCATCAAAACATAATCAAAGTAGGAACAAGAGAAGAAATTGATGAATCAAAAACTACGCAATGCGATCGAAACATACTGAGAACAGGAAAAATAAACAAAATAAATTAATCAAAAAACAATCCAAATGATGCTTACTTAAGCGAGAGAGAAAAATTATAAATATCATACCAACATTGAACGAGGCAAAAGAAAGAGAAACCCTAACCCTAGATCGATGAGAGAGGAGGGAATACGTTAGGGTTACGAAGGAGGAGCGGAGCACCAGCATCCCAAGCACAAACCCCGGGAAAGGAGTGAGCTTCGAAAATGGGAAGTAGAAGCGACAGCAATGTGTTCTGTTATCAAAAATACTTTTTCTACCCTCAATTTGTAGCGAGAAGAGCAGCTGCTATTATGATGCTATTAGATCATCCTGGTCATAGATCCTACATGCAAAGCACATAGTACACATCAATACACAATGCTTCTGTTTTACATTAATCTCGACCGTTGACTTCAGTTTTAGATGAATCTCGACCATTGGATCTAATAGTATTGGTGCTATTATGCTTGTAATAACAGCTGCTCCGGATCCCAATTTGTCTACCCAAAAGTTTACTGAAAAGATAAACACTATGGGCCCACATGTTTGACGCTATTATCTAGGTATTGCGGGTCCTACCATTTTATCTCTTGGTAAACTTTCGGCTAGACAAATTGCGGGTAGGAAAGTATTGCTCATATAGTAGAACCAATAAATACAAATTGTTTAGATATCGCAGAAAACAGTTTAGACATCGTTGTCAACTGCTTAGATATCACAAGAGATTTCTTGACATTTGGAAACATTTTCAAGGATTTTTTGACACGCGCCTCGAGAACAAGGGGTTTTTTGCCATGGGAAAAAGTGCTTGGGTTTTTTTGACAACTTACCCCAAAAATGGGGTTGGGTTGGGCACGCGTGACCCAGGCCCTCTTTTCTCCCGCTTTGATAAATTACGATTCAAGCACGGCTCTATTTAACTCTATAAAATTTGGACACTTTTGGTTTTCAATACTCTAATGTAGGAAAATTATAGCTTAAAACCGGAGGAAACCCTCTATAATGAAACCACTATTTGTTTTGACAATTTGCACTTTGTCTTCTCCACATATATTTTTCCTTTTAGTTTTGGCTAAATTGCATATAAATAACCAAGGTTTCACGCGTTTGACAGATAAATACCTGAGTTTTTGCGAGTTGCACATAAATACCTAAGTTAACTGCTTATTGTTACCAAACCATCAAAATATTCCTTTTTTGGTCCTCACGTGTATTGCACGTGATGATTTTTTGACCATTTTGCCCTTCTCCTTCCTCCTTTTCTTCTACTATTGAACCTTAATCCATGGTTTTTTTCCCTCCTTCTTATTCTCCAATTGAATCCTTACCCCTATTCTTCTTGTTTTCGATTGCCAGTAAGTTTCGACCTTCTTTTTCTCCTTCTCGAACCAATTGAAACGAGCACTGGCGTCCCCATGGTAGAAACCCTAGACGCCAAAACCCTCGTTGAAGGCAAGGGGAAGAGATAAGAGATGGGGTTTAGTGTGAATTAGGGATGAATTTTGGGGGTTTATTCTCTTAATCTTTAGATTTGCAGAAGACGGGCTATTTCGGCGGGGTTGAGGAGCCAGTGCAAAGGCGAGCGAGGGCAACAAAAAGCTATCTCGGCAATGGACGATGGGTGGAAGAGGAGTAAAGGTGGGGTGGTCGAGACGGGGAGCGGTAGCAGAGCAGAGAGAGCGGTGGAGAGAGGAGGTAGTCATGGGGCTTGAGAGATTTTTCAAAGAGAGAGAGGGAGAGAGGATAGATATTGTTTTTTAAATTTTTTTGTTTTTTGACCAGTCAAAGGGGAGGGTATAATGGTAATTTTGTAATTTTCATTAACACCATCAGGTATCAAACTGCGAGAGTCAAAGATAGGTATCTATGTGCAGCTCGCAAAATCCTAGGTATTTATTTATCAAACGCGTAAAACCTTGAGTATTTTCTTGCAATTTAGCCTTTAGTTTTTAACAAAATAACCTCAGTTTATTTTTATTTTTTTCTCCTACTTTTTTATTAATATATGTAATTGTTATAGCAGGGGAGCAGAATGGACGGCAATTTTTAAAATTTTTGGTTCAGAGTTTATCGGTAGATCAAGTAGAGAGCTGTTATGCATTCACGAACGCGGAGTTTAAAGCAGATTCGGCTTACTCCAATGCAAGGATCCCAAATCCGATCTACTTTAAGAAACAACAACTTAAGTTCTGGTATGCACCAACCAGCAACTCGAATCTGGCCGCGATAGACGATCCTCCTTGACTTCTGACGTACAGGCAGAGCTCTCTTTTGGTTTTAGGCTGACCGAATTCAGTGAGAATATTGCAAAATGTTCTCTGAATTCTGACCGAGAACGTGAGTTCTGTTGGATATGTATGCCCCAGAGGCCTTTATTGTATAAAATGCTAGGGGTATGTATGTAAAGGTTAATCTTGCTCGATATGATAGAATGCTATTTGGTTTGTTTTTATCTTAACATATTGATCAGTCAAATTTATTGCACATTTGTATAAACATTTTCCCTATTATTGCTTACTACTAAAAGGTGTTAATTGCAAATAAAGAACATATGTGGGTTTATTTGTAAAAGGATTATTATCATAAGTTTCTTCATTTATAATTAATATAATTAGGGAAATATATGCATATCATATTTAAATAAAATATCCATGAGATTATTTATTATTAAAATATGCATATCATATCAAACATTCTTAACCAATATTTTTAAGATATCATATCATATAATTGGTTGAAATAATATCTCAAATAAAATAAATGCTACTAACAAGATGATTTGAGATATTGTGCAGATATTATAAAAAATTAGCTCAGGTCAGAAATACAAATAGGAGATCCACAGCAAATAGAAGTATCAAACCGAATCTACTGAATATTAAGAGCAAATCGAAGAATCTAGCAACGACAGAGACTAAGAGATATATTTTCAGAATCTTTTTATCAGAAAGATATCCAAATATCGAGAAGAAAAGGCACAAAAAATTTGGAGGCACGAACCCACCAAATGGCGGCGGAAGCGCGGTCAAATAAGGCTATAGGCGGCGGTTCAGGGGTTATTTGGCGGCCGTAAGATCTGAAACTTCAAGGTCATAATCGTAATTTCACACACTTCAATATGTCATCTAGAGTTTCACATTTCAGAGCCTGTAAAAGGACCGAGAGCTATATAATCATACATTCATCTATCCAGCGATCGGGAGAGAGATCTAGCGAGCAAGTAGGTTTTTGTGATTTAGTTTTCCAGCAAGCAATTTGTAATGCAATAGTTGATCGATAAAAGTAATCTTTTGTTTTAATTCTTTTCACATTTACTTTTCGCATTACTTTTTCGTATTTACTTTCCGCATTACTTTTTTGCATTACAATTAGCATTACTTTCTGATTTTAAATATGGTTTCATTCATCTTCCACCTTTATTTTACTACGCTAATAACCATGAGTGAGTAATTTCTTATTTTCTAGGTTTTGTAAGATAGGGTATGTCACGACCCGAATATGTGGAACGTGACTTACATTTAAATCACGCAACGTCTAGGGGCGTAGCGTAATCTAAGCAAGCCAAAATCTAGAAATCTAAACAGTTAAAATAAATAGAGTGAAGAAATACTTATTTTAAACAGGTGGTTTTAACAAAATAAAGTTACATTAAACATTTTAAAAGCATCAAGTTTTCCCGAAAATTTCGGCAGAGTTTCCTTTTGTAAAAACTGGCCCTAAACGGGTACAAAACAAGAATATGTATAAACAATGAAACAAGGCATCCCCAAGCGAGAGTTAGCTCTTCGCCGAATAGCGGAACACAGCCACATGCAAGATACATCATAATAGTGTGAAATAAGCGTATAAAAGCAAGAAATAAGAAAGCACTAAGTCGGCTCACATGAGCTCGACACCAGAGAACAAAATATACAAATCTCACTGTCCAGTCTCTAGGTCACATATACACATGGTCGATGGAGTGTACTAGATACAAAATAAATATACATGGTGGGAACAAAAGAATATCCTCCCAAAAACCCACCTATGCCAAGTCCTCGAGTCGAAGCAAAAGGAAGCAGAAGAAGAAGAATAAGTATGCTCGCCACTACTATGCTGACGGGTGGGTGCTGCAAGACACTGTGGCACAACAGGGGTGAGTTGCTAACTCGTGAGTAATAAGTAACATCTAATGAGAGTATCGTAAGTATGCACGCAAATGCGTCACAACCTATGTATATTACGATGATGCAATGTACTAATATGAATGCGACATAAATAAATAATCAAGCACGAAATCTGGATATATCTGGTATGAAAACAATTTGTGTTTTTATTCTTAGTAAAAATTTTGTTTAATAAAACTGGAGTATCATCCAATGAAATCGATAGAAAACCGTGTCAATCATCAACACAAAAAATATATAAATATATACCAATATCTCGGTAGCCGTCTCTCAGATCGTCCCTCAAATCTGTCAAATCACACGACTTCGGCCGGTATCCTCCGGATGACCACCGGGTCAATAATCACCGGTAGGTAATGCTCCCCTGTCAGGCTCAATGTCTCTCTATATGGCCCGCTTGCCCCGGGGTACCTCACCGGGTCCACCATGTACCCGCAAACGGTGCACCCCCCTCCTCGAATCGGGCATGTGTACACACGTAGCTCAAGAACCGAGAAAACTCATGGCGGACGCCACACACATCATATCACGAGAAAACCACAATTTCTATTTAAAAATGATAATAAGTTTATGAAAGTTCTTTGCGGTTTTCCCCAAATCCAGAAATTTCATGAATACGGAAATCTCCAAGAAGAATCACAATATATGAATATACCGAGAATGATGAATATCTATGATATCAATATGATGCAATGAGATGAATGACATTGAAACTACATGTCAATGGCGATGCAACGATACCGATTGTTTAACAAGTTCTATAGCGTTCGTGACATAGTAATTGCCAATGGCGTATGTGTTGACATAAATAGTGCACGTGCGGCATGAACCATTGGTAATGGTGCAAGTGTCCTAGGTGATAATATCAATGTGCATGATGATGCAAATGCTATATGAAAATGATATACACATGTGAATACAAGAAGTTTAATTAAATCCTGATCTATCAGGCGCTTTATGCCATCCAAGTGATTCCCCAATAGATGTGTACATCTATTCACCGGAACGCCTCGGCTAGTCGAATCCGATCACTGCCTTGCCTTTCCTTGCCGTGTCCGACGTCTCCGCGACCGATCCTTTAACCGTACAAATAGTACATATGAGGTTAAACATTTATATAGACGCGAAGTCAAGACGATACGAAGCAACTAATACGCACTCGCTAGACGCGTGTGCACTTGGTGCATGTTGGGGTAAAAATTTACACCCCGGTTGACCAAGTCAAAATCAAAGTCAACCCCAAGCCAAGTGGGCCCAAGCCCAGATCCAGTGGGCCCATGCCCGGGTCGAGCCCAAACATGAAGCGGCCGGCCTCCCCCCATACCGAGATAAAAATTTTGTAATAAATAATTTTGTTGTATTTCTTTTATTTTATTTTTGGATAAATGTAAGAAAAAATAGGCATAAAGCCAAATTTTTGTAAAGCCCATGTCTTATGTGCAAAAAGAAATGGCACATGAGCCATGGGATAGGCAAAATGCCATTTTGTGAAGCCTAAGGGGCTATGTGTAAAATGTATGGCCTACAAAGGCAAGGATAATAAAATATCCCAACAACTTTTCTCTCTCCAAAAAAAAGTTTGAGATCTGAGATCTTTTCTTCCTCCTTCAAGGTTCCAAAACCTTCTTCTTTTTTTTGAATTAAATTAAGAGTTTTACTCTTCCTTTTTCAAAACTAAATAGTTTTCCACGACAAAACCCATTAAGGGGAACTTAGATCTTCCATTAGATCTCAAAAGGAAGAGATTTTTTTTTTAAAAAATCCCACAGCTCTTGATCTTCAAGATCCAGCTAACAGAGGAGGAAGAAGAAGAACATCTTTCACTAAACCCCCCCCAAAAAAAGAAGAAAAACACACTCAGGAGTCTAACTCCTCTCTGATTTCTCTTCTGAGAAATTTTTTTCAGGCTAAAAGCCTCTTTTCCTCGCCGGCGCTAAGCGCAGAGTGCTCACGTGCTGACACGTGGCGCACTTGCGCTCCAGCGCAAAGCGCCCACGTGCCGACACGTGGCGCGCTTGCGCTCGAGCGCAAGTCGCCCTCATGCCGACACGTGGCGCGCTTGCGCTCGAGCGCAAGTCGCCCTCATGCCGACACGTGGCGCGCTTGCGCTCCAGCACAAGTCGCCCCCGTGCCGACACGTGGTGCTCTTGCGCTCGAGCGCAAGTCGCCCACGTGGCGCGCTTGCGCCCAAGCGCTCAGCGTCCAAGCGCAAAACGCCTACGTGCCGACACGTGGCGCGTTGCGCTCCAGCACTCTGCGCTCGAGCGCAAAGCGCCCACGTGCCGACACGTGGCGCGCTTGTGCTCAAGCGCCCAGGCGCTGGCCCCACGCATCATTTGGATGTCTTTTTCCCCTTTTATTTATATATACATGTATATATATACATATGGATACAAATGTACACACACACATACTCCGCGACACTGTCCCTGTTAGAAAAAAATTTCTAACGGGGCACTGCCCCGCACCCCGCAAGGGGGCTGCTAGCCCCCTTGACCCCCAGCCCGCTATCCGGGTAGCGGGACCCCCGTAGAAACTCTGCGTGGCTCCCGATATATCCAAACCCCCCTTTCAAAACACAACACACGTACACTGCACATTGAGTTCGCATGACCATTTTAACCCGTTAATCGGAGGTTCCCTCGTCCCAAAGGCGGGGGGTAATTAACGGCAGCTTAGTCCGCGGCTGCCGGAGATTCGGATCCCCACAATCATTAAACCCCGGCCTACCCTAGGCAGGGGGAATCTGTAGTACGCCTGACAAGCGCGCGCGTATTCCCATCTCAATGGGGTGACGAAAAAGACCCTACAGTGCACAAAATGCGCGTAACATCGCCACAACCACAATTAGGAGTTGCTATACGCAGCAAACACCAAATCTAGAATCTAAACGTTCGAATCGCACAAGACATCACACTAACTAATTTAGGAAAAAGGTTGTAGATCAATCACAATCTAAAACTTAACTAAAACCTTTCTTTTAAAAAAACTAGTTAGCAACCTTAAGGTATTTTAGTGCAAAACTAGGTGGATTAGTAAGTCTATTAGTCACTAATTACACTTAAATGCCCTAATTAAGCCATACAACATTAACTAAATCTAACCTCACTTAAACACATTAAACATGCATTAAATCTACATAAACACCTAATTAAGACAATTAAAAGCAAATATTAGTAAAGTAACAATTAGAGTAGGTTTTATACCTCAAAATGATTTGGGAAAAGATCCAAAATTGATAGTCATGCCACTCAAAATGAAGACTTGATCCAAAGAACCTTGCTTAGATTTGAAAAAGGAATTTTTGTGATGATCTTAGTAGAAATTAGAGTCGATTTTGAGAAGATTTGAGATGAGGTAGTGAGGTTTTAGCAAGAAAAAGAGAAGGAAGACAAGGGGAGGGGGCTACGGTTTGGGTAGTGAGGGAGATAGGGTGAAGGGTGAGGTAACCATACCTCCACACACACACACCATTCCTCCATTAAAAAATGCACCATACCTCTCTTTTTTTATTTTCATTTTATTTTTCTTTTATTAACTCTTTATTTTTCTATATATAAAAAACAAAACTAGAACCATCTTGATTTTTGAAAGTGAGCATGTTACAAAAAGGGTTTTTAGTTGTGTCATGTTGCACTAACATGTGCTAAACTATACTAACTAATAATTAACACCAATTAAGTTTGTATGTGCATGATTAAAATAATATTTATTAATTAATAAAGAAGGAAAATAATTAAATAAACTAGCAATTAAATAAGTAACTAATTAAATACCCATACATAAGTAATTACATAATTAAAATATGTATATTTATGTCTATGTGGAAAAATAATTATAACTAGGTTTTACGGAAAACACGAGTTGAACTACTAATTATCATACACATAACCTAAACGATTTTTACAGCGCTACAATCTTCCCCCTTAAAAAAATTCGGTCCCTGAATTTAAAATCTAACTACGCGTACCTTCGAAAAGATGGGGAAACTTCTTCCGCATCTCTTCCTCGGCTTCCTATGTGACCTCTTCACTGCTCGGGCCATGCCAAAGAATCTTTACGGACGGTATGACCTTAGACCTCAGTTTCTTCACCTGCCGATCTAGAATGACTACCGACTGCTCGGTGAAAGAAAGATCGCGCTCTAACTGGACCGTCTGGTGCTGAATTGCGTGAGAGGCGTCATGAAAGTACTTGCGGAGTATCAATACATGAAACACGGGGTGAACATCTGGGAAACTGGGTGGAAGAGCCAAACGATAAGCAACGGTACCGACTCGCTCGAAAATCTCGAAGGGACCCACATATCTGGGATTAAGCTTCCCTTTCTTCCCGAACCTCATCACGCCCTTCATCGGTGAAACCCGCAAGAAAACATGATCACCCACGGCAAACTCAAGTCTGCGACGACGTCTATCCGCATAAGATTTCTGTCTGCTCTGGGCCGCTCTCATCCTGTCCCGAATCAACTGGATCTTCTCTGTCGTCTCCGTCATAAGCTGCGATCCCAAAATACTGCTATCACCGAGCTCTGTCCAACAAACTGGTGATCGACATCTCCTCCCATACAATGCCTTGAAGGGTGCCATCTGAATCGTTTCCTGGAAGCTGTTATTGTAGGAGAACTCTATCAAGGGCAAGTGACGATCCCAACTGCCACCGAAATCTAGAACGCAAGCTCGAAGCATACCCTCGAGAGTCTGTATGGTCCGCTCTGACTGACCGTCGGTCTGCGGATGGAAAGCTGTACTGAAACGCAATCGAGTGCCCAAAGCCTCTTGAGGTTTCTGCCAAAAGCGGCTGGTGAACTGGGTGCCTCTGTCGGACACAATGCAAGTCGGAACGCTATGTAGTCGCACAATCTCATCAACATATATCTGAGCATACTGAGCGAATCCGAAAATGGTCTTCACTGGAAGAAAGTGAGCCGCTTTCGTCAACCGGTCTACGATCACCCAAATAGAGGCATACCCTCGACTGGTCCTAGGTAAACCCACGATGAAATCCAAGAGATCTGCTCCCATTTCCACTCCGGAATGGGCAAAGGTCGTAACTCTCCTGCCGGCCTCTGATACTCGGCCTTGACTTGCTGGCAAGTCAGGCATCTCGAAACGAAATCTGCGACATCTCCCTTCATCCCTTCCCACCAATAGACATCTCTCAAGTCATGGTACATCTTGGTGGAACCCGGATGAACGTTGTAAGCCGATTGATGCGCCTCCTCTAAGATCTCACGTCTCAATCCTTCGGAATTTGGCACACACAGTCGAGTCCCGAATCGTAGCACTCCCTGATCATCGATCACAAACTCTGAATATCTACCCTGTCGAACCTGCCCCATGATCTCTGACAAATGAGTATCATCGGACTGTGCCTCCCGAATGCGATCAAGTAACCGTGGACGGGCGCGGATATGAGCGAGCTGTCCCTCGGTAGAAGTAAATTCAAACTGCACTCGGCTGTCACATAAGATATGCCAATCTGCGGAAGACTTCTCTGAACTGCGCTCAAATAGGAAAAACTACCGCTCGGCCTCCGACTCAAGCCATAAGCCACAACATTCGCCTTGCCCGGATGATAAAGAATCTCGCAATCATAGTCCTTCACAAGCTCCATCCAACGGCGCTATCTCAAATTCAGATCCTATTGCTGAAAGTTGTACTTTAAGCTCTTGTGGTCCGTGAATATCTGGCATGACTCACCGTATAAATAGTGTCTCCAGATCTTGAGTGCAAAAACCACCGCAGCCATCTCTAGGTCATGAGTGGGATAGTTCTGCTCGTGCTTCTTCAACTGCCGAGAAGTATAAGCGATGATCCTACCGTGCTGCATCAACACACAGCCTAAACCCACTCGAGAAGTGTCGCAATAAACGACAAAGCCGCCTGAACCTGATGGCAAGGATAAAACTGGTGCAGTCATCAAACGAGTCTTCAACTGCTGAAAACTCTGCTCACATACCTCGATCCAAAGAAAAGGAACTCCCTTCCGGGTCAACCCGGTCAGCGGTGCAGCGATACGAGAAAAATCTTGAACAAAGCGTCGGTAGTAGCCGGCCAAACCCAAGAAGCTGCGAACCTCCGTCACTGATACAAGTCTGGGCCAGTGCTGAACGGCCTCGATCTTCTTTAGGTCCACACGTATGCCATCTCTCGTAACCACGTGACCCAAGAAATCGACGTTGTCAAGCCAGAAGGCGCACTTGGAGAATTTAGCGAACAGCTGATACTGCCTCAAAGTCTGTAACGTAATCCTCAAATGCTGCTCATGCTCCTCTCGACTCCGGGAGTATACCAGAATGTCGTCAATGAACACGATGATGAACTGGTCAAGAAACGGCCTGAAAATGCGGTTCATCAAATCCATGAATGCTGCTGGTGCATTGGTGAGTCCGAACGACATCACCAAGAACCCATAATGCCTGTAGCGCGTACGAAAAGCAGTCCTGCAACTGATGATAACCCGACCGCAAGTCAATCTTCGAGAAATGTCCCGCACCGTGAAGTTGATCAAACAAATCGTCAATGCGAGGTAGGGGATATCTATTCCGCACAGTAACTCGATTCAATTGATGATAATCGATGCACAATCGCATACTGCCTTCCTTCTTCTTGACGAACAGGACTGAAGCTCCCCAAGGTGACACACTCGAACGAATGAGCCATTTATCCAGCAAATCTTGCAACTTATTCTTCGGCTCTCTAAGCTCCGCCGGGGCCATCCGATATGGCGGTATAGAAATAGGCCCCGTGCCGGGGATCAATTCAATGCAAAACTCGATATCGCGCCCTGGCGGCAATCCAGGCAACTCGTCAAGAAAGACATCGGGAAACTCCCTCACAATCGGAACCTGGTCTAACGGGACCTCTACGGCTCCAGCATCATGGACATACGCCAAAAATCCCCGACATCCTTTCCTCAAGAGCCGACTAGCGCAAAGGACAGAAATCAAACTGGGAAGGGTGACACTACGGTCTCCCTGAATAACAAGAACTGGCTCACCTGGAAAACTAAAACTGACTGCCTTCTCATGGCAGTCCACGGACGCATAACAAGTGGCTAGCTAGTCCATACCCAGAAGAACGTCGAAGTCTAACATGTCAAGGAGGATCAAATCAACAGAAGAATCCCTCTTCCCGATACGAACAAAACACGATCGAAATACATGTCGAGCGACAAAAGACTCGCCTACGGGAGTAATAACAATCACCGGCTGATCAAGCAAAGACAACTCTCGGCCCAAGCTCAGTACAAAGTGTGTAGATACATAAGAATGCGTAGAACCTGGATCGAACAGTACACGCGCGTTGAAAGAACACACTGGAAGAGTACCTGTCGCAACGGCATTCGATGCATGCACATCCTGAGGAGTCAAAGCAAAAACTCGAGCATGTCCTCTGCCAGTACCCGGCTGTCCTTTGCCTCTGCCACCTCGTCCTCTCTGAACCGGACCGCCACGACTACGGCCTCTCGGGGCATCAGTCTGGCGTGGAGCAACATCAGGTGTAGGAGGTAAAACGCTCGGAGGAGGGGGTGAAGGTGGTAAGGTGATATGTGGAACTGTCGCCTCGCCCGGCACCTCGCGGGATAATTTCTGACAAAGTGATGTGGATTCCCACATCGATGACATCTTGGCGATGGCTGATGACCCGGTAAATAAGAGCCGAACAACTGGCCTCGCATCATGCCTCGACCAACACCACGGCCTAGAAAGAATCCACCATGGCATCTGCCTGTCCTATCTATGCCAAACTGTACTGGAGCTGATATACATGTACGAATCCTCTTCGGCACTGTGGTCTCAGAAATACGCTCCTCCACTAAAATAGCTGCGTCTATCGCTGCTACATAGGTGTCAAAACGCTGGGCGCCGATAGAAAGAAACAGCCGCGTATCAAGGCCTCGTAGAATCTCTTTATGCGCTTTTCTTCAGTGTCCACCAGGTAAGGAGCATGTCTGGATAGCTGAGTGAACTGAACGCCATACTCGGACACGGTCATCCCAGGAGTCTTGCGCAAAGAATCGAAACTACAGACTCGAGCATCCCGGATGCTCTCTGGAAGGAAACGAGCGAGAAACACCGCTGTGAACTCATCCCAGGTCATAGGAGGTAGACTTGCAGCTCGGCCTCTCTCAACTAACTCGCACCACGTCTGAGCAAGACCCTCCAGACGAAAACTCGTAAGCTCGACCGATCTCTCATCAGAACATCTCAGCGAACGACAAATCCTAGCCATCCTGTCAAGGAATGTCTATGGATTCTCCGCTACATCTGTGCCGGTAAAAACTGGAGGCTTCGGCCTAATAAACTCCTATAATGATACGGGGATAGTCTCGGTAGCAGCTGGTACAGCTGTCTGGACAGCAGGTACAATCACAGTCCTCGTAGTAGGAGGAACAACATCGGATCTTGGTGCTCGGCTGGCCTCATGTCACGCCCCACTTCCTAGTATACGGCGAAAGGGACGCGACCAGTCCGCTACGTATATACTCAGAAGTACATACGCTAAGCGTATCTAAGCAATATAAAATAAATGCACAAGAGACAAGGTATAATAAAAACAACAACCTTTATTTATTAACATTCTTTTGTACAATGCATGAAAAGGAAATACAACTGAAATAAAAACGATGCCTAAACAGTGGCATAACAGGAAATGAAAAGTACTGAATGGAAAAGTGTACAATGAAGCTAAAGTGCTGGATATTCGGCAAACTGTTTCAAGTCTTTTGCAGATGGCTCGATCTCTGCCGGGTCCAAACCACCTGACGACATTCAAAGAAGAAAGAAATAGAATGTCGTCAGCGAACAGGTCGCTCGGTAAGTCCCAAAGGTAAGAGGAAAGTAGAATAGGCAGAATAAGAAGATATCTTTTAAAGTTGTATAATATTGTTGTAATGTTGTGTTAACGCAGTTGTTTGTAGCTTGGTACAGAAGGATACCAGTGTATACGAGAGGGGTCTCTATATGCTAGAGACCAGGGCAAACAAAATGTACAAGGAACCGTTAAGCCACGGTACAACAGCAACGGAATATAGGTTAGGTGTCTTAATCTTACCGCCTCGTGCCACTTTTAACACCTTCCGTACCAATCTACCCCTTAAACCCCGTAGTGTTTTATTTGTATTGTTTATCTTGTAAATTGTATTATAGATTGACTGACCGAAACCATGATATCGGTAAACGGATATAACCGTAGAATTATGTAAATGGAATAACTGGAGAACCATGTAAATGGAATATATATATCCATGGTTCGGTTCAGCCAAATTGTATACATTGATAATTGGATTCAAGAATTCATGTGTTCATATTGAATTGGAATATTGTAGATTGTAGATTGTACTTGAATCATATTCAAGTCAGATATAATCAGACTCAAACCCGAGTCAGACAATTAGAAAAGTAAATCAAGTCTTGATTATTTCTTAAACCTATGATTGTTAGGGTCCTTAGGGTAATTTATAAAACTTGAGGGGTTTTATGTAAAAATACTTTTATATACCCTTCAAAATACACCTCAAGTATTTAGTATTCGTCTTTAGAGTTGTAATGAATGTGGATTTTATACTGTGATATTTCTAGTGAAAATAACCTAGTTTCATAAATAAAGGTATTTATTTGTAATATTGATTTATGTGGAATTTAGGGTATTTTAGGGTAAAATTTATTCTTGTGATTTTTAGAAAGAGGTGGAATATTTATATCATAACAAAATAGATATTTTAATGATAAATATACATATATTTATACAAAAATAATTTTAATAAATATTTTATATTCTAGAAAATCTCATTTTCTTAAGATGTCGTATTTTAAATCTTCGAGACCGAATGCTCCTTGCGGAGGTCTGAATCTCGCACTACTAAGGCCGAGGATGTGCGATAATCCGCACCATCCCGAAAGGGTTCCCCAAAGTGGGTTGTAGCGGCGCTTTGCAAAGATTGTAAAATACTAAATTCTTTAGAGAACGGTTTTATAAAGTAAATGGTATTTATTGGTAAAAATGTCAATTTTCCGTATTTTAGGTTCTAGGGTTTCCTAAGTCAACTAGACTATTTCTAAATGGTCAAAACGAAAAGTCATGAGATGCCTCAAATCGCCTCTTCACCGCCAATTGTGGCTAGGTAAGTACAAGTGAAGAAATGAGGGATCCGTTCACGAATCACCGTGAGACGGGTCTTTTAAAGTTAGCTTTCTCACTTGCCTAGCCTAGACACCACAAAGCCAGGTTTAGATAAACGACCGATGTCCACAACTTATCGCATTTTCATAATAAGATGTATTTATTTAAAAGTGTATCAACTCTAACTCTTTTAGAAATAGTTTTATTAAGTGTATGGTATTTAAATGTAAATGCTTGTTTTCTCGTATTCTAAGGTTTCAATGGTATCGTGTTAGGTTGTATATAATTGTGTGAGGAGGTAGGTCATTACCTCGTGATCTACTTTAAATGTATATCAAGTTTGATGGGTTAAATGAAGGATTGAAACTATGTGGTATTTAAGTGAAAAATACGATAATTTGAGAAAGCCATCATTTCATGTGATGAAACTTGTTCAAATTGTTTAATTAGTGTTTAATAATCAACATGAGGAAGTTTAAGAATGATTGTATTAGTGAGAAGTGAAATTTTATAGAAAACCGAATCGGAAATCGGATTTGTTCCGATTCCGTCGGGTTTTGTAATTTCGTATTTTGAGAATGGAAAAGAGAGATAGAAAGGGACTTACGGGTTTTCGATTATACAAAGGAGTGAGGGGGAACTAAAGGGATTGCCGATGTGTTGCTTCGTCGCCTGTAGTTCCTAAAAACGGTTGCCGGAATTTCCGCCGGAATTTCGTCGGAGCTTCGCCTCGAGCTTGTTTTCAAAGTACACAACTCTTGGAAAAATTTTGAGAGAGTGGGCTCAGGATTTTGGGATGAGAGGGTAGAGGGTAGGAGGTGTATTTATAGGGTAGGCTAGGGGTAGGGTAGGTGAAGGATTTTTAATAAAAAAAAATTGTAAAAGTGTGAAAAAAATCATTAAAAATGGTTTAAATGGGGCATAACTCATTCTCTGGAACCGATCCATTAATTTGGAGTGTGAAGGGGGTTAGAGAATGCCAAAATCCACATTTCACCTTCAGGCGACTCGGCCGTCCGGCCGACTCGGGTCAAGTCAGGTGCCTGGGAGGTGGGGGGTCGTCAGGTGAGGCCTCTGGTACATTTAGTTTTTCAGGTGAAGTTCAAGTTTTGGGAGTTATGGTGTGTGGACTGTTGGGCTTCCTAAGAATTTAAAACAAAAATAATATAAAAATAATGTGGGGCAGAGGATTTGAACTCTGGTGGTTTGGTTCAGCAGTGCAAGGTGTTACCAATGAGCTACAAGCTCCTTCTTGTAATTATTTGTATGAAATAATTATTTAAAGTGGTAACAGCAACATTAAATACCCCAAGTATACTTTGAATTTAAATAAATTCTTTGTACATTAAAAATGGAGTTGTTACACCTCAACTAGGGATCCAACCATCTGGTACAAATCCTGAATGCTCGCCTCCAGCCTAGCTATCCTGCCTGGAGAAAGGGGATTAATCTGTCCCCGAGGGGTGGGCGTACTGCCATGGTCGGTCCTCATCTCAGACGAGCCCGCTCTAATCTCATCTCTGGCGGTAGACCTCTAGCCCTCGTAGTCTTCGGCGGTATAGTGGCTGGAATAAGAAACAGGATTTGCTGAGAATATTGCAATCGAATCAAAGGATATATGGAATTAAGGAAGGAAGTACAAGCAATTATATATGCTAAGGTCACTTAAGCGGAGTACCGTATCGTGAGTATGCCGCGGAACATATACACGCCACGTCACTCTGCTTAAGTTACCTACTCTATTATACAAAGGGTTATCCTATACTCAGAAAGGTAAAACCTAACACTCTGATACCAACTTTGTCACGACCCGAATGTGTGGAACGTGATTGGCACTTAAATCATGCAACGTCTAGGGGCGTAGCGTAATCTAAGTAAGCCAAAGCCCAGAAATCTAAACTATTAAAATAAATAGAGTGAAGAAATACTTATTTTTAAAAGGTGGTTTTAACAAAATAAATTTACATTAAACATTTTAAAAGTATCAAGTTTTCCCGAGAATTTCGGCAGAGTTTCCTTTGTAAAAACTGGCCCCAAATGGGTACAAAATAAGAATACGTATAAATAATGAAATAAGGCATCCCCAAGCGGGAGCTAGCTCTTTGCCGAATGGCGGAACACAACCACATGCAAGATACATCATAATAGTGTGAAATAAGCATATAAAAGCAAGAAATAAGAAAGCACCAAGTCAGCTCATATGAGCTCGACACCAGAGAACAAAATATACAAATCTCATTGTCCAGTCTCTAGGTCTCTTATACACATGGTCGATGGAGTGTGCTAGATACAAAATAAATGTACATGGTGGGAACAAAAGAATATACTCCCCAAAACCCACCTATGCACAAGTCCTCGAGTCGAAGCAAAAGGAAGCAGAAGAAGAAAAAGAAGTATGTTCGCCGCTACTATGCTGACGGGTGGGTCCTGCAAGACACTATGGCACAACGGGGGTGGGTTGCCAACTCGTGAGTAATAAGTAACACCTAATGAGACTATCGCAAGTATGCATGCAAAGCGTCACAACCTATGTATACTACGATGATGCGATGTACTAACATGAATGCGACATAAATGAATAATCAAGCACGAAATCTGGATATATCTAGTATGAGAACAGTCTGTGTTTCTATTCTTAGTAAAATTTTTGTATAATAAAACTGGAGTATCATCCAATGAAATCGACAGAAAACCGTGTCAATCATCGACACAAAATATATATAAATATATATCAATATCTCGGTAGCCGTCTCTCAGATCGACCCTCAAATCTGTCAAATCATAGGACTCCGGTCGATATCCTCCGGATGACCACCAGGTCAATAATCATCGGTAAGTAGTGCTCCCCTGCCAGGCTCAACGTCTCTCTATACGGCCCTCTTGCCCCGGGGTACCTCACCGGGTCTACCATGTACCCGCAGACGGTGCACCCCCTCCTCGAATCGGGTATGTGTACACACGTGACTCAAGAACCGAGAAAACTCATGGTGGACGCCACACACATCATATCACGAGAAAACCGCAATTTCTATTTAAAAATGATAATAAGTTTATGAAAGTCCTTTGCAGTTTTCCCCAAATCCAGAAATCTCCAAGAAGAATAACAATATATGAATATGCCGAAAATGATGAATATCTATGATATCAATATGATGCAATGAGATGAATGGCATTGAAACTACATGTCAATAGTGATGCAACGATACCGATTGTTTAACAAGTTCTATAGTGTTCGTGACATAGTAATTACCAATAGCGTGTGTGTTGACATAAATAGTGCACGTGCGGCATGAACTATTGGTAATGGTGCAAGTGTCCTAGGTGATAATATCAATGTGCATGATGATGCAAATGCTATATGAAAATGATATACGCATGTGAATACAAGAAGTTTAATTAAATCCTGATCTATCGGGCGCTTTACGCCATCCAAGTGATTCCCCCATAGATGTGTACATCTACTCACCGGAAAGCCTCGGCTAGTTGAATCCGATCACTGCCTTACCTTTCCTTGCCGCGTCCGATGTCTCCGCGACCGACCCTATAACAGCACAAATAGTACATATTGTTGGATATATATGCCCTAAAGGCCTTCATTGTATAGGATGCTAGGGATATGTATGTACATGACAATCTTGCTTGATATGATAGTACGCTATTTGGTTTGTCTTTATCTTAACGTGTGATATATTTTACTTTGTATTTATAAACATGTTGATAAAGCCCATAGGGTATTTGCCTGACTACCGGCGTTGTGATGGCAGTCATACTTGTGGGAGCTGGATAGTTAATAGGAACATCCTTAAATGTCCCTGGTCGCAGGAGAATCGAAACTGGGCATCGATGCTCCCGAGTAGACTAGTGTATACATATCTAGACCCTGACGAGGGGCGATGGATTGGTCCTGTCACGTCCCGCTTCCCAGAGTACGCTCAAATAGGCACGTGACATAGCCAACCATGCTATCTGTAGATAGGGAAAATCCCTCCACAGTCACATTACGGCTGTAGAGATATCGAGAACAGGAAAAAATTAAACTAAACTATCTAGTACATGTCCATGAGCCAGAATAATTGGGTCAAGAAATAATGATATGCGGAAGCAAAAGATACAGTAAAAGAAACACCTGGACAGTAAAACTGCATACCGACAGGATCTTCACCTCTCGGTCTAACAACGACAATACTCCTGGTCAGTCTGCAACAAAGGTAGAAGAATCTGGGCCATGCAAAACCCAGACGTCAGCGCGTCATGTCATCAAGTAATAAAATATAAACAGGGTAACAAGCAATGCAAATATAATCATGAATGATAAAGCAGGTGTAACGGCAACATATATATCAGGGCAGTGAAGGGTAGTGTGCAGTGAGTAAAACTAAACTGGTCTATTGGGTTATCTACTCTCAAGTCTTTGAAATCAATTTGATAAATCATCGATGTAACTCAATAGTATCCCGTGCATGCCCGGGACCACGGTCTAAGACTCTCGGGCTGAAACCGAGATGTGCCGCTAGGCACAAAAAGGAAAAAGGGAACAGACCAACGATGTCAGCAGCATCGTCACGAGGCGGGCCTAGCCTCAAAAACTGATCAGTAAAAGCAAGCAACTGTCGAGTTACAAGTCAGGTTTCATCATTAATTTCCCCATACCCTCAAGTTATATGTGTCAAGTCAGGTATTCCGTAATCAAGAACTAATGCCAACACAGGATCAGGTAGGTGCAGGTTTGTCTGGATAGACAACAGGAACAGTCCATAAGGACTACATGTCAGGTTTGTTGGCATTAGACACAAGATCAGGTAACAGGTAAAGCCATGGTACATCAGGTCAAGTCGAGTAGTGTATTTAGATGTCATGTCATGTAAAGAGTGTACGGTACCATGTCAGGTCAAGTAATATATGTAGCAAGTCACGTCAGGGTGTACAAGATAACATATGGATGCTCATAACGACTAGCATAATCATGGTTATGAATAAACAAGCATGGAACTATCAGAATAATAAACAGGCACAGTAACATGATAGCAATAGGTGCAGATTGAACTACTTAGTTGTACGGTTATCAGTTTGGTTTAAGGAATAGTTTTAACATTTCAGGAATGCAGTGTTACACATGTGGATGATAAAATCATACTCATATATATCACACAATCTAGAGATACAATTGAATATGAATTAAGTTAAATGTATGCAACCGATCGTCCGATAGGGTGCAAACTACAAAAGAGTGATCCAGCTATGCAAACAATTATGATTATAAGATCTAACATATAAATGTGGTTATGTAGGTTTAGTAAACTAAATGCAACAGTTAGGTTCCAAGTTCTAGATCTGAAATGATATGAACAGATGCAAACGGAACATCGAATGTTATAAAATGATGCATGGGATGCTATATTTAAACTACATGTATGATATATATTAGAATAAGTATATAATGATTTAAATAGCATGTAGCAAGATTAACTTGCCTGAACAGATACCAAAGCGGCACGTGCCACGTCGGATATCGGGGAAAACGTCGCGATATGTCCACGTGAGTACAGAACGGAATCAGGTATGGCAAGAACATGATCACGCTATCTGGGAACGTCCAACCCGGATCAACAGCGACCGGCACGGCTCCGGTGATGGCCGGGGAAAACCGGATCAAGAAGGAGAGTGAAGCAAAGAAGAAGAAGAAGAAAGAGAAGGAAGAAGAAGAAGTTGGTGTTCCAAGTTTGGTGTTCTGTTCGAGGGTTGAAGGCCGTGGGTGGAACAACGATGGTGGCGTCGTCGATATTGGGGTTTCCGGTGAGACTAGGGTTGGTTTAAAGAAGTTAAGGTTAGGTTAGGGTTTGGTGCTGGCTGGTGCTTGGTGGTGCAAGGACCTTGGTGTAGGAGGGAGAAGGGGAGAGGAGAGGAGGAGGGGTGGTGACGACGACGTGGAGGGATCGCCGGCGGTGAGGTGAGGGTGGTCTCGGGAAGGAGGTGATCGTGAGAAGGCAAGGTGGTATCCTGGGTGAGCTTCTTGATCTTAAGAAGTGGTGGTCGATTTTGATGGATGGTTTTCTTAGGTTGAAGAAGATGATGGACGGAGAAGAAGAAGGTAGAGTCGCCGGCATGGGTTTAGCGAATCGGCGAGGGTTTGCTGTGACGATGGAGAATGGTGGCGATGAAGACAAGATGGGGTCGAGGGAGGTGGTGATCGGAAGTGGTAGTGGCTGCGGGGTTAGGAGCCGATGAGGATGATGTTGGGTGCTTGATGACGATGAGGGCGACGTCGACGATGGTCTTGGCTTCGATGGAGATGGGCTCGGGTGTTTGGGGTAGAGGAAGGAAATGGAGGCGGTCGAGAGGGATGAGGAGGCGAGGGAGGAGAGACGAGGTCTAAGGTGGAGGCGGCGACTGCGAAGCGTGGCGATGATGAGGGTAGGGTTTTCTCGTGGCCGCTGGGTTAACGAAGAAGAAGATGACGAGAACGAAGAAGGGAGGTGACCATAGTGGGAGGCGGTGACCAGAATCGAGGAAGAAACAGTAGTCGCAAGAAGAGAGAGAGAGGGTGCGAGAGGAGAGAGAAAGAGAAGGGAGAGAGAGAGAGAGCGCTAGGGGATAGAGAAAGAGAAGGAGAAAGAAAGAGAGGGAGACGTTGGGGCCCAAGGGAAAAGGAAAGGAGGGTTCTGATTGGTTGGAAAAGAAAGGAAAAGATAGAGGAGAAGGAGAACTCGGTGGTGGGGCCAGGTGCATCCCAAAGAGGGGCTCTGATTGGCTGGGAAAAAGGAATTGGTTGGGAAAAAATATTAAAGAGATTTTAATTGTTGAAAATATTTTATTTAGTTGTGAAGAAATCTGAGCTATTAAGAAAAATGTTTAATGAATTAAGGAATTTAAGAATTAATAAAATTTGGCGGGATACAAAAATAATTCCGAAATGCGCCCGGGTCGGGTCCAAAATTTTGGATTTGAGATACGAAAATTATTTGTGAGTTCCAAAACTTAAAATGAAGGATTATGTAATAAAAATGCATACCCCCAAGAACGGACGCACGTACGTACGCATAGCCATCCAAACACGTCCGTTTCACTCAATGGGACGAGAACACGATGCAAGGACGCTACCACAGGGATATGGTATCAAGCAGGCTATGAAATGCAATTTTAAATTATTTTATGTGATTTATATTGTTATATGCAAAAGATGTGATACAAGACAAATACCAGTATATACTAAATTGTGAAATGCACTAGCCCATGCAACAAGTCAAGGTAACCTATAAATGAGAGTTAAACAGGTTCAAGCAAACGGGTCGGGTCGAATGTGATGTACCAAGTAACTACCATTCGACCCAAACACGCTAAATCAAGAAAAGACCATGGATAGGTAATTACGGAAACTGGAATTGGTATAAGTGAACTCGGGTGTTACATTATACCCAACTACAAAAGAATTTCGTCCTCGAAATTCCAAGAACAAGATAGGATAAACAAACAAGAAATCTCAAGAATAGATGTGGAAACTTCTGTCGGATTTCATCTTCTCGCCAAGTTGGTTCTCCATGCAAGCGATTACTCCAAGAAACAAGCACAAGAGGGATAATTTTGTTCATAAGAACATTTTCTCTTCGATCCACAATTTACATCGGTCGCTCCTCAAAGGTTAAATCTTCTCGTACAGTCTACTACGAAAGATCCAATACATGTATTTCATCTCGAGCATACCTACGGGGTTGAGATACAAGAAACACGTCATGAACATTCTCTAAAGATTGCGGTAACACCAAACGATACGCCACTTCTCCAATACGCTCCAAAATCTTAAAAGGTCCAACGAATCGAGGACTAAACTTTCCTCGACTTCCGTAACGGATCACCCCTCTAGTCGGTGAAATCTTCAAGAACACCACATCACCAACGGCAAACTCTAGAGGTCTTCTCAACTTTTCTGCCCAACTCTTTGTTGGTCTCGTGCTGCTTTAATATGATTCCAGAATCTATTAACCTTCTCAACTGTCTGCATAACCAAATCTGGTCCCACCAAACTTCGTTCACTAATATTGTCTCAACAAACAGAGGAACGACCCTTGCGACCATATAAAGCTTCGAATGGAGCCATCTGAATAGTCGCCTGGAAACTGTTGCTGTAAGAAAACTCCACCAAGTGTAGATGATCCTCCCATGAACCCTTGAAGTCTAACATGCAAGCTCTCAACATGTCTTCAAGAATTTGGATCGTTCTCTGGACATCAGTTTGAGGGTGATAAGCTGTGCTAAACTTCAATCGAGTCCCCAAACTTTCCTGTAAGCTCCTCCAGAAGTGTGATAAGAAACGAGTGTCACGGTCGGACACGATGCCCACTGGTACTCCATGCAATATTACAATCTCCTGCATGTACCGTTCTGCCAAAGTTTCTGCTGATTGACCAACTCGAAAAGGTTTGAAATGAGCGGCCTTGGTCAATCTACCAACAATCACCCAAACTGCATTGTTACCCTTTGGACTCCGCGATAAAGTCGTCACGAAATCCATGGTTATATGTTCCCACTTCTATTGAGGAATCGGAAGTAGTTGCAATAAACCAGCAACCCTTTGCTGTTCAGCCTTAACTTGCTGACACACCAAGCACTTTGCCACAAAGCGAGCAATCTCCCGTTTCATGCCTTTCCACCAGAATTGCTGTCGTAGATCTCGGTACATCTTCATGCCTCCTGGATGTACAGAATACGCGGAATTGTGTGCCTCCTTCATAACACCCTCGTAAATATCTCCTTTTGGCACATACAAATTGCTACCATACCGCAACGAACCATCTTCATGAAGCAGTAGTCCGTTCGAAGTTCAGATTCAACCTGTTCTCGAAACTTTCGCAATCTTGGGTCCTGCAATTGCACTGCTTCAATATCCTCGATCAACGATGACTGTACTTACAGCTGCATCAACTGTCCCGAAGAATGCGGTAGCACAACCTCCAGATCGAATTTTCGAAAGTCTTCAATAAGTTCCTTCCGTGCAGTCAACATCTGATTTGCTGGCAACCGACTAAGCGCATCCGGTACAACGTTAACCTTTCCCGGATGGTACTTATGATCGAGATCGTAGTCAGCCGTCAGCTTCAACCATCTTCGCTGTCTCACAATTAGCTCCTTCTGAGCGAACACGTACTTTAGGCTTTTGTGATCGGTGAATATTTCGACCCCTTTCGCCCAATAAGTAGTGTCTCCAAAACTTCAAGCGAAAATCCCAGCCGCAAGCTCCAAGTCATGAATTGAGTAATTCTTCTCATGGGTCTTCAACTGTCTCAACACGTAAGCTACAACCTTCTCATGCTGTATCAATACACATCCCAATCCTTTCCCAGATGCGTTGCTGCGGAACACCAATCCTCCAGAACTGTCTGGCACGGTTAAAAAAAAAGCGGTTATCAAACTTTGCTCCAACGCTTCAAAAGCTGACGCACACTTATTTGCCCACACAAATGGTACTTTCTTGTGCGTAAGCTTGGTCAGAGGCTCAGCCAAACGAGCAAAAAAATTCTTCACGAACCTTCTATAGTATCCTGTAAGTCCAAGAAACTTCTGATCTTTACAACGTTCTTCGGAATCGGCCAGTCTTGAACTGCTGCAATCTTCCCTGGGTAAATGGCGATTCCATCTCCAGCTATGATATGTCCCAAAACTTTACTTCTTCAAGCCAAAACTTGCACTTGCTCATCTTTGCATATAATCTTTCTTGCCTCAATGTCTGCAGTGCGATCTTCAAGTATTCTGCATGCTCTTCAATGCTCCTCGAGTATACCAGAATATCCTCAGCGAACACCACTATAAACTGGTCCAAGAATGGTGAAAAGATTCGGTTCATCAAGTCCATAAATATCGCCGATGCGTTCGTGACTCCGAAGGGCATCACTAAATACTCGTAATGTTCATACCGAGTTCGGAACGCAGTCTTGCAAATATCTTTTGGTTTCACTCGGACCTGATGATATCCGGATCGCAAATCCAGCTTCGAGAATACCCTCACGCCACCAAGTTGCTCAAATAATTCGCCAATGCGAGGGATCGGATGCTTGTTCTTAATAGTCACCCAGTTTAATTCTCGACAATCGTTGCACATCCTCCTTGTGACATCCTTCTTCTTAACTAAAAGAACTAGAGCTCCCCAAGGCGAGTTACTGCTGCGAATCCAACCATTCTCAAACAATTCAGCAATCTGCTTCTTGACTTTTTCCAACTCCACTGGTGCCATTGGATAATACGCTTTAGAAACTGGCGCTGCACCAGGAACACGATCAATTGCGAACTCCACGTCTCGCCTCGGCGGTAAACCTGATATATCTTCAAACACATCCATGAAATCTCGAACTATAGCCGGTGCTTCCTCCTTATCAACTTCCATCTACAAAAGAACCTTGTTTGTCGACCTAGCCCTAAACTCGACTGGCCGACAGAACTGCTCCCTCCGGCAAAACAAACTCCGGATGTCCGGGAATCTGGAGATTCACTTTCCTTTCCTTACCATCAGTATAAGCGTGGAAAGTGCCGCGAAAATCCATTCCCAAGACGACAACAACCAAGGGATGCACCAGGATTGAATAATCCTAATGCGGGGAAAAAACAAGAACAGGTAAGATACCGAGATGACTTCATCCGAAGTCAAAATACTGAAGAGGATTAAGCACGGAAAACTTGATTCAAGCTGGCGATGAAACAAGAACTGGTAAGCAATGAAACCGAGAGAAGTAAGGTAATATAACGATCATGGAACAGGAAAGTGAATCAAGACCAGGACTCCAAGTTACTTAAATAGAGTACCGCATTGTAACCATGCTGCAGTTCATGGGTACAATTACATAACTCCACCCAAGTCGCCCAAATCCTAGTATCAGAATCAAGATACAGGGAAAAACAATAGAGAACCAAAAAGGTTTCGGGTCGAAATGCAAAGTGGTTTGCATATTGCCCAAACAAAGGATCAAGAGAAGGATATGATTCAAAAATCACGATAATCAAGGTGGCAGGACATGTTCCTAATCACGAGTATTCTGGTTCGTGTATTGGGTCCAATACCCAACTACAAAAGAATCAAACCCGATTAACCTATATCCCATGTCTCTGATACCAAAAGAACCATGTCACGCCCCGCTTCCCAGAGTACGCTCAAATAAGCACGTGACATAGCCAACCATGCTACCTGTAGATAGGAAAAATCCCTCCACAGTCACATTACGGCTGTAGAGATATCGAGAACAGGAAAAAATTAAACTAAACCATCTAGTACATGTCCAAGAGCCAGAATAAATGGGTCAAGAAATAATGATATGCGGAAGCAAAAGATACAGTAAAAGAAACACCTGGACAATAAAACTGCATACCGACAGGATCTTCGCCGCTCGGTCTAACAGCGGCAATACTCCTGGTCAGTCTGCAATAAAGGTAGAAGAATCTAGGCCATGCAAAACCCAGACGTCAGCGCGTCATGTCATCAAGTAATAAAATATAAACAGGGTAACAGGCAATGCAAATATAATCATGAATGATAAAGCAGGTGTAACAGCAACATATATATCAGTGCAGTGAAGGGTAGTGTGCAATGAGTAAAACTAAACTGGTCTATTGGGTTATCTACTCTCAAGTCTTTGAAATCAATTTGATGAATCATCGATGTAACTCAATAGTATCCCGTGCATGCCCGGGACCACGGTCTAAGACTCTCGGGCTGAAACCGAGATGTGCCGCTAGGCACAAAAAGGAAAAAGGGAACAGACCAACGATGTCAGCAGCATCGTCACGAGGCGGGCCTAGCCTCAAAAACTGATCAGTAAAAGCAAGCAACTGTCGAGTTACAAGTCAGGTTTCATCATTAATTTCCCCATACCCTCAAGTTATATGTGTCAAGTCAGGTATTCCGTAATCAAGAACTAATGCCAACACAGGATCAGGTAGGTGCAGGTTTGTCTGGATAGACAACAGGAACGGTCCATAAGGACTACATGTCAGGTTTGTTGGCATTAGACACAAGATCAGGTAACAGGTAAAGCCATGGTACATCAGGTCAAGTCGAGTAGTATATTTAGATGTTATGTCATGTAAAGAGTGTACGGTACCATGTCAGGTCAAGTAATATATGTAGCAAGTCACGTTAGGGTGTACAAGATAACATATGGATGCTCATAACGACTAGCATAATCATGGTTATGAATAAACAAGCATGGAACTATCAGAATAATAAACAGGCACAGTAACATGATAGCAATAGGTGCAGATTGAACTACTTAGTTGTACGGTTGTCAGTTTGGTTTAAGGAATAGTTTTAACATTTCAGGAATGCAGTGTTACACATGTGGATGATAAAATCATACTCATATATATCACACAATCTAGAGATGCAATTGAATATGAATTAAGTTAAATGTATGCAACCGATCGTCCGATAGGGTGCAAACTACAAAAGAGTAATCTAGCTATGCAAACAATTATGATTATGTGATCTACCATATAAATGTGGTTATGTAGGTTTAGTAAACTAAATGCAACAGTTAGGTTCCAAGTTCTAGATCTGAAATGATATGAACAGATGCAAACGGAACATCGAATGTTATAAAATGATGCATGGGGTGCTATATTTAAACTACAGGTATGATATATATTAGAATGGTATATAATGATTTAAATAGCATGTAGAAAGATTAACTTGCCTGAACAGATACCAAAGCGGTACGTGCCACGTCAGATATCGGGGAAAACGTCACGATATGTCCACGCGAGTACAGAACGGAACCAGGTATGGCAAGAACATGATCTCGCTATCTGGGAACGTCCTCAGGGTCACCCGGATCAACAGCGACCGGCACGGCTCCGGTGATGGCCGGGGAAAACCGGATCAAGAAGGAGAGTGAAGCAAAGAAGAAGAAGAAGAAAGAGAAGGAAGAAGAAGAAGAAGAAGAAGTTGGTGTTCCAAGTTTGGTGTTCAGTTCGAGGGTTGAAGGCCGAGGGTGGAACAGCGATGGTGGCGTCGTCGATATTGGGGTTTCCGGCGAGACTAGGGTTGGTTTAAAGAAGTTAAGGTTAGGTTAGGGTTTGGTGCTGGCTGGTGCTTGGTGGTGCAAGGACCTTGGTGTAGGAAGGAGAAGGGGAGAGGAGAGGAGGAGGGGGTGGTGACGACGACGTGGAGGGATCGCCGGCGGTGAGGTGAGGGTGGTCTCGGGAAGGAGGTGATTGTGAGAAGGCAAGGTGGTGTCTTGGGTGAGCTTCTTGATCTTGAGAAGTGGTGGTCGATTTTGATGGATGGTTTTCTTAGGTTGAAGAAGATGATGGACGGAGAAGAAGAAGGTAGAGTCGCTGGCATGGGTTTAGCAAATCGGCGAGGGTTTGCTGTGACGATGGAGAATGGTGGTGACGAAGACAAGATGGGGTCGAAGGGAGGTGGTGATCGGAAGTGGTAGTGGCTGCGGGGTTAGGAGCCGATGAGGATGATGTTGGGTGCTTGACGACGAGGGCGACGTCGACGATGGTCTTGGCTTCTATGGAGATGGGCTCGGGTGTTTGGGGTAGAGCAAGGAAATGGAGGCGGTCGAGAGGGATGGGGAGGCGAGGGAGGAGAGACGAGGTCTAAGGTGGAGGCGGCGACTGCGAAGCGCGGCTTTTCTCATAGGCGCTGGGTTAACAAAGAAGAAGATGACGAGAACGAAGAAGGGAGGTGACCGTAGTGGGAGGCGGTGACCAGAATCGAGGAAGAAACAGTAGTCGCGAGAAGAGAGAGAGGGTGCGAGAGGAGAGAGAAAGAGAAGGGAGAGAGAGAGAGTGCGCTCGGGGAGAGAGAAAGAGAAGGAGAAAGAAAGAGAGGGAGACGTTGGGGCCCAAGGGAAAAGGAAAGGAGGGTTCTGATTGGTTGGAAAAGAAAAAGAAAAGATAGAGGAGAAGGAGAACTCGGAGGTGGGGCCAGGTGCATCCCAAAGAGGGGCTCTGATTGGCTGGGAAAAAGGAATTGGTTGGGAAAAATATTAAAGAGATTTTAATTGTTGAAAATATTTTATTTAGTTGTGAAGAAATCTGAGCTGTTAAGAAAAATGTTTAATGAATTAAGGAATTTAAGAATTAATAAAATTTGGCGGTATACAAAAATAATTCCGAAATGCGTCCGGGTCGGGTCCAAAATTTTGGATTTGAGATACGAAAATTATTTGTGAGTTCCAAAACTTAAAATGAAGGATTATGTAATAAAATGCATACCCCCAAGAACGGACGCACGTACGTGCGCGTAGCCATCCAAACACGTCCGTTTCACTCAACGGGACGAGAACACGATACAAGGACGCTACCACAGGGTTAGGGTATCAAGCAGGCTATGAAATGCAATTTTAAATTATTTTACGTGATTTATATTGTTATATGCAAAAGATGTGATACAAGACAAATACCAGTATATACTAAATTGTGAAATGCACTAGCCCATGCAACAAGTCAAGGTAACCTATAAATGAGCGTTAAACAGGTTCAAGCAAGCGGGTCGGGTCGAATGTGATGTACCAAGTAACTACCATTCGACCCAAATACGCTAAATCAAGAAAAGACCATGGATATGTAATTACGGAAACTGGAATTGATATAAGTGAACTCGGGTGTTACAGGTCCCGCAGCCATTGGTGATGTGCACCTAAGATTGTATTCAGATGTTCACTGAGAGTGAGCACACCGGACAGGACTCGCAGAGAACTGACTTGATGGTATTATACCTGACGTCAGATAGCAGTTCTAAGGTGACATGTGTGCAGATAGTCTGTTGACTTAAGGTCGTCATTTGTCTCGTGTGAGTTCCCACTGTACTTCGATTACTACCCTACCACGGCTCAAAGAAGTCGTGCAAACAAGTTTTAGTTGGGTACAGTCCCGAGCTACGTGGAGGCAGTGAGCGACTGTTAGGGATTCATCTCTCCCGGTATAGGGAGATGATATCGCACTGTGATCGGTTGGTCATTACCATAAGTCCCTGGCCAGGGCTGATTGAGAATTACTGGTGGACTGATCAGTAGATTCTCGGATGGTCTTGAGCCATACCGGCACGACTTGTACGGTTATTAGGGGTCTGATGTTCTCCACCTCCCTAGACCATACATACGATACTCATAGACGAACAGACCGGACTGCGCGGATATTGTCACGGACAGGCTCAGTAGGAGTTCGGATGGGTTTCCTCATCGGCCTTCTTATCGACATCTACCTGGGGACCGTTACGTACAGCTAGTGCCGCTTGCGATCTGTGGTTAAACCCACTGCCAGCGTAGTAGTCGAGTCTTTAGAGTCCCACATAGAGAGTTTCCCTGCTCCAGGCGAAATGATATAGAGGTCGTATGGTTTTACGACAAGGGTTCGGACGCATACGTGTGTTTACGCGCGTACGACGTTCGGACAGTTTTTACTAGCCGGCTTTGGTTTAAGCCAGATTCTAGTATCGGATTATTAGATTTATACAGTCTAAAGTTTTTCCGTGTTTTCACGGATAGGAGGGGCGTTCTCGTAATTTGACGGGAAGCTTCTAGAAGTACGGTGACTTGAGGGTTTAGGTGGCATTTTCATTAAATGCTTTTGTGACTCATTTGTGTGATTCATCCATATCATTAATGCATCATTAAATGGTTAATGACTCATGTAGTGAATCACATATATAGAATTAATGAAGCATGATGATTAATCACTTTTATTTATTTATTTGATAAATCATTATGCTTCATATATTCAAGTGAGAAACATTTTCATGATAAGAATGATGTTCACCTTCTCTCTCCTCAAGCTCTCACTCTCTTCAAACCCTAATCCTCCCCTCTCATGTGTTGAGATCAAGGATTAGATAGACTAATTAATCCATAACCTCACTCTATATCACCTAGGTCTCTTTGATTAGCAACTAAAGAAACCCAGTTACCTCAAGATTAGAGGTGAAGCTTGGAAGAGAGGCTCTCGGGTGGATCATCTATTACGTAGAGGAGGCCAAGGAGGAGGTCGATTACGAAAAGACGAAGGACTTGGTTCACTGGGTATAATCACTTCTCATAGTAGTTAACAACTCCTATGTTTTTGTTAGTTATAGTTTAGCAAAGATTCTTCGGTTAGTCGATGTTTATCCAAAGAACAAGACTGTTTTTCATATTTCCGCCTCCCCGCAACTCGTGGGGTGTTGTATATCGACTTGCAGTGGTATTAGAGCCTCGCTAAACAATAATTAACTTATTAGCAAAGTCGTAAGAATTTCGAACGCAAAACGAACCGGAAAAAATATCATATTCACATAGTTTCTGTCAATTTTAAATTGAGGTCTAAATTTTTTTCAGGGGCCTCTAAAAATACAAGCAGGGAAATCTAAGAACACTGGAGAAATTTGGGTGCATGAATCGGCCAAACAGCCGCGGAACCGTGGCCGATCCCATCGATCCGCCGCGGATCCGCGGCCGAGTTGAGACCGATTCACCCCAAATCTCCCCGGTAACTCTTCTGTGAATATTTTATCTTTTCTGGAATGTTTATTTTCTGCTCAAGTCTCAGGTGCACAGAGAAGTTTTGGAGTAGAATCTATTGTGTTTGATCGATCGAAATTATACGATGTTTGCTAATTAGATTATATCTGTGAACTGTATAATGTATTCGTAAACCTTCCCTAACTGCTAGTATGTCGGTTGGCAGGGGGTTGCACATTTCTGTAATGTTTTAACTGTTTGTGATTATGAACTTAATTGGATTGTTATGATGATTAGCCGGGGTTTGAGATGGGTTATTATATTCATTCATTAGATGTAATTGTAATATGTTGTAATATTATTTTGCGGGGCACATCCAGGTTGCGGTTGTAGCCACCGTTGTATTATTTCTTTTTACTGTTTTTGCTCCTAGGATAGACCCAAGGTGGGGTGCAGAAACTACCGGGTACTTTGAAGTGTTTAGTGGCCTACTCACGTTGTTGAGGGAGACCGCTTCACTTCGGGTACTTGGCGGGTAGTTTGCCGTACCCGTAGGGGTCTAGGGTGGGGTAATGGCTATTCATCACAACTGTGTAATCCGTCTTTCGTTGCAGGCTCAAAAGAAACGCGGATTGCTTGCATATCCAATAATGTTCATATGTGATCTGGAATACCTATTATTGCGTCTGACGAATGTACAATATCTATATATGATAGCTATTTAAACGTCACTTATGTTTTATACCCGTGCTAGCCCAGCCCCTGCTCTGCCGTTAGTTAAGTAACCTAACGGGTGATGACGGGACCCAGTGGCGAATGCGGATGGCATAAGAGGACGCTATATTTTCGTTGTTTTCTGCAATGATAGGTTAATGATGGGACGCATTATCATTAATGCAAAGAAAATAAAACCTAAACTTAATCGTTGGAACAATTTCAAAACCACTCGGTTTTCTTCAAAAAGCAAATTTTAAATGCGGAGCTTAAACCACTCCTTTTAAAAAGAGCTATCTTAGTTCCTTCGATCATATCAAGTTCACTACGTTAACGGTTTTTGCCAAAAACCAGCCGTAACCCTCCGTCGTTTCAAATAAAACAACACATCGTATTCATGCTATGTTTGTTGGCCTACGTCAAGGCATAGTGGATGGTAGCAATGTGCTGCTTTTTTGTTGCATAGATAGATGCATTAGTTTAGGACAGTCGTACAGTCTTGTTGGCCTACGTCAAGGGCGAGTACGGATGAATCTAAATTAATCAGGACAACGACGGGTAGAACTTGACTTGCGTCTTATGATTTGTTGGCCTACGTCAAGGTCATAAGAGCTTGGGGTAAAAATCACATCGGGAGTTTCAAACATAAAGGAAACTTGCAGATTTAGCATACCTTCTGAAGTGTGGTGACTAGAGTGGCTACCATCTAGGGCATCATACAATGATAGTTGGATCCCGATCCCACTGATAAGTAGGATTACCCTCGGGAAATTTTCTCACTTAACAATCAATGCTATAAACCAAGTAGGTGTCCAGAAAGGTATTAGAGGGGCTACGCCTCCAGGGAAAAGTGGTTATTTAATTAAGGAACTTCGCGAAAGCGTTGGAAAACCTCCCTCGAAGTACCAACACTGGCCTGGCTGAAAGGTTAAGTAAGTATTGTGACGTGTGATTAAATCCTGACTAATTCTTCTTTTAGATTTTGAAGAAGAATTTGAGAATACAGTAGGAGCCATCCTGTTTAGATAAATTAATAAACCAATCTAAACTTGCAAGAGCATATGCTGAGTGTTTCTTTTCTCTCTATCTGACAGCTACCATGACAGGACTAAAACTATTACTTGAAAAAAATATACTGATCGGGCAAAACTATAAAGATTGGCTAAGGAACGTCGACATTGCACTGACTTATGACAAAGTAGCATATGTTACCACCGCTGTTCCTCCCCTTATCCAAGGACCAGATTCCTCAGTTGCGGACAAGGAGGTTCGCAAAACCTGGGATCTAGACTGTGAGAGAGCTAAGTGTATCGTGCTGGCGTCTATGAACAATGAACTCCAGAAACAGCATGAGAGTATGGATATTATATCCATCTTTCTCCATTGCAAGGAATTGTATGGGGAGCACTCCCGTATCGTGAGGTACGAGACCTCAAGGAAACTCTTCTAGATGAGGTTAGCTCTAAGATCACCTGTAGGAGAGCACGTCCTGAAAATGATCAGCCTCATTGAGGAACTCGCAAACCTGGGATGCGTGCTAGAGAATGATTTGTATATCGACTTGATTTTGCAGTCCCTTCCCCACACCTTCTCTCATTTCGTGCTGAGCTTCAACATGCACGAAATGGAAGCTGATCTTCCAAAGCTCCTCAACATGTTGAGGGTAGCAGAAACCTCCTTGAAAAAGGAGAAGGCCCCCGTTCTGTATGCTGGCCAATCATCCTCTTATAAATCTAAAGCGAAAGCTAAAGGGAAGAAGAAGATGAAAGCCACCAAACCGAAAGGCGGGGTCAAGAAGGTGCAGGGAACGAACAAGGCAGGAAGGGTGAAGGCGGATAAGAACGAATGCTATTATTGTCACAAGCAAGGGCACTGGAAGAAGGACTGTGTGGCCTTCAAAGCCAAGGACACGAAGCAAGCTGTTGCTTCTGCTTCAGGTGTGTTTGTTATCGAAAATTGTCTTTCAGTAAACTCTACATCATGGGTACTTGATACCGGTTCTGGTTCTCACATCTGTAATTCTTTGCAGGATCTGAGAAATAGTAGAGTACTGGAGACAGGTGATATGACTCTCCGGATGGGCAATGGAATGCACGTAGATGCTATTGCAATAGGAGAATATCACCTAGGGTTGACTAGTAGGAACATTTTGGTATTGTACAACTGTTTTTGTATTCCCAGTATGCTGTGTAATATTATATCAGTATCTTTGTTATCTAATGAAGAATATAATTTTGCGCTTGAAAGAAATGTCATGAACATTCTCCTAAATCAAGAAATGATTGGGTTTGGCACACTGGAAAACGGCATATACATACTTAATCAACCTCAAGTTTTCAATATTCAAAACACGCTTAAAAGAAAGGCTCCAGATTCAAACCAAGCCTTCCTATGGCATTGTAGACTTGGTCATATAAACGAAACAAGGTTGACTAAGTTACATAAAGATGGATATTTAGATCCGTTTGAATATTCATCATATGCAATTTGTCAATCATGTATCAAAGGAAAAATGACCAAATCTCCGTTCACCGGACACGGAGAAAGAGCTACAGAACTCTTGGGACTTGTACACAGTGATGTGTGTGGTTCAATGTCTACACATGCATGAAGCGGTCACTCCTACTTCATCACTTTTACTGATGACTTCTCTAGGTATGGACATGTGTTCTTAATGAAGCATAAATCCGAGGCCTTTGAGAAGTTTAAGCAGTATAAAAATGAAGTGGAGAAACAGACTGGTAAAAGCATCAAGACACTTCGATCTGATCGAGGTGGAGAGTACTTAAGTACCAATTTCCTTGAATGCTTAAAAGAGAATGGAATTCTCTCTCAGCTTACTCCGCCTTATACACCTCATCATAATGGTGTATCAGAAAGGAGGAATCGCACGCTACTGGACATGGTGCGTTCAATGATGAGTAGTGCTGAGTTGCCACTTTCCTTCTGGGGTTTTGCGCTAGAATCAGCATCATACCTATTGAATAGAGTTCCAACTAAGTCTGTGCCTACAACTCCATATGAAATGTGGAGCGGGAAGAGACCATATCTCAAGTATATCAAGATATGGGGGTGTCCGACATATGTTAAAAAGCATAATCCGGACAAGCTCGAGGCACGATCGGTTTTGTGCAAGTTTGTAGGATACCCCAAGCATTCAAGGGGATATCTGGTCTACCACACTGAAGAAAAAAAGGTGTTTGTCGCTCGCCACATTGTCTTCTTAGAGAGCGAATTTCTTGCAAAAGAAATTAGTGGGAGCGCGGTAGAGCTGGAAGAAATTCCAGAACCTCAAACTGCTGCCGAGGACTTAGTAGAACCTCAGGTTTCAATAGAACCCGACGAACCAATGCCACTCCGCAGAACTAGTAGGCTTTCTCATCCTCCTGAAAGATACTATGCGTTTCTTGTAGATGGGGATCGAGAGGATTGCATCATCGATGATGACGAGCCTACTAATTTTCAGCAGGCTATCACGAGTAAAGACTCGGTGAAGTGGCTGGATGCTATGAGATCCGAAATGGAATCCATGTACACCAATAAAGTATGGACTTTAGAAGTTGCTCCTCCTGGGGTGAAACCAGTTGGATGCAAATGGATCTTCAAAAAGAAGATTGGTACATTTGGACAAGTGGAAACCTACAAAGCTAGACTCGTTGCAAAAGGTTTTCGTCAAAGACCAGGATTGGACTATGATGAAACCTTTTCACCAGTAGCTATGCTTAAATCCATTCGGATCCTGCTTGCCATTGCTGCCTTCCATGACTATGAAATCTGGCAGATGGACGTAAAAACAGCTTTTCTAAATGGACATTTAGAAGAGAGTGTTTACATGGATCAACCAGAAGGTTTCTTAGACAGCGGGAGCTGCAGAAAAGTGTGCAAATTGCTTAAATCCATTTATGGATTAAAGCAAGTATCGCGGAGTTGGAACATCTGCTTTGATGAGACAGTCAAATAATTTGACTTTATCAAAAATGTAGATGAACCATGCATTTATAGGAAGATTGTAGAAGGAGCAGTAGTCTTCCTCGTTTTGTACGTCGATGACATACTACTGATAGGGAATGATGTCCCTATGCTACAATCAGTAAAGCTCTTCTTGTCACAGAAATTCTCCATGAAAGACTTGGGAGATGCATCCTACATTCTGGGCATTAAAATCTATCATGATAGATCCAATAGAATGTTGGGACTTTCACAGTCCAGGTATATTGACACTATACTAAAGAGATTTAGTATGGAAGATTCTAAGCGCGGTAATTTACCCGCTTGTCACGGGATCACCCTCTCCAAAGAGATGTCTCCAAAGACTGATGAAGAGAGGGCTCGCATGGGAATTATACCCTACGCTTCGGCAGTAGGATCCATAATGTATGCGATGTTATGTACCAGACCAGATGTAGCTTACGCACTTAGTGTGGTAAGCAGGTATCAGTCTGACCCAGGTGAGAAGCATTGGATAGCAGTAAAGAACATTCTTAAGTACCTAAGAAGGACTAAGGAGATGTTCTTGATTTACGGTAATGGGGACCTCCGGGTTGAGGATTTTACCGACTCCGGATTCCAAAGTGACAAAGATGACTCTAAATCCATTTCGGGTTTTGTGTTTACCCTCAATGGAGGGGCGGTATGTTGGAGGAGTTCCAAACAGGATACCGTCGCAGACTTAACTATGGAGGCTGAGTATATAGCTGCTAGCGAAGCCGCGAAAGAAGCTGTCTAGATGAAGAAGTTCATTTATGAACTTCAGGTGGTTCCGTCCATTGCCAATCCAATACCTTTGTATTATGATAATAATGGGGCTGTAGTATTAGCGAAGGAACCAAGGTCCCATCAGAAATCCAGGCATATCTTAAGGCGGTATCACCTGATCAGGGAGATCGTAGATCGTCGGGAGATTGAGGTGCGGAGAGTGGACACAAAAGACAACACGGCAGATCCATTCACCAAGGCCATCCCTCAAGTCCAGTTCGAGAGGCTGTTTGAGATGTTGGGCATGCGGTACGCCAGCAACTGGATCTGGTGAAGACAATGGGTGCTCATTGCACCAATTATAGGCCTTAGTGCAAGTGGAAGATTGTTGGATATATATGCCCTAGAGGCCTTCATTGTATAGGATGTTAGGGATATGTATGTACATGACAATCTTGCTTGATATGATAGTACGCTATTTGGTTTGTCTTTATCTTAACGTGTGATATATTTTACTTTATATTTATAAACATGTTGATAAATCCCATAGGGTGTTTGCCTGACTACCGGCGTTGTGATGACAGTCATACTTGTGGGAGCTGGATAGTCAATAGGCACATCCTTAAATGTCCCTGGTCGCAGGAGTATCGAAACTGGGCATCGATGCTCCAGAGTAGACTAGTGTATACATATCTAGACCCTAACGATGGGCGATGGATTGGTCCCGCAGCCATTGGTGATGTGCACCTAAGATTGTATTCAGATACTCACTGAGAGTGAGTACACCGGACAGGACTCGCAGAGAACTGACTGGATGGTATTATACCTGACGTCAGATAGCAGTTCTCAGGTGACATGTGTGCAGATAGTCTGTTGACTTAAGGTCGTCATTTGTCTCGTGTGTGTTCCCACTGTACTTTGATTACTACCCTACCACGGCTCAAAGGAGTCGTGCAAATAGGTTTTAGTTGGGTACAGTCCCGAGCCACGTGGAGGCAGTGAGCGACTGTTAGGGATTCGTCTCTCCCGGTATAGGGAGATGATATCGCACTGTGATCGGTTGGTCATTACCATAAGTCCCTGGCCAGGGCTGATTGAGAATTACTGGTGGACTGATCAGTAGATTCTCGGATGGTGTTGAGCCATACCGGCACGACTTGTACGGTTATTAGGGGTCTGACGTTTTCCACCTTCCTAGACCATACATACGATACTCATAGACGAACAGACCGGACTGCGCGGATATTGTCACGGACATACTCAGTAGGAGTTCGGATGAGTTTCCTCATCGGCCTTCTTATCGGCATCTACCTGGGGACCGTTACGTACAGCCAGTGCCGCTTGCGGTCCGTGGTTAAACCCACTGCCAGCATAGTAGTCGAGTCTTTAGAGTCCCACACAGAGAGTTTCCCTGCTCCAGGCGAAACGATATAGAGGTCGTATGGTTTTACGACAAGGGTTCGGACGCATACGTGTGTTTACGCACGTACGACGTTCGGACAGTTTTTACTAGCCGGCTTTGGTTTAAGCCAGATTCTAGTATCGGATTATTGGATTTATACAGTCTAAAGTTTTTCCGTGTTTTCACGGATAGGAGGGGCGTTCTCATAATTTGACGGGAAGCTTCTAGAAGTATGGTGACTTGAGGGTTTAGGTGGCATTTTCATTAAATACTTTTGTGACTCATTTGTGTGATTCATCCATATCATTTGTCACGCCCCGCTTCCCAGAGTACGCTAAGGTAGGCACGCGACATAGCCAACCATGCTACCTGTGGATAGGAAAAATCCTTCCACAGTCACATTACGGCTGTAGAGATATCAAGAACAGGAAAGTAGACTAAACTATCTAGTACATGTCCATGAGCCAGAATAAATGAGTCAAGAAATAATATAGTATGCGGAAGCAAAGGATCAAATGAACACCTGGAAAGTAAGGCTGGATACCAACAGGATCCTTACCGCTCGGTCTAACAGCGGCAAAATTCCAGACCAGTCTGCAACAAAGGTAGAGGATCTGGGCCATGCAAAACCCAGACGTCAGCGCGTCATAACATCAAACAATAATATATAAACATGGTAGCAAGACATGCAAGTATGATCATAAAAGGTAAAGTAAGTGTAACAGCAATGTAAATCAGGACAGTGACAGGTAGTGTGCAGTGAGTAATCTAAACTGGTCTATTGGGTTAAATACTCTCAAGTCTTTGAAATCAATTTGATGAATCATCGATGTAACTCAATAGTATCCCGTGCATGCCCGGGACCACGGTCTACAGACTCTCGGGCTGAAACCGAGACGTGCCGCTAGGCAGTAAAAGGTAGCAGGTACAGACGAGTGATGTCAGCATCATCACTCCGGGGCTGGCCTAGCCCGTAAGACTGATCAGAACAGGTATCGAACTGTTGAGTTACAAGTCAGGTTTCATCATTGATTTCCCCATACCCCCAAGCTATGTATGTCAAGTCAGGTATTCAGTAATCGAGAACTAATGCCAACACAGGAGCAGGTAGGTGCAGGTTTGTCTGGATAGACAACAGGAACGGTCCGTAAGGACTACAGGTTATGTTTGTTGGCATTAGACACAAGATCAGGTAACAGGTAAATCCATGGTACATCAGGTCAAGCCAGGTAATGTATAAAGATGTCATGTCATGTCAAGAGTGTACGGTACCATGTCATGTCAAGTAGGAAGTGTAACAAGTTATGTCAGGAAGCACAAGATGTCATGTGGGTGCTTATAATCAAACTAACATAAGCATGTGTATAAATAAACAAGCATGTGTACTATCAGAACAATAAACTGAAACATGTAATATGATATGCAAATAGATATAATTTCAAGGATATGGATGCACAGTTGTCGATTAGGGTTACATTTATAGTTCCAATATTAATTAGGATGCAATTTATTAAACATGGAGTGTTAATATCATAGTATTATGTAGTAATGTGATCTATGGATGCAATTATATGTATCTTAAATGCGATGGATGCAAACGGGTATCCGAAAAGTTATAAAACTATAAAATGGTAATGTGGGATGTACAACTAAGCAATATGTGATATAAATATTGATATAATAATATTAATATGGATAGCATATTCAAAACGATTAATAACTATAAAAGTGGTATTGATTAACCATGCACAAAAAAAATCCGTTCAGAAATTCAGCGTCGCCCTAATTTTTAAAATAGCTTAAAAATAACAAACGTTCTCCAAAAGGGACGTGTCTTATACCAAAACAAAGATAATTCAATAAGGTTTTCAGTTTTATAAGTATAAGCATCTCAGGTTGTCCCTACAAAAAGCTATGAGCATTCGAAGTTGAAAGTTTGCTGCTGGAATTTCCCTGGACAGCAGTTTAGAGACATTTTCATTTGCATTTTACGTTATTTAAACAATTTATTTTGCAAGTAAATATTTCATAGAGTTATAGTATTCTGAGTTAGCTTCGTAACGAACTAAAGAGCGTATACTAATGATTTTTCTATGATTTATAATGAATTTTATAAGGTAAGGTGTACAGTAAATTTCAGATTTGTCGTATCCGCTTTTTCAACGACGTTTCATGTGTAAACTATAATATTTTCAAATGTATAACATTATAAAATTCAGATTATAAACTAATTAAAGATAATAATAGGAAATATTACGATAATATATATTTTAAATGATATGGATGCAGAATAATGTAATCTAGTATGTCACAAGATAAGTTTTCATGATCTAGATTTAATATGATATAAACGGATGCAAACGGAACATCGAAACGTTATAAAATTAAACATGGGGCACTAGATTTAAACTATAGGTATGGTATTTATTTAAATAGATATAAAATGAATTATATAGCATGTAGCAAGATTAACTTGCCTAAACGGAACAAGAACGGATGTTTACGGAACGTCCTTCGTCGGCGAAATGTCACGACGCACGCACGGTACACGGAACGGTTCCAAAAAATGCACGAGGGTGATCATGCAAGTCAGGTACGTTCACTGGATCACTCGGATCGTCGGCGACGAGCACGGCTCCGGCGGTGATCACCGGAATCAAGAAACAAGATCAAGAAAAAGAAAGAAGAAAGAAGAAGAAGAAGTAAGAAGAAGAGGTTGTGTATTAAATAAGGAAAGAAAAATTAACTAAATAAAATATATATAAATATATATATGCAGAGGAGAGAGAGAGAAAGGAGTTGTTAGTTTGTTACGAAATTAGATTTAAAATTTTAAAAGATTTTTAGATTTAAAATTTTAGATAAGAGGTTTCAGTTTGTTAAAGAAATCATATGAAAATATTTAAACTAAATTTTAAAATTAAATAAATTGAATTTTGGCGGGATACAAAAATATTTCAAAACGCGCCCGGGTCGGGTCTAAAAATTCAGATTTAAAACACGAAAAACATGTGCGACTTTCAAAATTCAAAATGAATGCTCAGGTAACGAAAATGCATACCCCCAAGAACGGATGCACGTACATGCACGCAGCCATCCAAACACGTTCGTTTCACTGAACGGGACGAGAACAAGATGCGCGGCTGCTACCACGGGGTTAGGGGTATCACGCAGGCTATTAATTGCAATTTTAAATTATTTTACATGACCTAAAATGTTATATGGTAAAATATGCAATGCCAGGTAAAATGCCAGTATGCAGTATACATGAGATGCACGTGTCTATATAACAACTCAGGGTAATCTATAAATATGAATCAAATAGGTTCAAGCAAGCGGGTCGGGTCGAATGCAATGTAAAATGTAAAATACTATTCGCACCCAAAACACGATAAATCAGGAAAATACCATAATTAAGGAAATACGAGAACGGGAATTGGTATAAATGAAATAGGATGTTACATCATTAATGCATCATTAAATGGTTAATGACTCATGTAGTGAATCACACATATAGAATTAATGAAGCATGATGATTAATCACTTTTATTTATTTATTTGATAAATCATTATGCTTCATATATTCAAGTGAGAAACATTTTCATGATAAGAATGATGTTCACCTTCTCTCTCCTCAAGCTCTCACTCTCTTCAAACCCTAATCCTCCCCTCTCATGTGTTGAGATCAAGAATTAGATAGACTAATTAATCCATAACCTCACTCTATATCACCTAGGTCCCTTTGATTAGCAACTAAAGAAACCTAGTTACCTCAAGATTAGAGGTGAAGCTTGGAATAGAGGTTCTCGGGTGGATCATCTATTACGTAGAGGAGGCCGAGGAGGAGGTCGATTACGAAAAGACGAAAGACTTGGTTCACTAGGTATAATCACTTCTCATAGTAGTTAACAACTCCTATGTTTTTGTTAGTTATAGTTTAGCAAAGATTTTTCTGCTAGTCGATGTTTATCCAAAGAACAAGAATGTTTTTCATATTTCCGCCTCCCCGCAACTCGTGGGGTGTTGTACATCGACTTACACATATAAGGCTAAACATTATATAGACGCGAAGTCAAGATGATACGAAGCAACTAACGCGCACTAGCTAGACGCGCGTGCACTTGGTGCACAAAACGCGCGTAACATCGCCACAACCACAACTAGGGGTTGCTATGCGTAGCAAACACCAAATCCAGAATCTAAACGTTCAAATCGCACAAGACATCACACTAACTAATTTAGGAAAAATTTTATACATCAATCACAACCTAAAACTTAACTAAAACCCTTTTAAAAAAAACTAGTTAGCAACCTTAAGTATTTTAGTGCAAAACTAGGTGGATTAGTAAGTCTATTAGTCACTAATTACACTTAAGTGCCCTAATTAAGCCGTACAACATTAACTAAATCTAACCTCACTTAAACACACTAAACATGCATTAAATCTACATAAACACCTAATTAAGACAATTAAAAGCAAATATTAGCAAAGCAACAATTAGAGTAGGTTTTATATCTCAAAATGATTTGGGAAAAGATCCAAACTTGCTAGCCATGCCACTCAAAATGAAGACTTGATCCAAAAAACCTTGCTTAGATTTGAAAAAGGATTTTTTGTGATGATCTTAGTAGAAATTAGAGTTGATTTTAAGGAGATTTGAGGTGAGGTAGTGAGGTTTTAGCAAGAAAAAGAGAAGGAAGATGAGGGGGAGGGGGTTGCGGTTTGGGGAGTGAGGGAGAGTGAGTGAGGGGTGAGGTAACCATACCTCCACACACACACCATTCCTCCATTAAAAAATGCACCATACCTTTTTTTTCTTTTCATTTTCTTTTTCTTTTATTAATTCTTTATATTTTCTATATAAAAAAACATAACTAGAACCATCTTGATTTTTGAAAGTGAGTATGTTACAAAAAGGGTTTTTAGTTGTGTCATGTTGCACTAACATGTGTTAACCTATACTAACTGATAATTAACACTAATTAAGTGTATATGTGCATGATTAAAATAATATTTATTAATTAATAAATAAGGAAAATAATTAAGTAAACTAGCAATTAAATAAGTAACTAATTAAATACCTATACATAAGCAATTACATAATTAAAATATGTATATTTATGTCTATGTGGAAAAATAATTATAACTAGGTTTTCCGTCTGTGGGCGAATAGTCACAAATTCTGAGCCAATGGCCTTCAGAAATGTCATCACCATCATCTGCTCATGTTGCCTTCTTCTCTCATTGACATCAGCCGTAAGAAGGAAAATGGAGAGCAACCCAGTCTCTAGTTGCTTGAGCGCACCATACATAGTAGATATAAATTGGCGTTTACGCTGCAACTCGTGAAGAGACTCAACAATCTCGAATGCTTGATTAGCACTCTCCTTCCTTTCGTAAGACCCTTTCAAATATGCCTAAATAGAATAGGCGTTGTCATATTTATACACCACCTCAGCGATTTCATCTTCCATCGCCTCAGTCATCAATCGATGCAGCATTGCATCCTTAGAAATCCACTCATTAGTGGGAGATGGAGGAGGTTCCTCAGCTACGTGCTTCATGAACATTCGCTCCCTCATGAACATTTCGACAGCCTGTTTCCATCTAGAATAATTTGTTTCATTTAATTGAAAACGGATGATATGAATAGAAACCATATGAGGATTGTAGACTTGCTTCTCCTTCAAGGAGGTAGCGGAACTATTGGACTCGGCCATCGAACAGGAAAACAACAACTACTAATAACCCCCACAAACTCAAAAACTCCGTGAATCAACAACCACAAATACTTCGAAAGGTGATAGTAACACAAAATAAAAGATCAACAATAACTAGCACCTCAAAGTCGGTACAGAACAACCATTAATTTCGAGATATAGCACGGTCACCAGCTTCAACCCATCCACTAACAACCACAACAAGCACGACATTGCTATATTCAAGCAAAATAGAACATCGTCTTAGATCTCATCAATCACAAAGAAGTTAGATTTCATCTTAGCCGATCCAGGGGACTTCAGATGGTGACTATCAAGGGCTTCAGCGATGGCAGCGATCGATGGCAGGGCTTAACTACATCTGGAGAATCTTCAGCGAGGGCAGCGATTGAGGATGGAGGGGGAGTCTTCAGCGATGGCATTGATCAATGGTACGGCTTCAGAATTGAGGTTGAAAGGGGCTTCAGTGATGATCGGTGGCGAGGGCGAGCGGTTGGTCGAGGGTGAGCGTGAAGCATGGTGAGGGCGAGCGTTGGTCGAGGGCGAGCGGAAAGAGATGCGGGTGAAGGCGATGGTGAGGGATGCGGGTGATACCAACGATGGTGAGGGATGCGGGTGAGGCAATGGTGACATATTGAAAGAGATTTGGGGATAAAATTGTAATGATTAGGTTAACCCTTTCTCATCATCTCTTTATATATAGGCAACTACTTATTATAAATATACCCTTCATCACAACTTCATCACAACCGTCTATTACATTATTTATTTTAACAAAAACAAAGATCAAGAACCAAATTATCTTCGGGACTATTCATCTACTTCCCAAAACATCTAATAGACAATTTGTATAACTCAAAAGAGACCATCAGAACCAATAAAACCAATAGTAAACAAGATATCCATCAAATACTTTAACTAATGGCTCAATCACATCTGAATCCCTGAGTTTTGAATCCGAAAATAAACTCATCAGCACTATGAACAGATAAAAGATAAAACCATTGAGGTTTTAATTTGATCCGCGCCAATGTATATGATAGACTGAAAGGAACAACAGAAGCAATTGGAAATCAATTAGGGTTTTGAGAGAGGGGGAGGATAATTGGTACCTTGAAAATGATATTTTGTTAAGAGTTCCTGCAGATTGCTTGCACTCATCATTGGCCTGAATCGGATGGATTTAATTTATCAACAACTCGAGCAATCACAAAAGGTAGAAGAATAAACCAAAGTTAGCATCAACAATAAAACCTTTTATTAATAGCTACCGGTAAGGCTAATCAATGGATTACACTAATATATCTGACAATGCACTCTCTCAATCTGATTGATGGCACGTTGATAGAGATGCAGGTGACCGATTACAATAGAAAACAGTAAAGTAAGTACAAAAATTGAAATCCGAGCAATTAATAAATGTCATCAAGAATGATTATCATGGTGAAACTCATGTATCATATTAGACACTGATGAAATCCTTAACCTGTCAAATTATTTTCGAGACATACACAAATTAGATAAAGCAGATCCTAGTTTCTCCAATATGATTTTAACACTAAAGATTATGACCTGCCATATAATATTATTGGTTAAATATATTTGTCTCGCGGACGTTCATCACTTCATGCTATCCAATCTGCATGTTTTTCCAAAAACAAACCAGAATGGGCCTGATGGAGCTCCTTTTCGGGTCTCCGTCAGATGTTGTCTTCCACCGATCTCCCGGTGGATTTTAGAGGTGATCTCCTGTTGCGTGCGGGTCTCAATGGGTTTTGAGGAGATTGGTGGTTTGAGGAGTTTACGCCGAGTACCTACAAGAAGTCCCGGGATGGTTTGGTACCACCGAGGACCCTCCGACGATCAAGTTAGCACAAGATCCGAGCAGAGTAACGGCTAAGTGGGGGTGAAAAAGCTTACTTGACCCCTCTATGATGGGGGTTTATATAGTGGCGGCAGCACGCAGCGGCAGGCGCGAGAATCTCGCCGGCAGTTACGCTTCCGACGTCACGCCCGCGTAACGAGCAGATCGCCCGTTAATGGGGGATCGTGATGGCGTGGAACATGGGATGTGCCTGTGGAGAATCTGCACATGGCGAGATTTGCGGAGCGGCGGTTACGCCTGTGAGTGGTGGAGTTGGTCGGTCGGAGGGACCGAGGAAGATGGCCTCGGCAGGGGAGCTCGGGAACAAGCGGGTGGGCCGAGGAGTCTTGGTCCTGTGGCAGTTCGGGGCGAGCTGGGAGTCCAAGGAGACCAATTTGCAGGGGGCTCTGAGGAGAGCTAGCTTGTGCTTGCAGGTCGAGTACAGAGGTAGACTGGTCGGCCCCTGTGGGTCCTTTCTTCTGAGTTCTGGGAGACGTCATCTGCCACGTGTCCTGATCTTGGAGATCGCCAATATCGAGCATCATCATTAGCCCTCCACTCTTGTCCCGACCAGCTGGCGGGTCGGGTCAGGAGTGGACTGCCGGGCCGTCCAGGGTGAGCTCTCTCCTAAGGTTTCGTCGGGACGCGTCCCCGGGCTGTCAGCTGTCTTTTCTGCCAGCAAATCAGGACGAGATCTCTGCATTTAAGGAAGGTGCGCCGGTTCGTGCATCCTGTCACTGAAGCGACGGTCCACGTGTGAAGCGTCGGTTGGCCGACGCGACGTGTGCAGACCTGCGACGTCTGATGGGATGCAGCCTAGTGTGGGAATGACAAGTGGAGCGATCGGGGCCGTTGGACGCGAGGAGGCGTTTCGGCGGGAGATGAAGGGCACCGTTGGATGAGGGCGACTGCGGTGATAAATAGGGGTGGGGCCCACTCCAGGGCCTCCACTCCTTCATATTTTTCTTTCTTCTAAGTCTTGGCTGCTTGGCGCTCTTCCTCTTTTGGGTTGGACATATGGTTCGTTCCCACTCTTTGGGTTTCTCGTTCCAGAGGGAGGCCAGCGGCGTGGCCGTGCCCCCGGCTGGCTCGTGCCCTGCGCCGAATATCCCGCCGGCTATAGTGCCGTTCACTTCGTTGATGGCTCCTGGTGATTGTTCCGACGGCAGCTAGAGACGCCCATGGCCATCCGAGCCCCAAACGAGAGACGTAGGGGAGGGAGAGGATGGGGTCCCCCTTAAGAGAAAAAGGATAATCTCTCATGCGCCGTCATCGAGGGTTCCTGAGGGGATTCCCGTGCAGGAGGGTGATGCCGTCTTCATAGATCCATCTGGGCTTTCCATCGCTGCCGGCCTGCTCGCAGGGATGGAAGAGTCGGCCGGGGGGAGGCATCTGCATGGCACCCTGAGGATCCAAATGGAGGCCATAGCCCAAGGGGCGGTCCAGGTATGAACTCCCCCACACGTTGTTTTTTGACATTCTTTTCTTTGGCTCGAGCGTATCCAAGTTTCTCATCCGTTTCCTGTCAGGTCCTCCAACACTGCGCCCTCGTTACTCGTATGGAGGCCGATGGGGCGTTCAATGCACCGAGGCCGGTGGAAGCGTTTCCTTCAGAGGTCAAGGTCCTGCGACGTGACCTGCGTCTGGTGAGAGCGAGGGCTGATGTCCTGGCAGCCCGAGCGGAGAGCGCGGAGCTCGCCGTCTCAGCGAACCAGGGTGCCTATCGTCGCCTGAGTGCATCCCACCGAGTTGCCAAGGCGAAGCTGGCGGATCTGGCCGATCGTTTTGCGGCTATGGAGGAGGAGAAGAATGCCAGTAGGGGGGATGCCGAGGCGGCGCTTCGGGCGGCCGAGTTTGCCGAGGTTCGGGCTAGGAAGGCCGTGGATGATTACAAGGCATCAGAGCAATTTTACATCGAGCTTGGCGAGCATTCCGCCGTTGCGTGGAATAAGGCTCTAGATGCCGTGAAGGAGCAGCTTCCTGAGTTCGCCGACGGCGAGCTCCGTGCTAGGGTCCCACTCCCGGTGGCAAAGCCTCCGGCATACAGCGATGAGGGAAGCGAGGCGCACCCCTGGTGGCAAAACCTCCGGTGGTGAAACCTCCGGCAGACCGCGATGACATTGATGAGGGCAACGAGGCGCAGGAGGGGATTTGTGACTTAGGCCTTTTTGATATTTCCTCGTCTCTCTTTTGTAAGCGTCTGGAACTTTGTAAGGCTGGGGAGCCCCCAATACCCCTGTAAAAATATTTTGCTTGTGCGAATAAAACTCTTGCTGTTTCATTGCTTTGCACCTTATCTTTTGGATGTGAAGAGTATTCGTAGGATATCCTTGCTTGCTTTGTTAGGCTTCCATGTCAGGCGATCGTACGTCGAGTTGATTTCGATCACTTGTCAAGCATGCCGAGTGCTGCTGAGAAGGAGGTATTCCTATGGTCCTGGAGTCGAGGGGGGATCGCTCAGACTTGAACAGATCTGGTGTCTCTCAATGGGGTTTCGGGTCTGCGGAATTTGATGCGCAGCATGCTGCCCGCTGCAGATTTGCCAAGCAGAAGGGAGTTAGGTGGCCTTGTTATGAGGGCTTCACACCAGTATCGTCTGGTTGGCAGGAGGATGCCCCACGGTGGGCGCCATCCGGGCAGTGAAGCTGCGCGGTTGTCTCTTGGCGAGGGCCTTGATCCCTCGCGCTGCGAGTAGGGAAGTTATCGGCTAGGGATGACCGAGCAGGGTAGCCGCTTGGTTGCCTCCTGCGACGGCTTTGATCCTTAGCATTGGAGGGGCTGTAAGAAGCTTACTAATGATAACCGGGCAGTGAAGCTGCTCGGTTGCCTCTTGGTGAGGGCTTTGGTCTCTGGCGTCATGGGTAGGCAACCACCAGCCTAGGATGACCGAGCAGGGTAGCCGCTCAGGTGCCTCTTGCGAGGGCTTTAATCCCTGGCGTCATGGGTAGGCAGCTACCGGCCGGAGATGACCGAGCAGGGTAGATGCTCGGTTGCCTCTTGCGAGGGCTTTGATCCTTCAGGACGGGGACCGAGCAGGGTTACTGCCCAGTGCCTCTGGGCGAGGACTTTGATCCCTGTCGGTTGTGGTAGGAAGCTACCAGCCGGGGATAGCCGAGCAAGGGTCGGGCTCGACTGCCTCTGGGATGACTTTGGTCCTTAGCGCGGGAGGGGCTGTAAGAAGCCTACCAAGGACCCTTGGCCGGGCAGGGTTACTGCCCGGTGTCTCTTGGCGAGGGCTTTTGTCCTGAAGGATAGCCGAGCGAGGGGCGGGCTCGATTGCCTCTGGGAGGGCTTTTGATCCCTGTCGGTTGTGGTAGGAAGCTACTAGCCGGGGATAGCCGAGTGAGGGTTAGGCTCGACTGCCTCTGGGAGGGCTTTTTGATCCCTGTCGGTTGTGGTAGGAAGCTACCAGCTGGGGATAGCCGAGCAGGGTAGCTGCCGAGCTGCCTCTAAGGAGGACTTTGATCCTCAGCGTTGGAGGGGCCGCAGGAGGACTGCTAAGGATAACCGGACAGCGAAGCTGCGCGGTTGCCCCTTGGCGAGGGCTTTGATCCCTGGCGTTGCGTGTAGGGAAGCTACCGGCCAGGGATAGCCGAGCAGGGTAGCCGCCCGGCTGCCTCTAGGGAGGACTTTGACCCTTAGCGTTGGAGGGCCGTAGGAGGCCTGCTAGGGATAACCGGGCAGTGAAGCTGCGCGGTTGCCTCTTTGGTGAGGGCTTTGGATCACAAAGATAGAATTCTATTTGCAATGTTCTGACATTCTTTTATTTGAATGGAAAGGATTTTTAGAAAACATTTACATTGTCTTCGCGAAAGGAGGGGTACACACTTGTTGGCCTTGGCCTCATTGGTATAACTTGAGCTTCTCGGCGTTGTAAGGCCGCGGGAACTTGCGTCCGTCCGCGTCTTGTAGGCGATAGGCTCCGCCGGGGAGTACCTCAGAGACGAGGAAGGGACCGTCCCACTTTGGGGAGAACTTGTGTAGCCTGCCTTGATCGATGAACTCGTTTCGCCGTAGGACCAGATCTCCGGTCTTGAAGGAGCGGCGCTTGACCCGAGTGTTGTAGTATCGGGCCGTTTGTTGTTGATAAGCGGCAGCCCTGATTTGAGCCCGGTCTCTCTTCTCCAACAAGATGTCCAGATTGGTCCGTAGCGCCGAGGTGTTCGCATCGTTGTCGAAGTGCTCGACCTGATGACTGGGTAGCCCGATCTCCGCTGGGACCATTGCCTTGGTCCCGTAGCAGAGGCTGAAGAGGGTTTCCCCGGTGGGGGTCCTCTTTGACGTGCGCAGGGCCCATAAGACCCGGGGCAGTTCTTCGACCCAACTGCCTTGTCCCCTTCTAGGCGGGTCCGGAGACCTCGGAGGACGTCTCGGTTAGCTACTTCAGCTTGCCCGTTGCATTGGAGATGTGCGACCACAGCGAACTTCATGAGGACATGGTATTCTTTGCAGAAGTTCTTCACTTTCTCGTTCTCGAAGTTCGTCCCGTGGTCGGTGATGATATATCTCGGGATGCCGAACCGGAGTATCAGATTATTTTGCAGGAACTTGATGGTCGTGGCGGCATCCGGTTTCCTGATGGGGACGACCTCGATCCACTTGGTGAAGTAGTCTACCACGACGAGGACATATTTGTGCCCGCCCATACCGGTAGGGAACTGGCCGATCATGTCCAATCCCCACTGGGCGAATGGCCATGGGGATGTTAGGGCGGTCAGATCGGTAACGGGGAGGCGAGGGAGGCTGCCGTGGAGCTGGTAACTCTTGCATCTTCTGACTAGCTTCTGTTAGTTATATGTATGCCCTAGAGGCCATTACTGTACATAGGATGTATAATGTAGTGGATGCTGGGACATATATAGGGAGGACTTTCTTGCTCGACATGATAGTATGCTATCTGGTTGCTCATTACCTTAACGTGTACACTGATTGTCTCTCTGTTACATGTTGGTAAAGCCCTTAGGATGTGTACTTGACTACCCGGACTATGATGTGGATCATACTAGTGGGGACATGGTAGTCCATAAGTACATCCTTCAAGGTCCCTAGTCGTGGGTGTATCGAGACGGGGCATCGATACACCAGAGTAGACTAGCGTATACCTTCTCGACCCATACAGATGGGCGATGGATGATCCCATATCCATTGGTGTTTGACATCAGAGATGATATACGGGTGCTCAGTGGAGACTGGGTACACTGGACGGACTCGCCGAGAACTCCCAGATGGTATTATACCTTACGTCAGATGGCAGTTCTCTGGCTACACTGGTACAGAGTAGTCTGTTGACCCGAGATCGTCATAGAGACTTGTGTGATTCCGACTGTGCTTTGATTTCCACCTTACCACGTCCAAGAGGGTGTGCAAAATGGTGGCTTTTGGGTACAGTCCCGAATCACATGGAGGCAATGAGCGATAGGAGGGGATTCGTCTCTCCCGGTATAGGGAGTTGATGTTGCGTTGTGTTCGATTGGCTATAACCAGAAATCCCTGGTCAGGGTTGCTGAGATTTACTGGTAAGTGTTACCAGTAGTTTCTCGAACTGTTATAGACCTCATATCGACACGACTTATCAAGCTAATGGGGTCTGACGTTTACCACCCCTAGGCGAGATATGCGACATATCAGACGAACAGACCGGACTGTACGGTAAGTGTTACTGGTTGGATTCACAGGAGTGTGAGCGGGCTTGCTCGTCGATCTTCTGATCGCTCAATACCCGGATGGCCGTTACGTTTAGCAGACCGCTTGTGGCTTGTGGGTGTTTGATATGATCATCACCTGCTGCCGGCGTATTGACGAGTCTTTAGAGTCCTACACAGAGGTTTCCTGGCTCAAGCGAAACGAAATAGGAGCGCATATGAGATATGTGCGGGACCGAGAATAATACGTGTATGTGATACCGTATTCCATTCTCGCGATGAATGTATCGATTGGTTGTATGCGATATAACCTAGTTATCGAATCAAGGGTTGATTCGATAAGCCGATACATTGGATATTAGTCGGTTATATGCGATATGACCGGATCGTTAAATCAAGTATTGATTTAATGATTTAATGCATAATTATATATTTGATATATTACTTTGCATTAACTAGTATTGGTTTACTTTAAATGGATTTTCTCACTTGAATTGCACAAGTTGTATATGTGATATATTTTTGTGCACTAGTTTGTATCATGTTTGATGATACATGCTAACTTGAGTTTGTGTGTATGATTAAACCATGGTTATATGAATGGTTAGGATTTTGTTTACTTATTCATTTATTTATTTTGTTTATTTATTTTGGAAAAGATAAATAGAAATGGTGGCTTTCTTTGTTTCTTTCATGAAGCTTCATGAAGTGTTGAAAGCTTGACCATTTTGTTTGCTTCCCTTAACCTAACCATTCACCTAACCCTAGTTTAGTCTCTACACTTAATCATGGTTGGTATATGATAAGTATTCATTTTATTTTCTATTTGAAAAAGACTTATCATATTCTTTCTTCATCTTCTTCATCTTCAACAATGAAGAAACCTTGCAACCATCAATGGCAACTTGAGAAAAAGAGTGAGAAATCCAATTCTAAAGTGAACCCACTTCCTATTTCTTCATCCTCTACCACTTGCCAAGTAGTATAGGGTGTTTTCTTCACAAGTCTCATGTCTTGGTGAAGTTGGAGCTTGATCTTGTGTTGCCTCGACGTAGATCATCTTCGGCATCGAAGTCGGTGACCTAGCCCGCCCATTTCTCCGATGAAGCCGATGCTAGAGTCCGGGATTCGATATGGACAGTGGAGGGACGTCATCACGGAGCCTAGGAGGTGGAGGACCGGATCTACAAAGGTTGTAGCCTCTTTCCTTTTAAGTTAAAGTTGTTTACTTGCTTGCATCACCTATACATCTAGTTAACGATCCGTATTAGGGTTTGTAGGCACATAAAAAATTTGAATTGGCCATGTTTGATCTGTTGTGAGACTTCATTAGTGTGCCTAGGAACCCTACAGCTTCTGGGCGTCCTCATGAACAGTGGGCCAGTAGTACCCCTGGAGCAACGCCTTTTGGATCAAGGTTCGTGCCCCTTGGTGCACACCGCCAACCCCCTCATGGATTTCCCGGAGGACGTAGTCGGTTTCGTGGGGGTCGATGCACCAGAACATGGGCTGAGTGAATGATTTCTTATAGAGGTTCCCATTGCTCCAGATGAAGTGGCGGGCTTTGGCCCGGAGACGGCGGGCGGCTTCCCGATCTTCTGGGAGCGTACCGTCCTTCAGGAATTCCACGAGGGGCTTCCTCCAATCTTGGTCGCCTTCCTGCGCCGCATATACGTGGAGTGTTGTCGCTCCGTCATCCACGCTGTGCTGAGGCAAGGTTTCGAAGAGGATAAACCGCTTATTGTTGGCCGAGTATGACGAAGCCAGTTTGCTCAGGGCGTCGGATTGGGCATTCAGCTGCCTGGGTATTTGTTCTACTTGGACTTCGTCAAAGTTCCTCCGAAGTTTCCTCACCTCGTCCAGATACTTCATCATCAGAGGCTCCCGAGCTTCAAATCGGCCGGTCACTTGGCCCACGACAAGGGCCGAGTCGCTGCGGATTCGAATTGTCTTCAGTCCCAGCCCGGCGGCCATGCGCAGTCCAGCCAGGAGGGCCTCGTACTCTGCCGCGTTGTTCGAGGCTTTGAAACCGAGCTTCAGAGAGTACTCCATTTCCGCCTCGTTCGAGCCCCGGATAATGAGGCCGGCACTATAGCCTTCCTCGGTTGACGACCCGTCGACGTAGATGACCCACTCAGGAACCGAGCCAGGCCTTTCCGCGATGGGACACTGAGTTGCAAGGGGCGGCGTGGACTCCGGTTCCTTACTAGGGATGGTGCATTCAACGATGAAATCGGCCAGGGCCCGCGCTTTGATGGCCTGCCTCGGGCGATATTTTATGTCAAACTGAGATAGTTCCCACCTCCACTTTTCTAAGCGGCCCGAGGATTCCGGTGATGCAAGGATAGCCCCCAACGGGCGCTCGGTGAGGACGATAATGGTGTGTGCTTGGAAGTAGTGCCGCAGCTTCCTTGTGGCCACCACGAGGGCCAAGACAATCTTCTCTATGGCTGGGTACCTCGTTTGCGCGTTCTTAAATACATGGCTCACATAGTACACCGGCTTCTGCGCTCCACCGACCTCTCGGACGAGCACCGAGACTGCTGCTTGATCGGATACCGCCAGATACATCGACAGCTCGTTTCCTTCAACTGGTCGGGTGAGCAGTGGTGGCGTCGCAAGGTGCTTCATTAATTGGTCGAAGGCGGCCTGGCACTTCTCCGACCACTCGAACCTCGTGATCTTCCTCAGAGCTTTGAAGAACGAGAGACATTTCTCCCCCGACTTGGATATGAAACGGCTCAGAGCAGCGACTCGTCCCGTGAGCCGCATGATCTCGACGTTGGTCTTAGATGCGGCTATGTTGAGGATGGCGTCGATTTTCTCTGGGTTAGCTTTGATTCCATGGTGAGTGACCATGAAACCGAGGAACGTCCCCCGGTGACTCCAAATGCGCATTTGGCGGGGTTTAGCTTCATCTTGAACTTGCGGAGCATTTCGAAGGCCTCGCCCAGATCCCTGGTATGGTCAGCCGACGAGACGGATTTGACGAGCATATCGTCAACATAGACATCCATATTCCTGCCGATCTATGGCTTGAACATGCGATTGACCAACCATTGGTACGTGGCCCCGGCGTTCTTGAGGCCGAAGGGCATCACCTTATAACAATATACCCCCCGGTCCGTTGTGAATGCGGTAAGATCTTCATCTTCCGGATTCATACGAAACTGATTGTAGCCAGAGAAAGTATCCATGAAACTCATCAGCTCGTGGCCGGCCGAGCTGTCGACGAGCTGATCTATCCGAGGGAGAGGATAGTTGTCCTTGGGGCATGCCTTATTGGTGAAGTTGACGCACATGCGCCACTTTCCGCTTGACTTCTTGACCAGAACTACGTTCGCCGGCCACTCCGAGTAGGGTACATTCCGGATGAATTTGGCGGCGAGAAGTCGATCAACCTCATCTTCGATAGCCTTCTGTTTGACCGGGGCGAAGCTTCGCTTTTTCTGTCTGACGGGTCGGGCCGCAGGATCGACCCCGAGCTTGTGAGAAATGATTTTGGGGTCGATCCCAGGCATGTCAGAAGGCACCCAGGCGAAGACGTCGGAGTTATTTATGAGGAAACCGACCAGGTCATCTCGCCGAGTCCTTGTCAGGAGTGATCCGACCTGGACGGTTTTTTCATCGTCCCCCTCTGTCAGGGGCACCTCGGTCAGTGGTTCGACCGACGTCCCCCGGACCTCCTTCTGCTCATCTCGGGTGTCCAGAGAACCATCGATGTCGTCCTTTATCTCAGCGTCGTCGGCCGACTGGTCAGATGAAGATGTTTCGGTAAGGCATACCTTCGCGACCTGCTTGTTTTCGTAGACCCGACCTATCCCGCCCTGATCGAGTGGGAACTTCATCGCCAGGTAGTAGGTCGATATCTAGGCTTGGAGGGAGTTCAACATCGGGCGGCCGAGGAGGACGTTGTAGGCCGATGGGACCTTTGCTACGATGAAGTCCACATGCAACGTACGGATGCTGCCGGGCTCCCCGACGTTGAATTGCAGGGTGACCACCCCTTCCGCCAGGATGGAGTGGTAGGTGAACCCTAAAAGGACGTGTGAAGTCAGTTTCAAGTCTGCTGGAGTGAGCCCCATGCGCAGAAAGCAGTCGTGGAAGAGGATGTCTGCCGAGCTGCCCGAGTCGACAAGTATCCAGTGGACTTCGTACCGGTGGATTCGGGCCGTGATCACCAGAGGGTCATTGTGGGGCATGGATATGCCGTGGAGATCCCCGTCGCCAAAGGTGATAGGCTCGTGGTCCCGGGCCTTTTTGCTCGGGCGGCCGTTGGCCTCCATTGCCGGCGTGGGGTGCCGAGTCTTGCAGGCGCTCGACTATCCCCTTGTCGTCATGACCATAGTTCTTGATGGGTCTCGGTTCCTTCTGGCGAGGTCCTTTAGGCCCCGCGGTGAGGTTGCCTTCGAGCTGCCTTGGCGGGCCTCGTGGGCGCGACCCCGTCGAGGGACAGGGTTGTGATGAGGCTCGAGGCGAGGCTCTCCGACGCGGGACCTAGAGGTTGACTGGGACGGATCGAGGGGTCAGCGACCGCTGGGGTTTGCGAGGCGGTGGCCGGTGGAGGGGTTGATGACATTCGGCGGAGGTTCACCCGCGCCTCCGTTGAGGGGGAGGCGGTGGAGGGTGCTTGGATCTTCAGGGTGATAGGTTGCCATGTGGATGGAGATCCGAAAGCCAACTTTGTTTTTGTGGAGTTTAGATTCCCACAGACGGCGCCAACTGATGGAGGTCCTTTTCGGGTCTCCGTCAGATGTTGTCTTCCGTCGATCTCCCGGTGGATTTTGGAGGTGATCTCCTGTTGCGTGCGGGTCTCAATGGGTTTTGAGGAGATTGGTGATTTGAGGAGTTTGTGCCGGGTACCTGCAAGGAAGTCCCGGGATGGTTTGGTACCACCGAGGACCCTCCGGCGATCAAGTTAGCACAAGATCTGAGCAGAGTAACGGCTAAGTGGGATGAAAAAGCTTACTTGACCCCTCTGTGATGGGGTTTATATAGTGGCGGCAGCACGCAGCGGCAGGCGCGGGAATCTCGCCGGCAGTTACGCTTCCGACGTCACGCCCGCGTAACGAGCGGATCGCCCGTTAATGGGGGATCGTGATGGCGTGGAACATGGGATGTTGCCGGCGGAGAATCTGCGTATGGCGAGATTTGTATTACGCGGGATCGTGCGGCAGTTACGCCTGTGAGTGGTGGAGTTAGTCTGTCGGAGGGACCGAGGAAGATGGCCTCTGCAGGGAAGCTCGGGGACGAGCGGGTGGGCCGAGGAGTCTTGGTCCTGTGGCAGCTCGGGGCGAGTCGCTTCTGCATCGATGGATTTCTTCGACGATCACTGAGGCCAGTCGCTGCAACAAAGGTGATCACTTCGACGTTTGAGATCCCCGATCTCCTGCCGTTATAGGCGCAAAGGTAAAACTAACCCGGTTTTAGTTTGAACATGGATATATTTATTTCCCTGCACAGATGCATTATTTGGTTGCCAAAACATTTTGAAGTATTATCCTGAAATTTGAAATCATTGACGTTCACATGTTCTGAAGCTAGAAAAATGGCACAAAAGATGAATGTTTATAGCAAAATAAACAGAAGACATTACCTTTGCAAGGCATGCTTTCTTAGCGTCATTGTATGGATGATTGCCAGGATGATCAGGATCTTAATACTAATTGTGAAATTGATGCAAGCCTCAAAACTTGCTCCTTGGAAACAACTAAACTTATAACACCAGCAGAGATCATTCCTAATAACCCTACTGATCATAGCCATCTACGAACCCATGCAGCTGTACATGTTATCATGTTTGGATTCTGATCTAAAAGGAAATTGCCCTAGGGTCATGTTCATGAATATTGCTGATGAGTAGGATGTGCTTGAAATTATTCTAGTTGTGTTTTATGAATCATAGCTGCGTATCGTATGGAAAGAAATGCAGGGAGATAGTGTTGGTTGGTGATGGTTTTGCAAGCATGGAGCTGTTGATATTTTTCAATTTTCATCTGCAATTCTAATTCTGTTGTTCGAATCATAGCTTACTGCTAGAATAATTATGGTCTTCGAATGCATTGGTTGTGATTGGTGTCTTTGAATTTATCTTCTGCATGTTTAGTCGTAATATTTTTATTTAATTTGCGATTGTAGATGAGCTCACAATCGGAGGAAATGATTTTACGACTTTGCATTGGAGGTGCCACTGCTGTAGTCCTTGCGCTAAGAGCTTATGTTCTGTTAAAGCGCAACGAACATAATAGAGGTAGCAACATTCCTAGAGACCCCTCATGGAGAAGACATTTATGTAGAAATGTGCACATGTTTCGAATATTGAATGATAGTAGTACTAGTTGTGTTGATTATTTACGAATGCGTAAAATGCCTTTTCTCAAACTTGCACAACTATTTAGGGAGTTACGAATCTTGCAAGACACCGTTCATGTACCAATTGAAGAGCAAGTAGCCATGTTTCTTCACATAGTAGGACACAAAGCTAAAAATAGAGTTGTTCGACTGGAATTTGTAAGATTCGGTGAAACAGTTAGCCGTTATTTTAATGACGTCTTGCGCGCTATATTTTCTATTCGTAACCGTTTTATGATGCAACCAACCGGTGCTACTCCTCCAGAAATCGTCCATAATCCTCGTTGGTATCCATACTTTTCGGTAAGTAAGTATTAATTGTTATTCGTAAACGATATTTGAAATCACAAGTAGCACTTGAAATTTGTTGTAGGACTGTATTGGGCTGATCGATGGGACACATGTAGATGCAATGGTCCCCGTAAAGGACGTACCACGTTTTAGGGGCCGTAAGGGCCTGACGCAAAATATTTTAGCAGCCGCAACTCCGGATAAACTATTCACCTATATCTTGGCTGGTTGGGAAGGGGCAGCCAATGATTGTACCGTCCTTAAGGACGCTTTATCATTACCACCGCCACATGGTTTGCGAGTGTTAGAAGGTACAAAATATTTTTGTTAAATACGATTAAAATTAAGTAACTAATAATCATTTAATAAACTATTATTTCGTTTCTTAGGGAAATACTATTTGGACGATTCGGGTTACAGTACAGGTCATGGAGTAATTTCACCTTATCGTGGTGTTCGATACCACTTGAAAGAGCATTCTGGTCACATGCCCACCAATAGAAAAGAGCTTTTCAGCCTACGTCATTCTACTTTACGAACAAAAATTGAAGCCACATTTGGGATTTTTAAAAACCGATTTAAAATACTATCGGCAAGGCCAAATCATCCATTTCCAACACAAGTTCAAATTGTTATGGCATGTGCTATTCTTCATAACTACATAGCTATGGTTGATCCGGATGACGACATATTCAACGACGTCCAAGAGCCCCGGTTTGAAGAAGGCGAGGTTGTGGATGAGGATGGTCCGGAGATCATTCAGTTCGATCCAAATCAGACACACGCCGAGTTGAGGGCGGAAAGAGAAGAGTGGAAGACCCGACGCGATCAATTGGCTTGGGATATGTGGGTAGATTATTGCAATGAATATCATGGGGGGGACACAACAGAGTCAATTACATGATGTTCATTTTTAATTCAATTTGTATTGTAACCAAGATAACTGTTAACGGAGTCGACCACTCTTTGTTTTTATTTTATGTTGCATGTAGTAAGTATTATTTTACGTTCAGTTTATTTAGATAGTGTTGTTTGTTTAAACTTATCAAGTCTTTCTATCATATTTCGTTGTGTTAAATTTTAAGTGTGTTTATTGCATGTTTTGAATACTAGTGTACTTTCCAATAAAATAGTATGACATGTTGTTTGTTGTTATGATTTAGGTGTGTCGAATACTCCTCCAAGATTCCATCCTACAACCGGCGAGTGGGTTCAGTTTCCATTCTCACCCCAGACTCAAAGTCCCCCAGATCCGCAAGAAGATAATAATAATGCTCGATTCAGGTATACTCCACCTAGCGCCGGTTTTTACCCCGTGCCCGGTATGAATATGTACCCTCCCATACAAGGTGAGTCTGTCTTTCCGGGTTTGATGCCGGGTTCGGCAAATCAAGGTTTCATGCCGTACTTTAACAGCCCTGGCAATACACATGTACACTATCCAATGAGCTCGAACGCAACCACGTTCATAGAATCATCAAATAGCGATGCATATGGATCTAATACTAGCGGTGGATCCGGAAAATCTTTACATAGTCGTGCTGAAGAGATTGAGCATTCTTCGCCTATGAAAAAACATAACAAGAAATCCGCTGCAAAGGGCAAGGAAACAGTTCCGGCTATGAGAGGACGGAATAAAATTTGGCTAGATACCCATGATGATATACTCATCCCCTTTTTGGCCTCACAGGCTACAAAAGGATTGAAAGGAGATAAAGGGTTTAAGAGAACAGCTCTCACGGCAACAGCTGTACATGTTAACCAAGAATTTGGTGAGACTTACATTACGGATAATGTGCACAATCATATTAAAGCTCTGAAGAAGACGTATGCGAAAATGCTTAAATGTTTTGATTTGACCGGCGTGGGATGGGACGAAGATAAGAAAATGCTAGTAATGGAGGACGAGGAGTACAAAACGTTCTCACGGGTAAAATTGCTTCTAATTTATGCTTAAATTTCATCTTCAATAAATAGCTTGATTAATTTTTTTTAATATTTATTTTGGCAGACTAATCCTAAACTGAAGGATTATGTGAACCATCCACTCACACATTTTGATGATCTTAAACTAATATGTGGGGATGACGGGGTCACGGAGGCCTACAAATAGTCGATTTATGAAGAAGTTGATAGGCCACAAGCTTACGAGGCTCCAAGCGGAGAGAATACTAATGAAACACAAAATGATTACCCTCAAGTTCGTAAAACTAGCAATGTCTCTTCGAGCATCAATAGTCGAGGGAGTCGTCGTCGGACCAAAGGTAAGACTATATCAAATGATGTTGAATCTCTTGATAATGTTATGAGCGGCATAGAAAAGGTTGCTATGTCGATCCAAAGGGCGCAAATGCATTGGATCGAGAAGCTTTCAGAGTGTATGCATGAAGTTGGGAGAAACTATCCCCGCAAACTCTTGGATAAGGCAATCCAAAGTTTTCGTAATGATGAAATAGGTGCGCGGATGTTTACGGTGATGTCGGAAGAATCGAGAAGGGATTGGATAGAGGAATTTGCATCAAATGAAGGCGTAGACGTTCAAGATGGTGGAAGGGGGCGTGATGATGGAAACGATGATGATGAAGTTACTCCTCTTTAGGATTGAGATCTTATGAATTTTATAATATTATTGAGAACGTATTTTCTAATATTTTTATTCTCTAGTTGTTACTTTGGTATATTATGGTGGTAGTGTTGTTGGTGTTCCGAATATTGCTGTTATTGTTAGTATTGTTGTGGTTGTTGTTGTTGTTGTTATATTTGAGATTGTTCTAGTTGTCCAATTTGAGATTGTTCTACTAGTTGTAATTGATGTTGGTATGATATTATTGTTGATGTTGGAATAATGTTGCTCTATATCATTTTATGTCGTTTTCATTATATTGTCTGTTTCTTCGCTACGGCGTCGTATATATGCTTGTGGTGGTTGTTTTCCGCCTTTGGGCGTGATTCGCTCCCGTTTGGGGAAGCTTTACTTATATACTATGTTTGTACCCTTTTCGGGGCCAGTTTTTACAAAGGAGGTGCTGCCGAAATTTTTAAGAAAATGAACTTAAACTTTAAGCATTTATTAACAGAGAGAGAAAAGAATGATCTAGCTTAATTAATAGAAACTATGGTTTCCTATTCTATAACTTATAAAAACTTGAAACCTGAATACGTTGAAAAGGCTGAAAAGGCTCGTAAATACGGAGCAGTTTCTGAAGCTCCAGAGCTTTCCCTTGATCCTCCCCTCAATGACTTTGTGAGGTTTCAGGTTTCTTAACTTCCTGAATCTCTGATTTTTTTTCTCTAATCCCAATATTAGGTACATTGTCTTGTCTAAATATTTCTCTTCTTAACAGGACTACCAACATGAGCATTTTCGACTCTCTTTAGCCATGAAGCAAGTGTTGGTGCATGAGGTGATATATTTGACCTTGCATTTTAGAATTCCCCTTCACCATTTATTTACTCCTGTAATGGCTTAGAGCTGATGTAAGTAGCCAAAATCTGTCTCACGTCATATTTATAATTATTCAAATAACATGACGACTTCACTGGTTAGATCCTAAATAGATGAATGCCTAAATACATAAACAAACCAATTTTATATTAATGCACAATCCATATCTACAAATATTATCAGTGTACAGAAGTTTTTAATTATTTTTTTTACGAAGAAAATTTATCATCAAATAACATTTGGAGCAAAAGAAATCCAACTATTCTATTTACTATCCAGCCCCCAATTATGGCAGTTCTCTCTCATTTTCTGCAGGAAAGCATTGGAAAATCGTCGAACCATCACAAGGGTAGAAACTGTACAGGACAACCTTCCCATCTTAAAGTTGAGAAACAATTTTTTTTAAGACAATAAAAAACTTTTTTGTCTTATTATAAGGTAAGAAAACATACACTCACCCTCTTAAAGTTACCTGCAAATCCTATTTTTAGAATCCATCATTACAATCCTACAACCAAACAAGGATTCCAAGGATTTACTAATCCAAAACTAGGATCCCATACCAACCAAACACCAAATTCCACAATCCCTAAAATTTCAAAACTAGGATCTTGGAATCCAAATCCATAAATCCCGCAACCAAACAGCCCCTTAGGAAGACAAAGCAGCTGTGGGTGTCGTGCGTGTTCTTGATGCCAACTTTGCTGAGGGAATTTTCTTCACCAATAATACTATTATAATAATTAAATATTTTAAAAAATAAATTCTAAGAAAATTGACCAACATTGCTGACGATAATGAGTTTGATGTTAGTACCCGACAGAATGCACATTGCCCATAACTAAAGGTACTGCTGACGAATTACCTGTCAGCAATGCTGGGGCTGTGTTGAAATATGAAGAATGTGCTTTAGATACGGATGGTACGAGCCTCGTCCATACAATTGATGCATTCATGTCTGGCATACAAAGAACGTATATGAATGCGCACTTCGTGTGAAAAGATCGAGGTGTGAAAAGGTCAAGGAATACCAACTATTTGCTGACATTACCAAGAACAAATGACCATGCTAGAATAATTAACAAATTGTCTTCTTCCCCCTGCTAAATAAATTAGAAGATTCATAATTCTATCCATCCATGCACTAAACCCCTTATATAAACCCAACACACTTCCTCGACCAAGCACAAACTCATAGCTAGATATATAGGGGAAAAAAGCCTAGAAATTATGTCAAGGATTAAAATTTTCTTAGTTGTCTTGGCTATGCTTTTAGTACTGGCCTCTGCAGAGATAGAGGCTGATAATAAGCAAGAATTAGATGAGTACTGCGGAGGGGTGATGTTGAAGTTGATAGAATCTTGCACATTGTATATTCTGAAGAGATTTCCACCTATTGATCCTTCAGAAGAATGCTGCGCCGTATTTCAGAAATCAGACATACCTTGCTTTTGTCGCGACATCAACAAGGTAATAGAGAAGGTGGTGAGCATGGAGAGGGTGGTCTATGCTGCCAAGTACTGCGAAAATCCTCTGGAGAGTGGGACTACATGTGGAAGTAAGTTTGCAAGATTTATATATTACTTATATTACATTTGATACAACATTAAAACTTTTAGTGATCTTGTTTTCGGTTGTTTCTGTTTTGTAGGTTATACCGTTCCATAGGCATGAGCTAGGGGAAAGGAGGAGGAGAATATTAATGGAATAAATGGAGTGCATTGGGATTTTATCTATGTATGAAAAATATTTTGTGGATCTTAAACAAAATTCTATGTTGGTTTGATTTATATGCATTAATGATTTGTTACCTTCTAGTTCTTGATGATACAATGCGACTAATCTGTGGGGTTTCTTTTATATAATACAAGTCTCTTAACTCAGATTTATATTAATATTGAGAGAGTGACAAAATGCGGAAGGAAGTTTGCAAGATTTATGTATTATTTATATTTCATTTGATGCGACACTAAAAAAAATTAAATATCAATCCAAAAATCCGATACGATACGATATGTGGAAACAGGATTTTCCAAAAATCTAGGATACAGGATACTTTTTATATATCATATTTTTAAAATTAAATATACATATATGTTAATATTTTAATATATATGCATGAATATATCACTTAATAATAAGGCAAAATCACACCATATATATTCCATTAACACTTTAGCATTTTATTCTAAAATAACAATTGTAGCATTCTAATGTACCATGTTTGAAAGTCTTTGATTTCAAATATCAATCTGATTCCGTAGTTTCCGAGAGTATCGGTATCCGATACGCGTTTCCGATACGATACGTGAGAGCCGATTTGCAGTTTCCGTGCTTCATAGCCATAGATTATACATAATCAAAGTGAATACTATGAAACTTGAGCTCTTCATATAGAAAGCTCAAGGTACACCCGGTAACACCCCCAACAATTTACGAACACTACACATATGTAATGACAATTCTATCCATGCAATGACCATTGGTAGAATCATTAAATTAGTCTTCTTCCTCATACTAATTAATTTGAAGATTTAATTACAATTCTATCCATGCAATGACCATTGGCAGAAATCACTAAAATTCGTCTTCTTCCTCAAACTAATTAATTAGAAGATTAGCAATTCTATCCCCTGCAACAGACTTCCCTGTGTAAACCCAACTCATTTCTTCAACCAAGAACAAACCCAAACATATAAGATTAAGAAACTAATCGGGACAGGAGTTAGCTTAGGTGCTTGGTCTTCTTCTACGTGGCCATGGTTATGCACCCAAACATATAAAATTAAGAAACTCATTTCTTCAACCAAGAACAAATTCAAACCCAAAGTTCTTTTAGAACAATCTGCAGGCGGAGATTTTTCTTGTAAAACTCCAACAACAAGACCTTCCGTTAATTAATTATAGAGATCTGAGACCACAACACTACGAAGAAAATTAAGCACAGGAAAGACTTCAAGGATTGCCATGTGTTCCAAAGATTAACATTAAGAGGACAACTGCTAAGCACAGTCTAATATTATTAACGGAATGATATATAAAAGGGAAAATAATATCTAACCTAGTTTTAGTAGACTACAGAATTGAAGGGAACAAGCAAAAAATTTAGATTAAACAGGACATGGCTTCAGTAGTTTAAGTAATATTCATCAATTCTACAAAGAATTTCCTCAAATTTAGATTTAACCCCTCTCAGTTCCCATATAATTTTTTCTAACAGCCAACTCTTTATCAATTGAACGCGAGAATCTATCAAAAACAATGAATGAAAAATATATTGAAAAAGGAAATGACATTGGAAAGAGAGAGAAAAAAAGATGAGAAAATCGACATTAATAGAACATTAGAAATCACATTTGGAGCAAATGCTTCCTCTTCTGCAATCCACGCCAACATCGAACATTTAAAGACCAATCAATATAAGCAAGGTTCGAGGTTTCGTCCGAAACTACCGATATGTGATCGTTTCGTATAGGTTTCGGTGGAGACCTATACGAAAACAACCATACTATATCGTTTCGACCGAAACAATAAAATAACTATTTTTTGCCTTTTTTTGCTATCATCGTGATCACTATAGGCCTTTATTGTTAGATCTGAGGTGTTTTCGTGGTGAGTAGTCGCTACTTGCTCGCTAAAAACAGTTGAGCTTGACTATTGAAAAAGCATTAAAAGAAACCCATCGAGTTGATAGAGATAGAGAGAAGATGTAAGAGAGAGAATTGAAAAACAACTGGTCATGCCTAATTATTTTTAGGTTTCAAAGGTTGACCAATTATTTTTTTTTGGGATCAAATGCAGAACCATGATTACAGCCATAACTTTCATTTGTGGTGCAGCTGGTTAGATTATTTTCATCCTGATGGAGGTCCTTTTCGGGTCTTCTTCAGATGTTGTCTTCCGTCGATCTCCCGGTGGATTCTGGAGGTGATCTCCTGTTGCGTGTGGGTCTCAATGGGTTTGGAGGAGATTGGTGACTTGGGGAGTTTAGCGCCGAGTACCTGCAAAGAAGTCCCGGGATGGTTTGGTACCACCGAGGACCATCCGACGATCAAGTTAGTACTAGATCCGAGCAGCGTAACAGCTAAGTGGAGTAAAAAATGGCTTACTTGACCCCTCTGTGATGGGGGTTTATATAGCGGTGGTGGCACGCAGCAGTAGACGCGAGAATCTCGCCGGCAGTTGTGCTCCCGACGTCACACCCGCGCAGAGAGCGGATCGCCCATTAATGGGGATCGTGATGGTGTGGAATGTGGGATATGGTTGGCGGAGAATCTACGCATGGCGAGATTTGCGGAGCGGCGGTTACGCCCGTGAGCGGTGGAGTTGGTCGGAGGACCGAGGAAGACGTCCTCATCTGGGGAGCTCGGGGGCGAGCGAGAAGGCCGAGGAGTCTTGGTCTTGTGGCAGCTCGGGGCGAGCTGAGAGGCCGAGGAGGCCCATTTGCACGGGGCCCCGAGGAGGGCCAGCTCGCGCGTGTAGGTCGAGTACAGGGGTGGCCTGGTCGGTCCCTGTGGGCCCTTTCTTCTGAGTTCTGGGACACGTCATCTGCCACGTGTCCTGATCTTGGGGATCGCCAATATTGAGCATCATCATTATCCCCCCCCACTCTTGTCCCGATCACCTAGCGGATCAGGTCAGGAGTGGACTGCCGGGCCGCCCGGGGTGAGTTCCCTCCTAAGGTTTCGTCGGGACGCATTCCCGGGCTGTCAGCTGTCTTTCCTGTCAGCAAATTAGGGCGAGATCTCTGCATTTAAGGAAGGTGCGCCGGTTCGTGCCCTCCTGCCATTGAAGTGACGGTCCATGTGTCAAGCATCGGTTGGCTGACGCGACGTGTGCAGACCTGCGACGCCTGCAGGGGTGCGGTCCAGCGTGGGAACGACAAGCGGAACAATCGAAGCCGTTGGATGCGAGGAGGTGTTTTGGCGGGAGACGAAGGGAGCCATTGGATGAGGTCGCTCGTTGTGATAAATAGGGGTGGGGCCCATTCCAGGACCCCTACTCTTTCATATTTTCCCGTTCTAAGTCCTGGTTGCTCGGCGCTCGTCTTCTTTCTTCCGCTTTCTTTTCCCGAGGACCCTCCTTCTCAAAGTTAGATGTCTTCCTTTGTCGAGTCAGTAGATGTCGTCGGAATAGGTTCTAGGGACCCTTTAGGTGAGCCAGAATCCTTCCGGGGAGCAGGGGTCGGCCCCTCTTCCTGGGATCGTGCGGCGGGGGCAGCCCCCAGGGAGGAGGCGGTAGATGCTGCTCCCGGCGCCTCGTGTTGGGTGAGGCATGAGGACGAGCTCGCCAATGCTCGAGCTCGCTTCCACATCCTCCCGCGATATACTCTTCGTCTGGCCAAGGAGGGAGAGAGGGAAGACCGGGTATGGGGCAGGGAGATCACTCTGTACTTGAAAGCTTTTTGGGGTGTAATGCGCCTGACCTTTTCTCCTGAGGTCGTCGAAGCGCTGAACTTTTTCGGGTTAGCCCCTGGCCAGTTGGTGCCGAACTCGTGGAGGATTCTCCTCGGTTTCCTGATACGCCTGAAGTTACAGGCGATTCCTTTCAGCCTCTCCCTCCTTGATTCTTCCATCGTCTTCAAAAATCACTCTGGTGGTCGAGCGGGCGACCCGAGGTGGGTCTACCTTTCCTTTAGAAAGCGACAGGGGCCTCCCGCCGGGACAGGGGTTGTGGCCCTGCCTTCTTCCATTCATGATTGGAAGAAGAAGTTCTTCTTTGTTTCCCCCCGGAGGGCGAGGACTGGCCCGTGCCTACACAGTGGTCGAGGGAGAAATTCTTGCCGGGGAACCAGTCCAGTGACCTCGTCGCGGTGAGAGTGGCGTCGTGAGAGCCCATCCCTCATTTCGACGTGCTGCTGTCTGAGAGGGTCTTGAGTTTGGCCGGGCTCAACCCCGTTGAGTTCGTCGGTAAGTTTAGGCTTTCTTTTTGGCTTGTATATTGCTTGTGTCGCTGACCTCTTTACATTCGGTTTTGTGCAGGACCCAAGGATATGGACTCGCTCCGAGCTTCCATGCGCCAGCCGAGGAAGCTCACGAAGGTGAGGGCTGCCGGCTCTTCCCTCTCAAAGCCTGCCCCGACTCCTTTTCCTCCGGTGGTCGTGTCCCGCGAGCGCTCGGAGGCGGATCTCGCCCCGGGGCCCAGCAGAGTGTCGAGCCGGAAGCGGGCTCGGATTCTGGAGGATCCGGCCTCGGAGGAGGAGATCGACTCTCCTTCAGAGCCTCTCAAGAGGAAGTCATCCCGGGGACCGTCTTCGCCGATCATGGTGGAGGAAGGGGGCTTCCAGTTCGCAGTGCCTTTGGGGCTATCCGTCGCGGATAGCCTGCTGCACGAGATAGAGACATCTGCCAGGGGTAGAGTCCCCGAGGGGGCCTTCAGGGCTCAGCCGGCGTCCATCGCCCAGGAGTCCGTGCAGGTAAGTGCCTGGTTTTTATTATTATATATTTTTTGAGATTCGGTGCCTCCCTCATCTTTCTGATCTCTCTTCTGCCTTTCAGGTTCTCCAGCACGTTGCCCTCGCCTTACGCATGGAGGCCGAGGTGATAGCCCCGGCAATGAAGGCTGCGGGCCAGCTCGCCTCGCTGGAAGAGAGCTCTAAGCGGGAGCTGGAGGCGGTGAGGGCGAGGGTCGCCGCCCTAGAGGGAGAAGTGGAGGCCGGGAAGCGGGAGGTCGCTCGGCATCGCGAGGCCGCCGCGGCTGCCGAGGCCAAGCTCGAGGACGCTCAGGTGCTTGCTGGCAACCTAAAGAAGACGGTGAAAACCCTCCGGAAGGAGCTGGGGGCGGCGGCCGAGTCGGCGAAGTCGGCCGACCTGAGGGCAGCGAAGTTGGCCGACCTCTCGGTGGCGAAGGCGGTGGAGGGCTATAAGAAGTCGATAGACTACTATGATGACTTGGCCGTTTCCACGACCGTCATCTGGAATGAGGCCCTCGACGCCGTTAAGGCCCGGGTGCCGGTGTTCGCCGACGAAGAGCTCCGGGCCGAATACCCCCTCGCGGACGCCGATGAGCAGGGGAAGGAGGTTCTTGGCGAGGAAGTCGCCGAGGACCTAGCTTGCCTCGTGGTGGATGTCGAGGGCCCTGAGGTCGCTCCTGGCCCCGAGGCCTAAAGCCCCTGTCTTCCTCCTCCTTTTCTTTTGTAGCTTTTGGAATTTTGTAAGCCTCCGGGCATTTTGTAAGGCTGGGAAGCCAAAAATACCCTTTGTAAATACTTTGCCCTTTAGTAATAAAACTTTTTCTTTGGTTTCATCGGTTTGCACTTTGTCTTTTGTTCATGAAGAATGCTCGTAAAATTTCTCTTCTTGCGCTGTTGGGCTTCCATGTCAGGTCTATGTCAGGTCGGCTACTTGCCCAGCGATCGTCCGTCGAGTTGGTTTCGATTACTTGCCAAGCGCTGCTGAGAAGGAGGCGTCTCCATGGCCCCGAAGTCGAGGGGAGATCGCTCGAGACTTGGATAGACCTGATTCCCCTTGTTGGTGGATCGGATTCTCTGCATGCGATGGGCAGAGGGCTGTCCGTCTTATTTGTGCCGAGGATGGATGGAAGCTGCTCCGTTGCCCTTTGGCGAGGGCTTCTGATTTCTGGCGTCATGGGTAAGCAACCACCAGCCTGGGATGATTGAGCGGGGTAGCCGCTCGGAGGCCTCTTTCGAGGGCTTCGATCCCTGGCGTCATGGGTAGGGAGCTGCCAGCCGGAGTCGACCGAGTAGGGCAGCCGCTCGGTGGCCAATTGCGAGGGCTTCGATCCTTCAGGACGGGGACCGAGAAGGGTTACTGCCCGGTGTCTCTTGGCGAGGGCTTGGTCCCGAAGGATAGCCGAGTGAGGGATCCTCGAGCTCGACTGCCTCTGGGAGGGCTTTCTGATTCCAGGCGTTGCGGCAGGGAAGCTACCCGCCGGGGATAACTAAGCGGGGATGACCGGGAAGTGAAGCTGCGCGGTTGCCTCTTGGCGAGGGCTTTCAATCCTTCAGGACTGGGACCGAGCAGGGTTACTACCTAGTGCCTCTTGGCGAGGGCTTTTGTCCCGAAGGATAGCCGAGTGAGGGATCCTCGGGCTCGACTGCCTCTGGAAGGGCTTTCTGATCCCAGGCGTTGGGTAGGGAAGCTACCCGCCGGGGATAACTGAGTAGGGATGACCGGGCAGTGAAGCTGTGCGGTTGTCTCTTGGCGAGGGCTTTGATCTCTGGTACCGTGGGTAGGCAACTACTAGCCTGGGATGACCGAGCGGGGTAGCCGCTCGGACGCCTCTTGCGAGGGCTTCGATCCCTGGCATCATGGGTAGGGAGCTACCAGCCGAAGATGACCGAGCAGGGTAGCTGCCCGGTTGCCTCTTGTGAGGGCTTTGATCCTTCAGGACGGGGACCAAGCAGGGTTACTGCCCAGTGCCTCTTGGCGAGGACTTTGATCCCTGTCGGTTGTGGTAGGAAGCTACCAGCTGGGGATAGCCGAGCAAGGACTCGACTGCCTCTGGGAGGACTTTGGTCCTTGGCCCGGGAGGGGCTGTAGAAGCCTACCAAGGACCCTTGGCCGGGCAGGGTTACTGCCCGGTGCCTCTTGGCGGGGGCTTTTGTCCTGAAGAATAGCCGAGCGAAGGATCCTCGGGCTCGACTGCCTCTGGGAGGGCTTTCTGATCCCTGGCATTGCGGTAAGGAAGCTACCCACCAGGGATAGCCGAGCGACGGTTGGGCTCGACTGCCTCTGGGAGGACTTCTAATCCCTGGCGTTGCGGTAGGGAAGCTACCCGCCAGGGATAGCCGAGCGACGGTTGGGCCTGACTGCCTCTGGGAGGACTTTCTGATCCCTGGCGTTGCGGTAGGGAAGCTACCCGCCAGGGATAACCGAGCAGGGTAGCTGCTGGGTTGCCTCTTGGTGAGGGCTTTGATTCCTGGCGTTGCAAGTAGGGAAGCTACCGGCCAGGTATAGCCGAGCAGGGTAGCGTCTTTGGCTAATTCTTCACCAGGTTTAGCCCGACCACCCAGTTGTAGGCATGGGGAACAGGAACGGTCGCGGCGACTGTGCACGTAGCATGCGCATTGAATGTGGGGGGAGGCGAAGCGCTAGGGGCGCGTCGTTTCGATTCCACCAGAGAAAGCTTGATGACTGCCGCGTGGCAGCAACTTTTTGGGTGAAAGTGGGCGACTGTTGAGCTCCGTTGGGGCGCAGTGGGCTATATAAGGCTGAAGGAGTACCGGTCCTTCCTTCCTTCATAAACAGGTCGTCGAAAATGCAAGACTTCCCATTTTCCATCCCCGACATCATCCACTTCGAAGACGTATACCTTTACGACCAGAACTGCAACGAGGACACGGTGCAGTTGGTCTATGGGAGCATCGAGGACCATTTCGGCCGTGTTCCCCTCCGAAAGACGGCGACGACGTGAAGACGTCTTGCCTGAGATTCGGGGCAGATGCTATATGGTTTTATCCGTCTACCTCTCCGAAGATGCCAAGTTGATTTATGACACCGTGTATCGGAGGTTTAGACGGATACGGCCGATGTAGCAGACTTCGTCAGATTCCCCCTGGCTAGAGGAGTTTTTGATTGTGGGGATGCTCTTCCCTGCAGGCGCAAGCCCCTGCAGTTAATTACGCTACCGCATCGCGGTAACCACTTTCTCCTTCTCCAGAATTTCACTTCGTGTCGTGTGTGTTTTTTTTGTTTGTGGTTGCCCGTGGATTGTATACGGAGACTATTTATTTCGTCGCCCGTAGGACGTGGATTAGTCCAAATCCGTATTTTCTTAGATTTGGGTTTTGGGTTTTGGTTTAAGGATACGTTAGCCATATTTGAGGCTAAGATCAACTTAAACGTTCGTTAAGGATACGTTAGTCTGATTTCCAGACTAAGATCTACTTAACGGGATCGTCTAGATCCATTTCCAATTTAGGGACATGGTGGTCCATTTAATATATGGCCGTCGGGACCCGTCACCTCTCCGACGACGTTGAAGGATTACAACGACATGTGTCAGAGGAGTTCGGAGATGTACCCTTGAACCAAAGTTGATTAGGGGTCTTATAGTCCAATTTGGGACTAAAGTCTGTTTGAATGTTTAAGGATACGTTAGCCATATTTGAGGCTAAGATCAACTTAAACGGGATTGTTTAGATCCAACAAAAGAGCGTTTGGGGGCTCTATTGTTCCAGTTTAGGGACGTAGTGGTCCATAGGTAGTTTAGGGACATTGCGGTCCATTGATAGTTTAAGGACATTGCGGTCCATTGGCAGTTTAAGGACGCATAAGTCCATGGGTTTAAGGACCCCACAATCCATATGGGTGTGTTTAAGGACGCATTAGTCCGTTAGTTTAAGGACGCATAAGTCCGCGGGTTTAAGGACCCCACAGTCCGTATCTTGGTTTAAGGACGCATAAGTCCATGAGTTTAAGGACCCCACAGTCCGTGTTGATGTGTGGTTGTCGGGACCCGTCACCTCTCTGACGTCGTTGAAGGATTACAATGATAGGAGTCGAAGGATTACAATGATAGGAGTCAAAGGAGTTCGGAGATGTACCCTCGAACCGGATGTAAATTGATTAAAGAGAGCAGCTGTGCTCAGTCAATTTAATTTGAGGACTTACGGCCATGATTGGGTTAAGTCCAGTTGAAAAAATGTCTAACGCTTTTATTTGTTTTTGGCCTATTAGGCCTATGCTAAGGCTTGGCCCCTTTTAAATGATGCACAACATCTATTTTTATTTGGGCTCTGATGCATTGCATCTGTTTGAAAATAATGCACAGCATTTACTAGGCCTGTTAGGCCTTTTTAATTGGGCTCAGCCCTTCTTTTTAATGATGCAGTGCATCAATCATTTGACAGTGGCCATGTGGCTTGTCAGGCGCTTTGCGTCAATAAATGAGCGCAAGCGCTTGTGGAGGTGACACGTGTCACGCAAGCGTAGTGCGCTGCGCTTGCGCTACTGACACGTGGCGTGCTCTGGTGAGTTGCGTCAATTTCAGAGAGCAGGGCTCTTTCTTAAAAGCGCATAGTGCAAGTGATTCAGATGCTGACACGTGGCGCTCTCTGGTGTCTTGCGCCAACCCAGGAGCGCAACAGTGCAGTTTTTGCAAGTGCAAGACACTATTTCAATAATCTTGAGAATCTTTAAGATTCCAGAACCAATGGTTCATAAAAAGTGCAAGGCACTGTTTGATTTCTTGATCCAATTTAGATCAAAGAAAACAAGTTTTTTCTTGTTTTCAGAGAACCAGTGGTTCATAAAAGAGTGCAAGGCACTTATTATTTTATGAAGATCATTGATATTGTTCTTAGATCAATGATCTATTAGAAAAAAAATCTTCTATTTTATGAAGGTTTTTACCTTTTTCTTGAAATTTCTTCAGAGTTCTCTCTGTTTTGTGGTTCTCAATCTCTCACAATCTTGATGATGTTCCTCCTCCTTTGAATTGGGGTCTAGGGGCCTTTATATAGTGCCCATAGGTTTGTTAAGTTTGTTAAAGAGATCATTCTCTGAGTGATTTGGGGAATTTTCCCCACCGTTGGATCTTTGATCCAAGGGCTTCTGTTTTACAGAAGACAATCTTCTTGTTTTAACAAGAACAGAAAGATCTTAATAGAATTTTAATTCTGTTTGGCGCAAACGCCCCAGCGCTTGACACGTGTCACACAACGCACATCGCAGCGCACCTGCGCTGACACGTGTCGCGCAGCGCAACCGCGCTGACACGTGTCGCGCAGCGCAGCGCTTGCGCAACTGAAGCGTTGCTTCCTTTAATTTTTGTTTTAAATAGAGCCTTGCTCTGATTGGGCGCGCTGCCTTGGGCGCTGCGCCTGACGTATCAACTTCTGACACGTGGCGCGTTGCGCGCAGCGCACGGAATTTGAAGTGCTGCTTAAAAATTTGAATTTTTTAAATTCAAACAGAGCCTTGCTCTGATTGGGGGAAACTGGCGGGCTGCTCCCCCGACGTTCCTCCCTGCTGCAGCTGCTGATGTACTCATCTGGAGGGCATCGCCGGGGCTTTACAACCCCCTGTCCGAGCAGCTCTATGACGAGGCCGTGAGTAAGCCGCGGTCCCTGAGGCGCTTCGGCATGATCTCCGCGAACCAGCTGGCTCTCTTGGAGGCGCTCGTCCGCGAGTGCTATGAGTTGAGACTCAGGGTCAACGCGCGTGGGAGGAACCGAGGGGAGAGGTTGGATCTCGCGAGGCCTCGGCTGGTGGAGATTTTTACCGAGTATCATGGGCAGTGCTCTCTGCATCCCCTTCCCCCGCTGTTGTAATTTTTCTTTTTCTTTCTGTATGTACGGCTGAGGAGCCCATAATACCCCCCCTTTTTGAATAAATGAGATCTTTCCTATTTTTCCGCAATGTTCCGTTGATCTTTATTAAATTAACAATAGACCCTAGGGAGAGTTTACATTGCCCCAAAAGAAAAGTACATGCTAATAGATGACGCTATCAGCGTGGCCCGAGATTCCCGGAGGCTTGCGGGTCTTCGTGCTCGGCACCGAGTACGGGGCTTCTCGAGCGCCGGACAGGTCATCTGCTGAGACAAGCATGATCTGGCCGATGGTCAACTCGGCGGGAGAAGGACGTTGCTCATGTTCACGGTCGGCATGCCGTTTGTCCCTTAAGTAGGCGGCGAGGTGCCCCGATCAGATGATCTCCTCGATGTAGTCCCGGAGTTGCTTACAATCCTCCGTGGCATGGCCCAGCGTCCGGTGGAAGGCACAGTAAGGGCCCCAGGTTCGCTTCGAGGCCTGACGCGGGATTGGGGGGAACTTGAAGAACCCCTCGCCTTGGGCCTCCTCCAGTAACACTGCAAGGGAGACGTTGAGTGGGGTGTACTCCTGGAACTTCGGGTGATAGGGCTGCTGACGCTCCGGCCTCTCTTCCCGAGCCCTCTTTTTCGGGTCGGGCCGTTCTGCTCGAGGGAGGTTCACGTTCACCTTGGACTCCAGCTGAACCTCGTGCTCGGTCCACGCCTTGACTTCAGCCATGGTCCTAGGCTGTGCCAACGCAAAGGAGCGCAACCACTCCCTGTGCCTAAGGCCAGATCTGAGCGCCGTGATGACGGTCTCGTCCCGGTGCTCGGGGATTTCGAGGAGGGCATTGTAGAAGCGGGTGATGTAAGCCTTGAACGTCTCCTTATCTCCGCTTTTATTGTGAAGAGGCAGTCGACCGTGCGCTTCTGCCTACGGTTCCCAACGAAGTGGTCGAGGAACTGAGTAGCCAGCTCGTCGAAGGTCGAGATTGAGTGAGGCTCGAGCCCTCGGAACCAGTATCGTCCTGCACGGATGAGGGTGGCTGGGAAGGCCCTGCACTGGACGGCGTCGGAATGGTCCTGGAAGCTCATCCTCACGGTGAAGGCATACAAATGGTCTTTGGGGTCGGTCTTTCCGTCAAACAGAGAGACCTTTGGGGGCTTGTTGCGCGGGGAGACGTGGACAGCGAGCAGTCCCTCGGTAAACGGTTTGGTGAGTGAGTCGGCGGCGTACTCAGCCCCGTTGGCCGAGAGGTGACCTTCCCGGCGCATGCCATCGATCTTCTTTTCGAGGGCGTCGAGTCGGCCGTGGTACCCCGAGGACTCGGCGTCCCGCGATCCCTGGCCTCTGCTGTGGGAGACCTGCGTCTGGGCACGGCCCCGGTTCCTCTCGATGAGGTTCCTCAGATCCCCGGGCGAGGTGGCCCTCGAGCCGTCGTGGCGAGCCCCTTCTGTGCGACCCCGTCGAGGGAGGGGGTGTCGGTCATGCCTGTGGGCAGGCGAGGTGACCGACATCTCCTCAGGGGGGTACAGGTCGCGAGGAGGCTCGAGGCGAGGTGCTCCGGCGGCGGACCTTGGTGTGGAGCCGTGGGGCGCCCAACGGGCCTCAGGGAGTATCGGCCCGTGAGATCCGTGGTCAAGAGTTATAGCATGCCGGTGGTCAGCCGTGCTGACAGGGGCGGAGGAGCGGTGATCTGGGGCCCAGGCCCGACCATTTGGATGCGGATGAGCGCCTCTACGAGGGACTGCAGCCGATCTATTCGGCTGGCGAGGGCGTTGATGATGGTCGCTGGAGGGGGTTCATCCGCGCCTAAGGTGAGGGGGAGGCAGCGGCTGGTACCTGGATTTTTAGGATGGTTGCTTGCCATGTGGACAGAGATCGGAAGGCCAACTTTGTTTTTGTGGAGTTTGCATTCCCACAGACGGCGCCAACTGATAGAGGTCCTTTTCGGGTTTCCTTCAGATGTTGTCTTCCGTCGATCTCCCGGTGGATTCTGGAGGTGATCTCCTGTTGCGTGTGGGTCTCAATGGGTTTAGAGGAGATTGGTGACTTGGGGAGTTTAGCGCCGAGTACCTGCAAAGAAGTCCCGGGGTGGTTTGGTACCACCGAGGACCCTTCGACGATCAAGTTAGTACTAGATCCGAGCAGCGTAACGGCTAAGTGGAGTAAAAAATGGCTTACTTGACCCCTCTGTGATGGGGGTTTATATAGCGGTGGTGGCACGCAACAGCAGGTGCGAGAATCTCGCCGGCAGTTATGCTCCCGACGTCACGCCCGCGCGGAGAGCGGATCGCCCATTAATGGGGATCGTGATGGCGTGGAACACGGGATATGGCTGGCGGAGAATCTGCGCATGTCGAGATTTGCGGAGCGGCGGTTACGCCCGTGAGCGGTGGAGTTGGTCGGAGGATCGAGGAAGACGTCCTCGGCTGGGGAGCTCGGGGGCGAGCGAGAAGGCCGAGGAGTCTTGGTCTTGTGGCAGCTCGGGGCGAGCTGAGAGGCCGAGGAGGCCCATTTGCAGGGGGCCCCGAGGAGGGCCAGCTCACGCGTGTAGGTCGGGTACAGGGGTGGCCTGGTCGATTCCTGTGGGCCCTTTCTTCTGAGTTCCGGGACACGTCATCTGCCACGTGTCCTGATCTTAGGGATCGCCAATATTGAGCATCATCACATCCTAAGAAGGACACAAAAGTCGATCCAAACCCTATATTAATATTTATCTAAGTACACTTTTCAATATATTTTGCAGTAAGTCTTGTATCAGCTGGATTTTTAACACTAAGATCATTGTCCTGTGATATACGACTATAAATTTAATATATCTACATATATGTATGGACGTATTACCATCAAAACCAAAACCAAAACCTGAACCGAGATAAGCGAAACTAATCGAAACCCACCGAAACTAATAAAATTTTGAGAAATCGAAACCGAGTTCTCGAACCTTGCTCGGAAGAGAACATCATCAGAACCAATAAAAGCAAGCATGAACTAGATAACTCATCAAATACTTTAACTGGTGAGTCAATCACATCCACATCCATGAATTTTGAATCCACCAGAACTGGTAAAAGACAACCCCTCAAGTGTTCCATTTCGCCTGCGCGAAGAATTCAAAGGACTGAAAGGAACAACTGAGTTGATTAGAAATTGGATACAGTGGTTTTGAGAGAGCGGATGAGAGTTTGTACATTGGAATTGAAATTTTGTTAAATGATCGTGTGTCAGATCTATAAAATTTTGGAGGAATTTCTGATATAATTATGCATCTGAGATCATTATCACCAATGGGCACAATATTATTACCAACGTAACGAACATCACCAAGACTGCTTTGGGATGGAAAATTTATTGGACTCCGATTCCCGTAAAATCCGTGAAACATCAGTGTAGAGATCCAATGGTTGGGATTAAATAAATCAGTGACACATCAGTGTAGAGATCCAATGGTTGGGATTAAATAAGTGCACGGATAAATTCTATTTCTCTAAGCTAATCAATAACAAATTGAAAAGAAATTTCAACCTTTAATATATTTAATTAAATTTGCATGTAAAAAGTTAAGTTTAGATACATTGTACACGGAAAAAATGAAAATGTTAAATTCCTACATAGCTCGTGAAGAAAAAAGCTAAGTTAAATTTGAGATAAAGTTTGACTTTCTTTTTGCTTTTATATTGGGGACAACGATCTCTACTCACAACAACATTTTATGCGAGAAAAACATTTTCTTTGTAGGTAACAGAATTTTAGTCTGAAAATTGATAGATATGCAAATATAATGTGTCCTTGTGTACTAATCATATATAAGAAAATGATCGGCACTACAAGAATCACCGTTTTATTTCGTCGGGTGAAGCAAGACGAAATAAATGGCCACCCGACCAAATAAGCTTATTTCGTCGGCTGATTTCTGACGGAATAAATTGGGACGGAATAAATCTTTTTTCGTTAGGTAGTTTATTTCGTCGGAAGATATCCGACGAAATAAGATCGAAAAAACATGGCAAAATTTGTACTAAAGGTAGCTTATTTCGTCGTGCATTTTCCAACGGAATAAGTTATTTCGTTGGAAAATGCCATATGAAATAAGCCGCATACAGAGAAAAAAGGGCAGAGCGTTGTTTTTGAGTATTCGATACAAATTCAATTCAATTACTGATATTATAGTCAAAAAACAACCAATACATATCATAATACTCGCGGTCGTGCCGAATATAAAGTCATCCATTCCACAATCAATTCAAAACAAAGAAAGTAGATAAATAAACACAAATCCGATACGTACAATACGATATTGAAATAAAATTCATTACTTAAACAATTTCGTGAAATTATAGAATCCAATAATCCTATACGAAATATAATTAACATATCATTCATATAATCATATTTTACAACTTCTTAAAACGTAAAAACGTATGAAATGGAGTGATTCGTCGTTGCGCTCGCGTTTTGTGCTTTTCCACTCCATCTTGAACTCACTCAGTACTGTCGTCGTCTGGAAAGTCATTGAAACCGAGCAGGTACTATAGTGTTATCAATAGACAAGAATTAGTACACAATATTCTCGATAATTATATGAAATTTGTATTGAAACCAAAGATTATCGAATTTACATCCGGTAGTTTCTTCCCTTGAGACCTCAAGCTCCGGATGATCTCTATCCTCGCCTCAAGAACACCATGGACTTCTTCTTCTGACATCCTCCTTCGTGAACCAAACTGTCACGACCTAAAGTTCGGCCCGTGACCGGCACTTAATCACGTAATGTCTACAGGCGTAACGCGACTAAGTAAGCTGAAACCCAGAAGTCAAAACCATTAAAAGTAGTGAGTGTTACAACATTTAATAGAAACATTTGTTAAAACATTTAGAAAACCTTGGTAATTTAGTAAAATTCTTTAAAGTTTAAGTTGTTTTCTTTAAAAATTTCGGCAACATTTCCTTTGTAAAAACTAGCCCCGAAATCGGGTACAAGACAAGATAAAAATAAAGATGACATATAATGGTAATCGCGAGTATGCACGTACTGCGATACTCTAACCTATTCCAACTGATAACATCTATATAATAAGCTGGATGCGCAATAATCATGCAACAAGTGCGACTGATAACATCTCTATATGATGAGCAGGGTATGCGATAATCATGCATAGCAAATGCAATCTAGTAACACCTATATAAGATGAGCAGGGTATGCAATAATCATGCATAGCAAGTGCAATCTAATAACATCTATATAGGATGAGCAGGGTATGCAATAATCATGCAATTGCACTCTATCATGTACTACGGTTACAGGATGGGGTACATAACAATGAATGCTAAGCATGAGATAAAATAACATCTACACGGAATGTCAACGTGGAAAAATAATCGGTGTCCATCAATGCACCCAAATCCCAGTAATAACTCAGGCGCCGTCACTCTGATCGGCCCTTAAATCCTGTACAGCTCATGGAATCGTGAATGCCTAGCATCGGCACTCGAAAATATCATGAAATCATCGTGTCTAGCATTGACACGCAAATCCTCAAGTATCGGGCTCCGTCAGTCCGGATCAGCCCATGGGCTCCGTCTGCGGAATCGGCCCTCGGCCCCGGCAGTACGGGTCGGCCCGTATCCATCTCTCGACTCTGGTCAGTATCCTCCGGATAACCGCCAGGTCCAACCAATCACCGGTAGGTAGTAGTTCCTCTGCCGGGTTGATCGTCATCCACACGAAATCTCTATCTCGTCCCGGGGGTACCATACCGGGTCCACCATGTACCCACAAACGGATCGTCCTCCTTCTCGAATCGGGTTTCATGTGTCATACGTCTCAGAACCGAGAAAACGCATGGTGGACGCACCGAAATATCATAACAAGAGAAACCGGGTTTTTAAAACAGTGCGTATTTTCTTTAAGATAATAGCACGGTTCTCAAATCCAGAAATCACATGAATCCAAAACACAATGCGTAAATCCATGCAATGTGTCGTATGACATTAAGAGTAAAAAGGGAAAACCGCTCTTTTTTAAAAAGGATCCAGTTTTGAAAATATCTCATGCGGTCCCTATTTTTCTAAAATTCAAGTCAATATCATCCATGTATGTAACATATGTATGTATATGGGTATGGATGTGCAAATGGATATATACGCGAATATGAGTGTAGCAATGTATATGTGCACTAATTTGGATACACAGTGTGTATGTGCGCAAGTAGGGATATATCGATGAATGTATGCACTAATATGAATATACAGTATGCATGTGCGTAAGTATGAAAATATCAATATATGTGTGCACCAGTATGAATATAGAGTGTGCACGTGCGCAAGTATGAAGATATCAATATATGTGTGCACCAGTATGAATATATAGTGTGCATATGCGCAAGTATGAAGATATCAATATATGTGTGCACCAATATGAATATATAGTGTGCATGTGCGCAAGTATGAAGATATCAATATATGATTCGTGGCAATCCTATAGTGCGAATGTCATGGCAATCACTAGCGGTGTGAGTGTAACATAAAAATAGTGCTCGTGCAGTTTAAACCGCTAGTGACAGTGCAGTGTCATATAACTACCATTTCTATATGCAATAAAAGGGGATATGCTACGATAGTACCTATGCGCAAGCAATATACATAAAAATATATGCGACTACAATATCATATTATGCCCTGATGCTTAACGCCATACGGACGATTTCCCCGTAGATATTAAATCTACTCACCTGGTCTCGTGCTAAGCGTAGCCGACCACTTGCTTCCCTTTCTTTGCGGCGTCCGACGTACCCGTCTGCGAACCTAGAATTTACACAAATAATCCACATAAGCAAAAATCCTACAAGAACGCGATATCGAAATCAAACGAGAAACTCGCGTCGCGAACTAAACGCGCGTGTATCCGATACGCTGAAACGTGTGTATACGAGTCTGAAACTACCCCGACACGTCGCGACACGCAGAAATACTAAACCCACTCACGTATCACACGTGTCGCGCAAACTAAACGTATTGGAAAAACGATATATCGCTCCAGATTTTGACTCGGGTGAAAACTTAAAAAGTTGCATATGCCAAACTACTTAAATATACAGCAGACTACCCTAGACCCAACCCCAGCACCTAACTCCCCTATCTGGCCGCAAATTGCGGCCAGAACGAATAAAATTGCATCCTGGGTGTGGAATTATGGGCTCGTGCTTCGTGTGTGTGGTCTAGATCTAGTGTGCATGCTCCAGTTATCCCAGATTTTCTCTGAAGCATACGGGTTAACAGCAGATCACAGAAAGGCTAATTTCGCTTTAAAACGTTAAATTTTGCACTAAATGAAACCCTATGGTATTTTAGTGAAATCTGGGGGTTAACTCTCAGTTTAAAGGGCCTAATAACACTTAGTTAAGCTAGGCTAACCATCAAAATCACCACTTGGCCAAAACTCCACACAAACCACCATTTCTAGCACTAAATCTCATATTTAACACTAACCGATGCTAATTAACACATAAGTTTAGCAACAAAGAAGTTGGGCTCAGAACTTATACCTCACTTGACCCTAGGTGCAAGGAGAAGGAGGAGAAGAAGAAGATGTGCTTGCTGTTGCTGCTGCATGGTGTTGTTGCTGCTGCTGCTGCATGGTGTTGCTGTTGCTGGGGCTGCTACTGCTGCTACTTGTTGTTATTGCTGGCTGTTGTTGCTGCTGCTGCTACTTGTTGTTGTTATTGCTGGCTGTTGCTGCTGCTGCTGAAGCTCCTTCTGCTGCTGCTTCTTCTTCTGCTGCTGCTGCTGAGTGCAATGGGTGTGTGTGTATGAGTGAGAGTGAGAGAGATGTGAGAAAAGAAAAATGAAATGAGAGGGATATGAGAGTATAGAATAGTCAACCCCCCTCTCTCTCCTCATTTAATGTGAGCATGGCTCAAGCAATGATGCCCACACCCTCTCTCTCTCTTCTCCAAGTCAACTACAATTCAAATCATTTTCCATTTAAAAAAACAATAACCAAAACACTTAATAAAAATTCAAATTGGCTTAACAAAATGGTTAGTCCACCATGGTTGCTAATCATGGTCTAAGCCTAATTTAACCCTGGTTACATGCACAAGTGTGTGCAAGCCAAAAAAATTTCTAATAAAATATTCATTAATTTTGATAAAATATTTAAAGATCGTTTTGGTAAACTTTTTATTAAAAATATATATTAAAGTATAATTAGCCATTAATCACATCCAAAGGTGTTACAATCTTCCCCCTTAAAGAAATTCGTCCCTGAATTTAAAATTATAGCTACGCGTACCTTCAAAGAGATGAGAGAATTTCTTCCGCATCTCGCCCTCGGCCTTCCAAGTGATCTCTTCACCATTTGGGCTGCGCCAAAGCACCTTCACAGATGCAAGACCTTCGATCGAAGTTTCTTCACCTGCCGGTCCAATATCACGACTGGCTGCTCGGTGAACGAAAGATCGCGCTCGAGCTGAACGGTCTGATGCTGAATCATGTGAGAAGGGTCATGTAGGTATCTGCGAAGCATCGACACGTGGAATACGGGGTGAACATCTGGGAGATCGGATGGAAGAGCCAAACGATATGCTACTGCGCCCACACTCTCGAGAATCTCGAAGGGACCTATGAATCTGGGGCTAAGCTTCCCCTTCCGTCCAAACCTCATCACTCCCTTCATCGGAGAGACCCTCAGAAAAACGTGATCGCCAACTGCGAACTCTAATCTGCGGCGGCGGCTGTCAGCATACGATTTCTGCCTGCTCTGAGCTGTCCTCATCCTATCTCGAATCAACTGTATCTTCTCGGTCGTCTCCTGCACGATCTGCGGCCCCAGAATACTGCTCTCACTGAGCTCTGTCCAACAGACGGGCGATCAACATCTCCTCCCATACAAGGCCTCAAAAGGTGCCATCTGAATAGTATCCTGGAAACTATTTTTGTAGGAGAACTCCACCAAGGGTAAATGATAATCCCATCTACCACCAAAGTCTAAAACGCACGCTCGGAGCATATCTTCGAGAGTCTGAATAGCCCGCTCTGACGGGCCGTCGGTCTGCGGATGAAAGGCTGTGCTGAAACTCAAGCGGGTGCCCAAAGCCTCCTGAAGCCTCTGCCATAGTCGGCTAGTAAACTGGGTGCCTCGGTCGGACACGATACATATCGGGACTCCATGCAGTCGTACAATCTCGTCGATGTAAATCTGGGCATACTGAGCAAATTTGAAAGTAGTCTTTACTGGCAGGAAGTGAGCCGCTTTCGTCAGTCGGTCCACGATCACCCAAACGGAGTCATACCCTCACCTAGTCCTGGGTAGATCCACAACGATACCAACTTTGAAAGGTAAAACCTCCGCTCTGATACCAACTTTGTCACGACCCGAAATAGCCCGTGACTGGCCCTTGAATCATATGAAGTCTATAGGACACCATCTAATTCAAGTAAGCCAAAATCCCAGAAATGTAAAACCATTTTAAGGAGTAAATAAGAAAACTGGTTTTTAAGAAGTAAGGGAAACATGTTTTCAAAACAAGGTTTTTAAATAAGTAAGCCGAATATGCATTTTTAAAATTTGTAGTCTTTTCTGTAAATTTCGGTAGAGTTTCCTTTGTAAATACTGGCCCCGAACGGGGTACAATAAGAATAATATATATACAATGATAAATGGCATCCCCAAGCGGGAGCTAGCTCCTCGTCAATCGACGGTCACAACCACGCAAGCAGTATAATATACAACGCCAAAGGGCGAGGATCAAACTCAAAAAGGAAACTCAAAATCAGTATGAAAACCATAATACTACAACGCGCGACTCTAAGGTCGAAATAATACACAACTGGTTTTCTAAGTCTGAAACAATATACAAGTTTGGTTGATGGAATTACTAGATACAACTGAATAATACATATACAATGGTGGTTCTGATGCAAAAGAACCCACCTACCAAAGCAAATCACCCATAAGGGAAGCAGTGTGCCAGAAAGCCGCAATGAAACCTGTACGATAAAACCTGCAAGAACTGTGGCACAACGGGGGTGAGTTGCCAACTCGTGAATAGAAAACATCACAGAGCAGAAATCATATGTATGACTCAATCCTAGGTCAATACGATCAGATATATATATAAACCTCAAATGAATAAGTCTGAAGCATGATAAGGTGGCAAAGGTAAACATCTATACATAAGTGTAGTACCAAGTGCTCGTGCCAGTGCCTCAGGTAACAACATATCATAATGTGAGGTATGATCAATGTAATCAGTGTCAACTATATCATGAAGTCTATGAGTATGTGGATATTATCCAACTATGTGATCAATGTCATCAATATCAACTATATGTATGTGGATATCATCCAACTATGTGATCAATGTCATCAATGTCAACTATATGTATGTGTATATCATCCAACTATGTGATCAATGTCATCAATGTCAACTATATGTATGTGGATATCGTCCACGTGTCATCCAATGACATAAAGCATCATGCATGTAAATATCATAAAGCATATTAATGGAAGTATGGGGATATAAATCAACATGTGTCCCTCGCGACACATCAAAATCATGGAACCGGAGTGTCCAGCATCGACACTCGAAAACATCATGAAAGCCGTGCCCAGCATCGGCACGTAAATCCTCATATATCGGGCTCCATCAGTCCGGATCGACCCGCGGGCTCCGTCAGTCCGGATCGGCCCATATCATCTCTCGATTTCGGTTGGTATCCTCCGGATATCCGCCGAGCCCAAATACTATCACCGGTAGGTAGTAGTCCCTCTGCCAGGCTCACCGTCTACCACACAGCGATCCGTTCTCGCCCCGGGGTACCATACCGGGTCCACCATGTACCCGCAATCGGCCTCATCCGCCTCCTCGAATCGGATTTCACATGTCGCTCTCAGAACCGAGAAAACACATGATGGACGCACTGAAATATCATATCAAGGGTAACCGGGTTTTTAAAACAATACATACTTTCTTTTGAAATACCCACGGTTCCCAAATCCAGAAATATCATGGAAACAACATATCTCAATGCGTATAATCATAAGGCATGATGTATGCGACATATAAAAGAAATGTAAGCATATCAGTATATCATGCAACACAACACAGTAATATGCACATATCGTGGGAAGACCTCTTCTTTAAAATGAGTCAGTTTTAAAAAGTGTCTTGCGGTTCCCAAGTCTCCAAATCAAGCCAGAATCATCTATGTATGTGCAAATACGTATGTATGCAAGAATGGGTGTACAATATGTATGTGCACAAGTATGAATGTACAATATATAAGCACACAAGTATGAGTGGACAATAGGTAAGCACACAAGTATGCCATGCAAAGGATCATATCTTGATGCAATAATCCTCTGTGTAGTGACAAGGCAATTATCGATGATGAAGTGTGAGAGCCGACAAGCAGGTGTACGTGAAACATATGCATCATCGATAATGGTGCTGGTGTCCTAACAGCATGGTTTTACTATAACAATAAACATATTTAAACATGCAATGCAATGCGATGCGAAAAGCAAGAATATGCGGCAAATGAATAATAAACACAACAATGCAGTATCTACATCAATTATCTATGTCATACTGTTTTGCCATTTGAAAGAAGATGACTCGGGGTTTTTAGGAAAATGAGGGCTACGGTGTTCTTTTAGAAAAGATGCGTCTTTTGAAAATATCCGTATAATCCCTTTTCCTGTCTTTAAAATACTCCCGATTCGTTAGTTTTGAAATAGATATGACATCGGCATAGCATAATATCTACTAAGCAACCTACAGATCTAACTAACAAGTCAATCGGGAGGGGTATGGAAACCACCTAAATCTGAGTCGATATATATATATATGTAAATATAATAGTCGGTGATCCCGCCTCAAAAGTACCGTGTACGATACAATATCATATGACATCCTCGAGTCACGAGTGCGGATCTTATCATCAAATAAAGCTCGTATGGTAAATCATCGTACGGCATCCCAAATCTGGGTACGGGTCAATATCACATTCATCTCATCAATTATCCGGTATCCTTATCATCATATCTCATGAACTGGGGTACTGATCTAAGTCTAGTACAACCGATACCATCTATATATAAATGTATGTGCGTGTACGAAAACACACCTAAAGGCCCGCTAAAATCTCATGTCGTATCCCAAATACGAACCACATCATATCACCGATCTCATGGCACTATGCCCGATCTCATCGACTCATCTCCAAATATCATCCACCATCCTCATCATCCAGGTATAAGTATAACAGATAAGCATGTGTGTGTGGGGGTGTAAACCTATTCTAGGGTTCGCAACTAGGAAACTATAGTAGTTTACTTCTAAACCCTAATCTATCCATAGTACACCTAATCACCTCTAGAATATCCATATCACACATAACGCTATCATACATACATACATACATATATATATATATGTATGTATATATATATATACATACATATATATATACATACATACATACATACATAAATCGTGATTTCATGCGTAAAATAAGATATAAATCGTGATTTCATGCGTAAAATAAGACTTACTGAGGTTAAAGAAGCTTTGAACAGAATGGGTTTAAGAAAAGCGGTTGGTCCTGACGGGATTCCTATCGAGATTTGGAGATGCTTAGGAGAAATAGGCGTTAAATGGCTGACAGATCTGTTTAATAAGATTTGGCAGACAAAAAAGATGCCAAATGAATGGAGGAAAAGTATCCTTGTACCTATCTACAAGAATAAGGGTGACATTCAAAGTTGCTCAAACTACCGTGGAATAAAACTAATGTGTCACACCATGAAACTTTGGGAGAGAGTGATTGAACACAGGCTAAGGAAGGATATTAAGATAACAGAGAACCAATTTGGGTTCATGCCTGGACGATCGACGACAGAGGCGATTCATTTGCTTCGTCAACTTGTCGAGCGCTTTCGAGAGAGGAGAAGAGATTTGCATATGATATTTATTGATTTAGAAAAAGCGTACGACAAGGTACCTAGAGAGGTATTATGGGGGACAATGATGAAAAAGGGGGTCCCCGTCAAGTATATTGACATAATCAATGATATGTACGACGGAGTAGTGGCAAATGTCAGAACTTGCGGTGGCTTAACAAGTGATTTTCCGATTACTATTGGTTTACATCAAGGATCTGCATTAAGTCCTTTCCTGTTTACCATCGTGATGGATGAGCTTACTAGAACTATCCAAGATGAGGTCCCTTGGTGTATGCTATTCGCTGATGATATTGTTCTAGTAAATGAGACGAAAGCAGTGGTTAATGCCAAATTGGAATTATGGAGACAAACATTGGAATCTCGGGGATTCAGATTGAGCAGGTCCAAGACAGCATATATGCACTGCAAATTTAGTAGCCAGAGAAGTCAAAACCATATTGGTATAACATTGGAAGGGCAAGAGATATCACCGAGCGACCAGTTTAGATATCTAGGTTCCATCATCCAAAGGAATGGGGAGATCGATAGTGATGTTAATCAAAGGATCCAAGCTGGTTGGTTGAAATGGAGGAGTGCAACAGGGATTTTGTGTGATCGTAACTTTCCGTTAAAATTGAAAGGAAAGTTTTATCGGAGCGCTATTCAGCCTGCCTTATTATATGGTACAGAATGCTGGGCTCCTAAGAAGCATCATACACAGAAGATGCACGTAGCGGAGATGCGCATGCTTCGTTGGATGTGCGGTAACACTAGAAAAGACAAGGTGCGAAATGAGGATATTCGTACAAAAGTTGGTGTGGCACCCGTGGAGGAGAAGATGCAGGAAAACCGGCTTAGATGGTTTGGTCATGTGCGACGCAGACCTATGGAAGCACCGGTTCGACGAATAGATACTCTCGATATGGGTAATGGCAAAAGGGCAAAAGGGAGACCGAAGAAAACATGGATGGAGGTGATACGAAACGATATGGTTGCCAAAGGACTCAATGAAAGTATATTGTTCGATAGAAGTGAGTGGAGACAGAGGATTCATGTGATGGACCCGGCGTGATTCTCATGTTGGTTCATGTAGCCTACCCCATATGCTTAGGATAAAAGGCTCAGTTGTTGTTTTTATACATACATACATATATATATAGTATATATCCAGTATAGTAAATATCGAACTGCGGAGGTGCTATACGCCATCCATACGACTTCCCCCGTAGATATAATCTAATCACCTTGCATCCCGCGTGTCGGTGTCGATGTCGCCTTCATCTTCTTCATCATATGGAACCCTCGTGAAGGTACCTACAAGATAACGCAATCGCAATGCACATTAAACACACATTGGAAAACCAAAATGACACGCTAAGGCCTATAGGTTAGAACCTATAGCCTACGCTTTCAAAACCATCAAACAACCCTCGATATCGTCGTACAAACGTCAAGTGATCGAGGTAAAACACAAATACGAGAATCCAGAATTCAAAATACGCAAAACGAAACTCCGAATCAAAACAGCAACTCCGGAAAAAGGTCCCAGATTTCACCCTAGGTCAAATTGGTCAATTTTTCATATGCCAAGGGTCTATTTTACTGATGAGGGGACCACAGAACCAACACGAGGCACATTGGCCCAGGTCTGGCCGCAAATTGCGGCCAGACAGAATATTTCTGCGGCCAAGAAATGGAATCAAGGGCTGGGGTCTTTAGGGTATGTTCTAAATCACCTGCATGTATCATTGTCCTTGCAAAATAATTTTCAGGTAGCCCGAGTGTTAGCAAATTTCATTTTACATCCACAGAATCCACAATTTTTCGATAACGGCTTTTCTAAATCCGTATTCCGGGGTTCTAGTCTCTGGTTTAGGCCTGAATTCTAGCACTAGGGGGTTTGTGTGGCCTCTACTGAGCTCAATTTCACATCGCAACTCTCAAATTCCAATAACCCTAACTAGAATTTTCAAAGTTCACCCAAACCACACAATATCGGTTCTAATCTAACATAGGGGTAAAAGTAATGGAAATACTTAGCTAAAGGTTCAGAAAATACCTCATTTGGCAACTCAAGAAAATTCTTGAGTTGCCCCAAGTGTCCAAAATTTGATTTTTCTTGGTCCATGGGGTAGCTAGTGAGCTCATGCATCTTTTTAATGAAATGGGTTTTGGGTTCTGAGATGTTTTTCATGGAGTTTTGGGGGTTGAAGATGGAGGAGGAGGGGGGTGCAGCAGCAGCAGCAACAAAAGAAGGAGAGGGAGAGGAATGAGTGAAAGAAATGATGAGGGAATGGCTCAAGACCAAGTCAAAGGTAAACCCTTACCTTTCTCTCTCTCACCCATACCTATATATTATACTCTTTTCTTTTATAATTTCCTTCTCTCAACAATAGTAACCCCAAAACAAAAGCCATGCATCCAAAAACATGTAGTAAAAATGCAACAAGTGAAAAAAGAAAGATATGGTTCATGTTTGCACAAAACAAGTTTAAAGCGCGATTAGCGATTTTTAATCGCGATTAGCACTAAATTAGCATATAATTAATCATAAAAGCTTAAAATTTGCATAATTTACATAAAACACCCTCTTTTAAATAATTTCTATAATTTTCCAAATTTTTCCCAAATTTATCGGTATTTAATTATACCGCCTTATTAAAATATTCAATATTTTATTATTAAATTATAAAAATTCCCAAAAATAATAATTTATTTTTTTGGAAATGTTACACAAACCCGACGAGACTCTAGACGCATGAGGAGACAAGAATACACATGCTCAAGAACCCGCGGGAGTATGAGGAGACAAGCCTTCTCTACGGAATACCAGTGTGGGCGGAGATGCAGGTGGGGCCACAGGGGACGCGGGTTCCTGAATGAATATCCTTGCGCATATCTGAGGAGAATGCAACTCCGGACCCTGATAGGCGTGATATACTGTGCGTGTAATGCCCTGGCCACCTAGATGAACTCTCCCGTACTGATTCGGGTTATGTCACTAAATGATATTTTCGTTAATTCCATGAAGCTCAACGGGAGTAGGATCTCGGCCATGCTCCTCGACAAACGCCGCCATCAGCTCATTAATCTCTCTACTCATCTCTTGCTGCACGAAATTACAGTATAAACCAAGTTAAGTCAATTATTGAAAACGAAATTAGATAATTTAAATAACTAAAAGAAACCCGTATAGGAGCATACTTACGTAATACTCAGTCGCCTCCTATGAGCTGGGAAAACTAGAGTGATGCGCAAACCCCATACCATAAATGTCTACACAGCTGGGTATTTCTCCCGTTTGTCTCGCCTGTCATTTATACAAAAATTTGATTTAGATCAAATTTACGAAATAGACAAATTCAGAATATTTGATTTGATCTTGCAAAAACAACTCCATACTGGGAGTAGTTCATCCTGTAGAGTATTTTTCATCACCCTATTAAGATAGGAATGCGCATCTCTTGTTAGGCATGTTACAGATTCCTTCTGCCCGGGGTAGGTAGGGGTGTAATGATCGTGGGGATCCAAATCTCCGGTAACCGCGGACCAAGCTGCCGTTAATTACTCATCTCTTTTGGAGTGAGGGAATCTCCTTAACAAGTCAAACAGATCATGCAAACTCAATATGCAATATGTGCGTGTTGTGTTTAAGAACAAATTTGAGGGTGCTTCGGGCATATCAGGGGCCTCACAGGGTTTTTACGGGGGTCCCGTTACCCGGATGGCGGGTTGGGGCCAAGGGGGCTAGTAGGCCCCTAGCGTGGTGCAGGGCGGCACCCCGTTAGAAATTTTTTTCTAACGGGAGAAGTGATGAGTGTATATATGTCAAGTGTGCACTTAACAAAATGAGTACGTGGTAAGGTGCGCACGTGACAAATACGCACCTGCCGAGACGCGCACCAAGTAAGGTGCACACTTGGGAAGGTGCGCACCTGCCGAGGTGCGCACCTGACAAGTTGCGAGGGAGTGAAAGGGGCCAAAAGGTCCAGTAAGGTGTGCACTTAGGGAAGTGCGCACCTAGCGAGGTGCGCATCTGGACTGGTGCGCACTTGGATCGTTGTGCACCCAACAGGGTGCACACCTAACCAAATGGGCACCTAGCACAGTGTAAGTAGGGTCGAAACCCAATGAAGTAACAGTCCAAAAACACAAAAACTTTGACTTTTGAAGATCAAAAGGGGCCCATTTTCCCTTTTTCGAAGTCTCATGACGTGCGCACTTAAAAAAAGGAAAGGAGGAGAGAAAGAGAGACTTGCGCACTAAAGAGTAGCTCAAAACCTTAGATTTTATTTGGGGAAATCAAGATTAGTTCTTCCTCTTTTTCAAATTATCATGGGGGCCTTTTATAGGCTTATATATTTTCATTTAGCTCCATGGCTTGTACAAAATTGGCATTTTGCCTATCCCATGCCCATATGGTTATTTTTTTTGCATATGAGCATGGGCTTTACAAAATTTGGATTTTTGCCCGTTTATTTTACATTTATTCATGAAAATTACATTAAACCTATTTATTGCTTGATGATTATTCCTTTGGCATGGGGGCTGGTCTGGGCTTTAGCCCACCTGCTTGGACTTGGGTTCAGGCGTGGGCCTGGTTTGTGTTCGGGCTTAGGCCCGGCTTGGATTCGATAGTAGGGTCCGCTTTCCTTGGCTTGAGCCTACTTGTTCGCAGTTTGACTTTGATTTTTGGTCAATGAGATGTAAATTTTAACCCCAACACATCCCTCCGCCCAACCAATGATCAGTATTATGACACTGCGCCACTGATCCCTGCTTGCTCCCCGCCTGCCATTTAGATATAATATAACATCTCATACTAATCAATAGATTCATGTCTAATGCTTTTACAGTTTAAGCAATATACATACCCTCAGACGAGCACCGAGCCTGCTGCTTGATCGGATAGATTTAGTACACCACCTTCTGCGCTCCACCGACCTCTCAGACGAGCACCGAGCCTGCTGCTTGATCGGATACCGCCAGATACAGCGACAGCTCATCTCCTTCAACTGGTCAGGTGAGCAGTGGTGGAGTCACAATGTGCTTCTTCAATTGGCCGAAGGCAGCCTGGCACTCCTCCGACCACTCGAACCTCGTGATCTTCCTCAGAGCTTTGAAGAACGGGATGCATTTCTCCCCCGACCTGGACATGAAACGGCTTAGAGCAGCGACTCGTCCCGTGAGCCGCATGATCTCGACGTTGGTCTTGGGTGCGGCCATGTTGAGGATGGCGTCGATTTTCTCTGGGTTAGCTTCGATTCCATGGTGAGTGACCATGAAACCGAGGAACATTCCCCCGGTGACTCCGAATGCGCATTTGGCGGGGTTTAGCTTCATCTTGAACTTGCAGAGCACTTCGAAGGCCTCGCCCAGATCCCTGGTATGGTCAGCCGACGAGACGGATTTGACGAGCATATCGTCAACGTAGACCTCCATATTCCTGCCGATCCGTGTCTTGAACTTGCGATTGACCAACCATTGGTACGTGGCCCCGGCGTTCTTGAGGCCGAAGGACATCACCTTATAGCAATATACCCCCCGGTCCGTTGTGAATGCGGTAAGATCTTCATCTTCCGGATTCATACGGAACTGATTGTAGCCGGAGAAAGCATCCATGAAACTCATCAGCTCGTGGCCGGACGAGCTGTCGACGAGCTGATCTATCCGAGGGAGAGGATGGTTGTCCTTGGGGCATGCCTTATTGAGGTCGGTGAAGTCGACGCACATGCACCACTTTCCGCTTGACTTCTTGACCAGAACTACGTTCGCCGGCCACTCTGAGTAGGGTACATTCCGGATGAATTTGGCGGCGAGAAGTCGATCAACCTCATCTTCGATAGCCTTCTGTTTGACCGGGGCGAAGCTTCACTTTTTCTGTCTGACGGGTCGGGCCGCAGGATCGACCCCGAACTTGTGAGAAATGATTTTGGGGTCGATCCCAGGCATGTCAGCAGGCGCCCAGGCGAAAACGTCGGAGTTATTTCTGAGGAAACCGACCAGGTCATCTCGCCGAGTCCTTGTCAGGAGTGATCCGACCTGGACGGTTTTTTCATCGTCCCCCTCTGTCAGGGGCACCTCGGTCAGTGGTTCGATCGGCGTCCCCCGGACCTCCTTCTGCTCGTCTCGGGTGTCCAGAGAACCCTCGATGTCGTCCTTTACCTCAGCGTCGTCGGCCGACTGGTCGGATGGAGATGTTTCGGTAAGGCATACCTTCGCGACCTGCTGGTTTTCGTAGACCCGACCTATCCCGTCCTGATCGAGAGGGAACTTCATCGCCAGGTGGTAGGTCGATATCTGGGCCTGGAGGGAGTTCAGCATCGGGCGGCCGAGGAGGACGTTGTAGGCCGATGGGACCTTTGCTACGATGAAGTCCACAGGCAACGTACGGGTGCTGCCGGGCTCCCCGACGTTGAATTGCTGGGTGACCACCCCTTCCGCCAGGATGGAGTGGTTGGTGAACCTGCAAGGAAGTCCCGGGATGGTTTGGTACCACCGATAATACTATTATAATAATTAAATATTTTAAAAAATAAATTCTAAGAAAATTGACCAACATTGCTGACGATAATGAGTTTGATGTTAGTACCCGACAGAATGGACATTGCCCATAACTAAAGGTACTGCTGACGAATTACCTGTCAGCAATGCTGGGGTTGTGTTGAAATATGAAGATGTGCTTTAGATACGGATGGTACGAGCCTCGTCCATACAATTGATGCATTCATGTCTGGCATACAAAGAACGTATATGAATGCGCACTTCGTGTGAAAAGATCGAGGTGTGAAAAGGTCAAGGAATACCAACTAATTGCTGACATTACCAAGAACAAATGACCATGCTAGAATAATTAACAAATTGTCTTCTTCCCCCCACTAAATAAATTAGAAGATTCATAATTCTATCCATCCATCCACTAAACCCCTTATATAAACCCAACACACTTCCTCAACCAAGCACAAACTCATAGCTAGATATATAGGGGGAAAAAGCCTAGAAATTATGTCAAGAATTAAAATTTTCTTAGTTGTCTTGGCTATGCTTTTAGTACTGGCCTCTGCAGAGATAGAGGCTGATAATAAACAAGAATTAGATGAGTACTGCGGAGGGGTGATGTTGAAGTTGATAGAATCTTGCACATTGTATATTCTGAAGAGATTTCCACCTATTGATCCTTCAGAAGAATGTTGCGCCGTATTTCAGAAATCAGACATACCTTGCTTTTGTCGCGACATCAACAAGGTAATAGAGAAGGTGGTGAGCATGGAGAAGGTGGTCTATGCTGCCAAGTACTGCGAAAATCCTCTGGAGAGTGGGACTACATGTGGAAGTAAGCTTGCAAGATTTATATATTACTTATATTACATTTGATACAACATTAAAACTTTTAGTGATCTTGTTTTCGGTTGTTTCTGTTTTGTAGGTTATACCGTTCCATAGGCATGAGCTAGGTGAAAGGAGGAGGAGAATATTAATGGAATAAATGGAGTGCATTGGGATTTTATCTATGTATGAAAAATATTTTGTGGATCTTAAACAAAATTCTATGTTGGTTTGATTTATATGCATTAATGATTTGTTACCTTCTAGTTCTTGATGATACAATGCGACTAATCTGTGGGGTTTCTTTTATATGATACAAGTCTCTTAACTCAGATTTATATTAACATTGAGAGTGTGACAAAATGCGGAAGGAAGTTTGCAAGATTTATGTATTATTTATATTTCATTTGATGCGACACTAAAAAAAATTAATGAGCTTGTTAGCATAAAAAGAAATTTGCTGTGAAAAAGCAAACTTGAGCCGGGACATGGACAATTTTGAGGAATCAAGGATTGTAGGACCAAGCACATGAATTTGTAATCCCATTATGTTACTAGTTTTTAAAGCATGCTCTTCCCATGGCAGTTTAAACTTTAAAATTCTATGTTGGTTTGAGAATTTGCTCTACCGTATTCATAATGATAATAATAATTTTTAGTATCTTCTCCACCAATTTTTATTAAGCATTTGAACTTTTTTGCATCCACTCGGGCCTCCATCCAAATGTACACAATATAAATAAGAATATAGATAAGTGCTAAGTTGCCAATAATTTATATAAATAACCCACCGCACAAGGTGTAATTTCAACAGGTATGATTTACTAAGACCAAAAACCGGTATTTTTCTACACATACAAGATAGCTAACCTAATGGATCACTGCCCTAACGGATCATATCACAAGCATGTATTGACACCTCTACCAAAGATCTATGAAGTATGGAAACAGATACAAATATCCGATACGATACGATACGTGGAAACAGGATTTTCCAAAAATCTAGGATACGGGATAACTTTTATATCTCATATTTTTTTAATTAAATATACATATATGTTAATATTTTAATATATATGCATGAATATATCACTTAAAAATAAGGCAAAATCACACCACATATATTCCATTACACTTGCTCGCTAAAGACAATTGATCTTAGACTATTGAAAAGACTTTAAAAGAAACCTATCGAGTTAATAGAGATAAAGGAGAGATGTAAGAGAGAGGATTGAAAAACAACTGGTCAGGCCTATTTATTTTTAGGTTTCAAAGGTTGACTAATTATTTTTTGTGGATCAAGTGCAGAACCATGATTACGGCCATAACTTTCATTTGTGGTGCAGCTGGTTAAATTATTTTCATCCTAGGAAGGCCACAAAAGTCGACCCAAATCCTATATTAATACTTATCTAAGTACACTTTTCAATATATTTTGCAGTAAGTCTTACTAAGATCATTGTCTTGTGATATACGACCATAAATTTAATATATCTACATATATGTATTGACGTATTACCATCAAAACCAAAACCAAAACCAAAATCTGAACCGAGATAAATGAAATTAACCGAAACCCACCGAAACTAATAAAATTTTGAGAAACCGAAACCGAGTTCTGGAACCTGCTCGGAAGAGAACATCATCAGAACCAATAAAAGCAAACATGAACAAGATAACTCATCAAATACTTTAACTGGTGAGTCAATCACATCCACATGCATGAATTTTGAATCCACCAGAACTGGTAAAACTGGTAAAAGATAACCCCTCAAGGGTTCCATTTCGCCTGCGCGAAGAATTCAAAGGACTGAAAGGAACAACTGAGTTGATTAGAAATTGGATACAGTGGTTTTGAGAGAGCGGATGAGAATTTGTACATTGGAATTGAAATTTTGTTAAATGATCATGTGTCAGATCTATAAAATTTTGGAGATGACACGACCTGGATCACGCCAAAATGTTACCTTCCGTTGATCAACTCATGGCGGCGATGGATGGCTGATATTGGATCTGGAGGCAGTCTCCTGAAGCGTGTGGATCTCAATGGGTTTGAGGTTGGTTGTTGCCGAGCTACTTACAAGGAAGTCCCAGAGTGGTTATACCACCGAGGACCCTCCGAAGGTCAAGTTTGAGAGGAAATCCGAGCAGAGTAACGGCTTAATGGAGTAAAAATGGCTTACTTGGACCGTCTGAAGAAGGGGTTTATATAGCGGTGGCAGCAAGTAGGGCAGACGCGAGAATCACGCCGGCCGTTACGCTCCCGACATCACGCCTGCATGATGAGCGGAATCACCCATTAATGGCGAGACATGTTCGTTAATGGAGGATCGTGATGGCGTGGAATGTGGGATGTGGTTGGCGGATATCTCGCGCATGGCGAGATTCGCGGGATGGCGGTTGCGCCTGTGAGCGGTGCCGTTGGTCGGTCGATGAGACCGAGAAAGATAACCTCGACGGGAGAGCTCGCGGACGAGCGGGAGAGCCGAGGTATCTTGATTCTGCGGTAGCCCGGAGACGAGTAGTGGGGCCGAAGAGGCCAATTGTGCAGGGGCTCGGAGATGAGCCAGCATTTGTTTGTAGGACGGGCATAGGAGTGGTCGGGTAGGCCACTGTAGGTCCTTTCTCGCATGCTCTGGGACACATCATCTGCCACGTGTTATGATATGGGAGATCACCGATATCGAGCATCATCATTAGCCCCCCACTCTCGTTCCGATCTATTTGTGGGTCGGGTCAAGAGTGGAGTGCTTGGTTCTTTCTGTGCGGCTTAGCGCTGGTAATTCCACGTGATGGATTGTTCGGGGACGACACGGCGTTCTTTATGTCGCGCATCGAGTATGAGTCGAACGAAGGACGAGTGTGAGAAGGTCGGTATCCTCCCTTTGTCGGAGTTGAGGCGCTGATCGCGCGTTGAGTATGAGTTTATTCGGCGGGTCTTGAATACGTGTCTTTGTAGGGTAGGAAGCTACCCGCTGCGGCTGCGGCTGCGCCAACCAAGAAGCTACTCAGCGGCCTCACGAGGAGGGCTTTGGACCCACCGTGTTGATGGGCAGGAGGACGCCCGCTAGGGATGCACCGAGCAGGAAGAAATTCGGTGGCCTCGCGATGAGGGCTTCAGATCCTCAGCGTCTGATGGGCAAGAGGCTGCCCGCTGGGGATGCGCCGAGCAGGAAGAAACTCGGCGGCCTCACGATGAGGGCTTCAGATCCTCAGCGTCTGATGGGTAGGAGGATGCCCGCTGGGGATGCGCCGAGTGGGAAGAAACTCGGCGGCCTCATGAGGAGGGCTTCAGATCCTCAGCGTCTGATGGGCAGGAGGCTGCCCGCTGGGGATGCGCCGAGCAGGAAGAAACTCGGCGGCCTCGCGATGAGGAATTCAGATCTTCAGCGTCTGATGGGCAGTATAGGGTGTTTTTCGTCACCCCATTGAGATGCGAATACGCGCGCGCTTGTCAGGCGTACTGCAGATTCCCCCTGCCTAGGGTAGGCCGGGATTTAATGATTGTGGGGATCTAAATCTCCGGCAGCCGCGGACTAAGCTGCCGTTAATTACCCCTCGCCTTTGGAGCGAGAGAACCTCCGATTAACGGGTTAAACCGGTCATGCGAACTCAATATGCGGTGTACGTGTGTTTTGTTTTGGAGGGGGCTTAGATATATCGGGGGCCACGCAGAGTTTTTACGGGGGTCCCGCTACTCGGATAGCGGGCTGGGGGTCAAGGTGGCTAGCAGCCCCCTTACGGGGTGCGGGGCAGCGCCCCGGCCCAAATTTTTTTTAAGAGGGATAGTGTTGTAGAGTATGTGCGTGTGTGTGTATATATATACATATATATAAAATAAAAAAAAGGGAAGGGGCATCCAAAGGATACGTGGGAAAAGCGCCAGCGCTTTGAGCGTAAGAGCGCTAGCGCACCACGTGTCAGCACGTGGGCGCTCGAGCGCTAGCGATTTTGGGCGCTAGCGCCCCACGTGTCAGCACGTGGGCGCTCGGGCGCTAGCGCTCTGAGCGCAAGAGCGCTAGCGCACCACGTGTCAGCACGTGGGCGTCTGGGCGCTGGCGCTTTGGGCGCTAGCACTCTGAGAGCAAGAGCGCTAACGCTTTGAGCTCTAGCGCACCACGTGTCAGCACATGAGCGCTCGGGGCGCTAGCGCTCTGAGCACAAGAACGCTAGCGCCCCACGTGTCAGCACGTGGGCGCTCGAGCGGCAAAAGGGACTTGGTCCCTGCAATGAGAGTTGTACTCCAAAGGAGCACTTATTATTATTATTATATATATATATATATATGAGGAATTAAACTCCTAGAATGTTTTGAAGCTGATGAAGGGCTTCTTCCATTGAGCCATAGTTCTTCCCTAAAGTGGGGTTTCTGGAGATGGGTCTCCTTCTTCTTCCTTTGTTGGCCGGATCTTGAAGATCAAGAAATATGAGATTTTAAAAATCTCTCCTTTCTGAGATCTGATGGCAGATCTGAGTTCCCCTTTGTGGGTTTTGTGGTGAAAAACTATTTTGTTTTATAAATGGAAGAGTAAAACTCTTGATTTAATTCAAAAGAAAAAAGAAGGTTTTAGAACCTTGAGGAAGAAGAAGATCACAATCTGGATTTTTTGGAGAGAGAAAAAGTTGTTGGGATATTTTTATTATCTTGTCCTTTATAGGCTATACACTTTACATATAGCCCCTTGGGCTTTACAAAAATAGCATTTTGTCCATCCCATGGCTTATGTGTCATTTCTTTTTGCACATAAGCCATGGGCTTTACAAAAAGTTGGCTTTATGCCCATTCATGCATAAAAAATTATATAAAAATTATTTATTACATGATCTATATTTTGGCATGGAGAAGGGCCGGCCGCTTCATGTTCGGTCTCGACCTGGGCATGGGCCCGTTTGGCTTGGGGTTGACTTTGACTTTGACTTGGTCAACCGAGGTGCAATTTTCGACTTCAACAAAGTGCCCTCCATCAATAAATGCACACCACATATGTGAGTCGTGTGCATGAAATTGATGGATCTTCTTTTGCGTGGAGGAGACTTGCTTTGGTTCCCACTTTTTGGGATGCACTGCTCTTTTTACGACATGGACGGTCGACGCTTGACGCGTCTCCGAGATGGAGTATCCGTGGTAGACTTTTCTCTCGCCCGGAGCGATCTGGTTCCTGCTTTGTAGGAAGCCTGCATTGCCCTTTTTACGACATGGACGGTTGACGCTATGATCCGTCTCCGAGACGGAGTGTCCATGGTAGACGTTTCCCTGGCCCGGAGTGATCTGGTTCCTGCTTTGTAGGAAGCCTGCACTGCCCTTTTTGCGACATGGACGGTCGACGCTCTGATCCGTTGCGATTTGTTTCCCAATTTGTGGGAAGCCCACACTGCCCTTTTTACGACATGGACGGTCGACGCTTGGCGCGTCTCCGAGACGGAGTGTCCGTGGTAGACTTTTCCCTCGCCCGGAGCGATCTGGTTTCTGCTTTGTAGGAAGCCTGCACTGCCCTTTTTACGACATGGACGGTCCACGCTTGACGCGTCTCCGAGGTGGAGTGTCCGTGGTAGACGTTTCCCTGGCCCGGAGTGATTTGGTAGACATGCTCCCGACACGGAGTGTCGCTGGTCGATGTTTCCCCGAGGCGGATTGTCGTTGGTTGACGTGTCCCCAAGACGGAGTGTCTGCTTGACGTTTCCCCGTTACGGAGCATCGTTGTTAGACGTTTCCCCGATGCGGAGTGTCTGCGTTGGACGTTTCCCCAATGCGGAGTGTCTGTGTTGGACGTTTCCCCGATGCAGAGTGTCGCTAGTTGATGTGTCCCTGGCACGAAGTGTCTGTGTTAGACGTTTCCCCGATGCCGAGTGTCTTTGTTAGACGTTTCCCTGGCACGGAGTGTCTGTTTGTGACGTTTTCCCGAGACGGAGTGTCTGCTTGATGTTTCCCCGTTACGGAGTGTCGCTGGTCGACGTTTCCCCGAGGCGGAGTGTCGGCTTGTTGACGTATCCCCGAGCCGGAGTGTCTGCTTGACGTTTCCCCGTTACGGAGTGTCGTTGTTGGACTTTTCCCCAGTACAGAGTGTCGCTGGTCGACGTTTCCCCGAGGCGGAGTGTCGGCTTGTTGACGTATCCCTGAGACGGAGTGTCTGCTTGATGTTTCCCCGTTACAGAGTGTCGTTGTCGGACGTTTCCCCGGTACGGAGTGTCGCTGGTCGACGTTTCCCCGAGGCGGAGTGTCGGCTTGTTGACGTATCCCCGAGACGGAGTGTCTGCTTGACGTTTCTCCGTTACGGAGTGTCGTTGTCGGATGTTTTCCCGGTACGGAGTGTCGCTGGTCGACGTTTCCCCGAGGCGGAGTGTCGGCTTGTTGACGTATCCCCGAGACGGAGTGTCTGCTTGACGTTTCCCCATTACGGAGTGTCGTTGGTCGACGTTTCCCGGGTACGGAGTGTCGGCTTGTTGACGTATCCCCGAGATGGAGTGTCTGCTTGACGTTTCTCCGTTACGGAGTGTCGTTGTCGGACGTTTCCCCGGTACGGAGCGTCAACAAGCCGACACTCCGTCTCGGGGAAACGTCGACCAGCGACACTCCGTACCGGGGAAACGTCCGACAACGACACTCCGTAACGGGGAAACCTCAAGCAGACACTCCGTCTCGGGGATACATCAACAAGCTGACACTCCGCCTCGGGGAAACGTCGACAAGCGACACATTGGGATTTGGAATTTGGTTGGTGTCTGCATCGCTACACTGGAATATAGTACCAGGAGCGACTCATCATTCGCCACTTGGGGATTGGGGAGCGATGGCTTAGGAGACAGGTTTAGATCCCTATCGCCTAATGCTTTTCAATTTTATGGGCCGTAAGGGTCCCATAAAAGCATTTTCTCCCTACGGGTCGTAAGGATCCCGTAAGTGTATTTTCTCCTTAGGAGTCGTGAGGACTCCCAAGTGTGTTTTTCCTATGTGAGTCGTAAGGATCCCACGAAGGTTTGTTCTCCTCATGCATCGTGAGGACACATGAGTGGGTCTTCCCAATGGAGCATAATTCCGAGGGCGGAGACCAGCCGCGTAACTGGTGATTGCGGTGGGTCATGGGTATGATGAGAATTATTTGAGCCCATGGATTGTATACGGTAGTCAATTTAGGGACTAACCGTAAGGCCGGAAAATTTTGGGAATTTGAATTTTGGTTGGCATCTGCATCGCTGCACTGGAATATGGTACCAAGAGCGACTCATCATTTGCCACTTCTTTTTTTTTTTTGTTTTACCGCGATTGCTCTATAATTTCAGCTTTTCTTATCGAGAAGATCGCGATTGCCCTATCATTTCGGCTTTTATTCGCGGTTGCCCTATCATTTCTGCTTTATTTTCATTTTTATTTTACTCGCTGATTTTTATTGTGAGTTGCCCCATCATTTCGTCTTTTTTTTTATTTTTCTTTTATTTACACATTTTTTTGTTTATTTACATATATATATGTTTTTTTTACATTCCCAGTTTAACGACTTAGAGGTCGATTATTCCCAGTTTAATGACGTGGTGGTCGATTGTTCCCAGTTTAATGACGTGGTGGTCCTCTGGTGTTCCCAGTTTAACGACGTGGTGGTCCTTTTTGCTTATCCTAGCCCCTTGAACTTTGATCTTGGCGGAGCTGTGTTGATGACCGTAGCTCTGTGGCTTGCCGATACATCCGAGGACTGTGAGGTTTTTCCAAGCTTGTATTGGTTCTCCACCCAATCTTTGAAAATATAGCAGTCTTCGATGGTATGACTCACCATTCTATGATATGGGCAATATATGGGATTGCCGGTCATGTTCATTTCATGTGGCTTCTTTGGAACGGGCGTTGCAGACCGTTGTTCAAGGCGTCCACGAATATTTTGCGGACTTCATCCCTCTTGAAGGAGTATACCTTCTTCTTTCTCTCCATTGCAGTATGTGCCTTTACTGTTTCTGGTCCTCGAGGCCGATCAGTCTTTGGTTCGCCCTTTTCAGATAATGGCACATGTCTGGGAGGATTAGGTTCCCGAAAGGCTTCGGTCTCCATTTGTATGAAATCGGCGGTCGTAGCTTGACTGTTTGCTAACACACCTTTAGACAGTTCTATCTCTCCCGTCTTGTATTGTCTTTCGACCCAATCTTTGAAGACGAAACAGTCATCAATGGCATGACCTATCACCCTGTGATAGGGGCAATATTCTGGGTCGTCGGTCATATTCGCTTCTTGCGGTCTCTTTGATTCTGGCAGTTAAAGACCGTTTCTTAGGGCCTCCCTGAATATATTGTGGACTTTTTCCCTTTTGAAGAAATAGACTTTTTCCAGTTTCTCTTTCAGAGGCGATTCCTCCCGGCGTATGTATCGGAGGGACTGGAGGCTGATTGCGGCCGTTTTTCGTGAAGGCGCTCCGCTCTTAGGTTAAAGGGGGTATCAGTTAGCTGCCTCCGGGTATCAATCCCTGGCTCATGAACCAAAATTTGATTCCGCTGTAATTGCAATCGGGCGACCTGGGTTGCGAGATCTGCCGCGACGTTTGCCAATTCGTCAACGTTGGACTGTACCTTGGCTAACTTCTCGTCCCTGTCCTGAAGCTGCCTCTGAAGCCATCGGAATAACGCTTGTTCTATAGTTCCGGCCATGACAACCGGGTCATCTTTATTGCCTGAGCTCAATTTCGCAGGAACCACGGGCTCCTCTGGCTTATTGGCCTGAGCGGGCTCTTCATCACTTAGATCGAGCCGATACTGGGTAGCGTCAATCATATCATCACCATGGCTGTGAAGAAGAGGAGGATTCGTTTCTTCATGTCCGACCATGTAGACAGTGCGGAACACATACCCAGCCATCTCTTTATCTTCGGCGGCTGATTTCGCGGAGCGGTCCGGGCTTTGGAAATTCATAAATTTTAACATGGCCAGAGGCTTAGCCCTTTTGTTAGCTCTGTATCTGAGCCGCTTCTGCCTCAGCTTCTCTGCCTTGAGCGCTTGGCAGGCTTTTGCTCTTCGGGAAGCCGCCATAGGCTGAGTGATGAGGAGGCTTGAGAAGACACCCAATTGAGCAGTTGTCAGAGACGCCGCTGGAGCTTGCCCGAGATGCCTTGTTGATTTATTGGTGTTGATGGCCTTGCCCCCAGCTGGAGCGATGGAGAGACGTTCGGAAATGGATCTGCGTTTGGGTTGGGGCGCCCTCGAGACCACCACATTTGGCCTCCTGCCCTTCGAGACCGGTTTGTCTGTCACCGGGGCTTGAGGAGCTGGGACGGCGTTAGCTGACACGAACAGAATGGAGCCAAATGGTAGCGGCGGCTCCTCCCACTGTCGCCCGAGACTGGCCGGAAGGACCGTCCTGGTGTCCATCTTCATCGTGTAGGAGATGGGAGCTGAGTTCATCTTTGGAGACATTGTTGAGAAGTGATTGCTTGAAAACCTGCATGAAAGAGCATTATTTCAGTATAAATATAGGTATGTACATTGACTGAGTTCGCATGAACGTTTAACCCGAAATATGGGAGGAGAGATAAGTCCCACCGAGCGTGACAGAATCTGTAGGGTGTTTTTCGTCACCCCATTGAGATGGGAATACGCGCGCGCTTGTCAGGCGTACTACAAATTCCCCCTGCCTAGGGTAGGCCGGGATTTAATGATTGTGGGGATCCAAATCTCCGGCAGCCGCGGACTAAGCTGCCGTTAATTACCCCTCGCCTTTGGAGCGAGAGAACCTCCGATTAACGGGTCAAACCGGTCATGTGAACTCAATGTGTGGTGTACGTGTGTTTTGTTTTGGAGGGGGCTTAGATATATCGGGGGCCACGCAGAGTTTTTACAAATTTTTTTGAGAGGGATAGTAGTGTAGAGTATGTGCGTGTGTGTGTATATATACATATATATATATATAAAATAAAAAAGGGAAGGGGCATCCAAAGGATGCGTGGGAAAAGCGCTAGCGCTTTGGGCGCTAGCGCTTTGAGCGCTAGCGCACCACGTATCAGCACGTGGGCACTCGGACGCTAGCGCTAGCGCTCTGAGCGCAAGAGCGCTAGCGCTTTGAGCGCTAGCGCACCACGTGTCAGCACGCGGGCGCCCGGGTGCTAGCGCTCTGAGCGCAAGAGCGCTATCGCTTTGAGCGCTAGTGCTCTGAGCGCAAGAGCGCTAGCGCTTTGAGCGCTAGCGCACCACGTGTCAGCACATGGGCGCTCGGGCGCTAGCGCCCCACGTGTCATCACGTGGACGCTCGAGCGGCAAAAGGGACTTGGTCCCTACAATGGGAGTTGTACTCCCATAAAGGAGCACTTATTATTCTTTGTGTGTGTGTGTGTGTGTGTGTGTGTGTGTGTGAGGAGTTAAACTCTTAGGATGTTTTGAAGCTGATGAATGGCTTCTCCCTTTGAGCCCTAGTTTTTTCCCAAAGTAGGGTTTCTGGAGATGGGTCTCCTTCTTCTTCCTTTGTTGGCCGGATCTTGAAGATCAAGAAATATGAGACTTTAAAAATCTCTCCTTTCTGAGATTTGATGGCAGATCTGAGTTCCCCTTTGTGGGTTTTGTGGTAAAAACTATTTTGTTTTATAAAAGGAAGAGTAAAATTGTTGATTTAATTCCAAAAAAAAGGTTTTAGAATCTTGAGGAAGAAGAAGATCACAAATCTGGATTTTTTGGAGAGAGAAAAAGTTGTTGAGATATTTTCATTATCTTGGCCTTTATAGGCTATACACTATACATATAGCCCCTTGGGCTTTACAAAAATGGCATTTTGGCCATCCCATGGCTCATGTGCCATTTCTTTTTGCACATAAGCCATGGGCTTTACAAAAAGTTGGCTTTATACCCATTCATGCATAAAAAATTACATAAAAATTATTTATTACATGATCTATATTTTGGCATGGGGGAGGGCCGGCCGCTTCATGTTCGGACTCGACCTGGACATGGGCCCGTTTGGCTTGGGGTTGACTTTGACTTTGACTTGGTCAACCGGGGTGCAATTTTCGACTTCAACAGGCAGGAGGATGCCCGCTGGGGATGCGCCGAGCAGGAAGAAACTCGACGGTCTCACGATGAGAGCTTCAGATCCTCAGCGTCTAATGTGCAGGAGGATGCCTGCTGGGGATGCGCCGAGCAGGAAGAAACTCGGCGGCCTCGCGATGAGGGCTTCAGATCCTCAGCGTCTGATAGTGTCATGCCCCGCTTCCCAGAGTACGCTAAGTAGGCACGTGACATAGCCAACTATGCTACCTGTGGATAGGAATTGTCCTTCCACAGTCACATTACGGCTGTAGAGATATCAAGAACAAAAATAAAACTATCTAATACATGTCCATAAGCCAAAATAAAATGAGTCAAGAATAATAATGCGGAAGCAAAAGATCCAATACAAGAATAACTGGAATGTATGTCCCATAACGCGGGCTCACATCAGGAATAAAATAATACTGAAAGTAACAGAACTAACTACTACAGAGTCCTCACTGCTCAGCCTACTGACTGAAGTACTCCTGCTCTGACTGCAGCAAGGGTAAGGAATCTGGGCCATGCAAAACCCAGACGTCAGCGCGTCATAACATCAAGCAATAATATGTAAACAGGGTAGCAATACATGCAAGTATAATCATAAATAGTAAAGCAGGGTAACAACAATATAAATCAGGGCGTTGAAAGGTAGTGTGCAGTGAGTAACCTAAACTGGTTATTGGGTTGAATAGTCTCAAGTCCTTGAAATCAATTTGATGAATCATCGATGTAACTCAATAGTATCCCGTGCATGCCCGGGACCACGGTCTAAGACTCTCGGGCTGAAACCGAGACGTGCCGCTAGGCACTAAAAGGAAAAGGGTAAAGACGAACAATGTCAGCATCATCATCCCGAGGCGGGTCTAGCCTCAAAAACTGATCAGTATAAGCAAGCAACTATCGAGTTACAAGTCAGGATTTCATCATTGATTTCCCCATACCCCCAAGTTATATGTGTTTAAGTCAGGTATTAAGTAATCAAGAACTAATGCCAACTCAGGATCAGGCTGGTGCATGTTTGTCTGGATAGACAACAGGAACGGTCCTTAAGGACTACATGTCAGGTTTGTTGGCATTAGTCGCAAGATCAGGTAACAGGTAAAGCCATGGTACATCAGGTCAAGTCAGGTAATATATAAAGGTGTCGCGTTATGTCAAGAGTTGTACGGTACCATGTCGGGTCAAGTAATATGTGTAGCAAGTTGTGTCAGGGTGTACAAGATATCATGTGGGTGCTCATAATCAACTAGCATAATCATGGTTATAAATAAACAAGCATGGGTATTATTAGAACTATAAACTGGCACATGTAATATGATATGCAAATAGGTACAGATTAAACTACTTGGATGCACGGTTATCAGTTTGGGTTTAAGAGATAGTTTTAACGTTTCATGAATGCATTAAAACAATGTGGATGATAAAATTATATTAATATATACCAAAACAATCTAGAGATGCAATTGAATATGAATTAGGCTAGATGTATGCAACAGGTCGTCCGATAGGGTATAAACTACAAAAGGGTATTATGGCTATGCAAACAATTGTGATTATGTGATCTAACATATAAATGTGGTTACTAGGTTTAGTAAACTAAATGCAACAGTTAGGTTTCCATTTCTAGATCTGAAATATGTAAACGGAACATCGTGCTGTTATCTTGGAATTCATGACTTTAGATTCTATCTAAAGATTTAATAAGAAAATAGATAAATTAATATAGGAATAGTATGAATAGCATGTAGCAAGTTTCACTTGCCTCGACAGATCGCGATACGGAAAACGGAACATCTCGCGCCGGCGGGAAAAGTCGCGACGCGCGCACGGTACACGGAATGAGTCCAAACGACGAACAGTGGGATCACACGGGTCAGAGGTTCTCGCTGGGTCGTCGGGATCGTCGACGTCGTGGCCAACTCCGGCGATCTTGGCAGAACAGCAAACACAAGAAACAAGATCTTAAGGAAAAGAAAAAAGAAGGCAAGAAGAAAGAGAGTAGGGGAGGAATGTGTGTACGATGGCTTACTGGGTTGCAAAGGGGCGTGCTAGCAGTGGCGGCGAGATCGACGGCGGTGAGGGGTGCCGGTGAAAGGTTTTAGAAGAGCTAGGGTTTGGTTAGGGTTTGGGCTCGGGTCTGGCTCCAAGGGTTGTAAAGCAGGGTTTTGGGTGCTGGATAGAGAGCAGAGGAGAGGGGGAGATGGCGATGGCGATGAGGAGTGTTCGGCGGCGATGGGAGACGGCGTTGGGTTGTTGGGTTTTCCCTCGGGTGTATGTGCAAGAGAGAGACCCGGGAATCAGAAAAAGAAAAAGAAGATGGTGAGGAGGAGGAGAGGAGACGGTGGTGTGGAGCAGGAATAGGGTTAGGGTTTGCGGAGGTGACGAGAGGTTGGATGGGGTTCTTCTCTTCTCGTGCATGGGTTTTGAAAGAAAACAGAAGAAGACGAAGGAGGAGATATAAGGGAAGCGACGATAACGTGGGGGAGGTGACGGGATTCTCGCGCACCGCGAGAGGAGAAAGAAGCGGGCGCGAGAAGAGAGAGATAGAGAGAAACGAGAGGAGAGAGAAAGAGAAGGAGAGATGGATTCGTTTGGTAGCGGGGGTGAGAGAGAAGGAGTAGGAGAGAGAGAAAGAATTGGTGGGGCCCACGATGATAGGAATGGAGGGTTTTGATTGGGTGAGGGGAAACTGTTAGGAAAAAATTTACAAAAGATTTACTGGGGTTTTAAAGAAATATAATATCGTTGGTTTAGAAAATTATGATAGGCTGACTTAAAAGATTTAGAATAAATAGGATTTGGCGGGATGCAAAATATTTCAGAATTGCGTCCGGGTCGGGTCCAAAATTTTGAATTTGAAATATGAAAATTATTAGCAAGTTCCAAAAATTGAAATGAAGGACTTTGTAACAGAAAAGCATACCCCCAAGAACGGACGCACGCACGTGCGCGTAGCCATCCAAACACGTCTGTTCCACTGAACGGGACAAGAACACGATGCAAGGACGCTACCACAGGGTTAGGGGTACTATGCAAGCCATGACGTGTATTTTTAAATTATTTTAAGTAGCTTAAATGGTTATATGCAAGAATATGAAATGTTAGTGTAATCTATAATTAGGAAACAACGAGCTCAAGTAAATGGGTCGAATATAAAGTAAATTACCATTTTGCAACCAAACATGATAGATGAACTAAATACCGCAAACAACACATACGGTAACTGGAATTGGTATAACTGGACTCGGTTGTTACATTATACCCAACTACAAAAAGAATTTCGTCCTCGAAATTCCAAGAACACAAAAGGATAAACGACCAACACTATAAGAAAAGATGGGGAAACTTCTGCCGGATTTCATCTTCTCGTTCCCAAGTGGACTCTCCATGTGAGCGATTACCCTAAGAAACAAGTACAAGAGGGATAACCTTGTCCTTAAGAACATTTTCCCTTCGATCCACAATTGCAATCGGTCGCTCCTCAAAAGTCAAGTCTTCTCGTACAGTCAGCTCCGAATGATCCAACACATGTGTTTCATCTCGAACATACTTACGGAGTTGAGATACGTGAAACACATCATGCACATTCGCCAAGGACTGCGGTAACGCCAAACGATACGCTACCTCACCAACACGCTCCAAAATCTCAAAGGGTCCGACGAATCGAGGGCTGAGCTTTCCTCGACTTCCGAAACGAATCACCTCTCTAGTCGGTGATATCTTCAAGAATACCAAATCACCCACGGCAAACTCTAGAGGTCTTCTCGACGTATCTGCCCAACTCTTCTGTTTGTCTTGTGCTGCTTTCATATGATTTCGGATAGCATTAACTTTCTCAACTGTCCGCACAACCAAATCCGGTCCCAACAATCTTCGTTCACCGATATCGTCCCAACAATCAGGTGAACGACACTTGCGACCATATAAAGCTTCGAATGGAGCCATCTGAATCGTCGCCTGAAAACTGTTGTTGTAAGAAAACTCCACCAAATGTAGATGATCTTCCCATGAACCCTTGAAGTCCAACATGCAAGCTCTCAACATATCTTCAAGAGTCTGGATCGTTCTCTCCGACTGGCCATCTGTTTGAGGATGATAAGCTGTGCTAAACTTCAATCGAGTACCCAAACTTTCCTGTAAGCTCCTCCAAAAGTGTGATAAGAACCGAGTGTCACGGTCGGACACTAATGCTCACCGGTACTCCATGCAATCTTACAATCTCCTGCATGTACCGTTCTGCCAAAGTTTCTGTTGATTGACCAACCCGAAAAGGAATGAAATGAGATGCCTTGGTCAAACGATCAACGATCACCCAGACTGCATTGTTGCCCTTTGGACTTCGCGGTAGAGCTGTCACGAAATCCATGGTTATATGTTCCTACTTCCACTGAGGAATCGGAAGTGGTTGCAATAAACCAGCAACCCTTTGATGTTCAGCCTTAACTTGCTGACACACCAAGCACTTGGCTACAAAACGGGCAATCTCCCGTTTCATGCCTTCCCACCAAAATGCTGTCGTATGTCTCGGTACATCTTCGTGCCTCCTGGATGTACGGAATATGCTGAACTGTGTGCCTCCTTCATAAGTTCTCCGCGAATATCCCCCTTTGGCACACACAAACAGCTACCATATCTCAACGAACCATCTTCCTGGATCAGTACGTCAGTTCGAAGTCCAGCTTCAACCTGTTCTCGGAACTTTTGCAATCTAGGGTCCTGCGATTGCGCTGCTTTAACATTCTCGGTCAACGACGAATGTACCTGCAGCCGCATCAACTGTCCCGAAGAATGCGGTAGCACAACCTCCAAATCGAATCTTCGAAAGTCTTCATTGAGTTCCCTTTGTGCAGTCAATAACTGAATTGTTGGTAACCGACTGAGCGCATCCTGCACGACATTAATTTTCCCCGGATGGTACATAAGATCAAGATCGTAGTCAGCCATCAGCTCCAACCACCTACGTTGCCTCATACTAAGCTCCTTCTGCGTGAACACATATTTCAAGCTTTTACGGTCAGTGAAAACCTCTGCTTCATCGCCTCAAAAGTTGACGCACACTTATCTGTCCATACTAACGGTACCTTCTTGCGCGTAAGCTTGGTCAAGGCTCAGCCAAACGAGCAACATTCCCCACGAACCTTCTGTAGCATCCTGCAAGCTCAAGAAAACTTCTGATCTCTACAACATTCTTCAGAAACGGCCAGTCTTGAGCTGCTGCAATCTTCCCTGGGTAAACGGCGATTCCATCTCCAGCTACGATTTTCCCCAAACTTTACTTCTTCAGGTCAAAACTCGCACTTGCCCATTCTTGCATACAATCTTTCTTGCCTCAATGTCTGCTGTGCGATCTTCAAGTGTTCTACATGCTCTTCCTTGCTCGCCGAGTAGACCAGAATATCATCGATGACCACCACTATAAAATGGTCCAAGAATGGTGAAAATATTCGGTTCATCAATTCCATGAATATAGCTGGTGCATTCGTAACTCCGAAGGGCATCACTGAGTACTCGTAATGTCCATACCGAGTTCGGAACGCTGTCTTGCAAATATCTTCTATTTTCTCTCGGACCTGATGATATCCGGATCGCAAATCCAGTTTCGAGAATACCCTCGCTCCACTAAGCTTCTCAAATAGTTCGTCAATGCGAGGAATCGGGTACTCGTTCTTAATAGTCACCCGGTTTACTTCTCGATAATCGATGCACATCCATCTTATGCTATCTCCTTCTTAACTAGAAGAACTGGAGCTCCCCAATACGAGTTACTGCTACGAATCCAACCCTTCTCAAGTAATTCAGCAACCTGCTTCTTGACTTCCTCCAACACCACTGGTGCCATTGGATAGTACGCTTTAGAAACTGGCGCTGCACCAGGAACAAGGTCAACCGCGAACTCCAAGTCTTGCTTCGGCAGTAACACCCGATATGTCCTCGAACACATCCATGAAATCTCGAACAACATCTAGTGCTTCATCTTTAGCAACCTTCATCGACGAAAGATCATTAATTGTCGGCCTAGCCCTAATCTCGACTGGCTCGACAGAACTGCTTCCTTCAGACAACCTCTGGGTGTCGGGAATCTGGAAATTCGCTTTCTTCACTCTACACTCAATGTGAGCGTGGGAAGTGCCGAAAATTCCATTCCCAAGACTACATCAAAGCTGCCAGTAACAACTTCCAAGACCTCTGCAATAGCTCCCGTCCGCCAACAACAACGAAACCATCCTTACACCCTCTACTAGTTATTTTCCCATTCCCAGTGTGTATGTCGCAAAATTAAACAGGGTCGTGAAAGTCATCGAGTGTATAGCAATAAACTTGAACGACATAAATCAAAGGGATGCACTAGAATTGAATAACGCTAATGCAAGAAAACCATGAATAGATAGGGTACCTGAAACGACTTCCTCTGAAGCTTTAGCCTCTTCAGCTATCGGAGAAAAGCTTAAGCCTGATTAGCTCCCCGAATTAACTGCTCCTGATCTGGAAGTTGCTCTTGCGGTGGCTCCCGAGTATCCTCCTTCAATCTTAGCCTTGACGGACAATTATCAATGGTGTGATCCACTGATCCACAAATCAGACAAAGTCCAAGCCTTTTACGACAATCTCTTCGATAATGACCCGGTCGTTGGCAGAAATCGCACAACTTCCTTCCCTTTTGCTTGGGTAACACTGACATCTGAACATTCTCTTCCTTATGAAGTTTCGACGGACAAGCATGGATAGTGTGATCCGCCGATCCACAAACCAAACAGAGTCCCCGTTTCCTTCGGCAATCTCTTTGCACATGTCCGTGTACATGGCAGTAATTACAAATCACGCTCCTCTTCCGATCAACAACAATTGTTTTCTTCATTGGTGCTACGCCTCGTCGGTTCACCGGAACACTTCCACGTACGGACGTTTGGTTTAGTGCAAACGCCGGCTTCAGCTCGGTCTGCTGCTTGTGGTCCTCAAGCAAGTCACGAATTACTCCAAGCAAAGCAGCGTCATCCATACACCTCTAGTACGATTGTAGATTCCTGGCTTCCATGATACTGCAACCAAACACCAAAGAGGATTAGTACGATAACAGATTCAACATATAGATCAAGGATATGAGTCAAGGCTAGAACTCCAAGTTACTTAAATAGAGTACCGCATTGTAACCATGTCGCGGTATCATAGTTACAATCACATAACTCCACTCAAGTCGCCTAGGCTCTGGAGATAAACAAAGGAAACCAGGTTTTCGAGTCGATATGCAAAGGAGGTTTGCACATCGCAAAAGTAGAATCAGTAGGAGGTTAAGATTCAAGAATGGTAAGGCGGTAAGGTGACAGGACATGTTTCTTAATCACGAGTATTCCGATTCGTGTATTGGGTACTGTTCCCCTCCGAATAGCGGCCAAGACATGGACGTCTTGCCTGAGATTCGGGGCAGATGCTACTTGGTTTTATCCGTCCACCTCTCCGAAGATGCCAAGTTGATTTATGGCACCGTGTATCGAGGTTTAGACGGATGCGGCCGATGTAGCAGACTTCGTCAGATTCCCCCTCGCTTGAGGGTTTTTTGATTGTGGGGACGTTCTTCCCTGCAGGCGCAAGCCCCTGCAGTTAATTACGCTACCGCATCGCGGTAACAACTTTCTCCTTCTCCAGAATTTCACTTCGTGTCATGGGTGTTTGTTTTGTTTTTGGTTGCCCGTGGATTGTATACGGAGACTAATTTATGTCGTCGCCCGTAGGACGTGGATTAGTCCAAATCCGTATTTTCTTAGATTTGGGTTTGGGGTTTTGGTTTAAGGATACGTTAGTCTTATTTGAGACTAAGATCAACTTAAACGTTTGTTAAGGATACGTTAGTCCAATTTGAGACTAAGATCAACTTAACGGAATCGTTTAGATCCGACAAAAGAGCATTTGGGCTCTATTGTTCCAGTTTAGGGACATAATGGTCCAACATTCCCATTTTGGGACGGATGTTGGTTTAAGAACGCATAAGTCCATGAGTTTAAGGACCCCACAGTCCGTATTAATGTGTGGTTGTCGGGACCCGCCACCTCTCTGACGACGTTGAAGGATTACAACGACAAATATCAGAGGAGTTCAGAGATGTACCCTTGAACCAAAGTTGGTTGAGAGATCTATAGTCCAATTTGGGACTAAAGTCTGTTTGAAGGTTTGATTTAAGGACACGTTAGCCATATTTGAGGCTAAGATCAACTTAAACGTTTGTTAAGGATACGTTAGTCCAATTTGAGACTAAGATCAACTTAACGGGATCGTTTAGATCCTACAAAAGAGCGTTTGGGCTCTATTGTTCCAGTTTAGGGACATAGTGGTCCATTACCAGTTTAAGGACATGGTGGTCCAATACCAGTTTAAGGACATCGTTGTCCATAAAATGTATGGCTGTCGGGACTCATCACCTCTCAGTTCAAGATGATTTGAGGACTTATGGCCAGTTTGGGCTAAGTCCAATTATGTTTGAAATATTGGCCCTTTGGACCATTAGACATTTGTCTAGGTTCAGCCCCTCATCATTCAGTAGTGCTAAACAGAGGTTTGGGGGCTCTGACAACATTTTGTCTTTAATTTCCTCAATTTTGAGATTCACTTGGAGGATGGACTTTTACCTCTGGAAAATTAGCCAATTTGGCTAAAAGTAGTGTTAAACACTAGAGAACAACAGTGTTAAACACTGGAGGTAGAACTCTCAAATTAGTGTTAAACACTAAAAGACAATCAGTGTTAAACACTGGAAATATAATCTTCAATTTAGTGTTAAACACTGGAAACAATCAGTGTTAAATACTGGAAATAAGATTCTCAAATTAGTGTTAAACACTAGAAGAGGAAGGGATCACGTGGGGACACGTGAGGGCGTCCAAAGGTGGGGCCAGATCTCCTTTATTTTGTTCTCAGAATAAATAAGTGTTAAACACTTTTAGTCTTTAAGGCCGTCACGTGTGAGCACGTGATGGGCATCCATCCATTGGATATTAAAGGGATTTGTTAGGGGTCACGTGGGGACACGTGAGGGCGCCCTAAATGTGGGGCCAGATCTCCTTTGTTTTATCCTCAAATCTGTGAATAAGTGTTAAACACTTTTTGACTTTCTGGCCATCACGTGTTAGCACGTGATAAGCATTCATGCACTGATTTGTTAAGGCATTTATTAGGGGTCACGTGGTAACACGTGAGAGCGCCCAGAGCCAACATTTCCTTTGCTTTAATTCTCGTCGTTTAGGAGGTCACGTGAGAACACGTGAGGCATTGCCTCAAAGTTAATTCCTTCTTATTTTGGGGATCTTTTCAAGAGTCACGTAGGGCCACGTGACCTTGGTTCTTTGGATGCATGGAGATCTTTTAAGTCTCTTTATTTTATTTAAGAATTAAATTCTCTGTAGGGTTAAACCCTAATTATCATTTTGGAGGAATTAAATTCCGATTGTAAAAGAATTAAATTCTTATGTAGGGTTAAACCCTAGTTCTGTTCTGGAGGAATAAAATTCCTATAACTTTGGGAGAATTAAATTCTCAATTAGGGTTAAACCCTAGTTCTGTTCTGGAGGAATTAAATTCCTATAACTTTGGGAGAATTAAATTCTCAATTAGGGTTAAACCCTAGTTCTGTTTTGGGAGAATTAAATTCTCTAAACTCAATTCCCCCTCTAAGTTTTGGATCTGCATGGCAGGATCTCAACCCGATGAAAATTAAATTCTCAACCTATGGGGAGATGTGCTCTTTGCATATCTTCAACCAGAAGAAGAACTAAGTTCTTTTGTGTTGAAGAGTTAAACTCTTAGATTTGAGAATTAAATTCTCTTTGTTTTATGGAACTTAGATCTCTTTCCCCTTTCTCACCTAGGGTTTTCTTTGTTGAGAATTAAATTCTCCTTTCTTTTCTTCTCTCTTGAGAATTAAATTCTCCTCTCTCTGTTCTTCTCTCAAAAAGGTAGATCTCCTCTCTTCTTTTCTTGGCTCCTATTTATAGGAGAAAGAAAGAAATCAATTTGTTTTGCAAATCTTTCATTGAAAGATTTGATTTGTTTTCATATTTAATATGAGCCTTTAGATCATTCAGTGAATTTTATTCACCGTTGGATTTTAAATCCAAAAGATATTCTGTTTGTTATTCTTGGTGAGATTTAGGGAAATCTTTCCTTGTCTAAGATTTTCCCATAAATTGGTGATTTTTATCACCCTTGGATTTTTAATCCAACGGTCCCCCATAGACCTTTTTTGTTTGGAAAGATTTAGAAAATTTTAGAATTTTAATTCTATTAATCTGTAAGGCTTTCAAAGCCCGGCACGTGCTGGCACGTGACCCTTGGTCACGTGTGAGCACGTGACCCCCAATTGAGTCTTTTTCTCAGCATTTACTTACGGTTCAGTTTTAACCATCACGTGTCAACACGTGTGAGCACGTGACACCTCATTGAGGTATTTCCTTCGGCCGTTTGTTATTTCATTTTTGCTTCGATTGTCACGTGTCAACACGTGACCATTGGTCACGTGTGAGCACGTGACCCCTAATTGGGTCCTTCTTCAGCCGTTATTTTTATTTCTGTTTTAACTATCACGTGTCAACACGTGACCATTGGTTACGTGTGAGCACGTGATACCTCATTGAGGTAATTCCTGACTTTTAATCAGGGAACAGTGCATAGCATATTTGCTCATAACTTTTGATCCCGGATGAATTATGAAGCCCATAATATATCAAATCGAAGGGTTTTTCGAGATGCTTCCAATATCATCAGAATTTAACAGTTCCTCCTTCGGGAGTTTATCAAAATACAGGCCGGAAGATACTGGTTCGCATTTCCTTAAGCGTATCGCTGCCATTTGATACCTTGGACTCTTTTGCGCAGAAATTTTTGGTGGGAACAAATGCCCCCCACTACTTTGCCCACGTAAGTATATACGTGGGTGAAGTAGTGCAGAGTAATGCATAGCGTATGACCAGTTTCGGGTTGATATATAACTTTCAGAATTTTGATCTGAGAAGATAACGAGCGGACACAAGCGTCGTCATTTATCATTGACTCAAATCTCGACTCTTAAGAGATATAGTTCCAAATTCTCAACTCCATGAGCCGCACCCTTCTATTTCTTTATGTCTTACTCTGGCGCGAAGTAATTTATACGCTCATGAGTAAGTTCTCCATTTCAGTGGCATGTAGCTTTGGCAAGTGTGGCTCATAGATGGTCCATCTTAACCTCTTTGTAGGGCAGTGATGGCTTAAGAGACAGGGTTAGGATCTGCCACCTAAGAATTTTCAACTTTATGAGCCGTGAGGGTCTCATAAAGACTTTTCTCCCTACGAGTCGTGAGGATCTCGTAGGTGTATTTTCTCCTTAGGAGTCGTGAGGATTCCTAAGTGTGTTTTCTCTTGATCCAAAAGTTGATTGGATCAGGCTCGTTAAATAACGGCACATACGTTCTAAATCAAAATACAGTTCTTAATATACAGAACACACACAAGAGGAAAAGTTCAGAAATGAACGAATCCTTCTTGTGGCATTGTAGACTTGGTCATATCAATGCGACACGACTAGCTAAATTACATAAAGATGGTTATTTAAATGCGTTCGAATTATCATCTTATGAAACTTGCCATTCATGTCTCAAAGGCAAAATGACAAAAACTCCGTTTAGTGGACACGGAGAAAAAGTTACGGAACTCTTGAGACTGATACATAGTGATGTATGCGGTCCCATGTCTACACATGCCAGAAATGGTTCCTCATACTTCATTACAATCACTGACGATCTTTCAAGATACGGACATGTGTTCCTATTGAAATACAAGTCTGAAGCTTTTGAGAAATTCAAAGAATATAAACACGAAGTCGAGAACCAAACGGGTAAAAGTATTAAGATCCTTCGATCTGATCGAGGAGGAGAATACTTGAGCAATGAGTTCTTGGATTATCTAAAAGAGAATGGGATTCTCTCTCAGCTTACTCCTCCTTATACACCACAGCACAACGGTGTATCGGAGCGGAGGAATCGCACCCTATTAAATATGGTGCGCTCTGCTGAGTTGCCTATTTCCTTTTGGGGGTATGCGCTTGAGACAGCCATACACCTATTGAATATGGTTCCTACCAAATCAATGCCTACCATTCTATATGAGATATGGAAAGGGAAGAGATCATCTCTTAAGTACGTTAAGATATGGGGTTGTCCAGCCTATGTCAAAAGGCACAATCCGGACAAACTCGAGGTAAGGTCTGTCTTATGCAAGTTTGTAGGATATCCCAAAAATTCACTAGGGTATATCTTCTACCATCCCGAGAAACAAAAAGTGTTTATTTCTCGACATGCCACTTTCTTAGAAAAGGGTTTTCTTATGAAACAAATTAGTGGCAATGAGGTAGAACTGGAAGAGGTTCCAGTGACACAAACTACGACAAAATTTGATGGAACCAGAGGATTCAGTAGTTCTTGACGAACCCCCGCCTCTCTGCCGATCTAGTAGGGTTCCTCATCCACCTGAGAAATACTACGGTTTTCTCATTGATGGTGGGAGCGAGGATTGCATCATGGAAGATGATGACCTAACTAGCTTCGAGCAGGCCATCACGAGTAGTGACTCTGTGAAATGGCTGGATGCAATGCGATCTGAGATGGAATCCATGTACACCAACAAAGTATAGACTTTGGAAGTTGCTCCTGAAGGGGTAAAACCCATTGGGAGCAAATGGATCTTTAAGAAGAAACTTTGTGTAGATGGAAAAGTTGAGACTTTCAAAGCTAGACTTGTTGTAAAGGGTTTTCGTTAATGACCAGGTATGGATTATGACGAAACCTTTTCTCCAGTGGCTTTGCATAAGTCCATCCGGATCCTACTTGCCATTGCTGCATTCCATGACTATGAAATCTGGCAAATGGATGTTAAGACCGCCTTTCTAAATGGTGATTTGGAAGAGTGCGTGTACATGACTCAGCCAGAGGGCTTCGTAGACAGTGGGAGCAGCGGAAAGGTGTGCAAGCTGCTTAAATCCATCTATGGGTTAAAGCAGGCATCGCGGAGTTGGAACATCTGTTTTGATGTGGTAGTCAAAGAGTTTGACTTCATAAAAAACATAGATGAACCTTGTATATACAAGAAGGTGACAGAGAGTAAGGTTGTCTTCCTCGTATTGTACGTGGATGACATACTCTTGATAGGAAATGATATTCCTATGCTGCACTTGGTTAAGCTCTTCTTATCACATAGATTCTTAATGAAAGATCTAGGTGATGCCTCCTGCATTTTGGGAATTAAGATCTATAGAGATAGATCTAGACGGATACTGGGATTGTCCCAATCCAGGTACATTGACACCATACTAAAGAGGTTTAGTATGGAAGAATCCAAGCGTGGGAATTTACCCACGATCTCTGGACTCACTCTCTCCAAAGAGATGTCTCCCAAGACTGATTTGGAAAGAGCTCGCATGCAAGGGATACCCTATGCTTCGGCAGCAGGCTCTATCATGTACGCGATGCTATATACCAGATCCGATGTAGCATACTCACTAAGTGTAGTAAGTAGGTATCAAGCAGATCCTGGAGAGAATCACTGGACAGCTGTGAAGAACATTCTCAAGTACATGAGAAGGACTGAAGAGATGTTCTTGGTGTATGGTAACAGAGAACTCCAGGTGGAGTCCTTTACCGATTCGAGCTTCCAAAGTGATAAAGACGACTCTAAGTCACACTCGGGTTTTGTTTTTACCCTCAATAGAGGGGCGATTTGTTGGAAGAGTTCCAAACAGGAAACCATGGCAGACTTGACGATGGAGGCTGAATACATCGCTGCCAACGATTCTGCCAAAGAGGCTGTTTGGATAAAGAAGTTCATCACTGAACTTGGTATGGTTCCATCCATTGAGTATCCAATACCTCTGTATTGTGATAACAATGGAGCTGTGGCTTTGGCCAAGGAACCCATGTCCCATCAGAAGTCCAGACATATTCTGAGGCGGTATCACCTGATCCGGGAGATAGTTGATCGCCGGGAGATCGAGGTTAGGAGAGTTGATACGAAGGACAACACTGCGGATCCACTCACAAAGGCCATTTCTCAGATATAATTTGAGAGACTCTTCGAGATGTTGGGTATGAGATACTACAACAGCTGGCCTTAGTGCAAGTGGGAGATTGTTAGTTATGTATATGCCCTAGAGGCCATTGTTGTACATGTGATGTATATTATAATGGATGCTTGGATATATATATAGAGGACTTTCTTGCTCGATATGATAGTATGCTATCTGGTTTCACTTTATCTTAACGTGTTAACAAATACTGTTTTGTGATCACATGTTGATGAAGCCCTTGGGATATGTACTTGACTACTAGGACTATGATGAGATCATACTAGTGGGGCCAGGGTAGTCAATGAGTACATCCTATAACTGTTCCTAGTCGAGGGTGTATCGAGACAGGGCATCGATACTCCAGAGTAGACTAGCGTACACGTATCTTGACCCATATGATGGGCGATGGATGATCCCATATCCATTGGTGTTGGACATCAAAGATGGTGTACGGGTGCTCAGTGGAGACTGGGTATATTGAAAGGACTCGCCAAGAACTCCTGGATGGTATTATACCTATCGTCAGATAGCATTTCTCCGGTGACACTGGTACAGATTAGTCTGTAGACCCGAGATCGTCATAGAGTCTTGTGTGATTCCCACCTTACCACGTCCAAGAGGGCATGCAAAACGGTGGCTTTTGGGTACAGTCCCGAATCATATGGAGGCAATGAGCGATGGGAGGGGTTTCGTCTCTCCCGGTATAGGGAGTTGATGTTGTGCTGTGTTCGATTGGCTATAACTGGAAGTCCCTGGCCAGGGCTGATATGGAAATTTACTGGTAAGTGTTATCAGTAGTTTCTCGATCCGTTATGAGCTTTACATCGACACGACTTATCGGTTACTGAGGTCTAACGTTTACCACCCCTAGACTGGATATGCAACATATCAGACGAAGAGATCGGACTGTACGGGAGTGTTACTGATTGGATTTGCAGGAGAATGTACAAGCTTGCTTATTGATCTTCTGATTGCTCAATACACGGGTGGCTGTTACGTTTAGCTGACCGCTTGCAGCTTGTGGGTGTTTGATATGATCATCACCTGCTGCAGGCGTATTGACGATTCTTTAGAGTCCTACACAGAGGTTTCCTGGCTCAGGCAAAACAGAGTAGGAGCACATATGTGATATGTGCGGGACCGAGAATGATACGATATGAGATACCGTATTATATTCTCGCGATATGAGATATCGGCCGGGTATATGTGATATAGCCGGGTCATCGGATCAAGTGTTGATTCGATGAATGAGTACATGTTATATTAGTCGGTTATATGCAATATAGCCGGATTGTCGGATCAAGAGTTGATTCGATAATTTAATGTATAATTATATATGTGATATATTACATTACGTTAACTGATATAAGCTCGCTTTATTGATTCATTTTCTCACCAGATAATACATTGATATATATGCCAGAAATCATGGAATTATACAAAAGCAGGTTTTTTGCAGGAATCACATCGAACAAACTTTTCGCCGCATCTAATTCTTTGAGCTTAGCATACATGGATACTAATGAAGTTGCAACCGAAACTAGATCAGCAAGCCCGAGTTTAACTGCAACAGCATGGACCAACTCAACGCAATCAATTCGATAAAGATCGCCACAAGACTGAAGAACAGAAACCATCGATACTAAATTAGGTTTCACTTCTTCCTTGTGCATGAGCCTGAAGATCTCAAATGCATCTTCTGGGTTCCCATTTTGGGAATAAGCAGAGATCATTGTGTTCCAGGAAACCAAACCTTGCGACTTAAATATATCAAACAACATTCTCACAGCAGCAAAGTCTTTAACAGTCGCATACATTGTGATGAGAGAAGAAACCACGGCCTCATCGTTAACAACCCCCACCTTTAGACCAAACCCATGGAGCGATTCTTTAAAAACCGGTGCTCCTAAATTAATAACACTAACAACTGCGAATGACAGCAGGGTCAGTGGAGATAGGCTGGTAGACGTTCTACTGATCCAGAAGTCCACCGAAGAGAGTACCAAAGTCCTGAATATCTTCTTCTGGAGTAGCCGTAGTAAAGGTATGGAATATATCATAAAACTTCTGCAAATTATCCTCTAACGAGTAGAGAGATTGAAGGTGTGTCCAAACTTCCGTTGCAGTTTTCAGAGACATAATAGAAATATAATAGCGAAGATCCATAGAGTTAGATATCCAAACAATTATCTTGTTATCATTCTGAAACCAGGTATCAATGTTGGGATCTTTAGAGTCAAGAAGAGAATCCGTCAAGTGGTGATGAAGGCCTTTGTTGTTCAAGGCTCGTTCCACAGCACTGGACCATTTAAGGTAATTCTTTGCCCCAGTAAGAAATCGTAGTCAAATAAATATCCGTTTTGAAATCAACGGAAGACATAGATGCCGAAGTAGCTTTATTTTGTCTAACCCAAACAAGTTCAAGAGGCAAGTAAATCTAATAGACCATGTATATGGCTAAATTAAAAAAATATTTAACCTTAAGAGGAGATCGAAGACATCCAATCAAGAATCAAAGGCTTCCAGGGAATGATCGAAGGTTCTGTGTAACGTCTGGAAGGTGGTCGATGTTGCCTGAATGGAGAATCGAGGGCTGGGTGTCGTCGAAGAGATCTGGGGGGGAGAATTGAGGGCTGGGAGTCGTCGAAGAGATCTGGGGGGGAATCAAGGGCTGGGAGTCGTCGAAGAGATCTGGAACGGCGAATCAAAGGCTGGGGGTCGTCGAAGAGTGTAGGCGAGGTCACAGGGGGTGCGATCGAGGCAGGCGATGTCGCAGGGGGGCGATCAACGAGGTCTGTAGTGAGGTCGGTGGTGTTGCAGGGCTCTGGTCGTCGCAAGGGTAGTCGATCGAGGGCTCTGGTCGTCGCAGGCGAGGTCGAAGGGGGTTTTAGGGCTTCTGGCGAGTTCGGTCGATCAAAGGCGAGGGAGATCGATCAAGGAGGGAGCAACGTCGATAGGAAAAAAGGTTTTTATTATAATTCCGTTCAAGCTCTGATACCATAAACAGAATTAAAATGAGAAATATTTTATTGGCTTGAGAAAAATAGTAGTCTATACAACTCTATATATAGAAAGAGTTTTAGATCAGCTTTCCTAACAAATATATAATAATTAATCAAACTGATTAACTAAAAATAACAACTAAATAATATCCATAACAATATTCATAACAGAATTTATAAGAGAGAGGGTGAAGATGGGGGTAGTTAGGACAATTACTCACTTAATTTATTCATGGTTACGGCTGAATCGTGGTTACGCTAACAGAATAGTGTATTTAGTTAATGGTTAGGTTTTGATGGTTGTTTTTAAAAATATTGTCTTTTATGGTTGTTTTTAAAATTATGAGAGTTTTAGTGGTTGTATTTCAAAAAAAAAAAATATAAAGTTTTCGAGGATGTTTTTCCAAAATACTAATGTTTTAAGGAGCATATATAAAAAAAAGCCCAAAAAATTAAAACGAATGTGTACTCACCTAGAGCTTTAATATTAGCCCTATTGGACAATGGTCACTGCCGGCGACTTCAGGAAGAATATATGAGTCGTAAACTTTATCCGTGATGGATTCCGATACCAGAAAATAATCTAGTCGCCAACCTGTCACATAATCGATGAAGTGACTCTAAAATCTAAGACCACAAATAAAGCAAGTCTTGTTGGAATTGGTTAACAAGAAACATAAAATTCAATTAGAGAAAGTCGATAAACACAAATTTATTAACTAGATTTTCAGAAATATGCACCCTTAAACCTTTTCTTTTGGAAGATTGCACGTTTCACAATTTCTTTTACATATATTTCCTATATAACCTTAACGTTTTTGGGTTATTTTGCGGAAATGCCTTAACATCGTTTAGCAGTAAAAAAAAGATAAACTAAACAATGAATAATATTTGGTTCACAGAAAATTTATCGAGAATTTCTTTGGTGCTTCCAAATACTTTTTCGTGAAACGCACTGTCAAGTAGAAATTGACAATTCTTTTCTAATAAATTTTTTTAAACCCCAGTTTTGAGAATGTCCTTGGTGCTTCCCAATTTTTTGAAACAGTCCCTGCTGTAAAAAAAATCCCCTTCTCCACTTTCTCGCAAACCCATCTTGCTCAATAATGGCATGCAAATTCAAGCCCTCTCAAATCACATCCTTCTCAATGGTGATCCAAAAAACATTGGACCTTGCTCTCTTAAATCCATTTTCTTCATGGTCCAAAATTGATGCTTGAAAAGCAAAATAAAGAAATTTTAGCACTAAGCCAAAATAATATTAACCCATTATAGCTTTATGCTTTACTTTCTCTATAAACTCAAAATCAAAATCTTTTACAACAAAGCACAAAAGCTAAAATCATAGTTTTCAAATCCCATTCGAAATCAATTTCCCACCAATCCAAATAAAAAGAAATTTGACATAATGAAATCAACAAACAACAAAACAAACATCATAATCCCTAAGGAAGTTTAATTACTGCTCTCTCAATCACCTAATCTCAGCATCTAATAAATGCTTCTCTACGTTGTCTTCCCCTCTTTAATTATCGGTAGCTCTCAATTGCCAACACCCTTGATATGCTCGCAAAATATAAAATGATTAAAAAAATAATTAGGAAAGTTTTGGATTGATGGTAAGTGGAAGCCTGCGGAGCACAGCGGTATGGTGCTAGACTAAAAACTATGAGGCAATCTCGACTGAGGCGGTGAGCTCCAACGGAGAGAGTGATTGACTTTCTCTTCATCAATCTCTAATATTGCCTTCCCTTCTATGGTTTCTCCTTGTCTCTCGCTTGGTGCTCGCCGATAAAAACTTTTAAAGAAGCAGATTGAGGAGCCATGGTAGCCCTCATCCTCCGAGTCCTACCCTAGAGTTTAGCAAATCCGATATCCGCCTCGCCGGAGAAAATGGAGAAGAAAAAGGCTGAGATGAAGGTACCACCTTAAGAGAGATCAATCAATAAGAAATGCCTTGCCTCCAACTGAGGCACATGACACTATTACAAAATATTTGGAAAAAGGAAGAAGCCTAAAAAAATCCAAAGATTCTAACCATGTACCTTTTTCAGGATGGGTGTATATAGCCAATCTCTGTACGCTATAATCCTTGAACTATTTTATTGGTGTCTGCAATAAAATTAGAAGTCAGCGAGAATTTTACCTTTGTTTGTCTTGCGCCCACCATGCCTGTAACCCCAATAGGTATAGGCCACTACACTCGGGTGTTGTTTCCTAAAGGTATCCACAAAGCCTCTAGATAAAAAGTTTCTCTCAAATGATTCCCTTTCTTCAATAGTAAATCCGGCACTTCTGTGGTTCCCCTATAAGATAAAAAAGCAATGTTGTGAATCACATCATCCATTCTTTATTTGGTCGGTTAGTGCATAACGTATAAACAGATAACATATCACATAATTGGATTATAAGGAGAGTTATGCAGAATAATTTTCGATGTGCATGCATTTATGTGTGTGAAAAAGATGGAAGGAAAATATGCGCGCGCACACACAGAGAGAGAGAGAGAGAGAGAGCTGAGCTTCTCTGAAGGGATGCTCAGTTTGGACATCAATTTTGGATACTGGATAGGTTATGCACATCGTACTGAGCCCGATTAAATGGTCATTCACCAACATATTTCAAATGGGATTCCACCGTTTAATTCTATTTGATGGGTTACTAGCCAAACACAGTTAATGCCGATTAAATGACCTTTTAAGCCTTGCTTTTAAACATTTATGTCGAAAGTAAAAAAAAACCAAATGATAGGACTTTAAAGATGGTCCCACATTGGAAACAATAAAAGAAACACATGGGTATAAAATATAAAATGGGTCAACTCAAAAAGGCTCGAGTCTTATTGTTGGAACCCACTTATCATTAAAGAGCTCATCATTCATCCAACTCTCCTCTAACTTCAAACTCTACTTTACTCGACAATACTACCAAGTGTAGTACTTTTCACGTGAAAAAAACTAAATGATGGGACTTTAAAAATAGCCTCGCATTGGAAACAACAAAAGAAACACATGGGTATATAATATAAAATGGATCACACCTAAACAAGACTTAGTCTTATTGTTGGAACCCACTTATCATTAAAAGCTATGTGTAAAAAGCCCATCACTCCTCCAAATCTTCTCTAACTTTAAACTCTACTCTAATTTAAAAATAACTTCAACAATTTCGAATGACCATAAGAAACTCACTAACCAAGATTTAAATCCAGGAGCAATTGGACAAAAGTACTGTAATAAATGCATCTTAGTCTTATTGTTGGAACCCACTTATCATTAAAAGCTATGTGTAAAAAGCCCATCACTCCTCCAAATCTTCTCTAACTTTAAACTCTACTCTAATTTAAAAATAACTTCAACAATTTCGAATGACCATAAGAAACCCACTAACCAAGATTTAAATCCAGGAGCAATTGGACAAAAGTACTGTAATAAATATGCATTTAATTTGAGCACTGAGCAGTGTTGTCAATATCCTACGATATGTGCTGTACATATTATTATCGATGCAGTATGCATGGAAATTGGAATGTATCATATTCACATAAGTAACAAGACTTATCTTATAATACAGTTTTTATTTCACAACATTCATAATCTATAATACATGGAAATGGAATCAAACCAGGTTTCAAATATATTTGGAATTGACTTTAGGTTCAACATAGCATTTGAGAAGATTATAGTATTTTAACTGAAGAAAAGACCCCAAGATATCATAGTTTCTGCTCAATAGTAGGTAAACCTTAAAGCCAAATTTGAACTTGCAACATCCTAAATCCTTGCTCTTGAACCCCATGTAAACCAGTCTTCGTCGAAAATTGCTGAGTCGATAAAACAGGCATATTTCCATTCTCGTTTATTTTACCTCTATACCAACTTTTGTGTTTTTCTTCTATGCATGAGCAACATATATCTTTTTCCTATAACCATTTTGTTGCATAACTGTGAGACATTGTGTAATTATGGAAAGTTTTTTTGACTTTGTTGCAAATTCGGTTTTCGAGTAAGAGGTAGAATTGTAGCTAGTAGGATCTAATAATACGAGACCTTGTATTAATGGGATTTGGCTGCACCTATATGCAATTAACAGCATCTTGCATCTTATCTCATCTGGGTTATTTCCATTAGGGTTTTGGGTCTTTACATTATTAGGATTAGTTTAGATTCACAAAGATTGATTATTTGCAAGTCATTCACAGAAGAAGACTGGTTACTGGTTAGAGAGATTGTATGATAATATATAATATAACAGACGGGTGCCAATTATTTTTTTTATTTTTTTTTTGACAAAAAGATGGATAATTAGCGACCCGAATTCATTAAAAAGGTTTTAATGGGTACAAACAGGTGCCAATTATTTGTAAAAGAAGAAGCCAAGTCTACCTACGATTGACAGAACTATGTCTTGAACAAATTCATCAAAGAAATTCACCAAGTAAAGCTTTCATTAAATATAAGATAAGGCATTACAAATTAGATAAAAGTATTCCTTACAGCAGGATTAAAGATGTCGATTTCTTGATGAGCGCAATTCAAGTCACCTGTTAATATCACAGGCTTCGATTTCTCCAGTTCCTGCAAAAAGTTGATATAGTGATCGATGTTTGCCTACAAAAGAAGCATTAGCTACTTTTCCTCCTATCTATCTATATAATATAATAAATCTACTTGAGAGAACATTCCTTGGAATATTCCCTTCTCCGGCTTGGACTTTAGTGGAAAACATTATCTAGCCCCTATCTAATTCTCTTACCATATTTGAGTCATGGAAAATTTATTATTTGCTCCCTACTCAATATTTTATCACTCTTTTATCACATACATATATGGTGGAAATAGTCTGATTGGTCCCTTTCTTCAAAATATTTTTCTATTTTTTCTCTTATTACTTGGCTTTAACCAACAAAATATTGAAAATTTTCATGGTTTTTTGTGCTATAACCTGCAAGCTATTGAAAAAATTCATGATTTTTTTTGTGCTATAACCTTAAAATATTGAAAAAGAAAAAATTGAGTTAAAAAATTCGCAATTTTCATTTGGTACTGCAAAAAATAATATAGAAAAAACAAAGAAAACAAAAAAAATTTGACATTTTGGATAAGTTTGCTATTTTCATGTACTAGCATCTAAAATATTAAAATTTTGAAGGCAATAGAATATTTAAGAATTTTGAGAATTTTACGATTTTCGTATGCTATAGCATGCATAATATTGAAAAAACAAAAGAAAACAGCAAATGTTAACTTCTGAAAATTTAGAGATTTTCACATGCTATAAACAAGCAAAATATTGAAAACCCGAAGAAAACATAACATTCTTGAGATTTTTGAAGATTTTGCTATTTTCGTATGCTATAACAAGCAAAATATTGAAAAATCGAATAAAATAGAAAATATTAAGAATTTTGAAAATTTTGTGATTTAAATGTGCTAGCATGCAAAATATTGAAAATTTGAAGAACAATTTTTTGAATTTTAAAAAAATCGTGATTTTCATATGTTATACAGAATTTTGAAAATTTGAATGAAACAGAATACTATGTAGCACGGGTACGGATACGGGATACGATACGGATTCGCATATTCATAATTTTTCAAAATCCTAGGATGCAGGATACATTTTTATATCAATTTTTAATTATATAAATATGAATATATATTAAGATGTCATATAAATATAAAATAATATAAATAAATAATGGTATTATGTTAGATATTCAAGGCGTTTCCAAATTTTCGAGAGCCTTAATTTTCGGGAGAACGATAAGAAGTGTCGATTCGAGAGAGGTTGGTGAAACATTTACAAGTCCGAGCGAATCCAAAAGAATCCAAAAGTTTCGGACTTGAATACATGATCGAGGACAATTCGTGAGGCATTTACAAGTATACGTGCTTCATAGAAAGAATATTTGGGATTTGCGAATATATCGTGATATTCGTATGATATATCAAGCAAAATATTAAAAAACCAAAGAGCGGAGAAAATTTTGAGATTTTTGAAAAATTTTGCGATTTTCGTGTGCTAGAATGCAAAAAATTATAAATTGAAATCGAACTTTTTTTAGATTTTTGAAAATCTCATGATTTCCGTGTTGCAAGCAAAATATTGAAAAAGGAAGAAAATGGAAAAGTTTGAGATTTTTGAAAATTACACTTTTCATGTCATACCATGCAAAATATTGTGAATTTGAAGAATACAAATAATTTTAGGATTTTTGTAAATTTCATAATTCTCTTGTGCTATATAACATGCAAAATATTTTTTAAAAAACGAAGAAAACAAAAAAAATTATGATTTTTGAACTTTTCGTGATTTTCGTGTGCTATGAGATGAATAATATTGAAAAAGAGGAAAGAAAATTTTGATATTTTTGAAAATTTTGCGATTTTCGTGAGCTATATCATGTCAAATATTGAAAAACCGAATTAAACAAAAAATATTTTATTTTTGAAAAATTCATGACTTCCTTATGTAGCAAGCAAATTATTGGAAAACCCAAGAAAAAAGAAATTTTGAGATTTTTTAAAATTTCGCCATATTCGTAAAGCTAGCATGCAAAATGTGAAATCTGAAGAAAACAAAAAAATTGGGATTTTTGTATATTTAGTGATGCTCGTGTGCTATGTCAGCAAAATATTGAAAAACCGAAGAAAAACGTAAATTTTGAGGTTTTTAAAAATTTCGCGATTTTCGTATGCAAAGGAAAATATTGAAATGCCGAAGAAAAATACCAAAATATTTGCAAGTTAATCGTTCATATATTCTAAATATTAAGTTCATAAATATCAGACACTACCGGTTACAAATTATATAACAATATACTTTTAAATTAATATGGTTTTTCTTGACTTTGAGCTTGCTAGTTGTCCACAGATGGTAGTAAATTTAATGTGGGGATTTTGCATAAAGCTGAAGAGAAACTATTAGGCAGAAACACTCAATGCTTTAAGTAGTATTGTTCCCGATTAATGAATGCTTCTTCAAACTGTTTAGGCAAGGAGGAATAAAGTGGGAATTCTTTAGCTAACCACAATAGTAATATCTTTTAGATCGATTCTGTTGATTTAGTTAAGTGCACCAGGCATCTTCAAGTACAGATTAGGGAGCATAGGTAACACTTTACCTCTTTAATCAAATTGAAATGCAAATATAGTTGCCACTTGCCACATACAAGAATCAGCATAACCTCTTGATAATTTATCTACACCGAAGCTTGTGTACATTTTAAATCAAATAATAAGGCATTTTACTATAGTCCCATGTGCATTTTCCATGCTCTAGCGCATGCATCATAAAACAAAATCTTACTGATCTTTGAACCTTTGATTTACAGTTTCTCTATCATCTGCAGCTGTTCATTTTATGAACTGATCGATATATGGATTCTCAACATAATCAAGGCCAACGTGAAGTGGTCGGTTTGGCCACAAAGGAAAAGGAAAATAAAGAGGGGGGGAAACTTGGGGTGGTCCAGATAATAACATTGACTACTGATCTTCTTGATCAGCTGCATTATCAATAACAACTGCCTTACAAATTACGACTCATATATGTTGGAATGACAAAAACATTTCTTCATTTGCAAGGACAAATCTTAATAACAATCATAACTATATGGCCATGACAAACGCAAGGACAAATGCTTCCAACAAAAACCACCAAATTTTTTTTAAAATGCATATTCATATGAAAAAGCAATGTTCAATGAATCTAGAGATGAGAGCAACTTACTTTCATGTAATTGCTAAGAGATTGATCCCATTCCTCGACCCTGTAAGTCTACTATCATGACATCACTATATTAGTTCTACAAATTTGCTTTGCTAATATCAAAGATATAAATGACCTAAGGATCTAAAAAGAAAAGGAAACAGAAAAAGAAACACAGAATTAGCATTTAAGCAGTCAATTACCAATCTTCTCAAGCCATCTCCAGAATTGGGCACATATCCACACAATAAGAAAAAAGTATCAAATTCCACTGTCACAAGACGGCCTTCAGTATCATGATCTGATATTCCGAGTCCATACTTCACTGATATTGGCTTTATCTGCTTAAGAAAGCTATTAAATTTCTTACTGGAAACATGTTCATAAGATGTAGGACCAAACATCAAAACAATATCAATTCTAATTCTTGCAATAATTTCATTCAAAAAAGAACTTATTTTCTACTCTCAAACTAATCCTTGGTAACAAAATTATATATACTTCAGTCAGCAGCACACCAAGCTTCATAGAATAAACAACATAGAATATAGTTAAAATACAGCTTTATATCATCATAACATGTTCAACCAAAACTGCATCCCCTCCCCCCCCCCCAAAAAAAAAAAAATAATAATAATAATAATAATATAAATATAAATAAATAAATAAAATAACACCAAAAAAACTGAAAAATGAAAAAAGGGAACACAAAGCCAACACCCTGGCACACATACAAACGAAGAAACTATATCTAGTTACTGTTTTAGTGTTTTAATTTAGGTTTTACCAACCATTTTGACCATAAATTTAATTTGTTTGCGGTTATAAATTAGCCTCATAAACTGGGTAGCTGAAGCTTATAGAAGAAGCAAGTTGTTTTTTTCCCTTTTTAATGAAATATGAGGTTAGGCCCCATGTGTGTGGCAGCCATCACTAAAATAAATAGAGTCAATCGCCTGTGTTGAATGCATGCCTTGACTTGTAACTTCCTTATTAGGTGTCATGCTTTCTCTGTTGCAGAGTGATTCTTTTTTCGATAGTAACTCTATTATACACGTTTCTCATAGCATAAAGAAACCAAAACGTTTTAGGAGTTGCAACAAAAGTGCCCTCGCCGCACACAGAGATTAAATATACATTAATGGTTACTTCACAAAGCAAGATGATACAAAAGATGGAAGAACAATATATATTTCAATAGGATATGCCTATATTACATGGACGGTACTCCAGGGAAAGAATTGCATACCCTTGATATAATAGCAGTACCAGAATAACCCAGCTTTGAAACACTGCAAGTCCAAAAGCTGTGATCAAATCCTTCAATAAGGCGCTCCTTAATCTCTTCTACATCCTTCTCCTATTCACAATTTAAAGCCATAAATCAAGTTGATCAGCGAACTGATACAAAGCGACCCTTTTTTATATAATAAAAAAGAAATTCATATCTTGCTTATAAAGCACAAAAAGAAAAAAAAATACTGAAATTAGTCATTTCGAGATGCATGTTTAACACCGCCACATCTTTGTTTGTGATAATTATAACAACAAGCGTTTAGGGTATATTTAACAAGGTTTAGGCTAAATTACACTAAAGTACCCTTAACTATCATTGCTTTTCAGTAAACCGCTATGAAATGTTATACGCAGTAAACCCCTCTACTTTGGTTTCAAGGGGGTTTGTTTTCACTAAAATACCATTAACTGTAGCACTTCAACAGAGCTTAGAGTAATAAAATAACTTTATCGCAGTTAAGTGAAATACAGTGAAACTCATTATAAGTAAGAAACCCTCGCTTAATTCATTAATAAGGTAATTAATATTTACTTGAAATAAAAAGCACATCAACTATATACCTGGATTTATAAAGGGGGAAAACCTATATACCTGAATTTTTGTTTCTTGCAAACATAGCACATCAAAATCTTCCTTTTGAGCAAGTTGAAGGGCAGAGAAACTCTCTAGCTTGAGTAATGCCCTCAGCCCATTGACATTCCAGGACACAAACTTAAGATAATTTGTATCCCTACTGAGGGGTGGCGGCCTCATTGCGCTAGGCTTATATGGTATCCAGTCCTTTTGTGGCTTCTTGTGAGCAAGCACAGTCCAAGGTTCAGGAGAGAGCTGATTAATTTGGCCTACAACCACCTCACTGCTTTGAGCTTGACTGGAGATTCTTTTGCTTACTCGAGAATTCTTTTTCGCTGCTATCACAAAGGAACAACATTATGCCATTACCATCTTCAACTATTAACTACAGGCTACATTTCAGTAAACTACCCTTAATTATGAGCATATTTCACTAAACTACCTTAATGTTATTTTTAGAATAGTAAGCTCAGCTGCATTTAAGGATATTTTAGGGAAACTAAATTTCCTTAAAACCAATATTTAAGGAAGTGCATTGTAATAGATAAACTTTAAGATAGTATTGTTAAACTATAAATAGTTTAGGGTATGTTACCGTAATTTAGCCTTAAGTAAATTTTAGCAAAGATCATAGTTTATGCTCCAGAAATGAACAAACCAATAACTTCTTCAGTCTTGACTGAACATTTTTTCTGTTTCAACACAGCTAGAGAATCATCTTCAGCCATTATACCCTCCGTAGACTCTTGTTTTCTTCTACTTCTCTTTTGTTTCTTTTGAGAAACATCTGACACAATGGATGTATCTTTAGCAATATCCTCAAAAGATGAAGACTTGGCTTTTCTTTTTGAAGGCACACTCTCAGAGTTTATAGTCTCAACAGCTGAGGTTGTATTGTTGCCTGCTGACAGATCTAGCTATTATTACGTAGAAGAGAGAACAGAACTGTATTGCATCGACAATAAAAAATTCCTACCATTTTCAGATTCAGAAGAGATGCGCTTCAGAGACGAAATTAGTTCTTTCTTACTACCTCTTGAGGAGATGCCTACAGTTCTTAATATCGGCAAAGAAATACAAGTCAGAATTCAATTAAAAGCCTTACAAAGATGATTTAACAACATTGTGGGAGAGATCGCACTATGAAGCACCTCACCTCGTCATTGTCTGAAGTTCCTTCACAGTAAGAGAATCAAGCCGATTGGGATCAGCCCAAATTTCCTCGATTCCAGCAATGCTTTCCTCCTGTAGACAGACCTAAAAGCGATTCAAAGTAGTGGATTGCAAATGCATTGGAGAATGAATTTTAAATTTAGGGTCAATTGAAGAAAACGCCCTTGTAGTTTACCCACTATACACTTATACCCCGTCAAGCGATTTATCAGCACAAACACCCCTTCAGCTTATCGACGAGGAAAACATTAAAACACACTACGTTCTACTCTGAACAACTCAAATCATTTATCTAATATAACACTAGAACATGTTTGTGTTGTTTCGAGAATTTGAGTGTTTTGATCGATGAGAGAAGGGGTGTTTGAGCAATAAATCACTTGTAAGATAGCGTAGTTTTCAGCATTTAACACTAAATTTATTTGATACCTTAACGACGGCCTTCCTAGATTGTCCCTTTAATTTTTTGTTGTTATGGCTGCCAGATGGTTTAGAAGCTGGTATGGGAGAGTCTGAAAGACATGCTTTAGAGGCCATCCCTTTTAATTTTATATATAAAAGCTCTTCGATTCTTGACTTCCTAGGCGGAATTGCGCAGCTACACAGAAACAATGAAATTAGCAGTTGAATTGATCTAGTGAAGCATGCTAGTCAAGTATTCATTAATTCCTATGAATTTGCTAAACATTTTGATTTGAAAAATGTTTCATAAAGCATCTCTAAAGCAGATGGTGATTGATAGAGTAATGCTTGATCATGATACAGTAGAAGTACTACATCGCACATATAGTAAAACATATATTATCCTGTTGAGATATAATTCCATCTTCAAAGATATCTCGAGATACCTTATTCCGAAGTTTCTTTATACCATCTATAAAAGCTTCCACCTCTTCATCTTAAAATGGTCTACGCGATCACATAGGAAATTGAACTAAAAATTAAGAGAAAAAAGGAAAGAAAATCAAGAATGTTACATGTAAAGTTGAAAATCACTGTCATCTAAGCCTTGTCCTATCTAGGCCTAAATATACAATTAGAAGGTTTGTCTTAGTTTAAGCCCCGACAAGGGGCAAGCCTCCAAAATCAACATGGGGAAGATTTTAGATGAAGCAATAAGCTGATAAGCGTTGCTAACTTGCTATAAAGAACCACATTCATTTCTAAGGAACATATTAGCAAACACAAATGGAATCACATCATCAATCAAATAGATATATTAAAGCTAAAATGAGGAGAAGATAAACAAGAATTTAAGACTAGTAATAATGAACAAATAATCAAAGAAACTATATGAGCAAATATTCTAAATGAATAAATGGATAACCCCGCCGGATAACCCCGCCCCTCTCTCTGTGGCTTGAGACTAGAGTTCAACGCCATCTTCAGGCACGTTGAAACTTAATACACATAGCAAGTGGATTAGAAACACAAAACACAGGAAAATAAAATAAAATAGCTGTTTAAAATTTAAAATTACGGCCACATTTGAGAATGGTGCTGATAAAAATGGAGTCTTGTGCAGTTATTTAACTCCAAAAGCATTAAATTCCATCTTGGTTGGCTTTCTTGGTAGAGTTGATATTACAGCTCAACCTAAAGTTGAGATATCTACATTTCTCTAAAATCTCTTCCAGCCTCATTTTCGCATAACTCGAGTAACCTCAAAAGCCAAACATGTCCAGATATTATAGTTTGCAAAAACTCGAGTTGGAATCCCATGTTGGTCCCACTCATCTCCTCTTCTCTCGTGTGTTTTGGTTAGCACGACTTGAATTTGTCACCTCTACCCCGCCTTGGGAGCCCATTTTCCAACAAAGCTCACACCTTTCTACCAAGGAAAATGAATAAGCTGAAGAATCCTTCAAACTCTAAGCTCATCAAAACATAATCAAAGTAGGAACAAGAGAAGAAATTGATGAATCAAAAACTACGCAATGCGATCGAAACATACTGAGAACAGGAAAAATAAACAAAATAAATTAATCAAAAAACAATCCAAATGATGCTTACTTAAGCGAGAGAGAAAAATTATAAATATCATACCAACATTGAACGAGGCAAAAGAAAGAGAAACCCTAACCCTAGATCGATGAGAGAGGAGGGAATACGTTAGGGTTACGAAGGAGGAGCGGAGCACCAGCATCCCAAGCACAAACCCCGGGAAAGGAGTGAGCTCCGAAAATGGGAAGTAGAAGCGACAGCAATGTGTTCTGTTATCAAAAATACTTTTTCTACCCTCAATTTGTAGCGAGAAGAGCAGCTGCTATTATGATGCTATTAGATCATCCTGGTCATAGATCCTACATGCAAAGCACATAGTACACATCAATACACAATGCTTCTGTTTTACATTAATCTCGACCGTTGACTTCAGTTTTAGATGAATCTCGACCATTGGATCTAATAGTATTGGTGCTATTATGCTTGTAATAACAGCTGCTCCGGATCCCAATTTGTCTACCCAAAAGTTTACTGAAAAGATAAACACTATGGGCCCACATGTTTGACGCTATTATCTAGGTATTGCGGGTCCTACCATTTTATCTCTTGGTAAACTTTCGGCTAGACAAATTGCGGGTAGGAAAGTATTGCTCATATAGTAGAACCAATAAATACAAATTGTTTAGATATCGCAGAAAACAGTTTAGACATCGTTGTCAACTGCTTAGATATCACAAGAGATTTCTTGACATTTGGAAACATTTTCAAGGATTTTTTGACACGCGCCTCGAGAACAAGGGGTTTTTTGCCATGGGAAAAAGTGCTTGGGTTTTTTTGACAACTTACCCCAAAAATGGGGTTGGGTTGAGCACGCGTGACCCAGGCCCTCTTTTCTCCCGCTTTGATAAATTACGATTCAAGCACGGCTCTATTTAACTCTATAAAATTTGGACACTTTTGGTTTTCAATACTCTAATGTAGGAAAATTATAGCTTAAAACCGGAGGAAACCCTCTATAATGAAACCACTATTTGTTTTGACAATTTGCACTTTGTCTTCTCCACATATATTTTTCCTTTTAGTTTTGGCTAAATTGCATATAAATAACCAAGGTTTCACGCGTTTGACAGATAAATACCTGAGTTTTTGCGAGTTGCACATAAATACCTAAGTTAACTGCTTATTGTTACCAAACCATCAAAATATTCCTTTTTTGGTCCTCACGTGTATTGCACGTGATGATTTTTTGACCATTTTGACCTTCTCCTTCCTCCTCTTCTTCTACAATTGAACCTTAATCCATGGGTTTTTTCCCTCCTTCTTATTCTCCAATTGAATCCTTACCCCTATTCTTCTTGTTTTCGATTGCCAGTAAGTTTCGACCTTCTTTTTCTCCTTCTCGAACCAATTGAAACGAGCACTGGCGTCCCCATGGTAGAAACCCTAGACGCCAAAACCCTCGTTGAAGGCAAGGGGAAGAGATAAGAGATGGGGTTTAGTGTGAATTAGGGATGAATTTTGGGGGTTTATTCTCTTAATCTTTAGATTTGCAGAAGACGGGCTATTTCGGCAGGGTTGAGGAGCCAGTGCAAAGGCGAGCGAGGGCAACAAAAAGCTATCTCGGCAATGGACGATGGGTGGAAGAGGAGTAAAGGCGGGGTGGTCGAGACGGGGAGCGGTAGCAGAGCAGAGAGAGCGGTGGAGAGAGGAGGTAGTCATGGGGCTTGAGAGATTTTTCAAAGAGAGAGAAGGAGAGAGGATAGATATTGTTTTTTAAATTTTTTTGTTTTTTGACCAGTCAAAGGGGAGGGTATAATGGTAATTTTGTAATTTTCATTAACACCATCAGGTATCAAACTGCGAGAGTCAAAGATAGGTATCTATGTGCAGCTCGCAAAATCCTAGGTATTTATTTATCAAACGCGTGAAACCTTGAGTATTTTCTTGCAATTTAGCCTTTAGTTTTTAACAAAATAACCTCAGTTTATTTTTATTTTTTTCTCCTACTTTTTTATTAATATATGTAATTGTTATAGCAGGGGAGCAGAATGGACGACAATTTTTAAAATTTTTGGTTTAGAGTTTATCGGTAGATCAAGTAGAGAGCTGTTATGCATTCACGAACGCGGAGTTTAAAGCAGATTCGGCTTACTCCAATGCAAGGATCCCAAATCCGATCTACTTTAAGAAACAACAACTTAAGTTCTGGTATGCACCAACCAGCAACTCGAATCTGGCCGCGATAGACGATCCTCCTTGACTTCTGACGTACAGGCAGAGCTCTCTTTTGGTTTTAGGCTGACTGAATTCAGTGAGAATATTGCAAAATGTTCTCTGAATTCTGACCGAGAACGTGAGTTCTGTTGGATATGTATGCCCCAGAGGCCTTTATTGTATAAAATGCTAGGGGTATGTATGTAAAGGTTAATCTTGCTCGATATGATAGAATGCTATTTGGTTTGTTTTTATCTTAACATATTGATCAGTCAAATTTATTGCACATTTGTATAAACATTTTCCCTATTATTGCTTACTACTAAAAGGTGTTAATTGCAAATAAAGAACATATGTGGGTTTATTTGTAAAAGGATTATTATCATAAGTTTCTTCATTTATAATTAATATAATTAGGGAAATATATGCATATCATATTTAAATAAAATATCCATGAGATTATTTATTATTAAAATATGCATATCATATCAAACATTCTTAACCAATATTTTTAAGATATCATATCATATAATTGGTTGAAATAATATCTCAAATAAAATAAATGCTACTAAAAAGATGATTTGAGATATTGTGCAGATATTATAAAAAATTAGCTCAGGTCAGAAATACAAATAGGAGATCCACAGCAAATAGAAGTATCAAACCGAATCTACTGAATATTAAGAGCAAATCGAAGAATCTAGCAACGACAGAGACTAAGAGATATATTTTCAGAATCTTTTTATCAGAAAGATATCCAAATATCGAGAAGAAAAGGCACAAAAAATTTGGAGGCACGAACCCACCAAATGGCGGCGGAAGCGCGGTCAAATAAGGCTATAGGCGGCGGTTCAGGGGTTATTTGGCGGCCGTAAGATCTGAAACTTCAAGGTCATAATCGTAATTTCACACACTTCAATATGTCATCTAGAGTTTCACATTTCAGAGCCTGTAAAAGGACCGAGAGCTATATAATCATACATTCATCTATCCAGCGATCGGGAGAGAGATCTAGCGAGCAAGTAGGTTTTTGTGATTTAGTTTTCCAGCAAGCAATTTGTAATGCAATAGTTGATCAATAAAAGTAATCTTTTGTTTTAATTCTTTTCACATTTACTTTTCGCATTACTTTTTCGTATTTACTTTCCGCATTACTTTTTTGCATTACAATTAGCATTACTTTCTGATTTTAAATATGGTTTCATTCATCTTCCACCTTTATTTTACTACGCTAATAACCATGAGTGAGTAATTTCTTATTTTCTAGGTTTTGTAGGATAGGGTATGTCACGACCCGAATATGTGGAACGTGACTTACATTTAAATCACGCAACGTCTAGGGGCGTAGCGTAATCTAAGCAAGCCAAAATCTAAAAATCTAAACAGTTAAAATAAATAGAGTGAAGAAATACTTATTTTAAACAGGTGGTTTTAACAAAATAAAGTTACATTAAACATTTTAAAAGCATCAAGTTTTCCCGAAAATTTCGGCAGAGTTTCCTTTTGTAAAAACTGGCCCTAAACGGGTACAAAACAAGAATATGTATAAACAATGAAACAAGGCATCCCCAAGCGAGAGTTAGCTCTTCGCCGAATAGCGGAACACAGCCACATGCAAGATACATCATAATAGTGTGAAATAAGCGTATAAAAGCAAGAAATAAGAAAGCACCAAGTCGGCTCACATGAGCTCGACACCAGAGAACAAAATATACAAATCTCACTGTCCAGTCTCTAGGTCACATATACACATGGTCGATGGAGTGTACTAGATACAAAATAAATATACATGGTGGGAACAAAAGAATATCCTCCCAAAAACCCACCTATGCCAAGTCCTCGAGTCGAAGCAAAAGGAAGCAGAAGAAGAAGAATAAGTATGCTCGCCACTACTATGCTGACGGGTGGGTGCTGCAAGACACTGTGGCACAACAGGGGTGAGTTGCCAACTCGTGAGTAATAAGTAACATCTAATGAGAGTATCGTAAGTATGCACGCAAATGCGTCACAACCTATGTATATTACGATGATGCAATGTACTAATATGAATGCGACATAAATAAATAATCAAGCACGAAATCTGGATATATCTGGTATGAAAACAATTTGTGTTTTTATTCTTAGTAAAAATTTTGTTTAATAAAACTGGAGTATCATCCAATGAAATTGATAGAAAACCGTGTCAATCATCGACACAAAAAATATATAAATATATACCAATATCTCGGTAGCCGTCTCTCAGATCGTCCCTCAAATCTGTCAAATCACACGACTTCGGCCGGTATCCTCCGGATGACCACCGGGTCAATAATCACCGGTAGGTAATGCTCCCCTGTCAGGCTCAATGTCTCTCTATACGGCCCGCTTGCCCCGGGGTACCTCACCGGGTCCACCATGTACCCGCAAACGGTGCACCCCCCTCCTCGAATCGGGCATGTGTACACACGTAGCTCAAGAACCGAGAAAACTCATGGTGGACGCCACACACATCATATCACGAGAAAACCGCAATTTCTATTTAAAAATGATAATAAGTTTATGAAAGTTTTTTGCGGTTTTCCCCAAATCCAGAAATTTCATGAATACGGAAATCTCCAAGAAGAATCACAATATATGAATATACCGAGAATGATGAATATCTATGATATCAATATGATGCAATGAGATGAATGACATTGAAACTACATGTCAATGGCGATGCAACGATACCGATTGTTTAACAAGTTCTATAGCGTTCGTGACATAGTAATTGCCAATGGCGTATGTGTTGACATAAATAGTGCACGTGCGGCATGAACCATTGGTAATGGTGCAAGTGTCCTAGGTGATAATATCAATGTGCATGATGATGCAAATGCTATATGAAAATGATATACACATGTGAATACAAGAAGTTTAATTAAATCCTGATCTATCAGGCGCTTTATGCCATCCAAGTGATTCCCCAATAGATGTGTACATCTATTCACCGGAACGCCTCGGCTAGTCGAATCCGATCACTGCCTTGCCTTTCCTTGCCGTGTCCGACGTCTCCGCGACCGATCCTTTAACCGCACAAATAGTACATATGAGGTTAAACATTTATATAGACGCGAAGTCAAGACGATACGAAGCAACTAATACGCACTCGCTAGACGCGTGTGCACTTGGTGCATGTTGGGGTAAAAATTTACACCTCGGTTGACCAAGTCAAAATCAAAGTCAACCCCAAGCCAAGTGGGCCCAAGCCCAGATCCAGTGGGCCCATGCCCGGGTCGAGCCCGAACATGAAGCGGCCGGCCTCCTCCCATGCCGAGATAAAAATTTTGTAATAAATAATTTTGTTGTATTTCTTTTATTTTATTTTTGGATAAATGTAAGAAAAAATAGGCATAAAGCCAAATTTTTGTAAAGCCCATGTCTTATGTGCAAAAAGAAATGGCACATGAGCCATGGGATAGGCAAAATGCCATTTTGTGAAGCCCAAGGGGCTATGTGTAAAATGTATGGCCTACAAAGGCAAGGATAATAAAATATCCCAACAACTTTTCTCTCTCCAAAAAAAAGTTTGAGATCTGAGATCTTTTCTTCCTCCTTCAAGGTTCCAAAACCTTCTTCTTTTTTTTGAATTAAATTAAGAGTTTTACTCTTCCTTTTTCAAAACTAAATAGTTTTCCACCACAAAACCCATTAAGGGGAACTTAGATCTTCCATTAGATCTCAAAAGGAAGAGATTTTTTTTAAAAAAAATCCCACAGCTCTTGATCTTCAAGATCCAGCTAACAGAGGAGGAAGAAGAAGAACATCTTTCACTAAACCCCCCCCCAAAAAAAGAAGAAAAACACACTCAGGAGTCTAACTCCTCTCTGATTTCTCTTCTGAGAAATTTTTTTCAGGCTAAAAGCCTCTTTTCCTCGCCGGCGCTAAGCGCAGAGTGCTCACGTGCTGACACGTGGCGCACTTGCGCTCCAGCGCTCCAACGCAAAGCGCCCACGTGCCGACACGTGGCGCTTTGCGTTGGAGCGCTGGAGCGCACGAGCGCAAGTCGCCCTCATGCCGACACGTGGCGCGCTTGCGCTCGAGCGCAAGTCGCCCTCATGCCGACACGTGGCGCGCTTGCGCTCCAGCGCAAGTCGCCCCCGTGCCGACACGTGGTGCTCTTGCGCTCAAGCGCAAGCGCTCGAGCGCAAGTCGCCCACGTGGCGCGCTTGCGCCCAAGCGCCCACGTGCCGACACGTGGCGCGCTTGCGCTCGAGCGCAAGTCGCCCTCATGCCGACACGTGGCGCGCTTGCGCTCCAGCGCAAGTCGCCCTCATGCCGACACGTGGCGCGCTTGCGCTCCAGCGCAAGTCGCCCCCGTGCCGACACGTGGTGCTCTTGCGCTCAAGCGCAAGCGCTCGAGCGCAAGTCGCCCACGTGGCGCGCTTGCGCCCAAGCGCTCAGCGTTCGAGCGCAAAGCGCCTACGTGCCGACACGTGGCGCGTTGCGCTCCAGCACTCTGCGCTCGAGCGCAAAGCGCCCACGTGCCGACACGTGGCGCGCTTGTGCTCAAGCGCCCAGGCGCTGGCCCCACGCATCATTTGGATGTCTTTTTCCCCTTTTATTTATATATACATGTATATATATACATATGGATACAAATGTACACACACACATACTCCGCGACACTGTCCCTGTTAGAAAAAAATTTCTAACGGGGCACTGCCCCGCACCCCGCAAGGGGGCTGCTAGCCCCCTTGACCCCCAGCCCGCTATCCGGGTAGCGGGACCCCCGTAGAAACTCTGCGTGGCTCCCGATATATCCAAACCCCCCTTTCAAAACACAACACACGTACACTGCACATTGAGTTCGCATGACCATTTTAACCCGTTAATCGGAGGTTCCCTCGCCCCAAAGGTGGGGGGTAATTAACGGCAGCTTAGTCCGCGGCTACCGAAGATTCGGATCCCCACAATCATTAAACCCCGGCCTACCCTAGGCAGGGGGAATCTGTAGTACGCCTGACAAGCGCGCGCGTATTCCCATCTCAATGGGGTGACGAAAAACACCCTACAGTGCACAAAATGCGCGTAACATCGCCACAACCACAATTAGGAGTTGCTATACGCAGCAAACACCAAATCTAGAATCTAAACGTTCGAATCGCACAAGACATCACACTAACTAATTTAGGAAAAAGGTTGTAGATCAATCACAATCTAAAACTTAACTAAAACCTTTCTTTTAAAAAAACTAGTTAGCAACCTTAAGGTATTTTAGTGCAAAACTAGGTGGATTAGTAAGTCTATTAGTCACTAATTACACTTAAATGCCCTAATTAAGCCATACAACATTAACTAAATCTAACCTCACTTAAACACATTAAACATGCATTAAATCTACATAAACACCTAATTAAGACAATTAAAAGCAAATATTAGTAAAGTAACAATTAGAGTAGGTTTTATACCTCAAAATGATTTGGGAAAAGATCCAAAATTGATAGTCATGCCACTCAAAATGAAGACTTGATCCAAAGAACCTTGCTTAGATTTGAAAAAGGAATTTTTGTGATGATCTTAGTAGAAATTAGAGTCGATTTTGAGAAGATTTGAGATGAGGTAGTGAGGTTTTAGCAAGAAAAAGAGAAGGAAGACAAGGGGAGGGGGCTACGGTTTGGGTAGTGAGGGAGATAGGGTGAGGGGTGAGGTAACCATACCTCCACACACACACACCATTCCTCCATTAAAAAATGCACCATACCTCTCTTTTTTTATTTTCATTTTATTTTTCTTTTATTAACTCTTTATTTTTCTATATATAAAAAACAAAACTAGAACCATCTTGATTTTTGAAAGTGAGCATGTTACAAAAAGGGTTTTTAGTTGTGTCATGTTGCACTAACATGTGCTAAACTATACTAACTAATAATTAACACCAATTAAGTGTGTATGTGCATGATTAAAATAATATTTATTAATTAATAAAGAAGGAAAATAATTAAATAAACTAGCAATTAAATAAGTAACTAATTAAATACCCATACATAAGTAATTACATAATTAAAATATGTATATTTATGTCTATGTGGAAAAATAATTATAACTAGGTTTTACGGAAAACACGAGTTGAACTACTAATTATCATACAGATAACCTAAACGATTTTTACAGCGCTACAATCTTCCCCCTTAAAAAAATTCGGTCCCTGAATTTAAAATCTAACTACGCGTACCTTCGAAAAGATGGGGAAACTTCTTCCGCATCTCTTCCTCGGCTTCCTATGTGACCTCTTCACTGCTCGGGCCATGCCAAAGAATCTTTACGGACGGTATGACCTTAGACCTCAGTTTCTTCACCTGCCGATCTAGAATGACTACCGACTGCTCGGTGAAAGAAAGATCGCGCTCTAGCTGGACCGTCTGGTGCTGAATTGCGTGAGAGGGGTCATGAAAGTACTTGCGGAGTATCAATACATGAAACACGGGGTGAACATCTGGGAAACTGGGTGGAAGAGTCAAACGATAAGCAACGGTACCGACTCGCTCGAAAATCTCGAAGGGACCCACATATCTGGGATTAAGCTTCCCTTTCTTCCCGAACCTCATCACGCCCTTCATCGGTGAAACCCGCAAGAAAACATGATCACCCACGGCAAACTCAAGTCTGCGACGACGTCTATCCGCATAAGATTTCTGTCTGCTCTGGGCCGCTCTCATCCTGTCCCGAATCAACTGGATCTTCTCTGTCGTCTCCGTCATAAGCTGCGATCCCAAAATACTGCTATCACCGAGCTCTGTCCAACAAACTGGTGATCGACATCTCCTCCCATACAATGCCTTGAAGGATGCCATCTGAATCGTTTCCTGGAAGCTGTTATTGTAGGAGAACTCTATCAAGGGCAAGTGACGATCCCAACTGCCACCGAAATCTAGAACGCAAGCTCGGAGCATACCCTCGAGAGTCTGTATGGTCCGCTCTGACTGACCGTCGGTCTGCGGATGGAAAGCTGTACTGAAACGCAATCGAGTGCCCAAAGCCTCTTGAGGTTTCTGCCAAAAGCGGCTGGTGAACTGGGTGCCTCTGTCGGACACAATGCAAGTCGGAACGCTATGTAGTCGCACAATCTCATCAACATATATCTGAGCATACTGAGCGAATCCGAAAATGGTCTTCACTGGAAGAAAGTGAGCCGCTTTCGTCAACCGGTCTACGATCACCCAAATAGAGGCATACCCTCGACTGGTCCTAGGTAAACCCACGATGAAATCCAAGAGATCTGCTCCCATTTCCACTCCGGAATGGGCAAAGGCTGTAACTCTCCTGCCGGCCTCTGATACTCGGCCTTGACTTGCTGGCAAGTCAGGCATCTCGAAACGAAATCTGCGACATCTCCCTTCATCCCTTCCCACCAATAGACATCTCTCAAGTCATGGTACATCTTGGTGGAACCCGGATGAACGTTGTAAGCCGATTGATGCGCCTCCTCTAAGATCTCACGTCTCAATCCTTCGGAATTTGGCACACACAGTCGAGTCCCGAATCGTAGCACTCCCTGATCATCGATCACAAACTCTGAATATCTACCCTGTCGAACCTGCCCCATGATCTCTGACAAATGAGTATCATGGACTGTGCCTCCCGAATGCGATCAAGTAACCGTGGACGGGCGCGGATATGAGCGAGCTGTCCCTCGGTAGAAGTAAATTCAAACTGCACTCGGCTGTCACATAAGATATGCCAATCTGCGGAAGACTTCTCTGAACTGCGCTCAAATAGGAAAAACTACCGCTCGGCCTCCGACTCAAGCCATAAGCCACAACATTCGCCTTGCCCGGATGATAAAGAATCTCGCAATCATAGTCCTTCACAAGCTCCATCCAACGGCGCTATCTCAAATTCAGATCCTATTGCTGAAAGTTGTACTTTAAGCTCTTGTGGTCCGTGAATATCTGGCACGACTCACCGTATAAATAGTGTCTCCAGATCTTGAGTGCAAAAACCACCGCAGCCATCTCTAGGTCATGAGTGGGATAGTTCTGCTCGTGCTTCTTCAACTGCCGAGAAGTATAAGCGATGATCCTACCGTGCTGCATCAACACACAGCCTAAACCCACTCGAGAAGTGTCGCAATAAACGACAAAGCCGCCTGAACCTGATGGCAAGGATAAAACTGGTGCAGTCATCAAACGAGTCTTCAACTGCTGAAAACTCTGCTCACATACCTCGATCCAAAGAAAAGGAACACCCTTTCGGGTCAACCCGGTCAGCGGTGCAGCGATACGAGAAAAATCTTGAACAAAGCGTCGGTAGTAGCCGGCCAAACCCAAGAAGCTGCGAACCTCCGTCACTGATACAAGTCTGGGCCAGTGCTGAACGGCCTCGATCTTCTTTAGGTTCACACGTATGCCATCTCTCGTAACCACGTGACCCAAGAAATCGACGTTGTCAAGCCAGAAGGCGCACTTGGAGAATTTAGCGAACAGCTGATACTGCCTCAAAGTCTGTAACGTAATCCTCAAATGCTGCTCATGCTCCTCTCGACTCCGGGAGTATACCAGAATGTCGTCAATGAACACGATGATGAACTGGTCAAGAAACGGCCTGAAAATGCGGTTCATCAAATCCATGAATGCTGCTGGTGCATTGGTGAGTCCGAACGACATCACCAAGAACCCATAATGCCTGTAGCGCGTACGAAAAGCAGTCCTGCAACTGATGATAACCCGACCGCAAGTCAATCTTCGAGAAATGTCCCGCACCGTGAAGTTGATCAAACAAATCGTCAATGCGAGGTAGGGGATATCTATTCCGCACAGTAACTCGATTCAATTGATGATAATCGATGCACAATCGCATACTGCCTTCCTTCTTCTTGACGAACAGGACTGAAGCTCCCCAAGGTGACACACTCGAACGAATGAGCCATTTATCTAGCAAATCTTGCAACTTATTCTTCGGCTCTCTAAGCTCCGCCGGGGCCATCCGATATGGCGGTATAGAAATAGGCCCCGTGCCGGGGATCAATTCAATGCAAAACTCGATATCGCGCTCTGGCGGCAATCCAGGCAACTCGTCAGGAAAGACATCGGGAAACTCCCTCACAATCGGAACCTGGTCTAACGGGACCTCTACGGCTCCAGCATCATGGACATACGCCAAAAATCCCCGACATCCTTTCCTCAAGAGCCGACTAGCGCAAAGGACAGAAATCAAACTGGGAAGGGTGACACTACGGTCTCCCTGAATAACAAGAACTGGCTCACCTGGAAAACTAAAACTGACTGCCTTCTCATGGCAGTCCACGGACGCATAACAAGTGGCTAGCTAGTCCATACCCAGAAGAACGTCGAAGTCTAACATGTCAAGGAGGATCAAATCAACAGAAGAATCCCTCTCCCCGATACGAACAAAACACGATCGAAATACATGTCGAGCGACAAAAGACTCGCCTACGGGAGTAATAACAATCACCGGCTGATCAAGCAAAGACAACTCTCGGCCCAACCTCAGTACAAAGTGTGTAGATACATAAGAATGCGTAGAACCTGGATCGAACAGTACACGCGCGTTGAAAGAACACACTGGAAGAGTACCTGTCGCAACGGCATTCGATGCATGCACATCCTGAGGAGTCAAAGCAAAAACTCGAGCATGTCCTCTGCCAGTACCCGGCTGTCCTTTGCCTCTGCCACCTCGTCCTCTCTGAACCGGACCGCCACGACCACGGCCTCTCGGGGCATCAGTCTGGCGTGGAGCAACATCAGGTGTAGGAGGTAAAACGCTCGGAGGAGGGGGTGAAGGTGGTAAGGTGATATGTGGAACTGTCGCCTCGCCCGGCACCTCGCGGGATAATTTCTGACAAAGTGATGTGGATTCCCACATCGATGACATCTTGGCGATGGCTGATGACCCGGTAAATAAGAGCCGAACAACTGGCCTCGCATCATGCCTCGACCAACACCACGGCCTAGAAAGAATCCACCATGGCATCTTCCTGTCCTATCTATGCCAAACTGCACTGGAGCTGATATACATGTACGAATCCTCTTCGGCACTGTGGTCTCAGAAATACGCTCCTCCACTAAAATAGCTGCGTCTATCGCTGCTGCATAGGTGTCAAAACGCTGGGCGCCGATAGAAAGAAACAGCTGCGTATCAAGGCCTCGTAGAATCTCTTTATGCGCTTTTCTTCAGTGTCCACCAGGTAAGGAGCATGTCTGGATAGCTAAGTGAACTGAACGCCATACTCGGACACGGTCATCCCAGGAGTCTTGCGCAAAGACTCGAAACTACAGACTCGAGCATCCCGGATGCTCTCTGGAAGGAAACGAGCGAGAAACACCGCTGTGAACTCATCCCAGGTCATAGGAGGTAGACTTGCAGCTCGGCCTCTCTCAACTAACTCGCACCACGTCTGAGCAAGACCCTCCAGACGAAAACTCGTAAGCTCGACCGATCTCTCATCAGAACATCTCAGCGAACGACAAATCCTAGCCATCCTGTTAAGGAATGTCTATGGATTCTCCGCTACATCTGTGCCGGTAAAAACTGGAGGCTTCGGCCTAATAAACTCCTATAATGATACGGGGATAGTCTCGGTAGCAGCTGGTACAGCTGTCTGGACAGCAGGTACAATCACAGTCCTCGTAGTAGGAGGAACAACATCGGATCTCGGTGCTCGGCTGGCCTCATGTCACGCCCCGCTTCTTAGTATACGGCGAAAGGGACGCGACCAGTCCGCTACGTATATACTCAGAAGTACATACGCTAAGCGTATCTAAGCAATATAAAATAAATGCACAAGAGACAAGGTATAATAAAAACAACAACCTTTATTTATTAACATTCTTTTGTACAATGCATGAAAAGGAAATACAACTGAAATAAAAACGATGCCTAAACAGTGGCATAACAGGAAATGAAAAGTACTGAATGGAAAAGTGTACAATGAAGCTAAAGTGCTGGATATTCGGCAAACTGTTTCAAGTCTTTTGCAGATGGCTCGATCTCTGCCGGGTCCAAACCACCTGACGACATTCAAAGAAGAAAGAAATAGAATGTCGTCAGCGAACAGGTCGCTCGGTAAGTCCCAAAGGTAAGAGGAAAGTAGAATAGGCAGAATAAGAAGATATCTTTTAAAGTTGTATAATATTGTTGTAATGTTGTGTTAACGCAGTTGTTTGTAGCTTGGTACAGAAGGATACCAGTGTATACGAGAGGGGTCTCTATATGCTAGAGACCAAGGCAAACAAAATGTACAAGGAACCGTTAAGCCACGGTACAACAGCAACGGAATATAGGTTAGGTGTCTTAATCTTACCGCCTCGTGCCACTTTTAACACCTTCCGTACCAATCTACCCCTTAAACCCCGTAGTGTTTTATTTGTATTGTTTATCTTGTAAATTGTATTATAGATTGACTGACCGAAACCATGATATCGGTAAACGGATATAACCGTAGAATTATGTAAATGGAATAACTGGAGAACCATGTAAATGGAATATATATATCCATGGTTCGGTTCAGCCAAATTGTATACATTGATAATTGGATTCAAGAATTCATGTGTTCATATTGAATTGGAATATTGTAGATTGTAGATTGTACTTGAATCATATTCAAGTCAGATATAATCAGACTCAAACCCGAGTCAGACAATTAGAAAAGTAAATCAAATCTTGATTATTTCTTAAACCTATGATTGTTAGGGTCCTTAGGGTAATTTATAAAACTTGAGGGGTTTTATGTAAAAATACTTTTATATACCCTTCAAAATACACCTCAAGTATTTAGTATTCGTCTTTAGAGTTGTAATGAATGTGGATTTTATACTGTGATATTTCTAGTGAAAATAACCTAGTTTCATAAATAAAGGTATTTATTTTTAATATTGATTTATGTGGAATTTAGGGTATTTTAGTGTAAAATTTATTCTTGTGATTTTTAGAAAGAGGTGGAATATTTATATCATAACAAAATAGATATTTTAATGATAAATATACATATATTTATACAAAAATAATTTTAATAAATATTTTATATTCTAGAAAATCTCATTTTCTTAAGATGTCGTATTTTAAATCTTCGAGACCGAATGCTCCTTGCGGAGGTCTGAATCTCGCACTACTAAGGCCGAGGATGTGCGATAATCCGCACCATCCCGAATGGGTTCCCCAAAGTGGGTTGTAGCGGCGCTTTGCAAAGATTGTAAAATACTAAATTCTTTAGAGAACGGTTTTATAAAGTAAATGGTATTTATTGGTAAAAATGTCAATTTTCCGTATTTTAGGTTCTAGGGTTTCCTAAGTCAATTAGACTATTTCTAAATGGTCAAAACGAAAAGTCATGAGATGCCTCAAATCGCCTCTTCACCGCCAATTGTGGCTAGGTAAGTACAAGTGAAGAAATGAGGGATCCGTTCACAAATCACCGTGAGACGGGCCTTTTAAAGTTAGCTTTCTCACTTGCCTAGCCTAGACACCACAAAGCCAGGTTTAGATAAACGACCGATGTCCACAACTTATCGCATTTTCATAATAAGATGTATTTATTTAAAAGTGTATCAACTCTAACTCTTTTAGAAATAGTTTTATTAAGTGTATGGTATTTAAATGTAAATGCTTGTTTTCTCGTATTCTAAGGTTTCAATGGTATCGTGTTAGGTTGTATATAATTGTGTGAGGAGGTAGGTCATTACCTCGTGATCTACTTTAAATGTATATCAAGTTTGATGGGTTAAATGAAGGATTGAAACTATGTGGTATTTAAGTGAAAAATACGATAATTTGAGAAAGCCATCATTTCATGTGATGAAACTTGTTCAAATTGTTTAATTAGTGTTTAATAATCAACATGAGGAAGTTTAAGAATGATTGTATTAGTGAGAAGTGAAATTTTATAGAAAACCGAATCGGAAATCGGATTTGTTCCGATTCCGTCGGGTTTTGTAATTTCGTATTTTGAGAATGGAAAAGAGAGATAGAAAGGGACTTACGGGTTTTCGATTATACAAAGGAGTGAGGGGGAACTAAAGGGATTGTCGATGTGTTGCTTCGTCGCCGGTAGTTCCTAAAAACGGTTGCCGGAATTTCCGCCGGAATTTCGTCGGAGCTTCGCCTCGAGCTTGTTTTCAAAATACACAACTCTTGGAAAATTTTTGAGAAAGTGGGCTCAGGATTTTGGGATGAGAGGGTAGAGGGTAGGGGGTGTATTTATAGGGTAGGCTAGGGGTAGGGTAGGTGAAGGATTTTTAATAAAAAAAAATTGTAAAAAGTGTGAAAAAAATCATTAAAAATGGTTTAAATGGGGCATAACTCATTCTCTGGAACCGATCCATTAATTTGGAGTGTGAAGGGGGTTAGAGAATGCCAAAATCCACATTTCACCTTCAGGCGACTCGGCCGTCCGGCCGACTCGGGTCAAGTCAGGTGCCTGGGAGGTGGGGGGTCGTCAGGTGAGGCCTCTGGTACATTTAGTTTTTCAGGTAAAGTTCAAGTTTTGGGAGTTATGGTGTGTGGACTGTTGGGCTTCCTAAGAATTTAAAACAAAAATAATATAAAAATAATGTGGGGCAGAGGATTTGAACTCTGGTGGTTTGGTTCAGCAGTGCAAGGTGTTACCAATGAGCTACAAGCTCCTTCTTGTAATTATTTGTATGAAATAATTATTTAAAGTGGTAACAGCAACATTAAATACCCCAAGTATACTTTGAATTTAAATAAATTCTTTGTACATTAAAAATGGAGTTGTTACACCTTAACTAGGGATCCAACCATCTGGTACAAATCCTGAATGCTCGCCTCCAGCCTAGCTATCCGCCTGGAGAAAGGGGATTAATCTGTCCCTGAGGGGTGGGCGTACTGCCATGGTCGGTCCTCATCTCAGACGAGCCCGCTCTAATCTCATCTCTGGCAGTAGACCTCTAGCCCTCGTAGTCTTCGGCGGTATAGTGGCTGGAATAAGAAACAGGATTTGCTGAGAATATTGCAATCGAATCAAAGGATATATGGAATTAAGGAAGGAAGTACAAGCAATTATATATGCTAAGGTCACTTAGGCGGAGTACCGTATCGTGAGTATGCCGCGGAACATATACACGCCACGTCACTCTGCTTAAGTTACCTGCTCTATTATACAAAGGGTTATCCTATACTCAGAAAGGTAAAACCTAACACTCTGATACCAACTTTGTCACGACCCGAATGTGTGGAACGTGATTGGCACTTAAATCATGCAACGTCTAGGGGCGTAGCGTAATCTAAGTAAGCCAAAGCCCAGAAATCTAAACTATTAAAATAAATAGAGTGAAGAAATACTTATTTTTAAAAGGTGGTTTTAACAAAATAAATTTACATTAAACATTTTAAAAGTATCAAGTTTTCCCGAGAATTTCGGCAGAGTTTCCTTTGTAAAAACTGGCCCCAAATGGGTACAAAATAAGAATACGTATAAATAATGAAATAAGGCATCCCCAAGCGGGAGCTAGCTCTTTGCCGAATGGCGGAACACAACCACATGCAAGATACATCATAATAGTGTGAAATAAGCATATAAAAGCAAGAAATAAGAAAGCACCAAGTCAGCTCATATGAGCTCGACACCAGAGAACAAAATATACAAATCTCATTGTCCAGTCTCTAGGTCTCTTATATACATGGTCGATGGAGTGTGCTAGATACAAAATAAATGTACATGGTAGGAACAAAAGAATATACTCCCCAAAACCCACCTATGCACAAGTCCTCGAGTCGAAGCAAAAGGAAGCAGAAGAAGAAAAAGAAGTATGTTCGCCGCTACTATGCTGACGGGTGGGTCCTGCAAGACACTGTGGCACAACGGGGGTGGGTTGCCAACTCGTGAGTAATAAGTAACACCTAATGAGACTATCGCAAGTATGCATGCAAAGCGTCACAACCTATGTATACTACGATGATGCGATGTACTAACATGAATGCGACATAAATGAATAATCAAGCACGAAATCTGGATATATCTGGTATGAGAACAGTCTGTGTTTCTATTCTTAGTAAAAATTTTGTATAATAAAACTGGAGTATCATCCAATGAAATCGACAGAAAACCGTGTCAATCATCGACACAAAATATATATAAATATATATCAATATCTCGGTAGCCGTCTCTCAGATCGACCCTCAAATCTGTCAAATCATAGGACTCCGGTCGGTATCCTCCGGATGACCACCAGGTCAATAATCATCGGTAGGTAGTGCTCCCCTGCCAGGTTCAACGTCTCTCTATACGGCCCTCTTGCCCCGGGGTACCTCACCGGGTCTACCATGTACCCGCAGACGGTGCACCCCCTCCTCGAATCGGGTATGTGTACACACGTGACTCAAGAACCGAGAAAACTCATGGTGGACGCCACACACATCATATCACGAGAAAACCGCAATTTCTATTTAAAAATGATAATAAGTTTATGAAAGTCCTTTGCAGTTTTCCCCAAATCCAGAAATCTCCAAGAAGAATAACAATATATGAATATGCCGAAAATGATGAATATCTATGATATCAATATGATGCAATGAGATGAATGGCATTGAAACTACATGTCAATAGTGATGCAACGATACCGATTGTTTAACAAGTTCTATAGTGTTCGTGACATAGTAATTACCAATAGCGTGTGTGTTGACATAAATAGTGCACGTGCGGCATGAACTATTGGTAATGGTGCAAGTGTCCTAGGTGATAATATCAATGTGCATGATGATGAAAATGCTATATGAAAATGATATACGCATGTGAATACAAGAAGTTTAATTAAATCCTGATCTATCGGGCGCTTTACGCCATCCAAGTGATTCCCCCATAGATGTGTACATCTACTCACCGGAAAGCCTCGGCTAGTTGAATCCGATCACTGCCTTACCTTTCCTTGCCGCGTCCGATGTCTCCGCGACCGACCCTATAACAGCACAAATAGTACATATTGTTGGATATATATGCCCTAGAGGCCTTCATTGTATAGGATGCTAGGGATATGTATGTACATGACAATCTTGCTTGATATGATAGTACGCTATTTGGTTTGTCTTTATCTTAACGTGTGATATATTTTACTTTGTATTTATAAACATGTTGATAAAGCCCATAGGGTATTTGCCTGACTACCGGCGTTGTGATGGCAGTCATACTTGTGGGAGCTGGATAGTCAATAGGAACATCCTTAAATGTCCCTGGTCGCAGTAGTATCGAAACTGGGCATCGATGCTCCCGAGTAGACTAGTGTATACATATCTAGACCCTGACGAGGGGCGATGGATTGGTCCTGTCACGTCCCGCTTCCCAGAGTACGCTCAAATAGGCACGTGACATAGCCAACCATGCTATCTGTAGATAGGGAAAATCCCTCCACAGTCACATTACGGCTGTAGAGAACAGGAAAAAATTAAACTAAACTATCTAGTACATGTCCATGAGCCAGAATAATTGGGTCAAGAAATAATGATATGCGGAAGCAAAAGATACAGTAAAAGAAACACCTGGACAGTAAAACTGCATACCGACAGGATCTTCACCGCTCGGTCTAACAACGACAATACTCCTGGTCAGTCTGCAACAAAGGTAGAAGAATCTGGGCCATGCAAAACCCAGACGTCAGCGCGTCATGTCATCAAGTAATAAAATATAAACAGGGTAACAAGCAATGCAAATATAATCATGAATGATAAAGCAGGTGTAACGGCAACATATATATCAGGGCAATGAAGGGTAGTGTGCAGTGAGTAAAACTAAACTGGTCTATTGGGTTATCTACTCTCAAGTCTTTGAAATCAATTTGATAAATCATCGATGTAACTCAATAGTATCCCATGCATGCCCAGGACCACGGTCTAAGACTCTCGGGCTGAAACCGAGATGTGCCGCTAGGCACAAAAAGGAAAAAGGGAACAGACCAACGATGTCAGCAGCATCGTCACGAGGCGGGCCTAGCCTCAAAAACTGATCAGTAAAAGCAAGCAACTGTCGAGTTACAAGTCAGGTTTCATCATTAATTTCCCCATACCCTCAAGTTATATGTGTCAAGTCAGGTATTCTGTAATCAAGAACTAATGCCAACACAGGATCAGGTAGGTGCAGGTTTGTCTGGATAGACAACAGGAACGGTCCATAAGGACTACATGTCAGGTTTGTTGGCATTAGACACAAGATCAGGTAACAGGTAAAGCCATGGTACATCAGGTCAAGTCGAGTAGTGTATTTAGATGTCATGTCATGTAAAGAGTGTACGGTACCATGTCAGGTCAAGTAATATATGTAGCAAGTCACGTCAGGGTGTACAAGATAACATATGGATGCTCATAACGACTAGCATAATCATGGTTATGAATAAACAAGCATGGAACTATCAGAATAATAAACAGGCACAGTAACATGATAGCAATAGGTGCAGATTGAACTACTTAGTTGTACGGTTATCAGTTTGGTTTAAGGAATAGTTTTAACATTTCAGGAATGCAGTGTTACACATGTGGATGATAAAATCATACTCATATATATCACACAATCTAGAGATACAATTAAATATGAATTAAGTTAAATGTATGCAACCGATCGTCCGATAGGGTGCAAACTACAAAAGAGTGATCCAGCTATGCAAACAATTATGATTATAAGATCTAACATATAAATGTGGTTATGTAGGTTTAGTAAACTAAATGCAACAGTTAGGTTCCAAGTTCTAGATCTGAAATGATATGAACAGATGCAAACGGAACATCGAATGTTATAAAATGATGCATGGGATGCTATATTTAAACTACATGTATGATATATATTAGAATAAGTATATAATGATTTAAATAGCATGTAGCAAGATTAACTTGCCTGAATAGATACCAAAGCGGCACGTGCCACGTCGGATATCGGGGAAAACGTCGCGATATGTCCACGTGAGTACAGAACGGAATCAGGTATGGCAAGAACATGATCACGCTATCTGGGAATGTCCAACCCGGATCAACAGCGACCGGCACGGCTCCGGTGATGGCCGGGGAAAACCGGATCAAGAAGGAGAGTGAAGCAAAGAAGAAGAAGAAGAAAGAGAAGGAAGAAGAAGAAGTTGGTGTTCCAAGTTTGGTGTTCTGTTCGAGGGTTGAAGGCCGTGGGTGGAACAACGATGGTGGCGTCGTCGATATTGGGGTTTCCGGCGAGACTAGGGTTGGTTTAAAGAAGTTAAGGTTAGGTTAGGGTTTGGTGCTGGCTGGTGCTTGGTGGTGCAAGGACCTTGGTGTAGGAGGGAGAAGGGGAGAGGAGAGGAGGAGGGGTGGTGATGACGACGTGGAGGGATCGCCGGCGGTGAGGTGAGGGTGGTCTCGGGAAGGAGGTGATCGTGAGAAGGCAAGGTGGTATCCTGGGTGAGCTTCTTGATCTTAAGAAGTGGTGGTCGATTTTGATGGATGGTTTTCTTAGGTTGAAGAAGATGATGGACGGAGAAGAAGAAGGTAGAGTCGCCGGCATGGGTTTAGCGAATCGGCGAGGGTTTGCTGTGACGATGGAGAATGGTGGCGATGAAGACAAGATGGGGTCGAGGGAGGTGGTGATCGGAAGTGGTAGTGGCTGCGGGGTTAGGAGCCGATGAGGATGATGTTGGGTGCTTGACGATGAGGGCGACGTCGACGATGGTCTTGGCTTCGATGGAGATGGGCTCGGGTGTTTGGGGTAGAGGAAGGAAATGGAGGCGGTCGAGAGGGATGAGGATGCGAGGGAGGAGAGACGAGGTCTAAGGTGGAGGCGGCGACTGCGAAGCGCGGCGACGACGAGGGTAGGGTTTTTGGTGGCCGCTGGGTTAACGAAGAAGAAGATGACGAGAACGAAGAAGGGAGGTGACCATAGTGGGAGGCGGTGACCAGAATCGAGGAAGAAACAGTAGTCGCGAGAAGAGAGAGAGAGGGTGCGAGAGGAGAGAGAAAGAGAAGGGAGAGAGAGAGAGCGCGCTAGGGGATAGAGAAAGAGAAGGAGAAAGAAAGAGAGGGAGACGTTGGGGCCCAAGGGAAAAGGAAAGGAGGGTTCTGATTGGTTGGAAAAGAAAGGAAAAGATAGAGGAGAAGGAGAACTCGGTGGTGGGGCCAGGTGCATCCCAAAGAGGGGCTCTGATTGGCTGGGAAAAAGGAATTGGTTGGGAAAAAATATTAAAGAGATTTTAATTGTTGAAAATATTTTATTTAGTTGTGAAGAAATCTGAGCTGTTAAGAAAAATGTTTATTGAATTAAGGAATTTAAGAATTAATAAAATTTGGCGGGATACAAAAATAATTCCGAAATGCGCCCGGGTCGGGTCCAAAATTTTGGATTTGAGATACGAAAATTATTTGTGAGTTCCAAAACTTAAAATGAAGGATTATGTAATAAAAATGCATACCCCCAAGAACGGACGCACGTACGTACGCATAGCCATCCAAACACGTCCGTTTCACTCAACGGGACGAGAACACGATGCAAGGACGCTACCACAGGGATAGGGTATCAAGCAGGCTATGAAATGCAATTTTAAATTATTTTATGTGATTTATATTGTTATATGCAAAAGATGTGATACAAGACAAATACCAGTATATACTAAATTGTGAAATGCACTAGCCCATGCAACAAGTCAAGGTAACCTATAAATGAGAGTTAAACAGGTTCAAGCAAACGGGTCTGGTCGAATGTGATGTACCAAGTAACTACCATTCGACCCAAACACGCTAAATCAAGAAAAGACCATGGATAGGTAATTACGGAAACTGGAATTGGTATAAGTGAACTCGGGTGTTACATTATACCCAACTACAAAAGAATTTCGTCCTCGAAATTCCAAGAACAAGATAGGATAAACAAACAAGAAATCTCAAGAATAGATGTGGAAACTTCTGTCGGATTTCATCTTCTCGCCAAGTTGGTTCTCCATGCAAGCGATTACTCCAAGAAACAAGCACAAGAGGGATAATTTTGTTCATAAGAACATTTTCTCTTCGATCCACAATTTACATCGGTCGCTCCTCAAAGGTTAAATCTTCTCGTACAGTCTACTACGAAAGATCCAATACATGTATTTCATCTCGAGCATACCTACGGGGTTGAGATACAAGAAACACGTCATGAACATTCTCTAAAGATTGCGGTAACACCAAACGATACGCCACTTCTCCAATACGCTCCAAAATCTTAAAAGGTCCAACGAATCGAGGACTAAACTTTCCTCGACTTCCGTAACGGATCACCCCTCTAGTCGGTGAAATCTTCAAGAACACCACATCACCAACGGCAAACTCTAGAGGTCTTCTCAACTTTTCTGCCCAACTCTTTGTCGGTTTCGTGCTGCTTTAATATGATTCCAGAATCTATTAACCTTCTCAACTGTCTGCATAACCAAATCTGGTCCCACCAAACTTCGTTCACTAATATTGTCTCAACAAACAGAGGAACGACCTTTGCGACCATATAAAGCTTCGAATGGAGCCATCTGAATAGTCGCCTGGAAACTGTTGCTGTAAGAAAACTCCACCAAGTGTAGATGATCCTCCCATGAACCCTTGAAGTCTAACATGCAAGCTCTCAACATGTCTTCAAGAATTTGGATCGTTCTCTGGACATCAGTTTGAGGGTGATAAGCTGTGCTAAACTTCAATCGAGTCCCCAAACTTTCCTGTAAGCTTCTCCAGAAGTGTGATAAGAAACGAGTGTCACGGTCGGACACGATGCCCACTGGTACTCCATGCAATATTACAATCTCCTGCATGTACCGTTCTGCCAAAGTTTCTGCTGATTGACCAACTCGAAAAGGTTTGAAATGAGCGGCCTTGGTCAATCTACCAACAATCACCCAAACTGCATTGTTACCCTTTGGACTCCGCGATAAAGTCGTCACGAAATCCATGGTTATATGTTCCCACTTCCACTGAGGAATCGGAAGTAGTTGCAATAAACCAACAACCCTTTGCTGTTCAGCCTTAACTTGCTGACACACCAAGCACTTTGCCACAAAGCGAGCAATCTCCCGTTTCATGCCTTTCCACCAGAATTGCTGTCGAAGATCTCGGTACATCTTCATGCCTCCTGGATGTACAGAATACGCGGAATTGTGTGCCTCCTTCATAACACCCTCGTAAATATCTCCTTTTGGCACATACAAATTGCTACCATACCGCAACGAACCATCTTCATGAAGCAGTAGTCCGTTCGAAGTTCAGATTCAACCTGTTCTCGAAACTTCCGCAATCTTGGGTCCTGCAATTGCACTGCTTCAATATCCTCGATCAACGATGACTGTACTTGCAGCTGCATCAACTGTCCCGAAGAATGCGGTAGCACAACCTCCAGATCGAATTTTCGAAAGTCTTCGATAAGTTCCTTCCGTGCAGTCAACATCTGAATTGCTGGCAACCGACTAAGCGCATCCGGTACAACGTTAACCTTTCCCGGATGGTACTTATAATCGAGATCGTAGTCAGCCGTCAGCTTCAACCATCTTCGCTGTCTCACAATTAGCTCCTTCTGAGCGAACACGTACTTTAGGCTTTTGTGATCGGTGAATATTTCGACCCCTTTCGCCCAATAAGTAGTGTCTCCAAAACTTCAAGCGAAAATCCCAGCCGCAAGCTCCAAGTCATGAATTGAGTAATTCTTCTCATGGGTCTTCAACTGTCTCAACACGTAAGCTACAACCTTCTCATGCTGTATCAATACACATCCCAATCCTTTCCCAGATGCGTTGCTGCGAAACACCAATCCTCCAGAACCGTCTGGCACGGTTAAAAAAAAAGCGGTTATCAAACTTTGCTCCAACGCTTCAAAAACTGACGCACACTTATTTGCCCACACAAATGGTACTTTCTTGTGCGTAAGCTTGGTCAGAGGCTCAGCCAAACGAGCAAAAAAATTCTTCACGAACCTTCTATAGTATCCTGTAAGTCCAAGAAACTTCTGATCTTTACAACGTTCTTCGGAATCGGCCAGTCTTGAACTGCTGCAATCTTCCCTGGGTAAATGGCGATTCCATCTCCAGCTATGATATGTCCCAAAACTTTACTTCTTCAAGCCAAAACTTGCACTTGCTCATCTTTGCATATAATCTTTCTTGCCTCAATGTCTGCAGTGCGATCTTCAAGTATTCTGCATGCTCTTCAATGCTCCTCGAGTATACCAGAATATCCTCAGCGAACACCACTATAAACTGGTCCAAGAATGGTGAAAAGATTCGGTTCATCAAGTCCATAAATATCGCCGATGCGTTCGTGACTCCGAAGGGCATCACTAAATACTCGTAATGTTCATACCGAGTTCGGAACGCAGTCTTGCAAATATCTTTTGGTTTCACTCGGACCTGATGATATCCGGATCGCAAATCCAGCTTCGAGAATACCCTCACGCCACCAAGTTGCTCAAATAATTCGCCAATGCGAGGGATCGGATGCTTGTTCTTAATAGTCACCCAGTTTAATTCTCGACAATCGTTGCACATCCTCCTTGTGACATCCTTCTTCTTAACTAAAAGAACTAGAGCTCCCCAAGGCGAGTTACTGCTGCGAATGCAACCATTCTCAAACAATTCAGCAATCTGCTTCTTGACTTTTTCCAACTCCACTGGTGCCATTGGATAATACGCTTTAGAAACTAGCGCTGCACCAGGAACAAGATCAATTGCGAACTCCACGTCTCGCCTCGGCGGTAAACCTGATATGTCTTCAAACACATCCATGAAATCTCGAACTATAGCCGGTGCTTCCTCCTTATCAACTTCCATCTACAAAAGAACCTTGTTTGTCGACCTAGCCCTAAACTCGACTGGCCGACAGAACTGCTCCCTCCGGCAAAACAAACTCCGGATGTCCGGGAATCTGGAGATTCACTTTCCTTTCCTTACCATCAGTATAAGCGTGGAAAGTGCCGCGAAAATCCATTCCCAAGACGACAACAACCAAGGGATGCACCAGGATTGAATAATCCTAATGCGGGGAAAAAACAAGAACAGGTAAGATACCGAGATGACTTCATCCGAAGTCAAAATACTGAAGAGGATTAAGCACGGTAAACTTGATTCAAGCTGGCGATGAAACAAGAACTGGTAAGCAATGAAACCGAGAGAAGTAAGGTAATATAACGATCATGGAACAAGAAAGTGAATCAAGACCAGGACTCCAAGTTACTTAAATAGAGTACCGCATTGTAACCATGCTGCAGTTCATGGGTACAATTACATAACTCCACCCAAGTCGCCCAAATCCTAGTATCAGAATCAAGATACAGGGAAAAACAATAGAGAACCAAATAGGTTTCAGGTCGAAATGCAAAGTGGTTTGCATATTGCCCAAACAAAGGATCAAGAGAAGGATATGATTCAAAAATCACGATAATCAAGGTGGCAGGACATGTTCCTAATCACGAGTATTCTGGTTCGTGTATTGGGTCCAATACCCAACTACAAAAGAATCAAACCCGATTAACCTATATCCCATGTCTCTGATACCAAAAGAACCATGTCACGCCCCGCTTCCCAGAGTACGCTCAAATAAGCACGTGACATAGCCAACCATGCTACCTGTAGATAGGGAAAATCCCTCCACAGTCACATTACGGCTGTAGAGATATCGAGAACAGGAAAAAATTAAACTAAACCATCTAGTACATGTCCAAGAGCCAGAATAAATGGGTCAAGAAATAATGATATGCGGAAGCAAAAGATACAGTAAAAGAAACACCTGGACAGTAAAACTGCATACCGACAGGATCTTCGCCGCTCGGTCTAACAGCGGCAATACTCCTGGTCAGTCTGCAACAAAGGTAGAAGAATCTAGGCCATGCAAAACCCAGACGTCAGCGTGTCATGTCATCAAGTAATAAAATATAAACAGGGTAACAGGCAATGCAAATATAATCATGAATGATAAAGCAGGTGTAACAGCAACATATATATCAGGGCGGTGAAGGGTAGTGTGCAGTGAGTAAAACTAAACTGGTCTATTGGGTTATCTACTCTCAAGTCTTTGAAATCAATTTGATGAATCATCGATGTAACTCAATAGTATCCCGTGCATGCCCGGGACCACGGTCTAAGACTCTCGGGCTGAAACCGAGATGTGCCGCTAGGCACAAAAAGGAAAAAGGGAACAGACTAACGATGTCAGCAGCATCGTCACGAGGCGGGCCTAGCCTCAAAAACTGATCAGTAAAAGCAAGCAACTGCCGAGTTACAAGTCAGGTTTCATCATTAATTTCCCCATACCCTCAAGTTATATGTGTCAAGTCAGGTATTCCGTAATCAAGAACTAATGCCAACACAGGATCAGGTAGGTGCAGGTTTGTCTGGATAGACAACAGGAACGGTCCATAAGGACTACATGTCAGCTTTGTTGGCATTAGACACAAGATCAGGTAACAGGTAAAGCCATGGTACATCAGGTCAAGTCGAGTAGTGTATTTAGATGTCATGTCATGTAAAGAGTGTACGGTACCATGTCAGGTCAAGTAATATATGTAGCAAGTCACGTTAGGGTGTACAAGATAACATATGGATGCTCATAACGACTAGCATAATCATGGTTATGAATAAACAAGCATGGAACTATCAGAATAATAAACAGGCACAGTAACATGATAGCAATAGGTGCAGATTGAACTACTTAGTTGTACGGTTGTCAGTTTGGTTTAAGGAATAGTTTTAACATTTCAGGAATGCAGTGTTACACATGTGGATGATAAAATCATACTCATATATATCACACAATCTAGAGATGCAATTGAATATGAATTAAGTTAAATGTATGCAACCGATCGTCCGATAGGGTGCAAACTACAAAAGAGTAATCTAGCTATGCAAACAATTATGATTATGTGATCTAACATATAAATGTGGTTATGTAGGTTTAGTAAACTAAATGCAACAGTTAGGTTCCAAGTTCTAGATCTGAAATGATATGAACAGATGCAAACGGAACATCGAATGTTATAAAATGATGCATGGGGTGCTATATTTAAACTACAGGTATGATATATATTAGAATGGTATATAATGATTTAAATAGCATGTAGAAAGATTAACTTGCCTGAACAGATACCAAAGCGGTACGTGCCACATCAGATATCGGGAAAAACGTCACGATATGTCCACGCGAGTACAGAACGGAACCAGGTATGGCAAGAACATGATCTCGCTATCTGGGAACGTCCTCAGGGTCACCCGGATCAACAGCGACCGGCACGGCTCCGGTGATGGCCGGGGAAAACCTGATCAAGAAGGAGAGTGAAGCAAAGAAGAAGAAGAAGAAAGAGAAGGAAGAAGAAGAAGAAGTTGGTGTTCCAAGTTTGGTGTTCTGTTCGAGGGTTGAAGGCCGAGGGTGGAACAGCGATGGTGGCGTCGTCGATATTGGGGTTTCCGGCGAGACTAGGGTTGGTTTAAAGAAGTTAAGGTTAGGTTAGGGTTTGGTGCTGGCTGGTGCTTGGTGGTGCAAGGACCTTGGTGTAGGAAGGAGAAGGGGAGAGGAGAGGAGGAGGGGGTGGTGACGACGACGTGGAGGGATCGCCGGCGGTGAGGTGAGGGTGGTCTCGGGAAGGAGGTGATTGTGAGAAGGCAAGGTGGTGTCTTGGGTGAGCTTCTTGATCTTGAGAAGTGGTGGTCGATTTTGATGGATGGTTTTCTTAGGTTGAAGAAGATGATGGACGGAGAAAAAGAAGGTAGAGTCGCTGGCATGGGTTTAGCAAATCGGCGAGGGTTTGCTGTGACGATGGAGAATGGTGGTGACGAAGACAAGATGGGATCGAAGGGAGGTGGTGATCGGAAGTGGTAGTGGCTGCGGGGTTAGGAGCCGATGAGGATGATGTTGGGTGCTTGACGACGAGGGCGACGTCGATGATGGTCTTGGCTTCTATGGAGATGGGCTCGGGTGTTTGGGGTAGAGCAAGGAAATGGAGGCGGTCGAGAGGGATGGGGAGGCGAGGGAGGAGAGACGAGGTCTAAGGTGGAGGCGGCGACTGCGAAGCGCGGCTTTTCTCATAAGCGCTGGGTTAACAAAGAAGAAGATGACGAGAACGAAGAAGGGAGGTGACCGTTGTGGGAGGCGGTGACCAGAATCGAGGAAGAAACAGTAGTCGCGAGAAGAGAGAGAGGGTGCGAGAGGAGAGAGAAAGAGAAGGGAGAGAAAGAGAAGGAGAAAGAAAGAGAGGGAGACGTTGGGGCCCAAGGGAAAAGGAAAGGAGAGTTCTGATTGGTTGGAAAAGAAAAGAAAAGATAGAGGAGAAGGAGAACTCGGAGGTGGGGCCAGGTGCATCCCAAAGAGGGGCTCTGATTGGCTGGGAAAAAGGAATTGGTTGGGAAAAAATATTAAAGAGATTTTAATTGTTGAAAATATTTTATTTAGTTGTGAAGAAATCTGAGCTGTTAAGAAAAATGTTTAATGAATTAAGAAATTTAAGAATTAATAAAATTTGGCGGTATACAAAAATAATTCCGAAATGCGTCCGGGTCGGGTCCAAAATTTTGGATTTGAGATACGAAAATTATTTGTGAGTTCCAAAACTTAAAATGAAGGATTATGTAATAAAATGCATACCCCCAAGAACGGACGCACGTACGTGCGCGTAGCCATCCAAACACGTCCGTTTCACTCAACGGGACGAGAACACGATGCAAGGACGCTACCACAGGGTTAGGGTATCAAGCAGGCTATGAAATGCAATTTTAAATTATTTTACGTGATTTATATTGTTATATGCAAAAGATGTGATACAAGACAAATACCAGTATATACTAAATTGTGAAATGCACTAGCCCATGCAACAAGTCAAGGTAACCTATAAATGAGAGTTAAACAGGTTCAAGCAAGCGGGTCGGGTCGAATGTGATGTACCAAGTAACTACCATTCGACCCAAATACGCTAAATCAAGAAAAGACCATGGATAGGTAATTATGGAAACTGGAATTGGTATAAGTGAACTCGGGTGTTACAGGTCCCGCAGCCATTGGTGATGTGCACCTAAGATTGTATTCAGATGCTCACTGAGAGTGAGCACACCGGACAGGACTCGCAGAGAACTGACTTGATGGTATTATACCTGACGTCAGATAGCAGTTCTAAGGTGACATATGTGCAGATAGTCTGTTGACTTAAGGTCGTCATTTGTCTCATGTGAGTTCCCACTGTACTTCGATTACTACCCTACCACGGCTCAAAGGAGTCGTGCAAACAATTTTTAGTTGGGTACAGTCCCGAGCTACGTGGAGGCAGTGAGCGACTGTTAGGGATTCATCTCTCCCGGTATAGGGAGATGATATCGCACTGTGATCGGTTGGTCATTACCATAAGTCCCTGGCCAGGGCTGATTGAGAATTACTGGTGGACTGATCAGTAGATTCTCGGATGGTCTTGAGCCATACCGGCACGACTTGTACGGTTATTAGGGGTCTGATGTTCTCCACCTCCCTAGACCATACATACGATACTCATAGACGAACAGACCGGACTGCGCGGATATTGTCACGGACAGGCTCAGTAGGAGTTCGGATGGGTTTCCTCATCGGCCTTCTTATCGACATCTACCTGGGGACCGTTACGTACAGCTAGTGCCGCTTGCGATCTGTGGTTAAACCCACTGCCAGCGTAGTAGTCGAGTCTTTAGAGTCCCACATAGAGAGTTTCCCTGCTCCAGGCGAAATGATATAGAGGTCGTATGGTTTTACGATAAGGGTTCGGACGCATACGTGTGTTTACGCGCGTACGACGTTCGGACAGTTTTTACTAGCCGGCTTTGGTTTAAGCCAGATTCTAGTATCGGATTATTAGATTTATACAGTCTAAAGTTTTTCCGTGTTTTCACGGATAGGAGGGGCGTTCTCGTAATTTGACGGGAAGCTTCTAGAAGTACGGTGACTTGAGGGTTTAGGTGGCATTTTCATTAAATGCTTTTGTGACTCATTTGTGTGATTCATCCATATCATTAATGCATCATTAAATGGTTAATGACTCATATAGTGAATCACATATATAGAATTAATGAAGCATGATGATTAATCACTTTTATTTATTTATTTGATAAATCATTATGCTTCATATATTCAAGTGAGAAACATTTTCATGATAAGAAATGTTCACCTTCTCTCTCCTCAAGCTCTCACTCTCTTCAAACCCTAATCCTCCCCTCTCATGTGTTGAGATCAAGGATTAGATAGACTAATTAATCCATAACCTCACTCTATATCACCTAGGTCTCTTTGATTAGCAACTAAAGAAACCCAGTTACCTCAAGATTAGAGGTGAAGCTTGGAAGAGAGGCTCTCGGGTGGATCATCTATTACGTAGAGGAGGCCAAGGAGGAGGTCGATTACGAAAAGACGAAGGACTTGGTTCACTGGGTATAATCACTTCTCATAGTAGTTAACAACTCCTATGTTTTTGTTAGTTATAGTTTAGCAAAGATTCTTCGGTTAGTCGATGTTTATCCAAAGAACAAGACTGTTTTTCATATTTCCGCCTCCCCGCAACTCGTGGGGTGTTGTATATCGACTTACAGTGGTATTAGAGCCTCGTTAAACAATAATTAACTTATTAGCAAAGTCGTAAGAATTTCGAACGCAAAACGAACCGGAAAAAATATCGTATTCACATAGTTTCTGTCAATTTTAAATTGAGGTCTAAAATTTTTTCAGGGGCCTCTAAAAATACAAGCAGGGAAATCTAAGAACACTGGAGAAATTTGGGTGCATGAATCGGCCAAACAGCCGCGGAACCGTGGCCGATCCCATCGATCCGCCGCGGATCCGCGGCCGAGTTGAGACCGATTCACCCCAAATCTCCCCGGTAACTCTTCTGTGAATATTTTATCTTTTCTGGAATGTTTATTTTCTGCTCAAGTCTCAGGTGCACAGAGAAGTTTTGGAGTAGAATCTATTGTGTTTGATCGATCGAAATTATACGATGTTTGCTAATTAGATTATATCTATGAACTGTATAATGTACTCGTAAACCTTCCCTAACTGCTAGTATGTCGGTTGGCAGGGGGTTGCATATTTCTGTAATGTTTTAACTGTTTGTGATTATGAACTTAATTGGATTGTTATGATGATTAGCCGGGGTTTGAGATGGGTTATTATATTCATTCATTAGATGTAATTGTAATATGTTGTAATATTATTTTGCGGGGCACATCCAGGTTGCGGTTGTAGCCACCGTTGTATTATTTCTTTTTACTGTTTTTGCTCCTAGGATAGACCCAAGGTGGGGTGCACAAACTACCGGGTACTTTGAAGTGTTTAGTGGCCTACTCACGTTGTTGAGGGAGACCGCTTCACTTCGGGTACTTGGCGGGTAGTTTGCCGTACCCGTAGGGGTCTAGGGTGGGGTAATGGCTATTCATCACAACTGTGTAATCCGTCTTTCGTTGCAGGCTCAAAAGAAACGCGGATTGCTTGCATATCCAATAATGTTCATATGTGATCTGGAATACCTATTATTGCGTCTGACGAATGTACAATATCTATATATGATAGCTATTTAGACGTCACTTATGTTTTATACCCGTGCTAGCCCAGCCCCCGCTCTGCCGTTAGTTAAGTAACCTAACGGGTGATGACGGGACCCAGTGGCGAATGCGGATGGCATAAGAGAACGCTATATTTTCGTTGTTTTCTGCAATGATAGGTTAATGATGGGACGCATTATCATTAATGCAAAGAAAATAAAACCTAAACTTAATCGTTGGAACAATTTCAAAACCACTCGGTTTTCTTCAAAAAGCAAATTTTAAATGCGGAGCTTAAACCACTCCTTTTAAAAAGAGCTATCTTAGTTCCTTCGATCATATCAAGTTCACTACGTTAACGGTTTTTGCCAAAAACCAGCCGTAACCCTCCATCGTTTCAAATAAAACAACACATCGTATTCATGCTATGTTTGTTGGCCTACGTCAAGGCATAGTGGATGGTAGCAATGTGCTGCTTTTTTGTTGCATAAATAGATACATTAGTTTAGGACAGTCGTACAGCCTTGTTGGCCTACGTCAAGGGCGAGTACGGATGAATCTAAATTAATCAGGACAACGACGGGTAGAACTTGACTTGCGTCTTATGATTTGTTGGCCTACGTCAAGGTCATAAGAGCTTGGGGTAAAAATCACATCGGGAGTTTCAAACATAAAGGAAACTTGCAGATTTAGCATACCTTCTGGAGTGTGGTGACTAGAGTGGCTACCATCTAGGGCATCATACAATGATAGTTGGATCCCAATCCCACTGATAAGTAGGATTACCCTAGGGAAATTTTCTCACTTAACAATCAATGCTATAAACCAAGTAGGTGTCCAGAAAGGTATTAGAGGGGCTACGCCTCCAGGGAAAAGAGGTTATTTAATTAAGGAACTTCGCGAAAGCGTTGGAAAACCTCCCTCGATGTACCAACACTGGCCTGGCTGAAAGGTTAAGTAAGTATTGTGACGTGCGATTAAATCCTGACTAATTCTTCTTTTAGATTTTGAAGAAGAATTTGAGAATACAGTGGGAGCCATCCTGTTTAGATAAATTAATAAACCAATCTAAACTTGCAAGAGCATATGCTGAGTGTTTCTTTTCTCTCTATCTGACAGCTACCATGACAGGACTAAAACTATTACTTGAAAAAAATATACTGATCGGGCAAAACTATAAAGATTGGCTATGGAACGTCAACATTGCACTGACTTATGACAAAGTAGCATATGTTACCACCGCTGTTCCTCCCCTTATCCAAGGACCAGATTCCCCAGTTACGGACAAGGAGGTTCGCAAAACCTGGGATCTAGACTGTGAGAGAGCTAAGTGTATCGTGCTGGCGTCTATGAACAATGAACTCCAGAAACAGCATGAGAGTATGGATATTATATCCATCTTTCTCCATTGCAAGGAATTGTATGGGGAGCACTCCCGTATCGTGAGGTACGAGACCTCAAGGAAACTCTTCTAGATGAGGTTAGCTCCAAGATCACCTGTAGGAGAGCACGTCCTGAAAATGATCAGCCTCATTGAGGAACTCGCAAACCTGGGATGCGTGCTAGAGAATGATTTGTATATCGACTTGATTTTGCAGTCCTTTCCCCACACCTTCTCTCAGTTCGTGCTGAGCTTCAACATGCACGAAATGGAAGCTGATCTTCCAAAGCTCCTCAACATGTTGAGGGTAGCAGAAACCTCCTTGAAAAAGGAGAAGGCCCCCGTTCTGTATGCTGGCCAATCATCCTCTTATAAATCTAAAGCGAAAGCTAAAGGGAAGAAGAAGATGAAAGCCACCAAACCGAAAGGCGGGGTCAAGAAGGTGCAGGGAACGAACAAGGCAGGA